>CM038671.1:437400545-438706150 GCA_021605145.1 Aegilops bicornis | reverse complement strand
AACTATCACCGTTGGTCGGGACTCCTGGACTATGAAGATACAAGATTGAAGACTTCGTCCCGATGTGGGATGGGACTTTCCTTGGCGTGGAAGGCAAGCTTAGCGTCACGGATATGTAGATCTCCTCACCGTTGTAACTTGACTTCTTGTGTAACCCTAACCCTATCCGGTGTCTATATAAGCGGAGGGTTTTTAGTCCGTGGGGCGAACAACAATAATCATACCATAGAAGCTAGCTTCTGGGGTTTGTAGCCTCTCACGATCACTTGTGGTAGATCCACTCTTGTACTACCCATATCATCAATATTAATCAAGCAGGAGTAGGGTTTTACACTCCGCTCCAGAGAGGGACCCGAACACTGAGTAAAACTTATCGTGTCCCTTTGTCTCCTGTTACCATCCGCCCTAGACGCATGATTAAGGACCCCTACCCGAGATCCGTCGGTTTGAGCACCCGACATTGGTGCTTTCATTGAGGAGTTCCTGCATGTATGCGTCGTCCTTAGGCCCGATGGCTCGCCGATCATCAACAACAGCCTGTGCCCGGTCCAAGTGAGACTTTTCTCCCAGGACCAGATCTTACGTATGACCGGCGGCTTGCTGCTGCGGGCCAATTCACTTGGCCATCTAGAGCTGAATCGGCTTCGCCCCAGCAACCATCGAGTCAGAGTTTGGGAGATTTAAGAACTACGGCGGCCGACATCGCGGAGATTTGATCTTCGACGGATTGAGCCACAATAACCTTGCCGCCTTTGTCTCGAATGGGCATGATCTAGCTGCGCTGAACCGAGCGGTACCTGGAGGCCGCACCGGCACGTCCGCTCCGACCCTTAGCTTCGGAGGCATTCCGACTCCGCCGATGTCGAGGAGCAGAGTGCATTTGCAGCACCGCCTCGAGGGGCTCACGATCTCTATGGCGATTGAGCGAACACCATCCCTGTCGCTGCGAATCCGTGACTCCAAGGTGCTTGGGACTCCTCTCCTCGGACTCCGAACCTCCAGCGCCCTGCCAATCGAATCCGATTGAGGCGGCAACGATGTCATGGAGTTCAACACCCACGGACATCTTTCAGCACTACGCCCTTTGGCGACATCCTGAATTCACTAAAGTCTCTCTCTTTATCGGGGAGAGCCTGGCCGGTTCACCCCACGGTCAGCCAAGGTTGGGATCTGCCCGAGACGGACGAAGAAATTCAGCGCCCACCCACCACCCACTTTGTAGCCAGCCTTGTCGATGATTTTACCGACATGCTCGACTTCGACTCGAAGACATCGACGGTATGGGCGGCGATCTCGAAGCGACCAGAACCCGGCGCCTACGAGGGCACTAGAAGGCCACCTCGTCATACGACATATACATGGTGGACATCCCAAAAGATGGGAGCAGCGATGGAACAGTGGAGGATGATCCCTCCAGAAACAGCCCAAGCGCTTGGCGTCGTGGCGTCGCTCTAAATCCCGCCACAGCAAAAAGCGGTGATTCCGGCCACGGAGATAATAACACCGGACGGTGCGAAGACAACCTCCTCGGTGATTCAGCATAGAGGAGGGAGAAGCCAGCCCTCATGATAGGCGGCGAGGCGGGGAGGTGGAGGGCGATAATTATATGCCTCCCTCCGAAGATGAGGCAAGCCTCGGCGGCATTTAATTTGTCGTGGCACGAGGATCCCGCTTGAACAGGGCGTTTCAAACGCAGGCTTATGGCCCGCGGCAAGCAGCCTCAAGAAAAAGCGACAGCAGCTTAGAGCTGACCAAGACTTGCTGGTGACAGATGGACTGAAGTCCTTGCGGCCGAAGAAATCACGAACTCGAACGCCCCTCAAGAGATACACCAAAGCAGGCTGCTACCCCAATTAGAGGAGGAAGCACCCAAACCTACATCACCAGCGCATGATGCGGCCGACCGACCACCCGTGGTCATGACGAAGAGGCCTCTAGGCCCTCCATTCAAGCCGCACCCGGCGTCGCTCGAAAGGTACCAAGGCACGGGAAACGCAGCGCGGACACTGCGAGACATATTGGAGGACAAGGCAAGGCAAACAAGATCGATCTACGGATCGCGTGGGCGCCCGACGCGTGATGATAACCTGGGTCACGCCGGATACAACAACTCCGGCGGGCGAACACAATGAACAAAAGCTCATTTGAGCTGCTGCGTCATGATATAGCTCAATCTGAGGCGCCGCACCCACTATGCTTCACGAGGCGAAGTGATGGATCATCAAATCCCCGAGGGTTTCAAACCCGTAAACATCGAATCATACGATGGCACAACAGATCTGCGGTTTGGATCGAGGACTACCTCCTCCATATCCACATGGCCCGCGGTGATGATCTACGCCATCAAATACCTCCCACTCAAGCTTAAAGGACCAGCTCGGCATTGGCTTAACAGCTTGCCAGCAGAATCAATTGGTTGTTGGGAGGACACGGAAGCCGCATTCCTTGATAACCACCCAGGCACATATATGCGACCACGAGCGCCGATGACCTCAGCCACATAATTCAAAGCCGAGAAGAATCGGCGAGACAATTACAGACCGCGGTTCCTAACCAATAAAACCAAATCGTTGACTGTCCGGGATCGAGGCCCTTGCAGCCTTCAAACATAACATCCATGACGAGTGACTTGCCCGGCACCTAGGACCGGGGAAAAGCCCGAAATCCATGGCAGCCCTCACAACATTCATGACCCGCTTTTGGCGGGAGAGGACAGGTAGCAAGCTCGTAGCAACAACTTGACCAAAAACCACAGTAGTTCGGATACCAAGGACGGCAATGGCAGGTCGGCGTCGCATAGCAAGCACAAAGCGCCAGTATTTACGGCGATAATGCTGAAAGATACGGCGGTCAATGCCGGATTCGGAGGCTCTAAACCGGTCCGTGAAAAAATCCATTCAAAAGAAATACCGGGGCCCGTCCAATCTGGACCCGATTACCATCGTCGCTTCGTGCCAAATACGCTGGCACCCCGAACCAGCCAACCACACCAACAGGGTTTGTTGGGTCTTCAAACAGGCAAGGCAAGTTAAATCTTTGAAGTCGATGACAAGGGCTGCATAAGCGATGACGAGGAGGAGCCCGACAGCCGAACAATAGAGGAGAAGAAGGGCTTCCCCACAGAAGTGCGGAGGTGAACATGATATAGGCAACCCGCATACCCAAAAAGGAAGGCCAGGCGTGCACAAAGGGCATTATATCACGATGGAGCCAAATCGCCCCCAAAGTTCAACCCATGGTCCTCCTGCTTGATCACCTTTGATCGAGAAGGACCACACTAGCATCTGCCACGGTGGATTATTTGCATTGGTTCTTGACCCAATCATCGGCCAATTTTCACCTCACTAGAGTCTGATGAATGGCGGTAGCAACCTTTGAACCTGCTCTATCCGGGATCACGGTCGCCATAAAATGGGCATAGACCCCTCAAGGATTAAACCCACAAAGGCGACCTTTAAAGGCGTCATACCGGTGTAGAGGCCAATTGTATAGGCTCCGATTACACTCGAAGTGGTCTTGGATCCCGGATAACTTCCGAAGCAAAGAGTTAATCTTCGACATAGTCCTATTCATGGCGGCTATCATGCCTTTGCTTGACCCGAACCGCATTTGCAAAGTTCAACGCGGTGGCGCACCTACGCATACCTCAAGCTCAAGATGCCGAGGCCCTCGAGGAGTAATCACGGTCAGCAGAGCACGGAACGCTCTCCGAGCGGAGGAGCATACTGGCGCCCCTCGCGGAGGTGCAAGCAGCCTCTCACATCAATTCAATTCTCGGCTACTAAGCGTCCGGACACCGTCCATGGCAGCCGGAGTAACCTACAACAAGACCGCTGGCATGATCACGAGCGCAGCGTAGCAATCCGGCCCCAATCCCAGCCCTCGCGAAATTGCAAAGCCAGTTACTGGCATACATAACTACGCTCTGGAGATACCATGGGCATAAGGGGAGGAGCACGACCACGGCACGCCATGAGTCGGCTCAACCGCACCGTGGGCTCCCGATTGTGTCATTCTTTTTTTCTTCGTCTTTTCTCTTACTTTCGGGACTCCATTTTCCGAGAAGCCTGTCCGGCACTAGAATTGCAGAACTCACGATGCAACAGCCAGGGAAGCGTAGTTACTTGAGTGTCGGTGGTCTCTACCACTGAGCATTATACCTGTTTTACATACCATCCCTTTGACTTACCCACGGAGGGGACATGTTAAATAGTCCCATCCCTTGCTTATCACACTATTTGTATCGTTCTTCCTTCATTGCAGTACCTTTTTTAATAAACAATACATAGCTTTTGCCTATTATTGCACTCCTTTCTTTATCTATATATATGTTCATTCATGACATGCTGCACCCGTACACTTTGGTACGGCCAATACACCAGGGGCTTAAGTACCCCAAAAATATGGTGTGATAAGTCCGAACACTTTCACAAGTCACGGCACCCTCGAACTTATAGCATTATATGCATCGGCTCGAATCATGTCTTGGGTCAATAGTTGGGTTTGCCCGGCTCCCATGTTTTGGTACCTTACGTTTCGTTATATCGGCTAAGGTAAGCGCCTGGGGAACCACTACAATTGTGCCCCGGTTGCTGAGCTGGGTTGAGCACCTCGTTGGAAAGCTAAAACGAGCCGTCATGATAGGGCGAGAGCCGGTCAGCTGCTCGAGAGGTTTTTTCAGGTCCCTAAAGACTTATGCCGCTTAGAAGCGAGGAGTCGGCATTGTCCGGCCAAGGCGTGGATACCGCCTGAACTTGGTCTTCGAATACTAGGGGCTTCACGAAATTTTTAAATTATAGAATTCTATGGCTAAGTGAGAGTGTTCAAGCACTATAGTCCGGTTGCCTTGTTCATTGCGTTGAGCACCTCCCTCGAAGGACCCAAGAATGGGAACAAGAGCGCTCAAGTTTATCCCGAACACCCCAAAGACTTTTCGTGGCATGGGGGTTTGAAATAACGACTTGCCATCTCTCAAATTTGATAAGCGGCCGCCTGAAGGTAATATTTTAAATTCACAAGCGTTGCTTAAGCGCATATGAACAAGTTTTCAGCCAGATAAGATAACAAATGCGAGTCTATTCAAAATTACATCTTTGGAGCATTCACCCGCTATAAAGGCGGGCACCCTTGAGATGCCCTCATAGTACATTTCGGGCTTGCGATGCTCCTTGCCCGGTGGTCCCGTCACACAAGCTTCAGCATCCATCTTGCCCGGTGCACTTTAGCGGGCAAGGCCCGACGGCACCTTCAATGCTGAGCGGAGCTTGATGACTTCAATCCATGGACAGGCGTCCACCAGCCGCCGCACTAGCCCGAAGTAGCTCCCAGGCATGGCTTTTGTAGGCCACAACCGAACTATGAGGCCCTTCATGGCCTGTTCGGCGACCTTGTGGAGCTCGACCAGCTACCGGTGGTCGCTCGAGTACCGGATGTCCGGCCTGACATCTTGAGACCGAACACCTTTTCTCCGCCGAAGCTCCTCCTCGACGCGGTAGAGAACGCGCACATCGGACACACCACGGGGCAGATCTGCGAATGCTCCTGGAGAGCTCCGGATTCGGGTAAGTAATAGATAATTCACTTTCACATTGCTTTGCATAAAGAATGCCTTACCCACCGCTATCTTCTTTAATGATTCAATTTCCTGGAGGGCTTTTTGGGCTTGACCTTAGCGGCTTTGGCACTCTCAAGAGCGGCGAGGCTGGGACTCTCGAAGTCTCGAGTCACGCTCCAAACTCTCGTGTTTTTCACGAGAGCCTGGAGCTCTTGTCGCACCTCTTGCCGGGCTCGAGGCCATTGAGGGAGTCCTGGATTAGGGGGTGTCCTGATAGCCGAACTATCACCATTGGCCGGACTCCTGGACTATGAAGATACAAGATTGAAGACTTCGTCCCGTGTCCGGATGGGACTTTCCTTGGCGTGGAAGGCAAGCTTGGCGATACAGATATGTAGATATCCTACCGTTGTAACCGACTCTGTGTAACCCTAACCGTATCCAAAGGTGTCTATATAAACCGAGGGTTTTAGTCCGAGGGACGAACAACAATCATACCATCGGCTAGCTTCTAGGGTTTAGCCTCTCTGATCTTGTGGTAGATCCACTCTTGTACTACCCATATCATCAATATTAATCAAGCAGGAGTAGGGTTTTACCTCCATCGAGAGGGACCGAACACAGGTAAAAACATCGTGTCCCTTGTCTCCTATTACCATCCGCCTAGACCTTGCAGATTCGGGACCCCCTACCCGAGATCCGTCGGTTTTGACACCGACATTGGTGCTTTCATTGAGAGTTCCTCTGTGTACGTCGTCCTTAGGCCCGATGGCTCCTTCCGATCATCAACAACGACGCGGTCCAGTATAGTAGACTTTTCTCCCGGACAGATCTTCGTGATTCGGGCGGCTTTGCACTGCTGGGCCAATTCACTTGGCCATCTGGAAGCAGATCGAAAGCCTACGCTCGCCATCGTGTCAGGTTTGGGAGTTTGAACTACACGGCCGACATCCGCGGAGACTTGATCTTGACGGATTCGAGCCACGCCAAGCGCCCAAGACCTTGTCTCGATGGGCATGATCTAGCTCGCGCCCAACAGTACCTGAGGCCGCACCGGCGTCGCTCCGACCCTTAGCTCGTGAGCCGACTCCGCCGATCGAGGGCGAGTGGCTGGCACCGCCTCGGGGCTATGATCTCTATGGCAATTGAGCCGAACACCATCCACATCCTTTGTGAATCCCGTGACTCAAGGTGCGGACTCCTCTCCGGACTCAGAACCTCCAGCCCCCTTGCCAATCGAATCCGATTGGCGTGGTCATGGAGTTCAACGCCGCGGACATCTTTCAAAGCACTCGCCCTTTGGCGACATCCTCAATTCACTAAAGTCTCTCTCTTTATTAGGAGAGCCTGGCCGGACTTCTGATCGGCAAGGTTGGGATGCGGAACGACGAAGAAATTCAACGCCCACCCACCACCCACTTTGTAGCCACTGTCGCCCGATGATTTTACCGACATGCTCGACTCCCGACTCGAAGACATCGACGGTATGGGCGGCGATCTTTGGAGACGACCAAGAACCAGCGCCTCTGTGGCACTAGAAGGCCACCTCGTCATACGACATATACATGGTGGACATCCCAAAAGATGGGAGCAGCGATGGAACAGTGGAGGATGACCCCTCCAAGAAAGCAGCCCAAGCGCCCGGCGTCGTGGCGCCGCTCTAAATCCGCCACAGCAAAGCGGTGATTCCAGCACGGGAGATAATAACACCGGACAAGGTTGAAGACAACCTCCTCCAGCAGGATTCAGCAGGGAGGAGGGAGAAGCCAGCCCTCATGATAGAAGCGGCGGGGCGGGGAGGTGGAGGATTTATAATTATATGCCTCCCTTGAAGATGAGGCAAGCCTAAGCCATGACGCAAATTTGTCGTGCACGAGGATCCCGCTAATGTGAGCGTTTCAAACGCAGGCTTATGGCCACGACAAGCAGCCTCAAGAAAAAGCAGCGGCTGACTTAGAGCGACCAAGACTTGCTAGGCGAGGATGGTGAAGTCCTTGCAGCCAAGAGTCTGAACTCGAACGCCCTCCAAGAGATACCCAAAGCGCAGCTGCTACCCCAATTAGAGGAGGAAGCACCCAAACCTACATCACATCACCAGCGATGATGCGGCCGACCGGCCACCCGTGGTCATGACGGAGGAAGAACCTCTAGGCCCTCCATTCAAGCCGCACCCCGACGTCGCTCGAAAGGTACCAAGGCACGGGGAAACGCGCCAAACCTGCGAGACATATTGGAGGACAAGACAAGGCAAACAAGATCGATCTACGGATCGCGTGGGCGCCCCACGACACGTGATGATAACCGTCACACCGGATACAACAACTCCGGCCGGGCCGAACACAATAGACAAAGCTCATTTGAGCTGCGTCATGATATAGCTCAATACAGAGGCGCGCACACCCACTATGCTTCAAGGGCGAAGTGATGGATCATCAAATCCCCAAGGGTTTCAAACCCGTAAACATCGAATCATACGATGGCACAACAGATCCTGCGGTTTGGATCGAGACTACCTCCTCCATATCCACATGGCCCTTGGTGATGATCTACACGCCATCAAATACCTCCCACTCAAGCTTAAAGGACCAGCTCGGCATTGGCTTAACGGCTTGCCGCCAGCAGAATCAATTGGTTGTTGGGAGGATCCGGAAGCCGCATTCCTTGATAACTTACGGGGCACATATGTGCGACCACCGATGCCGGATGACCTCGTACCACATAATTCAGCGACCTGTAAGAATCGGCCGAGACAATTACGACACGGTTCCTAACCAATAAAAACCAAATCGTTGATCGTCCGGATGCAGAGGCCTTGCATCCTTCAAACATAACATCATGACGAGTGACTTGCCCGGCACCTAGGATGTGAAAAGCCGAAATCCATGGCAGCCCTCACAACATTCATGACCCGCTTTTATGCTGGAGAGGACAACTGACTAGCTCGTAGCAACAACTTGACCAAAAACCACGGTAGTTCGGGATACCGGGGACAGCAATGGCAGGTCGGCGTCGCCAGCAAGCACAAGCGGGATTCTGGCGATAATCTTTGAAGATCTGGAAGATCAATGCGGATTCAGAGGCTCTAAACCCGGTCAGTGGAAAAATCTGTTCAAAAGAAATACTCGGGGGCCCGTCCAATCTGGACCGAATACCGATCGCTCGTGCCAAATACATGGCACCTGAAAAACCAGCCAACCACACCAGCAGGGTTTGTTGGGTCTTCAAACAGCAGGCAAGTTAAATCTTTGAAGTCGATGACAAGGGGCTGCATAGCGATGACGAGGAGGAGCCCGACCGCCGAACAATAGAGGATGTATGGGCTTCCCCCACAAGTCGCAGACCCAGTGAACATGATATAGGCAACCCGCATACCCAAAGGGAGCGGAAGCGTGCACAAAGGGACGTATATGCGATGGAGCCAGTCGCCCCAAAGTTCAACCCATGGTCCTCCTGCCCGATCACCTTTGATCGAAGGGACCACCCCACTAGCATCTGCCACGGTGGATTCGCTGCATTGGTTCTTGACCCAATCATCGACGAATTTCACCTCACTAGAGTCTGATGAATGGCGGTAGCAGCTGAACCTGCTCTATCGGGATACAAAGGCGCAAAATGGGCATAGACCCCTCAAGGATTAAACCCACAAAGACGACCTTTAAAGGCGTCATACCAGGTGTAGAGGCCAATTGTACAAGCTCAGTTACACTCAAGTGGTCTTGGATCCCGGATAACTTCGAAGCAAAGAGTTAATCTTGAGATAGTCCTATTCTGCAGCGGCTATCATGCCTTTGCTTGGACGAACCGCATTTGCGACGGTAAAGTTCAACAGCGGTGGCGCACTATGCATACCTCAAGCTCAAGATGCCAGGCCCTCGAGGAGTAATCACGGTCAACGGAAACACCCGAACGCTCTCTCCGAGCGGAGGAGCATTCGCCCTCATCGCGGCGGAGGTGCAAAGCAGCCTCTCACATCAATTCTCGAGTCCGGCTACTAAACGTCCGGACACCGTCAAGCGCGCCCGGAGTAACCTACAACAAGACCGCCTGGCATGATCCGAGCACGCGTAGCAATCCGGCCCCAATCCCAGCCCTCGCGAAATTGCAAAGCCAGTACTACGCGTACATAACTACGCTCTGGAGATACCATGGGCATAAGGGGAGGGGCACGACCACGGCACGCCTGCATCGCGGCTCAACCGCACAGGGCTCCCGATTGTGTCATTCTTTTTTTCGTCTTTTCTCTTACTTTCGTGGACTCCATTTTCCGGAAGCCACGTCCGGCACTAGAATTGCCGAACTCACGATGCAACAGCGAGGAAGCGTAGTTACTTCGAGTGTCCAGGTGGTCTCTACTACGAGCATTATACCTGTTTTACATACCATCCCGCAGCTTACCCCTGGAGGGGGACATTTTAAATAGTCTCATCCCTTGCTTATCACACTATTTGTATCGTTCTGCCTTCATTGCAGTACCTTTTTTAATAAACAATACATAGCTTTTGCCTATTATTGCACTCCTTTCTTTATCAATATATATGTTCATTCATGACATGCTGCACCCGTACACTTTGGTACGGCCAATACACCAGGGGCTTAAGTACCCCAAAAATATGGTGTGATAAGTCCGAACACTTTCACAAGTGCGGCATCCCGAACTTATAGCATTATATGCATCGGCTCCGAATCATGTCTTGGGTCAATAGTTGGGTTTGCCCGGCTCCCATGTTTTGGTACCTCACGTTTACGATTATATCGGCTAAAGGTAGGCTTATTTGGGGAACCACTACAATTGTGCCCCGGTTGAGCTGGGTTGAGCACCTCGGAGAAAGCTAAAACTGACCGTCATGATAGGGCGAGAGCCGATCGCTGCTCGAGAGGTTTTTCGGGTCCCTAAAGACTTATGCCGCTTAGAGCGAGGAGTCGGCATTGTCTGCCAAAGGCGTGGATACCGCCCGAACTTGGTCTTCCGAATACTAGGGGCTTCGCGAAATTTTAAAATTATAGAATTCTATGGCTAAGTGAGAGTGTTCAAGCACTATAGTCCGATTTGCCTTGTTAGATTCGTTGAGCACCTCCTCGAAGGACCCAAGAATGGGAACAAGAGCTCAAGTTTATCCCGAACACCCCAAAGACTGCGTGGCATGGGGGCTGAAGCCAACGACTTGCCATCTCTCAAATTTGATAAACGGCCGCACAAAAGTAATATTTTAAATTCACAAGCGTTGCTTAGCGCATATGAACAAGTTTTCAGCGTACAGGATAACAAATGCGAGTCTATTCAAAAAATTACATCTTTGGAGCATTCACCCGCTATAAGGCGGGCACCCTTCAGGATGCCCTCATAGTACATTTTGGGCTTGTGATGCTCCTTGCCCGGCGGTGGCCCGTCCGTCACAAGCTTCTCAGCATCCATCTTGCCCGGTGCACTTTAGCACGGGCAAGGGCCCGACAGGCACCTTCAATGCAGACGGAGCGCTTGATGACTTCAATCCATGGACAAAGGCGTCCACCAGCCGCCAAGACTAGCCCGAAGTAGCTCCTGTGCATGGCTTCGTGAGGCCACACCGAACTATGAGGCCCTTCATGGCCTGTTCGGCGACCTTAGGAGCTTCGACCAGCTGCTTTCGGTGGTCGCAGGGGCACCGGATGTCCGCCTCAAAGATCTTGAGACCGTAACACCTTTCCCGTCGAAGCTCCCTCCTCGGCCAGCGGTAGAGCATGTGACAGCATCGGACACACTACGGGGCAGATCTGCGAATGCTCTGGAGAGCTCGGATTCGGGTAAGTAATAGATAATTCACTTTCACATGCTTGCTTTGCATAAAGAATGCCTTACCTTTGCTATCTTCTTTAATGATTCAATTTCTGGAGGGCTTTTTGGGCTTCGGCCTTAGCGGCTTTGGCCCTCTCAAGAGCCGAGGCGACTCGGACTCGAAGTCTCGAGTCACGCTCCAAACTCTCGTGGTTTTTCACGAGAGCACTGAGCTCTTGTCGCACCTCCGCCCCAGCGCCTCCTGCTTCTCTCGCTCGGTGCGCTCATGGCCTGCTTTTCGGCCGTGGACACCGCTTCCTCCAGGGTCGCCACCTCGTTTGTGGCCCCTACAATACCCACGTTAGTCCTGTTATTTTTGCAACCAAATCCTTTCTATAAGGTATTACTTTAATAAGGTATTACTTACCTTCCTTGTCCTCGAGCTGCTTCTTGGCAAGGCTGAGCTCGTTCTCGGACCGCCGAGGCTCGCTTCAATGCATTGACCTCCGCAGCTGCGGTCTTGGCAGAGGTCAGCAGCGCAGCCTGCATTCCCATATTGACATACTTATGTTAGACTCCTGCGTATATCTTTTTAGATCCTCAGTCCGGCTTTTCTTTCCGAACACCTAACTAAGCATCAGGGGCCACTGTCTATGCGATAATATTTTTACATATCTTAAATACATACCTCAAAGCCTGTTAGAAGACTGGCACATGCTTCAGTCAGCCCGCTCTTGGCGGACTGAACTTTCTGGATCACCACACTCATAACAGTGTGGTGCTCCTCGTCGATGGAAGCGCCGTTGAGCGCCTCCATCAAATTATCTGGTGCCTCCGGTTGGACGGAGGTCACCGGTGTCACGGTCTTGCCCTTCTTATGAAAGGGTCGCCCGCCGGACTCCGGAACCACTGAAGGTTCCGGTATGGAGTCCGGCACAGGGCCGGACTTAAAGGCCTTAGGGGTTTTATCCCCTTTGCGCCCGGAGTCCGGGAGGTCGCCTTGCGGCGCCTCCAGGACCACCTCCTCCTGGTTGGGCCCCTTTTTGGACCCCACTGCGGTGTCATCTGCGTCACGAGGAGAGGAGGCGTTCGTAAGTGATGTGCTATTCACATCCGACGAATCCAGGGAGCCGCTCGAAGAAGCGGCGAGCTCGTCCTTGGGCGGGCTACATGGTTATATTCGGCGTTAGAAGACACTATGCGACAAATAAAAAGTCATGAGCTACTCCGGAGTCCGGACACTTACGATCTCGCCAGGGGCTTGGCCCTTGGTGGCCACTCCTCCTCGTCGTTGTCGGCGTTGGTGGAGAAGTCCGGAGAAAGGGTCCTTCCTTTCTTGAACCCTCGGCCTCCCGGTCAGGCGGCCTTCCTTTTCTTCTCTCCCCCACTGGGAGAGGCTTCATTCCTCCTCTTCGCCCCTCGGGGAGGATTCCGCCTCGAGTCGCTTGGACGATGAGTCCGACAACACCTGGCGCCGGGTGCTCCTTCGATTCCCATGGCCTTCTTCTTGGCCTTCTTCTACGGCACCACGTGAGGCGCCGGAGCCAAGAGTTTCACAAGCGGGCGTCCGCTGGAGTCTCTGGCAAGGGAGTCAGACGATTAACTGCCCGGACGTGTAACGCCATCTGTCAAAGGTAAGGGAGTTTAGATCCCACATAGAGTCAAACTATGAAAAACAAGAGTCCCGTAAAGGGTAAAATAGCTTACCTCGGTAGCTTGGCGCTGCGAGCTGAATCCGCGATCTTCGGTAGCGGATGTGGGAGCCTCGGCGCCCTTGAACAGCACCTTCCAGGCATCTTCGTACGTAGTGTCGAAGAGCCTTTTTAGAGGTTGGTCTTTGTCTTGCGGATCGAACTCCACAATTTGAAGGCCCGTTGTTGGCATGGGAGGATCGGCGGATGAGCATAACCTGGACTACATTTACAAGCTGAGATTCTTGTCCACTGTGGTTTACATGCGAGGTTTGGAGTCGGTCAGCTCTTGGATTACCCCACGTCAGGCCCGTCTCTTTCCAAGAGGTGAGCCGCGTAGGGAAACCAGATCTGAATTCGGGGGCCACTGCCCATTTAGGGTCGCGCAGCTCGGTGATGTAGAACCACCCCGATTGCCACCCCTTCACGGTCACCACAAAGGAGCCCTCGAGCCATAGGACTTTGGCCATCTTGCCAACCATGGCACCTCCGCACTCCGCTTGGCGGCCGCCCACTACCTTCGGCTTGACATTGAAGGTCTTCAGCCATAAGCCGAAGTGGGGCTGGATGCAGAGAAAGGCCTCGTACACGACAATGAACGCCGAGATGTTGAGGATGAAATTTCGGGCCAGATCATGGAAATCCAGGCCGTAGTAGAACATGAGCCCCCGGACAAATGGGTGAAGTGGAAAACCTAGTCCGTGGAGGAAGTGGGTGAGGAACACCACCCTCTCATGGGGCACTGGGGTGGGAATGGCGGCCCTCGCCGGGGAGCCGGTCTTGCGATGTCGCTGGACAAGTATCCGCCTTCCGCAGCTTTTTTGACTTGTCCCTCCGTGACGGAGGAGACCATCCACTTGCCTCCCGCTCCGGACATGGTGGAGAAGGTTGAGGAGGATGTGCGGACTTAGGCGCTGGAGCTCGAGTCTGGAAATGGATAAGCAAAGGAAGAAGAAGGCGTAGGTTAAAAGGTGGATCCTTATCCCTTATATGGACGGGACGAAGCTATGCGTCCCCGCCACTGGTAAAACTTGCTTATCTCCCAAGCCGCAGTAATCAATGGCGGCGGTTGGGTTACTGCGTCCGTATTGATGGGAATCCGGAATAAGGGGGCACGATCTCCGCTCGATAAGGCGTGCCAAGGAAACCGCCCTAAGCTAAATGGCGCTACCGAGGTGGAGCAGTAAAAAACGATTGATATAAAGGCCTGGCCGTGGTGTGATGTCACGCCAGCGGAATACGTCAGCAGATCTGCAAAGGTTATTCTCTCTGCGGTGGTATGTGGAACTTGTTTTGCGAGCGGACACAATCCTTGTGTTCAAAATCTTCTATGAAGTATTCGAGGAGGAACCCGCCTTGCAATGTCAAGACAATATGCGCGCCGGACTCATCGTCATTGAAGCACAGTTCGAGGGCTCTTGAGGAGTCTCGGATTAGGGGTGTCGGATAGCGAACTATCACCGTTGGCGGACTCTGGACTATGAAGATACAAGATTGAAGACTTCGTCCGTGTCAGGATGGGACTTTCCTTGGCGTGGAAGGCAAGCTTGGCGATACGGATATGTAGATCTCCTACCGCTGTAACCGACTGTGGTAACCCTAACCCTATCCGGTGTCTATATAAACCGGAGGGTTTTAGTCCGTGAGACGAACAAAAATCATACCATAGGCTAGCTTCTAGGGTTTAGCCTCTCTCGATCTCATGGTAGATCCACTCTTGTACTACCCATATCATCAATATTAATCAAGCAGGAGTAGGGTTTTACCTCCATCGAGAGGGCCCGAACCTGGGTAAAAACATCATGTCCCTTGTCTCCTGTTACCATCCGCCTAGACGCACAGTTCGGGACCCCCTACCCGAGATCCGCCGGTTTTTACACCGACAACCATGCACCTGCTTAGGTGGTCCAAGTGCGCCATCACCTTTAGCTCGGCAGAACAGCTCAAGTGCGCAGCCACCACTGGCGCCCTCCCGATGCTCTGCTCACCCGTCATCAGAAATGTACAAGTCAACAAGACCCTCATCAACGGCGGCGCAGGGCTTAACGTCCTATCCGTCGAGACATTCGACAGCCTGCAAGTACCATACGATCAGCTTCAGCCTACCAAGCCCTTCTCAGGAGTGACCGACGGCTCCACCACCCCGATCGGGCAGGTCCTACTCCCTGTCACCTTCGGACAACATGACAACTACCGCATCGAGCTCATCGACTTCGACGTCGCCCACATCCGCATGCCGTACAATGCCATCCTCGGGTATCCAGCCCTGGCCAAGTTCATGGCAGTGACCCACCACGGCTACAACGTCCTCAAGATGCCAGGAAACGGTGGGATCATCACGATCCCCTGCGAAGAAAGAGACGCGGTGTGCTCCCTCGAGCGTGCCTTCCAAGCCGGAGCAATCGAAGACTCTGTCAGTGTTCTGGGAACAGGGGTCCCCAGACTTGCCTACCTGCGGCCCACGGCGTGGCTTTGCTAGCAGGCCCATACGGCCCATCTTCATCAACAAGGCATTCAAGACCCTCGCGAGGGGCCAAGCCTCATGGCGGGACTGACGCAAGACCTCCTCAGAGCAGCCTCGCCCGGTAGGCTCATGAGGGGTGGAGAGATCAAGGCAAGGCAAACCTCGCGAGGTTCTCGTGGCGTGAGCCATGACGATCGAGACTAAAGTGGCGCCCGGTAGCCTTGCGTGCTTGTTTCCTCTTTGGTGCTAAGGAGGCAAGCGCAGGCGTGGAGTACCGAGGCATCAAGCAGAGGTTTCCATATCTGTGCAACGAGTCCAAGACCAGCAGGACGGCAAGACGGAGGTCACCATGGAGCCCAAGGTGGCATCACCACCAGAGCCTTTTGCAGGCGAAGACTATTTTTGTCAGGATAAGCTGTACTAGTTGTCCCCTTTCAAATTGGTCGTTGTTGGCTCCCTTCCCGCTCAATATTTGGGGAGAGGACCAAAGCCTCTATAAATAGGACTAGCCACCACAGTAGAAAGGGGACGAGACCTGAGCTGATCGAATCCCCACACACACAAGTTCCCCAAGCACAAGAACACATCAACCTCAGGGAGGTTGTTCTTCCCCTTATCTTTATTCATCCTCAGCCCAAGAGGCAATCCATCACCACCACACTGGAGTAGGGTATTACACCACAACGGTGGCCCAAACCAGTACAAAACTTGTGTCCCTTGTGTTATGAGTTCGTAGAGTTAGTCCGTGAGATCTTAGCAAAACTAGGACATGGATCGGTAGGGGGGAAATCTTCGTGCGCACCCAGTGTTCGAACCTTGAGGGTTTTGCCGGAACCCGTGATCCGACATTTGGTGCGCTAGGTAGGGTTGCGCCGGAGTCTCCGCCGAAGATTCACCGACACCCCACAGTCCCGATGTCCCGCGACCAGAGGACCAACGCCAACCGCTGGACATCTTGGCCAGCCCGGGCGGCGCCGCCTGCCCAAGAAGACCTCAACCCCGCACCACAGGCAGCTCACGCACCGCCTAACGCTGCGGGGCACGGACGGCGCAGCCTTGCGGCGACCGCCCTTACTCCACGACAAGCACGGGTGGCCGCAAGGCCTCAAGCCACGCCGCGGCCACGGCGCTGCACACTCGGCGGGAGCAAGCAAACGTGAGGGCCGCACTCAAGGTGGCGCGAGAGCTGCTGCAATGCCGATCGATGGAGAGCGAGACACGTCATTGCTGGCAGCGTCGCCGAGCTGCTTTGGGCCGCGCGGACACCGGGGCACCACCCCTCTGCTCCATGCTCCTGCCCCCGGCCACGGCCGGGTCGCACGGCGGGCCACATCACGCTCGTGCCCCGCCGGGTGCGCCAGGAGGCTTCATCGACACGGGCGCAACCAGCGGCGCGGGGTGCTCAATCGCACCCGCACCACCTCCGACGAGCGCGGGCACGAGCGTTACTCACGGCCGCGGTGGCGTGCCGCCCTATCATCCCCAGGGCGGCACGCTGGGCCGGGTGACGTGGAGCGTGGGGCACTTCGGTGAGGTTTTTGGGGTGGCGACCTCGGAAGCCTACGTGCCCCACATGATGGACCAGGAGTACACACAGGAGGACAACCCCGGTTCGTTCTTCGAGCCAGGCCGAGAGGAGGAGGCTCTAGAAGCTGAGGACGTCCAGGAGCCGCCTACCGGCTACCTCGTCCATGCCAGCGGCTACAGGGTACCACTAATCCCTCAGGAGCAAGCTTACGCTAACCATGAGTCGCAGGGAGAGCAGGTCACCACAGTGGCTGGCGGCCCCAGCTCGACGACCTCCCTTCCGCCGGGGGGAGTGTACTGGGGGCTGCAGGAGAGGGGTCGGGAGCCAGATCCCTCCCCATGTCGCACGGAGCAAGGCGTCCCCCGAAGGTAGGCCCTCTACTGGGGAGGTGCTGAGAAGCCTACCCCCGGCAGAGGACCCGTGGTGGCCGAGGGGGCTGCTGGCATCCCCTTTGCCCCTTTGCTGTCGTCCTGGTTTTCGGTCACCCCTAATGGTGGTCGAGGGTGGCGCAAGGCGGGGCCCTCATCTGGCGGCATGAAGTAAGGCTCACGCCTGTGAAGATCGCCGCCCGTGACACTCTCATGTAATAACGAGTGGGGTTGTACACGCCCTGGAGTCTCAGGAGTGCCGCCCTTGGGCCTCGGGGGCTCCCTCCCACGTCCTAGTGGCAGCACTTAGCTCCACGCTGGTGAGAAGACTTGAAGACAAGAAGACTAGACTAGGTGTCGGACGCGGCCATTTGCTTTGAATCCCTTTTTGTAGCCTTGCCTTCTGGATTTGGATTTAAGTTGAAGTTGAATTTTCATCGATGCACGCGGGGGGTGCCTTTTCTCGTTCGAGCGATTTCTTGCTATCCGGTTCTCGCCTTATTTGGAGCTCACGCCCTTGCCTCCTCCACGAGCCCCTCATGCAGCGGGACTGCCAGGTGAGGCACTGCAGCGTGCCTTGCAGCGCCAGCGTCCACGAGTGCTTACCTCTCACGAGGCCCCCTCGGATGGACCAGCAGGCCCCTCAGGAGCCTCGGAAATGCACGACCCCACGACCCAGCTCGGGACATGCGCTGGCTAAGGTAAGCTATACCAAAGACTCTCCATCGGACTCACGGTCACGCAAAGACGCATACCCAACTTGGCATAGAAGAGTAAAAGCAGCGGTTTGTTTACATGAGGGGCTCCCCCTCTCAAAATGCTCTTACAATCTTTAGGGGTCACCAAGTTTTCTGAGGGTAAAAGCAGGGAAACATGGGATCGCCGGATATGTCGCTTCACAAGCGTCCCCATGTCATCTTCAGATGCAATCATTGGCGTCGCTGCCGCCGTCGTTGGCGTCGCCTCCACCTTCTTCGGCCAAACGCCATCTTCGGGTTCTACTGTTAGGGTGCGCCGATCGCAAATTAAAAAATTCCTCGCGCAGTAACATCCAGGAACATGCTACGGAGAGATGGATCACGATTCGTTACCACTAGACACGCAGATGCCGTGCAATGAAGAAGAGTTGGGGCAGCGTCTGCGTGGATCGCCTCCTCCTCGTTCGATCTCCCTCGGCGGCGGTCGTCCGATCCCACGTCACGAGAGTTCGCCGGAGCGGCGCAAGTGCACCGCCTCTAACGGTATCCGGCGTCGCGGGAGGAACGTCGGCGGCCGGACTGCTAGTCCGATCACACACGGCGGCGGCGAGTGGAGGTGGCTATTCGCAACACATGCAAACCCTAGTCGCTGGCCTTAAGCGATCAACTCTGAGTGTGCCGCACCTCCACTTTATATAGGCGTCCGTCATGGGCTCAACACTTGGGCCTCGCATGGACCCTAAAGCCAAAAGTCTATTCGGTCACGTTCCTAGTCCAGTTCGGATCACATCCGACCCGGTGTCCTCTGACCCGACCTCATAGGTTCCTTCCCTTAAGCGCGCGACCCCTTAGGTTCAAGTCGGCTTGGTCACGATTCGGATCACCTCCGACACATGCACGGTTGGTATGACCTCTAGCAAGGCGTGCCGACCACCAAGCAGGCGATGAAGCCGGTTAGGCGTAACATGTACAACGTGTCACACTTACATTCCCTTTGCATACGATATATGTTGTCGGGCTCAAGGCGAGACTGTCATCCTTGTGCTAACCCGACCTCTTTCTCGTTCCAAAGTGATACCGACCACAATCCGGATTATCTCATAATCCTTGTCGCATGGCCATGCTATTCCCGGTCGATCACCACGAGGGGCCCAGAGTATATCTCTCCTGATCGGAGGGGCAAATCCCATCTTGCTCGACCGTGTCTCATGACATGGGACTGGACAAACCGAAACCTACCTTTGTAACTACACCGGTCACCGGAGTAGCGTTTGGTCGGCCCAAAGCAAGTCTGTCACCATCCAGTACATGTGCCTCAGGTCTTAGGACATAGAACGTATGTTGTACTAGAGACTCACAGATGACATATCGCTGCGTCTCATAGTTGAGTCTGTCCGACTCAGACCTTATCTCGACTCGGATCCGACTATGTCGAATCCGACCAGACCTTTCCAAGTCCATATTATCCGGTTAGCATCCAATGCTCCATGGCTAGTGAGACCAAGCCATCGACCGTATCATATGCCCGATCTAGTCGGTCAAGCGTCCACACACAGCCCTTTTGACTAGGGACCTTTTAGGACAGTCATCATACAATGCATAGTCCCACAAACAAGTCGCATACTTGCTGATACACATCATTGATAATGTCCAAGGACTATCTTTATTCATAAACACATAGGAAATATCATCATACATGATTGTCTCTAGGGCATATCTCCAACAGTCTCCCACTTGCACTAGAGTCAATCAAATAGACATCGAATGCCCATAGCTCTAACGTGCCCCTCATGCTTGGGTTGTGGAAGCGGCTTAGTCAGCGGATCTGAAACATTTGCATCCGTGGTGAATCTTGCATAACTCTACATCACCATTCTTACGATCTTTCGTATCGGGTGATATTTCCGGTCTATGTAACCGACCTTGTGGTGATTCCTCGGCTCCTTGGCTTGTGCGATGGCACCGTAATTATCACAATAAAGGTCCAACGGTTTCACCGAGGCTGGGAAAATACCAAGATCATCCAGAAAATGCGGATCCAAACACCTTCCTTTGCGGCTTCACAAGCCGCAATGTATTCGCTTCGTGGTAGAATCGGCCACCGTGATCTTGCTTGGAACTCATCCAGCATCGCTTCCTCCATTCAGACGCATACACGAATCCGCATTGTGATCAACAATCATCTCTCTCGGTTTGGAAACTAGCATCGGCGTAACCCCTTCTGACGAGCTCTTCCTCACCTCCATAAACTAGGAACATCTCTTTAGTCCTTTTCGTACTTCAAAATAGTCTTTACCGCTGCCCGGTGACTCTCACCGGGTTGGCCTGGTATCTACTTGTTAGGCTTATTGCAAAAGCAACATCGGGCCTTGTACATATCATGGCATACATGATGGATCCGATTGTCGAGGCATACGGAATCCTACTCATCCTGCTTTGCTCATCAGATGTCAAGTACTCACGAGTCTCGCTTAGCCTTATACCATGTGAGAGCGGCAAGAACCCTTTCTTCGCCTCACTCATGTTGAACCGCTTCAACACTTTATCTATGTACGTGCTCTGGCTTAAGCCGAGCAGCCTCCTCGATCTATCTCTATAGATCTTAATGCCTAAAATATAGACTGCCTCACCAAGGTCCTTCATCGAAAACTTGCCATTCAATGATTCCTTGACCGAGTTTAGCATCGAAACATTATTTCCGATCAGTAGTATGTCATCCACATACAAGATCAAAACACTATCGAGCTCCCACTTAACTTCTTGTATAAACAAGAGTCCTCTTTGCTTTTGATGAAACCCGAGATCGGTGATTTACTTCATCAAAACGAATGTTCCAACTCCGAGATGCTTGCTTCAACCCATAAATGGATCTCTTGAGCTTGCATACCTTACTAGTGCTAGTCGGATCGACAAAACCCTCGGGCTGTATCATATACACGCCCTCGGTTAAATTTCCGTGAAGGAAAGCTGTCTTGACATCCATCCGCCATATCTCGTAATCGAAATATGCAGCTATAGCTAGTATGATCCTCACCGATTTCAGCAGATCGCTACCGGGCGAGTAAGTCTAAATCATAGTCAATTCCTTGAACTTGTCCATAACCTTTAGCGACAAGCCGAGCTTTGTAGATCTGAACATTTCCATCCACATCGGTTTTCTTCTTAAAGACCCATTTGCAACCAATGGCGATTACGCCAGTGGCGGATCAACCAAATCCAGACTTGATTCTCATCCATGGATTTTAACTTTCGGATCTCATGGCCTCGACCATGCCTCGAAATCTGGGCTCACCATCGCTTCGTGACACGTACGGGGCTGCGTCGCTTTTCTAGCAACAATACATCACGCACTCTGCAATCTCTCCGACCTTCGTGGTTCCGTGCCGCTTCCACTACGTGTTCCCCGATCGACTCGGTATGATCTCATCACCGGCCGAGCCGTCCCGAGTGGTCCTCGAATTTCTTCGAGTCGAACCGCCCTCCCACGGCCTCCCGACTGAGAAACTCTTTCTCAAGGAAAACCCCGTTCCGAGCAACAAACACTTTGTTCTCTTCCTGGTTGTAGAAGCTATATCCCAAGGTTTCCCTCGGATATCCCACGAATATGCATTTATCCGACTTGGGTGTAAGCTTGTCAGACATAAGAATTAAACGACAAATGCTTCACAACCCCAAATCTTTAGAAAAAGACAAAAGCTGGGACTCTTCCAGTCCACATCTCATGCGTGTCTTGTCTACGGATTTTGATGGTACCCTATTAAGTGTGAAAGCTGCGGTTTCTAGAGCGTATCCCCAAAATGACAAGGGTAAATCCGATTTGCTCATCATAGACCGGACCATGTCCAACAAGGTCCTATTCCTCCGCTCGACACGCCATTTCTCCGTATGCATCTGGAGGTGTGAGCTGAGGTACTATACCTCGACCTTCGGATGATCATTGAACTCTGGCTCATGTACTCACCTCCACGATCGAGATCGCAGAAGCTTTATAGTCTTGCCGAGCTGATTCTCAACCTCGGATTCACGAAACTCTTTGAACTTTTCAAAAGTCTCCGACTTGTGCCTCATCAAATAGATATATCCATATCTACTCAAGTTGTCGGTAAAAGTCAATGGCATGCTTGATAGCCACCTCTGGCGGTTGTGCTCATTGGACCACACACATCACTATGTATAAGTTCCAATAGCTCGGACGCCCTCTCGCAACTCTTTGCGAAAGGAGACTTAGTCATCTTGCCGAGCAAGCATGATTCACATGTCCCGAACGACCCGAAGTCGGACGAAGTTAGGAGCCCATCATCATGGAGCTTCTTCATGCGTTTTAGACTAATGTGTCCAAGCCGGCAATGCCGTAAGTATGTCGGATTTATCTCATTAGGCTTATGCCTCTTGACATTTACGTTATAGACCGGTTCTCGTTCTAGATTCAATATAAATAGCCCATCAACAATGGGTGCATAGCCGTGGAACATACCATTCAAAAATATCGAACAACCATTGTCCTTTAAATTGAATTCATAACCTTGACTCATCAAACATGAGGCAGAAATAATGTTCCGACTAAGTGCAGGAATGTAATAACAATTATTCAATTCCATAATGAATCCGGAAGGAATGAGCTGCATCGTGCCGACCTCCAACGCAAAGCAACTCTTGCTTTGTTGCCGACCACGATGTCAATCTCCCTTGTGCCACACGCCTAGTTCTTACCAGCCTCGCATCGAGTTGCAAATATGAACAAGCGATCCGGTATCAAATACCCAAGAGCTACTAGGTATGTCGGCAAGGTAAATGTCTATAACATATGCAACAAGTGTACCTTTGCACGAAGGAGCATTTCCGCCTTCTTGCCATGCTCGCAAGCCACTTGCTCTGATTTCTCTTCGGTGACCGGTCTCCTTGCGGTGAAAGCAAACGGTCTTGAGTCCGTCCAGGACTTCAAAGGTAGCGTGGCAAGAGGTTACCGTCTCGTGCCCTTTGCCTTAGCCTTTTCTTGGACCAACTCTTCTTGAACTTAGCCGATTTCTCGCACCATCAACACTTGATGCATGCCTTTCTTAATATCCTGCTCGCCACACCTTGAGCATCCCATGCAATTCGGTGAGCTTCTTATCCATGCCATGCATATGATAGTTCGAGATGAACGTCCCATAGCTGGGCGGAAGAGAACCCGAACAACATCGATGAGCTTGACTCATCCAAGAGCGGAAGCCCAAACGATCCAAAGCTTGCACATATCCGATCATCTTGATCACATGTGGGCTCGATGGATCACCTTCCTTCACCTGCAATCCATCAAGGATCGCCAGACGTTGAACCTTTCGGTCCTAGCTCGTGTCTAAAACATGCTCTTGAGACTCTCGATCATATCGTAAGCCTCAACGTTTTCGAAATCTTGTTGCAAATCGGCTCCATACAAGCCACATCGGATAGCTGATCTCCGTTGATTCATCAACGAGTTTACAGTAGGCATTTTAGTCGTGGCACTAGCATTATCGCAGGTTCCTCCGGAAGTGGATCCTCTAGAACATGTTCCTTTTATCGTGCTTGAGAACAATTCTAAGATTTCTATACCGGTGGTCAAGTTTGTTCCATTCAGTTTATCCTTTTCCGTAATTGATTTCAATGCAAAGTTGGGTTGAGCAGGTGGTGCCATTAATCTACAATGTAAAACATGCAATCACTAAGCAATGTGTTTATGTAGAGTAATTCTAGCCTAAGCGAAATACTCCCAATCAAGTCGGCATCCCTCCGCAAACTCTCAGTGATTCAGGATCCGACTAGCGCATGCGACTAGTGAGCTTTAGCATCACTGCTAGCCAACATACCTATTCGGTAAGCAACTCCTTGCTAATCGCATCTCTATACGACTCCTGTCGATCGGGAAGGTATCTCATACCCCGGCACCCAACCTTCTTTGCCACAGGGCCCAAAACCATTTTGATAGCCTTGTCAAGTTAACTTTGATAAAAGGTGCATGTCCGCGGTCCGAAATTTAACCCTTCAGTTCAAGGACACCCAAGAAGCACCCCAATTTTATGAGCCCACTACTAGACGTACTTGACGTGCGAAGGTGCAACATCGGGATGGCAATTCACTTGATATTCATGAGGGATCTTTCTACCATTCTAACATGCATAGAAACAAAGAAGCATAACAATCACAAATAACACATATTGTGAAATAGTATGTATCCATCATGGACGTTCTTCTAGGTCGGCTCCGAATACGATGAACATCTACTAACTCAATCTTGTTTGTCACGCCGGGACGCCAAGCCGCCAACCTGATCTCTATTATCCAACTATTACAACTAGTAATGAATTTTACATAGAGTCACAAGTCGACACGTAGGTCGTTATACAATATAATGACGGCACTTTGGCTCCTGCCGGCTGACAAACATGACACGATGAGCCACGTATAAATTACACACATGCATCACATACACATGAGCCATACTATTCACATCAAACCTGCAAAACAAAGTTATGCATATAATCGCATTCTACCGGTTTGTGTGTCGGGTACGAAATACACGGCGTTACGCACACGGCGGTCCCGATGGCGGATGACCGACCGGTAGGGGTAGATGTGTCACAACCTCATCGATCCCGATTTACAGAAAACATAGCCTCAACGATCCCCACGTGCAGTTGATCATATCAACCGTGCACATAGCCGATCTCTTCAAGGACAACAGATCTCATCTGCCGCCTCCACATATCTAATATGCATACGATCTGAATCCAAATCCTATAACAGAGGCTCGATACCACTTTGTTGGGTTCTACCAGAGGTGCGTCGACTGCAAATTAAAAATTCTCTGGCAGAACATCCAGGAACATGCTACGGAGATGGATCACAGTTCGTTACCACTAGACGCGGAGTGCCGTGCAATGGAAGAAGAGTTGGGGCAGCGCTGCGTGGATCGCCTCCTCCTCGTTCAATCTCCCTCGAGCGGCCGGTCGTCTGATCCCACGTACGAGTTCGCCGGAGCGGCGCAAGTGCACCGCCTCTAACGGTATCCACGCATGCGGGAGGAACGTCGTGCGGCGGACTGCTAGGTCCGATCACACAGTCGGCGGCGAGTGGAGGTGGCTATTCGCAACACATGCAAACCCTAGTCGCAGCGCCGAAGCGATCAACTCCTGAGTGTGCCGCACCTCCACTTTATATAGGCGTCCGTCGCAGGCTCAACACTTGGGCCTCGCACGAACCCTAAGCCCAAAGTCTATTCGGTCACGTTCCTAGTCTAGTTCGGATCACATCCGACCCGGTGTCCTGACCCGACCTCATAGGTTCCTTCCCTTGCCTTGCGACCCCTTAGGTTCAAGTCGGCTTGGTCACGATTCGGATCACCTCCGACTTGTATGGTTGGTAGCGGCCTCTAGCAAGGCGTGCCGACCACCAAGCGCATTTATGAAGCTGGTTAAGCGAACCTGCACAACATGTCACACTTCTGCTCCCTTTGCTGACGATATATGTTGTCGGGCTCAAGGCGAGACTATCATCCTTGTGCTAACCGACCTCTTTCTCGTTCCAAAGTGATAATCTGACCACAATCCGGATTATCTCATAATCCTTATCGCATGGCCATGCTATTCCCGGTCGAGATCACACGAGGGGCCCAGAGTATATCTCTCCCGATCGGAGGGGCAAATCCCATCTTGCTCGACCGTGTCTCGCAAAGATGGGATGGACAAACCTGAAACCTACCTTTGTAACTACCCGATCCACGGAGTAGCGTTTGGTCGGCCCAAAGCAAGTCTGTCACCATCCGAGTACATGTGTCAGCTTCGGTCTTAGGACATAGAACGTATGTTGTACTAGAGACTCACAGATGACATATCGCTGCGTCTCATAGTTGGAGTCTGTCCGACTGAGACCTTATCTCGACTTCGGATCCGACTATGTCGAATCCGACCAGACCTTTCCAAGTCCATATTATCCGGTTAGCATCCAATGCTCCATGGCTAGTGAGACCAAGCCATCGACCGTGTCATATGCCGATCTAGTCATGCCGTCCACACAGCCCTTTGACTAGGGACCTTTTAGGACAGTCATCATACAATGCATAGTCCCACAAACAAGTCACATACTTGCTGATACACATCATTGATAATGTCCAAGGACTATCTTTATTCATAAACACATAGGAAATATCATCATACATGATTGCCTCTAGGGCATATCTCCAACACCGGCATCGCCGTCGTCAACAACGTCGCCTTCGTCTGTCGCGACCACCACCGCGTCGTCCTCAGAAGTGAAGGCCCTGACCAGCGCATCCACGTTGTCCTCCACCCACCGCGCCAGGTCACCCCGGACGGCCGCGGGTACGGGGGCAATGGCAGCGTTGAAGTCGAAGTCGGGGTCGGAGTTCCGAAGATGGCTGAAGACGCGGGAGAACGCGCGCCCGAGCAGGTCGCGACTCCTCTCTTCCACGAGCTGACGATTTGGCGTTAAGGAGCAGGGGTCCCCAGCACATGCTCGCCTGCGGCTGCGGCGTGGCTCAAGTGGGGGCCAGGGAGCCAGCTTCATCAGCTCAAGCTCAAGACCCTCGCGAGGGGCCAAGCCTCGCGGGGCGGACGACAAGAACCTTCCTCAGGAGCAGCCTCGTCAGGCAGGCTCGCGAGGAGGCGGAGAGATCAAGGCAGGGTACCTCACGAGGGTGCCCCGTGACGCAAGCCATGACGATCGAGACCAGGCGGGCGCCAGCCTGCGCAGTGTCCTCGTTTCCCCTTTGGTGCAAAGGAGGCAAGCACAGGCCAAGGCATCAGGCAAAGGTTACCGCTTCGGTGCAACAAGACCAAGACCAGCAGAGCGGCAGGAAGGAGGTCATCGTGGAGCCCAGGACGGCGTCACCGTCAGAGCCTTTGGCAGCCGAAGACCAACTTTAGTCAGGAAAAGTGTACTAGATGTTCCCCTTCAAAATGGCCAATTGTTGGCGCCCTTCCCGCTCATTATTTGGGAAGAGGCCCAGGGCCTCCCCCTATAAATAGGACTAGCCACCAAACCGAGGAGAACCAAGGAGAACCGGGGAGAACAGAGAGAGAGAGAGAGAGAGAGAGAGAGAGAGAGAGAGAGAGAGAGAGAGAGGCGATCGAACTCACCCAAGCAGTTCATCGCACCAACTCAAGAACAGCCACTCGCGAGGCTGTTCTTGCTTTGTATTGTTCATCATCAGCCCCTGAGGCAATCCACCACACCACACACTGGAGTAGGGTATTACACCACAACGGTGGCCCGAACCAGTATAAACCTTGTGTCTCTTGTGTTGTTCTTCGTTCCTAGTTTAGATCCCTCGCTAACCATTCACGCGTGAGCTGGTAGGGGAAAGATCTCCGCGCACACCCCAGTGTTCGAACCTCAAGGACCTGCCGGAACCCGAAATCCCACATTTGGCACGCCAGGTAGGGGTGCGCCGGAATCTTTCTTTCGCCGGTCACGTGTGATCTTCCGTCGTGTCCATGGCTAACGCTCGCTGAGCTCGCGCCGCTCGAGTCGCCCAGACGGCTCCCGTCGGCGGACACCCCCGTCGTTCCCCGTCGCCTCCGCCAATGCCGCCACCGGCCCGGTGGGGAACAAGAAGTAGGCCTCGTCCCTGCATCCATCGGTGAGGCGAGAAGGCCGCACCGCTACTCCTTCGCTCGCCCCTGCTGGTTCTTCGTCCCGTGCACCGCGCTCCCATGGAGGCTCGAGTCGTGCTCATCGCCGCAAACGAGCTCATGCGCTATCGCCCTGTCGACGACGTCTACGAGGAGTGGCTCGACCGCGTCGCCGAGCTCGTCCGCGCCGCAGGGGGCTCCCGTCTGCGCCGCCCCTCTCGTCGCCTCGCCCGCACCCCCGCGCAGGGAGGCAGGGAGCCGGAGGTGCCCCGCCACCTCCCTCCACAAGAAGGTGCCTGGCTCCAAGGCGCGTGGCCCGGGCCGAGACCCTCCAAGCGTCCGGCGCCCAGCAGCAAGAAGAAAGGATCTGCCAGGAGATCCCTCGTCCCCAAGAAGGTGCTCGCGTGCTCCAGCACCGGAGCGCCGCGACCATGCTCCAGCACCACCGCGTCAAGACCCCACGCTGCTCCAAGCAGTGGTGCGCGGGAATCTACAAAAGCAAGCTCCGCATCAGCAGAGAGCCCCGGTGGCCACTGCAGGCTGTCGCGCCTTCACCACCGACCTACGCAGCGTCGCGTGGCCCAGCAAGTTTAAGCCAGACCTGCCTCCTCGCTACGACGGCACTGCCGACCCTGCGGAGTTCCTTCAGCTCTACGAGTTGGGCATCGAAGCCTCCAACAGGGATGAAAAGGTCATGGCGAATTGGTTCCCCATGGCGCTCAAGGACGGAGCCCGAACCTGGCTCCTGAACCTGGCTCCCGGCACGATCTCCTCCTAGGACGAGATGCGCACCCGCTTCATCGCCAACTTCCAAGGCACTCGCGACCGGCCTCTGGCCGTGAGCAACATGCGCCACATCAAGCAGCAGCCGGGAGAGACCCTGCAGAAGTACATCCAGCGCTTCAACAACGCCCGCCTCAAAATCCCCAAGGTGACTGAGGAAGCCATCATCTCAGCCTTCTCCGATGGCGTGCGTGACGTCAAGATGAAGGAGGAGCTAGCAATGCATGAAGACACATGCACATCCTGGAGCTATTCAACTTGGCGACCAAATGTGCCAGGGGCTGAGGAAGGGCGCCTCTCCTCCTCGAGCTTCCTATTGCCGATCCAGAAGAGTAGAAGCCCAAGGCCAAGGACGTGAAGCGCAAGGGGGCTGCCGTGCTCGCGGCAGAACCAGACACCAAGCGAGGCAGGGATAAGCCTGAGTCATCCAAGGGCAGCCGGTACTGCGTGTACCACGATCTCCACACCCACAATACCAATGAATGCCAGGAGCTCAGTGCCGTGCGAGAAGGGCGTATCGGCCGATGCCCCGAGCGCAATGATCGGGGCTACGACCGAGGAGGAGGAAGAGGCGCAGGACGCTGGGAAGACCGTGGCCCTCGCCAGGGATGGCGTGACAGACCTCGCGAGGACATTGGCGGGACCAGCCTCATGAGGGAGGTTGGAGGGACCAGCCTCGTGAGGACCGCCCTCAAGGCAACGAAGGCTCCCACCTATGCCGCAGCCGCCAAGGAGGTACGAAGACGATCATCAGGACGAGGGGGCTGGGGGATTCCAGGAGCCGCGCACGATCGCTTGCATCCTGGGTGGCGCTCAGGCCCCAGCCTCTCAGCGCATCTTCAAGCAGTTTGCTCGCGAGGTGAATGCAGTCCTCCCCAGACCAGAGGCCACGCGCCCTCTCAGGTGGTCGTCGTGTGCTATCACGTTCATCTCGGTGGATAAGCTCAAGTGTGCGGCAACGGCTGGAGTCCTCCCCATGCTTTGCTCACCAGTCATCAGCAACGTGCAAGTCACCAGGACCCTCATCGACGGCGGAGCAGGACTCAATGTTCTATCTGTCGAGACATTCAACGATCTCCAAGTGCCATACGATCAGCTTCAGCCGATCAAGCCTTTCTTAGGAGTCACCGATGGCTCCACCGTCCGGATAGGGCAAGTTCGCCTTCCCGTCACCTTCGGACAGCGCCGAGCTCATCGACTTCGACGTCGCCCACATTCGCCTGCCATACAATGCCATCCTCAGGTACCTAGCTTTGGCCAAGTTCATGGCAGTAACTCACCATGGCTACAATGTCCTCAAGATGCCAGGAAGCGGAGGAGTCATCACAGTGCCTTGTGAGGAAAGGGATGCAGTGTGCTCTCTTGAGCGTGCCTTCCAATCCGCAGCAATCGAAGACCCAGATCATAGGAGCGGGAGACTTCCCGAGGGGATCCCTGAGAAGAAGAAGGCTTCGCCTGGTCCAAGCCCTCGTGGGGAAGGCACCTCCGGAGGCGTGGCAACAGGACCCGCGCCCGTTCAAGGGGCGCCACCCTCTATCGCATAGGAAGGCACGCCCGGCGCCCTCCTCAGGCGGGGCTCGGGGGCTCTTCCATGGCGAGCCACCGACCTAGCAGGAGTCGCGAGGGAGGTGCTCGGGCACCGCTTGGAGGCGTGCTTCAAGGCACGTTTCCCTCAGGAAGATATGGGGCAAGGAGGGCCAAACCCTCAGGAGTTCATCATGAGGAACACCCAGGAGCTACAGGAGTCAAGAGTCATGCGCGGCTGTCGCCACTTGCCCGCCGTGGCCCCGCATCCAGACGAGGATGCCGGACTGTGAATTTGCATCGACATACCAGGGCTCAACCAGGCCGCATCTCAGGAGCGCCTCTGGCCCTCACGTGTGGGGCGTTGCGAGGGTCCGCCTCACAGCTACGTTTGCATGCCATTCGGCCTGCCAGCGTAAATGCGCCCATTAGCGGTCAGCTGGCGAGGTGCGCTCTGGAGGCTCAGGAGGTCAAGCAACGCGCGGTCCTGGTAGAGATGGAGATGGCTCTCGAAGAACCCCCCGTACCCCCGGAGCCTCCCGAGGCTCCAGGTCTGGAGGGCTCGTGAGGGCCGGTTTCCTCATCACGCGTCATCCGCTACCTCAACATCCCGTCATCTCCAACCATATCAGGTGACACATTTCCAAGTTCCGCTTTCAGCTGGGAGCGCCCCTCGGGCTACATCATTCCCAGGTCGCGTGGGTCCGTCCCTGCGGCATGTATCCGTTTTGCTTATGTTCTTTACTTACCTTGTTGGGGGCGCCTCGTGCTGCATTATCCCCAAGCTGCTCGGGCGGACCCGGTGGCGTATGCTTTCTCCGCACCTATCTAGATGGATTTGCTTATTCATACATAACGTGCTTGACCTAATCGCCTGCTCGATTGACACCTACCTTTGGAGCCGCTCGCTCAGGCACGGGTCCGTCCTTGCAATGCTGACAAATCTGAGTGGCGGAGCTTTGGCCACGGCAGCCCCGCAAGGCACCACCTCACCAAGCCCTCAGTGCCCCCGATCACTCCCTCGGAGCGACCAATGGTTAGCTGGCAACCGTAACGACGAACCTTGTTTCCTCTCGTGATTGGTACACAGGACCTGCTCCAGGAGTAACGTTGGTGGCATCGCGAGCCTTCTCTCCTCCTCTGCGGTGCGATCCGCTTGCACGTTAAAAGGGGGGTACCTGATCATCGCGACTCATGGGCTCTTACTGGCTCTCCAGCCCTCACCCCCTGGCCTTGACCCACGGCATCGCGACTTGTCATACCAGTGGCGGCTGAGCTCGCTCGAGGGCCGGGACCTGAGGATCACTCCCTCGGAGCGACCAATGGTTAGCTGGCAACCGTAACGACGAACCTTGTTTCCTCTCGTGATTGGTACACAGGACCTGCTCCAGGAGTAACGTTGGTGGCATCGCGAGCCTTCTCTCCTCCTCTGCGGTGCGATCCGCTTGCACGTTAAAAGGGGGGTACCTGATCATCGCGACTCATGGGCTCTTACTGGCTCTCCAGCCCTCACCCCCTGGCCTTGACCCACGGCATCGCGACTTGTCATACCAGTGGCGGCTGAGCTCGCTCGAGGGCCGGGACCTGAGGACGTAGCATTAAGGAAAGTGCGGGGGAGAGGGAAGAAGCTCGCGGGGGCCCAACCTAGCAACACCTCAGTTGCCATCGCACAGGCACGACACCTCATCGAATGCCGCTCCAAACCCGCAAGATAAGTCACGCAAAAAAATTGATCCGACTCAGCGCTAAACCCTCGCCTACTACTGCTCTGTCGCGGCAAAGCCGCCTACCTTTCTTGCCCTGTGGAGGCTGCTTGAGCGCTAAAGGGGACCTCCTGAGCATCGCGACTCAGGGGCTCTTACTGGACCTCGGGCCGCTCACCTCCTGGCCTTGACCACGGCATCGTGACCTGGCATACCAGCCACGGCTGAAGCCTACCTGGGAACAGGGACCTGTCAGCGCAGAGCACCAAGCCCTCGTGAGGAAAGAAATGAGGAGCTGAGCCGGGACAGAAATCTTGCACCGATTCATCATAAGGAAATAATATTCACAAAAACATGGCCAACGCCTTACATACCCCCGCGGGGTGCTACTTCGATTCTCTGCAGGAAATAAAAGGTGCTATTCCTAAGGAATGCCGACTACGCGGGCCTCCGCAGGAGACGCCATCATCAACAGTGGGCCGCCAGGCGTCGGCGCCAACCCCATCCAGATCACCAGCGCCAGTAGCCCGAAACGCCCGCCCGGCTCTGAGCGCATCGCAAGCTCAGGGGCTCGTAGCTGTCGTCGCTCGTCTCCGGAGTCGCCAGAAGCTCGGCGGAGGCGCTGGACCCTCCGGCCCCTTCACTGCTGCCCAAGGAACTGCCGAGGGAGCGACTGGCGGGTCTAGTCCTCGCCACGACGACGCCCCGACCGCCCTTCTCAGGGCAGCATCCCAGCCGGCATCCTTCTGTGTCGAAGACCTTGAAGAACATCAAGGAGGCGCCGTCGTATTCTAGGTGGATCACGAGGGTGCCCCTTGTCCGGCAGACCCGGGCGATCTCGCCCCAGCCTCGGGTCATGTAGACCTTGCCCAGAGCAACAACCGCAACCTTCGCTCCGGTCGCAGGGGTGCTGCAGCCAGCATGCTGCAACCAGAGCTCCAGAGAGCCCCTCAGTGGGATCTCGAAGGCGAAGGAAGGAGGAAGGCGAATCCAAGACTGAGGAGGCATGGCGGCGTGGAGCACAAGCTCTCGGGAGGAGCCCTCGGCGTGGACTCCAGGAGGAACGACGCGCACCGCCGTGACCCGCCGGCGCCGACGGCGGCGTCGTCCGTGGCGCTCGGTGTCTACTCCTCCAGGGCCCTTGATGCGGGCGTACAAGGGCAGCGGGATCCTCTCGGGGGGCCTTTCCCTTCTCTTCTGCAGAAAACCGGCGGATCGGAGCCATTGTCGCAATGTGGAGCAAGGGCAAGGATGGAGAGGAAGAAGAAGCACGAAGAGATGGACTTGAAGGGCTCGCACCGTTCCGTACTTATAGCCGGAAGAGGCCAACCACCGGCCTCCATGATCACAGCTAATCATGACCCATTTCTGCATGCAGGGACTTGTCAAGTCAGACAGTTGCTGAGGCATCATGGGGAAGCGGAGACGCCCACGACCAATCAATCGCCACGCGGCGCCCAAGGCCGCAGGCTGTTGGGGCCCGCGGCGCTCAGACTTGCCCTTCGCTTCTCTCGCTAAGCCAAGTCCGGCGCGCCTTGGGCCCGGGCTACTGTCGGCGTTCGGGAACGGGGGTCCTGCACTGCTCGCCTGCGGCCTGCGGCGTGGCTCAAGTGGGGGCCCAGCCCGGCCCAGCTTCATCAGCTCAAGCTCAAGACCCTCGCGAGGGGCCAAGCCTCGCGGGGCGGACGATGGGAACCTTCCTCAGGAGCAGCCTCGTCAGGCAGGCTCGCGAGGAGGCGGAGAGATCAAGGCAGGGTATCTCACGAGGGTGCCCCGTGACGCAAGCCATGACGATCAAGACCAGGCGGGCGCCGGCCTCAAGAAGTTGTCCCTGCTTTCCCCTTTGGTGCAAAGGAGGCAAGCACAGTGCCAAGGCATCAGCAAAGGTTACCGCTGGTGCAACAAGACCAAGACCAGCAGAGCGGCAGAAGGAGGTCATCATGGAGCCTGTGACGGCCACCGCTGAGCCTTTGGCAGCCAAGACCAACTTTAGTCAGGATAAGTGTACTAGATGTTCCCCTTCAAAATGGCCAATTGTTGGCGCCCTTCCCGCTCATTATTTGGGAAGAGGCCCAGGGCCTCCCCCTATAAATAGGACTAGCCACCAAACCGAGGAGAACCAAGGAGAACCGGGGAGAACAGAGAGAGAGATTCACCAGAGAGAGAGAGAGAGAGAGAGTGAGAGAGAGAGAGAGAGGCGATCGAACTCACCCAAGCGATTCATCGCACCAGCTCAAGAACAGCCTCATGAGGTCTGTTCTTCCTTTATCTTATTCATCATCAGCCCCTCGAGGCAATCCACCACACCACACACTTTGGAGTAGGGTATTACACCACAACGGTGGCCCGAACCAAAGATAAACCTTGTGTCTTTTGTGCTGTTCTTCATTCCTAGTTTAGATCCCTCGCTAACCATTCACGCGTGAGCTGGTAGGGGAAAGATCTCCGCGCGCACCCCAGTGTTCGAACCTCAAGGGTCTGCCGAAACCCGAAATCCGACAGACGAGTTCTATCGGACCGAGCTTCCCGGCGCGTCACCACGTCGGCGAAGAAGCGTAGGTGACTGGTGTAGTCATTCGAGTGTGGATGCGGAACATTCTCGTCACAGACGTGGCCCAATGTCGCGTTGGCCCTGACCCTGAGGTCCTGGAGCATGGGGGCATGCTCACGCTCCAGCGTCCGCCGCTGAAGCACTTCCTCCCTATTTTGCCGCACAACGGACTCGGCGTCAGCAACCTGCTTCTAAAGAGAAAGCAGCTCGGTGCGGGCCGAGGCCAATTCCGCCTGCGCCGCGACCAGGGCAGCTGCTGTAGCCTCCTCCGCCTCTCCACTTCAGCCAGCTTGGGCCTAAGGGCGGCGGCCCTACCCGCAGCCTCCGTCCCCGCAAGCTTCAACCACAAGTCATACCTACCCTCAAGATCCGCGCGAGCCTCGGCCACCCGGCGATCAACCTCCTCCTGGGCCCTGGCCTCGCGCGCATCGACGGCGTCCTCCGCTTGGACGACTTGGCGCTCCCTCATCTCCAGTCGCTCGAGCTCGAGGCTGCGCTCCACAGCTTCCAGCGCCATCGCCTCCTCAAGCTTCTAGATCTCTTCCTCCTCAGCGGGTGCGCCCCTCATTGACCCAAGGGCAGCTTTGCGCACCTCCACCTGCTGCTCCTGGGATGCACTCTAGGCCTGTAGCTCCCACGCGCGCTTCTCTGGGGCCTCGCGACGGCGGTCAGCCTCGCGAGCCTCCTCCAAAGCTTGGGAGCAAGCTTCACGAGAAACCTTGAGGGACGCCTCGGCCTTCGCATTATCAAGATCACGCTGGTAACGACCAAGGTTGATAGCCACCTTCAGCTTACGTCGTTCCTCCACCAGCCAAAGACCCTGAGCCTTGAGGCGTGCATCGACGTCCGCAAGTTCACCACCAAGTCGGTTCATCGCGCCCATCGCCTCCTGGAAGAGCTCGTGGCGAACGACGCTTCGTTCGCACTCAAACTCAAGCACATGGCCCACCTCGTCCTCCGCCACGGGGGCCGCGGGCGGGGCGTGAGGTGGCACACCCCTCTCGCCAGGGGCTGGGGCTGGTGCCGCCACAGGCGCCCGGCCAGCCTCATGAGGGGCCCTAGCTAGTCAGGGCCCGCTGCTTGAAGAGGAGCCGAAGACCGGAGCCAACCAACTGTTGTCCAAGACCAGAGGAGGGGTCCTGGGCACGCCTGCCAAGCTCCAAGCCAGGTCTTGGAGGAGGGACGACGGGGCCGCAGATTCGAAGCGCCATGAAGGCAAGCGCGCCTCTCCGACCGGTCCTGCTCCAGGGACGACATGCAGGCTCGGGGCACTCAAGGCCACCGGGGGAGTCGAGGAAAGAGGAGGTTGCTTCTAGTGGGACATAGAGGCCCTGACGGAAGGGACCTGAAGAGCCAACGTTAGGAAGGAAAACAAAATCAAGAAATCACAAAGGTACAGTACGTACTCATCGACGGTGATGTACTTCCATCGCTTCAACGGCCCGAAGATACCGCTGCTGCTCGGAGATCCTTTCCTCTTGCGGAGCTCCTCGAAGTCCATGCAAAGCCGACCGAAGCGTTGGACGTGGCGACCAGCGCGGGGTGCGACCGGAGAAGCGCTCGAAGGGACAGCTTCCGGGGTGGCGGGCTACGGAGAGCAGTCGGGTGCCGTCTCGCCGCGACCTCCCGAGGCCTCCGGGGCTTCGGCCTCGGGAGCCGCGTGCTGCATCGCCTCGGTGACCAACACCCCACGGGAAGAATCATGAGTTCCTGAGGACGACGCCCCAGGAGCCCCAGACGGCGCCTGCACCCCAGCACTTGGGCCGCCAGCCTCCGGTGGTGCTCTCCCCCCTGCATCCACATTCAGGACGAGCTCGGCACCAGCAACGAAGAAGGGAACCATGTTGACGGGGTTCTCACGAGGCCCCACTAGGCTAACCGGGCGCAGCCCCCACTCATCAAAGGAAGGCATGTGCTCCACAAATTCTGCCTTGTTCGTGCAGCGGTATAGCAGACAGCTCCTCCCGGGCATGTTGTCCGGCGATGCGACACCTGTCAGGACCTCAAGCACAGTTTGCCACATCTCAAGAGGAAGCCCGGACTCCTGAAGTCTCATGTGGTCCTGACTGTTGAGCAAGGCCCACATCAGGCTAGAATGGCGCTGAAGCGGAGCAACTCGGTGCCTGACGAACTCCTTCACCACCATGGGCGCGGTCACGCCACTGTCCTTCATCCTCTTCAGCCTAAGCCAGACCGGGACAAGACCGGGGCTCGCGAGCTTCTCATGGCCCCAACCAGGGTTGGGAACGGCAGGCGCCGACAAAGAATGGAGTAGAGAGCTGAGCACTCCGGCATTGACAAACACCCACCGTGTCCGAAACTCGCTGGTGGACGGAGGAAGCTCGAAGTCGATCCCCGCGCTTGCCGTCGCGGCCATAGCCTGGAAGCTCGCGCATCCCGAGCTCTGCCGAGGATCCATCAGGTGCAATGAGAAGAAGTGACGGAGAAGGGCCACGGAAGGGGTGATGCCCACCATGGCCTCGCAAACAAAGGCGAAGACGGCAAGAAGAGTCACGGATTGGGGGTCGAGATGCAGCATGTGGATCTGGTAATGCTCGAGCATTGCGTTGAAAAAGGCGGAGAAAGGGGGGACCAGGCTAGCCCAAAGAGCATCGGTGAAGATTGGGACCTCGGTGGCTGCCCGGTCAATACGAGCACGAGACGCAGGCAAATTAGTCGTCTTTCCCCACTCATTGAAACTGGAGGCGAGCATGGGGCGGACCTTGCCCATGGCCTCATCGTTGAGCACCAGCGGTCGGCCAACCATTGGCTCGATGGTCGAAGGCGTGCCGGCAGAAGATAGAGGCATCTTCCCCTTATCCGCTTGTTTTGGCACCATGGCGATGGAGCGGGCAGAGCGCAGGCCAGGATGGGAGGAGGAGCAGAGTCTCGAGGAAGCAGAGGAATCAGGGAAGTATGGCGCGGGCCATGGAAGAATAACTGTGTAGGTTGCGGGGCCCGTATAGCCAGGCGGATACCAAGGAAGCGTGGGGAAACGGATATGCCCACGTAAACCGCCACGCGTCGACCAAGGCCGCGGGCTATTGGGGCCTGCGGCGCTCCGTACTTTGACCTTTGGCTTCGCCTTGAAACCAAGCCCGAGCGCGCCTTGGGCCCGGGGGCTACTGTCGGCGTTCTGGGAACGGGGGTCCCCAGACTTGCCTGCCTGCGGCCCATGGTGTTGCTTTGCTAGCAGGCCCGTACGGCCCATCTTCATCAACAAGGCATTCAAGACCCTCGCGAGGGGCCAAGCCTCACGAGGCGGACAGCGCAAGACCTCCTCAGGAGCGGCCTCGCCAGGCAGGCTCGCGAGGGGCGGACAGATCAAGGCAAGGCAAACCTCGCGAGGTTCTCGTGACGTGATCCATGACGATCGAGACCAGGCGGGCGCCAGGTGTCGGTGTCAAAACCGGCGGATCTCAGGTTGGGGGTCCCAAACTGTGTGTCTAGGATCGATGGTAACAGGAGACGGGGGACACGATGTTTACCCAGGTTCGGGCCCTCTCTATGGAGGTAATACCCTACTTCCTGCTTGATTGATCTTGATGAATATGAGTGTTACAAGAGTTGATCTACCACGAGATCGTAATGGCTAAACCCTAAATGTCTAGCCTGTATGACTATGGTAATGTGTCTTTTTCGGACTAACCCCTCCGGTTTATATAGACACTGGGAGGATCTAGGGTTTACATAGAGTCGTTTACATAAGAAGGAATCTTCATAGTCGGTCGCCAAGCTTGCCTTCCACGCCAAGGAGAGTTCAATCCCGACACGGGTACAGTCTTCGGCCTTCATGTCTTCACAGACCATCAGTCCGACCCATGGATAATGTGTCGGACGCCCGAGGACCCCTTAGTCTAGGACTCCCTCAGTAGCCACTGAACCTGGCTTCAATGACGAGGAGTTCGGCGTGCAGATTGTCTTTGGCATTGCAAGGCGGGTTCCCCTTTCCGAACTCCTGGTTAATCTTCAGATGTAATGATCGTATCTGAACTTGTATACACAACTGCAAAGGATATTATATTTCACGAGTTCAATCCACCGACATCTTTTTGGTAATATGACATCACACCTGCTCGGCCATTATTTGCGAACCGTTTTAGTCAGTCCGTTGCCCCACGTCTCAAGACGTGGTTTTATTGGCATGTCTTATCCAAGCGGAGATCATGCCTCCCTTTTTTAAGGGATTCCTATCAACCCGGACGTGGGCAACCCAACCGTCCCTTGGGTACAAATCCTTGGAAACAAGCGAGTTTTTGAGGCCTAGGAGGAGAAGTTTGATATTTGCAGCCTTTATATAGGGGTACAGACCCGTCTTTTTCTTCCACGCTTGCTTCTTCCTCAACCCCTGCTACCCCGAGTTCCAACACCCGGGTTCCGTTCGCCACAAGCCCCAATCATGTCCGGATCCAGCCGTCAAGGCCGGTGGGTAGCTTCTTCTGTCATGGAGGAAGATATTGCAAAGATTCGGGCGGCGAGGTACCTGACCGCAGAAATCCATCATCGGCTTCCTACCGAGGGGCAGGTTATTCCCACCCCCAGATCCGGCAAGAGTGTCGTGTTCGTGTCCCACTTCCTCCGTGGGTTATGGTTTCACTTAACCCCTTCGTCCGAGGGCTCATGTTCTATTACGGGCTATACTTTCACGATTTGGCCCCGGACTCTATTCTTCTTATCTCGGCATTTATCCTTACGTGCGAAGCCTTCTTCCGAACCCCTCCGCACTTCAGTTTGTGGCTCAAGACCTTCGAGGTGAAGCCGCAAGTGACAGAGGGGGAGCAAGCCGACTGCGGTGGTGCTACAGTGAGAAAGCTTACTAGCGCAGTTTGGCTGAAAGGATCCTTCGCCAAATCTTCCGATCTGTGGCAGCAGGGGTGGTTCTATATCACCGAGCCCCTCGGCTCCAAGTGGGCAACTGCGCCTGCATTTCAATCCAGCCCCCCAATTTAGCTTGCATCATGGATTAATAAGGGGTTGGACTGGGGATCAACGAATGAGGTGCGGACTCTCCGAAGCCTCATTGAGAAGGACATCGATATAGCCAACGTCGTTCAAGTAATGCTAGTTCGTCGGACACCTGCCGTACAACGGCCTCTCCGCATGTGGGAGTTCAATCCGTAAGGGCCGGACTCTTCAAAGACTTCTTCGGCACTACGCACGAAGGAATGTGGAGATTATTCTTCGAGAAACGAAGGCAATGGTCGGACACCACCGAAGATGTCGGCCTAGACTGTAGCCATCCGGATACCCCGGTAAGTACCCATTTTCCGAATACCTTATAATCAGATACCAAGTGGCAAGATACCGACAGTATCATCCTTTTTCAGGACTGGATAAAGAAGGTGGAACGGATTAGGTGTCCGGCTCCCCTTCCCGAAGACTCAGCTACTCCTGTGTTAACAAGGATGCTGGCCTCTACGCCATACCAGGCACCAGGAGGGGAGGGCGAGAAGACCCAAGATGACCTTGGTTCTGGAGGTAAGTCGGAACCTGAGTCTGGAGAAATCGACCTTTCCTCGCCCGAAGATGGAGGCGAAAAGGACCCAGTTGCTACGTCTTGAGCTTGCGTTGGTTTTCCTCGAAGAGGAGAGGATGATGCAGCAGAGTAGCGTAAGTATTTCCCTCAGTTTTTGAGAACCAAGGTATCAATCCAGTAGGAGGCCACGCGCAAGTCCCTCGTACCTACACAAAACAAATAGCTCCTCGCAACCAACGTGAATAGGGGTTGTCAATCCCTTCACAGTCACTTACGAGAGTGAGATCTGATAGAGATGATAGATAATATTTCTGGTATTTTTTGGTATAAAGATGCAAAGTAAAATAGAAAGGCAAAGTAAAAAAGCAAAGCAATAATAAAGCGTAGGAAGATTAATATGATGAAAATAGACCCGGGGGCCATAGATTTCACTAGTGGCTTCTCTCAAGAGCATAGGTATTTTACGATGGGTGAACGAATTACTTGTTGAGCAATTGTGAGAATTGAGCATAGTTATGAGATTATCTAGGTATGATCATGTATATAGGCATCACATCCGAGACAAGTAGACCGACTCCTCGTGCATCTACTACTATTACTCCACTCATCGATCGCTATCCAAAGATGCATCTAGAGTATTAAGTTAATGAAAACAGTGTAACGCCTTAAGCAAGATGACATGATGTAGAGGAATAAATTCATGCAATACGATAAATACCCCATCTGTTATCCTCGATGGCAACAATACAATACATGCCTTGCTGCCCCTACTGTCACTGAGAAAGGACACCGCAAGATTGAACCCAAAGCTAAGCACTTCTCCCATTGCAAGAACTACCAATCTAGTTGGCCAAACCAAACGGATAATTTGAAGAGACTTGCAAAGATAACTCAATCATACATAAAAGAATTCAGAAAAGATTCAAATATTGCTCATAGATAATCTTGATCATAAACCCACAATTCATCGATCTCAACAAACACACCACAAAAAGAAGATTACATCGAATAGATCTCCACGAGAGAGGGGGAGAACATTGTATTGAGATCCAAAAAGAGAGAAGAATCCATCTAGCTACTAACTATGGACCCGAGGTCTGAAGTAAACTACTCACACTTCATCGGAGAGGCTATGCTGATGATGTAGAAGCCCTCCGTGGTGGAATCCCCTTCCTGCAGAGCTCCGAAACAGGCCCCAAGATGGGATCTCGTGGATACAGAAAGTTGCGGCGGTGGAATTAGGTTTTTGGCTCCGTGATCTCGATCCGACGGGGTAATGAGGTATATATAGGAGAAAGAAGTACGCGTCGGTGGAGCTCGGGGCCCACGACAGGGCGCACCCTCCACCCTCGTGATCGCCTCGTGGATTTCTTTTGACGGAGGGTCCAAGTCTCCTGGTCTTATCTCGATGAGAAAATCACGTTCTCAAGATTTCATTCCGTTTGGACTCCGTTTGATATTCCGCTTCTTCAAACATCAAGTAGGCAAAAAAACAGCAATTGGCTGGGCCTCGGGTTAATAGGTTAGTCCCAAAAGTAATATAAAAGTGGAAAATAAAGCCCAATATAGTCCAAAACAATCGATCATAGAGCATGGAGCAATCAAAAATTATTTATACGTTGGAGACGTATCAGGGATCCCCTAGCTTAATTACTGCTCGTCCTCGATTAGGTAAATGATAATAAGAGAATTTTTGATGCGGAGTGCTACTTGGCATAATTTCAATGTAACTCTTCTTAATTGTGGTATGAATATTCAGATCCGAAAGATTCAAGACAAAAGTTCATATTGACATAAAAATAATAATACTTCAAGCATACTAACTAAGCAATTATGTCTTCTCAAAATAACATGGCCAAAGAAAGTTCATCCCTACAAAATCATATAGTTTAGTCATGCTCCATTTTTGTCACACAAGAATGCTCTCATCATGCACAACCCCGATGACAAGCCAAGCAATTGTTTCATACTTTAGTAATCTGAAACCTATAAACTTTCACGCAATATATGAGCGCGAGCCATGGACATAGCACTATGGGTGGAATAGAATATAATGATGGGGGTTATGTGGAGAAGACAAAAAAGGAGAAGGTCTCACATCAACGAGGCTTATCAACGGGCTATGGAGATGCCCATCAATTGATGTTAATGCAAGGAGTAGGGATTGCCATGCAACGGATGCACTAGAGCTATAAGTGTATGAAAGCTCAACAAAAGAAACTAAGTGGGTGTGGATCCAACTTGCTTGCTCACGAAGACCTAGGGCATTTGAGGAAGCCCATCGTTGGAATATACAAGCCAAGTTCTATAATGAAAAGTTCCCACTAGTATATGAAAGTGACAACATATGAAACTTCTCTATATGAAAAACATGATGCTACTTTGAAGCACAATATATGAGACTCGCTATATGAAGAACATGGTGCTACTTCGAAGCACAAGTGTGGAAAAAGAGATAGTAACATTGCCCTTTTTTTGGGGGCCTTCTTTTTTTTTCTTTGGCCTTTCTCTTTTTTTCGGGACAATGCTCTTGAAAATGATGATCATCACACTTCTAGTTATTTACAACTCAATGATTACAACTCGATACTAGAACAAAGTATGACTCTATATGAATGCCTCCGGCGGTGTACCGGGATATGCAATGAACCAAGAGTGACATGGATGAAAGAATTATAAACGGTGGCTTTGCCACAAATACTATGTAAACTACATGATCATGCTAAGCAATATGACAATGATGTATGTGTCATGAAGAACGGTATGGTGGAAAGTTGCATGGCAATATATCTCGGAATGGCTATGGAAATGCCATAATAGGTAGGTTTTGTGGCTGTTTTGAGGAAGATATAAGGAGGTTTATGTGTGAAAGAGTGTATCATATCACGGGGTTTGGATGCACCGGCAAAGTTTGCACCAACTCTCAATGTGAGAAAGGGCAATGCACGATACCGAAGAGGCTAGCAATGATGGAAGGGTAAGATCATGATAATCCATGGACTCAACATTAGTCATAAAGAACTCACATACTTATTGCAAAAATCTACAAGCCATCAAAAACCAAAGCACTACGCGCATTCTCCTAGGGGGATAGATTGGTAGGAAAAGACCATCGCTCGTCCCCGACCGCCACTCATAAGGAGGACAATCAAATAACATCTCTTGTTTCAAATTTGTTACATAACGTTTACCATACGTGCATGCTACGGGACTTGCAAACTTCAACACAAGTATTTATCAAATTCACAACTACTCAACTAGCACGACTTTGATATTATCACCTCCATATCTCAAAACAATTATCAAGCATTAAACTTTTCTTAGTATTCAACGCACTCAAAAGAAAGTTTTACAAATCTTGAATACCAAGCATATTATTATTAAGCAAATTACCATGCTATTTAAGACTCTCAAAATAATCTAAGTGAAGCATGAGAGATCAATAGTTTCTTTAAAACAGATCCACCACCGTGCTCTAAAAGATATAAGTGAAGAACTAGAGCAAAACTATCAAGCTCAAAAGATATAAGTGAAGCACATAGAGCAAAACTATCAAGCTCAAAAGATATAAGTGAAGCAAATAGAGTATTCTAACAAATTCCAATTCATGTATGGCTCTCTCAAAAGGTGTGTACAGCAAGGATGATTGTGGTAAACTAACAAGAAAAGATGCAAATAATACAAGATGCTCCAAGCAAAACACATATCATGTGGTGAATAAAAATATAGCTCAAAGTAAAGTTACCGATGGAAGTGGACGAAAGAGGGGATGCCTTCCGGGGCATCCCCAAGCTTCAATTTTGGTGTCCTTGGATTATCTTGGGGTGCCATGGGCATCCCCATGCTTAGGCTCTTGCCACTCCTTGTTCCATAATCCATCAAAAAAATTCACCCAAAACTTGAAAACTTCACAACACAAAACTCAACAGAAATCTCGTAAGCTCCGTTAGCGAAAGAAAACAAAATACCACTTCAAAGTACTGTAATGAACTCATTCTTTATTTATATTGGTGTTAAACCTACTGTATTCCAACTTCTCTATGGATCATAAACTATTTTACTAGCCATAGATTCATCAAAATAAGCAAACAACACACGAAAAACAGAATCTGTCAAAAACAGAACAGTCTGTAGTAATCTGTAACTAACGCAAACTTCTGGAAGTCCAAAACTTCATCCAAAATAGGACGACCTAGGCAATTTGTTTATTGATCAGAAGCAATTGGAATCACTATTTTATCACGTTCTGGTGATTTTTAACAATTGTTTTCATGGACCGAAAGTTTCTGGAAATTACAGCAAGATCAAATAACTATTATCCAAGAAGATCCTATAGGTTTAACTTGGCACAAACACTAATTAAAACATAAAACCACATCCAAACAGAAGGTAGATGGATTATTTATTCCTAAACAGAAACAAAAACTAAAAACTAAAAATAAAATTGGGTTGCCTCCCAACAAGCGCTATCGTTTAACGACCTAGCTAGGCATAAAAGCAAGGATAGATCTAGGTATTGCCATCTTTGGTAGGCAATTCTTCAATGAAACATCTACCTTCCTTAGAAATTTCTTTCTTTCTAGTAATTATCAAACTTTTAGGCAAAAGATCAAAAAATCCATTCGTGGCAAATGGTTCCTTAATGATAGCAAAAAGATTGGGATGAACACTTATAGATTTAAGATCCGCGGTTTCCTTACTAGAGGATTCACCCTTATTCTTAGGAACATACATGAGCTTAGCAACTTTAGTAGGAGGACTTGGAGTATTTTTTACGGAAGAAAAAGCGGTTCCCAAGTTGGTAATAATACCCTCAAGTTTATCAATTCTAGAGGAATCTTGATTTATTTTCTCATTAACTATGGGTTCCTTCTCCTTAATATTTTTCAAAGTTACTCCTACTTTAGATCCATATTGGGCAATTTGATTGTGGATCTTTTTATCTAGATTTTCAATTAACTCAATGGTAGCAACTTTATTTTCAATAATTTCAAGTCTTTGCATTACATGCTCCAAAGTCAACATAGTTCCATTAACCAAGAGAGGTGGTGAGCCAAATAAATCTATCATAGCATTATAAGAATCAAAAGTATGGCTACCCAAGAAATTCCCTCCGGTAATGGTATCAAGGATATATCTATACCAAGGGTTAGCACCTACATAAAAATTGCGGAGAAGAACTGAAGTAGATTGCTTCCTGGTAGATCTATTTTGAGCATCGCAAATTCTATATCAAGCGTCTTTTAGATTTTCTCCCTCCCTTTGCTTAAAATTTAGAACTTCATTCTCGGGAGATAACGGAGAAGATAAAAGACAAGCCATAATGACAAGCAGGCGAGAAAAGGGCAAACGGAAAAGAGAGGAGGAGATTGAGAAAGAGAGGGCGAATAAAATGGCAAGGGTGAAGTGGGGGAGAGGAAAACGAGAGGCAAATGGCAAATAATGTAATGTGAGAGATAAGGGATTGTGATGGGTACTTGGTATGCTGACTTTTGCATAGACTCCCCGGCAACGGCGCCATAAATCCTTCTTGCTACGTCTTGAGCTTGCGTTGGTTTTCCTCGAAGAGGAGAGGATGATGCAGCAGAGTAGAGTAAGTATTTCCCTCAGTTTTTGAGAACCAAGGTATCAATCCAGTAGGAGGCCACGCGCAAGTCCCTCGTACCTACACAAAACAAATAGCTGCTCGCAACCAATGCGAATAAGGGTTGTCAATCCCTTCACGGTCACTTACGAGAGTGAGATATGATAGAGATGATAGATAATATTTTTGGTATTTTTTGGTATAAAGATGCAAAGTAAAATAAAAAGGCAAAGTAAAGAGCAAAGCAATAATAAAGCGTAGGAAGATTAATATGATGAAAATAGACCCGGGGGCCATAGATTTCACTAGTGGCTTCTCTCAAGAGCATAGGTATTTTGTGGTGGGTGAACGAATTACTGTTGAGCAATTAACAGAATTGAGCATAGTTATGAGAGTATCTAGGTATGATCATGTATATAGGCATCACGTCCGAGACAAGTAGACCGAGTCCCCGCCTTTGCATCTACTACTATTACTCCACTCATTGACCGCTATCCAAAGATGCATCTAGAGTATTAAGTTAATGAAAACAGAGTAACGCCTTAAGCAAGATGACATGATGTAGAGGAATAAATTCATGCAATATGATAAATACCCCATCTTGTTATCCTCGATGGCAACAATACAATACCTGCCTTGCTGCCCCTACTGTCACTGGGAAAGGACACTGCAAGATTGAACCCAAAGCTAAGCACTTCTCCCATTGCAAGAACTACCAATCTAGTTGGCCAAACCAAACGGATAATTCGAAGAGACTTGCAAAGATAACTCAATCATACATAAAAGAACTCATAAAAGATTCAAATATTGCTCATAGATAATCTTGATCATAAACCCACAATTCATCGGTCTCAACAAACACACCGCAAAAAGAAGATTACATCGAATAGATCTCCACGAGAGAGGGGAGAACATTGTATTGAGATCCAAAAGAGAGAAGAAGCCATCTAGCTACTAACTATGGACCCGAAGGTCCAAGTAAACTACTCACACTTCATCGGAGAGGCTATGATGATGATGTAGAAGCCCTCCATGGTGGAATCCTTCCCATGGAGTTCAAACAGGCCCCAAGATGGGATCTCGCGGATACAGAAAGTTGCGGCGGTGGAATTAGGTTTTTGGATCCGTATCTGATCTGAATGGGGTACGTAGGTATATATAGGAGGAAGAAGTACGTCGGTGGAGCTCCGAGGGGCCCACGAGGCAGGGGGCGTGCCCTAGGGGGGCGCGCCCTCCACCCTCCTGACCGCCTCGTGGCTTTCTTGACGGAGGGTCCAAGTGTAAGTGCATCTAGTGCCCCTTAGTGATTTTGGTGTATTGAAGACTTACATGTTAAGGGACTAATGTGTTTATGAGTGTACACAGGTCTATAAGTCTATGAGGAGTTTGATATTTACAGAGAAAGTCGACCCCTAAAAATGAAGTCCTTCGACTGAAGACTTTGATATTCTGAAGACTTTCTGAAGACTTTGAAAGTGAAGAAATTGGTGTGACCTTGAAGACTTGGTATTCATTTGAGGAACATGAAGCGTGAAGACTTTTGTTTTTGTAGTTTCGTTTTCTCTTTCTTGAGTCATAGGAAACACCGTACTGTTAAAGGGGGTCGAGGAAATACTAAGGAAAAATTTCCATGTGATGCTCAAGTCAAAATCCTACACCTACCAATCCCTTCGAGTGAAGCCATTGGAAATCTCATACAGTTCAGTCAATTTCTTCAAAGGATGTAGACGAAGTTCTTCCGTCACGAGGAATTTATTCTGACCGAGGAGTTAGGAATTCGCCAAAGGCAGATTGCCTACACAAAGTGAGGATCATGATAGCCCCGAGGAATTTGAGAGTCAAATTTCCGATCGTTGTTGTGCGCGCTACCTTGTTCCAAAATATCTTATCCACCTAACGGTCATATCATTGAAGGGCATTTATGTCTTATCATGTCGGGTTGCTCCCTAGGCTATAAATAGCCGCCCGCTACAACCACTAGCTGGTCGGCTGCTCCGAGAGAACTTGACACTTGTCATCTGAGAGAAACCCATCCTCCGAGGACTTTGAGCGAAAATCATCGAGTGAGGAAAACCCAAAACCAAACACCTACAACCCAAAGTGATTGAGCATCACTAAAGAGATTGATCCTGCGTGGATCTGACGCTTGTTACCTTTGAAGACTGTGCTTCTTCCAGACGGTTAGGCGTCATGGTCTAGAGCATCTAAGAGGAATTGTGGATCGCCGAGTGACCGAGTCTGTGAAGGTTTGGAAGTCGCGTGAAGACTTACCACGAGTGATTGGACGAGGTCTGTGTGACCTTAGTTCAAGGAGAATACGGTAAGGAGTGGGTGTCCTGAGCTGCGTGCTCAGCCGATCGGGTGTCCGGACTGTGTGTCCTCGAGTTTAAATAATCGGCCGCTTCCAACCAGACGTACAACCGAGACAGCAGTTGGAACCGGTCTACCAAATCATTGTCTTCACCAACCTTATCGGGTTCTATTTCCTCAACTCTTTCATTTCCTCATTCTTGTGTTGAGTGTTTCATCATATCTGTGTTTGAAGACTTTGATCAAGACTTTCTTAATTTCTTCACCGCTTTGTCTTCATCTTGTGTTATCCTGTGATTACGCTTTACAGACTTTCTGTGCTTGTCTTCATTTCATCATGATGACTATGTATACGTATTCTATTATGCTTACTTCGAGTACTTATTCATTGCAAGTAGTTCTTCGCTAAGGAATTTCCTCACCGGCAAATTCCTCAGTGAAGAATTCATAAAAATCGCCTATTCACCCCCCTCTAGTCGATATAATGCACTTTAAATTGGTATTAGAGCAAGGTACTCCCTTGTTCTGTGTGATTTTGGTTTAACCGCCTGGAGTTTTAGTTATGTCGCTCGCAGGTATGATCAAGGTCTTGGCTGGGTGTCCTACCTTTGATGGAACGGACTACCCCTACTGGAAGAACCAGATGCGAATGCATCTTGAGGCAATTGACAACGATCTCTGGTATGTTGTGGAAAATGGTGTTCCCACTGTCTCACCCTCACTGAACGCTGCCGATGTGAAGAGATTCAAGCAACTCGATTCTCAAGCGAAGAATATCATATGTGGCCATCTGAGCAAAGGACGATATGGAAGAGTGAGTGCTTTGGAAACTGCTAAGCTTATCTGGGATAGGCTGTCCAAAGTAAATGAAGGAGTCTCAACTCAGCGTGACCCTCGAGTTGATGTTCTTCACAATCTCTTCAACCGCTTCAAAAGACTCGACAATGAAAATGTTCAACAAACCTTCGATCGCCTTCATCGACATCTCAAATGAGCTTCAAGCACTTGGTGTCACTGACATCACCGACCATGAGGTGGTGAAGAAATTGTTAAGATCGCTTGATTCCTCATTTGATACTCCGCACCGATGATACAAGAACGTCTGACTACAAGTCACTTGATCCCGCCGATATCCTCGAGAGGCTAAATACTCATGAGTTCCACTTGCTGAAAAGAGGGATCTCTATGGTTCGAGCTATGGTAAATCACGTGCCTCAAGGACAAGGCGTGTCTCGAATCTGAATGTGAAGATTCCGGTAGCAGCCTTGGTGATCCTCAAGAATTGAGCCAGGAGCTAGCACCGCCGTGAAGAAGTTCCAGGAGTTCTCAAGACGTGGTCGCTTTGGAAAATCCTCAAGGAGCAGTGATTCCTCATCCAAAGGACTATAAGAGAAGGCTATGCCACAAGTGCAAGAAACCTGGTCACTATATTCAAGATTGTCCTCGGTGGGAAAAGGAATTAAAGAAGAAGAAATACAAGGATTACATTTATGATGACGCTAAGAAGAAGAAGAGATCGTCAAAATCTTCATCATCAAAATCCTCAAAATCTTCATCTCACAAGAAGAGCAGTTCCAAGAAGGCTCGGGCATTCATTGGCAAGGAAATGGACTCTGAAGCTGAATCTGAGGAACATGAGGAAGAGGAGGCATCTGAGGAGTCCGAGTCCGTGTGGCGAAGTCCGCCCTTGCTACTGATTTCACAAGAAGTCTATCTTCAACTGCAAGAAACTGTCCTCACCAACAAGGCCGATGAAGATAATGATGACTACGCCCCACCTATTGCTTCATGGCAAAGGGTGCCAAGGTACTCAAATATACCTCCTCCGAATCTAGTGAGAATGAATCGATGAAGACCTCAAGCCCAGCTACTCTAAACTTGCTAAGATTGTCAGAAACAACAAAGGGCTTTTGAAAAGGTTCAAAACATGCTAGACAAAAGTGATGATATGTTGGGTGAAGAAATGGATCGCACTAAAGCCCTGACAGAAAATCTTCAGAGACTTCAGTCTAGGTTTGACAGCCTTCAAGGTCATCATAACACTCTCTTGTCTGATCATGAGAAGCTTTCTTATGAATTTCTTCAAAGAAACCAAGATCTTGAGAAGCTAAGAGTGAGTTATGAAGATCTTCAGAAGGAGCGTGATTCATTGCAAGCTCAACAAATCAGCGCTTCTCAGGAAGAATTTGTTCCTCCATGCTTAAAGTGCATTGAACGTGAAACTGCTAATTCTTCACCTGAATGTTCAAATGCTTCAATTGTTACAAAATCTTCTCCTACCTCTGCTATCACTAATTCCTCATCTGAGGACATTGCTTGTATCACTGATGTTGCAGGGCTGAAGGAATTGTACATGACAGGCATATACAAAAGCCTCAAAGGGCATCAAACTCTGTGTGATGTGCTTAAAAAGCAGATCCTCAACAGGAACCCTAGGAAAGAGGGTATTGCCTTTGATAGGAAACTCAATGATGATGTAACATATTGGAAGCCTGAGAAGTACCCCAAAACCTCATGGGTTGCTGCAAAGGGACCTCCAGTTGATCCATCTAACTTATCTGGCTTTACATGTGAATCTCCTCATTCTTCTGATGAGTCATTTGACTCAACTATAAATTGTTCAAAAATCAGAATGGTGAAGTATTTGCTAGGTATGTTGGCACTAACTGCAGGAACGGTTCTCCTATGAAGAAAATCTGGGTTCCCAAAAGGTGCCTTGAAAGTCTTCCGGTGAATGTCCTCATGACACCACCTGTGAAGAATAGGAACCCCAGATCAAAATCTTCATATGGACTAAATGCTTCATATGGATCCAAGTCCTCATACGGACCAAATTCCTCACATGGATCAAATTCCTCAAAAGGATCAAAGTCCTCATATGATTATCATCGTGCTAACAACTCTGTTTCGTAGGGTAGAGCTAAGGGCTATGAGTATATGCATTATTCTTCAAACCATTATGTTCATAAGTCCTCGAAGAATTTCTTTGCTTATTCATATGCTTACCCTAACCCCTCTTATGTGAAACGAAATGGATTGGCCTCTATGCCACCATTCACATATGGAGCTCGTAGAGTGATGAACTCTTTGCCACCCCTTCAGATGTGGGTGGTGAAGAAAAGAACTAATCTCTTCTATGAGGTCAGGTCTCGGGCGTGCTTTAACGTCTGAAAGAATTTCTTGGGCACTGAAAAAATTGCTGAAAGGATGCGGGCTAATCATGAAGAAATGAACTTTCATTTCACACGCCCTCATATCGCTATATCTGTTTTACTGCTTGATGAAATTCATCTAATGAATTTGATATCATATTCTTCACTGATGAAGTATATGAGATCGTAATTTGCACTAATTCATCTGCAGGATGATCAACCCAAAGCCAATGAGTGGGTCCTCGATAGTGGATGTACAAATCACATGACTGGTGACAAGAATCTATTGATGGATGCTCCCTTATCACCATCGCACCAGAAGCATATCATCTTTGCTGACAAAGGCAAAAGTCAGGTATTGGGTCTAGGTAAGGTTGCGATCTCTAAGGACATACACATGGACAAAGTCATGCTTGTTGAGTCCTTAGGATACAACCTCATGTCAGTCTCAATGCTTTGTGATCTTGATATGGTTGTTGTCTTTGGCAAGTATCGTTGTGTTGTGATTATGGAAGCTTACCATTCCAAAGTCTTCGAAGGCTTTAGGAGAGGAGACTTGTATATTGTTGACTTCTCTACAGGACCACAACCAGCCGTGTGTCTACTTGCAAAAGCTTCAGAGGGCTGGCTATGGCATCGACGACTTGTTCACGCAGGCATGAGGAATTTGCACACGCTTGCAAAGAAGAAGCATGTCATTGGCATTGAGAATGTGAAATTCCTCAAGGATCACTTGTGTGGAGCCTGTGAAGCTGGGAAAATGACCAAGGCCAAGCATCCAGCAAAGACTATCATGACCACTACTCGACCATTCGAATTGCTTCACATGGACCTCTTTGGTCCTAATCATTACTCGGCAAATACTAATGATGCATCTCTATATGGCTTTGTTATTGTTGATGATTACTCTCGTTACACATGGGTACACATCGTTACTTACTAACATGAAGTGCAGGAAGTCTTCAAACGATTTTCCTCGAGGGCTTCAACCAACTTTGGTGTGAACATCAAGCACATCAGGAGTGACAATGGAACTGAGTTCAAGAATTCCAGTCTTGATGACTATCTTGATGAACTTGGTATTACTCATGAGTTATCTGCTCCGTATACTCCTCAGCAAAATGGCATCGTGGAGCGCAAGAACATAACTCTTGTTGAGATGGCTCGCACTATGCTTGATGAGTACAAAACGCCTCGTCGTTTTTGGATTGATGCAATTGATACTGCGTGCCACATCATCAACAGAGTATATCTTCACAAATTCTTCAAGAAGACTGCCTATGAACTCCTCACTGACAAGAAACCCAATGTGAGTTATTTCAAAGTCTTCGGTGCTAAATATTGGATTAGAGATCCTCATCACAATGCTAAATTTGCACCGAAAGCACTTGAAGGTTTTATGCTTGGTTACGGAAAGGACTCACACACCTACAGAGTCTTCAACAACGCTCTTCACAAGGTTGTTGAAACTGTAGATGTGTGGTTCGATGAAACTAATGGCTCGCAAAGAGAGCACCTACCTTCTGTGATAGATGAACCAGCACCTGAGGATTCTATCAAGTTCAAGGCGATCGAGGATGTCATTCCCTCTTTGAAGAATCTGAAGAATTCATTCCGAACATGAAGAACATCGCTACCGATGCACCAAGATAATCTTGAAGAAAATGGTCTTTGAAGAAAATGCCGATCAAATTCCTCGACGACAACCAGCTCATCCTCGCGTTGCAAAATAAGTGCAAGTTGAAAAGATCATCGATGACATTGAAGCACCAGTCCTCTCACACGCTCAAAAGCTTCACATTTATCTAACTTTTGTGGGCACTATGCTTTTGTCTCTATCACAGAGCCCACTAAGGTAGATGAAGCATTTCGAGCCCGAGTGGATTCAGGCCATGCAAGAAGAATTACATCAGTTCGAGCTCAACAATGTCTGGGAACTGGTCAAACGTCCAGATCCTCGCAAGCATAATATCATTGGCACAAAGTGGATCTACCACAAAAAACAAGATGAAAATGGCCTTGTGGTGAGGAATAAGTCACGACTTGTAGCTCAAGGCTACACACAGGTTGAAGGAATTGATTTCGATGAAACTTTTGCACCTTTTGTTAGACTTGAGGCTATTCACATATTACTTGCTTATGCTAACCATCATGATATCACTTTATATCAAATGGATGTGAAAAGTGCATTCCCCAATGGTAAGCTTGAGGAAGAAGTATATGTAGCTCAACCCCCAAGTTTTGAAGATCCAAAGAATCCTGACAAAGTCTTCAGACTCAACAAGGCCCTCTATGGCCTCAAGCAGGCCCCTCGGGCGTGGTATGATACTTTGAAGGAATTACTCATGAAGAATGGCTTCACACCCGGTTCACTCGACCCTACTCTCTTTACTAAATCTTATGATGGTGAACTATTTGTGTGTCTAATATACGTTGATGATATTATCTTTGGTCTGATCGACCAACGTTATAGTGATGAATTTGCCTATATGATGAGTGAAGAATATCAAATGTCTATGATGGGAGAGTTGAAATTCTTCTTAGGTCTTCAAATTCGTCAACAGCGCAATGGCATATTCATATCTTAGGAGAAATAACTCAAGGATGTTCTGAGGAAATTCGGCATGCAAGATTGCAAAGGCGTCAAAATTCCTATGCCCACAAATGGCCATCTATGCACTGATGAAAATGGTATTGACTTCGATCACAAGGTATACTACTCCATGATTGGTTCTTTATTGTACTTATGTACATCTAGGCCAGATATAATGCTTAGTGTTTGCATGTGTGCCCGATTTCAAGCTACACCGAAGGAATCACACCATAAGGTCATGGAAGCATATTCGCGATATCTAGCTCACACACCAACACTAGGATTATGGTACCCCAAGGGCTCGCTTTTGATCTCATTGGATATTACGACTCGACTATCTTTGGTGATCGTGTGGACCGCAAGTCAACATCTGGTACTTGTCATTTCCTCGGACGATCTTTGGTCCGTTGGTCCTCAAAGAAATGTAATCGAGTATCACCGCTCATCATGCGGAAGCTGAGTACATTGCTGCTGGTTCTTGTTGTGCTCAATTGCTGTGGATGAAGCAAACTCTCAAGGATTATGGCATCAATGTGAAGAATGTGCCTCTCTACTGTGACAATGAGAGTGCCATCAAGATTACTCACAACCCAGTTCAACACTCGAAGATGAAGCACATTCAGATTCGTCATCATTTTCTTCGTGATCATGTGTTGAAGGGCGACATCTTTATTGATCATGTGAAGACTAAAGAACAGCTAGCCGATATCTTCACAAAGCCCTTGGATGAGAAGAGATTTAGCGAGTTGTGGTGTGAGCTAAATATCTTAGAATCTTCGAATGTTCTTTGAAAAGGACACTCATCCTAACATTTATGCAAAATTGATGACTTAGATGTGCAACACATGAAGAAACGTTTTTCTTCAATCAATGAAGAACAACACTCTAAGTGTGAAGAAATTAATGAAGAATTTGATTCTAAAACCCTACGACAATTGTATATATATATATATATATATATATATATATATATATATATATATATATATATATATATATGGGTTTATGTCCTCTACAACATTCACTTATGGCTATTTCTTCAAGTTGCATTTTCGCTAAGTGAATGTGATCGGACCCTTCCCCTCTATGCTATACTCAACCCAATCTATTCACAAATTCTTCATGTGCGTTCTACTTGAAACTCGTTCAAAATCTTCACTGTGTCCTTGTCAGCTGAAGAAATTGCGAACGGAACGTTAAAACTAATCTTATCCAAATTTTCGGCTTTGCCGCTCAAACCGTTCCGCTTCCTATGATAGACTTATCTATTCACCCACGATCTAACACGATCTCCACTTTTCAGTACGTGGGTGACACATGTCAAGCTTAATGAGAAGGGTCAGGGGCACGTTCATCCTAAATCTTCGGGCGAACAGTTTTTCACTGCGACTATAAATACCCCCTCTCCCCTTCCTCACTTCCTTTACTCCGCTCGACCGCTCTCTCACCCGCTCGAGCTTCTCAAACCCTAGCGCCGCCGCTACTCCATCGTCGCCGGTGAGGAAGAGCTTCACTGCCTCGACCTCGTCGCCGTTGTACTCGTGCCGGCTGCGGAAATCTTCACTCCGCCGCCGCCGTAGCTGTCTTCCTCCGCCGAGTTAGGGCGTGGAAGATCTGAACTGACGAGCTTCAAATCTACACTTCTCAGTTCGTCGTGTTCTTCATCCAGGGTAATTAAAAGTTACTTTTACTGTCCTCTTTGATTCAAATTTTCTCTACAAAATCTTCAAAGGTGTTTTATTCTTCAAATCCTCACACACAAAACACCTCACTAGTCATCATTCTTGATTCGTTTCTCTAAGCATCATTTTTCTTCAAGATTCCTCAATGTGTGGATCCTCGATCTATACAACTCTGGAACCTAAGACAAAGAACGCTTAGTGAAATTCTTCAAGGCTCATCTGGTCAAATTCCTCAAACTAATTCTTTTTGAAAAACCTTCTGAGAACGCATATGACCTCTCCAAATTCCTCGCAACTATACTCTGTTCACAGGTACTCATGTCCATTTCTTTGAATCACTAGGTTCTCATCAACTTAACTCATTTGCAGCGTTCCTCGAAGAAAAGTTGCATACTTCTTCAGAGAATTCGATTATTCAAATTCCTCAATCAAGAATATGGCAGACGGTAAGAAGCCACAGAAAGGAGGAAAGAGGCCTGAGGTCATTACTGCTTTTGAAATACCTGAGGACATCTATGCTGACTATTGCACACCTGATGAGGCCAAGTTCGGAAAGGAGAACAAAAATCAGCGCAAGGTGCGCATATAGAGGATTGAAAGGAGATGTGCAAGAGAATGGAGGGAGTACAGGTATGTGACTCCAAAGTATATGAAGAAATTCGCACTTAATCCTCCATGCCCAAGAGCTCCATTGGCACCTGGCCAAGAAGTCGACCCCACCAAAGATCAAGCATGGTGAGGATTTTCTGAAGAATGGGCCAAGCGCCAAGCCAAGCTAGCAAGACAAGCCAAAGAAGCAAAGGAGGAAATTCAATGAAGACTCTGCTGCTGCCACCGAGGCCTCTATCAAGCCTAGGAAATCAATGGCTAAGAAGCCCGCGCACAAGCCAAGTGCTTCACCAATAGTGCCCTCACGGCCTAGTTCCTCAGCAATGCCCTCACGGCCAGGATCTTCAAAGCCCTCACGGCCAATTCCTTATGCTGCTCCTGCTCCTCCAAAATCCTCAGCTCCTCTTCCAAAGTCCTCAGCTGCTCCAGCAAAGTCCTCAGCACCTGTGCATCTGGCCACGTGCCAAAGGACTGCAGGCATCTCTATTGCCTCTCATGTCTCAGCAGGTTCCTCAGCTGCACCAAATTCTTCATCAGGCCCCACTCTGCTGAAGACAAAGGCAATCATTTGGACGAGGTCCTCTCGCCAATTCAAGAAGAAACAGGTTGCCTTCCAAGTGCCATCTCGACGATGAAGGCGATGATGATGAACTTGCAGAAATCATCAGAGACAGACAAGAAAAGGCTGCTAGAGCCAAAGGCACACCTGTGCCACTGCTTTTGGATCCTAAGGTGATCCTCAATTACATTGATCTCTGGCACAAGGATCCAGACACCCCTATGCCCGATTTTCATTTGACTCCTGGCCAAAGTCACATGCTGACCCATTTCATCACTGAAGAGAAATGGAAATTTGAGAAGGTCAGGCAGATCAAGAAGGCTCAGTTCAGGAAAGAGAAGTTCCCGAGGAAAAACGTTGTCAAAATGACAACTGATGAACTCATCAAAATTCAGTCTGAAATCAAAGCCCTCAGCGACAACCTCAATGCCTACTATGCTGATTGGCAAGGAGCCAAAGTCAGGTTTGTTAAACTGACTGAGAAGTTCGCAAATGTTACAGCTCCAAGGCAACAAGAAGTTCCTCAGGCTGCAGCCTCTGCTCAGCCTACTAAAGAACATGCCAGCACCGCTGATGACTTTCAGACTCCTGAAGAAAATGCTAGTTCCAGGCTGATGACTCCATTCCAAATTACCGAAGAAATCGCCAGGCATCCACTAGTGGTGCGCTGAAGAAAATGAAGAAGTCAGGGCAACTGCATCGATTCTTTGAAGCAAATCAACCAGATTCCTCAGCTCCTCCTGCGCCTACACCAACTCCTATCCTTCCATCTGCATCAGATGTGAAGAAGACCAAGGCTGTAGAGCGAGCTGCAGTGAAGAAAAGGAAAGCATCAGCTGCTTCAGATTCTTCAGCTCCGAAGAAAATGAAGCCTATGACCAGCTCGTTTGAAAATCCAATTGATGTTGTTCCAATCTCAACTATGCCATCAAAGGACCTTGTTCCTTTTGGTGAAGAATATGTGATCCCTAGTGGCTCTGATGAAGAAAATCATTCTGCTGCTTCGTCAGAGCAGATAGATGAAGAAAGTCAAGTGGATGTGATCCCATCAACACCAGTTGTTTCTCGCCAATGCCTCGGTTCACAAGAGGTCAAGGCGTTGAAGAAATTGAAGATGAAGACGTGGATATTGGATGCACTACGCCAGTGATGAATGATGATTTTTGGGAAAATCAGCACCCCAATTCTCCACTCTTCACCCCGATACAACAAATACCACAGTCCCCTACACCAACCGTTCAACTGGGCTCTGAAGAAACTCACCCCACCTTGTCTGTGCATGAAGAAATTCCAGCCACTAGTGCTGAAGAAACTGCTGCTGCTGATCCTTTGAACACGCAGATGCCACTGAAGAGGAACCAGAAATTCCTCAGCCTGAAGAACCTGAGATTGCAATTCCTTAGGTTGTGATGCAACTCACTGACACTCCTCTGCCCAAACCAAAGGATCCATTCTCAAGCAAGCAAAAGTTCAAGGCTGAAGATTTCTTCGGCAAGCATGTGTTCTTCACTGACTACAACCCATATGACTCTGCTCGCATAAGAAAGAGGCATTTCTGGACTGCTATTCAAGCCAATTTCTATTCCTCAGTGCTATTCAACAAAGACAAAGTCTTCGATCATGCACATATTCCTCACGTGGACATGGTGTCTTTGCCAGGCTTCGAGCCAGTCCTCAGTGTTCTCCATGGTGCTGGATTGCTTAATTTCTGCACTGACATATGTGATTGGAATGAAGAACTCATTCTTCAATTCTATGCGACGCTGCACATCACAGGAAATTCTGAAGATGTGAACTCATGGGTGCTGGACTGGATGTCGAAAATACTCACTACAAGGCACCAAAGAATCGAATTGCTTCGTGCCCTCCCACTCGATCCTCCCTTCAAGGTGCTCATTGCGCCTAAAATGAACTTGAGCTTACAAATCATTACATGCAAGTCTTGATGAAGCCTTTGAAGCCAGGGCAGGCCCCTCGAACGAAATTCCTCGTCAAGGAATTACTGTATGTGCCTCAGACTGTCTATCGCATTCCGACGAAGACAATGAGTCCTATCAAAGGCCATGACTCAAATGATGAAGAAGTCGTTGGCATCATGAAGAATATGCTTTTCAATATCATTCATGGCGTTTCCCGTCAACTTCCATGATTTCTTCATGAGGACTCTGGCGAATATTGATATGTCACCATTTGAGCTGAAGCCTTATGCACCATGGATTATGAGGTTCATCAGGACAAGGTCTTCACTCAATTACAAGGCTGATACTCTGAACCACTGCAACTACTTGCCTCCGATTGAAGTCCTCAAACGGACATTTTCCTCTGCTGATGACAAAGGCAAGGCAACTGCTGTGATAGATGAAGGCATTCATCCATTGGATGGTCAATTTCGCAAGGCTGCATCCTACTCCACCAATGATGACTCGCCACTCATGACTCGCCGCCAACAACTCGCCAAGCAAAATCCTCAAGCCACAACACCTGTGGTGATGACCGATCGTGAGTTACTCCTCGGTCTTCATCGAAAGTTGATCGCAATCATAAATGGGTCAAGCGTCAGTTTGGTTCAATTCTTCACAACATGACCTCAACACACAATGCAGTGAAGAAAAACCAATACTACCTCCATGAAACCTTCAACCTTACCTGGGCTGATCTGTCTCATGTCTACAGTGAAGAAGATCTGAAGAAAATTGGTCTGAAGGAAGAATTTGACTGGTCTGCACCTCCTCCGAAGAAATACAAGAAGGTCAAGGTTCCTTCCTTGGTGGCCAGCTCTTATTCTTCATCACGCGACACTGATGAAAATGAAGACTTGGACGACACTACGGCAGGCCCTACTACGATAACCGACCCGATAACGCCGGGCGCCTCCATCAACTTGATATTCTTGAGCGTTAGTCCTCGGTTCGATCCTTTTGGTCATTCGATGACAAAGGGGGAGAAATTTGAGTTAGTCTTTAAGCGGGTCTATTATATGGGCGTTATGGGCGTTTTTTCACTAAGTTACAACTCTCGCTCTTCTGAAACTTTTATTGGATCGATTTGTAATCTTAAACCCGATGGTGCTCTGATACTTTTGATGTGTTCCTCTGCATGCTTATTCCTTGTTATATGTTAATACACGCATGCTGAATTACATCAGTCACCATATTTCATCTTGCATTTCAAATTCTTCATATTATATGTCAAATGCGTGTATGAATTACAAGATATAGGGGGAGATCTCCATGATTCAACTCTTCAAATGTGCATTGCCTCCAAAGCTAATTCCTCACTATGCACATCTTCAGGGGAAGTTCTTCTATATCTTGCAATCAAATTCCTCAATATCAGTATTTACACTTCATATGTTTATCCCCGTTGAAAACTTAACCTATATTGTCATCAATAACCAAAAAGGGGGAGATTGTAAGTGCATCTAGTGCCCCTTAGTGATTTTGGTGTATTGAAGACTTATAGGTTAAGGGACTAATGTGTTTATGAGTGTACACAAGTTTATAAGTCTATGAGGAGTTTGATATTTATAGAGAAAGTCGACCCCTAAGAATGTAGTTCTTCGACTGAAGACTTTGATATTCTGAAGACTTTCTGAAGACTTTGAAAGTGAAGAAATTGGTGTGACCTTGAAGACTTGGTATTCATTTGAGGAACATGAAGCGTGAAGACTTTTGTTTTCGTAGTTTCGTTCTCTTTCTTGAGTCATAGCAAACACCGTCTTTGTTAAAGGGGGTCGAGGAAATACTAAGGAAAAATTTCCATGTGATGCTCAACTCAAAATCCTACACCTACCAATCCCTTCGAGTGAAGCCATTGGAAATCTCATACAGCTTCAGTCAATTTCTTCAAAGGATGTAGACAAAGTTCTTCCGGTCACGAGGAATTTGTTCTGACCGAGGAGTTAGGAATTCGCCAAAGGCAGATTGCCTACACAAAGGAGGATCATGATAGCCCCGAGGAATTTGAGAGTCAAATTTCCGACTGCCGTTCTTTATCAAGGCCACCTGTTCCAAAATATCTTATCCACCTAACGGTCATATCATTGAAGGGCATTTATGTCTTATCATGCCGGGTTGTTCCCTAGGCTATAAATAGCCGCCCCCTACAACCACTAGCTGGTTGGCTGCTCCGAGAGAACTTGACACTTGTCATCTGAGAGCAACCCATCCTCCGAGGACTTTGAGCGAAAATCATCGAGTGAAGAAAACCCAAAACCAAACACCTACAACCCAAAGTGATTGAGCATCACTAAAGAGATTGATCCTGCGTGGATCCGACGCTTGTTACCTTTGAAGACTATGCTTCTTCCAGTCGGTTAGGCGTCATGGTCTAGAGCATCCAAGAGGAATTGTGGATCGCCGAGTGACCGAGTCTGTGAAGGTTTGGAAGTCGCTCAAGACTTACCACAGTGATTGACGAGGTCCGTGTGACCTTAGTTCAAGGAGAATATGGTGGGAACTGGGTGTCCTGAGCTGCGTGCTCGCCGATCGGGTGTCCGGGACTGTGTGTCCTCGAGTTTAAATACTCAGCCGCTCCAACCAGACGTACAACTGAGACAACAGTTGGGACTGGTCTACCAAATCATTATCTTCACCAACCTTACTGGTTCTATTTCCTCAACTCTTTCATTTCCTCATTACCGTGTTGAGTGTTTCATCATATCTGTGTTTGAAGACTTTGACTGAAGACTTTCTCAATTTCCTCAGTTCAATTTCTTCAGTCTGTTTGTCTTCATCTTCTGTTATCCCGTGATTACGCTTTCTGTACTCTGTGCTTGTCTTCATTTCATCATGATGACTATGTCTGTATTCTTTTATGCTTACTTCTGAGTACTTATTCCGCTGCAAGTAGTTCTTCGCTAAGGAATTTCCTCACCGACAAATTCCTCAGTGAAGAATTCATAAAAATCGCCTATTCACCCCCCTCTAGTCGATATAACGCACTTTCACCAAGTCTCTTGGGTCTTATCTGATGAGAAAATCACGTTCCCGAAGATTTCATTCCGTTTGATATTCCGTTTCTTCGAAACACTGAAATAGGCAAAAAAACCAACAATTCTGGGTTGGGCCTCCGGTTAATAGGTTAGTCCCAAAAGTAATATAGAAGTGGAAAATAAAGCCCAATATAGTCCAAAACAATAGATAATATAGCATGGAGCAATAAAAAATTATAGATACGTTGGAGATGTATCACCAGTATCCCTTCTCCAAGCGGGAGGAAAAGGGCCGCCTCCGAAGATTGGAGGGGCGGTCTTCCAAGAAGGGCAAGATGCCACCGTCGATCGGCTTGGATTTGGAAAGCGACACTGTTGAGCAGCTCCAACAGGGGGACAATCCCTCGGCCAAACCGTAAGAGAATCCGGAGTACTTTAATAGCGTCCCGCTCCGTTATTGTTACCGAAGATATACGTAACGCATTTATGCATTTTTACAGGTCGGCACAGAATTTTTCTGGGCGATCCTCTTCTTTGGGAAGTCTCCTCCCAGAGATGATGGAGAGTGAGACGCCTCCTCGAACCTCCATGCCCAATAGGGCAGATGACTCTGAAGTGTCGTCACGGAGGGTCCCTCTTAATCAACAAGTTACACAGGGGACAAAAGAGGCAGTGCCCAAAGGTGGATCTGCGACAGTCCGGTAATCCAGGGCTGATGATAACAAAGCCCCCGGACTGTCTGGCTCGCAGCCGACAGTGATTCTGGAGGCGGGTGAACAGATTCCTTCAAAGGATGGAGGTGCTCCTAGAGCGGCTTCCGGAGACCCGGAGGCTCCGGATATATTGCAGGACATGTTGCAAAAAGCATCTGTCTCGGGGGAACAGCGTACCTTGATGGGTACAGTGGTTGAGAAAATTTTGTCCGCGAAGAGCGGATTGAATGAAGCCTTTATGAGCCTGCTAAAAGGCTTTGAGGTTTGTGATATAATATTTTCAGCTATGTTTCATTTGCAAAGATGCGTCTATGTATAGGTAGTAGCCCCTGATACTCGGGTTGGCTTCCCCTGGGAAGCAAACGGAGGATCGAAAAGGATTGTTTGAGGACTAACCTGATGAACTTTAAACATAGGCTGCTTCCCCCTTGGCCACTTCCCGGATTATGGAAATTGCCGAGTTGCAGCGGAAGCTTGATGTGGCAGGGGATGATCTTGCTTTATTCAATATGCGTCTTGACGAGTCGCAAGGTATGTATTCGGGGCAATCCTCATACATTTTTGTGGTATAAGCATGATGCTGAGATTTTCGTGCTGGAATATGCATGGCTGCAGATGGTGTTGCCGCCGTTGAAGTTCTTCGAGTAGAGCTGGCCCAGGCCAAGGAGCAGGCCCGACGTAGCAATGCTGCTGCCAAAAAGGCATCGGCTGAATTAAAAGCCGAACAAGCTGCACAGCGCCAAGATGAGGAGAAGATATCCACAATGACGCTCGAACTGGAGAATGCTACCAGTCCCTGTGAATTTCTGGAGAAGGAGAGTAAAGCCTTAACGGCTGATCTGGACAAGGCCTTACAAGAGGCGAGAGAAGCATGGCCGGAATCCAGAGCAGCCCGTGAGGAGGTGCCGCAGGCGAGGGAGATTGCAGCTGAAAGCCCTTTCTGCTGCAAGCTAAGTTCGGTGACCCGAACTATGCTCAGCTTAACCAAGTGTGGAGTTCTCCGGACGAGTTCTTGGACTTGCCGAAGAGTTCTTCCGATGCAGCGCTGTATTACCAGGCGTGAGATGGATATGCAACGGAGAAGCTTTTTTGGTCGCAGTTTGGCGCATCAAAGCGCCCTCTGTTGCTCAATGAAGAGATGTCCCAATGGGCCGAACTTCATAGGATATCCGGCGCTGCCATGAAGGATGTCATAATCCGATTATGGCCAACCGACCCCGTTCCGAATAGCTATTTCGAGTTGGTGCAGAGGCTTGTTGATGCGGTGCCGCGTATTGATCCTGTGATGCGGTCAACGTGCATTGAGGGTGCACGGATGGCTTTTGCCCGAGTCAAAACATTCTGGGGGAAGATGAAGGCCATCGATGTTGCAACGAAAAGTCCACCCAAAGGCAAGGATCACCCGGAACCAGAGAATTATTTTGAAGACGTCCTAGGGGCCGCCTGCTTTATAGAGGGTCAGTGCTCGAAAGACATAATGTTCGAGTGAGGTGTATGAAAATTGTAAAAGACAATTTTACAGTTAATCTGTTTTTATGTTTTGCTTGAAAGCCTGAATTCCTCCTATGCGGCCGTTTTTTATATAATCTGAAAGTTTTCCAGTCATCGGCTTCAGCCCCCTCGTAGGAAGTACGGGGGTGTTCCGAAAAGCATTTAATCACTCTTTATCCAACATCTTGGTCCATGAAGGAGGTGATAATGCGGCGAACCAGGCAATCGGACTATAGGGCATTAACGCTTTCACTTAGCCATAGGAGTTTTATTATGGGGCTACGACATAACCCCTGGTATGTATGTGGCGTACGATGCCTTACATATTTGATCTGAAAAGATCCCTCGTGTGACACGGAGAATCGCTAAAGATTCTAAGAAGTCGTCAAGTGGTTGACCAGCTCTCGCCGCATCATGACAGTCAGTTTTCGGCTTTCTCTACTGAAGTGCTCATCCGGTTTAGACCAGGGCACAATCACAGTAGTTCTCCCTTTACTACCCTAGCCAATAGAGCGAAACGTAGGGTAGCAAGCACAGGAGCCGGGCAACCCAACTATTGACCCAAGACAATTATTCGGAGCTGATGCATATAAGGCCAAACTTGCGACGCCGAAGTACGCTATAGAGTTGTTCGGACTTTTACTGGCAACTCATTTGTTCCCACACCGAGCTCCTGGCGGGTTATGCCAAGGTATTTCTGTGAAATAACCGTAGGAACCATATTTATTAGAGAAACAATACAGATGATGAGTTCGGATACTGTTTACTAGGAACTGAGCGATATGCCAATGATTACTTATGATATATATAAAAGCCGTCCTCCCGGCTATTTGACATGCTCGAGGTCGGAGGCGGAGGAACAGTTATAGTACAGGCTCAAAAAAATAGAGAGTGCGGTCTACAAAAATTTATTTTGGACCTCCTATCGCACGTCTGCGCCGCCAGTCCTTGGCGGGGGGAATCCTTGATGGAAATAGCCCCTTAGGTGAGTGTATGGATCCGGACTCCAATATGGCCCGTTTCAGATGTTTATCCTGTTCGTCACCTGTTTTTGAAGGATAGTGAAGGAAGAAATAAAAAGAAAACAAATACAAAATGTTACTGGAATGCTTGCAGGCTTGTCCGTATTGTGCTTCCGCAAATGCCCATGGTATCTTGAGTGCGTAATGATGTATGCGAGGTACAATTTTTGCAGGTGTGCGGAGTGGGCAGCGGAAACTGGGTTGCTATTTCCGCTCTAGGAGTGGTCGATCCACGGATGAGAATTGCTTCTGGCCCTCGGTATTTTGTTGATGGACGCCTCCGTCGTCCCTGTCGCCTGACGGCCTCCTCCCCTTGTTTTCGGCGTTGAGCTTGTCGGCCTGTTTAAAGACCCATCAGTTTCTGTTGGTATGATTAGCTGGTTTATCGAGGTGGCCATGAATCTGGCATGGTCGGTCCAATATCCTGTCTAGGTTGGAGGGTTCGTCTCGATTCGCCTTGAATGGCTTCCTCCGTTGACCGGGCTTGGGGTTGTTGAATCTGGCATTGACCGTTGTGTCGCATGATCTTTCATTATCATTGCGACTATTGTGTTTGATTCGTCGTGGCTTGCCATTGCCATCCCGGATTTTGGAAGTGCCCGGGTCGCTGGTGCTATTGCTTCTATGAGCGAGCTAGCTGTCTTCTCCCGCGCAAAAGCGGGTCATCAGAGCAGTGAAGGCTATTACGGATTTAGGTCCTTCTTGGCCGAGGTGACGTGCAAGCCATTTGTCCCAGACACTGTGCATGAAAGCCGCAAGGGCTTCCACGTCGGACAGTCGACAATTTGGTTCTTTTTGACTAAGAACCGAGCCCAGAGCTTCCTAGCTGACTCTCCGGGCTGCTGGACAATATGACTTAAGTCATCGGCATCCAGCGGCCGGACATATGTTCCTTGGAAGTTATCGAGGAAAGCCTCTTCCAAGTCCTCCCAGCTGCCTATGGAATTTTCAGGCAGGCTGTTTAACCAGTGTCGAGCTGGTCCTTTTAGCTTTAGTGGGAGGTATTTAATGGCATGGAGGTCGTCTCCACGGGCCATATGGATGTGGAGGATAAAATCTTCTATCCACACCGCGGGATCGGTTGTTCCATCGTATGATTCAATATTGACGGGTTTGAATCCTTCGGGGAATTCATGATCCATTACTCCACCAGTGAAGCAAAGCGGGTGTGCGGCGCCTCTATGTTGGGCCACACTGCGACGTAACTCCGAAGGAGTCCCTTTGCGGTTTTCGGCTCGGGCGTGGCGAGGTTTGTCACGCCCGAATAGATAGCCATCGTCGCGTGTCGAGGCATGCTTTCGTGATCCGTAGATCGGTCTTGCGTGTCCTGCTCTATTGTCCAAGTCCCTCTGCAGGTTGTCTGGGTAATCGTGACCTGCGTTGTTCTTGCCTTTACGGCGAGGTGGGGCGGTCTGGTGTTCGGCTTGAGTTGCCTCTTTATCTGGACAGAGTTGTCGGTGACCTGCCGCATTGTGTGACGATGGTACGGGCTCCAACGCCCCGTCATCGGACTGGTATAGCAATCTGTGCTTTGGGTAGGTTTTGGCTAGGCCACTAAGGCCGTATTCTTCGGTGACCAAGACTTCGGTCCATCTGTCTTTGAGTAGCTCATGGTCAGCTTGAAGCTGCTACTGCTTCTTTTTCAGACTCCTTGCCGTAGCTATCAACCTGTGCTTGAAGCGCTCCTGCTCGAGGAGCTCTTCGGGTACGATGAAGTCTTCGTCGCCGGGGCTTACCTCATCTTCAGAGAGCGGAACGTAGTTGTCGTCCTCCGAACTGTCACTGGGCAGGGCCTGTTCATCGGGGCTGGCCTGCCCGTTTTCCTGTTCCTCCTGCTCGGATTTGCTCCCACAGGGTCTTCATTGCTTTCGGCGCCGTCCGGAGTACTATTTTCTCCAGTGCCATTGTTGCTGCGGCGTGACTTGGGGCGGCGTTGGGGGCGCCGGAACTTAGATTGTGTCTTAGGAGTTTTAACTGGATCTCCCTTGTCTTTGTCGCGAGGCTTTTTAAGTGTATCGATCATGTACACGTCATATGAAGGGGTGGCCATCTCACGCCTGATGACTGGCGGGTCTTGGCCTTGCTCCTTATCGGCATCGTCGTCTATACCTTCAATGTCTTTGGACCCAGAAGCGGGCATGTCGGTTAAGTCCTCGACAATGGCTATGAAGTGGGTGACGGGTGGGAAGCGAAATTCTCCATTATTAGCCTCTAGCTCGAACCGGACATAATTCGGCCGTGAGTCCCCCATACGGGATAGGTTTGTCAACGAATTCAGAACATCGCCGAAGGGCGAGTGTTGGAAGACATCTTCGGCGCTGAACTCGATGATTGATAACCGATCCAACTCGGTGTCCGAGGGCGCGCAAGGTTCGGAACATATAGCCAGAAACAAGTCAGAAATTCCGTCGACGCTGATATTGCCTGGTGTTGAGTTTGTGTGCGGCTCCAACACCGTGGACTCTGTGGCTTCAGATGGTGCAAACTGCTCCGGATCTAAGGTCGTAGCAGTTACAGGAACCATCCCCAGAACCTGGTCCGATGACAGATTTAGGTCATGTTCATCGGAGCGAGGGGGAGCGATCGCCGTGGTCTCAAATCCATTGAAGATCAAGTCTCCACGGATATACGCGACATAGTTCAAGCTTCCAAATCTGACCTGATGGCCAGGGGCGTAGCTATCGACCTGCTCCAGATGGCCAAGCGAGTTGGCCCACAGTGCGAAGCCACCAAACACGAAAATCTGTCCGGGGAGGAGAAGTTCCACCTTGGACAACATTACTATAGACGATTGAAGGGGCCATCGAACCTTTCGTCGATGGCACAGCGGAACTCTCAATGAAAGCACCAATGTCGGTGTCAAAACCAGTGGATCTCGGGTAGGGGGTCCTGAACTGTGTGTCTAGGATCGATGGTAACAGGAGACGGGGGACAAGATGTTTACCCAGGTTTGGGCCTCTCTATGGAGGTAATACCCTACTTCCTGCTTGATTGATCGTGATGAATATGAGTGTTACAAGAGTTGATCTACCACGAGATCGTAATGGCTAAACCCTAAAAGTCTAGCCTGTATGACTATGGTAATGTGTCTTTTCCGGACTAACCCCTCCGGTTTATATAGACACTGGGAGGATCTAGGCTTTACATATAGTCGGTTACATAAGAAGGAATCTTCATAGTCGGTCGCCAAGCTTGCCTTCCTTTCCAAGGAGAGTTCAATCCGGACACGGGTACTGTCTTCGGCCTTCATGTCTTCACAGCCCATCAGTCCGGCCCATGGATAACAGGCCAGACGCCCGAGGACCCTTTAGTCTAGGACTCCCTCACCAGGCGGGCGCCAGCGCGCGCAGCGACCTTGTTTCCTCTTTGGTGCTAAGGAGGCAAGCGCAGGCGCGGAGTACCGAGGCATCAAACAAAGGTTTCCATATCAGTGCAATGAGACCAAGACCAGCAGGATGGCAAGACGAAGGTCACCATGGAGCCCAAGGCGGCGTCACCACCAGAGCCTTTTGCAAGCGAAGACTACTTTTGTCAGGATAAGTTGTACTAGCTGTCCCCTTTCAAATTGGCCATTGTTGGCTCTCTTCCCGCTCAATATTTGGGGAGAGGACCAGGGCCTCTATAAATAGGACTAGACACCATAGTAGAAAGGGGGTGAGGCCTGAGCTGATCGAATCCCCACACACACAAGTTCGCCAAGCACAAGAACACATCAACCTCCGGAGGCTGTTCTTCCCCTTGTATTGTTCATCCTCAGCCCAAGAGGCAATCCACCACCACCACACTGAAATAGGGTATTACACCACAACGGTGGCCTGAACCAGTATAAATCTTGTGTCCCTTGTGTTATGAGTTTGTCGAGTTAGTCCGTGAGATCTTAGCAAAACTAGGACGTGGATTGGTAGGGGGGAAATCTTCGTGCGCACCCCAGTGTTCAAACCTTGAGGGTTTTGCCGGAACCCGTGATCCGACAGACTCTGACAGCAAGGTGACCATCCCCAAGAAGAAGAAGCAGCTACTCCGCACAGGGCCTCAGGGGAGCGGCACCTCAAGCGGTGCCACGTCAAGATCGGCGCCCGCGCCTGGGGCGCCTCCCTCCCTCGCATAGGAAGGCGCGCCCGGCACCCTCCTCGGGCAGGGCTCGGGGGCTCTCTTCTAGAGGGCCTCAAACCTCGCCAACATCACGAGGGAGGCGCTCGGGCACCACATGGAGGCGTGCTTTGCGGCATGTTTCCGTCAGGAGGACACCGCGCGAGGGGTGCCCAGCGCTCAGGAGTTCATTGCCAAGACCACTCAGGAGCTGCAGGATGCAAGGGCCATACATGGTGATCACCGCTCACCTGGTGCGGCTCCCCATCCAGGTGAGGATGGCGGGCTGCTCGTCTGCATCGACATCCCAGGGCTCAACAGGGCCGCATCTCAGGAGTTTTTCTGGCCTTCGCGCGTGGGACATTGTGAGGGACCGCTTCACAGCTACGTTCGCATGCCATTCGGCCTGCCGAGCATGGCATCCGCCTTCCAGCACAACCTGCAGAGCGTCCTGGCGGCTCAAGAGGCCAGGCACCACGTAGTCCTGGCGGAGATGGATATGGTCCTCAAGGAACCGCCTGGACCCCCAGAGCCTCCCGAGGCTCAGGGCCCTAGTGGCTCGTGAGGAGCACCCCTTCGCTACGCATCTTCAGCTGCCCCAGCATCCCTTCAAAAACAGAACCAGGTGACATTTTCCATGTTTATTTAGCTAGGAGCGCCCTCTGGGCTGCATCATTCCGAGGCCACATGGGTCCGTCCCTACGGCATGTATCCCTTTTTATGTCTTTAGCTTACTCTGCTGGGGGCGCCCCTCGGGCTGCATCATCCCCAAGCCGCTCGGGTCTGACCAAGTGGCGTGTATCGTTCTTGCATTTACCTAAGCTAGTTTGCTTTTCATGCATAATTTACCTATGGCTATCACCTGCTTGATTGTTACCCACCATGGGAGCTACCCACGCTGGCACGGCGCTTGTGCTCGGGTCCGTCCCTGCGATGCCGACAAATCTGAGTGGTCGAGCTCTGACTCGCGGCACGCCCCGTGCATGTCACCTCACCAGGCCCTTAGTGCCTTCATCCTCTTGCAGAGCGACCTGTGGCAGGCCGGCAATCATAGTGGCAATCTATGTCCCTCCTCGCCTTAACCTGCAGGGACCTCTTGAGGACCACAGCAGGCGGTACCACGGGCTCCCTCTTCTCCCATGCAATTCACTTGCGCGTTCAAAGGGGGGCTCCTGAGCACCGCGACTCAGGAGCTCTTACTGGTTCTCCGGCCCTCACCCCCTGGCCTTGCCACGGCATCGCGACCTGGCATACCAGCGGTGGCTGAGCTCGCTCGAGGGCCGGGACCTGAGGATGTAGAGCACATAGAAGAGCGTCGAGAAGAGGGGGAGGCTCGCGCGGGCCTGACCTGGCTGCGCTATGACCACCAACGCACAAGTCTAGCGCATCACAAGGAACCTACTCTGAACTGCCAAGATAAGTTACACGCCCGGGTCAACCAATCGCTATAGCATAGGACGCTCACTTGCTGCAGCCCTGTCGCGGCAATGTCGCCTCCATTTCTTACCTCTCTATGGCCGCTTGCGCGCTAAAGGGGACCTCCTGAGCATCGCGCCTCAGGAGCTCTTACTGGACCTCGGGCCGCTGACCTCCTGGCCTTGACCATGGCATCGTGACCTGGCATACCAGCGATGGCTGCAGCCTGCCTGGGGACCGGGACCAGTCAGCGTAGAGCACCAAGCCATCGCGGGGTTGGAAAGGGGAGACCGAGCCGGAACAGGACATGTGCACGCGAATTTTCATAATGAGGACAATATCAACAAAAGACATTATAGACCCTTTAAACGCCCCACGGGGTTCGTCTCGATTCCTCGCAGGGAACAAAGAAGGGAGCTTCTAGGGGTCCTATCTACATGCGTCGGCGCGGCCGATGCCATCATCAATAGTGGGTCACGGGAGGCCAGCGCCAATCCCATCCAGATCAGCGACGGCGGTGGCCGGACGCTGCGGCCATACTCCGGGCGTGGCGAGAGCTCAGGGGCACGTAGCCGTCGTCGCTCGTCTTCGGAGTCTCGTAGGGCTCGAGAGAGTCGCTGGACTCCCAAGCGACGCCGCTACTACTGGCTGAGTCGCTGGACTCCCAAGCGACGCCGCTACTACTGGCTGAGCCGCTGGCGAGGCAGGCGGCAGGCCCGGCTCCTGCCGCAGCGCCATCCAGGCTGCCCTCTCCGGGGCAGCACTCCAAGCGATGGCATTTCGCACCGAAGACCCTGAAGAACATTATGGAGGCACCGTCGTACTCGAAGTGGATCGCGAGGGCGCCCTTTGTACGGAAAACCCGGGTGACCTCACCCCAGCCGCGGGTCATGAAGATCTTGCCCGAGGAAACAACTTCAACCTCCGCTCTGGTAGCCGGACCGTCGCGATCAAGATCTGCAGCCTAAAGCTCGAGCCCCGGCGGCATCTCAGCGGAGAAGAATGACGGGAAGCGGATCCAGGTGCACGGAGGCATCGTCGCCCACATCACGAGTTGGCGCGAGGAGTCCGCGGCATGGGCTCCTGGGACGACGGCGTGTGTCACCGCGGCGCGGCGACCATGGCTACGGCATGGGCGGCGCCGCTTGCCGCCTCTTCCTCCAGAGCCCTCGGCTTGGGCGTACAAAGGCAGCGGATACCCGGGAGGTGGCCGCTTGCACCAAGGCCTTGTCACCTCCGGCCTCACGACTACGTCATGGCGGTGGACCGGCCTCTTCTTCGGTGGAAGTGGCCCGCGCTTGTCGCGGGGTTTTTTTCCCTTCTCCGCGGCCGAGAACCTTCGAATCGGTGCCATGGGAGTTACTACTAGCAATGGAGCAAGGGAGAAGGAGCAAGCGGAATGGGAAGAGATGGGCGACGGGGGCTCTGCCCCCCTCCTCATTTATAGCAGGATAAGGCCAACCGGCGACCCCTACGATCACAGGTAATGATGGTTTTTCCTTGCATGCAATAGGGACTTGTCAAGTCCGGCAGTTGCCGAGGCAGCATGGGGAAGCGAAGATGCCCACGTCCAATCAAGCGCCACGCGTCAACCAAGGTCAAGAGGCTGTTGGGCTCAAGGGCGCCCAAGACTTGCCCTTTGGCTTCGCTTTGAAGCCAAGTCCGAAGCGCTTTGGGCCCGGGCTCTCGACGGCGTCACAGGGAACGGGGTCCCCAGACTTGCTCGTCATGCCCACGGCGTGGCTCCACTAGCAGCCCCGTACGGACCATCTTCGCCAGCAAACCCTCAAGACCCTGGCGAGTGGCCAAGCCTCGTGAGGCGGACAATGCAACACCTCCTCGGGGGCAACTTCACTAGGCTGGCTCGCTAGGGGCGGAGAGATCGAGGCAAGGGGAACCTTGCGAGGTTCCTATGACGTAAGCCATGATGACCAAGGCCAGGCGGGCGCCAGCGTGCACAGTGTCCTCGTTTCCTCTTTGGTGCTAAAGTGGCAAGCGCAGGCGAGGAGTCCCGAGGCATCACGCAAAGGTTTCCATATCGGTGCAACGAGACCAAGACCAGCAGGACGGCAGGACGAATGTCACCGTGGAGCCCAAGACGGTGTCACCACAGAGCCTTTGGCAGGCGAAGACCACCTTTAGTCAGGATAACTTGTACTAGTTGTCCCCCTTCAAATTGGCCATTGTGGCATCCCTTCCCGCTCAATATTTGGGAAGAGGACCAGGGCTTCCATAAACAGGACTAGCCACCACAGTAGGAGGCAACGGATTCAGATCATCCTCACCCACACAAGTTCACCGAGCACAAGAACACCTCTCCTCAGGAGGTTGTTCTTCCCTTGTACTGTTCATCATCAGCCCAAGAGGCAATCCAGCACACCACACTAGAGTAGGGTTTTACACCACAACGGTGGCCCGAACCAGTATAAATCTCGTGTCTCTTGTGTGGCGGGTTCGTCGAGCTAGGCCTTTGAGATCGCGGTGAGGGTCAGGGCATGATTAGTAGGGGGAGATGTTCATGCGCACCCTAGTGTTCGAACCTCAAGGGTTTTGCCGGAACCCGAAATCCGACATTCTTGTTGCTAAATTTTACTTGTGGCATATAAGTAGACAAGAGGAGACATTTGGCAAGATAAAAAATCTTCTTTCTAAGATCATCATTTATAGCTTTTAGGAACTCATGCTCCTGCTCTAAATTTAGCTTCTTGAAGCGTAGCTTCTCATGAGTTCTTTTGAGCTCTCTATGATCCTCTAGAGTTGTTTCATGAGCTAACTTAAGAGTGTTAATTTCTTTAGTTAGACGCTCAATCTCCTTCTTATCATTGTCATTCATTTCATCTTGATTAGCATGAATACTAGCAATTTCATCATAGTTTTCATCACTAGTGTTGTCTATCGGTGCCCTGGGAAGGGGTCCCAGACTTGCACTGCTCATGCCCACGGCGTGGCTCCACCAGCGGCCCTGTACGGCCCATCTTCACCAGCAAACACTCAAGACCCTCGTGAGGGGCCAAGCCTCGCGAGGTGGACGATGCAAGACCTCCTCGGGGGCGGCCTCACCAGACTGGCTCGCGAGGGGCATAGAGATCAAGGCAAGGGGCACCTCGCGAGGTTCCAGTGACGTAATCCATGACGACCGGCGTCGGGCGGGCGCCAGCGCACGCAGTGTCCTCGTTTCCTCTTTGGTGCTAAAGAGGCAAGCGCAGGCGAGGAGTCCCGAGGCGTCAGGCAAAGGTTTCCATATCGGTGCAACAAGACCAAGAACAGCAAGACGGCAGGACGGAGGTCACCATGGAGCCCAAGACAGCGTCATCACCAGAGCCTTTGGCAGGCGAAGACCACCTTTAGTCAGGATAACTTGTACTAGTTGTCCCCCTTCAAATTTGGCCATTGTTGGATCCCTTCCCTCTCAATATTTGGGGAGAGGACCAGGGCCTCTATAAATAGGACTAGCCACCATCATAGCAAGGGGGGTCATTCAGACCATCCTCATCCACACAAGCTGACCAAGCACAAGAGCACCTCTCCTCAGGAGGCTGTTCTTCCCTTGTAACTGTTCATCCGTAGCCCAAGAGGCAATCCACCACATCACACTGGAGTAGGGTATTACACCATATCGATGGCCCGAACCAGTATAAACCTTGTGTCTCTCGTTCTGTGGGTTCGACGCGCTAAGATTTGAGATCACGGTGAGGGTGAGGGCGTGATTAGGTGGAGGAGAGATCTTTGTATGCACCCAAGTGTTCGAACCTCAAGGGTTTTCCCGCGACCCGAAATCCGACATTTGGCGCGCCAGGTAGGGGTGCGTCGAAGCCTCTCTTCCATCAGCAGACCCACCGACACCTTGCAGCGCCGATGTCCGGCGACCCGAGGGCCGACGCCGTCCATTGGGCAGCTTGGCCAGCCTAGGCAGAGTCGTCCGCCCAAGAAGACCTCGACCCCGCACTCCAGGCGGCACGCGCACCGCCAAACGCTGCGGGGCGTGGGCGGCGCGGTTCGGCGCCGTCCACCCTTACTCCACAGCGCGCGCGGGCCGCCGCAAGGGCCTCAAGCTATGCTGCAGCGATGGCGCGGCACACCCGGCGGGAACAGGCGAACATGAGGGCCGCACTCACAGTGGCGCGGTAGCTGTCACTAAAAAAAGACACATCTATGACATTTTTGGCCGAACGAATTTTTTTCCTGTCATACTTATGACACTTCTATGACGATATTTGTGACAAAACCCGGTATAATCATAGATGTGGTGGGGTCCTACTTCTATGACAAAAAATCATGACAGAAAATGGGCTTTTCGTCCTGGGCGGGTCGGAGATGCAGCTGCATGACATTCTTTGGGCCGTCCATGACGGATTAAACCATGGTATAAGCGAGGCCAAGGAAAATATCGGGGTGTTCCCGGTTACGGTGGGTGGTCGGGGCCGAGCGATGCGCGTTTGTGTCGTACACGCACGCGCGTGGGTGCAAGGCGTTGGGCTCTAACTGAACCTGAGCTATTGCATTGCAGGCTACGCGTTACTGAACCCGAGCGGTCGATCGATGGCTGTTAACTGAACCCGATCGAGCGATTCCTTCGCTACTGCTGCTAATTGAAGCCGATTGATGCTGCCTCTGGATGAATAGTGAGCGTTGCTGGGGGGTTTGGATGAACAGTTCCTGGTGGGGGTGGATGAACAGGACCCCGTGGTGTTGCCTCTGGATGAACAGGACCCCGATCAATCGAGCCAGTTGGGGCTGGATGAACAGGACCACCCCGTGGAGGACAGGATGAACAGTAGACGGTGGAGGGCTGGATGAACAGTAGCCCGTGGAGGGGTGATTTAATAGGATCCCGTGGAGTGGGCTGGTTCAACAGTAGCCGGTGGAGTAGCGCGCGGTGGAGGCTGGATGAACAAGAGCCCGTGGATGAATAGTCACAGGTGGAGGCTGGAGGAGGTCGACGGTGGATGAACAGTAGCCCGTGGAGGCTAGAGGGGATCGATGGTGGAGATGAACAGTATCCCGTGGAGTCCCGTTTTGCGGTACGCCACACCTCCCCGGCGAACAGGACCCCGTTTCGATCAGAAGCGCCCAACACAAGTCCGCTTCCTCCGCTTTTGCGGTATGCCACACCACTCCCGATCAACGGGACCCCGTTTGACCATAGGAGGTCTGCTTCCTCCGCTTTCTAAGACGCCGCACTTCTCGATGAACAAGATCCCGTTTGAACGTGGCGGTCGAACACAAGGCCGCTTCCTCCGTTCTGCGGTACGCCAGCCTCGTTCCATCAAATTGTTCCGTCCAAGCCCTCCCGATGAACACGACGACGCATTCCGTTCCGACCCAGCCGGTTGGCTCCCCATGAACACGACGACGACGCTGTTTCTCCGTTCCGACCCAGCCATGTACACGAGCCCTGGCCGTACGTATGCGCGAGTAGGCGTTCGAGACCCTGCCCATATGTACGTACGTGGCCGTATATTCTTTCTTGCAAACTGGTCGATGTACGTATGTGTACATGCTACGTGCGCGCCTCTAGTACGACACGTGCGTGCCTCTACATCGACCAGTATGTACGTACATGTTCGCGACCAGAATGACAACGCTACGTACGCTTCGACCAGGTGGGTCCCGACTGTCAGGCACTTCCTTGCCTGCGAAGATGTAGCTGGTGGGTCCCAGCAGTCAGGGGGGCGAATCGTTTTTTCTTTGCCCGGACGCACTTCCTTGCGTGCGAAGATATAGATGGTGGGTCCCAGCAGTCAGGGGGAAACGTTTTTTTTTCACGAAATACGGTGGCCCATCTGGTGGGTCCCCGCTGTCAGGTGAAGGAATAATTATTTTGCACGTAATAAGGAGGCACTTCCTTGCTACGGCCATGGACCCAGCTGTCAGCCTCTCCACGTACAGTCCACGTCCGATGGAAGCCGTTCCTTGACCATGTTGACCACGCCGCGCAGAGCACCAGGGTGGTGGACGACGGTGAGGCCTAGGAAGGGGACGACGCGACAGTGGATGCCCACGCATAGAGGAGTATGAGGGTTCACTAGTTCACTGCGGTGTGAGGCTGCCGTCGCCGCAGAATAACAGGGGGTGTGGGTGAGTAGAGGGATGGTCTGGCCAACGATGGGAGTAGTAGGGGGCGGTGAGGCCTCCGCCGCATCGCAGCCGGCCATGGGAGGCAGGAGCACGAGGCACAACCGGTGCTGGTTTGGGCGACTAGAGCAAGAAGACCAGAGGTTGAAGAGGCACTACGGCCGTTGGATGGACATCGTACGATTAGTGGAGCTAGAATCGTGCATATTGACTAAGTTGACAAAGCCCTCCGTCCCTGTCAACTTAGTAGGCCCACAAGTCAGCCTGCCATTATACTGGGTCCCAGCTAGCAGGGGGAGTATTCATTTTTTTGTGCGTAATAAGGAGGCACTGCCTTGGGTGCGAAGATATAGCTGGTGGATCCAAGCTGTAAGCGGCGGTAACGTTTTTTTCGCGAAATACAGAGGCTCTTTCGGTGGGTCCCAGATGTCAGGTGGAGGAATCATTGTTTTGCGCGTAATAAGGAGGCATTTCCTTGCGTGCGGCCGTGGACCCAATTTGTCGAGCTCTCCACGTCTGATCCGCCAGGATGCATGTCGGTCGTTGACCATGTTGACCAGACGCGCCATGAGCACCAGTGGCGGTGGATTACGGCGAGGCCTAGGAAGGAACGACACAGGTAGGAAAGACTTCGGTAGTTGTTTCCCACGCGGAGGGGAGTACGACCGCACGAGGGTTTATCGTTCGTCTGTCGTCACGGAGAATAACTTGGGTGTGGGTGAGTAGAGGGATGGCTAGGCCAGCAATGGGAGTACGGTGGGGTGGTGAGGCTTCTTGGCACAGCCGCCTTGAGGAGGAGAGAGCAGTAGTCATCCGTGGCGCTTGTTTGAGCGGCTGGAGCAGGAAGAGCAGAGATTGAAGAAGCACGACGGTTGTTGGATGGACATCCAACAGTCACTACTTGTGCATCAATCTTTTTTAGGAAAGCCTCAAATCTGTGGAAAACATCATACAGCCCATCTGCCATTATTTCTAATAATTTATAGCACATATGCTAATTCTTAAGGTTTTTTTGGAGTCCATATTCTTTTTGTTAGCATTACAGCCCATATTGTGGCCACGGTTAAAAAATTATACGAAATTTTGCATATTTCGGTGCGATCCGAACTGTTTTTAATCCCGAAATTTCGAGTCACATTCAAACTGATTTTAAAAATAAATGTATATCAATATAAAATCCAACAAATTGTCCACGCATAAAAATCAATGCAATTTAAAATCTCGAAATGAAAAAAAGAAATTTGAAACTAATTGCCGGTTTGATGTGTTTTAAAAATGTACAACCCATTTCTCATTACTGATAGGCCATTTTCCGAATGAAGCTCTCCTCATCTTCAAAGATTTCCAGCCCAATAGGCCTAACAAAGCGACTACTTGGCAAATCACAAAAAATAGGGTTGTGGCCGTGGACCCGGCTGTCAGCCTCTCCACGTACAGCACTCTTCCGATGGAAGTCGGTCGTTGACCACATTGACCACGCCGCGCCGAGAGCACCAAGGCGGTGGACGACGGCGAGGCCTAGGAAGGGGACAACGGGGAGCCAGGGAAGACGCGGCGATGGATGCCCACGCGAAGAGGAGTACGAGGTTCACTTGGTTCAATTGCAGTGTGAGGGTGCCGTCGCCCTTGAGAATAACAGGGGTGTGGGTGAGTGGAGGGATGGCCTGCCAACGGTGGGAGTAGTATTAGGCGGTGAGGCCTCATGACAAAGACAACCTGGCCATGGGAGGCGGGAGCGAGGCGACACGACCGTATTTGCTTTAGTATTTGGAGCAAGAAGACCAGAGGTTGAAGAAGCACTAAGGCCGTTGGATGGACATCGTACGGTCACTGGAGCTAGAATCGTTCATATTGACTAAGTTGACAAAGCCCTCCGTCCCCGTCAACTTAGTAGGCCCACAAGTCAACCTCCCACTGTGGTGGGTCCCAGCTGGCAGGGGGTATTATTTCTTTTTTGTGCGCAATAAGGAGGCACTTCCTTGCGAGCGAAGATATAGTTGGTGGGTCTGACACTACAAGAAATATGTCAACTAGTGACCTTCTGTCAGTGACCCTGGAAGAATTGGTCATAGATCTATGACCATTTCAGACCAATTGGTCAAAAGCTATTCGGGGGGCTCCAAACCCTAAACTATAACGACCATTTTGGTCAGAAAGGTCGTAATTTCCTTACACGAAATGGTCATAAAGCAGATAGCACTGGTTCGCTGCCTTATTTCTAGCTGATCATGACCAATATAGATGGTCATAACCTTGTAAATTGTGGTGGGTTTCTATGACTAGGCGCCACCTCATGGGCTTTTGCCTATGTGTCATGTCCATGTGGCAGTTTTGCCCTAGGTTGTGAAGCAACCTATATTTCTATCATTCCCAAAATTCCCAAAAAATCTCATAAATTCTTTGGGTCATATCTTCATCAAATATGTAAAAACCTTCCTTGCCTAGTTCAAAAATAATTCAAAAATATTCATTTTCCTATTACATTCGGAAAAACACTTTGTGAAGGAAGTACCACTTTGGCATGTCCAAATGGTATCCATTTTCTACAGTGTTTTCCTATGCCCAAATAACCATCCTCCACCAAATGCCAGCTCAATCCATTCATTATTTTGAGCCCAGCTTCAACATTCAGATTTATGTCCAAAGGTGGTACTTTTGCAAAGCAAGTACCACCTAGGGTCCTCCTTTTGAGCTGAAAATTTGTGAAGACGGTCCTCTTAGTAACTGATCATCCTCAGCCAAAGCTCACGCACATTAGCCATGTGCATTTCCCGTACCGCTAATCAAACACTTGGTGTCTCCTTGTGAGAATCTTATGTTGTGATTTTATTCCTAGCACCTACATGGGGAGTGCCCAACCCACTAGACATGCCTAGGCCGCCCAGAACACATGGCACCGCCACGGTCACGCGGTGACCACGCGGCGGGCATGCTAGTTTACGCGCTCTAGAGTTGGAGCCCTCGGCCACCATCCAAACCTCGACATATCGCCACCAAACTATGTATTTATGATTAAATAGGTACTTATGTAACTAGAAATGATTTTTGGAAAAAATAAATAGCAAACTATGAGGCAGCTGCAGTTCAAATTTGACCCGCTTCCTACTAAATCGGCGAGAATTTGTCTTTTTCACCAGAGTTTGATCAAAACTTTTGACACCCAACCATTTTGTCAATTGTGCATTATATATGTCCTAGTATTTTATAAAATTGATTAGGTCCAATTTTACAACAAATATATGGTAGGTCCTTCACAAAAAAACTCATTTTGGGCACTCGGGAAAATGGAAAATGAATTTTTCGTGCAAAGAAAATGAAAACTTCCTTAGGCAACATTGTTTGTCAATCCAAGATGCACCCTTGTGCATGATATGAGGTCATTTGAACAAACTAGGCCATGAATGTGGCCATAAGATTGATCATTTGGCTTGATAGCCATGAATCTTCACGCATGATAGCTCATTTCTGAGAACACTTTTTTAAAAGAATTGCCATATTACAAGTTTATTATTTTTTCTGGGAACTTGGCCACATATAATGACACAATGAGAAGGTTTTCCAATTTTTTGAATTTTTTTGAATTTTTTATGCCCGTTTCAAAATGCGGTCAAAACGGCGGGAGTGACCGTTCCTAGCTGGTGGTTAAATCTTGGAATTTTTTGGTGTTTCTCTGATTAAATAGATACTTATGTCCCTGGAAATTATTTTTGGAAAAAATAAAGAGCAAACTATAAGGCAGCTACAGTTCAAATTTGACCCGCTTCCTCTCTTGAATCATGGAATTTGTCTTTTTCACCAGAGGTGGATCAAAACTTTTTACACCCAACCATTCAGTCAATTGTGCATTAAATATGTCCTAGTATTTTAGAAAATTGATTTGGTACAATTTTACAACAAATATATGGTAGGTACTTCACAAAAAAACCTCATTTCGGGCACTCGAAAAATGGAAAATGAATTTTCCGTGCAAAGAAAATGAAAACTCCCTTATGCAACATTGTTTGGAATTCCAAAATTCACCCTTGTGCACGATATGAGATCATTTGAACAAACTATGCCATGAATGTGGCCATAAGATTTATCATTTGGCTTGATAGCCATGAATCTTCACGCATGATAGCTCATTTCTGAGAACACTTTTTTAAAAGAATTTCCGTACTACAAGTTTATTATATTTGCTAGGAGCATGGCCACATATAATGACACAATGCGAAGGTTTCCCAATTTTTTGATTTTTTTTGAAATTTTTATGCCCGTTTCAAAATGCGGTCAAAACGGCGGGAATGACAGTTCCTAGCTAGTGGTTGAATGTTGGAATTTTTTGGTGTTTATCTGATTAAATAGATACTTATGTACCTAGAAATGATTTTTAGAAAAAATAAATAGCAAACTACAAGGCAGCTACAGTTCAAATTTGACCCGCTTCCATGTGAATCGACGGAAATTTGTCTTTTTTACGAAAGGTGGATCAAAACTTTTACACCCAACCATTTGGTCAATTGTGCATTAAATATGTCCTAGTATTTTAGAAAAATGATTCGCCCAATTTTGCAACAATTATTTGGGAGGTCCTTCACAAAGAACTTCCTTTTGGGCACTCGAAAAATGGAAAATGGTTTTTTCGTCCAAAGAAAATGAAAAATTCCTTAGGCAATATTGTTTGCCATTCCAATATGCACCCTTGTGCACAATATGAGATTATTTGAACAAACTATGCCATGAATGTGGCCATAAGATTGACAATTTGGCTTGAAAGCCATTGATCTCCACACGTGATAGCTCGTTTCTGAGAATACTTTTTAAAAATAATTGCCGTATTACAAGTTTGTTATTTTTCCTGGGAACTTGGCCACATATAATGACACAATGCGAAGGTTTCCCAGTTTTTGATTTTTGAATTTTTATGCCCGTTTCAAAATGCGGTCAAACGGCTGGAATGATCGTTCCTATATTGTGGTTGTATCTTGGAATTTTTTTGGTGTTTATATGATTAAATAGATGCTTATGTACCTAAAAATGATTTTTGGAAAAAATAAAGAGCAAACTACGAGGTAGCTACAGTTCAAATTTGACCCGCTTCCTGCTGAATCGGCAGGAATATGTCTTTTTCACCAAAGGTGGATCAAAACTTTTTACACACAACCATTTAGTCAATTGTGCATTAAATATGTCCTAGTATTTTAGAAAATTGATTTGGTACAATTTTACAACAAATATATGGTAGGTACTTCACAAAAAAACCTCATTTCGGGCACTCGAAAAATGGAAAATGAATTTTCCGTGCAAAGAAAATGAAAACTCCCTTATGCAACATTGTTTGGAATTCCAAGATTCACCCTTGTGCACGATATGAGATCATTTGAACAAACTATGCCATGAATGTGGCCATAAGATTGATCATTTGGCTTGATAGCCATGAATCTTCACGCATGATAGCTCATTTCTGAGAACACTTTTTTAAAAGAATTTCCGTACTACAAGTTTATTATATTTGCTAGGAGCATGGCCACATATAATGACACAATGCGAAGGTTTCCCAATTTTTTGATTTTTTTTGAAATTTTTATGCCCGTTTCAAAATGCGGTCAAAACGGCGGGAATGACAGTTCCTAGCTAGTGGTTGAATGTTGGAATTTTTTTGGTGTTTATCTGATTAAATAGATACTTATGTACCTAGAAATGATTTTTAGAAAAAATAAATAGCAAACTACAAGGCAGCTACAGTTCAAATTTGACCCGCTTCCATGTGAATCGACGGAAATTTGTCTTTTTTACGAAAGGTGGATCAAAACTTTTTACACCCAACCATTTGGTCAATTGTGCATTAAATATGTCCTAGTATTTTAGAAAAATGATTCGGCCCAATTTTGCAACAATTATTTGGGAGGTCCTTCACAAAAGAACTTCCTTTTGGGCACTCGAAAAATGGAAAATGGTTTTTTCGTCCAAAGAAAATGAAAAATTCCTTAGGCAATATTGTTTGCCATTCCAATATGCACCCTTGTGCACAATATGAGATCATTTGAACAAACTATGCCATGAATGTGGCCATAAGATTGACAATTTGGCTTGAAAGCCATTGATCTCCACACGTGATAGCTCGTTTCTGAGAATACTTTTTAAAAATAATTGCCGTATTACAAGTTTGTTATTTTTCCTGGGAACTTGGCCACATATAATGACACAATGCGAAGGTTTCCCAGTTTTTTGATTTTTTTTGAATTTTTTATGCCCGTTTCAAAATGCGGTCAAAACGGCGGGAATGATCGTTCCTAGCTAGTGGTTGAATCTTGGAATTTTTTTGGTGTTTCTATGATTAAATAGATGCTTATGTACCTAAAAATGATTTTTGGAAAAAATAAAGAGCAAACTACGAGGTAGCTACAGTTCAAATTTGACCCGCTTCCTGCTGAATCGGCAGGAATATGTCTTTTTCACCAAAGGTGGATCAAAACTTTTTACACACAACCATTTAGTCAATTGTGCATTAAATATGTCCTAGTATTTTAGAAAATTGATTTGGTACAATTTTACAACAAATATATGGTAGGTACTTCACAAAAAAACCTCATTTAGCACTCGAAAATGGAAAATGAATTTTCCGTGCAAAGAAAATGAAAACTCCCTTATGCAACATTGTTTGGAATTCCAAGATTCACCCTTGTGCACGATATGAGATCATTTGAACAAACTATGCCATGAATGTGGCCATAAGATTGATCATTTGGCTTGATAGCCATGAATCTTCACGCATGATAGCTCATTTCTGAGAACACTTTTTTAAAAGAATTTCCATTACTACAAGTTTATTATTTTTGCTAGGAGCATGGCCACATATAATGACACAATGCGAAGGTTTCCCAATTTTTTGATTTTTTTTGAAATTTTTATGCCCGTTTCAAAATGTGGTCAAAACGGCGGGAATGACAGTTCCTAGCTAGTGGTTGAATGTTGGAATTTTTTTGGTGTTTATCTGATTAAATAGATACTTATGTACCTAGAAATGATTTTTAGAAAAAATAAATAGCAAACTACAAGGCAGCTATAGTTCAAATTTGACCCGCTTCCATGTGAATCGACGGAAATTTGTCTTTTTTACGAAAGGTGGATCAAAACTTTTTACACCCAACCATTTGGTCAATTGTGCATTAAATATGTCCTAGTATTTTAGAAAAATGATTCGGCCCAATTTTGCAACAATTATTTGGGAGGTCCTTCACAAAAGAACTTCCTTTTGGGCACTCGAAAAATGGAAAATGGTTTTTCGTCCAAAGAAAATGAAAAATTCCTTAGGCAATATTGTTTGCCATTCCAATATGCACCCTTGTGCACAATATGAGATCATTTGAACAAACTATGCCATGAATGTGGCCATAAGATTGACAATTTGGCTTGAAAGCCATTGATCTCCACACGTGATAGCTCGCTTCGAGAATACTTTTTAAAAATAATTGCCGTATTACAAGTTTGTTATTTTTCCCGGGAACTTGGCCACATATAATGACACAATGCGAAGGTTTCCAGCTTTTTGATTTTTTGAATTTTTATGCCCGTTTCAAAATGCGGTCAAAACGTATGGAATGACCGTTCCTAGCTAGTGGTTGAATCTTGGATTTTTTTTGGTGTTTCTATGATTAAATAGATGCTTATGTACCTACAAATGATTTTTGGAAAAAATAAAGAGCAAACTACGAGGTAGCTACAGTTCAAATTTGACCCGCTTCCTACTGAATCGGCAGGAATATGTCTTTTTCACCAAAGGTGGATCAAAACTTTTTACACACAACCATTTGGTTAATTGTGCATTAAATATGTCCTAGTATTTTAGAAAATTTATTTGGTGCAATTGTGCAACAAATATATGGTAGGCCCTTCACAAAAAAACCTCATTTCGGGCACTCGAAAAATGGAAAATGAATTTTCCGTGCAAAGAAAATGAAAACTCCCTTAGGCAACACTGTTTGGAATTCCAAGATGCACCCTTGTGCACGATGAGATCATTTGAACAAACTATGCCATGAATGTGGCCATGAGATTGATCATTTGGCTTGAAATCCATGCATCTTCATGCATGATAGCTCATTTCTGAGAACACTTTTTTAAAATAATTACCGTATTACAAGTTTATTATTTTTATGGAAACTTGGTCACATATAATGACACAATGCGAAGGTTTTCCTTTTTATTTTTTTTATTTTTATGCCCGTTTCAAAATGCGGTCAAAACGACGGGAATGACCGTTCCTAGCTAGTGGTTGAATCTTGGATTTTTTTTGGTGTTTCTCTGATTAAATAGATACTTATGTACCTAGAAATGATTTTTAGAAAAAATAAATAGCAAACTACAAGGCAGCTATAGTTCAAATTTGACCCGCTTCCATGTGAATCGACGGAAATTTGTCTTTTTTACGAAAGGTGGATCAAAACTTTTTACACCCAACCATTTGGTCAATTGTGCATTAAATATGTCCTAGTATTTTAGAAAAATGATTCGGCCCAATTTTGCAACAATTATTTGGGAGGTCCTTCACAAAAGAACTTCCTTTTGGGCACTCGAAAAATGGAAAATGGTTATTTCGTCCAAAGAAAATGAAAAATTCCTTAGGCAATATTGTTTGCCATTCCAATATGCACCCTTGTGCACAATATGAGATCATTTGAACAAACTATGCCATGAATGTGGCCATAAGATTGACAATTTGGCTTGAAAGCCATTGATCTCCACACGTGATAGCTCGTTTCTGAGAATACTTTTTAAAAATAATTGCCGTATTACAAGTTTGTTATTTTTCCTGGGAACTTGGCCACATATAATGACACAATACGAAGGTTTCCCAGTTTTTTGATTTTTTTTGAATTTTTTATGCCCGTTTCAAAATGCGGTCAAAACGGCGGGAATGACCGTTCCTAGCTAGTGGTTGAATCTTGGATTTTTTTTGGTGTTTCTATGATTAAATAGATGCTTATGTACCTACAAATGATTTTTGGAAAAAATAAAGAGCAAACTACGAGGTAGCTACAGTTCAAATTTGACCCGCTTCCAGCTGAATCAGCGGGAATATGTCTTTTTCACCAGAGGTGGATCAAAACTTTTACACACAACCATTTGGTTAATTGTGCATTAAATATGTCCTAGTATTTTAGAAAATTTATTTGGTGCAATTGTGCAACAAATATATGGTAGGCCCTTCACAAAAAACCTCATTTCGGGCACTCGAAAAATGGAAAATGAATTTTCCGTGCAAAGAAAATGAAAACTCCCTTAGGCAACACTGTTTGGAATTCCAAGATGCACCCTTGTGCACGATGAGATCATTTGAACAAACTATGCCATGAATGTGGCCATGAGATTGATCATTTGGCTTGAAATCCATGCATCTTCATGCATGATAGCTCATTTCTGAGAACACTTTTTTAAAATAATTACCGTATTACAAGTTTATTATTTTTTATGGAAACTTGGTCACATATAATGACACAATGCGAAGGTTTTCCTTTTTTATTTTTTTATTTTTTTATGCCCGTTTCAAAATGCGGTCAAAACGACGGGAATGACCGTTCCTAGCTAGTGGTTGAATCTTGGATTTTTTTTGGTGTTTCTCTGATTAAATAGATACTTATGTACCTAGAAATGATTTTTCTAAAATAAAGAGCAAACTATAAGGCAACTGCGGTTAAAATTTGACCCGGTTTCAGCTGAATCGGCCGAAATTTGTCTTTTTCACCACATGTGGAAAAAAACTTTTGACACCTAACCATTTGGTTAATTGTGCATTAAATATGTCCTAATATTTTAGAATATTGATTTGGCACAATTTTGCAACAAATATATTATAGATCCTTCACAAAAAAACTCATTTTGGGCACTCAAAAGATGGAAAATTGATTTTTCGTGCAAAGGAAATAAAAACTCCCTTTGTCAATATTGTTTGCAAATCCACGATGTAAACTTGTGCAAAATATGATATCATTTGAACAAATATTTGATAGTACTTTCACAAAAAAAACTCGTTTTGAGCACTGAAAAATGAAATGAATTTTTTTATCTTGAGTCAATCATGACCAATTTATATGGTCATAAGGTCATCAAATGATTTGCTGCGTTCTGATTGGACCATGAGCATATCACGCGGATCACGCATCAACCACCGTCGGATGCTTCGGGATCCAACGGCCCAAACCCACCCGAGCGGTAACCCTAGGTTTGTCCTCATGGAAATTTTCCACCCACCCCCCCCCCCCCTCGCCTCCATTCTTTCTTTCTCTCCCTCCTCCCTCAGATCCTCTCCCCTCTCCCCCAATGCAGATCCCCCTCGCCCCCCTCATCGCCGCCACCCACCCCTCTGAACCTTGCCGCCACCCACCTCCTCCGCCGCCCTCACTCTCCCCTCGTCTCCCTCGTCCTCGACCAACCTCGCCGCCGTGCAGGGGCTGGGTTGTCGCCGCGTGCTGTTCCTGCAGGTTGTCGCTGCGGGGGCCGGCTCCCATGATTTGACCCAATCCAACCGCCCCCGATCCCACCTGCCGCGGCAACCTCCCTGCATTCATGGCCTCCCCGCGCCCTTCCTCATTGCATCGCCATTCCGACCCCCTCCCTTCCCCACCGCATCGCCACCCCAAGCCACCTCCCTTACCTAACCCTACACCCGTACCTCAAGCTGCGCCACAACCTGTCGGATCCCCCTTCTCCGCTGACGCTCCCGCTCCCTTTTCCCCATCGCTGCAGCCACCTCTGCTCGCTACACCACATCCACACGGCCATCCCCATCCAGATCCAACCGCCACTGCACGTCGACGAGGCGGCGGGTGGGCGGGGCGCGCCGGCGTGGCCCTCCGTGCGCATGCACTGGGAGGCCCTCGAGGAGGCACCGTCGGGGATCGTCTCCGGGCTCGACCTCGGCCGCACTCCATCATGCTCGCCGGCGACGAGTTCCGGGCCCAGGGCGGACCGTGGAGCTGCCGTGCGGGCTCACGCTGGGGCCATACATCACCATCGCCGCCACGCCGTATGCCGTGCACCCCAAGCGGGACCACAAGATCGCCCAGCTCACGGAGGGGGAGGAGCCGATCATGGTCTCCCAGTTCATGGTGGAGCTGCAGTTCAAGATCAACGCAGGCATCGTCAAGGGCCTCTGGACTGCCATCGCCATGCACTGCCCTAACGTAAGCCCTCATGCATTCATCTTTCAGTTGGCTCTGGCCCTCACAATCTCTCTCGCTCTCTAAAATCTTTCTTTCAGTAGGCACACGCACACAGCATGCATTTTGAACGACCACCGCTTCAGAGTTTCAGAGAAGGAACAGAGCAGCTAGAATAGAGGACGGAGACAGAGTAGGATTTTTTTCTGAGCGCCTGAACATTTTGGTTTAGAGAACCAATCTCTCTCTTTCTCAGTCAGCCTGTTCATCAGTAAAACCGAATGACTGCACAAATATTTATACACGATTCAGGTTCCAACAGAACCGATGCACCGGCTGGTTCAGCTTGCCACGAGAGACACATTCTGTCACTCGTGCAAGTTGGCTTCAGTTGCAACACGCTACTGCACATCGGCAGACCACACACTTGTACCATTCTCACTTGTTCATGGTTGCAACTAACTTACCGTGCAACTCTGCTACTGGTTGTGCATGTAACCTCTTCTAGGATTATTTCCCTTCTCCTAGTTTAATTAGATGTACCAAGTAGTTGCTAGGACTCTGTTAACAAAACAAACGCTTGCTTGAGTTGATATAACGCTCCTTCATTGATGATTGCTATGTTGTAGTAACCCAAAGTAAACCTTTTTGCAGGGGCTTGGTGACCATAGGTGATTAATCACCTTCATGTGGGAGCCCGCCGAGGGGAGAAGTGGCAGATGGATTGGAGCACAAGTTGATGATGGTGATCCTGCTCGGAGCTCCGGTGGTTGCCGTACTATTTGTGTTGGTTCCCTAGCTAATAATATGATGATCTAATCCCCTAAGCATTCATGCATCCCATATCACCATGGATGTTGTTTGAGTACCCAGAAAATGATAGTTTCTATTTGTTGTGCATATACCAAGTGTGTCTATCTGATTGTAAACATAGCTGCAATACTGTATATATGTTGACAGTCTGGTAAAAACAAACTTTTTGTGCCTGGGTTTGTGGATCTTAAAAAAATCATCTATGCTTTCATTACTCATACAAAACGCCCAATTGTTGTTCTTGTAAATACAAACATGCATACCATCAGCACCTTCACCAAAAAGAAAAGGCTCTAGCCACTTCTTATGACAAGAAAAATAGAAGTGCCCCGAAATTTAAACATATTCCTCTTTACTGAAAACTCATTGTTCTTTTCTAAACTATTGCAAAAATCGAGCAGTGGTGCTGATTATATAAATTTTATATTGTCTTGGTAGCTTCACTCGTGTCTGCCACTGATTGGTTTCTGCTTAACCCATGTCCACAGGACATGTACAAGAATCTGAAGAAGAACGACAACGGGGGGGGGGGGGGGGGGCAGGAGCCGGAGGCGACCGGCGTGACGCAGGCTGTGTACGGCGGTGACCACAAGCTCTCCGGTGAGTCGGCTCCATCTTCTAGCCCTAGCACCCTATTTTCTGCTCCTATATCATGCATTGTTGGTTTACAACACTAGCAGCAGTAGCCTACCATGTATACGTACTAAACAGCAGGATTTCAATCACCTTGTGTACACTAGCAGCTTGCTTACACCATTCTCACTTTTGCTTGTGGTAGCCATTATGTGGCTGAATCATGTCTGTGTCTACTAATCATCAGTTAATAGCATTTGGCTTCTTTGTGATGGTCTGGGACTATTTTATGGTGATGTGGATATGCTTTCTGATTTAAAGTTACTAATCTGTGGTCTGGTGTCATATTATGGTCTAATATTCTTTGTTTTGAATCTTTCTCTGGTGTGAGGAAAGCTGTGAGTAGATGTCAATGATGCCTACTTGCTTGGCTGCTACACTGATGCATGCGCCGGTCAAGCAAGCACACATGCATATACGTACATGTTAGGATAGTAGCAGATATTCCCTCTGTTCCTGCTATATGCCTACTTGCTTGGTTTGCAAAATGTTGTGATGAATCATGAAATCTACAACGTATGTCAGACTTCAGAGATGCCATTTGGCATTGATGAGAAGATATTTCATATTCTGAGCAATAATGTTTGCATTTCATACCGATAGTTGCCAAACTATAAATTGTTATAGCCTTTTTTTCCTTCTGTCCATGCATGCTTATATGTTTGAGGGTCAAGTGATGAGGAATAAACCATCAACAATATGATGGAGCTATGCTGCTCTGATTCTTAGTATTTAAGTCTCTGATGATACCTCAACACCCTGATATGTTTGTGGCTTTCTATGTTGTCCACATATTGAAAGAAGTCCTGTTATCTTCACAACAAATATAATTTTTCTTGAACGAGTTTATAAATTGAACTATCTCCACAACAAAGATACTTACCATTTGTAGTTCCAATCTAAAGTGTTGCCTGATTTCATTTGTGGTTCAAGTGCTGATGAGAAATAGCAACAACATGACAGGAGTTACCTTCCTGTGATTCGTAGTTTAAAGTTTGATGATTTCTTATCTTCAAATAACCGTTGCCTTTTGAAATGCAATTCTGCTCACGTTCTTGTTGTTGGGGAACGTAGTAATTTCGAAAATTTTCCCTACGCACACACAGGACCATGGTGATGGCATAGCAACGAGAGGGAAGAGTGTCCGTCCACGTACCCTCGTAGACCGAAAGCGGAAGCGTTATAACAACGCGGTTGATGTAGTCGTACGTCTTCATGATCCGACCGATCCAAGCACCGAACGTACGGCACCTCCGAGTTCTGCACACGTTCAGCTCGATGACGATCCCGGGACTCGATCCGGCAAAGTGTCGGGATGAGTTCCACAAGACGACGGCGTGGCAGGACGATGTTGATGCTCCACCGACGCAGGGCTTCGCCTTAAGCTCATGACGATATGACTTCTCCCAAGAGGGCTTCGCCTAAGCTCTACGACGATATGACCAAGTGGAATATGGTGGAAGGGGCACCGACACGGCTAAGGAAAGATCCGTAGAGATCAACTTGTGTCTTATGGGGTGCCCCCGCCTCAGATATAAAGGAGCCACGGGGGAGGGGGCCGGCCCTAGAGGCGGCGCACCAAGGAGGAGTCCTACTCCCACCGGGAGTAGGACTCCCCCCCCCCCCTTCTCCTAGTTGGACTAGGATTGGAGGAGGGGGAAGAGGGAAGGGGGCGCCGCCCCCCCTCTCCTTGTCCTATTCGGACTAGAGGGGGGAGGGGGGCGCGCAGCCCACCTTGGCCTGCCCTTCCTCTTCTCCTATGGCCCATTAAGGCCCATGGACCTCCCGGGGGGTTCCGGTAACCTCCGGTACTCGGTAAAATCCGATTTCACCCTAACACTTCCGATGTCCAAATGTAGGCTTCCAATATATCAATCTTTATGTCTCGACCATTTCGAGACTCCTCGTCATGTCCGTGATCACATCCGGGACTCCGAACAACCTTGGTGCATCAATACTTATAAACTCATTATGAACTGTCATCAAAGCGTTAAGCGTGCGGACCCTACGGGTTCGAGAACTATGTAGACATGACCTAGAACCATTCTCGGTCAATAACCAATAGCGGAACCTGGATGCCCATATTGGTTCCTACATATTCTACGAAGATCTTTATCGGTCAAACCGCATAACGACATACGTTGTTCCCTTTGTCATCGGTATGTTTCTTACCCGAGATTCGATCGTCGGTATCCAATACCTAGTTCAATCTCGTTATCGGTAAGTCTCTTTTCTCGTTCGTAATACATCATCTCACAACTAACTTATTAGTTGTAATGCTTGCAAGGCTTAAGTGATGTGCATTACCGAGAAGGCACGGAGATACCTCTCCGACAATCAAGTGACAAAACCTAATCTCGAAATACGCCAACCCAACAAGTACCTTTGGAGACACCTGTAGTACTCCTTTATAATCACCCGATTACGTTGTGACGTTTGGTAGTACGCAAAGTGTTCCTCCGTAAACGGAGTTGCATAATCTCATAGTTATAGGAACATGTATGGGTCATGAAGAAAGCATTAACATACTAAACGATCAAGTGTTAAGCTAACGGAATGGGTCATGTCAATCGATCATTCTACTAATGATGTGACCTTGTTAATCAAATAACAACTCCTTGTTCATGGTTAGGAAACATAACCATCTTTGATTAACAAGCTAGTCAAGTAGAGGCATACTAGTGACATACTGTTTGTCTATATATTCACACATGTATTATGTTTCCGGTTAATACAATTCTAGCATGAATAATAAACATTTATCATGATATAAGGAAATAAATAATAACTTTATTATTGCCTCTAGGGCATATTTCCTTCAGCCTCCCACTTGCACTAGAGTCAATAATCTAGATTACAAAGTAATGATCCTAACACCCATGGAGTCTTGGTGCTTTGATCATGTTTTGCTCGTGGAAGAGGCTTAGTTAACGGGTCCGCAACATTCAGATCCGTATGTATTTTGCAAATCTCTATGTCTCCCACTTGGACTTGGTCCCGAATGGAATTGAAGGCGTCTCTTGATGTGCTTGGTCCTCTTGTGAAATCTGGATTCCTTTGCCAAGGCAATTGCACCAGTATTGTCACCGAAGATCTTCATCGGTCCCGATGCACTAGGTATAACACCTAGATCGGAAATGAACTCTTACATCCAGACTCCTTCATTTGCTGCTTCAAGCAGCTATGTACTCCGCTTCACATGTAGATCCCGCCACGACGCTTTGTTTAGAACTGCACCAACCGACAGCTCCACCGTTTAATAAAAACACGTATCCGGTTTGCGATTTAGAATCGTCCGGATCGATGTCAAAGCTATGCGTCGACGTAACCATTTACGACTAGCTCTTTGTCACCTCCATATACGGTAGAAACATATCCTTAGTCCTTTTCGTGTATTTCGGGATGTTCTTGACCGCTGTCCATTGATCCATTCCTGGATTACTTTGGTACCTTCCCCGCCAAGCTTATAGCTAAGCATACGTCAGTCCGGTACACGCATTGCATACATGATAGAGCCTATGGCTGAAGCATAGGGAACATCTTTCATTTTCTCTCTATCTTCTGCTGTGGTCGGGCATTGAGTCTTACTCAATCTTACACCTTGCAACACAGGCAAAAACCTTTCTTTGCCTGATCCATTTTGAACTTTTTCAAAATTTTATCAAGGTATGTGCTTTGTGAAAGTCCAATTAAGCGCCTTGATCTATCTCTATAGATCTTGATGCCCAATATGTAGGCAGCTTCACCGAGGTCTTTCATTGAAAAACTTTTATTCAAGTATCCTTTTATGCCATCCAGAAATTCTATATCATTTCCAATTAATAATATGTCGTCCACATATAATATCAGAAATGCTACAGAGCTCCCACTCACTTTCTTGTAAATACAAAGCTTCTCCAAAAGTGCAGATAAACCCATATGCTTTGATCACACTATCAAAGCGTTTATTCCAACTCCGAGAGGCTTGCACGGACCATAAATTGATCGTTGGAGCTTGCACACTTTGTTAGCACCTTTTGGATCGACAAAACCTTCTGGTTGCATCATATACAACTCTTCTTCTAGAAATCCATTCAAGAATGCAGTTTTTACATCCATTTGCCAAATTTCATAATCATAAAATGCGGCAATTGCTAACATGATTCGGACAGACTTAAGCATCGCTACGGGTGAGATAGTCTCATCGTAGTCAACCCCTTGAACTTGTCGAAAACCTTTCGCAACAAGTCGAGCTTTGTAGACAGTTATATTACCATCAGCGTCAGTCTTCTTCTTAAAGATCCATTTATTTTGAATGGCTTGCCGGTCATCGGGCAAGTCAACCAAAGTCCATACTTTGTTCTCATACATGGATCCCATCTCAGATTTCATGGCTTCCAGCCATTTTATGGAATCTGGGCTCACCATCGCTTCTTCATAGTTTGTAGGTTCGCCATGGTCAAGTAACATGACTTCAGAATAGGATTACCGTACCACTGCAGTGCGTATTTTACTCTGGTTGACCTACGAGGTTCAAGAGTAACTTGATCTGAAACTTCATGATCATCATCATTAGTTTCCTCACTAATTGGTGTAGTTGTCACAGGGAACCATTTCTTGTGATGAACTACTTTCCAATAAGGGAGCAGAATCTGATTATCTCATCAAGTTCTACTTTCCTCCCACTCACTTCTTTCGAGAGAAACTCTTTCTCTAGAAAGGATCCAAATTTAGCAACGAAAATCTTGCCTTCAGATCTGTGGATAGAAGGTGTACCCAACAGCCTCCTTTGGGTATCCTATGAAGACACATTTTTCCGATTTGGGTTCGAGCTTATCCGGTTGAAGTTTCTTTACATAAGCATCGCAGCCCCAAACTTCAAGAAACGACAACTTTGGTTTCTTGCCAAACCACGATTCATAAGGCGTCGTCTCAACGGATTTTGACGGTGTCCTATTTAACGTGAATGCGGCCGCCTCTAAAGCATAACCCCAAAACGATAGCGGTAAATCGGAAATTGACATCATAGATCGCACCATATCTAGTAAAGTACGACACGACGTTCGGACACACCATTTCTCTGTGGTGTTCCGGTGGCGTGAGTTGTGAAACTATTCCACATTGTTTCAAATGTAAACCAAACTCGTAACTCAAATATTCTCCTCCACGATCAGATCGTAGAAACTTTATTTTCTTGTTACGATGATTTTCCACTTCACTCTGAAATTCTTTGAACTTTTCAAATGTTTCAGATTTGTGTTTCATTAAGTAGATATACCCATATCTGCTCAAATCATCTGTGAAGGTGAGAAAATAACTTGATACCGCTTGGCGTGCTTCAACATTCATTGGACCACAAACATCGGTATGTATGATTTCCAACAAATCAGTTGCACGCTCCATAGTTCCGGAGAACGGCGTTTTGTCATCTTGCCCATGAGGCACGGGTTCGCAAGTACCAAGTGATTCATAATCAAGTGATTCCGAAGCCCATCAGTATGGAGTTTCTTCATGCATTTAACACCTATATGACCTAAAAGGAATTGCAACAAATAAGTTGAAATATCATTATCAACTCTGCATCTTTTTTCTTCAACATTATGAATATGTTTATAACTACCGCCGAGATTCAACAAGAATAGACCATTCTTCAAGGGTGCATGACCATAAAAGATATTACTCATATAAATAGAACAACCATTATTCTCTGATTTAAATGAATAACCGTCTCACATTAAACAAGATCCAGATATAATGTTCATGCTCAACGCTGGCACCAAATAACAATTATTTAGGTCTAAAACTAATCCCGAAGGTAGATGTAGAGGTAGCATGCCGATGGCAATCACATCGACTTTGGAACCATTTCCAACGCCAAGATCGTCACCTCGCCCTTAGCCAATCTTCGCAATCCGTAGTTCTGCTTTGAGTTGCAAATATTAGCAATGTAACCGATCAAATACCTGTGTACTCTGCGAGTATTAGTAAGGTACACATCAATAACATGTATATCACATATACCTTTGTTCACCTTGCCATCCTTTTTATCCGCCAAATACTTGGGGCAGTTCCGCTTCAAAGGTCCGTCTGCTATAAAGAAAACACTCGGGCCAGTGCTTAGGTCCAGACTTGGGTTTCTTCTCTTGATCAGCAACTTTCTTCTTTGTTCTTTTGAAGTTTCCTTCTTCTTCCCTTTGCCCTTTTTCTTGAAACTAGTGGTCTTGTTGATCATCAACACTTGATGCTCTTTCTTGATTTCTACCTCCGCAGCTTTTAGCATCGCGAAGAGCTCAGGAATTGTCTTAGTCATCCCTTGCATATTATAGTTCATCACGAAGCTCTTGTAGCTTGGTGGCAGTGATTGGAGAATTACATCAATGACACTATCATCCGGAAGATTAACTCCCAGCTGAATTAAGTGATTGTTATACCTGGACATATTGAGTATGTGCTCACCGACGTAACTATTCTCCTCCATCTTGCAGCTATAGAACTTGTTGGAGACTTCATATCTCTCAATCCGGCATTTGCTTGAAATATTAACTTCAACTCTGGAACATCTCATATGCTCCATGATGTTCAAAGCGTCGTTGAAGACCCGGTTCTAAGCCGTAAAGCATGGCACACTGAACTATAGAGTAGTCATCACCGCTTTGCCAGACGTTCATAACTTCCGGCTCAAGATCTGCGCAGCAGTTCGCTCACCCAGCGGTGCTTCCAGGCGTAATTTTTCTCAGGCAGCAATGAGGATAATCCTCAAGTTACGGACCCAGTCCGTGTAATTGCTACCATCATCTTTCAACTTTGCTTTCTCAAGGAACGCATTAAATTTCAACGGAACAACAGCACGAGCCATCTATCTACATCAAACATAGACAAGCAAAATACTATCAGGTACTAAGTTCATGATAATTTTAAGTTTGATTAATCATATTAAAAACCTCCCACTTAGACAGACATCTCTCTAGTCATCTAAGTGATCACGTGATCCAAATCAACTAAACCATGTCCGATCATCACGTGAGATGGAGTAGTTTCAATGGTGAACATCACTATGTTGATCATATCTACTATATGATTCACGCTCGACCTTCGGTCTCTCGTGTTCCGAGGCCATATCTGTTATATGCTAGGCTCGCCAAGTTTAACCTGAGTATTCCGCTGCGGCGCAACTGTTTTGCACCCGTTGTATTTGAACGTAGAGCCTATCACACCCGATCATCACGTGGTGTCTCAAAGCATGAAGAACTTTCGCAACGGTGCATACTCGTGGAGAACACTTCTTGATAATTTTAGTGAGAGATCATCTTATAATGCTACCGTCAATCAAAGCAAGATAAGATGCATAAAGGATAAACATCACATGCAATCAGTATAAGTGATATGATATGGTCATCATCATCTTGTGCTTGTGATCTCCATCGCCAAGCACCGTCATGATCACCATCGCCACCGGGCGCGACACCTTGATCTCCATCGTAGCATCGTTGTCGTCTCGCCAATCTTATGCTTCCACGACTATCACTACCGCTTAGTAATAAAGTAAAGCATTACATCGCGATTGCATTGCATACAATAAAGCGACAACCATATGGCTCTCGCCAGATTGCCGATAACTTCGGTTACAAAACATGATCATCTCATACAATAAAATATAGCATCACGTCTTGACCATATCACATCACAACATGCCCTGCAAAAACAAGTTAGACGTCCTCTACTTTGTTGTTGCAAGTTTTACGTGGCTGCTACGGGCTGAGCAAGAACCGTTCTTACCTACGCATCAAAACCACAACGATAGTTTGTCAAATAGACTCCGTTTTAACCTTCTCAAGGACCGGGCGTAGCACACTTTCAGTTCAACTAAAGTTGGAGAGACAGGTCTTCCGCAAGCCATCTATGTGCAAAGCACGCCGAGGAACCGGTCTCGCGTAAGCGTACGCGTAAGGTTGGTCCGGATCGTCTCGTCCAACAATACCGCTGAACCAAAGTATGACATGCTGGTAGGTGGTATGAATTGTATCGCCCACAACTCACTTGTGTTCTACTCGTGCATATGACATCAACGCATAAAACCTGGCTCGGATGCCACTGTTGGGGAACGTAGTAATTTCAAAAATTTTCCTACGCACACACAGGACCATGGTGATGGCATAGCAACGAGAGGGAAGAGTGTCTGTCCACGTACCCTCGTAGACCGAAAGCGGAAGCGTTATAACAACGCGGTTGATGTAGTCGTACGTCTTCACGATCCGACCGATCCAAGCACCGAACGTACGGCACCTCCGAGTTACGCACACGCTCATTTCGATGGCGATCCCGGACTCCGATCCGGCAAAGTGTCGGGGATGAGTTCCACAAGACGACGGTGTGGTGACGATGTTGATGCTCCACCGACGCAGGGCTTCGCCTAAGCTCCGCGACGATATGACTTCTCCGGCGAGGGCTTCGCCTAAGCTCTCTGACGATATGACCAAGTGGAATATGGTGGAAGGGGCACCGCACACGGCTAAGGAAAGATCCGTAGATCAACTTGTGTCTTATGGGGTGCCCCCTGCCTCAGATATAAAGGAGCCAAGGGGAGGTGGCGGCCCTAGAGGAGGCGCGCAAGGAGGAGTCCTACTCCCACCGGAGTAGGACTCCCCCTGTCCTAGTTGGACTAGGATTGGAGGAGGGAAGAGGGAAGGCGCCGCCCCTTTCCTTGTCCTATTCGGACTAGAGGGGAGGGGGCGCCAGCCCACCTTGGCCTGCCCTTCCTCTTCTCCTATGGCCCATTAAGGCCCATGGACCTCCGGGGTTCCGGTAACCTCCGGTACTCAGAAAATCCGATTTCACCGGAACACTTCCGATGTCCAAATGTAGGCTTCCAATATATCAATCTTTATGTCTCGACCATTTCGAGACTCCTCGTCATGTCCGTGATCACATCCGGGACTCGAACAACCTTGATTGCATCAATACTTATAAACTCATTATGAACTGTCATCGAAGCGTTAAGCGTGCGGACCCTACGGGTTCGAGAACTATGTAGACATGACCTAGAACCATTCTCGGTCAATAACCAATAGCGGAACATGGATGCCCATATTGGTTCCTACATATTCTACGAAGATCTTTATCGGTCAAACCGCATAACGACATACGTTGTTCCCTTTGTCATCGGTATGTTTCTTACCCGAGATTCGATCGTCGGTATCCAATACTTAGTTCAATCTCAAGTTATCGGTGAAGTCTCTTTACTCGCTCCGTAATACATCATCTCACAACTAACTTATTAGTTGTAATGCTTGCAAGGCTTAAGTGATGTGCATTACCGAGAAGGCACGGAGATACCTCTCCGACAATCGGAGTGACAAAACCTAATCTCGAAATACGCCAACCCAACAAGTACCTTTGGAGACACCTGTAGTACTCCTTTATAATCACCCGATTCACGTTGTGACGTTTGGTAGTACCCAAAGTGTTCCTCCCAGAACGGGAGTTGCATAATCTCATAGTTATAGGAACATGTATGGGTCATGAAGAAAGCATTAACATACTAAGCGATCAAGTGTTAAGCTAACGGAATGGGTCATGTCAATCAGATCATTCTACTAATGATGTGACCTTGTTAATCAAATAACAACTCCTTGTTCATGGTTAGGAAACATAACCATCTTTGATTAACAAGCTAGTCAAGTAGAGGCATACTAGTGACATACTGTTTGTCTATATATTCACACATGTATTATGTTTCCGGTTAATACAATTCTAGCATGAATAATAAACATTTATCATGATATAAGGAAATAAATAATAACTTTATTATTGCCTCCAGGGCATATTTCCTTCACTTGTTTTCTTATGAATTGCTTGGTGCAATTTCTAAGTCTGTGTTCTTGAATAAATTGCAGCAATATGACAGGACCATGTTTTGTACTAGTTTCCTGTTTGATTTCTCTATCCTAAATTTTCCTTTGCCTTCTATTTTGCAATCTTGTTTCACTTGTCTTCTCTGACTTCTACCATGATATTTCTGAATGTGTTGTCTTAACTACCAATGATCACTTCTTTTGATCATGATCATGGTTGTTACCTGACCATGACATTTACTAGCTATTACCATCAAGGAAACTCGAAGTATTTAATAACCAGAAAGCTTATGGTTTGGTTGGATTAACGATGTAAAGAAAATGAATTTTGTCGCTCGTAGAGAATTGTATTTGTTGTTGACAATCCTGTGTACATAGAATACCTAACTGTCTTATGTAACTTAATTTCTTGCATTTTCAACTCTGATTTTGAACGACTAAGGTTACTCCCATGAACAATTTTGCTAAACATTTATCACATCTTCTTAGATCTGCTCTACTGCTTACATTAGTCTCACCAGCAGTACAATCTAATGTTGGTAGCCATTATGTTCACTCTCTTACAGGAGCTCCATGCCTATTCTCTTTGGAGTGTGAAGCCCTGAAGCCAAGCAAGCAGTGAAGCCCTATTCAGCAAAGAGTTTTTGATCTGTCTGACTGTAAATTGTAATATTGTAACAGATTGTAAAAGACTAATGTAGTGTTATTTGTTGAATTATATTTGTCCCGTCCTATTTGAAACAGTGATTGCGTATGTTAAAAAGATGTGAAATGGAAACATGACCAGCGGGACCAATTTATGTCCCACTTATGAATATAATCTGAGAAATTTTGAAATTTTTGACATGTGGGACCCATCTGACTAGTGGGACCAGCTCTAAAATAAATGATTGAAAAATAGAAAATCAATTGATGGTAAGAAGGCCAATGCCCAACAATAAAAACGGCTACAATATTGGGCTTGGCCCATGAACCTAACAAAAATTGATAGAAAAAATACACTAAATTGGCTGAATTAATGGGCTCGGCCCATATACACCCAATTGGACCGGGCCGATTTTAATTTTTGACCTTTTCAATTGGTCACAATTTTGCCACGTCAGATCTAACATGGCCTGGGCAGACAGCCAGTGACCAAAACAAAAGGTCATGGGTTCAACGACCTTCTGTTTTGGTCGTAAACGTCTACGACCTTCTCACAGAGAAGGTCGTTAATTCGATTCTGACCGCCAGATTTTGACCTTCTGTTTTTTGTCACAAAAAGGTCGCAAATGAAAAACAATGACCTTTCAGTGACCAATAGTCAAGGTCACAAGTTGACATATTTCTTGTAGGGCGACCTGTCAACGGAGGGAACGTTTTTTTCGCGAAATACAGAGGCCCTTCCGGCGGGTCCCAGATGTCAGGTGGAGGAATCATTATTTTGCACGTAATAAGGAGGCATTTCCTTGTGTGCGGCCATGGACCCATTTGTCGACCCATCGCACGTCTGATCCACTTCCGATGGATGTCGTTCGTTGACCATGTTGACCACGCCGCGCCGAGAGCACCAGGGCGGTGGATGACGGTGAGGCCTATGAAGGGAACGACACGGAGCCGGGGAAGACACGGCAGTGGCTGCCCACGCGGTGGAGAGTACGAGCTTTGACTGGTTCGGCTGCCATCGCCAGAAAATAACAGGAGGTGTGGGTGAGTAGATGTAACACCCCAAAATTTTATTTGGTTTTATTAATTTCCTTTTTATGGAAAGGAGGCTATTTAATTTTTTTTTAAAAAGCCTCTCCTTCTCAAAACCTTTATGGCAAATATTTTATGTGTTCTTCTCAACATTTATTTTGGTCTTGAGGGCTTTTCATTTAGTGTTGACTCAACACAAATATTTTCTTTTGAAAAGTTTTTGAAATTCTTTCTTTTAAAAATAACCCTATGACTTATGGATTGATTCTTCCTCATTCAAAAAAAATTTTACCATGACCTAGGTCGAAAATTTTCTTCCAAAACCCCTCCCTCCACTTTGGGTCAAGTCAAATATCCAATCCGAGCAAGTTCAACCCGTTTTTGATTTTTATTCTATTTATTTTATCATCAAAATAATTTCTGTCATTTATTTTGAACCTTGGTGATTTACAAAGGAACCACCAGATCCCTTTTGAGTTTTGGTCCCAAACAAACTCGTCTGACTAGTCCTTAGTACCCTCAACCTAGATCCATCAAGATCCACTTGTCCATAGTTCAAAATTTTCAAATTTTGCTTGCTGCAAGTTTGAACCAGGTTTACCATTTTTGATGAAATCCATCACTTTCTTCTCCAAAAATTCTGGGATAAATCAGGCAACCCCTAGATGCATTGAGAGGTCACCTCACCAAAGATCAACTCCAGAAGAAATTTCCACATGCCAAAAACATTTCATCGAACACCTGGCATGCACTGTTTCTGTCAAAATTCAGAAAAGTTCAGGTTTCAGTGTTCAGTTTCAGTCGACGGTGTCATTTTCGTCAGAACCCGTCGACAATCTCACCAGTGTGCACGTTGGCGCCTTGATCCCCGCTCCTTCTTCTTATCCAGTGTGCCGCACGATCGTTTGGACGGGCGCAAGTGTCGGTGGCGACGTGGCACCTCATCGCCGGCGTCTTCTGTGGTGGCAGAACCACCCGTGGCGGCCAGCAGTGGCCGACCCTGCCTTTCGGCGCCGACCAGCACCGCCCAAGCCACCCAGAGCCTCCGCGTGGCCACCCCCTCCCCTGTGCACGCTGCAGCACAGTCACCGCGGCCAGAGAGGCACAGAGCACGCTCTCTGCTGCCGACGAGCCTCGTGAGGCCGTTCCGTCGAGAGCGTGGAGTAGCGCCCAAGTTTTGCCAAGCTTAGCCCCGGGATGGAACCAGTGAACCTATCCGCAGCTGCCCCGACCCCTAAACCTCCCGTTCAACCACTGCCTCGCCGTAATCACTGCCGAAGTAATCCCGATCATGGCAACCGCCTCGGGCCGGCTATAAAAGGGGGCCTCAAGCTCGATCTCGACCAGGCATCACCCTTCCACCTCACCAGAGCCACGCCTAGCTACTAGGAAGACCTCGGGGAGGCCTTCTTCCCCGACTCCGGCCGCCCCGATCTGCTTCGGGCTCCGGCAAGATCTGCTCCGGTGAGAACAACCCCGCCTCCCATACCTTGTCAGCCACCTCCTAGGGCACCCACACTTCTAACCCAAGCTCCAATTTGAAGTTTGCAGCCCTCCTCGACGAGATCCATCACCACCCGAACCACCGTCCGCCGGAGTAAAGGCCAGCGTCGATGTGGTGCTCGTCGACGACCAAGTCCACCACCCACAGGTGCGGAAGGACTCAGTGAACCTGTAGGTACCCTCCTTCCCCCCTAACTCGCCGTGGATCGCCGTCGGCGACCACCGCGGCCCTCGGGCGCCGGTGGCTCTGTTTTGAAATTCAAACTTGACGGGTGGGACCCCCTCGTCATCTTTTTCTCTTTTTCGAATCGTTTTCTGAAAACGCCTTCGGGCAAAATACGCTTTCTAACTGAAACGTTTTTCTGTCTTTTTATAAACTACCCCCTGGAAACTTTCTATTTCATCATAGATGAGTCCCTGGACTAAAACCTTAATAACTTTTAAACAAAAGATGATTTTGAATTGATTCTTTTTCTGTCATCTTTATTTTTCTGTCTAGTTTTTTTTATCATATTTATTTGAAAAATATTTGAAACAAGTTTTATGCACACACGGTATTTACATTAGTATGCGATTTCTTTATACCGTAGATACCGGAGGAGGTGACGGAGCCGCAAACTTCACCGAGCTAGACTCCGACTACTCCGAATCAGGCAAGCATGTTTGAACCTTTGATATGATGAGTGTTTTGCATGTTTGGTTGAGTAGTTATTTCATGGCATGTTTAATATAAGCATCAGTGAGTGTTATATTGCATGCAAGGCAACTACAAGTGAGCTTCGAAACTTGATGTGTCATTTGATGGGAGATAACATGATCATGTGGTGACATGAAAGGTGGTAAGATGGTATTGTTGAAGCATGCCAGTCTTATGTCAAACCGTTTAACTCCAGTGTTAACGTGGATCATGTCACGTTACCGTCCGTCCCCTTTTCGTGCCGCCACATGTTTTCTGCTAAGAATACAGTTTAGTAAGTTGCAAACCTATTTCCATGTACACACAAAATAGAGGGGTCGTGATGAGGGTTCCATGGCCCTGGATTAAAGCCCGCCATTCGGTCAGGGGGCATGGGTGTTTCCGATTGGGAACGAGAGGGGGGCACCCCTTAGAGCGCACGATATAAATTTGATCCCGTGCTATTCGAGGTTGTGGCCTCCCTGTCTTAAAGTTTTTCTTGAACGTTGCCTAGGGTGATTCCTGGCAGCTGAATGTGGAATGCATGTGTACTGGTTAGATGTGTTTCTTCTAAAATACCGTAAACGGAACTAGTCCTTTGTGACTACTGAAATCCGTTAGCTGTGGTTAAAGAGTACAAACTCTGCAGAGTCAAAACCATTCGAGTAACCGTGTCCATGGTCAAGGACTGTGACCAATGTATCAATGGCAGTATCAGTGTCAGTCTCAACGTCTGTCTCAGCATGAGTCTCAGTGTCAGTCTTAGTGAAAATCTCCGGTGAATAAATAAGGGTGGTAGACTTGGATGAATGTTATTCCGGTGAATGGACTAACCAATTTATTATTATGTACTCAGTATTTCCTTGGGATGATTTAAATACATAAGCTACTTGAATTTGAATGATGAAATATAATCCCTTTATGTGATGTCGCTCAGACGTCCGACTATGGCATGCTTGTTCTTTACTTTTGATATAAGCCCTTTATGTAATGTCGCTCAGACGTCCGACTGTGGCACTCTTGTTATTTACTTTTGATATAAGCCCTTTATGTGATGTCGCTCAGACATCTGACTGTGGCACTCTTGTTATTTACTTTTGATATAAGCCCTTTATGTGATGTCGCTCAGACGTCCGACTGCGGCATGCTTACTGTTTACTTTTGATATAAGCCCTTTATGTGATGTCGCTCAAACGTCCGACTGTGGCATCCTTGTCATTTACTTTCATTACAAGCCCTTTATGTGGTGTCACCCCGACGCCCGACTGCGGCATGTAAATTTAATTTTACCTTTCGAGGCGTCGCTTCACACACCCGATCGGTCTTCAGCTATTTATTTTTTTGGATTTCGGGAGGACTACCGCCTGACTTCCTTTTTTTTATTTTACATACAGTGCAATTTACTATCTGAGTGTGCATTACTAACCTGCTCATGTGCATCATGTTTGCATTTGTTATATCTTATGTCCAAATTGTCTTGCGAGTACATTCAAAGTACTCACTTGGCTTGTTGATTTGGCCAGATGTTGACGAAGGCGATCTTATGGATGAAGAGTACGATAGCGAGTCCGACGCCTAGAGGAGTCCCGATCCCCATGCGATCCTGGAATTGGTCACTTGTATCATATACGCTTCCGCTACCCGAATAAAATCATCGAGCCTCACTCCGGCGCTCGATGAGCAGTAAGATTAGGAGTCATGTCACCCGCTTCACTGTGACATATCCACCACCACTTTTATTACGAGTCAGTAATTATGCCACCATACCCTTGTGTCATATCCGCCTTTATGTATAATATCGGTGTACTTGTAATAAATTGTTGAGCAGCCTCAGCTCAACCTTGTATAATATTTAGTACTACTGGATTTCTGTATCAAGGATTTGTCTACTAGTAAGGAAGATTTTTCCTATACTGGTCTATAAAAAGGGCGGTTTATCAATAAATGTTTTATTGGAAAACCGGTCCTGACAACCTTGGTACCAGAGCCACGCTGACTGTAGGAATCCACTAGGTGCGATCGCTAACCGGTTATTAGCATCTTAAGTGCTATTTTAGCATTTTGCAAAACGTAGCAATTTTCTGTTAGTCATCATAAATTTATGATCTGACTATTCGGAATTTTTGTCTACTTTTGTAGATGTCTAGCGGCGACTGTGAGTCACACGTGTTCGCCAATGTACCTGAGGGGTTTATCAAGCTTCTCGCCTCCATCGTCAAGGTCGGGATTGGGCCATCGGCTCGTCCGGAATTCACACTATACCAGCACAAGATCAGCGACAGCTTGTCTATGCACCAGGCCGCGGTGCAATTCAAGGGAGGGTGTTCTGAGTCACGCCGCTTTCGATTTGTGGGAAGGGCCATGCCTACAGAGAGGCATGCCATGCAGATGGCTGCCCGTGAGGCGATAGCTTGTCTCCAGGATGTTCTTCCTTCGATGAAGACTCGTCGCTACCGCTAACTCCCATGCCACGTGCCATACACTTGTCACTATGCATTCGCTTGCCCAAGGGGAGAGAGAGATGAGGCTATTGAGATGCTTGTTGAGTATCTCAAAGCTCTTGAGGCAGCTTTTGATAACCTTCTGGATGACCTTGTAGCTGCTCGTATGGACTTCGTGCAGGGTTGTTCCGCCAACAGGAGGGAGCTCCTCCACACATCACCACCACTGGCTTACGTCTCGTCCTCAACATCCTATACACCTGCCATCTTCGCCACCGCTCGCCGCCTGCCTACCACTGAGGAGTTTGACCAAGTCATTGCTCCTACCCCAGTCCGTGCTGCACCACCTGTCGCGCCCGAACCAACTCCTCAGCTCAGTACCTCGCGTCTGGAGCCTATTAGTGAGGAGGAGGTTGAGTCTCCAGCATCACTGGGTCTTACCCTCGGCAGGCCGAGGGAAGTTCTTACCATCTCCGACTGAGTGCGCCTAGCAGCCGTGCGATGTACCAGCTTGTATGATATGTTTATATGTATATAGGTTGTGAGAAGTAGTTTGTGTGCGCATCATGTAGGAACTGGGAGAAGTGCACTAGCCTAAATAACATGTCAGGTATGTGTACGCACATCCTGAGTGATGTATTGTATAATTACGGCTTGCGTGTAAGATATGTACTGAGCGGTCCTTCTCCATGCGCAATCAAATATTTTCCTGAAAAATGTTGGAGTTCTTAAATTTCCGCCTTTGCAATTTTTTTTATTTTTCCACTCAGTTTTTCTCATGAGTTTTACAAAAATACCCCAGAGTGGAAAATGCCTCGTCCTTGGACTCGTTCCATGCCAAGTCCGCCGGAAGAAAATTATGGTACGCAGACAAGTAACAATTTCACACGAGGCGATCAAGTCGACAAGGCAATCAAGCAGCATTTTCTCAAGTATGCCGCCTTTATGAGCAAAGCCAAGAGCAGCATCAAGAAATGATGAACCATGTTATCAATATGGGAAATCACCGTGAAACATATCAATGACATTCCAAGTTATGCGAACTACAAAAGACACGTCCCCCAACATTCTCTCACACTGATAGACCGCTTGAGGCCGATGATTGGCTTCGAGACATTGAAAGGAAATTAATTATTGCACAATGTTCAGACCGTGAGAAGGTACTATATGCACCTCACTACCTCACTGGAGCAGCTGCATCATGGTGGGAGAATCTCCTACACATGCACCCCGATGAAAATAACATCACCTGGGAAGAATTTAAAGAAGGTTTTCGTGGGGCGCACATTCCCAGAAGCATTATGAAGATCAAGAAAAGGGAATTTGATGACCTCAAGCAGAGAAGCATGACAGTAACTGAGTACAATAGTCAGTTTACTCAATTATCTCGTTATGCCAACGAAGAGCACATGACTGAAAATAAAAAGATGAAAAAAATTGGCGCGTGACAAACCCACGACAGTTGGCGCCCACCGTGGGGCTATCGCACGATGGTTTGACGTTCTTGGAGGGCAAGTTCGAAGGACTCAAGGGCTATGTTGTGGGCCGGATGACCAAGAGTCGTCACGGCAAGCTCTACATTGACGATGCAGGATGGGGCCCCGAGGCCGGCTCAATTGAGTACGGGTACCGGGTCCCCTTTGGGGGCATACACGTCTTCATCGGCAAGATCGGTGAACCGGGTCCTGAGCCGGACATCTGCACCGACCTCGTCGAGACGGCTCAGCATGCGAGATCTGCCCAGGTTAAGCCGGCCGTGAAGCGTGCCTTCGTGGGGGTCATCAACGGAGGAGAGTATGAGGACAGATCGGGATATGGTAGCGAGACCGTCGTCTATTCCGGCGACGAGTCCTCAACCGGAGAAACCGAATCATCATGTCGATTGCAAGACGACCGGATTGGGGGCTGTTCCGATGGCGACAGTATTCCGGACCCCTCCGATCTGCCCAACCGGGTTGGAATATTCATGGCCGGTACCCAAGCGACGATCCACTCTTCGACCGCAGCAGCAATGTTCTCCGGATAGTCAGCGGCGGCGGCAGCCGGGGCAGGAGGTCCTGTGCGCCCGCCGGCTCAAGTCTTATCTGATCTGTTTGATGCGCTAGCTGTGCTCATGGCAGAGGCCAACCCGGCGGATCAGGATGCCCACAACGCAGAAATCGCAAAGGTGAGAGCGCAGATCGCTCAGGCCAAGGCCGACCTGGCAGCCGAGAACGACAGGATGGCCGCAGAGCGGGCCGCTTTAGACGCCCAGGCATATAAGCTTATGCTGGATCAGAACGCGTCACGCGAGGTCTTGAAGCGGAAGCACAGGTCCCGCTTGCCTTCGGTTTTCGATGCCAGAAACCTCTTTCACACCCCAGGAGCAGGAACCAGTAATCCGCCAGAGGTAAACCGGGCGGAGGCGCCTGGGCCAGGCGTGCCGGTCCAACCTCGCCTAATGGAACCTCCTCGGCAGAACAATATCATGCCTCAGCCGGTCCAGACACCTCCGGGTCATTATTCCAATCCTATGGACAATCTTGTCACTGCCGCTTCACGATTGGAGGCCATCCCGATCGAAGGTGATTCTCCGCAGGCGGTGGAGACACGCGGGTCAAGGAGCTCCTTCGGACCGCTTTGATTCAACAGGAGGCATACTCATACAGCCGTGACCGGATTCATTCCACCCCTCGTCCGAGCCGGAGCTACAGCAGGCGTGTGGAGGAGCCGGCCGTATCAAGCAATGCACGGAACCGTGAAGCGGCCCGTGGCAATAACCCGGCAGGCGGTCTTCGTGATGCTCAGGAAGTGGTAGACCGGGCCCGGGCACGCAGGGAGGCCGAGTTAGCAGCACAAGACGAGGGACGTCAACTTACGCCTGTTCGTCCCACTATCTCAGTCGAGCCAGGGGTCACTTCTAGTTCCTTGGGGGTGCCCTGTCTCGTCCCCGCTCTACGCAATGTGCGCTTACCTAAAGACTTCAAGGGTCCGCGCAAGGTACCAAATTACACTGCCGATTTGTCTCCAGAGGCATGGGTAGAGAGCTACGAGATGGCCATGGAGATGCTAGATGTGGATGAGGCCGCGTGTGCAAAGTACTTTACCATGATGCTTGAAGGGATGGCTCGTACTTGGTTAAAAGGCTTGCCGCCCAATTCTATCAGCTCATGGGCCCAGTTGTGAGCCCGGTTTATCCAGAATTAAGGATACCTGTAAACAGCCCATGTCAATCGTGCACTTAGCGGCCTGTGTCCAGGAGGATGGAGAGTCAACAACCCATTGGGTGCGTCGTGTCTCGGAAATTTTGCACTCGTCAAACCGTATCAACGCTAATTCTGCGATTAGAACTCTGGAAGGCAACTGCCTGTTTAAGCCTCTGAAGTTAAAGTTGGGGCGAATGAAGCGGTTTTGTAACGACATGGGCACCCTCATGGGTGCTTTAGTGAAATATGCTGATTCTGATAGTACCAAGGATCCCGAGTCTGAGGATGACAAGGCAGGGAAGGGAAAAAAGAACAGCAACTCCAAGGGGCAGCAACATAGCACGACAGGTCATGGGAATGGAGGCAAACGTAAAGCGAATGGCAGCGTAGATTTTGTGGCTAATACTAGTCTTGTGAGGACAAGGGTCTGACGCAAGGGTAAAGCGGCGAATCGCGGTGGAGCTCCGAATCCTAACCCGGATCGCCTAAACTATTTGTTGAACCAGCCCTGTCCAAAGCACGGGACGAAGGAGGTGCCGGCCAACCACCTTTGGAAGGACTGTTACATTATGCAGGAGTTCAAGAATTCTAATGCCTTCCGTTATGATCATGGATCAGGTAGCAGTTCAGGATCCGGTTTCCATGGGCCGGGTCACGATGGAGGAGCTTCTGGTTCAGGCTTCAATGGCAATCAAGGTGGACATAACAATCAGAATAGTCAGAATAACCAAGGTGGTTACAACCAGCAGTCGGGTTATCAGAGCCATCCAAAGCAGTTAAATAGTGGGCAATATCATGGTTTCACGACTAGCTTGGATAAGCGGGACCAGAAACTCCATAAGCGAGCGGTGAATTCTGTTGAACCGGCCGTACCACGTTATTTATGCTGGTCGGAACAACCAATCGTATGGAGCAGAGAGGATCACCCTCTCCGTGTTGACAATCCGGGTCAGCTGGCATTGGTGGTGGCCCCTCAGGTGGGAGGTTATAAATTCACCAAAGTGCTCATGGATGGAGGGAGCAGTATTAACATCTTATATTATGAGACCTTCCGTCGTATGGGGCTGACAGAGAAAAATCTTAAACCGTCCAATACAGTATTCCATGGTGTGGTACCTGGCAACTCAGCATATCTTGTTGGCAAGATAGCTCTGGAAGTGGCCTTTGGGGATGATCATGATTCCCGATCCGAGACACTGACTTTTGAAGTGGTGAAGATCCGGAGCCCATATCATGCTCTGTTTGGGCGGCCCGCTTATGCCAAATTCATGGCACGTCCTTGTTATATCTATTTACAGCTCAAGATGCCGGGTCACAAGGGCACAATAACGGTTCATGGAAGCCGCAAGATTGCTTTGGAATGCGAGGAAGGTGATGCGGCTTATGCAGAATCGGTTTGTGCTACGGAGGAGTTAAAATATTACAAGGACAATGTTGATCCGGCGGACATGACCCCGTTGAAGAAGCCAACTACAGTGCATGGTCCTGATTTAAAGTTCAAATCGGCGGCTGAGACTAAGCTTGTTGACTTCGTGCCTGGCGATTCATCCAAGCAGTTCACTATCAGTGCCAACTTGGACCCAAAATAGAAAGCGCGCTCATCGAGTTCATCCGTGAGAATCGGGACATTTTTGCATGGAAGCCTTCTGACATGCCAGGTGTACCGAGGGAACTTGCTGAGCACACTCTTAATTTTGATCCTAAGTACAAACCGGTAAAGCAGTTTCTCCGCCGGTTTAACGAGGAACGGCGCAAGGCTATTGGAGAGGAGGTGGCCAGGCTCTTAGTGGCCGGTTTTATTGTTGAAGTCTTCCATCCAGAATGGCTTGCTAATCCGGTGCTGGTTCTTAAGAAAAATGGCACTTGGCGCATGTGTGTGGATTACACAGACCTCAACAAAGCCTGTCCAGCAGACCCCTTTGCCCTCCCCCGCATTGACCAGATTATCGATGCCACCGCGGGATGTGAGCGTTTGAGTTTTCTGGATGCATATTCTGGTTATCATCAGATCAAGATGGCAGTTAAGGACCAAGAGAAGACAGCGTTCATAACTCCCTTTGGAGCCTTCTGCTATGTATCTATGCCTTTTGGGCTCAAGAGCGCCCAGGCAAATTATCAACGGTCTGTATAGAATTGCCTTCATAAACAGATCAGCCGTAATGTGCACGCCTATGTGGATGATATTGTGGTCAAGTCAAGGGAGAAGGAGACGCTGATTGACAATTTGAAAGAAACCTTTGATAACCTACGGACTTACAAGATGATGCTCAACCCGGCCAAATCGTTTTTGGTGTACCGAGCAAGTTATTGGGTTTTCTTGTGTCCAACAGGGGAATTGAAGCTAATCCGGAGAATATTACAGCTATCACCTCCCTGGCTAAACCGAAGTGTATCAACGACGGTCAGCGCTTGGCAGGACGGATTGCCGCGCTAAGCCGGTTTATCAGCCGCCTCGGTGAGAAGGTGATCCCCTTGTACCAGATCTTTGAAGAAGACGGATCAATTTATGCGGAGTTCGGCTCGATGAAGCATTTGAGGACTTAAACCGCAATTAGCCAATCCACCCGTTCTTGCAGCTCCGATTGACAAGGAACCATTGCTACTATATGTAGCGGCTAATGCTTTCGTCTTGATCGGCGTGGCTATTGTGGTGGAGCGCAAAGAGGCGGGCAAAGAGTATCCGGTTGACATCCGGTTTACTATATCAGCGAGGTACTTATTGAGTCCAAGCAAAGGTACCCGCATTGGCGTAAACGGTGTATGGAGTTTTCATGGCGAGCCGAAGCTTAAACAATACTTCGAGGACATCCTATCACGATGGTCAGCTCTGCTCCTTTGGGAGATATAATTGCGAGGGAGGCGATGGCCGGATTGCCAAGTGGGCTATAGAGCTTGGGTCGCACGGTTTGCAATCATTACCTCGGACGGCGGTCAAATCTCAAGCACTTGTTGATTTCATCAATGATTGGACGGAGCTACAAGCACACGAAGAGAAGCGGATCACACTTATTGGACTATCCATTTTGACGGGTCCAGGCAATTGGAGGGCTCGAAATGGAGTCGTATTAACTTCCCCGCGAGGTGATAAGTTCTGTTACGTTTTCCACTTAATGTTCCCTTGTACTAACAATGCAGCTGAGTATGAAGCTTTGCTCCATGGTCTTTGGATGGCAAAGGAGATGAATCTTAGCCGGGTTAAATGCTTCGGTGACTCGGACCTAGTGGCTCAACAAGTTTCTGGCATTTGGGATTCCAAGGATCCGCTCATGGCAGCCTATCGTCGTGAGGTGGATATGGTTGCGGGCCACTTTAAGGGTTACCAGGTGGATCATGTGGACAGACGGAAGAACGAAGCGGCGGATGCCTTAAGCCGTTTGGGCTCTCGGCAGAACTGGTCCCGCCTAACGTCTTTTTAGATGTTACGCATAACTCGTCCGTCAAGCTCCCGGTGAAGAGGATTTGGCTATTCCTGATCCGGAGGCTCGATTGGTGGCAGCCCTACATGTCATATCGGATTGGACGGTTCCTTATCTTGCGTACATGAACCGGGCGAAGTTACCAGAGGGCGAGACTACGCCAGGCAAATAGTCCGGCGATCCAAGTCCATGACTATTATCAATGGCGAGTTGCATCATTGCAGCGTATCAGGAGTGTTTCAGCGCTGTGTGTCCCCTGAGGAAGGCTGTGAAATTTTGCGTGAAATACATGAAGGGGATTGTGGTCACCATGACGGTTCAAAATCTCTGGTAGCTAAGGTGTTTAAATCCACGGTTTCTACTTGGTTGACTGCCCATGCCGATCACGGAGGACCTAGTGAGACGATGCGATGGCTGTCAGAAATTCTCAAGGCGCGCTCATGTGCCGTCTCAAGAATTGAGAATGATTCCAATTACTTGGCCGTTTGCGACTTGGGGGCTGGATATGGTTGGACCCTTCAAAAGGTCCAAGGACAAGAAGACCCACCTTTTGGTGGCAGTGGACAAGTTTACAAAGTGGGTTGAAGCGGAGCCCGTGAGCAAGTGTGATGCAGCCACGGCGGTTCAATTCATTAAAAAGGTGATTTTCCGGTTTGGCTTTCCGCACAAGATCATTATCGATAATGGTACCAACTTGTCCAAGGGCACTATGAAGGAGTTTTGTGAGCGTGAGCACATCCGGCAGACGTGTCATCGTGAGCTCACCCACGGTCAATGGCTGCAGAGAGGGCTAACCAAGAGATCTTACGAGGCATCAAGCCCCGGCTTATGGTTCCTTTACAATGAACGCCGGGATGTTGGGTTGAGGAGTTACCATCTGTGTTATGGAGCATCAACACCACGCCCAACAGGTCGACAGGATACACACCGTTTTTCATGGTCTACGGAGCGGAGGCGGTCCTCCCGATGATATCCGGCCACGATGCACCTCGTGTAGCGGCGTATGTTGAAGCGGACAACGAGGAAGCACGGCAAGACGCTTTGGACCTGTTGGACGAGGAGCGTGACGTCGCTGCCGCCCGTTCGGCGATTTACCAGCAGGATCTTCGTCGATATCACAGTCGCCGAGTTAGAACCAGAACCTTTCAAGAAGGAGATCTCGTGCTTCGACTCATCCAAGACCAGACTGATATGCACAAGTTATCCCCACCTTGGGAGGAACCTTTCGTGGTCAGCAAGAATCTGCATAGCAGGTCGTACTATCTGATCGATGTTCGAGAGCATAAAGACTCACGCACGTCAGAAGAGGAGACCAACAGGCCCTGGAACATAGCTCATCTTCGGCCTTACTATACTTGAGCCATAGGCTCTGCTTATGTACATATTACGACAATGTATATATTATGATCAATATAATAAACCGGAGCCCTAGCTAAAGCGGGGTCTCTGTTCTTTTTATATCATGTGTGGTTACACAGAGTTTTTATCTTAAAGTGACCTCCGGTTTACCCCTTGAGTTAGATTTTTCAAGCAAGCTTTGCATCATGTATCTAGGGGGCTTGGTCGTATCCGAACCAATGTAACACCTTTAGACCGGCGAAAGCCACAAGATCACTTGGGGACTTGGTCATGTCTGAACCAGTCACGCCTCTTGATCGGACTAAGGCCATAGAATCACTTGGGGGCTTTGGTCGAACCCGAACGATCGCTACACCTCTTGATCTGCGTCATGTCACTGCATCATTTGGGGACCTTGGCTGATTTGAACCATAGTTACGCCTGTCAGGGGCTTGGTCGCGTCCGACCACGGTAATGCCACTTGATTGGCTCAGATAGCCTCTTTTTTGCAAATGATTTTGTTTGTCTTTGCTTGAGATATGTTTCTCTTATTTGCATATGTTTTGTTGTGTTCTTATACCAACGACTACTAAGCCGGTTCGACTATCAATTGACGAAACACGGACTATTCTTGATCCGGAGACATCTTGCCCGGTTTGATTTTCTGCTAACCTCCTATTTTGGGGTAATGCTAGTCTTTTCTATAAACCGGAACGGTTACTTGGTAACCCGACCTTATATTCACAGGAGTTGTTCTCCTGCGATAGTGGTTTTCTTAAAATGCTCCGGTTTACGATTGGCACAGCCAACTTCATGGCCTATGATGGCAGGTATCATATATTGTTATATTTGATCATATGTTTAAATCTAAGAAGTTATCTTTGATTTCATATACAATCGATATTATGACCCGCCTGGTGGTACAACCACAACGGCGTTTTAAGACCTTTTTTGCAGATAACGGTTTAACATTGATGATTCAAAGGAAGCATAAGTTGCAATACGTATGCACGAAGGCATATCAACACCAAGTGTGGCAGCTAGTCTATTACACGGCAACATGGTGCCCAGATGAGATAGTTGTTTTCCATCATATCATAATGAAACAGCAAATATAAACCGGTTTCCGGTTTACGCTTGGTCGCCAGCTTGCTCTGATGGTTGCAGATCATTCTGCACCGCTTCAGCTTCTGCTTCTCTACCCAGCGGCTGGAAATCAACAGTTGTCCAGTCGATTCCCATTAATGCTTGAAATACAGCTTCATCGTCGATCAGCAAGGACGGTTCAATATCAGGAGCGTAAGTATGCTTACGGATTGGAGGGATAAGATTCTCCGCTTCAGGAACTGGTGCAGCCACTTGTTTATTTTGACAATCATATTGAGCTTGATAGTGGGACAAATTTGCCTCTTCAGCCAATTGACAAGCCAGAGGGCGACTTCCGGTTTATAGCTCGGAGATCCTCTTCACTGAATTCTGTCCGTCCTCCTTCACACTTGGGAATCCTTGGGCCGCTTCAACAGGGATCAAAATCTGGAACCCATGCTTTTGCCCGGATTAAGGCATTTATAGCGCCCGGTTACGACAAAGCAGATTTCTTCAATTCTTCAATCCGGGCAAAGCATTGACAACCTCTAGATGGTGTCCTGAATCAAGGTCGGGCCGGGTTGTTGTGAGAAGCGATCTTGATGATCCGCTATGCGCTGTATCTGATTGTTCTATCAATGTATAGGCGGCTTTCGGTTTCTTCATACGTCGATCCCAAGTGGCCAATACGTGTCCCTGAATCATTCAAAGGGTTGGTAAACCGGCTACAATATGAGGAGACATCATTATCGCAGAACATAAAAATGCTTACCAAAGACGGCGGTCATAGCATGCACTTGACGCTTTACGTTGGTCAGCTCATCTACCACCGGTTTGAGTGCAGCTTCAGCCTTTTCTGCCCTTTGAAGTAAAGCGGCCTTTTCATTGGCCCAATCTGCCCGTTCCTTGTTGAAATCCTCTTTAAGCTTTTCCATGACGCTTAAAGCGCTGGTTAATTCGTCTTTGGCTTTTGAGGTTTCAGTCTGTTGAGATTTCAGGTTTTCTTGAAGATCAAGAACTTGGCTTTCTTTCTTGTTTCAGTCACCCCGCACAGGTCATTGATTAAAGATTATGATGCAGAATTGAAGTACCAACCACATAACAGGTTAGGCCCTTGGCCCTTGGGGGCTAATGCATATTTGCTTTTTATCCTACAAATTTCATATAAGTCCCAAGATCAATACAAGTATTCAACTTGGCACTTGGGGGCTAATGTGTATTTGCTCTACCTTCTGGTGGCACTGGAATTCTTACTGTACAAAGTCCCGGTTTAGCTTACTTAAGTTAAACCGGCCCTTGGGGGCTACTGACCTCAAAGTAAAACTTCATTCAAAAAGGTTCATGTCGGAAAGTCGGTTTAAGTTACTATCTTCAAACCGTCACTTGGGGCTCTTTGGAGTTGATGATTGAAATACGCAAGAAGCGTCGTATGAAATTTACCTCATATTTATCCTTCATCATTTTTACTAAACCAGCTTCACAATCACGGCTGGTATATAGTCGATTCAGATAGCCGGAATAAAGTTCCTGAGGGTCCAGAGTAGCAAAAGTGGTTAAATCAGTGTTCCATTTGCCTTTACCAAAGGCTGCAAACTCGTCTTTTGCGGTGTGCTTGGACAAAAGCAGCAGGATTGCCCGGATCGTAATGACCGAAGCGATAATAATGACATCATCATCCTTGGCTTCGCGATTCGCATTGGAGTCACCGGATTGTCGGTGTGCTTGGAAGGGCTCATTGTCTTATCGGTTTGGACAGGGCTCGTGGGTTGATTAATCGGGCCCGAGGCATCAACATGCACATCTTCAAAGCAACATCATGGTCTTGCGGTGGTGGGTCGTTCATCACATCATCATGGATAGGTTCTTCCGGATCTATCGTTCTGGCCGGTTCAGGAGTGTCATCTTCTTCCACCGCTTTGTCCAGACGAGCTTTTTTGCTGGGCCTAGGCTTGGTCCTGAAAGTGAAAAAAATGGATGAATCCAGTAAATATGGAAAGTACTATATCAAGCAGAATTATCAGTAAAACAGCTCACCCAAGCACAATCTTGAGTGGTGGGAGCTGGGTGGCCGAAGACTCGCCGAAAGAAGAATGAGAAGTGCCCTGATAATCGGAGTCAGAGGGATTAAGAGGTTACCGAAAACAACCCGCTTTAGGATAAGCATTGACGAAACAGTTAGAGACCTATGAACGGTGTTTCCGAACTGGACTGTTTGGTAAACCGGCGGAGGTAACTACCTGACCGCTATGCCGGGTTGTGCGGCAAGCTTCGTGCTGTTGTGTCTTCATAAGAAAGTTTCGGTCGAAGTAAGCAAGGGGATGAGAGAATTTAACTTTCCGTTTTGCCCGACGGATTTTTAGTGAAGGTAAAGGATTTGAATCGGAAGAAAGAGTGATTACCTCTCACAACACAAGATGATCGACCAAAGATCATCCTGACAATAATTATTATCAATAAGGCGTGTGAAAAGTAAGCTAAGTGGGTCAAGTTCTACCTCAAGGTCCGGATTACCCACATCGTCATCAGCTGGAGGATCGGAGGAGGCAGTGGTTCTCTTTCGATGGGCCGGTTTCTTCACAACTCGGGTCTTGGGCCGGATTGCCTTATCCGGTTTCTCTGAGGAGTCTTTTGCTCCAAAATGGATCATCACCCTGTTTGAAAGGCGTTAAAGTTAACAGAGGGTATTTAAAAACATGGCAAGATTTCATAAAGATATATGATATGAGGCTTACAGCTGGCGGTTTATTCTTGGCAGAAAAAGGAAGCAGGCCGGTTTGAGCGCAGGCGGTCTCAGGTTCATTCAACATCTTCTTATGACCTCGGTGACTTCATCGTCGACAATTTGGACTTCAATGTGCCGTAGAGGGTCTTTTAAGTCTTTTGTGTATTCGCACATCAAACCGGAGCGTCGGCTTAAGGGTAGTACGCTCCAAGATATCCAGCAGCGGGCAAGGTCAACTCCGGTCAGCCCATTAGCCATGAAGGCCCGGAGCTTGGATGATTGAGGAGCATATTTGCTTCTCTCCCTTGCAGTCAATCTTTGAGGGAGAGGATGTGTATTGCTTAACCGTTCCGGACGGTAACCCGGAAAGGGGTTTTCTCCATCAGGTGAAGTATCTTTGCAGTAGAACCATGTAGCATTCCATTCTTTGGGATGGTACATGCGATTTAGGCGTGATGATAAGTAATTTCTTTTCGCTTTTGAATCGCCATGCCGCCTAGTTCTGTGTTGGGGCCGTCTGAGAATTCGGTGCGGCGGTTTAGATGGAAACAATCTCTGAATAGTTCAACTGAGGGCTCCTCTTGAAAGAACACCTCACAAAGCACTTGGAAGTGACAGATATTGGTTACGGAGTTAGGGCCAATATGTTGTGGATGCAATTGGAAGTTGGCCAAGACATCCCGATAAAACTTTGAACCGGGTGGACTGAAGCCCCAGGCCAGATGGTCAGCAAACACAACAACTTCTCCATCTTTGGGTTCCGGAACACTTTCCGGTCCAGGGACCCTCTAGTGAATGACATCTTTTTTGCCCAAAGTGCCAATTTTGACTAAGTTCTCCAGCTGCGTCTCGGTCACTCGAGAAGTGACCCAGTTGCACTCATATACTTGCTTGGCCATGGTACAGTCTGCAGAATATTTATACCGGTTCAATGATATGTTGGAAAGATATATACCAATGCATTCAGTATTAAACCGGAAGATGTTATTTATAAACCGGAGTTCTGCAAAGCGGCACTATTTAGCTAAAATCACTGGCGGTTCAGTACGGGGGCTAATGGTATATGCCGAGTTATCAGTTTTTTCTACAAAACTAAACCGCCCGGTTTGAAAATGATGCAGAATCAGAACTGCGGTGAAAACAAGTTTCAAAGTATTGCTTAACAGTTAATCGGGTCTGGAGCATGTTCAGAAAAAGAAGTGAATATTCAAGATTTGAAAAGGAGCAGATGCTGAATCCATGAGCAAAAATACAGATCGATCTATGGCCCTGAGTGGCGTAAGGACAAACGGATGGTAGAAGTTGTCGTTACATGGGTCCAAGATTCTGTGTTTATCTGAAGACCGCTATCTGAGCGAGAAGCATTTTGAACATCGAAGAACACAAGAACCCTAGAACAGATTTACGGGGGGAAGGAAAGAAGGCTTACCAGAGCTGTGGAAGAAAAGGAAGGTCGCCGCAGTATTCTGGTACACTCAAAGTTGATGCAGTGCCAAGGACGGTCTTTGAGGTCGACGGGCGGGAGCTCAAGAAGCGGCGCAAGGAAGACGAAGAAGAAAGGAACGAAGGAAAAAAAGCAATGACCCCTCGGGCCTATTTATAAGGCAAGGGACATGTGTCAGGCGTGAAAATCGAGGAGCAGTGGGCTTGGAAGCGGAGCTACCGCCTCAATTCTCGCAGATCTATTAACAAAAGATACTGTGGATAACTTTATGACAGGTGATGTCAAGCTGGTTCACGACGATCAGAGAAGATGACATCACGGCGGTTTACCAGATAACACAAAGATGCAGAAGACGAAGTTTCTTTACCAAGGATTGACATGAACCTGTTCAAATCAATCTGGGGCCTAATGTTGGGGATATTACCACTAGGGGTAAACCTGCCAAAGCAGGCCGGGTTAACTTCACCAGTAGTTGAACATGTTAAAGCCCAAGTAGATAGCAGAGGGCCTATGGCCCATAGCCGGTTCACGCCAGTAGCTATAAACCAGCGTCAATATGTATCTTGTGTTGTAAGTTAGGAATAGTAGAGACCGAGCCGGATACGTCTATGAACCGGCATCGGGACTCTGTAAACCGACGGGCATCACCCATGTATATAAGGGGGCGACCCGGCGGCGGTTTGGGACAGACGACAACAACTCGAGGCCTAGGCGAAGCTTGTTTGCTCCCTAGTCATCGAAACCCCATCAATTCCATCACAACTAGACGTAGGCTTTTACCTTCATCGAAGGGGATGAACTAGTATAAACTCTCGTGTCCTTGTGTCCGCTTTAACCCCTTCAAGTTAACCCGTAGCGATGGCTCCACGACTAAGTCCTTTCACGAGGACATCTGCCGTGACAAACCCACGACAGTGAGTGTTATATTGCATGCAAGGCAACTACAAGTGAGCTTCGAAACTGGATGTGTCATTTGATGGGAGATAACATGATCATGTGGTGACATGAAAGGTGGTAAGATGGTATTGTTGAAGCATGCCAGTCTTATGTCAAACCGTTTAACTCCAGTGTTAACGTGGATCATGTCACGTTACCATCCGTCCCCTTTTCGTGCTGCCACATGTTTTCTGCTAAGAATACGGTTTAGTAAGTTGCAAACCTCTTTCCACGTACACACAAAATAGAGGGGCCGTGATGAGGGTTCCATGGCCCTGGATTAAAGCCCGTCATTCGGTCAGGGGGCATGGGTGTTTCCGGTTGGGACCGAGAGGGGGGCACCCCTTAGAGTGCGTATAAATTTGATCCCATGCTATTCGAGGTTGTGCCCTCCCCGTCTTAAAGTTTTTAGTGAACGTTGCCTAGGGTGATTCCTGGCAGGGGAATGTGGAATGGGTGTGTACTGGTTAGATGTGTTTCTTCTAAAATACCATAAACAGAACTAGTCCTTTGTGACTACTGAAATCCGTTAGCTGTGATTAAAGAGTACAAACTCTGCAGAGTCAAAACCATTCGAGTAACCGTGTCCATGGTCAAGGACTGTGACCAACATTTCAATGTCAGTATCAGTGTCAGTCTCAACGTCCTCTCAGCGTCAGTCTCAGTGTGAGTCTCAGTGAAAATCTCCGGTGAATAAATAAGGGTGGTAGACTTAGATGAATGTTATTCCAGTGAATGGACTAACCAATTTATTATTATGTACTGAGTATTTCCTTGGGATGATTTAAATTCATAAGCTACTTGAATTTGAATGATGAAATATAAGCCCTTTATGTGATGTCGCTCAGACGTCCGACTGTGGCATGCTTGTTCTTTACTTTTGATATAAGCCCTTTATGTGATGTCGCTCAGACGACAGACTGTGGCATTCTTTTTATTTACTTTTGATATAAGCCCTTTATGTGATGTCGCTCAGACGTCCGACTGTGGCACTCTTGTTATTTACTTTTGATATAAGCCCTTTATGTGATGTCGCTCAAACGTCCATCGCGGCATGCTTCTTGTTTACTTTCGATATAAGCCCTTTATGTGATGTCGCTCAGACGTCCGATCGTGGCATCCTTGTCATTTACTTTCATTACAAGCCCTTTATGTGGTGTCGCCTGACGCCTCGATCATGGCATGTTAATTTAATTTTACCTTTCGAGGCATCGCTTCAGACACCCGATCGGTCTTCAGCTATTTCTTTTTTTGGATTTCGGGAGGACTACCGCCTGACTTCCTTTTTTTATTTTACATACGGTGCAATTTACTATCTGAGCACGCATTACTAACCTGCTCATGTGCATCATGTTTGCATTTGTTATATCTTATGTCCAGTCTTGCGAGTACATTCAAAGTACTCACCTGGCTTGTTGATTTGGCCAGATGTTGATGAAGGCGATCTTATGGATGAAGAGTACGATAGCGAGTTCGACGCCTAGAGGAGTCGATCGATCCGTGCGATCCTCGAATTAGTCACTTGTATCATATACGCTTCCGCTACTCGAATAAAATCATCGAGCCTCACTCCGGTATTTCGATGAGTTGTAAGATTAGGAGTCATGTCACCCGCTTCATCGTGACATATCCACCACCACTTTTATTACGAGTCGATAGTTATGCCACCATACCCTTGTGTCATATCCGCCTTTATGTATAATATCGGCGTATTTGTAATAAATTGTTGAGCAGCCTCAGCTCAACCTTGTATAATATTTAGTACTTCTGGATTTCTGTATCAAGGATTTGTCTACTAGTAAGGAAGATTTTTCCTATACTGGTCTATAAAAAGGGTGGTTTCTCAATAAATGTTTTATTGGAAAACCGGTCCTGACAGTAGAGGGATAGACAGGCCAGTGATGCGAGTATATGATGGGGCCGTGAGGCCTGCCCAATGAATGACACAGCCAGCTACGGAGGCGGAGCAAAGGCGGTTCCGGCGCTGGTTTGGGCGGCTGGGGTAGGAAGATCAGAGACTGAAGAAGCACGATTGTCATTAGATTGACATCTAACGGTCTGACGCTGGTAGAGTCGATTGTTGACTAAGTTTATTTTTTGATAAACCTTGTGTATGCATGAACTTAGTAGGCTCACAAGTCAGCCTCCAAATCTGTGGCAGACAACATAGAGCCCATTTGCTATTTTTTAATAATTTGCAACCCATTTGCTAATTCTTAAGTAATTTATTACAGCCCATTTTCTGCCCAGGACCACGGTCAAAAAGTTCAACCTTATTTTGCATATTTCGGTGGAGTCCGAATTTTGTAATCCCGAAATGATAAACATTTTTTAAGAACTTATTGATTTTCCAAAAAAATTGTTTTGTTTTTGTAAGCAAATAAGACGTGGGACAATTGAGTTGGTTTAAGGGGAAACCAGTGGTAAAAAAATCAGCTATTTGGGAGGAAAACAACAACAAAAATAAGGATGTAAATATGAAAAGTGAATTTTATGTATTTTCAATATAATGATACGTGTATATGAACTAGTAAAACTATAGGTAGAGATTAGAAAGCGGATGTAAACATGCGTTTGAAGAGGAAAATAGAACTGGGCTGTGTATTTGATTCAGTAAAAAAAGTGCCTCGGATGTTGTAAGACAAAATATAACTAACGCTAGCGGGCAGAGGCCGATAGATACCTATTTGGATCTTTGTGCCCGTTGTCGTCATAAATTTGGGCCTGTTAAAAACAAAACCAAGCATGGGCAGTCTATAGCCCAGTTGAAACTTGCTCGACCTGAAAAAACAATATACATGCTCAATAAACAAGAGAATTCTGCAAGTACAGACTGATAACTGGGATGTAGCAGGGATATTGGTTTTTCATCATGATAATAAGAGCATGTACTTGTTTCAAAAAAATTGGAGAACTGGGAATTCGAACGGCAGGTGCTTATGCTACCCATCAAATAAAAATCAGGTGCCTGAAAATTTGTTTCGAAACGAATGATTCAGCTTTATATCCACGTCAACCCTCGGCATGATGGTTGGAAGCAAATGCCAAGTTCATACCAAAAGATCGTTAACAACAATACCAACTTGCGGACGACAAGGTAGTACAAGTACCAATACCAACTTGCGGACGACAAGGTAGTACAAGTACCAAAACCAAACTAACTCCTGGCCCTAGTGTTCGTCTGGTATAAAATCTTGCAGAGGACCAGCTCCCGCTCCTTCTCTTGCTCCAGGTCCCCGAGGTGGTACTGGTGCATCACCCAGTTGGTCCTCTGCTGGTCGAAGTTCTTGTTGGTGTGCAGCACCAGAACCTTTTTGCTGCCTGTCTGCCGGCCGTTGACCATCACCGGCAAGGTATTGTCGGTGTTGTGCCACATCGCGTGCATGCCGCACTTCGACTATATCTTGCGACGCGTCCACGTGCCCCTTTTGAACGCCCTGGAATTGCGCTGGAAGAAATGCTTGCTTAGGCCACTCAGTGTGATACCTGCAGTATTGTCATACAGGTTTTACTGTACATAGTTGGCATTTTCATAACATCTTTGGCATGTTGCAGTCACTTGTTTCACTTTTTATTAACTGTCAAATTGTAATTGCTTCACCAGGTCTGCGTCTAAAAAGAAAAATAGAGCTATAAACAACAATTTTTATATTTCACATCTAGATGTGAAATACTTATCTCACATCTAAGTCTAGAATTGTTGGACCTTGTTTGTCTTTAAAACTCGTGCAAGGTGATCTTGTCCCTCACATGCTGGTTCAAGTCGTGTTGACCTCGGTAAGATTCAGATTTTTGTAGGCAAGTTTTCCTTTGTTCTGCGGGCGTCTGTTCCTTCTTTTGGGCTTTTGACTTGTTCTTTATCAGGCTTTCTTTTCCGTTGCTTGAACGGTTGTGTTAGTTTCACTTAACAGTTTGTCTAAGCTCCCACAAATATATAATGCAACAACAAGAAACAAAAAAAAACTATGACCCAAAAAAAGACTACAAGCAGAGTGCACATCAGGTTAGATGTGAAATAACTATGTCACATCTAGATGTGTCTTAGACAAATCCTATAACAAAGGAATATGTTTGTGCAAGTAGATGGCCGATAGGTGTCTTACCTGGAAGTTTCTCAGGATGGGTGTAGCATATGCCATGCTCGTTGTCGATGGTTGGTATGAACAAATCGATGAGAGGGTGAGATTTCGCACTGTCAGCACTCACTTTGGCCTCAAGGTGCTCGATCAACTCCTGATCTGTGGGATCGAACTTGGCCTTGACCCGGCAAAGACCGGCCAATCCTTTTTCGACTTGCATGGGTTTATTCCTGTTTTATTGTACTCAATGTATGATCAATCGACTGTTTTAATTGAATGATGAAAGTTTTCGACAGATTAGTGGTACTCCAAATCTGAAGTCCAGAATACCCGAACACGCCGCCAGGATTCTTGTCTCACCTCACGCGCAGCGTGTTGTCACGTCAATTCAATGTGTGGACATGATGAATAATTTGACCGACATATACTAGTACTGCTACTGTACTACTTACTAGTCGTATTTAGTGTCACATTTTAACCATAGGTTTAACTAACAAGTACGCACTTGAAGCCTAAGTTATATATATATATATATATATATATATATATATATATATATATATATATATATATACTACACAACATCTCCATCATCATTATCGGTACATCCTGCGCAGTGAGTTAGGATGCACTTGATCCCGAGAAAGGTATCTATCCTTCAAACGGAGGAGTGCTTCAAACTAACAACGATACATAATATCCAACAAAAGAGGGTCGCCCCTACAAAGCAGAATACATGGCTCAGTCTACATATCATCTGAATCAAGTTGTGCATATTTGCATGTTGGCATGAACCACATCGCCGCATGTCGGGTTTGCAAAAGCCATCCATCGCATACGGAAGCTTGATGCCTTTCACACATGAAGATTATCTCGCAACAAGTCGTGGTCGAGGAATCTCTGGATATGGTGATTCATGAAACCCATGGTATGATGTGTAAACACAGTCCCCCCCGGCGAATGGAAGTTGCGTAGCACGGTAATCATCGCCGGTGATATGATCGATGATTGGTTGGATGATCGGATAATTGAGCCCGAGGAACATGGAGTGGTTGCCGAGGCTGTAAACCCGCCTCCAGTTGAATACGCCTGGCCCAACGGAGCTGGGATCTTTCTTGAACACGAAGCAGCCATAGCCATCAATGTCACGAACGCCCCAGGCATTGTACTGCATGTGGTTTGATGAAATGGTTTGGTCAATTTGGTACGTGCAAATGAGCATCAAATGACCAACGTCAGATGAACGAGCGATAAACCACCACCCATCGGCTGGTATGATTCCAGGTCCTGGAATCATGAAGGCCAACGCATTTGCATCTGCTGCAACAATTCAAATTGGAGACCAAAAGGACAAAAATAAACAATCATGTTCAGAGTATGTGTGGAATTAAGATTATTATAACAGTGACACATATCATAGATAGAGAATTGCAATGTCGTGGTCATAATCATACCCCAAGTTAAAAAAAATAAGCCAATGGCTTTCATATTCTAGCAATATATCATGGTTCAAACATCATGTAACAATGAGAGGAAAACAGATATGACAGGGCCTACTCATATTCTACCGTAGCACTTACTACAGTTATCATATCAACTCTAAGCAATAACATGCGTTGTTATAAAAATCCTGGAAATGAGAGTAACATATAGCAATCATGAGGTTATACTCATAATATCTATTCTAATAATCATTAGATACCAATTATTCTCATATCAACTCTAACAATAACATGTGTGGTCATAAAAATCTAGGAAATGAGAGGAACATATAGCAATGATGTGGTTATAGACATACTATATATATTCTAAATTTGTAACAATGAACAGGCGGTCGTATTCTTAAGGTAAAGATGAGATGAGATAGAACAATTACACGATGATAGATTCCACCAGTATAGGCAGCCAATCTGTGCGTCGACCGCATAAACGATGCCATCATGCACTATAGCATCATACAGAAGTGTTGGGTGAAGAGGATCGACGATGAGCCATAACCATGTATGGCGACCGGATTCCAGATAGATTAATCTCACATTGAACACGGCAATGAGCTTGTAATCCATGTAGTCTTACGATGGTGTGGGCACTTCGCAGATTACAACCTTCAGCAAACAGAGGACGAGCCAAAAGCTCGACGTGTCTCTTGCGTAGTAGGCAGGAGTGTCCGGCGGGCCGCGAGGCTCGATGGCGGTGGTATCCAAAGATGGAAGGGTGATCTCTCGATGGGTGTAGATATCCACGAGACGCCACGGACTACCGGATTGGTAGATGAGGATGATCCAATTGGCCTTTATGCACGCTTGATGGTGGCCGCACATGAAGGGCGGTGGACGAGTAGTGGTAGCATGTCGAGGGGCACCATGGCAACCTCCATAGGATCGTCAAGTCGATTGTCTGGGCCACCTGCGAGGATCGGGCATCGACAAGCGGTGTCTTGAAAAGAGCCGGCCGGTTGCAGACGAGTAGACGGTACAAAGACACCGAGCATGCGGCCAGATGGACAGTGCTGAGTAGGTCCATACGATTACATATCTGCTCCAAGAGAACATTGGGGAGGGAATTCCAATCGCGGCTCTGCGTGTAAGTCGGTTCTGCCATTGGGGTTTTCGGTGCCTGCGAGCCAGCGGAGAAGTGGATTCGGGCGGGCGAGCGAAGAAGCTTCTCCTCGTGTGGCCGATCAGTGAGCGGGGGGATATGGTACGCACAAGCTACCAAGGAAGATAGCGCGGGCGGGCGAGCAGTGAGCGGGGGGAAATGGTGTGCGGCCGACGATGGGGAAGAGAGGAGGAAGAAGAAGAGAGGAGGAAGAAGAGTGGAAGACGGGGAAGAAAGTGCATTAAATCTCAATTCTATTACTACTACCAGGATATACCATCCTTCGGAGTGTAAATAGTTACACCGATGACATGTGGGTGTACCACAGGAGGGCCCATATGTCAGTTAATGGAGGACAGAAGCGTGCTCTACTGGCAAACATGATGGCAGTACTGGGTAAGGCTGATTTAGTAACACCAACACGCTGGTTCAGCTTATTAATTAAGTGTCCCATCTGCTGCAACATGTATTGTCACTTCACTGCGAAGACTAGCTGAATAGTCCTCTCTGACCGAGAAGGAGAATAATGGATCGCGAAGACTTCCTTTCTACATTATCCCTATGCCTCTACGCTCACTTCACTCATTTTGCTCCGTACGTAGTCACTTGTTGAAATCTCTAGAAAGACAAATACTCCATATTTGGGAACCGAGGGAGGATTTTACTCCGTATTTGGTAACAGAGGGAGTATCACCATATGGAGGGAACAGAGGAAGCTTGAAATATGAACATGTCACTGGGAGGGAGTAAGCCCCATGCATGCATGCATGCAACATGCAACACTCACACGTACACATGGACGCACACAACACTCACGCACCCATGCGGCACACATCACATTACGCAACACACACGCTCACGCTCAAGTGCTCAACCTACTCCCTACGTCCGTGAAAGACTGTACATTTAGAGATTTACACATTGACCAGGGCATAATTAACGCCCAAAAGTTATGTGTGCATGCGACCATTGAGAGAAGAAGATTAAATGAAGGTCGTTGCATGCTGTAATTAAGGATAGACATGTAGCCTATACCTAGAGCACAAGTTGGTGCATTAGTCAATCAATATCGATTTAGATTAAAGGCTAAATGCATTGGAAGTGTAGATGTACTACACTCTTTGTTTTTAGCTGATTTCTTTGCTCTGCCATCTGACAGGTGGGACCCAGAAACCAGGTGACAATTTAACCAATCAACAAAGTGCCACGTCGACTATGTGGCCGGTCAGTAGGGTGCAATACGGTGCTCTACGACGAGCTAGTGATCGTATAATCACCGCAAAACTATATATAGTGACCGTAAAGAGCGTATTGTTACATACGTTGACCGCCAGTGTATTTCTCTCATTTCAAATTAAGCCATATTAACCAGAAAGGACGTAGTATGGACTAGTACTAGTACTCCTTTGATGTGTCCCGTCAACTCGCCGAACGAGGAGAAGCTTGCTTACTATGCCTCTCCCTCGCCCACGCTGCTGCGGTGGTTCGCAGGACGAGGAGAGGGTTTTGACTACAGCGCACCTCTCCCTCCTCTCCCTCGCCTCGCCGCCCTCGCCCTTGCGGTGGGCGTGCAGCAGTTCAATGTTGTCAGTTGCGGAAGCATAATGTGTCTTGTAGTATCATCATTGTTGGACCTTCTGAAGAGGCGAAGAGCCAAGTGCAAGGTTCACACGAGTACGAACTGTTGAACCTCCCGAAGAGGCAAAGAGCTAAGCGCAAGGTTTTATAGGAGTTGTCGTCCTAGTCAGAGCGTACTACAACTATAGCGAACGATGCTACTATATGATGCCGCCACGTCACGTATATCCAAAGCTGTGCCACCTTTTTTTTCTCAAAGAGCATGTTGGAGCCCGTGCAACAACCACACAAGTTGCACGTGCACATAACACATTTACTAGTAATAAATTCTAAAGGACAAATGCCAGTGTGCCACACAAGTTCATCTCCAATTCATGTGATAAATTTGTGCACGACTAGTCTACATATATTCACAGCGCTACCGTTCACAATTTACCGTACTCCACTTACACGTTATAGATGGGCTACATGTACTCCTCCAGGTTCCAGTCCCAGGTGTTCTTCATGGATGGCACGATCCATAGCGGTGGGCAACTGGAATCATTGTCACAACTTTCTAGTCCGGTTCCACACGATGGAGACTCATCCAAGCTGAAGCGGCATTAATCAGGGATAGCGTGTCCCAGCATGTCATTCATCCGGTGCTGCGCACGGAAGACACAACCATGCTTCATGAACGGCAGGCCTTCCGTGTCGTGCACGGAAGGTGGCATCCGCTTCACAATGGGGTAGTTGTCCCCAATGAAAAGTGAGTACTCTCCAAGAGTGTTCCTCGGCACCCACATAGCATCACGGGGGTCGAACTCAGCGCCGTTCATCTGGTACACGTGGCATCTTAGATCTAGACACATGGTGACATACATAGTCAAGGTCCATGCATAATAATGTTGTGCTCAAATATGGCGGTCAGTAATACTGTGCAACAAATAGTACTACTCCGGTATAGAGGAAGTAAAATAACCGGCTTATTATATATAGCCACTCTTGGCTACATGGATGAGATAGTAAGCAATGGAAAAAACAAAAATGGTGGCAGCTAGTGGGTTCAAGTCTTCAAGGGCCTAGCTAGCTATACACGTCCTCCAAGGTAAAAAGTACTCCTACTACTAGTACCTAAGTAGAGTACTAGTACAACAATGAAAGAGAAGGCGAGAGGGTTAAAAAATGGAATACCTAGGTAGATGGTGACGGTCCGATCGTGGTAGATTGTGTGACCATGTTGCATATCAGTGGTACCATGGGTAACGACTGCTAAGATAGTTGATCCCAATATGCCAAAGTCAGCTACAAGGTTTTAGGTTAGACCGAATCGCGGATGCAAATGCACATCCAGGATCGGCGATCCTATTTCAATCGCGGGATGGCTGGTCCCTGCAAAATAATGGAGTACCGTTAGGGATGCAAACGATGGTTTGTGCATTCCGTTTGTAATCTCCCGTACCATAGGATGGCAACCATATGAAACAAGTCCCCTGGCTTGTCACCACGAAGATGCGGCCTAGATGGCGCACGGCGTCTTCGAACATGTAGGGGTACAAATCTGCCACCGCCAACATGCGCCAGCCTCTGCCGTTACTGCCTCTTGCATTGATGGCAATCCTTATGTCGAACACCGCGATGAGATAGTAATCGTCGTAGCCGCGTCGCTTTGTCGGCGGTCCGCAATTGCTATCTTCTTCAATCTCATGTAGGCATCACCATACGTATTCTAGCCCAGCCAGTCCGGAAGGCTGATCCCAATGGTGGAGAAGGGTCTCTGGAACGGCCGCCTTCTTTGTGGATGTTGTGCAAAATGATGGTGGTATCCAGCCAGAGGTATGCAAGCCAATCTTCATTGGCACCGACCCAAATCTATATATAAGACGGTCGGCAGCGGAGAAATCACGGGATGGAAATGGAATAACTAAGTACTACATGATCAAACTCCATTACTGACCTGCTCATCGGACAAAATCCAACTACCCCTCAACGTCGGCAACTCTAGCGGAGTCAACGTGCAACCATGGCTAGGGAGCGGTGGACTGTTTGAAGGATTGTCCCATAGAAGAACCTTCTCCTCGAGGACGCATGGAAGACCAACAAGCATGGCCTTTTCCCAAGCCATTTTAAGCACCATCTTGAAATAGTTGGTGCAGGAAGCACCGAGCCTTCACTACTAGGGAAAAGGCTAGCAGCAGCGCGGGTTTTAGATGTATCAGTAGCGCGAGTATAGGCGCTACTAATAAGGCGATGCAGCTATTGCTTAGCAGCGGTAGCGTGCCGATACGCCTTCGCTAGGACAAATAGCTGCAGCGTTTGTTCATTACCACGCTGCTTTGCTAAGGTAGCTACTTGCGGCGTGTTTTCCGCCCATCGCTACTAGTACTTTTTATTTTTTTTATTTTAATTGTATTTATGCGCCATCATACAAATATTGGTACAATACTAGTTATGAGGTTTACATCATTATGTCCATAACGATGTGTCAAATGAAGGTGGATTAGGTTCAAGTGGAGGCAATATGTGGTGCATGTCAAAAGTATACTACTAATCCAAACTTGATCTAGTTTGGACTAGTAGTAATTTCGATGTGCACCACATGTTGCCACCACTTGAATCTATTCCGCCAAAGACAAGATATTTAATCATCATCATGGTCATTACCACCAACAGTATTTATTTAATCACCACTAACACAAGCTAATAATAATCATCAAAGTCATTACCACCAACACTAGCTATTTTATCATCATAGTAATAGTGTAGCACATCATCATCCTGAAACTCATTTCTAGCTAGCTAATCACTCCTGCTGCTCTCTCTTAGGTAAAACAACATAAAAACATGTGTAGCTCTCCTCCTTGATCAAGTTGGAGCATGCAGATGAACTTGTCTCCTAATCGTGGAAAGCGCCTCTGTTTGCTGCCCCCTAGTACTTCTCTACGCTCCCCCAACACATATTTGGTCCAGTCTTGCACTATTAAGCATCCGTCGCTAATCTTGAATGCACTAAAGTAATATGTAGGATATCTTGGCCGTGGTGATAATACTCATGGTACCTTTAGTCTCGATCCCATAAGGCACAACATTCATCAGAGTCCCTGTTGAAGAACATCGTATGGTAACATACTTAGCAATGAAGTTTAACTTCAAAAATAATGTATGGAAAAAGATGCAATGAGGACAAATAGTAAAAATCTTACCATCCTTCCTAAATGGATGTGACCGTAGTTCATTACGAACACTATTGGTCGCATGCGTTTTCAGCACTAACATTTCTAAATCCAGGAAGAAAATTTGCCTTGACAATTATCAAGATCCTCAAGCCATGAAACATAATGACTTAGCTCCTCATGATTTAGTTCAGCCTCGGGACGGTAGTAGGTCCTGTCTACCAAGCTACCGGACATGTTTGCTTGCACCGAAATAAGCTGACAATACAAATTAGTTGTCAACTATTTTTGAATAAACAATATCAAAGACATTAATATGGTTGAGAAACTTACATAATGGTATAATCGAGGCGTCGCACATCGACCCAGGATGTCGGTATTACCTTCAATATCATCTTCCTGACGAATATCAAAGGTGATAACCATATCGGGCTCAAATGCATAAGTCTTGCATAGTGCTCGCCATGTTTTGCATCCAAAATAGGTGTAGTCGTCTGAATTGTATAATTTTGCATGGAAAATATAACCATGCTCGGTCTTCAAATAAACTTTCTTTACCTCCGCAAGATGTATGGTGAAACCTATCTTATCCAATACAAAAACTCTTGCATGGCAGGGGATACGCTAGTAGAATAGTAAAAATATATAAGTTCAAGCAAATGAAGCGGATGTCATGCTTAGCTACGAAAAAGACTTGTCGTTATGACTTCATCGTATCCACTTGAAGTTCTCGTCCAGCTTGATCTTTGAGCGCCTATCATCATCTAGGAAGATTCCGTCGCACAGGCCGCGCTCGTCTTCGCAGTATTTGCAAATACCGAAATCATTTTCGTCGTCAGACATTTCCTATGTTCATAGTTAAAACATTAATTGAAAATCGATCGAAGACAACTACCAGGATACTCAACACACAAATCCGGGGCACTCGATATTTCATTCTGGCATAAGTCATGCCAAAATTCACGGAAAAATCCGGCATGACCTTTGCTAAAATAGGACATATCGAGCGCCTGAAATTTGCCGGAGCGGAAATGAATCAACACTCCGGCAAAACATATGCCACTCGGAGGTGTAACATGCAAACATGACCGGCCACTTGGATATTGAGCAACACAAGATATACATTTCAAAATATCTTATAGGACTCAAATTAGCATGCATTCAATAAGCAAAAGTAAATCATCTCATGCGTCCCTACATCGTCGAATATTATCACTAATACATCACGAATAGTGTCATACATATAACATCACTAATACAACTAAAACCCTAGCACACGACAGTATCGGCGCAGGCGGTGGACACCTGAGAGAAGGAACCATCACGAGATCATAGCTCGGTGAGATCCCGGAGAACCTACGGTATTGGAGAACGACACATGCTCCAACGCAAACAAGTAGCGACGGACGTGCGCGTCCTCCTCCTTGACATGGTGACGCACCACCTCCGCGGAGTCCTCAAGCCTCGGATAAATCCTTTGGCCCACGCGACCGCCACCAAAGAAGGTTCGGGTCAACGGCAGTGGCTCCTCACCAACTGCGCCCCGGTAGGTAGCGCCTCCCAGTACCACCCCGGCAGAGCCCAGTCCCGAACATGGACGATCTGGTCAAGCAGGTGTCGTCCTTCGCCGACTCGACGACGAGGATGTGGGATAGGCATCGTCCATGCCGAGGCGGGAAAAGTTGCTTTAACTAAAAAATAGCAACAAGTTCTTACTAACTAGTTCTATTAATTCAACTAGTTCTTACTAAAAATAAACTTACTATAAATAAAAATATTCTAATACCTAATTAGTACCTAGTTCTTAATATGCAACTAAAATAAACTTAATATGCAACTAAAATATAAAGAAACCCTAGGCAGAGGTAGGGGAGAGGAAGGAGCGGGCGTGCTCACCTCAGGTGCCTGCGACGAGGGAGGGGCAGGGCGGCGTCGAGGTCGGGGTCGGGGCTCGAGGCCTTGGCGGATGGCGGCCGGCGTCGAGGTCGGCGTCGGGGCGACGTCCGGGGCGGCGTTGAGGTCGGGGGCGGGGGCGGCGTTGAATCTGGAGTCGGGGCGGCGTCCGGGGCGGCGTTGAGGTCGGGGGCGGGGGCAGCGTTGAGGTCGGGGTAGAGGCGGGCGTAGGGGTGCGGAGGCCTTGGCGACCGACGGCAGGCTGACGGCGGCGAGTGGAGAGAGTTGGATTTTGGGGAAAGTGGGCGTGGGGAAGGACGAACCCGTGGTTAAGTCAGAAGTAGCGGCGTTAGAAAAGCTGCTGCTACCTTTTAGCTACAGCGTTCGTTGATACACGCCATCGCTACTCCTTTCTCTTTTCTCTTTTTCATTTAGTTTTCTTCACATTTTATTTGTTTCCTTTCACCTTATTCTATTTCTTTCATTTTCAATTACCTTTCCATTTTCTTTCCATTTAATTTTATAACCTTTAGCAACAACGAGTTTATATTAAAGCATTTGCTACAAACAACGTAATGATAGCGCGGTTAAATCATAGATCGCTACTACTATGTGTAGCTTATGGGCTAAGCCGTGGGAATTTTAGTAGTAACGTGTGTACAAAGCAAGACGCTGCCATCGCTAGATCTTTATCTGCGGCGCGGTTACCTCAGGTGCGCTACTGCTAATTAGCACCAGCGTGCTTTTTGACCCACGCTACTGCTAAAGTTCTGTGTATAGGGTTTTCCCTAGTAGTGCTTGAGGCGGTGAGGACGTCGGAGCGGCGTGCGATTTCTCCCAGAGGATCGTCGTCCAAGGTCTCCCAGCCCCGACGAGGAGGAGAACCGCCTGGAGAATCCGTGGGAGCAGCGACGAACTGCCTTCTCTTCGGGGGGAGGCGAGGAGGAGATAAGAGCGTAGTAACCGCAGCGCCTCGTCCCTTCCAACTGTAGATCGTTCCTTCCAACTGTAACGAAGGGGTGAGGCTATTATTTACTACTAGTACTAGCATTATGGGGACGTTATGGGATTGCATTATACTGTAAATAATATCACTAGTAAGAAACTTTTGGCACTACCTAGTAGTTTTTGGCGTGGATTAAGAAATTTTGGGTATGTTTTTGCTATTTTTCGTACACACCAACTAGTGTCAAAAAACGTCTTACATTATGTGACTGAGGAGAACGTATTCGTATGGTAGCAGTACTAGTACTACTTTCTCAACTAGTAGTGCGAGGGTACTACTAGTGCTATGTATTATACTACTAGTATAGTGCACCAGTTTTGAACTCTTGAATCTCAGGGCCAAGGAGCTACAGTTGGAAGTGGAGGGTACTACTGTTCTCTAGAACCATCATTGTACTATAAATGTAGGGAAAGTACACCTGCGTAGTGGCCTAGTGGGTACTCTCGATGCTCTATTCAGCCGCTCCTCTCACGTAGCTGGTCTACTCAACCGCTCCTCTCACGCACACACTAGCAGCCTGTTTATCGGCCAGAATTCTTTATGGTGGCGAGAACATTTGAGTTATTTGATACAGCGAGACTAGGCTTTTCGCTTCCATTTGCGGAGGTGTAATGGATCTCGTCGAACTTTGTTAGTAGTTCCTTCTTTATGAATGATATGAAACAAAGCTTTTGCCTACATTTAAAAAAAACACGTCAGGAGGAATTTCTTTTATAGTAGAGCCGATAATGGAGTGAAGTCCATGCATGCAATGCCACAAGCTACAGAGTAGTAGTAGAGCACTTTATGTACAGAGCCATATTGCACAGTTCCCAATGCCCCACCAGGCTTTTCCGGCTCCTCGGGTTTAATTGGGAGGCGCTAGTTTAAATATGCTACTAGCTGATGAGGAAGCTGCAAGCGAGGTGCGGCTAGGGCGAGCATGCGAGCCACGAGATGCTGGGAAGGAAAACCCGTTCACGTGGCTAGGCTATCCAGTGCACCTAGATTGTGGTGCCGCACGTCTGTTTGACTTCAAAACTCAAACTACCCGTGTAAAATATTGGCTCGCAGCAAAGTTACTATTTAAAAAAAGGCCGCCGTGCGTTCGGCCGGGATCGAACCCACAAAACGAGGTATACACTCCTGCGACCACTAGTAGTACTCGTTGGAGTACAACGCAACCTAGAATCGCCTTTTGTCGCTTGTAGTACATTGTTCCTTACAAGAAACCCTAATAATGCAAGAAACCACTAATAATGCCAAGAAACCACTAATAACGGCACTTGCATACGTGGCAGACTTAAGATAAGACTACCTTATCAACCATTGTACATGCTCTTACCAACCAACCCTACCAAGAAACGACTACTCTACAAAGTGCCGTTATAGGCACGTTTCGACCCATGGCCCTGTTTGGATACATTTGTTGTCAATCTACCCCTGCCATCCAAACACCACTTTGGTTAGAGTTAGTTCAGGGTTAGAATCTAACCTCTGACTTAGAGTATCCAAACAGGGCCCGTGTCGCCCATTAAGTCAACGCCTTCTATTCGACCGGGCGTTATGACTTGTGGGACCTACATGTCAGTCTGCACAAAAATCCCCGAGTGACCTCCTACCTCCGGCCCGTCCACCTAGTCATCCTCGGCCATGGGACGCAGCTACCGCCGCCGGCAGAAGGCGAGGTCAAAACCGCCGGCGGTGCGGAGCCCATCTTGCGGCAGCCCGGATGCCAGCTCCGTCCGGCGCTCGCGGCCGCTAGCTAGCCAAGATAGCTCCGTCCAGCTGCTTGTCTGCAAGGTTTGCTAGCTAGATTAGCGCACGGCGGCGGCGGCTTGCTTTCAGCAGCCGCAGCTAAGGCCAGCCATCTGGCTCGAGCGAAGGCCAGCACGGTGGCTTTCTCGCTCGTGAGTCACGCTCGGGCCAGCCTGCCATACCGTGCGGAGGCCAACACGGCGTCCGGCCCGTCCGGTGGACTGGTGGCCAACTCGCTCATCACCGGCGCCACCGACGAACACGCAACAACACTGTTTGAAGTAATGTTCAGGAAAAATAATGATTTGAGGGGGAATAACAGGATAGAAGGTCAGATGTGGGTCCCTCGTGTCAACGATCAAACAAAATGTGTTGGTTTAAGCTGCCTCGTCGGCCGCAGACGTGTGGGCCAACCACATCATAAATGGGTTTAAACTAACCTAATCGGTAGGAGTAGTTTTTGGCGTGGATTAAGAAATTTTGGGTATGTTTTTGCTATTTTTTGTACAATAGATTCTTCCTAGGGCTGGTTGAAAGTGGTAGTTTTTTGTTAAATACTCTACATATTGTATATAGGAGTGAAAGTTAACCTTTGGAACCCAATAAGCAAGGCTAGTTACATAGTGCATATGTGTACATGATTGAAAGTAAATATCAACCATGAGTGACTAATATCTTGATGGAAAACTCGAAACTATGGAATACTATGGAAAAAAATTGCATGGTTGGAAATACTAGCAATGTTTATGTGCGTTAAGCGAATCATAATTAGAATAATACTTATTCACAAACTTGATACAAAACACTCTAATTTTGATATACATATATCACTAGAGATATATTATGTTTCAATTAGAATATATTCCTTGGGCTGTTTTGGTGAGGTCAGGGAGGGATGTGGTTGGTTTTAAGATACTAATTATGGGTTTTTCTGTAAATTGGTAGACAAGTGTGATGTTTGTGAGAAAAGGCAACAACTTACCTCACAGTCATTAGATGTAGATATAATGGTCACAAACGACGGATGGCAGACACACCATCATCACCAACTTAGTCTTCTATAGGAGTACTAGCAAGATCCGTGCATTGCACAGAACATCAAGATGCATTTTTTTAATAAAAACACTCGTTGTGATTGACCCATGCGGGAGTAATCCCATGTGTAAAAACTAATGATATCTCGAGAAATAGGAGATAAGGTGAAGAGGAGTGGGGTGTGGTGGTGATTGGTGGTCGGACCGAGCGGAGGCATGGGGATTGACGACGCCGGTAGCGGCCACCAGGCCAGTTTGTTCCAGAGGCTTCCTTTCTTAATTGCTCAACAATGAGGATGTTGTAGATAAGGATGAACGAGGGAAGGCCTTGTCTGCAAATGTGGAGAGGGGTGCGGGTATCTTTTAGTTTAATTTCCATCAGTCGGATATAGATCGGACGGTCTATATTGCAAGATGGCACGCGTACCATCATCACCAACTCGGTTTTTTATAAGAGAAGAATTATAAGTATGGAGATACAAACGTATTATCGATACTTGTTTACATAAACTAGCATCTACATTCTATTCAACGCCTCAGCATGTGAGGCCTTAGCACAATAACTTCTCGACTGTGTAAAACAAAGGTTTTTCCGTCGCCAATAAGGAGGGGCGACGGCGGCGCGCTTTTTGGCTTGCTCTAGTCCTAGTAGTCATACTAGGTTTTCTAAGCACGTGTAGATTTATTCTTTTTCACGTCTCGTGTTCGCCGTACATCCACGACTGTTGATGAATAGATGGTAAGTTATTCACGGGGAAACTCTTGTTGAGCATGTTTGCGAGAGAGAGAGAGACAGTGTGCATGTGTGATATGTCTAGAGACTGAGGCGATGATAATAGATTCTTTGTGTCTATGTGTGTGGAGGATAGAGAGAGACATGTACATGGGGCTTTGTGTCGTGTAACGTGGAGACACATATACATAATTAGAGAGTGAGTGTGCGAGATACACATGCGGACATGGGGAGAGATGAGGATCCAGATTAATGGGTGTTTGTGCGTGTTTGTGTGTGTTTGTGCGCACGTTTGTGTGTGAGAGGGAGTGTGTGTATGTGGAGTAGAGAGACCACTAATGATGTAAACCTAGTATAAGTGAAGGGGGAATGGTGTGACATGTGTAGTAGCGGGATAGCATGGGTGCGGGCGGGGGCAGCAGACTATTTGGAAGAGACATCGATTGTGTGTGGGAGAGGGGTGCGAGAGCGAGCGAGAGAGAGAGAGATCTAGCGACGGAGAGAGACAGAGAGAGAGGAAGAGTGGGGGCGAGAGAGGGGGCGTTTGTGTCCATAAATGGCATATAGATAGGGAGACAATGTTGATGTTGTTTGAAATTGTCCTATGTATGGAGACGCAAGGGAAGCGAGTCATCGTGTGTGTGATAGGGACTTCATGAGAGATCTAGAATAGATGGTGTAGAGAACAATGTGCGAGATCCAGAACGATGATACATTAGGGAGCTATGGAAAGAGTCACGACATATATGTATATGATACGTCTCCAACGTATCTATAATTTTTGATTGCTTCATGCTATATTATATTCTGTTTTGGATGATTAATGGGCTTTATTATACACTTATATATTATTTTTGGGACTAACCTATTAACCAGAGGCCAAGCCCAAATTGTTGCTTTTTGCCTATTACAGAGTTTCGCAGAAAAAGAATATCAAACGGAGTCCAAACGGAATGAAACCTTCGGGAACGTGATTTTAGGAACAAACGTGATCCAGAGGACTTGGACCCTACGTCAAGAAATCAACCAGGAGAGCACGAGGCAGGGGGGCGCGCCCTCCACCCTCGTGGGGCCCACGTTGCTCCACCGACATACTTCTTCCTCCTATATATACCTACATACCCCCGAACCAACAGAAGCATCCACGAAAACCTAATTCCACCGCCGCAACCTTCTGTACCCGTGAGATCCCATCTTGGGGCCTTTTCCGGCGTCCTGCCAGAGGGGGCATTGATCACGGAGGGCTTCTACATCAACACCATAGCCTCTCCGATGATGTGTGAGTAGTTTACCTCAGACCTTCGGGTCCATAGTTATTAGCTAGATGGCTTCTTCTCTCTCTTTCGATCTCAATACAAAGATCTCCACGATTCTTGTGGAGATCTATTCGATGTAATCTTCTTTTGCGGTGTGTTTGTTGAGACCGATGAATTGTGGGTTTATGATCAAGTTTATCTATGAACAATATTTGAATCTTCTCTGAATTCTTTTATGTATGATTGGTTATCTTTGCAAGTCTCTTTGAATTATCAGTTTGGTTTGGCCTACTAGATTGATCTTTCTTGCAATGGGAGAAGTGCTTAGCTTTGGGTTCAATCTTGCGGTGTCCTTTCCCGGTGACAGCAGGGGCAGCAAGGCATGTATTGTATTGTTGCCATCGAGGATAAAAAGATGGGGTTTATATCATATTGCATGAGTTTATCCCTCTACATCATGTCATCTTACTTAAAGCATTACTCTGTTCTTTTGAACTTAATAATCTAGATGCATCTTTGGATAGCGGTCGATGTGTGGAGTAATAGTAGTAGATGCAGGTGAGTCGGTCTACTTGTCATGGACGTGATGCCTATATACATGATCATACCTAGATATTCTCATAACTATGCTCAATTCTATCAATTGCTCAACATGAATTTGTTCACCCACCGTAATACTTATGCTCTTGAGAGAAGCCACTAGTGAAACCTATGGCCCCCGGGTCTATTTTCCATCATATTAATCTTCCAACACTTAGTTATTTTTATTGCCTTTTATTTTACTTTGGATCTTTATTATAAAAATACCAAAAATATTATCTTATCATATCTATCAGATCTCACTTACGTAAGTGACCGTGAAGGGATTGACAACCCCTTTATCACGTTGGTTGCGAGGTTTTTATTTGTTTGTGTAGGTGCGAGGGACTTGAGCGTGGCCTCCAACTGGATTGATACCTTGGTTCTCAAAAACTGAGGGAAATACTTACGCTACTTTACTGCATCACCCTTTCCTCCTCAAGGGAAAACCAATGCAGTGCTCAAGAGGTAGCAAGAAGGATTTCTGGCGCCGTTCTTGAGGGAGTCTACGCAAAAGTCAACATACCAAGTACCCATCACAAACTCTTATCTCCGCATTACATTATTTGCCATTTGCCTCGCTTTTCCTCTCCCCACTTCACCCTTGCTGTTTTATTCGCCCTTTTTCGTTCGCCTTCTTCCCGTATGTATCTTTGTTTGTGTTTCCATGTGCCTTCTATTTGCTTGCATCTTTGCTTGCTAAAAATCTATTGATATGGATCCACTTAAAGTGTTCTACTTGGATCATCTTCGATCCTTATGTGCTCATGCTGAAACCCCAACTAGCCTAGTTGATGGGAAATCTTTAGATGAGCATGCTCATTTTGTGTGCCACCGTTTGTCTGAAAAAGGGAAACTCTTATGGAATCAAATAAATAGATTGTTGTGTTATGCTTGGAATCTTTGTGAAATTCATGATTTTACTTGTTGCTCTAAGAACCCTAAAAAACACCTTCCCTACCTATGTGATTTTAATTATATTCTTATGCAAAGGGTGTTTATAGTTACTATGATATCGAAAAAATTGAAGAATTTGTTGCTTTTAAGGGTGCTTATGAAGTTGCTTCTTTGATTGGAAAGTATGATATTACTCTCTACGAATCTAAAAATTTTGACATACTTAAATATTGCTATGAAAACTATGCTCATAATGTCTATGTTAAAGAATTTATTGAGAGAGTGACCATTGCTTTGGAAGAAAATAATGATATGCATGAATCTATAGATAATGATGGTTCCGATGATTTGATTGAAATATCCCTTGATGAACATGATGCTTTCTATTCTTGTGGCCATGATGCCAATATTTATAAAGATGAATTTGCTATAGTTCCTTACGTTAAACATGACATCGTTGCTATTGCACCCATACTTGGTAGTTCCTTCGATGAAAAGCATGATTACAATAATTTTACTATAAATTTTCTTGATGTCAATTGTGCTAATAATATGCAAAACCCTAAGCTTGGGGATGCTAGTTTTGCTATGTCTACTCTTTGTTGCAATGATCATGATTGGGGTGATTCTTCTTATGATCTTGAAAATTTATTTAAGCCCCATGATGAATATGAGATTGATAATAGTGTTTGCAATATTATTGAAAGTGGGTTTGGAAGAGTGTCAACTTTAGATCCCACATATTTGGAGAATGTTCAATCTTATGGTATTTTTGATAAAAGTGGGTTTGGAGAGGTCGTGACTTTAGTTAATGATAATCCCACTATTTTGGAAGAGTGTCAACTTCGCATGCATGTGGATCATGTTGAGAATATGCTTTGTGATAGCTATATTGTTGAATTTTCTTATGATCCTACATGTAATTATTATGAGAGGGGAAAATATGGTTGTAGAAAATTTCATGTTACTAAATTACCCCTCGTTATGTTGAGATTGCTATTGTTTCTTTCCGCTTCCTTGCATATGCTAATTTTTGCTTGCTATGATAATTTGTTTGCTTATAAAATGCCTATTCATAGGAAGTATGTTATAATTATATGTGTTTGTCATATGCTATATGATGCTCTCTTTGTGTTTCAATTCTTGTCTTTCGTGTGAGCATCGTTGAAATCTTAATGCCTAGCTAGGGGCGTTAAACGATAGCGCTTGTTGGGAGGCAACCCAATTTTATTTTTAGTTTTTTGCTTTTTGCTTCTGTTTAGGAATAAATCTTTTATCTAGCCTCTGGCTAGATTTGCTTTTATGTTTTAATTAGTGTTTGTGCCAAGTTAAACCTATAGGATCTTCTTGGATGATAGTTATTTGATCTTGCTGAAAATTCCAGAAACTTTCTGTTCACGAAAACAATTATTAAAAATCACCACAGCGTGATAAAATACTGATTCCAACTTCTGCTGATTAATAAACAAATTGTCTAGGTCTTCCAATTTTGGTAGATTTTTTGGAGTTCCAGAAGTTTGCGTTAGTTACAGATTACTACAGACTGTTCTGTTTTTGACAGATTCTGTTTTTCGTGTGTTGTTTGCTTATTTTGATGAATCTATGGCTAGTAAAATAGTTTATAAACCATAGAGAAGTTGGAATACAGTAGGTTTAACACCAATATAAATAAAGAATTATTTCATTACAGTACCTTGAAGTGGTGTTTTGTTTTCTTTCGCTAACGGAGCTCACGAGATTTTCTGTTAAGTTTTGTGTTGTGAAGTTTTCAAGTTTTGGGTAAAAGATTTGATGGATTATGGAACAAGGAGTGGCAAGAGCCTAAGCTTGGGGATTCCCATGTCACCCCAATATAATCTAAGGACACCAAAAAGCCAAAGCTTGGGGATGCCCCGGAAGGCATCCCCTCTTTAAATCTACTTCTATCGGTAACTTTACTTGGAGCTATATTTTTATTCACCACATGATATGTGTTTTTCTTGGAGCGTCTTGTATGATTTGAGTCTTTGCTTTTTAGTTTACCACAATCATCTTTGCTGTACACACCTTTTGAGAGAGACACACATGATTCGGAATTTATTAGAATACTTTATGCGCTTCGCTTATATCTTTTGAGCTACATAGTTTTTGCTCTAGTGCTTCACTTATATATTTTAGAGCATGGCGGTGGTTTTGTTTTATAGAAACTATTATTCTCTCATGCTTCACTTATATTATTTTGAGAGTCTTAAACAGCATGGCAATTTGGTTAAATAGGAAAAATTAATCCTAATATGCTAAGTATTCAAGACTAGTAAAAACTTTCTTATGAGTGTGCTGAATACTAAGAGGAGTTTGATGCTTGATGATTGTTTTGAGATATGGAGGTAGTGATATTAAAGTTGTGCTAGTTGAGTAGTTGTGAAATTGAGAAATACTTGTTTTGAAGTTTGCAAGTCTCGTAGCATGCACGTATGGTAAATGTTATGTAACAAATTTGAAACATGAGGTGTTCTTTGATCGTCTTCCTTATGAGTGGCGGTCGGGGATGAGCGATGGTCTTTTCCTACCAATCTATCCCCTAGGAGCATGCGCGTAGTGCTTGGTTTTTGATGACTTGTAGATTTTTGCAATAAGTATGTGAGTTCTTTATGACTAATGTTGTGTCCATGGATTATACGCACTCTTACCCTTCCATCATTGCTAGCCTCTTGATGCAGTGCATTTCCCTTTCTCACATTGAGAGTTGGTGCAAACTTAGCGGTGTATCCAAACCCCGTGATATGATATGCTCTGTCACACATAAACCTCCTTATATCTTCCTCAAAACAGCCACCATACCTACCTATTATGGCATTTCCATAGCCATTCCGAGATATATTGCCATGCAACTTTCCACCGTTCTGTTTAGATAGGCGTATAGATAGGGAGAAAATTTTGATGTTGTTTGAAATTGGCCTATGTACGGAGACGCAAGGGAAGCGAGTCATCGTGTGTGCGATAGGGACTTCATGAGAGATCTAGAATAGATGGTGTAGAGAACAATGTTCGAAATCGAGAACGATGATACATTAGGGAGCTATGGAAAGAGTCACGACATATATGTATATGATACGTCTCCAACGTATCTATAATTTTTGATTGCTTCATGCTATATTATATTCTGTTTTGGATCATTAATGGGCTTTGTTATACACTTTTATATTATTTTTGGGACTAACCTATTAACCAGAGGCCCAACCCAAATTGCTGTTTTTTTGCCTATTTCAGAGTTCCGCAGAAAAAGAATATCAAACGGAGTCCAAACGGAATTAAACCTTCGGGAACGTGATTTTCGGAACAAACTTGATCCAGAGGACTTGGACCCTACGTCAAGAAATCAACCAGGAGAGCACGAGGCAGGGGGGCGCGCCTACCCCCCCGGGCGCGCCCTCCACCCTCGTGGGGCCCATGTTGCTCCACTGACGTACTTCTTCCTCCTATATATACCTACGTACCCCCAAACCAACAGAAGCATCCACGAAAACCTAATTCCACCGCCGCAACCTTCTGTACACATGAGATCCCATCTTGGGGCCTTTTCCGGCGTCCTGCCGGAGGGGGCATTGATCTCGGAGGGCTTCTACATCAACACCATAGCCTCTCCCATGATGTGTGAGTAGTTTACCTCAGACCTTCGGGTCAATAGTTATTAGCTAGATGGTTTCTTCTCTCTTTTTGGATCTCACTACAATGTTCACCCCCTCTCTCATGGAGATCTATTCGATGTAATCTTCTTTTGCGGTGTGTTTGTTGAGACCGATGAATTGTGGGTTTATGATCAAGTTTATCTATGAACAATATTTGAATCTTCTCTGAATTCTTTTATGTATGATTGGTTATCTTTGCAAGTCTCTTCGAATTATCAGTTTGGTTTGGCCTACTAGATTGATCTTTCTTGCAATGGGAGAAGTGCTTAGCTTTGGGTTCAATCTTGCGCCGTCCTTTCCCAGTGACAGCAGGGGCAGCAAGGCAAATATTGTATTGTTGCCATCGAGGATAACAAGAGGGGGTTTATATCATATTGCATGAGTTTATCCCTCTACATCATGTCATCTTACTTAAAGCATTACTCTGTTCTTTTGAACTTAATACTCTAGATGCATGCTTTGGATAGCGGTCGATGTGTGGAGTAATAGTAGTAGATGCAGGTGAGTCGGTCTACTTGTCACGGACGTGATGCCTATATACATGATCATACCTAGATATTCTCATGACTATGCTCAATTCTATCAATTGCTCAACAGTAATTTGTTCACCCACCGTAATACTTATGCTCTTGAGAGAAGCCACTAGTGAAACCTATGGCCCCCTGGTCTATTTTCCATCATATTAATCTTCCAACACTTAGTTATTTTTGTTGCATTTTATTTTACTTTGCATCTTTATTATAAAAATACCAAAAATATTATCTTATCATATGTATCAGATCTCACTTTCGTAAGTGACAGTGAAGGGATTGAGAACCCCTTTATCGCGTTGGTTGCGAGGTTTTTATTTGTTTGTGTAGGTGCAAGGGACTTGAGCGTGGCCTCCTACTGGATTGATACCCTGGTTCTCAAAAACTGAGGGAAATAGTTACACTACTTTACTGCATCAGTATACAGGGAGGAGCTGGGGCGGGTCCGCATGTGGGGGAGATAGAAAGAGGAGAGTGGTGCACAAGGAGACAAAGTGTGCTTGTTTTGTAGTGGGGTTGGTGTGTGAGGTGAGTGTGCGAGAACCAGATAACTAGGGAGATAGACGTTTGGGGGCGACGTTTTGTGTGTATGGGAAAGATACACTCTCCATAGTGTGTGTGCTTGGGCAAGAGAGATGCCGGGAGACCTAGCTAGACAGTGGGGAAGAGATGTGTGCATGCCCAAGAGACAAAGTGATAGAGACCTATATTGGGGTCCGGACTTTAGAAGAGAGAGGGGTGTTAATATGCTCGTGTGTTGGTGTTTGGGGGAGAGAACGACTTCTGTGTGTAGGGGCGACGAGGGGGGGGGGGTTGGCTTCAGATAAAGAGTGATGTGTCTATATTTGAGGGACTTTAGCGTAATTGAGATATACATGGTCAATAGTGTGTGCACTCAAGGTTGATCAATTTGTTTCACAGTTTGGACTATGAGATAACGATACTTTTGAACATGCGTGATATACTTTGATGTACCAGAATTACAAACCTAAGATTGGAATTTTGGAATTTGACTCCATCATTAGCTTTAGTAATTCATTTAAACAGAGGTACATTTTTAAGCCGGGATTTCGTGATTTCAAATTTGTATATCAAACCTAGATATATACACATACGTGCATGTTCAAACTTTATAATCATCCACTTTATTCATACACATACACATTTTTGCTTTTGTCAACATATTTAGGATAAACACATCCGGAATTTCATTTGAATTGGGCCATATGATGGTATTTGCTTGTAGTAGCTCAATGATCCGTATTTGAATTGAATGGACAATCTAAGTTTCGAGTTGGAAACATTGATTTTCAAAACTTGCACTTTTTTGCGTTCAAAACAAACAAATTCTCGGCCATGATATCATAGTCGGCCGTACAAGAGCAGAATATAATTTCTGGCGCCAAAAGCTTTCAAACTTCCCGCTCACATCGAAATATCTCGCGCCCGGAAGTTTAGCCCTGCGATATTCCTGTTTTACCCCTGCCACATGAATGGAAAAGGGCAGCTTTGGTAACTCCATTGTTTTCCCCTCTTTGCCCCCAATATTCTTCCCCAGAGCCTCTCCCCTTCCTCTCCCCGACCCCCCCCCCCCAACCATGGCAAGCCGCCGAATCTAGTCCTCCGCCGCAGCGGTGGACCTCACACCCCGACGGATCTACCTTCCGCACCTTGGAACCCCCAACTGCCAACTCACCACTTCACCGGAGCCGCTTCAGTGACTGGCTTGTACACCGCTCTAGATCTCCTTGACCGCCATCATGGTCCACCGCACTGGATCTGCTTAACCGGCGCTCTGGCCCTTCACTGACTCCCTCGTCCGTCCCTTCGCTGGCCCTTCATACAAGCCCTCATCCGCCGCAACAGATCCGCCTCACCAAAAGCACTGTACAACGCGCCCGCCGAAGCCCTCGTCCACTACACCGGACCCGCTCCACGGACGCCATATTCAACTCCACCGGCCCTGCTTTACCGACGCCTCAGCCTCATCAGGTTATTTCGATCTGTACTCCTTCAGTTTTTCTCTTTATCGTGCAACTGTTCACTTACCACAGATGAGCTTTCTTGTATGTCGACAGGTGCCGCAACCGTAGCACCGGAGCCACTTCAGCGGCGATGACAGCCGGACCAAACTCAACCGCAACACGAGCACCATCGACGATCCTTAGCTATCAAGTATGCCAACGATACCCATACGCCACCGAGAATTAGGTACTATTATCCAACGGCCGGCGCCTACGTTCACTTTCTTAGCATAAGCACCGCACCTTTGAATTTCTTCAGGGCATCATTCAGTTTTTCATGAGATGTGTTATTACGCTTGCACCGTAGGGCCATACTTACGGCGATGAACATGTTACATGTGCTAAATTACATACCAGTGCACATATAGTTAATATGCTTTAGATTTGTCCTAAGTATTACTGTACTTAGTATATATCACTGCCTACTATTTTACTTCTTGCATGCTATACTTATGATAATGGTGTTGTTCTGATGCCACCTGTTTGTTCCATCAGACTGCTTCATGTTCTCTATGCTTAATTACACATCAGCAAACTAGCGTGTGGTTCCGCTGGTTTTTGTTCGTTTTACCCTACATTTTCTGATGCTAGCTATTACATCACTGCTACGAGCCTCTGTTCATTACTTTTTGTGTGTTCTTGATCTTCCCAAGTTGTGTGACTAATTTGATGCTTCTATTAATTATGGAGCTGCCAACCCCATAAAGCAAAATATTTGTTCTTTTGGGGCTGGCACCTCGAACAAGCATAAAAATAGAGGGAAGCAGATATATTGTCGTGTATGCACACACCCTTCTTTCATTAGTTTAGATGAACCATTGATGATCAATTCGAACTAGTGCATGCGATTAAAATTAATTTTACCTAAATAGAGGGTGCAGAGTAAACTACAACAAGTAGATTTGCAACCACGGGATGCTGACGATATGTTCAAAGAACATTGCAACAGCAGCGAGGCTTCACAGCAACATATGGTAAGCCAGTGTGTTTTAGTACATGTGAAATGTATTGCGTGTCGGCTGCTTTCTTGGCTTGTGCCCTCAACCTTTAATCCTACAGAATAACAAATACTTTAGTTATGCGCTTTCTTTGTATTGCTTGATTCGAATGCTTGTTTGTTACTTGTTACGCTAATACCGAAGTTGTTAATATGTCAAGAAGGCTCGCTGTACTATCGTAAAGAAATGCATGCCTAGTTTATTTGAGTCCTTAACTTTTCCTCTGAACTTCATCACAAGACTGTCTTCGCAGTTTATATGAGGCCACACTGTTAAGTGCTTTCTCAAATTATTTCAACTGCTTAGATGCCTTGGCAACTTAAATATAGCGGTGGTACACTCCCTTTCAACTAGGGATGTCAACTGGGTCCCGGTTAATCCCGATTAAAGTCCACTAGTGGTATGATAGTACAAAAGAGTTTTTGTTCTTTGAGGAAAATGAACCAGCGAGCTAGCAAAAACTAACTAGATGGGACTGGCGGATGTCATTTATTTGCCACTTACATCCCTAGTTTCATCTTACCATTTTAATTTCTTTTGGTGATCTTTGCTTCGAACCATTTAAATATAGCTTGCCATGCTCGGCAATAATTCGTATGTCGTTTACCTTGTAAGCTTACTGACTGGATCATGCGATAACTATCTCTTACTTATGTCCAGCAGAAACCTTTCAGGATGCCGTTCACACGAGGACACAATGTGCAACCCCAGAATCTATTTGTGGAAGCAGTGCGCCATCCATGTTACCAGATGGTAGCAGTTCAGAGGCAACACCGCTGGAGAGTAGTCTGAGCACAGATATTATAGTTCTTGAGGCTCTACTAGAGGCAGAAAGAGATTGTGTGGCTGCCGTGAATGAGGTAATCTCGATCTTGAAGCTGGAAATTAAGCAATTAGCTGCACGCATTATGCAAGCAACCCAAGAATTGGAGGAAGTAAGAATGTTGCATTTGAAGACAGAGGAGGTCCTGTTGCATACGCTATCTCAAGCCAGTGGTAATCCCAGTTCTTCTTTAGATAGCAGTTGAAATTGTCATTAGATTATAGTACTTGCATGTTGTGTCATGTCTCTGAATGGAATATGTTGTAAGACACCCTATGTTGTCAATGTGTTGTAATGATTCGAATATTTTAGGCGAGGTAATCCTCAAGACTTGTATGATTGACATAAGGTGAACTGGTTTTCGTGTGAGCATATTGTATTGGATGAAATAACTGTTTGACTCAAAGTGTATCCAACCTCTTGAATTCAAGATCACGGCATTTCTAAATCATAAACATATATAAAGGTGGGATAAATCTTTGTTGTGGTTTTGAAGAAATAAATAACAAAACATAGAATTATCTGTGGATATTAAATGTCGAATAAAAATTGGATTTGGATTTAGTTGCGGGGCCAGTGGCAAACGTGAATGCTAATTCTCCCAAGTTTTGAACGAAGCGGCTAAACACCCACTATCATTTGTGGGCTGCCCGAAGCAAGTGTTTGTGAGATGGAAATTACTGTCTACCCCTCACACTTGACATCCTTATCGACCGGATTTACACTGCTGTCGATAGGGGTAGAATAGTAACTTCAACCAGAGGTGACACGACGGCCTCTGAGCCCATTCAGACATGGTGGGCGCCAAACGTGGGTGGCAAAACACATTTGATTCAAGCTCGTCCGAAAGACATGTGTCTCTCCCTCCATTTCCCCATTCATCCATGGTGGGCGGCAAAACAAACTCTCCTCATCCGAAATCGATGTAGGCTAATATTTTAAATAGGGGCAGATGTGTAACTTCCCTCAGACGTGACACAACCGCCCTACCTGTCAGCCCCGTTCATACACCGTGGGCGCCAACCGTGCTGCAAAACAGCCTCTCCTCGCTCAAATCGCATCGGCAAATATTTGGGAGATGCGAGATTACCATCCTATCCCCAACCGACGTGATGTCTGAAATTTTAAACGGGGGATAAGTTCATAACTTTCCCACATTTTAGACAAGCGCGTCCCAAAGTTTGAGATCCCCCTCCCCCTCCATTTCCCCATTCATACATCGTCAGCGCCACGACAACCTCCCCATCAAGGCCCAGCCTCCTCCGTCCGCCACCCCATCCTCCACCTTGCCGGAGCCGCTACCCCTACCCGTCGTCCCTTTGCAAGAGATGGACGTCTCTCATCCACGGCGCCGGACCAGGATCCTTTCATCGCGTCGTCTCGCTTCATCGGCGCCGTCGTCCACTTTTCCGTTGCTGCTCCTACGACCGCCTCGTCCACAGCAACAAGATTTATCCCCCAACCCGGCCGTCTTCCATCTAAAGTCTTCTTCCCCGCCGCCGACAGCCATCACACCTGCAGCACACTCAACATATCAGCAGGGGCCTACATGGCGTCGCAAGAGAGGTGGTACTCTTCCATATGTGCTTAAGTTATTGATCTCACCCGGAAAATAGATCTTAAATTGTTTACTGTACTTTTCTTGTCCGTACCAAATCATAGTGGCTAGTTGAATGCAAACATTGGTTGCGAAGTAGCTTTGTCCAGTTTGCACCTTCAGATCCGCCATGTCACGGTCACTATACTCGTAAAGCTTATGGTTTCCCCCCTTTATATTCACTACCATCATCGTAGGTGCTTCACTGCTTCGTGTCGTGCTAGCACTGCTCCTCAAGACCTCAACCCATCAAGCGAAACAACATGCCACTCATAATTCCAAAGCTTACATGTCGAAATACAGATCTGATATGATGCTCATATTACTAAAACAGAGAACGTTTAATTGGTCACCTAATGTTCCTATATTCATTTCGAAAAGCATGTGCGCCACCCACTGGTCCAGCTAGTTCCACTTCCCTAATTTTACTCTTGATGCTTAGGGTTTTCCCCTTTTATCTACTCTACTATGATCTGCGTAGGTTCTTTCTGTCATACTAGCATTACTCCACCCTTCAAGCTAAACAACACAACACTCAAAATTCCAAAGCTTAGTTGTTCAAATATGATTGTGATATGATACTGATATTAGTTAACAGACACATTTAATTGGTTAGCTAAAGGTCCCGCTTGAGTTTCTAAATGCATGTCGCGACATATAGAGAGACAGCAGAATTGCATTTCGTTGTCACATGTTGACTGTACTTTCTTGTCCATACCAAATCTTAGTTGTTATTTCAAAGAAAATATCGGTTGTTAACTACCCTTTGCGCGGTTTGCAGCTTCAGAACTGCCATCCCACTGCCACGGTCAACACTATACTCATCATGCTTACGGTTTCTGCATTTTATGATGACCACGATCAGCCTACGTGGTTCATGTCGTAATAGCACTGCTCCACCCATCAAGCTAAACAAGCTTAGTTGTACAAATTCAAATATAATATTATGCTGATATTAGTAAAACTGAGAGATGTTTAATTGGTCAGCTAAATGTTCCTACTTTAGTTTCGAAATGCATGCGAGCCACATATGGAGAGACCGAAGGAATAGTATTTCTCTGCGGCTCTGGTTCATCATGGGTGGCCACAACCGACATTGTATAGAAAGACTTGTAATATCTTCAATCTGCTTGCTCTTACGCTCTTCTTTAAGATGATCCTCTTCCCTTGCGGTCGATTGGTCAAGTCGAGTTATTCTCCTTAGTATATTTTGAATCTGTCAGTCGGTCGACTTGTTCTTCTTTACTATATGTTGAAGCTGTCATCCGTGAAGTATCATCATACGGAGCTCTCATATTTTGACTAGTAGGCCACATTATATTAATGCACGCACCAAATTACAGCATGCATGGCACCTCTTAGAAGAATTGCAGAGATAGCACAAAGGGGTTTACAGCAAGGAATTATTGGATTAGAATCACTTCTGCATTACAAAGATAATCTCACTTGTTTTTATGTTTTCATGCATGTCAGGTATTGAACATTATCAAAATGAATATGAGAATGGGTGCATGAGAGGAATATTGTGGAACAATCCACTGGCTAACAAACTTGGCATGGTGGAGGATGGTCTATCTTATTCACCCATCAAGGTGCATGCTCTAACTTGGCAAGGTTGTATTGGTCGCACATATTTTGCATCCGACCTCTTGCATTACTTCTACTTTGTTACACCATCTGCTTAGTTTAAGCATCATATATGAGTATATGCCATACCTATCCACTTTCTGTACCTATTCCATGTGTAGTCATACTATGTTTTTCAAGTCAAATGTTGTTCTTTCATAATAGATGTCCAAAAGGAAGAGGGTGATTGCAGATCCTCGAGGAGTACAAACTAGGTATTTGGAGAAGGTAGTGATGCTTGTTAAATCAGATAGATCACCAGCCACAGAGGCCCCACTATAACAGACTTTACCCCTACTCCAGTGGCCAAACCCCTATTAGAACTGCTGACAGCCCAGCGTCAAGTACTGTCTATGATATCAATTCAAAATTTGAACTCCTAAATTTCTGCATGTGCCTTACCTTCTCTCTTGTATGAAAACTAATTTCAGATGAATATCCTTGCTCAAAGTATCATAGGATCTCACGACAATATTGGGCTCTGCATTGCTCTTGTCAGTACCTCTTGCCCTTTGTCAGCATACTTACACTCATTGCTGTTTGATTATGTAGCATCACTATAAATGTTTGCTTCTTTATCCTCGCTTTGCTTGAAATTATAAGATCTATATTTACTCTTAGATAAATGTAGAATTAACACAATGGTTATGAAGTTTTGTATTGCTCATGTAAGTACCTGTTGTCATGTACTCCCTCTGTATCGAAGTAATTGTTGATCAATTGGATGTATTTAGAACTTAGTAGTGCTAGATACATCCATTTGAGCGACAACTAATAACGGACAGTGGTGGTATTACTGTACATGCATCACAAGATAGTTGATTGTCTAGCATTACTCTGCATCTTATCTGCCCTAGCCTCCACTTTCTCCAAATTATCATATCTACATTTACTCTTACCAAAATGTTGAATAAAGCCAATGCCACTGCACACGTTGATGTCTGCATTCCTCTTGTCAGTACCTTTTGCCTTGTAACGCTGTACTTAATTAATTGCTATTTGATTATGTATCATCAGTATGCACCTGAGCTTCATTATCCTCTATTTCTTCCAATATTATTTGATCTATATTTACTCTTTGCAAAATGTAGAATAATGGCAACGCTTTTAAAGAATTTTCTTTGGGGAATTTGTTGAATTATCTTTCCATCAACATGGAGAAGGGCTTTGTCCAGCCCGTGTTAACATGTAATGTAAGTTCATCCTTCTCAAGCCTTCAAACTTGTTTCTAGTATAGATTTGGATAGGCATCATTTCCTCCACTGCTGTTTACATCTGATTTGATGTTTGCAACAACTACCAGTTTTAAATTGTAGTTGTAAAAACATGTTCCTTATGCAAAACAGATCCATTTATTTGCTTATATAATTGTGAAACCTGTTACGTGTCTCCTTATTTCTCTTTCAGATTCGTATCTCTTATGCCAGGCAGAACTTTAGGAAAGATAGTGAGCCAAACCATCTTGAGGACAGCGAGATGACCCAAGGTCATGTCTTGATGAAGAAGTGAGTTGAAGCTACTCACCAGCAGGTGTGAGACAACCTCTGTGCGATTCATTTGCCTCAATCAATTCGACTTCTTCAGTCTCAACTTAAAGCGGAAAGGCTTGCTTCAGCTCAGCTCCGACTTGAAGTCAAAGATGTAATGAAGATTTCAAGGGACTGCCTTGCGCACTATGGTGCCATACAGATAGGGATGAAGCATCTATCATTGACACAACTGAGGTCTCATCAGCTTGTTCGGGGCTTATGGGCCCGAGCTTGTCGTGTCTAGTGCCTTCAAGTGCTCTCGCTTTTGTACATTCTTTTGTTGGCGCGTTTATATGCCTTTGGCGGCGACCTTTGATGCCCAAAGTGTATGTAATCCATGGTCATGTTGCACTTTATTATCACCGGTAGCGAACTTTGATTCCCAGTGGATGTAATATGTCATAATTTCTTTATTGTATAGTCTAGGTTTATTCTTTGGTCGGTATGCTGTAATTTAGGCCGAAAGGTTCAGTGGATCTCAGTGTTGTCGGTCTTCAGGCCGGCCCGTTATTCATATGAGCCAAAACGTGGGCCTATAATCATCTTGGGCCATTAGCAGGTCTAAACCTATAGTAGTTTCCCGCCTTTAACATGCCATGGGCTACATATTTACTGTAGTGACACTGGGCTTCCTACGGGCCGTAGAAACAATGGGCCTTCTACGGGCCGTATCATCAATGGGCCTTAGACGGGTCATATGATCGATTGGCCAAACATGGGCCAAAAACAAACCGCATTATGGCCGTAAACGGGCTAGACTTGGAGTCGTCCGTTCATGGGCCGACCATAACGGGCCATCGTTAATAGGCCGTATTTGATGACGCTATGGAAACGACCCAACGTATTAACGGGCCACAAACGGGCCGACTGTAACCACTGGCTGAATTTGGCCCACAAGCAGAAAATGGCAGTAACGGGCCGTAAGTAACCGAATGCTGGAAATGAGCCCAAGAATAAATGGGCCCTGAGAAATGCTACCTCTTGAGCACTTCGTTGGTTTTCCCTTGAAGAGTAAAGGGTGATGCAGCAAAGTAGCGTAAGTATTTCCCTCAGTTTTTGAGAACCAAGGTATCAATCCGGTAGGAGGCTACGCGCGAGTCCCTCGTACCTACACAAAGCAAATAACTCCTCGCAACCAACGTGATTAGGGGTTGTCAATCCCTTCACGGTCACTTAGGAGAGTGAGATATGATAGAGATGATAGATAATATTTTTGGTATTTTTATGATAGAGATGCAAAGTAAAATAAAAGAAAAGTAAAAAAGCAAAGGCAATAAATAAAGTGATAGAAGATTAATATGATGAAGATAGACCCGGGGGCCATAGATTTCACTAGTGGCTTCTCTCATGAGCATAAGTATTTTACAATGGATGAACGAATTACTGTTGAGCAATTGACAGAATTGAGCATAGTTATGAGAGTATCTAGGTATGATCATGTATATAGGCATCACGTCCGAGACAAGTAGACCGACTCCTGCCTGCATCTACTACTATTACTCCACTCATCGATCGCTATCCAGCATGCATCTAGAGTATTAAGTTCAAGAAAACAAAGTAACACCTTAAGCAAGATGACATGATGTAGAGGGATAAACTCATGCAATATGATAAAAAACCCATCTTGTTATCCTCGATGGAAACAATACAATATGTGCCTTGCTGCCCCTACTATCACTGGGAAAGGACACCGCAAGATTGAACCCAAAGCTAAGCACTTCTCCCATTGCAAGAAAGATCAATCTAGTAGGCCAAACCAAACTAATGATTCGAAGAGACTTGCAAAGATAACCAATCATACATAAAAGAATTCAGAGAAGATTCAAATATTGTTCATAGATAATCTTGATCATAAACCCACAATTCATCGCTCTCAACAAACACACCGCAAAAAGAAGATTACATCGAATAGATCTCCACGAGAGAGGGGGAGAACATTGTATTGAGATCCAAACTACTAACTATGGACCCGAAGGTCTGAGGTAAACTACTCACACTTCATCGGAGAGGCTATGGTGTTGATGTAGAAGCCCTCCGTGATGGGTTCCTCCTCCGACGGAGCTCCGGAACAGGCCCCAAGATGGGATATCGTGGAGTGCGAGAAGGTTGCTTGGCGGTGGAATTAGGTTTTTGGCTCCAGATTCGATCGCTTTGGGGGTACGTAGGTATATATAGGAGGAAGGAGTACGTCGGTGGAGCAACAGGGGGCCCACGAGGGTGGAGGGCGCGCCTGGGGGGGAGGGCGCCCCCCCTACCTCGTGCCTTCCCTGTTGGTTGCTTGTCGTAGGGTCCAAGTCTCCTGGATCATGTTCGGTGAGAAAATCACGTTCCCGAAGGTTTCATTCCGTTTGGACTCCGTTTGATATTCCGTTTCTTGAAACTCAAATAGGCAAAAAACAACAATGCAGGCTGGGCCTCTGGTTAATAGGTTAGTCCCAAAAATAATATAAAAGTGGAAAATAAAGCCCAATATTGTCCAAAACAGTAGATAATATAGCATGGAGCAATCAAAAATTATAGATACGTTGGAGATGTATCAGGCATCCCCAAGCTTAATTCCTGCTCGTCCTCGAGTAGGTAAATGATAAAAAAAGAATTTTTGATGCGGAGTGCTACTTGGCATAATTTCAATGTAATTCTTCTTAATTGTGGTATGAATATTCAGATCCAAAAGATTCAAGACGAAAGTTCATATTGACATAAAAATAATAATACTTCAAGCATACTAACTAAGCAATTATGTCTTCTCAAAATAACATGGCCAAAGAAAGTTATCCCTACAAAATCATATAGTTTGGCTATGCTCTATCTTCACCACACAAAGTATTTAAATCATGCACAACCCCGATGACAAGCCAAGCAATTGTTTCATATTTTTGACATTCTCAAAACTTTTACAATCTTCACGCAATACATGAGCTTGAGCCATGGATATAGCACTATATGTGGAATAGAAGGGTGGTTGTGGAGAAGACAAAAAGGGGAAGATAGTCTCACATCAACTAGGCGTATCAACGGGCTATGGAGATGCCCATCAATAGATATCAATGTGAGTGAGTAGGGATTGCCATGAAACGTATGCACTAGAGCTATAAGTATATGAGTGCTCAACAAGAGAAACTAAGTGGGTGTGCATCCAACTCGCTTGCTCACGAAGACCTAGGGAATTTTGAGGAAGCCCATCATCGGAATACACAAGCCAAGTTCTATAATGAAAAATTCCCACTAGTATATGAAAGTGACGAAATGAGAGACTCTCTATCATGAAGATCATGGTGCTACTTTGAAGCACAAGTGTTGTAAGAGGATAATAACATTGTACCTTCTCTCTTTTTCTCTCATTTTTTTTATTTGGGCCTTTTCTCTTTTTTTTATGGCCTCTTTTTTTCGTCCGAAGTCTCATCCCGACTTGTGGGCGAATCATAGTCTCCATCATCCTTTTCCTCACCTGGGACAATGCTCTAAAAATGATGATCATCACACTTTTATTTTCTTACAACTCAACAATTACAACTCGATGCTTAGAACAAAATATGACTCTGTATGAATGCCTCCGGCGGTGTACCGAGATATGCAATGATTCAAGAGTGACATGTATGAAAGAATTATGAACGGTGGTTTTGCCACAAATACGATGTCAACTACATGGTCATGCTAAGCAATATGACAATGATGGAGCGTGTCATAATAAATGGAACGGTGGAAAGTTGCATGGCAATATATCTCGGAATGGCTATGGAAATGCCATGATAGGTAGGTATGGTGGCTGTTTTGAGGAAGGTATATGGAGGGTGTACGATACTGACGAAAAGTGTGCGGTATTAGAGAGGCTAGCAATGGTGGAAGGAAGAAGAGTGCGTATAATCCATGGACTGAACATTAGTCATAATGAACTCATATACTTATTGCAAAAATCTACAAGTTATCAAAGCAAAGTATTACGCGCATGCTCCTAGGGGGATAGATTGGTAGGAAAAGACCATCGCTCGTCCCCGACCACCACTCATAAGGAAGACAATCAATAAATAAATTATGCTCCAACTTCATCACATAACGGTTCACCATACATGCATGCTACGGGAATCACAAACTTTAACACAAGTATTTCTCAAATTCACAACTAATCGACTAGCATGACTCTAATATCACCATCTTCATATCTCAAAACAATTATCAAGCATCAAACTTCTCATAGTATTCAACGCACTCAAAAGAAAGTTTTACAAATCTTGAATACCATGCATATTAGGATTATTTAAGCAAATTACCATGCTATTTAAGACTCTCAAAATAATCTAAGTGAAGCATGAGAAATCAATAGTTTGTATAAAACAAATCCACCACCATGCTCTAAAAGATATAAGTGAAGCACTAGAGCAAAACTATGTAGCTCAAAAGATATAAGTGAAGCACATAGAGTATTCTATCAAATTCCAAATCATGTATGGCTCTCTCAAAAGGTGTGTACAGCAAGGATGATTGTGGTAAACTAAAAAGAAAAGACTCAAATCATACAAGACACTCCAATAAAAACACATGTCATGTGGTGAATAAAAATGTAGCTCCAAGTAAAGTTACCGATGGAAGTAGACGAAAGAGGGGATGCCTTCCAGGGCATCCCCAAGCTTTGACTTTTTGGTGTCCTTAGATTATCTTGGGGGTGCCATGGGCATACCCAAGCTTTGGCTCTTTCCACTCCTTGTTCCATAATCCATCAAAAGATTTCACCCAAAACTTGAAAACTTCACAACACAAAACTCAACAGAAATCTCGTGAGCTCCTTTAGCGAAAGAAAACAAAAGACCACTTCAAGGTAATGTAATGAACTTATTCTTTATTTATATTGGTGTTAAACCTACTGTATTCCAACTTCTCTATGGTTTATAAACTATTTTACTAGCCATAGATTCATCAAAATAAGCAAACAACACACGAAAAACAGAATCTGTCAAAAACAGAACAGTCTGTAGTAATCTGTGACTAAAGCAACCTTTTGGAACTCCAAAAAATTAGCCAAAACAGGAAGACCTAGGAAATTTGTTTATTGATCATCAGAAATTGGAATAAGTATTTTATCACGTTATGGTGATTTTTAACAATTGTTTTCGTGAACACAAATTTCTGGAAATTACAGCAAGATCAAATAACTATCATCCAAGAAGATCCTATAGGTTTAAGTTGGCACAAACACTAATTAAAACACAAAAACACATCTAACCAGAGGCTAGATCAAAGATTTATTCCTAAACAGAAGCAAAAGAAAAAAAGCTAAAAATAAAATCGGGTTGCCTCCCAACAAGCGCTATTGTTTAACGCCCCTAGCTAGGCATAAAAGCAAGGATAGATCTAGGTATTGCCATCTTTGGTAGGCAATCCATAAGTGGCTCTCATAATAGATTCATATGGTAATTTTATTTTCTTCCTAGGTAAGTGTTCCATGCCTTTCCTTAACGGAAATTGGAATCTAATATTCCCTTCTTTCATATAAATAATTGCACCAATCGTTCTAAGGAAAGGTCTACCAAGAATAATAGGACATGAAGGATTGCAATCTATATTAAGAATGATAAAATCTACGGGCACATAATTCCTATTTGCAACAATAAGAACATCATTGATTCTTCCCATAGGTTTCTTAATAGTGGAATCCGCAAGGTGCAAGTTTAGAGAGCAATCATCGAAATCACGGAAATCTAGCAAATCGCACAAAGTTTTGGGAATAGTGGAAACACTAGCACCCAAATCACATAAAGCATAAAATTCATGATCCTTAATCTTAATTTTAATAGTTTGTTCCCACTCATCATAAAGTTTTCTAGGGATAGAAACTTCCAACTCAAGTTTTTCTTCATAATATTGCATCAAGGCATCAACGATATGTTTCGTAAACGCTTTATTTTGACTATAAGCATGAGGGGAATTTAGCACGGATTGCAACAAGGAAATACAATCAATCAAAGAGCAAATTTCATAATTAAATTCCTTGAAATCCAAAATAGTGGGTTTAGCAACATCTAGGGTTTTGATTTCTTCAATCCCACTATTATCAATTTTAGCATCAAGATCTAAAAACTCCGAATTTTTGGAACGCCTTCTAGGTAAAGGTGGATCATATTCAGTCCCATCATTATCAAGATTCATATTGCAAAACAAAGATTTAATAGGGGACACATCAATAACTTTTAGATCTTCATATTTATTTTCATGGAAACTAGAAGAACATGCTTTAATAAAGGCATCTTTCGTAGCACGCATCCTAGCGGTTCTTTCTTTGTACTCATCAATGGAAATTCTCATTGCTTTGAGAGACTCATTGGTATCATGCTTAGGAGGAATAGATCTAAGCTTTAAAGAATCAACATCAAGAGAAATTCTATCAACGTTCCTAGCCAATTCATCAACTTTAAGCAATTTCTCTTCAAGCAAAGCATTAAAATTCTTTTCAATTCATAAACTCTTTAACACTAGTCTCAAATTCAGAGGGAATCTTATTAAAATTTCCATAAGAGTTGTTGTAGGAATTTCCATAATTATTAGAGGAATTACTAGGATAAGGCCTAGGATTAAAGTTTCCTCTATACGCGTTGTTACCAAAATTATTCCTACCAACAAAATTCACATCCATACATTCATTATTATTCTCAATCAAAGTGGACAAAGGCATATCATTAGGGTCAGAAGAAACACTCTTAGTAGCAAATAATTTCATAAGTTCATCCATCTTTCCACTCAAAACATTAATTTCTTCTATCGCATGCACTTTTTTCTTAGTAGATCTTTCAGTGTGCCATTGAGAATAATTAACCATAATATTATCTAGGAGTTTAGTAGCTTCTACTGAAGTGATTTCCATAAAAGTGCCTCCCACGGCCGAATCTAAAAGATTTCTAGAAGCAAAATTCAATCCGGCATAATTATTTTGTATAATCATCCATAAATTCAAACCATGAGTAGGGCAATTATGTATCATTAATTTCATCCTCTCCCAAGCTTGTGCAACATGTTCATGATCAAGTTGCTTAAAATTCATAATATCGTTTCTAGGAGAGATGATCTTAGCGGGAGGAAAATAGTTAGAGATAAAAGCATCTTTGCACTTGTTCCAGGAGTCAATACTATTTTTAGGCAAAGATGAAAACCAAGATTTAGCACGATCTCTAAGCGAAAAAGGAAATAGCTTCAATTTAACAATATCATTATCAACATCTTTCTTCTTTTGCATATCACACAAATCAGCGAAGCTATTTAGAAGAGTAGCGGCATCTTCACTAGGAAGGCCGGCGAATTGATCTTTCATGACAAGATTCAACAAAGCAGTATTGATTTCACAAGATTCAGTATTGGTAAGAGGAGCAATCGGAGTGCTAAGGAAATCATTATTGTTGGTATTGGCAAAGTCACATAATTTGGTATTATCTTGAGCCATCGTAACAAGCAAGCAGTCCAACACACGAGCATACAAAAAGCAAGCGAAAAAGAGGCGAACGGAAAAGAGGGCGAATAAAACGGCAAGGGTGAAGTGGGGGAGAGGAAAACGAGAGGCAAATGGCAAATAATGTAATGCGGGAGATAAGGGATTGTGATGGGTACTTGGTATATTTACTTTTGCATAGACTCCCCGGCAACGGCGCCAGAAATCCTTCTTGCTACCTCTTGAGCACTGCGTTGGTTTTCCCTTGAAGAGGAAAGGGTGATGCAGCAAAGTAGCGTAAGTATTTCCCTCAGTTTTTGAGAACCAAGGTATCAATCCAGTAGGATGCTACACGCGAGTCCCTCGTACCTACACAAAGCAAATAACTCCTCGCAACCAACGCGATTAGGGGTTGTCAATCCCTTCACGGTCACTTACGAGAGTGAGATCTGATAGAGATGATAGATAATATTTTTGGTATTTTTATGATAGAGTTGCAAAGTAAAATAAAAGAAAGTAAAAAAGCAAAGGCAATAAATAAAGTGATAGAAGATTAATATGATGAAGATAGACCCGGGGCCATAGATTTCACTAGTGGCTTCTCTCATGAGCATAAGTATTTTACGGTGGGTGAACGAATTACTGTTGAGCAATTGACAGAATTGAGCATAGTTATGAGAGTATCTAGGTATGATCATGTATAAGCATCACGTCCGAGACAAGTAGACCAACTCCTGCCTGCATCTACTACTATTACTCCACTCATCGATCGCTATCCAACATGCATCTAGAGTATTAAGTTCAAGAAAACAGAGTAATGCCTTAAGCAAGATGACATGATGTAGAGGGATAAATTCATGCAATATGATAAAAACCCCATCTTGTTACCCTCGATGGCAAAATACAATACGTGCCTTGCTGCCCCTACTGTCACTGGGAAAGGACACCGCAAGATTGAACCCAAAGCTAAGCACTTCTCCCATTGCAAGAAAGATCAATCTAGTAGGCCAAACCAAACTGATAATTCAAGGAGACTTGCAAAGATAACCAATCATACATAAAGAATTCAGAGAAGATTCAAATATTGTTCATAGATAATCTTGATCATAAACCCACAATTCATCGATCTCAACAAACACACCGCAGAAAAGAAGATTACATCGAATAGATCTCCACGAGAGAGGGGAGAACATTGTATTGAGATCCAAAAGAGAGAAGAAGCCATCTAGCTACTAACTATGGACCCAAGGTCCGAGGTAAACTACTCACACTTCATCGAAGAGGCTATGGTGTTGATGTAGAAGCCCTCCGTGATGGGTTCCTCCTCCCACAAGCTCCTAACAGAGCCCCAAGATGGGATCTCGTGGGCATGTAAGGTTGCGGCGGTGGAATTAGGTTTTTGGCTCAGATTCGATCGCTTGGGGTGCGTGAGGTATATATAGGAGGAAGGAGTACGTCGGTGGAGCAACAGGGGGGCCACGAGGGTGGAGGGCGCCTGGGGAGGGAGGGCGCCTCACCTCGTGCCTTCCTGTTGGTTGCTTGACGAGGGTCCAAGTCTCTGGATCATGTTCGTGAGAAAATCACGTTCCCTAAGGTTTCATCCCGTTTGGACTCCGTTCGATATTCCGCTTTCTTGAAACTCTAAAATAGGCAAAAACAGCAATTACGAAATTTGGGCCTCCAGTTAATAGGTTAGTCCCAAAAATAATATAAAAGTGGAAAATAAATCCCAAATTGTCCAAAACAGTAGATAATATAGCATGGAGAAATCAAAAAATATAGATACGTTGGAGACGTATCAAGAAGGCCGAACGATAACATGGGCTGCAAACGGCCCAACGGAATAATAGGTCGTTAATGGGTATAAAGTGATACACTGTTCATTACGGGCCAGTTTCACCACGGGCCATTAATGGGCCAAGAGTTACAAAGGGCCTCATATGGGCCGAAAGACGTCATGGGCCATACATGGGCCGGAACTTAAAACGGGCTGGAATTATATTGGACGGCCCAGCTGACGCTACTGGGCCTAATTCAGATTGGCCGTAAACGGGGCCTGGGTTAGCGGGTTGTAAATGGGCTATATGCGAATAGGTCGTTAACGGGCTTTTCGTGGGCCGGCCTGCCACCTTTTGACCAAGTCAAACGGGCTGGCCTTTTCACAGGAATGGGCCTCTGTTGGGCCATGCCACGTGTCGACGTATCATAGGCGCTTTTGGTCCAATGAGTGGATGACATCTGTCCCAACGGTGAGCCGACACATGTTTCCTCTAGCCAATGATGATTTTACACATGGAAAATTCCCAGTGGTCGGGGCTGCTAACGGGTTATCGGATCAAAAATCGGACCCGATAGCTTAACGACGTTCCATTACGGTGGATGCCACGTGTCGGTCACCCTTGACGAAAGCACTTATGTGACGCGCGATTTATCGTCATGGAAGTGGACATTTCCGTGATGATAATTTTGGTAATGTCATGGAACACTTCTACGACAGCACAGGTATGACTATCTTGATTTGGTCATATATTTCTCATGGATGTACATGCATGACAGAAAACATGACCTACTGTGACAAACACGTATCATCACGGAAGTGTATCTTTTTTATAGTGTGTTGTGGTGCCGACTGATGGAGATTGGCCGAGATACGCTGCTGGAGCGCGTTGCCGAGCTGTTAGACGCCACAGCAAGGGGTACGCCGCCTTTCTGCTCCTTTCTTGCACCTTAGGCTGCGGCCGGATAGCATGGTGGCCCTCGTCGCGCCCGCGTGCTCCCAGGCGCACCGGGAGGGTTCGTCGGACTCGACACGACCAGTGGCGCCGGACACCCAACCACACCTGTGGCTCCCCCGATGGGCGCAGGTGTGGGCATTGCCAACCGCGGTCCCGGCAGGATGCCGCCCTACCATCCTCAGAGTGGCGCGCCGGGCCGGGCAACATGGAGCGCGGGGCGCTTCAGCAAGGTCTCCGGGGCGACGGCTCCGGCGGCCTATATGCCCAGCATGATGGACCAGGAGTGTGCGCCGGAAGCTGACCCCGGCTCGTTCCTCGAGCCGGGTTTGGAAGAGGAGACGCTGGAAGTTGAGGCCTTCCAGGTGCCACCCGGGGGCCTTGCCAACCACGCCGGTGACAACAGCTATAGGGTACCACTAATCTCTCAGGAGCAGGCTTACGCTAACCTTGCATCGCAAGTGAATCAGGTCACAGCGGTGGACGACGGCCCCAGCACGGCAGTCCCCCTTCCACCAGGGGAAACACACTGGTGGCTGCGTGGGAGGAGCCAGGAGCAAGGCCCCTCCCCGCGTCGCACGGAGCAAGGCGCCGCCCGGAGGTAGGTCCTCTGCTAGGGAGGCGCTGGCGAGCCTTCCCCCGACAGAGGGCCCGTGGTCGCCGAGGGCGCCGCTAGCGTCTCCTTTGCCCCTTGGCATCGTCCTGGTTTCCAGACGCCCCAACGGTGGTCGAGGTGGCGCAAGGCGGGGCCCTCGTCTGGCGATATGAAGCAAGGCTCACGCCTGTGAAGGTCTCCGCTTGTGACACTCTCACGTAATAATGAGTGGGGCTGTACACGCCCCGGAGTCTCCGTAGTGCCGCCCTCGGGCCTCGGGGGCTCCTGCCCACGTCCTAGTGGAAGCACCATGCTCCGCGCTGGCCGTCGACACTGTCCCCCAATGACTATGCTCACGGCCATGAAAGCACTTAGCTCCGCGCTAGTGAGAAGACTCAAAGACAAGAAGACTAGACTAGGCGCCGGACGCGGCCATTTGCTTTTAACCTCTTTTATGTAGCCCTATTTTCTGGCTTTGGATTTAAGTTTGAAGTCAAATTTTCTTTGGTATGCGCGGGGGGTGTCTTTTCTCGTTCGTGCGATTTCTTGCTATTTGGTTCCTTGCCTTGATTCGGAGTTTGCACCTGCTGCCTCCCCCGCGCGAGCCCCTCGCGAGCGGGGACTGGGCGTGGCGCACGCGCACTACACACACGTCCTGCCATGCCTGGCGCTTGCTTCTCACGAGGCTCTCTCGGACGGATCGGTAGGCTCCTCAAAAGCTCACGACCTCACGTGTCGGTTCGGAACTTGTCCTAACTAAGGTAAATTGCAGCAGTAAGCGCGCGGCAGGATTCGCGGGCTCATGAAAACACATCTCCAGCTTGGCCTAAGGAATAGAAGCAGTAATCTGTTTATGTCGGATTTCGGGTTCCGGCAGACCCTTGAGGTTCGAACACTGGGGTGCGCGCGGAATCTCGCCCTCTACCTACCTGCACCCCGTCGCCTTGCTAGGATCTAAACTACGAAAGGAACAACACAAGAGATACAGGGTTTATACTAGTTCGGGCCACCATTGTGGTGTAATACCCTACTCTAGTTTGTGGTGTGGTGGATTGCCTCTTGGGCTGATAGTGATGAACAATACAAGGAAGAATAGCTTCGCGAGGGTCTGCTCTTGGCTGGTGCGATGAACTGCTAGGGGGAGTTCAATCGCTTCTCTCTATCTCTCTAGTTTGTTCTCTTGCTATCTTTCTGGATCGATCCCCCCTACCCTGTGGGTGGCTAGCCTTATTTATAGGCAGAGGCCATGGGCCTCTTCCCAAATATTGAGCGGGAAGGGCGCCAACAATCGGCCATTTTTAAGGGGAACATATGGTACACTTATCCTGACTAAAGTTGGTCCTCGCCTGTCAAAGGCTCTGGTGGTGACGCCGGCTTGGGCTCCACAATGACGTCCTTCCTGCCGTTGGACTGGTCTTGGTCTTGGTGCCCCACAATGGACGCCATTGCTTGATGCTCTCGCCGGCGCTTGCTCCCTTTGCTCCACAGAGGAAAGGAGGACAACTGCTGCTGGTGGCGCCTGGCGCCCTTTGGTCGTCATGGCTTGTGTCATGGGCACCTCGTGAGGTACCCGCCTTGATCTCTCCGCCTCCTCATGAGCCACTGATGAGGCCGTGCACGAGGAAGCTCCCTGTCGTCCGCCCCGCGAGGCTTGGCCCCTCGTGAGGGTCTTGAGCTTGTGTTGATGAAGATGGGCCGTGATGGGGCCCCCTTTGAGCCATGCCGCAGGACGCAGGAAGGCAAGTCTGGGACCCCCGTTCCCAGAACACCGACAGTAGCCCCCGGGCCCAAGGCGCGCCCGGACTTGGCCGAGCGGAGAGGCGAAGGGGCAAGTCCGGCGTCTTGGGCCCTAACAGCTGCGGCCTTAGGGCGCCAAGCGTGGCGGTTGATTGGACATGGGTGCCTCAAAGAATCACATGAAGTCGATAAAGGAGCGGCGTCTACCTAGGCTTTGCTTCCCTTGCTTTCTCCGTTCTTGCCAGATCCCTTTCTTGCGCCTCTCCTTCCTTCTTCGCCTCATGATTCCGCTGGGAGGACCCTGAGCTCGGCTGCAAAGACGCTGGCCGCGGCACCTCGCAATCGGGGCAGAGGTTGAGGTCGTTGCCCCGGGCGAGGTCTTCATGACTCGAGGCTGGGGTGAGATCACCCGGGTCCGCAGGACAAGGGGCGATCTCGCGGTCCACCTGGAGTACGATGGCGCTTAGGTCATGCTCTTCAAGGTCTTCGATGCGGAAGGGTGCCGGCTAGAGTGCTGCCCCGGGAGAGGTGTTCGAGGCCCTGCCGTGGCGAGGGCCAGGCCCGCTGGCCGCTCTCTCGGCAGCTCTTCAGGCGGTGGAGGCGTCGGAGGATCCAGCGACTCCGCCGAGCACTTCGCGACTCCGGAGACGAGCGACGACAGCTACGAGCCCCCGAGCCTGCGCCACTCTCGGAGCAGGGCGGGCTCGGCAGGCCGTCGCCGCCCCTGATCTGGATGGGGTTGGCGCCGGTGCCCGACGGCCCGCTGTTGATGATGGCGTCTTTTGTAGGGGCGCGTGTAGTTAGCGTTCTTTAGGATCTACTCCCTGCGAGGAATCAAAAGCGCGCCCCGTGGGGGCTTGTAAGGGCCTGTGGCCCTGTTTGTTAATATGATCCTTGTTGTGAATCGGTATGAAGTTGCTCATCCCGCCTTAGCTCAGTTCTCCCTTCGAACCTCGCGAGGGCTTGATGCTCTGCGCCGACAGGTCCGATCCCAAGGCAAGCTTCAGCCGTCGCTGGTATGCCAGGTCACGATGTCGTGGTCAAGGCCAGGAGGTGAGCGGCCCGGGGTCCGGTAAGAGCCCCTGAGCCGCGATGCTCAGGAGGTTCCCCTTAGCGCCCAAGCAGCCATCGTTCGGTGAGAAAGGAGAGCGACGTTGCTAACTCGGGATTGCGTTTGGTGAGGGGACGGTGCCGTGTTAGTTAATGCTTACGGAGGGTGACTTATCTCGAGAATCAGGAGTCGCTTCCTGGTGTGTTGTCGGGTCCTTGCATCGGCAGGCGAGGGGTCGCTTGGCGAGGTCCTCACGTGTCCCTCCCTCTCGCCTTTGCTCCCTTTCTCGCTTCTACGTCCTCGGGTCGGCGCCGAGCGAGTCTCATCTGTCGCTGGTATGCCAGGTCGCGATGCCGTGGGCAAGGCCAGAGGGTGAGGGCTGGAGAGCCAGTAGGAGCCCTGAGTCGCGATGCTCAGGCACCCCCCCCCCCTTTAACGTGCAAGCGGTTCGCGTGGGTGAGAGTGAAGGAGACATCATGGGGGCTCGCCTGACGCTGCTCCTTGAAGAGATCATGTGGGCTCATCACAGAAAAACGAAAGTTCACCGTTACGACCGTCAGTCAGCCGTTGGTTGCCCCGGAAGGGTGACGAGGCACTGAAGGCTTGACGAGGTAGCGCTATGCGGGGCTGCCGCGGCCAGATCTCAGCCATTCAGGTTTGTCGGCGTTGCGGGGACGGACCCATGTGCAAGCGCCGTGCCGTTAGGGAGCAGCTCCATCAGTTGGTGTCAGTCGAGCGGGCAACTAGGTCAAGCATGTTAATCACGAAGGAGCAAGTCCATTTAGATAAGCGCAAAGAAGACGAGCATCGCTCGGTCGGACCCGAACGACTTGGGGATGATGCAGCCCGAGGGGCGCCCCCAATAAGTTAAGCTAGGAACAGGAAGTAAAAGGGATACACGCCGCAGGGACGGACCCACGCGGCCTGGGAATAATGCAGCCCTGGGGCGCCCCACCGGAAATGAAACTTGAAAGATGTCACTGGTAGCGTTGAACACGAAAGGGTGTTGGTGCGGCAGACTCGGTGGGCTGCGGAGCCGATCCTCACGAGCCCCTGTGCTCGGGGCTTCGGGAGGCTCCGGAGGCGCTGGTGGCTCCTCGTGGACCATCTCCATCTCCGCCAGGGCTGTGGAACGCCTGGCCTCTTGAGCCTCCAGGATGTCCTTCATGAGGCGCTGGTACGTGGCAGACGCGTTCGGCAAGCCGTAAGGCATGCGAACGTAGCTGTGGGGTGGACCTCCGCAGCGCCCCACGTGAGAGGGCTAGATGCGCTCCTGAGTGGCGGCTCGGTTGAGCCCTGGTATGTCGATGCAGACGTGCAGCCCACCAACCTCGCCTGGATGGGGAGCCACGGCAGGTAAGCGGCGACTGCCACTCATGACTTTTGACTCTTGCAGCTCCTGAATGATCTTGCTGACGAACTCCTGAGAGTTTGGCCCTCCTTGCCTTGCTCCTTCTTGAGGGAAACGTGCTTCGAAACACGCCTCCAAGTGGTGCCCAAGCGCCTCCCTCGTGACCCCAGCAAGGTCGGTGGCCCTCCAGGGGGGAGCCCCCGAGCCCTGCCTGAGGAGGGCGCCAGGCGCGCTTTCCTATGCGATAGAAGGAGGTTCCCCTTGAGCAGGCGCGAACCCTGAGGGGCCGGGCCGGACGATATCTTCTTCTTCTTGGGAGCGGTCTCGGGAAGCCTCCTGCTTCCGCGATCTGGGTCCTTCAATGATGCGGCCTGAAAGGCTCGCTCCAGGGAGCACACTGCGTCTTTCTCTTTGCAGGGCACCATGATGACTCCGCCACTTCCTGGCATCTTGAGGACGTTGTAGCCGTAGGGTTACGGCCATGAACTTGGCCAGCTGGGTACCCGAGGATGGCGTTGTATGGCAGGCGAATGTGGGCGACGTCGAAGTCGATGAGCTCGGTGCGGTAGTTGTCGCGTGCGCCGAAGGTGACAGGGAGGCGAACCTGCCCGATCAGGACCGTGGACCGTCGGTGACCCCAGAGAAAGGCTTGGTCGGCTGGAGCTGATTGTAAGGCACTTGGAGATTGTTGAACGTTTCTACGGACAGGACGTTGGGCCCTGCCCCGCCATCGATGAGGGTCTTGGTGACTAGCACGTTGCTGATGATTGGGGAACAGAGCATCGGGAAGACTCCGGCTGTTGCCGCACACTTGAGCTGATCCGCTGAGCTGAACGTGATGGTGCACGCCGACCACCTGAGGGGGCGTGTGGCTTCGAGCTTGGGGAGGACTGCATTCACTTCACGGGCGAACTGCTTGAAGATGCGTTGAGAGGCTGGGGCTTGAGCTCCGCCCAGGATGCAGGCGATCGCGCGCGGCTCCTGGAAGCCCCCAGCCCCCTCATCCTGATGATGGTCTTCATTTCTCCTTGGCTGCGGTGGCAGAGGAGGGAGGCCTGCGTTGCCTTGCGGGCGATCCTCGCGAGGCTGATCCCTCCAGCCTCCCTCGCGAGGCGGGTCTTGCCAGCGATCCTCGCGAGGCTGGTCGCGCCATCCTTGGCGAGGGCCGCGGTCTTCCCAGCGTCATGCGTTCCTTCCTCCTCCTCGGCCGTAGCCCCGGTCGCTGCGGTCGGGACGTCGGCCGATCCTCCCTTCTCGCACGGCTCGGAGTTCTTGACATTCGCTGGTGTTGTGGGTGTGGAGGTCGTGGTACACGCAGTACCGGCCGCCCTTGGAAGACTCGGGCTGATCTCTGCCCTGCTTGGTGTCCGGTTCTGCCGCGAGCACGGCAGCCCCCTTGCGCTTCACGTCCTTGGCCTTGGATTTCTTCTCTTCTGGGTCTGCGGCAGGCAGCTCGAGGAGGGAGAGACGCCCTTCCTCGGCCCTGGCGCACTTGGTCGCCAAGTTGAACAGCTCCAAGGAAGTGCACAGATCTTCATGCATCGCCAGCCTCCTCCTTCATCTTGACGTCGCGACACCGTCGAGAAGGCGGAGATGATGGCCTCCTCGGTCACCTTGGGAATCTTGAGGCGTGCGTTGTTGAAGCTACCGGATGTACTTCGCAAGGTCTCTCTGGTTGCTGCTTGATGCGGCGCATGTCGCCACGGCGGTGGCCGGTCGCGAGTACCTTGGAAGTTGGTGATGAAGCGGTACGCATCTCGTCCCAGGAGGAGATCGTGCTCGGGGCCGTGTTCAGGAGCCAGTGCGGGCCCCGTCTTTGAGCGCCATGGGAAACCAGTTCGCCATGACCTTCTCGTCTCCGTTGGCGGCTTCGATGCCCAGCTCGTAGAGCTGGAGGAACTCTGCGGGGTCGGCCGTACCATCGTAGCGAGGTGTCAGGTCTGGCTTGAACTTGCCGGGCCACGCGACGCTGTGCAGCTCGGGGGTGAAGGCACGGCATCCAGCTGTGGCCACGGAAGGCCTTGGATGACAAAGAGCTTGGTCTTGCGGGTCCCCATGCGCTGCAGCTGGAAGCAGCGCGGGGTCTTGACGTGCCGGGGCAGGAGCGTGGTCGCGACAAGCTGGAGCAGGGAGCACTCGGGCAGCTTCTTGCGGGCGAGGGACCTCCTGACAACTCTGCTCTTGCCGCGCTGGCGCCGGACGGAGCGGGTTCCGCCCAGGGACCACCCGCCTTTGGGGCTGTGGCGCCTTCTTTGGGGGAAGCGGCGAGGTGCCCCGAGCTTGCCGCCCGCTGGGACGGGTTCGGTGCGGCGGACAGACGGCGAGGGAGCCCCTGCGGCGCGGACGAAGCTTCAGCGATGCGGTCGAGCCACTCTTCGTAGACGGCGCCGGCAGGGACGGTAGCGCAGGAGAGCTCGTTTGCTGCGATGAGCGAGCTCGAGCCTCCATGGGTGCGCGGAACGCGCGAGACGAAGAACCAGCCGGGGCAAGCGAGGGGGTAGCAGTGCGGCCGTCTTGCCTCACGGAGGGATGCTGGGACGATGCTTGCTGCTCGTTCCCCGCCGGGCCGGTGGCGGCGTTGACGGAAGGCGACGGGGAACGACGAGGGCGCCCGCCGACGGGTGCCGTCTGGGCGACGCGGGAAGCGAGAGCGGCTCGGCGCTTGGCACGAGCACGACGAGCGTTAGACATGGATGCGGTGGTCGACGGAGAACAGCGTGGCGGAAGACGAATCACGGCGCACCCCTACCTGGCGCGCCAAATGTCGGATTTCGGGTTCCGGCAGACCCTTGAGGTTCGAACACTGGGGTGCGCGCGGAATCTCGCCCCCTACCTACCTGCACCCACCCGCCTCGCTAGGATCTAAACTACGAAAGGAACAACACAAGAGACACAGGGTTTATACTAGTTCGGGCCACCATTGTGGTGTAATACCCTACTCTAGTTTGTGGTGTGGTGGATTGCCTCTTGGGCTGATGGTGATGAACAATACAAGGAAGAACAGCCTCGCGAGGGTCTGCTTAGCTGGTGCGATGAACTGCTAGGGGAGTTCAGTCGCTTCTCTCTCTCTCTCGCTTGTTCTCTTGCTACCTTTCTGGATAGATCCCCCCTACCCTGTGGGTGGCTAGCCCTATTTATAGGCAGAGGCCCTGGGCCTCTTCCCAAATATTGAGCGGGAAGGGCGCCAACAATCGGCCATTTTGAAGGGGAACATATGGTACACTTATCCTGACTAAAGTTGGTCCTCGCCTTTCAAAGGCTCTGGTGGTGACGCCGGCTTGGGCTCCACAATGACTTCCTTCCTGCCGTTGAACTGGTCTTGGTCTCGTTGCACCAAAATGGACGCCTTTGCTTGATGCTCTCGCCTGCGCTTGCTCCCTTTGCACCAAAGAGGAAAGGAGGACACTGCGCGGGCTGGCGCCCGCCTGGCGCCCTTGGTCGTCATGGCTTGTGTCATGGGCACCTCATGAGGTACCCGCCTTGATCTCTCCGCCTCCTCGCGAGCCAGCCTGATGAGGCCGTGCTCGAGGAAGCTCCTGTCATCCGCCTCATGAGGCTTGGCCCCTCGCGAGGGTCTTGAGCTTGTGTTGATGAAGATGGGCCGTGATGGGCCCCCCTTTGAGCCACGCCGCAGGCCGCAGACAGGCAAGTCTGGGGACCCCCGTTCCCAGAACGCCGACAGTTTACATGAGCGGCTTCCCCTCCCAAAATGATCTTACAACTTTCAGGGCCGTGCCCGAGCTTTCGCATGCAGGGTCAATGGCAAGGAAGCACGGGCTCAATCAGACATGTCGCTCACTGCATCCTCCGGGTCGCCCTTGGACGCGTCGCTGGCGTCGCTGGCATCACCATCACCGTCACCGGCGCTGCCCTCACCATCGTCGGCCACGTCACCTTCATCCACCGCGACCACCACCGCGTTGTCCTCGGAGGTGAAGGCCCTGACTAGAGCATCCACATTGTCTTCCACCCAGCGCACCAGGTCGCCCGGATGGCCTCGGGTACAGGGGCAATGGCAGCGTCAAAATCGAAGTTGTGGTTGATGTTCTGGAGATGGCTGAAGACGCAGGAGAACGCGCACCCGAGCAGGCCACGGCTCCTCTCTGCAACAAGCTCGCGAGCCCTCTCGGACCGATTCTCCAGGCGTGTCACCACATCGGTGAAAAAAAGCGGAGGTGACTGGCGTAATCATTCGTGTGGGGATGAGGGGCATGTTTGTCGCAGACGGTGCCCAGCGCTATGTTGGCTCTGATCCTGAGGCCTTGGAGCATGGGTGCGTGCACGCGTTCCAGCGTCTGCCGCCGAAGTGCTTCCTCCCTGCTCTGCGGCGCGGAGGACTCGGCGCTGGCGACCCACTGCTGGAGAGAAAGCAGCTCGGCACGGGCGGAGGCTAGCTCAGGGCGACTACGGTGGCTTCTCGCGTTGTTCCGCCTCAGCCAGCCCTGACCTGAGGGCAGTAGTCCTGCCCACAGCTTCGGCTTCCACAAGCTTCAGCTTCAGGTCGTACCTGCCAACAAGATCTGCGCGAGCCTCGGCCACTCGGCGGTCGACCTCCTACTGGGCCTTGGCCTCGTGTGCACCGACAGCATCTTCTGCTTGGGCAACCTGGCGCTCCCTCGTCTCCAACCACTCGAGCTCGAGGCTGCGCTCTGTGGCCTCCAGCAACAGTGCCTCCTCGCGCCTCGAGACCTCCTCCTCGTCGGACGATGCACCTCTCATCGACGCCAAGGCGGCTCTGCGCACCTCCACCTGCTGCTCCAAGGAGGCTTTCAAGGCCTCGAGCTCCCGCCTGCGCTCCTCGGTAATCGCGCGAGGACTGGCTGCCTCCCTGGCGTCCTCCAAGGCTCGGGCGCTGGCCTCGCGCGAGGTTGCCAGGGATGCCTCGGCCTTCGCATTGGCGTCCTCACGCTGAAGGCGCCCAAGGTTGATAGCCACCTTCAGTTGATGCCACTCCTTCACCAGCCAAAGACCCTCAGCCTCAAGGCGCGCATCGACGTCCACGAGTTCTCCGCTGATTCGGCTCATCGCGCCCATCGCCTCCTAAAAGAGCTCGTGGCGGATGGCGCTCCACTCGTGCGCAAACTTAAGCGCGCGACCAGGTCCGTCCTCCATGGCGGGGGTTGCCGGCGGGTCCCGAAGCGGCTCGCCAACCAGGCTTTGGCAGCGGCCCCGATGGTTTGAGGCCCGCTGCTCGAAGAGGAAGACAGGATCAAAGCCATCTAGCCGCCGTCCACAACCATAGGAGGAGCCCTTGGCACGCTTGCTGCATCCCAGGCGAGGCCACGAAGGAGAGACGGCAAGGGCGAGTCTCGAGGCGCCAGGCTGGCGAGTCTGCCTCTCCGGCCGACCTCGCGTCGGGGGGGCATGCTGGCTTGGGGCGCTCAAGGACAGCAGGGGATTCGAAGCAGCAGGAGGTTGCTTCCCGGGAGAATTTGCGGCCTCAGCAGAAGGGACCCTGAGGAGCCACTGTCAGAAGGGGAAGCATCACTCGAGAAATTACAAAGATAAGTTACTCACTCGTCTATGGCGATATACTTCCTTTGCTTCAGCAGCCGGAAGGCGCCACTGCTGCAGCTTGGAGACCCTTTCCTCTTGCGGAGCGCATAGAAGTCCAGACGGAGCCGGCCGAAGCGTGGGACACGGCAACCAGCGTAGGGCACGGCTGGTGAGCCGCCCGAGGAGACGACCTCAGGAGCGCCGAGCTGGGGAGAGCCCTCGGACTCCGCCTCACGATGACCTACTGAGGCCTCGGGGGCTTCGGCCTCGGGGGCTTCGGCCTCATGAGCAGCGGATTGCATCGCCCCCTCGACTGTCACCCCAGGGCAAGAGTCACGGGCTCCCGGGGATGGCACCTCGAGAGCCTCAAGCGGTGCCGACGCCTCAGCACCCGCACCTCCAACCTCCAGCGGTGCTTTCCCCCTGCGTCCACTCTCGGGGTAAGCTCGGCGCCGGCGGCAAGGAGGGGAACCACGATGACGGGATTCTCGCGAGGCCCTTCAAGGCCTACTGGACGCAGCCCCCATTCATCGAAGGGGGGCATCTGCCTGCGCACTCCACCCTGTTTAAGCAGCAATACAAGAGACAGCCCTCCGGCGGCATGTCGGCTGGTGAGGGGTCACTCGTCAGGACCTCGAGCACCATTCTTCGTGCCTCGGGCGGAAGCCCCGACTCCTGAAGCCTCGTGCCTCGGGCGGAAGCCGCCGGACAGGGTCCACGTCAGCCGGGAATGGCACTGGAGTGGGGCGGCACGGCGTCGGAGGAACTCCTTCATCAACATGGCCGCGGTCACGCCAAGATCTTTCAGCCTCTTCAATCTAAGCCAGACGAAGGCGAGGCGGGAATCCGCAAGCTTCTCGTGGCTCCACCTTGACCTGGGAACGACGGGCGCCGATGGAAGTGATAGCAGGGGGTTGCGCACGCCGATGTCGACGAACACCCACCGCGTCCAAAACCCGCTCGCGGACGGGGCAAGCTCAAAGTTGATCCCCGAACCGGCCGTTGCAGGCACCTTCTGGAAGCTCAGGCACCCTGAGCATTGCCGAGGATCGGTAAGATGCAGCGAGAAGAAATGGCGTAGTAGGGCCACGGAAGGGGCAATGCCCACCATGGCCTCGCAGACAAAGGCGAAGACAGCAAGAAGGGCAACAAATTGGGGATCCAGGTGCAGCATATGGATCTAATAATGGGAGAGCACGGCGTTGAAGAAGGTGGAAAAGGGAGGAACCAGGCCGGCCCACAGGGCGTCAACGAAGAATTGGACTTCAATGGATGTCCTATCAACAGAGGTGCGGGATGCAGGCGGTGGAACATCGAGCGAGGCAGAGAAAGGGGGAAAGGCCTAGGGCCTCACCGACGTTGTAGATGGCCAGGGCGGCGAGGCTCGGTGATGCGCTTAGGGGAGTGGCCGAGGAGGTCCGGCGGTCGACGACAATGACTCCGTCGAGGGCGGGTTTCGGGGGGCGTGGTCGGGGTCGTGCCCCCGATCTTGATCCAGATCGCGGGGAAGGGAGGAGCGAGGGAGTGGGGGAAGTGGGGGTGGTTATCGCTAGGGTTTGGGGTAGTGGGGGTTAAGGGGAGTGAGGGTGGCCGGCCTGGTGGCCTGGATGCCCAGTTGGACCGTACGGCCCAAGGGGAGGGGGAGGCCTGGGGTTTTCCTTTTAGCTTTTCTTTCATTTTTGTTTTTCCTTTTTCTTATTTTTCTTTTATTTTATTTCTAGTTTCACTTTTATTTTAGTTTTATAAATTATAAAAGTAGTCCCTAATTTAGTGTTAATATTTATGCTACTACCACATTAATTCATAACCCAAAATAAAATAGTTTAATATTTTATAAAATTCAATAGGCATTTATTTAATTGTTTTAACTATTGTTTTATTTATTTTACGACATTCAAATACTTTTAAAGATGTTGGTTTCTTCACCATTATTACTTATGCATTATCTATCACCCATAGAACAATTTAGTTTTAACATATGAAAGCCTTTATTGTTTGACTTGATTTTGAATTCGGATTTGAATCGGTTTCGAACCAACGCGAGTTTAGCAACAGTAACCGTGGTGACATGGTATCATTAGCAGGTAGTAGCTTAATTATCCGGGCGTTACACCTACTCAGACATGAGGACAAGCGATGGGTAAATCAAGATAAACTTGGAGTAATGATCGAAGTAATGTAAGTATGTACCCATTATGATATTGTATTACAAAGAGATGAAAGGGTATGATGGTGATGGAAATGACTGATGTTCTAGTCCCCTTGATTGAGATGATGATGATGATGTAGAGCCTTTCTAACGATTCCCCCTTCGAATCCCTTCCGGGGGCTAGGATTCTTGATCCGTCGAAGTTTTCGATCTCTGTGTGGCTCTCCTTTTCGATCCAAAAGTATGGGGGTTAATATAGTCGTCTTCTTTCGTGGAACCCCTCGTGCAGCTGGTTTTCATCCCTTTTGACTTGTGCTTTCTATGGTATGTTCCTATCACGCAAATCAATGTGATTTTCACCCCATATTCTCAGGATTTCTTTCTTATGCTTCAAAAACTCCTCTGTGTTCAGGATCCTAATGAAACCAATAAGAAGGTGCGTGAACATGATAAATTCCGACAAAGCCTACAACTATGACACGGAACTAGAAGTGAAACATGACGCAATTTTGGATGCATCAACTCCCGCAATCTAGAGTTTTGTTCGCCCCAGAGCAAATATCATAGCTTGAAAGAACAAGGCCATCTGGTTCATGAAGCGCGAATAAACATAAATGAATGAGTCCACTTCATTGAATCAAATGATCACATAACATACATGATCGATGAGCTCCATTGTATCATCACCTACGATAGAAATATGAAGGCTTCCACACCATTAGTGATCAGTTCATTAGGCATAACAACTCTATGTAACAATTCATCTCTGCTTCGACCAAGCAAGGTGCAAGGGGCTCTCATTACTTTGAAGCGTAAGCATGCTTTATTTGTTTTTGGACTTGATGTTTCATAATTTTTACCTTCTCTCGGGAAGTAGCTATTTTTGCCTATGCCACAATCATTTACTGTTTAACATGTGACATGTAAGATAAACATGCTTAACCAGGATAAATGAAAAATGTGCTTCGTAATTTTTTTAACAATTATTCTGAAAACTTGGAGACCTTGCATTTCCCGCAACTTGCTCTTCTAATTTGCTTTTGTTGGATAAGTATCCAAGAACTATTTTTTATTTTCTCAATAATTTCATAAGACAACTGAAGTGGAAATAATCTATCACATGTAGTTGCTAACTTTTGCTAGTCGATCGACGCCCAAGATGTGGAAGACTTATAATTATACGGTGGTGAAGATATAATAACTCTCAAACTAAATCTTGTAGATACTACGATTATCTCAAGAATGCAATTAAACCTACTCATTATAAATATCTACCATAATTGGAGAAAGATTCCTTCCTAGTTCAAAAAGAAACTCAACGGTTCAACTTATTGTGCAAACGAGCTTAAGTTCAACTAGAATGCAACAATGCAAAAATAATAAAGATACAATGGCTTCAAATATCTGCAAGCTTAACACTCTAAGCTGACGAGATTCGTTCATGCCTCTAGTTTGTGGTATCGTGATTTTCTTCTTTGATAGGTGCAGGATCATGAGCAAGTGCTTGGCGGAGTCATTAGTTGGTTGCCTCAAGCACGACGATGTGGGCTTTGAGAACATCCACCTTCGCCTCCAGCTGGGCAATGGCCCAAAGTGTTGGGAAACATAGTAGAAAACCTGCCCTACAATCACCCAGGAACAATATGAAGATGCATAAAAGGTTTCGATCACGATTGTTACTGACTCCAAGTAGTAGCTGAAGTAGATGAGTCAGTGTAGACTGTACTTGGAGTCCCTTGAACCGTAGATGAACGATCCCGTGAACCACGCACAAACGGAAGACCTAAAGCACAACCTCTCTACTTGGTTACAAGCGTACGGTCTTCAGGATCCGGCAGCGCTTCACCGTCCAGCGATAATCATTGCCGGAGAATTAGAGGGAGGAGATTAATACCACACTGGGCTTCTAATTATGAGGATTAGATAATCTAGGTCAAGCTCTGATTGATCAACTAGGACCATCTAGAACTAGAACTAGAGAACTAGAGGTGGCTCCAAAACTTGTATGTCCAAATAGCACCAAAACCTCAAGTATACATAGGATGGAGGGAGAGGTAGGGGCGCCAAGCAAGGAGGGAAGGCCCCTCCTTGTTGTGTCGTCCTAGGGGGCAGGAGGAGTCCCTCCCCCACTCCAATTCAGCCTCCTCACATGGGAATAGGGGCCGCCTACCCTACATGGGCCATGGTGGCCCAATTCTCCTTCCACTACTTAGCCTTTTAAGACCGTTGATATTAAATTACATATAAAAGCCTCCTAACAATTACTAGATCCTTTTGTTATTAATTTAACATCACCGAAAATATTTTCCACCTACATATTATTTATCGGGAATACTCGGCATTGCCGATAAACTCTGAAACCCTTCCGGTGACCCCGGGATGCTTCCGGTTCCTCTCGAAACTATTTTGAATATTAACAAAACAATTCCACAAATAAATCCTTAATACTCTTGTCCTAATAACACTCAGCAGGTCGTGATTACCTTTAGCTTTTGACCATGTATGTTTGTTAAAACATAGACATGAACGAAACCCCTTCGTTCAATGACCGATAGCGGAACCGTGGACGTCCATATTGATCCCTATGATTACATGAATGCCACTTGAGTGAACCTTCATTTATCACGTGATGTTCCCTTTGCTTCATGATACTTTAGAAAACCCGAGGTGAGATGTATCAGTATCCTCTTGAGCCATCACCATGCTCACTATACCGTTCTCCTCGTCATCGGTTTTGTTCTTCTTTTCTCGTTGACGTGTTCTGGCATCCCCACGGCGTAGTCACCTGTGTATAAACAGACAATGATGGATTCCATCACACCGAGAGGGTCCTAAAAATATATCTCCATCGTTGGAGGAGCAAATTACACTCTCGACCAATCTAGTCCCTTGTCAAACTTTCCGATGAACCTATAAGTTGTCGTTATGATCACCGTGTTATATATGATGTTTGAGCAACCCCAAAGTCCACTGTACATTAAGAAGTGACTACGATACTCTCATGGTCTAAGGAACTAAAACACAAAATAACACTCCATGTTATAAGAACTGATTTCAGACAATATTATCTCAAAGTATAACAAACAAGTTTGGGTCGATTTAATATGATCGTTCTTCTAACGCCATACTTTCAAAGTTATTTTAGGACTATCGTTACACTTGACGATATCCTAATATCCGTAAAACATGATCACAAACAACACTTGATCTAGTCTTAGAGGCGATACTAGGAATCTTATTTTGCCGTTTATCATTTCAAACATGCATATGAGTTTTCCACCAAAACACATATTCCAAGATCATAGCAGTTATAACATGGAAATATAATAATACAATATTATTACCTCTAGGGCATATTTCAAACAGTCTCCCACATGCACTAGAGCCAATAATCTAGTTAGCACATTTTCTTTTACACCAATGGCAATCCGGTATTTGTTCATGCTTTCCTTGTGGTATAACCTTGCTACTTGTGAGTTGCATTGAGACTTCCTTGGAGAGAAGAGGATAATGTGGTACAGTAGAGATAAGTATTTCCATCAGTTAAGAACCAAAGTTATCAATCCAGTAGGAGAACCACGTGAAACCTCGTTAGTAGCACCTACACACAAAAGAGCAAATACTTGCATCCAACGCGATCAAGGAGGTTGCAATCCCCTTGGTGGTTATTTACAAGGATCATAACTGATAGCGATAGATAGATAAATAAAACACAAAATAAAATAATGTTAAATAAATTGCAACAAGGTATTTTTGGATTTTATATATGACAAAAGTAGACCTAGGGCCATAGTTTTCACTAGAGGCTTCTCTCACAAATAAGAAGCACACGCTGGCTAAACAAATTACTATTGTAAAATTGAAAGAAAAGCACATAGTTATGATGATATTCAAGGCAATTATCATGTATATAGGCATCACGTCCGAGACAAGTAGACCGACTCATGCCTACATCTACTACTATTACTCCACCCATCAACCCTATCCAGCATGCATCTAGGGTATCAAGTTCATGAAAAACGGAGTAACGCCTTAAGCAAGATGACATGATGTAGACAAAGTAAACCCAAGCAATATGAATAAACCTCATCGTTTTCCCCTTAATGACAATAATACAAATATGTGGCATGTCCCTTCACATCGCGGCTTTGAGCACCGCAAGATTGAACCCATTACAAAGCACCACTCCCATTGCAAGATAAATCAATCTAGTTGGCCAAACCAAATGGATAGATCAGAGAGAAATACAAAGCTATAATAATCATGCATAAAATAATTTAGAGAATACTCAATTAATATTCATGAGGAATCTTATCATAAACCCACAATTCATCGGATCCCAACAAACACACCGCAAAAGAAGATTACATCGAATAGATCTCCAAGAACATCGAGGAGAACATTGTATTGAAGACCAAAGAGAGAGAAGAAGCCATCTAGCTACTAGCTATGGACCCATAGGTATGTGGTAAACTACTCACACATCATCGGAAGGGCAGCAAGGTCGATGTACAAGCCCCCCCCCCCCCCGTGATCAATTCTCCCTTCGGTAGAGTATAGGAAAAGGCCTCCAGATGGGATCACAGAAGAACATAAACTTGTGGCTATGGAAAAAGTATTTTGGGTGGCTCTCTGATGTATTGGGAATATTTGGGAATTTATAGAGGTGTAATTAGGTCAAGAGGTACCATGAGGCGCCCACAAGCCTGGGGGGCGCCTCCCAAGCTTGTCGCTCCCCCATGGCTCTTTGGGTCTTCTCCTGAACCTTCTAGGGTCCCTTCTGGTCCAGAAAAATTTAATCCAAAGTTTACCTCTGTTTGGACTCTGCTTGATATTGATTTTCTAAAAAGCCAAAAACAAGCAAAAAAACAATTAGCACTGGGCACTAGGTTAGTCACAAAAATGATATATAATTGCATATAAAACATCCAAGATTGATACTATAATAGCATGGAATAATAAAAAATTATAGATACGTTGGAGATGTATCAAGCCTTCGTCCTATGAGATCTTGACAACTTTAGACCCATGTGCATCATTTTCATATCTATGCATCTATCATGCTTTCACAAGAATTCGTAATATATGTGAAAACAGGTTGTGTATATATTGAAGCACTGCCAGGACCTTTGATTCCTTAGACTGAGCTATGGGACCACTATTAAGAACCGCATTCCATTGGCACAATCATCTAGAAACCATACCAAGTTCATAAATGAACCTTTGATTCGTCACCCTCTATTGTTGCTTGTAAAGCAACGATATACTAAGCCTTCTGTTATAGAATTCACCACAATAAATTTCGTGGACCAATTCCAACTTATGTGCCACCATAAATCATTTAATTTAGACCAAAAAATCGCCTGGAGCACTGATGAAGATTTTATCGATGTACTACTTACAACAAGTTTGTATTGATGTAACTCCTTACATCAATCTCTTCATCTTCTCTGTATGCGAGAAATATGTCGTTGGTACTTAACGTCATTTTCACTATTGTCGTATGATCAATAATTTGGTCATTCTGGTAACTTCCTCACAACTTACTTGGAGTACTAGACATATCTGGTTGTTTACATACCATGGAACATATTTAACACAAGTGTGATTGAAGTCATGTATTTGGCTCATCGGCATTTCAGGATGCAGATCATTTCTTAAAACTCCTTCCATGTGACTTTGACAAGAAACTCTTCTTGTGTATTTCATACTAAACTGATGTATTCTACCAATATGTATTTTGGGTAAGTCCAATTAGACACTACTATCGCATAGATCATTACGCCTAATACGAGGACTATATATTGTCTAAGTACTTTACTAAAAAACTAGTTTCCATGAAGTCTTAATCTGTGTGAGGAAATTTATATAATTTCCAATCAACAATGTGTCATGCACATATAGTATTTAGAAATATTATCATGCTCCCACGTACTTTCTTATAAATACAAGCATATTTGCTTTCCTTGATGAAATCAAAATATTTGACCATTTCATCAGTACAAAGGTTCCAACTCCACGTTGCTTTCTTCAGATCATTATAGAACCTCTTGAAGTTTGCACACTTACTAGCATCCTCCAGATCAACAAAATTACCTTGGACCGTATGAAATACACAACCATGGTTCAGTTTCCATCTCATGGGAATCATTTTGGCATCCATCTATTATATCTCATAACTGAAATATTTGGTAATTGCTAGTTTAACCCGAACCGACTTTAAGTATTGCTACAATGAGACAATCCTCATTATAGTCAACTCCTTGATCTTGTCATAAATTATTTGTAACAAGTCAAGCATTATAAAACATTTTTATCTTTGTCAATTTATAGATCCATTACTAATCTTTAGATTCTAATTAAGTCTTTCGAAGGGTTCATCAAGCTAAGCTTAAATTATGTGAATGGATACTATCTTGGATTATGTTGCCACATAGCCAATTTCCGGAGTCAGGGCCCATCAACACTTCTTTGCGTATTATAGGTTCATTGTTTCTTCAATAATATTTCATCTGTGCACCACAAAGGTCTGCACAAATTTGCTCAACTTATATAGTTCGGTTGCAACTCCAAACAAAGTCTCTATATCTCATGTAGAGGCTTTCGTATCATTCACAGGAGGAAATTCTAGAATTACTTCCATTGTTTCTTTTCTTTGACTTGATGACGAAGATTTTGTAATCTTGCCGAGTTGCACTATCCTCCCACTCACTCTTTTGCAGAAAACATTTTCTTCAAATTTTCCACACTCTATGGCAAAACACTTTGCCTCGGCTTAGTGATAGAGGAATACCCAATCATTTTGGATAACCAACAAAGTAGCACTTATTTAAAAAATTTGATGGCGCTCTTTTCAGTGTAAAAGCCATAGTCTCTAAAGCATCACATTAAAAAGTATATTGGCGAAATAATCAATGTCATCTTTGATCTCACCATGTCATACATGGCTTGATTATATCTTCTTGAAATATTCTACTCTTAGTAATGTTCTCGGAAGTGCAAGCTATAAAATTCTTTTCATAGCTCATCAGACATTCACTAAATTTGTAACTAAAATTCTTTCTGCAATTCAATTGTAGAAACATATTTTTTTGTTACAATGAGTTCTACTTCATTCTGAGAAATCTTTTGAAACATTTCAAAAGATCCAGATTTATGTCCCGGTAAATATAAATATCTACTTGAGTCAATCTTGAAGATATATAAATCCACTGCTTGCAACAACACTTATTGAACTACACACATCAACACACATGTTCCAATTTTTTGTTGCTCGTTCCTTATGGCATGTGAACGGTATCTTAGCTTACTTCACTATTTGAACAAAAGTTGCAAGTGTGAGATGATTCATAATCAGAGGACTTCAATATCCATCACTATGGAATTTCTCCATGCTGGTTTCTTCAATGTGATTAACTGCAGTGGCACACATATGTGGTATTCTTTTAGTCACGTTTAGCGTCAGTGTTATGGATATTCAATTTTATTATCAATATTCATAACATACATCTTATTCATAAGGAGTACGGCCTTTTTTCATAATATCAGAAAACTATCGTTATCTTATAAACAATCGCCTTACAACTTCTATGCAATAGGCTAGTGTGTAAAAAACTCTAAAATGAATTATGAAAATAAATACAAAGGTAATATGCTAATGAAAAGTATCATAACTTTTATAAAGTTTTCAACACATATTTTAACCACATTGTTTTGTTGGTTATTTAGGCCATTGTAGTTGATTGCAACGATTCACATCAACATGCAATTGAGTCGATATCCTTGTATCAATGTTTAATCACAATATCGAAGAATTAATTATCAACAAATTGGTCATAATTCCAAAGAATTACACTTTACTTGACCAACTGTCTGTACATCTTATAACTTGTATGATATTCATACCTGAGCCGGGCATTCTAGTCTTCTTTTCTTTTCTGCCTTTTACTTCTTGTAGGAACGAAGTATGTCTACCAGAATGGGAGTTTTAAATTTTCTTTGGAAATCTCAAATCTCTCGGAACCCAGCAGCGGAGCGAATGAAAACAGAGTACAACGAGCGAATACAAGCTGCTGAATGGAATCTAAAAGCATGCATCGAGACAAATCACATGATTGATATAGCTCGAATGTAAAGAGGAGGAATAGAGGTAACCAGTGATGCTCGATGGCGATAAATTATTTGGTAGACGAGTTCGTCCTTCTGCACAAGGACTACATCTAGTTGGAGGGGTTGTGACTTAACACGAAAGATAAACTCTCTTCGCCCTATTCTCCTCAACAATTGGTTCGTCAACCAATGCCGATCAATCGTGGTAGATACTTGAGGAAATCTCTGAACCTTATAGACTTATTCCATGGGAACCACAATTACTCTTGGTCTCTGAAGAAACTGACACCTAACAGTCTATAGAGTTTGCAACTCTCAAGAGTAATAGGCGGAGCGTATTGGACTTAGATTTGAGTGATGTTGAACCACAATCTATTTTTTTGGCTATAGGGGTTTTCTCTCGGTGGATTTTAAACCCAAATCATTCTAGAGAGGGGGTTGCTCAACAATCTTCTCACAATCAAACGGAGCAGCCACCGGACAACACCGGTGCGGGGTGGCTATTTATAGCCACAACCTTCCCTGGTGGGAAATGACCATTATGGACACGCGGTCCAACCAATGGCCAACCGACACGTTCTCAACGGTCAGATTTCAAAGAGCAACGGTAACATTACTTGAGGACCAAGTAATGCTAACTCCTCAGTCAGAGACAAATCCCTCACAACGAAGAAGATCACAGTCTCTTGATGGCAAGTATTTGCTCGGAACACAAAGAGATTTCTCTCGCAACTTTCATAGGATTTGGGTTTAGCATCAGAGAATCGAAGCTTCAAACGCTACATCCCTCTTAATAGTACAGTGATCCCGTGACTCAATAAAGAGAAGAGAAACAACGAAATAAATGCTACGTCTTCACTTCGTCTTCAATCTTCTCAGTCGCAGTCACTTCCTTCGGACGAACACTGACCAATTGCTTCACGTCAGCAATTTTTGAGGGGTCACTCTTGTTATCATTATCTTCGGTGATAACCTTCACTGCTAAGCAGGGAATTATCTTCGGCAGTTGAACCAAACACCTCTTGACTCTAGGGACATGTTACTCTGTGTGCACTAGCAAACACATAATTCTCATACTGTTTATGTCAACAAACTCCAAAACATAAGGAGGCAAATTATTGCACTGACACTTCTTATAGCTCACTTTCAATATTAATCCTACTCACAAAAGAAGCATCCAACTCGAAGATTGTCGTGAGCCCCTGACTTCTTTGGGAAGGTGAGCATTCCACCATCTGACTATGCAGCACCTTTCGAGCCAGGGCGAGGAACAGGGGCACCTTCGGCGATGGAACAAGTTGGAGTTGTGTCGCCGGGCATCTAGGCAATGGCGAAGACTTTGTCGATTGATGATGACCCACAAGTATAGGGGATCAATCATAGTCCTTTCAATAAGTAAGAGTGTTGAACCCAACGAGGAGCAGAAGGAAATGACAAGTGGTTTTCAACAAGGTATTTTCTGTAGGCACTGAAATTGTCAGTAAAAGATAGTTTGATAGCAAGATAATTTGTAACGAGTAATAAGTAGCAATAGTAAAAATAGGTGCAGCAAGGTAGCCCAATCCTTTTTGTAGCAATGGATAGGCCAAAACAGTCTCTTATAGTAAGCAAAGCATTCTTGAGGACACGCGGGAATTTCATCTAACCACTTTCATCATGTTGGTTTGATTCACGTTCGCGACTTTGATAATTTGATATGTGGGTGGACCGCTGCTTGGGTGTTGTTCTTACTTGAACAAGCCTCCCACTTATGATTAACCCCTCTCGCAAGCATCTGCAACTATGAAAGAAGAATTAAGATAAAATCTAACCATAGCACTAAACATATGGATCCAAATCAGCCCCTTACAGAATAGCGCATAAACTAGGGTTTAAGCTTCTGTCACTTGCTACGTCTTGAGCTTGCGTTGGTTTTCCCCGAAGAGGAGAGGATGAAGCAGCACAGTAGCGTAAGTCTTTCCCTCAGTTTTTGAGAACCAAGGTATCAAGCCAGTAGGAGGCCACGCACAAGTCCCTTGTACCTGCACAAAACGATAGCTACTCGCAACCAACGCGATTAGGGGTTGTCAATCCCTTCACGGTCACTTACGAGTGAGATCTGATAGAGATAATATTTTTGGTATTTTTGGTATATAGATGCAAGGTGAAAAGTAAAAAGCAAAGTAAAAACAAAGCAAGTATAAAAGTGATGGAGATTGATATGATGAGAATAGACCCGGGGGCCATAGGTTTCACTAGTGGCTTCTCTCAAGAGCATAAGTATTCTACGGTGGGTGAACAAATTACTATTGAGCAATTGGTAGAATTGAGCATAGTTATGAGTATATCTAGGTATGATCATGTATATAGGCATCACGTCCATGACAAGTAGACCGAAACGATTCTGCATCTAATACTATTACTCCACTCATCGACCGCTATCCAGCATGCATCTAGAGTATTAAGTTAAAAACAGAGTAATGCCTTAAGCAAGATGACATGATGTAGTGGAATAAATTCATGCAATATGATAAATACCCCATCTTGTTATCCTCGATGGCAACAATACAATACGTGCCTTGCAACCCTTTACATCCTTTGGGTAAGGACACCGCAAGATTGAACCCAAAGCTAAGCACTTCTCCCATTGCAAGAACTACCAATCTAGTTGGCCAAACCAAGCGGATAATTCGAAGAGACTTGCAAAGATAACTCAATCATACATAAAAGAATTCAGAGAAGATTCAAATATTATTCATAGATAAGCTGGATCATAAACCCACAATTCATCGATCTCAACAAACACACCGCAAAAAGAAGGTTACATCGAATAGATCTCCACGAGAGAGGGGGAGAACATTGTATTGAGATCCAAAAAGAGAGAAGAAGCCATCTAGCTACTAACTATGGACCCGAAGGTCTGAGGTAAACTACTCACACTTCATTGGAGAGGCTTTGATGATGATGTAGAAGCCCTCCGTGATGGATGCCCCCCTCCGTGAGCTCCTAACAGGCCCCAAGATGGGATCTCGTGGATCTGAGGATGTTGCGGTGGTGGAATTAGGTTTTGGCTCCTGTTACGATCGTTTGGGGGTAATGAGGTATATATAGGAGGAAGAATGCGTCGGTGGAGCAACAGGAGCCCACGAGGTGGGCGCGCCTGTGGGGCGCGCGCCCACCCTCGTGACCGCCTCTTTGTTCCTTGGAGTAGGGTCCAAGTCCCTGGATCACGTTTGGTGAGAAAATCACGTTGGAAGGTTTCATTCCGTTTGGACTCCGTTTGATATTCCATTTCTTCAAAACACTGAAATAGGCAAAAAACAGCAATTCTGGGCTGGGCCTCCTGTTAATAGGTTAGTCCCAAAAATAATATAAAAGTGGAAAATAAAGCCCAATATAGTCCAAAACAGTAGATAAAGTAGCATGGAGCAATCAAAAATTATAGATACGTTGGAGACGTATCGAGGCATCCCCAAGCTTAATTCCTGCTCGTCCTCGAGTAGGTAAATGATAAAAAGAGAATTTTTTATGCGGAGTGATACTTTGGCATAATTTCAATGTAAATCTTCTTAATTGTGATATGAATATTCAAATCCGAATGAATACAAAATAAAAGTTCATATTGATACAAGAAATAGTAATACTTCAAGCATACAAATCAAAGTAATCATGTCTTCTCAAAATAGCATGGCAAAAGAAAGTTCATCCCTACAAAATCATATAGTTAGGCTATGCTTCATTTTCGTCACACAAAGATGTTCCCAACTTCTATACCCCCGATGACAAGCCAAGCAATTGTTTCATACTTAAATAAACTCAAAGTTTTTCAACCTTCATGCAATACATGTGCGTGAGCCATGGATATAGCACTATGGGTGGAATAGAATATGATGATGGGGATTGTGTGGAGAAGACAAAAAAGGAGAAAGTCTCACGTTGACGAGGATAATCAACGGGCTATGGAGATGCCCATCAATTGATGTCAACATGAGGAGTAGGGATTGCCATGCAACGGATGCACTAGAGCTATAAATGAATGCTCAACAAAAGAAAACTAGTGGGTGTGCATCCAACTTGCTTGCTCATGAAGACCTAGGGCATTTGAGGAAGCCCATCGTAGGAATATACAAGCCAAGTTCTATAATCAAAAATTCCCACTAGTATGAAAAAGACAACTTATAAGACTCACTATATGAAAAACATGGTGCTACTTTGAACCACAATATATGAGACTCACTACATGAAGAACTAGGTGCTATTTTGAAGCACAATATATGAGACTCACTACATGAAGAACTAGGTGCTATTTTGAAGCACAGTATATGAGACTCACTACATGAAGAACAAGGTGCTACTTTAAAGCACAAGTGTGGAAAAAGAGATAGTAACATTGCCCTTTTTATTTATTTTCTTTTTTTTGGGCCTTTCTTTTTTTTTTCTTTTTGGCCTTTCTCTTTTTTTTGGGCAATGCTCTAATAATGATGATCATCACACTTCTATTGATTACAACATAAGGATTACAACTCGAAACTAGAACAAGATATGACTCTATATGAATGCCTCCGGCGGTGTACAGGGATGGTGCGATGAATCAAGAGTGACATGTATGAAAAATAATGCATGGTGGCTTTGCCACAAATACGATGTCAACTACATGATCATGCAATGGCAATATGACAAAAGTAAGGTATGTCATGATGATGAACGGAACGGTGGAAAGTTGCATGGCAATATATCTCGGAATGGCTATGGAAATGCCATAATAGGTAGGTATGGTGGCTGTTTTGAGGAAGATATAAGGAGGGTTATGTGTGATAGGGCATATCATATCACGGGGTTTGGATGCACCGGCGAAGTTTGCACCAACTCTCAATGTGAGAAAGGGCAATGCACGGTACCAAAGAGGCTAGCAATGGCGGAAAGGTAAAAGTGTGTATAATCCATGGACTCAACATTAGTCAAACGAACTCATATACTTATTGCAAAAATTTAGGAGTCATCAAAAATCAAGTACTACGCGCATGCTCCTAGGGGGATAGATTGGTAGGAAAAGACCATCGCTCGTCCCCGACCGCCGCTCATAAGGATGCACAAGCCAGGTACACTTCATGTTTCAAATTTGTTACACAACTTTAACCATACGTGCATGCTACGGGATTTGCTAACTTCAACACAAGCATTCTTTAAATTCATAATCACCCAACCAGCATGACCTTAATATTACCACCTCCATATCTCAAAACAATTATCAAGTATCAAACTTTTCCTAGTATTCAACACACTCAAAAGAAAGTTTCACATATCTCGAATACCAAGTATATTAATTTTAAGCAAATTGCCATGCTATTAACGACTCTCAAAATAATATAAGTGAAGCATGAGAGATCAATAGTTTCTTTAAAACAAATGTACCACCGTGCTCTAAAAGATCTAAGTGAAGCACTAGAGCAAAAATTATCAAGCTCAAAAGATATAAGTGAAGCACTATGAGCATAACTATCAAACTCGAAAAATATAAGTGAAGCACTATGAGCATTCTATCAAATTCCAATTCATGTATGGCTTTCTCAAAAGGTGTGTACAGAAAGGATGATTGTGGTAAACTAACAAGCAAAGACGCAAATAATACATGACGCTCCAAGCAAAACACTTATCATGTGGTGAATAAAAATATAGCTCCAAGTAAATTACCGATGGAAGTAGGCGAAAAGAGGGATGCCTTCCGGCATCCCCAAGCTTTGAATTTTGGTGTCCTTGGATTATCTTGGGGTGCCATGGGCATCCCCAAGCTTAGGCTCTTGCCACTCCTTGTTCCATAATCCATCAAAAGAATTCACCCAAAACTTGAAAACTTCACAACACAAAACTCAATAGAAATCTCGTGAGCTCCGTTAGAGAAAAAAAACAAAATACTACTTTAAGGTACTGTAATTAACTCATTATTTATTTATATTGGTGTTAAACCTACTGTATTCCAACTTATCTATGGATTATAAACTATTTTACTAACCATAGATTCATCAAAATAAGCAAACAACACACGCAAAACAGAATCTGTCAAAAACAGAACAGTCTGTAGTAATCTGTAACTAACGCAAACTTATGGAACTCAAAAAATTCTAGCAAAATTATAAGACTTAGAAAATTTGTTTATTGATCAGAATAAATTTGAATCAGTATTTTATCACGTTCTGGTGATTTTTAACAATTCTGGCACTGAGCACAAAGTTTCTGGAAATTACAGCAAGATCAAATAACTATCATCCAAGAAGATCCAATAGGTCTAGCTTGGCACAAACACTAATTAAAAGATAAAACCACATCTAAAGAGAGGCTAGATGGATTATTTATTCTAAACAGGAGCAAAAACAAAAAACAAAAAATAAAATTGGGTTGCCTCCCAACAAGCGCTATCGTTTAACGCCCCTAGCTAGGCATAAAAGCAAGGATAGATCTAGGTAGTGCCGTAGTAATAAGATAGATCGGTGAAACTCATTTAATATTCTCTATGTTTGGCAGCAAGTTTTATTTGAGGCAAGCAAAAGTAATCAAAAGGGCTAAATTTAATAGGGCAAAAATCCCCAGGATCAATTTTAGGAGGTATAGGTTCCTCTTTCGGCCCTTCATAATGCACAACCAATTCATCATTATAAGCGTTCTTCTGACAGAACCTTGTGAGTCTACACTCAAGAGAGTATCCTAACTCATTATTTCGAATAGCAAAATCATCATTAAGTTCGGAGATTCTATCAATTAAAATATTGGTTGGCACCTTTTTTCTAAGGTTTTCATTGAAAGCAACATAGTCAAGAGATTGAAAACGCATAATTTCTTCTTGATCAAAGAGGATAGATTCTATGGGAGGACGGCCTCGTCCACCCTATAATCTTGTAAAGATTTCTTTGGCCTCTTTTATTATAAATCTGAATTCATGAGCCAAAAAGATAGTAGCGGCACGCTTAACAGAGGAGTGTTCGATATTAGAAAATTCTAGGAAAATCCTTTGTATAGAAGGGTGCATATGCATAAATTGCCTTTCAAGTTCAACGATAAGCATGGCAATAGCGTCTGCAAGACTACTAGTTCTATGAATAATAGAACTTCCCATAGAGGGCAAAGCACCGGCACAAGTAAAGAAATCTTGAATAACTCCTTTTCCAATAATATTACCACTACCGATTTGAAATCTCTTTGTATGATAGGTAGGGGATTCTTCAGCAGGAGCATCAGAATTTTCTATGATATTGTTATCGCCCAAATCAGCAGTAACTTCCCCAATTTCAGACATAACGACAAGCAAACTAACACACGAGCAAACAAACGGACGAGGAAAAGGCAACGGAAAGAGAGGAGGAGATTGGGAAAGAGAGAGCGAATAAAACGGCAAGGGTGAAGTGGGGGAGAGGAAAACAAGAGGCAAATGGCAAATAATGTAATGCGAGAGATAGGGATTGTGATGGGTACTTGGTATGGTTGACTTGCTCTTACGTGAGCCTCCCCGGCAACGGCGCCAGAAATCCTTCTTGCTACGTCTTGAGCTTGCGTTGGTTTTCCCCGAAGAGGAGAGGATGATGCAGCACAGTAGCGTAAGTATTTCCCTCAGTTTTTGAGAACCAAGGTATCAATACAGTAGGAGGCCACGCACAAGTCCCTCGTACCTGCACAAAACGATAGCTACTCGCAACCAACGCGATTAGGGGTTGTCAATCCGTTCACGGTCACTTACAAGAGTGAGATCTGATAGAGATAATATTTTTGGTATTTAGATGCAAAGTGAAAAGTAAAAAGCAAAGTAAAAACAAAGCAAGTATAAAAGTGATGGAGATTGATATGATGAGAATAGACTCGGGGGCCATAGGTTTCACTAGTGGCTTCTCTCAAGAGCATAAGTATTCTACGGTGGGTGAACAAATTACTGTTGAGCAATTGATAGAATTGAGCATAGTTATGAGTATATCTAGGTATGATCATGTATATAGGCATCACGTCCATGACAAGTAGACCGAAACGATTCTGCATCTACTACTATTACTCCACTCATCGACCGCTATCCAGCATGCATCTAGAGTATTAAGTTAGAAACAGAGTAACACCTTAAGCAAGATGACATGATGTAGAGGAATAAATTCATGCAATATGATAAATACCCCATCTTGTTATCCTCGTTGCAATACAATACGTGCCTTGCAACCCTTTCTGTCACTGGGTAAGGACACCACAAGATTGAACCCAAAGCTAAGCACTTCTCCCATTGCAAGAACTACGAATCTAGTTGGTCAAACCAAACGGATAATTTGAAGAGACTTGCAAAGATAACCGAATCATACATAAAAGAATTCAGAGAAGATTCAAATATTATTCATAGATAAGCTGGATCATAAACCCACAATTCATCGGTCTCAACAAACACACCGCAAAAAGAAGGTTACATCGAATAGATCTCCACGAGAGAGGTGGAGTGAGGCAGTCCTGGATTAGGGGGTGTCCGGATGGCCGGACTATAACCTTTGGCCGGACTCCTGGACTATGAAGATACAAGATTGAAGACTTCGTCCCTTGTCCAGATGGGACTTTCCTTGGCGTGGAAGGCAAGCTTGGCGATACAGATATGTAGATCTCCTCCCATTTGTAACCGACTCTATGTAACCCTAACCCTCTCCGGTGTCTATATAAACGGTGGGTTTTAGTCCGTAGGACGAACAACAATCATACCATAGGCTAGCTTCTAGGGTTTAGCCTCTATGATCTCGTGGTAGATCTACTCTTGTACTACCCATATCATCAATATTAATCAAGCAGGAGTAGGGTTTTACCTCCATCGAGAGGGCCCGAACCTGGGTAAATACATCGTGTCCCTTGTCTCATGTTACCATCCGCCTAGACGCACGATTCGGGACCCCCTACTCGAGATCCGTCGGTTTTGACACCGACATTGGTGCTTTCATTGAGAGTTCCTACGTATGTCGTCATCTTTAGGCCCGATGGCTCCTCCGATCATCAACAACGATGCGGTCCAGGTGAGACTTTTCTTCCGGACAGATCTTCGTATTCGGCGGCTTTGCTGCTGCGGGCAATTCGCAGCCATCTGGAGCAGATCGAAAGCTATGCCCCTGGCCATCAGGTCAGATTTGGAAGTTTGAACTACACGGCTGACGTCCGCGGAGACTTGATCTTCGACGGGTTCGAGCCACAGCCAAGCGCGCCGCACTGTCACAAAGGGCATGATCTAGCTCTGCCGCCGAACAGTGCCCTGGAGGCCGCACCAGTGTCCGCTTCGACCCTCAGCTCGGAGCCGACTGCGCCAATCGAGGACGGGTGGCTGGACACCGCCTCGGGGGCTGAAATCTCTATGGCGATCGAGCCGAACACCAGCCTTGTCCTTTGCGAAGCTTGTGACTCCAAGGTGCCGTACTCTGAACCTTCCGCGCCCCTGCCAATCGAATCCGGTTGGGCGCCGATCATGGAGTTCACCGTCGCGGACATCTTTCAGCACTCGCCCTTCAGCGACATTCTGAATTCACTAAAGTCTCTCTCTTTATCAGGAGAGCCTGGCGGACTATGGTCGGCAAGGTTGGGATGCGGACGATGAAGAAATTCAAAGCCCACCCACCACCCACTTCGTAGCCACCGCCGATGACTTAACCGACATGCTCGACTTCGACCAAGACATCGACGGTATGGACGCCGATGCAGAGGAGGCGACCAAGAACCAGCGCCTACAGGGCACTGGAAGGCCACCTCGTCGTATGACATATACATGGTGGACACCCCAAAAGAAGGTAACGGCGATGGAACAACGGAGGATGACCCCTCCAAGAAGAAGACTAAGCGCCGGCGTCAGTGGCGCCGCTCTAAATCCCGCCAAAGCAAAAACGGTGATTCCGCACGGAGACAATAACACCGGACAAAGGTCGAAGACAACCCCTCCAAAGAAGATTCAGCACAGGAGGATGGAGAAGCCAGCCCTCATGAGAGAGCGGCAGACAGAGAGGTAGAGGACGATAATTACATGCCTCCCTCCGAAGACAAGGCAAGCCTCGACGACGACGAATTTGTCGTGCCTGAGGATCCCGTCGAACAAGAGCGTTTCAAACGCAGGCTTATGGCCACGGCGAGCAACCTCAAGAAAAAACAGCAACAGCTTAGAGCTGACCAAGACTTGCTAGCCGACAGATGGATGAAGTCCTTGCCGTGAACAGTCTGAACTCGAACGCCCTCCAAGAGCTACCAAAACGCAGGCTGCTACCCGATTAGAGGAGGAAGCACCTAGACCTACATCACCAGCGCATGATGCGGCCGTCCGCCACCTCGTGGTCAGCGACAGAGGCCTCTCGGCCCTCCACTCAAGCCGCACCCAGCGTCGCTCAAAGAATACCAAGGCACGGGAAATGCGCGCACTGCGAGATATATTGGAGGACAAGGCAAGGCAAACAAGATCGATCTATGGATCGCGTGGGCGCCCCACGACACGTGACGATAATCGTCATGCCGGATATGGTAAATCCGGCCGGGCCAAACAAAGTAGACAAAGCTCGTTTGAGCTGCGTCGTGATATAGCCCAGTACAGAGGCGCCGCACACCCACTATGCTTCACAGATGAAGTTATGGATCATCAAATCCCCGAGGGTTTCAAACCCGTAAACATCGAATCATACGATGGCACAACAGATCCTGCGGTATGGATCAAGGATTATCTCCTTCATATCCACATGGCCCGCGGTGATGATCTACACGCCATCAAATACCTCCCACTCAAGCTTAAAGGACCAGCTCGACATTGGCTTAATAGCTTGCCAGCAGAATCAATTGGTTGTCGGGAGGACCTGGAAGCCGCATTACTAGACAATTTCCAGGGCACCTATGTGCGACCACCAGACGCCGATGACCTAAGCCACATAATTCAGCAGCCAGAGGAATCGGCCAGACAATTACAGACACGGTTCCTAACCAAGAAAAAATCAAATAGTCGATTGTCCGGACGCAGAGGCCCTTGCAGCCTTCAAACATAACATCCGTGACGAGTGGCTTGCCCGACACCTAGGACAGGAAAAGGCGAAATCCATGGCAGCCCTCACAACACTCATGACCCACTTTTGCGCGGGAGAAGACAGCTGGCTAGCTCGTAGGAATAACATGACCAAGAGCCCTGGTAATTCGGATACCAAGGACAGCAATGGCGGGTCGCGTGCAACAAGCACAAGCGCCGCATTAACGGCGACAATGCTGAGGATACGGTAGTTAATGCCGGATTCAGAGGCTCTAAACCCGGTTAGCGGAAAAAGCCATTTAAAAGAAATACTCCGGGCCCGTCAGTTTGGACCGAATACTCCATCCCTCGTGCCAGATACACGGCACCCCCGAAAAACCAGCCAATCACATCAACAAGGATTGCTGGGTGTTCAAGCAGGCATGCAAGTTAAGTGCCGAAAACAGAGACAAGGGGCTGCATAGCGATGACGAGGAGGAGCCCGGCCACGAACAATAGGGGACAGAAGGGCTTCCCCCCACAAGTGCGGACGGTGAACATGATCTACGCAACCCACATCCCCAAAAGGGAGCAGAAGCGTGCACTCAGGGACGTATATGCGTTGGAGCCAATCGCCCCAAAGTTCAACCCATGGTCCTCCTGCCCGATTACTTTTGATCGAAGGACCACCCACTAGCATCCGCCATGGCGGATTCGCCGCATTGGTTCTAGACCCAATCATTGACGGATTTCACCTCACTAGAGTCCTAATGGACGGCGGCAGCCTAAACCTGCTTTATCGGGATACAAGTCATAAAATGGGCATAGACCCATCAAGGATTAAACCCACAAAGACGACCTTCAAAGGCGTCATACCAGGTAGAGGCCAACTGTCTGAGCTCGATTACACTTGAAGTGGTCTTGGATCCCGGATAACTCCGGAGCAAGGATTTAATCTTCGACATAGTCCCGTTCCATGGCGGCTATCATGCATCGCTTTCGGACGAACCGCATTTGCAAAGTTCAACGCGGTGCCGCACTACGCATATCTCAAGCTCAAGATGCCAGGTCCTCGAGGAGTCATTACGGTCAATGGAAACACCGAACACTCTCTCCGGATGGAGGAGCATACCTCGGCCCTCGCGGCGGAAGTGCAAAGTAGCCTCTTAAGGCAATTCTCGAGTCCGGCTATTAAACGTCCGGACACCGTCAAGCGCGCCCGGGGTAACCTACAACAAGACCGCCTGGCACGTTCCGAGCACGCATAGCAATGCGGCCCAAGCCCCAGCCCTCGCGAAATCGTGAAACCAGTATTACGCGAACATAATTACGCTCTGGAAATATCATGGGCATAGGGGAAGGGGCACAACCATGGCATGCCCAGAATGCGGCTCAACCACACCAGGGGCTCCCGATTGTGTCATTATTTTTTCTCTTTCTTTTTACTTTCAGGACTCCGTTCTCACGAAGCCCTGTCTGGCATTAGAATCGCCAAACACACGATGCAACAGCCAGAGAAAGCTAGGTCGAGTGTCCAGGTGGTCTCTTTTACGAGCAATATATCTGTTTTACACAACATCCCGCGGCTTACCCCTGGAGGGAGACATGTTAAAAGTACCGTCCCTTGCTTATCGCACTATTTGTATCGTTCTGCTCTTACAGCAGCCCTTTTGAATAAACAATATATAGCTTCTGCCTATTATTGATTTCACTTTATATATATATATATATATATATATATATATATATATATATGTTCATTAATGACATGTTGCACCCGTACACTTTGGTACGTCCAAATACACCAGGGGCTTAAGTACCCCAACATACGGTGTGATAAGTCTGAACACTTTCACAAGTGCGGCACCCCGAACTTATAGCATTATATGCATCGGCTCCGAATCATGTCTTGGGTAAATAGTTGGGTTTGCCCGGCTCCCATGTTTTGGTACCTTACGTTCCGTTATGTGACGCCCTCGATTCAATCGTACACTAATCATGCACGCAAATGTGTACGATCAAGATCAAGGACTCACGGGAAGATATCACAACACAACTCTAAAACATAAATAAGTCATACAAGCATCATAATACAAGCCAGGGGCCTCGAGGGCTCGAATACAAGTGCTCGATCATAGACGAGTCAGCGGAAGCAACAATATCCGAGTACAGACATAAGTTAAACAAGTTTGCCTTGAGAAGGCTAGCACAAACTGGGATATAGATCGAAAGAGGCGCAGGCCTCCTGCCTGGGATCCTCCTAACTACTCACAGTCGTCGCCGGGCTGCTGCGTAGTAGGGCACCTCCGTGTAGAAGTCATCATCGACGGTGGCGTCGGCTCTGGGCTCCATCGTGCAGTCGCAAAGAATCGAGTAGAGATAGGGGAAAAGGGGAACAAGGCAACCGTGAGTACTCATCCAAAGTACTGCAAGCAAGGAGCTACACTACATATGCATGGATATATGTGTAAAGGGCCATATCGATGGACTGAACTGCAGAAAGCCGTAATAAGAGGGGATAGCTAGTCCTATCAAAGACTACGCTTCTGGTCACCTCCGTCTTGCAACAGGTAGAAGAGGGTAGATTGAAGTCCTCCAAGTAGCATCTCCAAGTAGCATCGCATAGCATAATCCTACCCGGCGATCCCCTCCTCGTATCCCTGAGAGAGAGCGACCACCGGGTTGTATCTGGCACTTGGAAGGGTGTGTTTTATTAAGTATCCGGTTCTAGTTGTCATAAGGTCAAGGTACAACTCCAAGTCGTCACATTATCAAGATCACGGCTATTCAATAGATTAAACTTCCTAGGGTGCACCACATAACCCAACACGCTTGATCCCATTTGGCGGACACAATTTCCTGGGTCATGCCCGCCGCGGAAGATCAACACGTCGCAGCCCCACCTAGGCTCAACAGAGAGGTCAAGACGTCGGTCTAAACCTAAGCGCCACGAAGTGCAGGCCCATCGCCCTTAGCACACACGCATGTTGTGTCTGTACGAAGCAGACCTAGCCTACAGGCATTCCAGTCAATCCGGTAGCGCGCCACTCGATCGCCGGCGTCACGAAGTGCCGGTGATACCACGACGTCGGGATACCCATAACTACTCCCGCGTAGATGGTTAGTGCATATAGACCAAATGGCGGACTCGGATCAAATACCAAGATCTCGTTAAGCGTGTTAAGTATCCATGACGCCGACCAGGGCCAGCCCACCTCTCACCCAGGTAGTCTCAACCTGCCCTGTCGCTCCGCCACAAAGTAACAGTCGGGGGCCGTCGGGAACCCAGACCCACCTCTACCGGGATGGAGCCACCTGTCCTTTCAGCCCCCATCTCCGAACAGTATCACAAGTAATGTAATAGTGTAAAGTATATAGTATATGCCCGTGACCACCTCCCGAAGTGATCACAGCCCAATAGTATAGCATGGCAGACGGACAAGAGTGTAGGGCCACTAATGGAACACTAGCATCCTATACTAAGCAGTAGGATAGCAAGTAAAGGTAACAATGAGTAGCAAGGACAAAGGCTATGCAAAGAGTATAGGATTAACGGAAAGCAGTAACATGCTACACTACTCTAATGCAAGTAGTATAGAGAAGAATAGGCGATATCTGGTGATCAAAGGGGTGCTTGCCTGGTTGCTCTGGCAAGTAGGGGTCGTCAACTCCGTAGTCGGACTGGGGCCGACAGTCTCGGGGTCTACAGGAAAGAAGTAACGGAGGGGAAACACAATAAATAACAGAGCAATCAAAGCATAACATGACAAATGCGGTGCTAGAGGTGATCTAACGCAGGGATAGGTGATACCGGCGAAGGGGGGAAACATCCAGGAAAGTATCCCCGGTGTTTCGTGTTTTCGGGCAGAGGAGCCGGAGGGGGAAAGTTGCGAGTTCAATAGGTTAGGGATGCATGGCGGACGAACGGGCTGCGTATCCGGGTTCTTCTCATCGTTCCGAGCAAGTTTCATGTTGAAAATAATTTAATCCGAGTTACGGATTAAAAGATATGATTTTCTAAAGATTTACTAATTTCTGGAATTTAATTAATTATTTAATTTAATTCGAAACTGGATTTATGACATCAAGATGATGTCATGTCGACGCCGTGATCAACGAGGATTGACCAAGTCAAACTGACAGATGGGGCCATTGACTGGGTCAACAAAGATCGGCGAGTCGATCGTGATCAGCGATTACATTGACTAGTCAAACTTCAAACTTACACGTGGGTCCCACTTGTCATAGTCACAGTTTAACTAAACATAATTAATTAGTTAATTAATTATTAGGTTATCTAATCGGAGTTAATCAGGTTAATTTAACATATCTAATTAAGTTAATTAATTTTTAAATTAATTAATTATTAATTGTTTTTAGTCATTTGATATTCTTTTTTTTTCTAACAGGGGCGGACCCACTAGTCATACCCACAGGGGGGTTAGCCCTTAAACTAATCTGGGGGGTTATCCCCACTAATCCAAAAGGGGTCGGCCGGCTCGCTCAACAGAGCCCATGGTGGGGTGTGCCGCCGGCGATGGCGCTACGGGCAAGGGGTTTACTGCTGTGGGTCAAGGTCAGAGCTCAAGCGGGCGGTAAGCGCGAGGGCCGCATGATCGAGGAAACGCTGCTGGCGAAGCGTGGACGCCGACGACGCTGTCGTGGATCGGGCGCGAGGCGGGGGCAACTAGTGGTGGGCGCGTCCGATGGGTACGACCGACGGGCAGCTGTGGAGGTCGATGGCGCTGGCGATGGACGCCATTGCCGACGGCGGCGGAATGGGGGAATGGCGCGGGGGAAGGCCCGGGGCCTCACCGGGGCTGTAGGGGTCCGGGCAGTGGGGCGTGGGGAGGATGCCGGGGACGACGACGGAGAGGAGAATCAGGCCGGCGGGGAAGAGGCGTCGGCGAGGTCCAGGCGGCGGCGCATCGGTCCGGCGAGTCGGGGAGGGGACGAGGAGGCCACGGCGAGGTCGAGGATGGCGACCGGCGAGGCGAAGTAGAGGTGCGGGGCGGAGGCGGCCATCCTCGAGCGCTGAGCTCGCCGGCGAGGTGGGTCTTCGACGCAGCAGGGGGCGCACGGGTGCTTAGCGATGGGGACGGGCGCCGGCGTCGTGGGGCGTCGGCTGGATCACGATACAGAACTGGATCGGGGAAGGGGGAGAGAGCGAGTGGGGTATGGGTGGTTCGGGTTTGGGGTGCCCAGGGGAATAAGGGAGTGCGTGGGGGCCTAAGTAGGCCAGTGGCGTGGGCCGGCCGGCTGGGCCAAGGCCCAGTTGGGCCGAGGGGTTTTCTTTTCTTTTTCTGTTTGTTTTGTTGTTTTTTTATTATTCTATTTCTTTTCTGTTTTCTTTTATTTTAGTTTTATAAAATTTAAAAGCGACAACTAATTTGGTGGTATTAATTAAGTCACATCCCCAAATATTTTGGCACCTTAAATAAAGTATTTTGCATTTGCTTATTATTTAAAAGCATTTTAGATAATTGTTTTATCATTGTTTTAGTTTATTTAGTGCATTTAAGTGTTTTATTAGAAGATGATTTCTTCACCAACATTTATTAAGGGTCATTTGACACATGAGGAACAATTTAGTTTTGACTTTTGAAAACTTTAATTGTTTTGACTTTAATTCAGTTAATGAATTTGGATCGGTTCTGAACTAACGCAAGATTATCAACAATAATCGAGGTGACGCGCATCATTACGGAGGGTTCTTGTAGCTTGATTACCCGGCGTCACAATTCTCCTCCACTACAAGAAATCTCGTCCCGATATTTAAGCGGTGGAGTAAGGGGGGAAAGGTGCTGGTAGCGAAAAACCTAACGAGTCTTCTCGGTCTTGGCTGCCCTTTCGAAGAGGTTGATCCCTTTCATTGATGTCTTCATTTCTCTGCTTCCGGTCATCATGATGAAGTCGACATACTTTATTCGGGATCTTCATCGTACTTACGAATAGGTAATGTGGCAGATCGGCAACGACGTAATGCTATAAGGGTAATAATCTGGGATTAACCCATGAATGAGTATAAGAGTACCTCTCGAGTTGAAAAATAAAACACTTCGAGAGTGAGGTTCAAGGTACAATAAGAGGTTCCAAGCAGATAGATAGTGGCTCAAGTCTGAACCAGAGTGAGAAAGGGGTCTGAGTAGCGAGGGTAAGTATAGCGTCGGATACGAATAGAGCACTAGGAAGGTGGCCCGTGAATTAAATACAAAGCCAAGCATGGGGAATAACCATTAGAAGCAGGGGTTGTACAGGTGAGTCAAGTTTCGATCCTGTGAAACTGTGGGTTATGGGCCCACCATGTGGGTTAAGTAGGAAGGGCAGTAATGTCTTGCACGATCGTGTAAGCAAGGCCTGTCAGAGGATAGCCTATCAGTTATGTTGGCAACAATATCGGTACCAAGGGCGAGGGACGAAGAGAACAAATTCCTGCTCGTTGAATGAGGCGGATCAACAGGCCAAGTTCTCGTCCATCGATGGCTACCGGAATGTCATCAACAATAGTAACAGGGTCTTACTTACAGAGTGGTACAACGAGGTGCTTACCTAAGCAGGGAATTATCACTTCTCGGTTAAGTCTGGTTCTTTGGAAAGGTTAAACAAAACAATGGAAAGGATAGTATCATTATCGATTAAACAGAATAATTGAAAGGAAAATGTGTTTAAACACATATTTCAGGAGTATATCCTTCCCAATGACAAGCAGAGCATGATATCCATGACAGGATATAATGTAGAAAACCCTTTAGGTAAGGGGAGAAAAATTTCATGACATTACCCATACAACGGTGTTTGGATAATTCATAAAGTGAATTTAGCATTGTGCTTCAAATGTTCTTGGTGATGAACGGAGTACCACAGACATGCTTCAGGTAGCAATGATATGGTGTTTCAATCAAGGGCGGACTTTGGATACACCAATGATCCATCAGAGTAACTTATAAAATAAGTCCTACAATTTCCTCCGGGAGGAATGGTTATCCTTGCAAAAGAAATAATAATGATAGGTCCTCGGCCGGGGGTGCTAGGCATGACATCATATTACCGGGTCATCAAAGGACCAACAACCTAACTCTGGAAAGTTGTCCCAACCATCATATCGACCGAGATTTAGATCCAATTGGTGTCATGATACCTCAGACTCGGGATGTCCGAGAAGAAAAGATGCAACACAAATAGACGAAATGACATTTCAAGATTCTCAGGAAATGAACTAAGGGAGCGGGTTCTTGAAGCAACAGTTCATCCTTAAACCAAGGAGAGGATGAGGGGGTAGCTGATGGAATCAACGAAAATCCTCGAGATTTCCAAAAAGGTTGATTTCCACAGTTATTTGAACAAGGAGATAACATTTGTGGGATCAAATGATAAAATGGTGTATGCTCGAGGAGAACATACACAGTTAAACATTGGATGAGAGGTGCACCGAAATATGGGCTGGGTTGCACGACCAACGTCTAATGATGATTCAATAATCAATAGTCTAGGAATGAACGGTTGACCATTAACTTCAAAGCAATAGGGTTGCTAGAAGTACAGAATCCAAACAACACCGTTCACTTGTAGGTACCTCGGTTAGAATTAACACGGGAACCAAGAAAGAATGGTGATGGTGAGAAGTATCACCATACCAAGAATTCTTAAGAGGTGGTGAAATTCCCACGACATTCTTGACATAAAAGGTGGTAATATTCCAAGGTAAAGAAGAACAATGCTGGGTAGCAAGGAACTCAAGGTATAACACAAAACACGAACAAGTTTGTGTTGGAGGGAAGGTAATAAAGCGGTTGATGATAACACAAATCATCGTGGCAAGGATGGTATTTCTCATCATGAATCCGATTGATATCCTGGAAGAGCTCATAAGGTTGATGATGATCACGACACATTTGTCGAGAGGTTACACAAAGATGTAATCGATCGACGATGACATCAAGTCAACCGAATGATGAAGCGAAAGGTTATTGGAACCACGGTTAGGACACAAACTCGAAATCAAGTTTGTTGTTCAAGGAGAAATGATATGACGACGAAAATCGACGCAAGCTTAGTTCATCGTTGAAAGTTGTGCTCCGGGAATAAGGACCAGGTAGCACAGTTAAAAAAATTAGTATGATGATGATATAGCTGATCAGGCTAGGAATGACTTAAAGGATTATTAAACTCGTAAGCAACGAAAATTACTTAGAGTTATTGAATCGGAGTGCTGAATTGATTCACTTATCGGTGTTCTCGGTTAACAAACAACCTAGAAGCATGAAGTGACAAAGACAGGGTAAGCTAGTACTCCATCAAAGGACAGGGTAATGTAGTGCAATGGCATGATATCCTCGAGATACCAGGGGTAATACTCAACGACAGATCAAAGTAGAGGTTGGACTGGGGTATTACTCTACAGAAGACAAGTGCTTAAACTTACGAGAAATGGTATTTAAAGGAGAACATGGTCGGAAACCACGATCATAAATGATCGAACCACGGATACAAGATGAACTTATAACAAGGGGCTAATCATTTTTATGAGCAGCTTCCGTGATAAGTTATACATCGTGTCCATGGGCATGAACACAAAGTTCAAGGTCGACTCCCACTTCTTCAATGTATAACCTTTCATTCACTGCTCTGGATCAAAATGATTTCAGTGTCAAAACCTACCTGGTGAATTACTAGAGGAGTATGACCTGTGAAAACTTTCGAGTTCACCCAGATTAAGGAAGGCATAGGTTCAACCCAACGGGGCTTCTTAGAACATATACCATGAACTTCAGGAGTAAATAACACAAGATCGATAGTAGAGCATGCTTGAGCAAGCAGAGGATACAATTTACCAAAGACATTATGTATCGAAGAAAGAACTCACAAAGTGATTAATTATGAAGGACACTGTCGGATAATAATCCAACAGTGGATATGGCGATCCACAATGGGGCTGATATGAGTATCGATACCCAATCAGAGGAAGAAAGATTGCAAATGCATCGGTTTATAGAACATCTGAATAATTCAACGTTTGATTAGCAAAGTAATTATGAATTTCAAATCAAGGTGTCGGTGTACTAGAGTAGGGGTACCCTAGTATCCCGAACTTGTGCACGGGCAGTTGCAGCCCTCCGCGGCAAGGCTTAACGGGTGACCGCCAAGGTCCTCCGTGGTTCCTGTGGAGCCATTCAAGAACAAAGTATTTAAGCCAAGGAGACAAGGCCCCGGCAAGAGGAGCTTGCCGGGAAGGCCACCCAAGGCACCTAGGAGACAAGGCCCTGGCAAGAGGAGCTTGCCGGGAAGGTCGATGAGCGACAAGCTTCCGGACGCGACAAGACAACAACATGACAAAGGCGCTTGTCATGGCAGACCACCACTCTGTACTGCGCTCCGGCACATCCACTAACGTGTCGCCACAGGACCTTTCGGTAGCGTGTGGCAAGAGGCCGTGGCGGCCCGGTGAACCTGATGGCAAGCGGCGCCGACAAGATTGCCATCGGCAAGCGGTGGCGCCCGACGGTCCCTTTACGCCTTTGTTAGGGTGGCGTGAGCGGGCATTTAATGCCTTTGTCCCCTGCCGTCCGTGGTTAGGTATGAAACATCGTACCTTTGTACAAGTAGCTGTACCAACCACTCCTTTTCCATTTTACCCTTGTCTACGTTGCCACTTGCCGGAGACCCTTGAGCATAAAAGGAGGCCCATGCGCAACGTAGAGAGGGGTTCGAAAGGTTCGACACTCACGCTCGGTCTCGTTAGCAGCTTGTGTGTACTGTAGCACTCAGCGCTCCTGAGCAAGAACTCAATACACTCAGACATGCAGCAGTAGGAGTGTTATCTCTCCGGAGAGCTCCGAAGCTGGGTAAACCTCTCGTGTGCTTCGCCTCGATCTGCTCTTCATGCGATCTCCGCTCCCCGCCGAACCGAAAGGGGCTCGGTCCGCCGGTCCCATAGGTGTTCGTGGGCCAGATCAGCCTGCCCCGACATCTTTGGCGCGCCAGGTAGGGGGCGTCGAGATTGTGCGAACCTGATCCGCGTCCACGCGAGCTAGATCTTCATCATCTTCATCAACATGCCACCGAAGAAGAAGGCTTCGGCGGCAGATGTTCCATCCGCGTCGAACCCACCGCCACCGGAGCAAACGGGTGGTGGGGTAGACGCCGCGAAGGATGGACGTCGACGGGGGAGTCCACGGTGCTGCCAAGTCCAAGGACAAGGCTGCGCAAACCTCGGCGTCCGTACATGCACCGCGCCCGTCTCAGGAGGCGCGAGACCGACAGCGTCATGGCATTCACAATGCCATACATTCGTTGGACCAAGATCGAGCTGGTGGATCTCGGGATGCTCAAGACCAGCATGCGCGCCAACATCTTTGGCGCTGGCGAAAACGCGATCGCTGGGCGGGATCTCGCTCCTTCTAACATAGTTAGAAGTCCGAGCATATCCGCTCCTCGCGCCGCTCGCCATCGCCACCCACCACTCCAGCGAAGCTTTGGCGAGAGCACAATCGCTCCTAGATTACCCTCCAACAGCCGACAAGGTCGATGAATGGAGGGCCACCATCCAGAGTCTCATCGGCTTTGCCAACGGCGACGCTCCACGGCAGCCGAGTGCATCGCTGCCGCGGCAGGACTGCCAGACACCCGGTGGCGACGAAACCGGTCGGGATGCAACCACCATGCACTCTCCGCCCCGAAGACCAAGATCGCCGACTCGCCGGATTCACCTCGACAGTGACTCCACCGCATCATCGGATCCACGAGCTCGTCGCGATCAGCGCCAAGTTCTTCACGAGCAGCGGCAAGAAGACGCTCGAACTTCGCATCGGCGCCGAAGAGAAGCGCCGCGTCAATCCGACAAAGCGCTGGGCCCTCTGTTGACATGCATGCGCCCGGAGAACAGGCGACTTGCCGTCTGTGAGGTTGCCCTGCGTTCACTCGTGAGTTGCGGCAAGTCCTGTGGCCCAGCAAGAAGTATTTCAAGCCAGATGTACCAGAGAGTACGACGGCTAGTCGCATCCGTCGTAGTTCCTCAGCATCTACACCATCGCGGTGCAAGCTTCCGGGCGACGACAAGATCCTGGCCAACTACTTCCGGCGGTGCTCAAGCCCAATGTCGGATCTGGCTCATGCACTTGCCGGACAACTCCATATCCTCTTGGGCAGATCTATGCCATCAGTTTGTCGGCGCCTTTTACAGCGCCACAAGCCCCATGGCCAAGAAAGCGACCTTCATCTGCTTTCGCCCGAGAAGGAAGGAGAGCCCTGCGCAAGTACATTCAGAGATTCAGCCACAGACAGCACAACATCCCAGATGTCCACCCCGCATGGGTAATCAGCGTTCCATCGAGCGTGCGAAACGCAGGATGCGGGAGGAGATGGCGATGTGCAAGATCGAGACGTCGGCGAGCTATATGCCCCGGCCGACAAGTGTGCATGTCTTTGAGGAAGGAGGAGACTCCGGAGAGAATCTTGAAGCAGGAGGATCTGATAGTGGGGAGACCGCCCGGCAAGGAAAAAACCGCGGCGGAACAATAGGAAGAAGAAAGGCAAAGATGTGCTAGTTGTTGAGCAGTCCGTGACGGAGGTGGCGCCAAGAAAGCCAAAGCTGGTAGCTCCGGCAAGGAGGTTGCCGCTGGCACCAACTGCCAGGCTGTGGCGGTCGCCGACAAGCAGGACGGCTCCAACAAACAGTACTACAAGATCCACCGCACCAAGGGCCATGACCTCCAGAGCTGCAAAAAGGTCGAGCAGCTTGTCGAGCAGCAGAAGGCTGAATACAAACGACGCGACAAGGAGAAGGCCCAGGAAGGTGCTGGAGGAGCTAGCAAGAAACGTCCCGGCCGAGGAGGACGCCGCGGCAAGGCCAAGCAGCAGCAAGGAGACAGACCTCCCCGCGGCCGCGACAAGGATGAAGACGACGGTGATGATGAAGACATGGATGATGACGAGACCGATGAGCAGGAGTTCCAGAAAGCCACAGAGGTCCTGCGGCGTTGACGCGGTGCTTCTGCATACTTCACACCGCCCGGCTCAAGCGATGGATGCGGGAAGTCAATGCGGCAGAGCCATCCGTCGAGTCACGCAAGCCTCTGAAATGGTCCGACACACCTATCATCTTTGATATTGAGGACCACCACGATCGCAGAATAGCTGCGGTCGGGTGCTTGCCGATGTTGGTTTCACCAACTATCCGCAACCTCAAGGTCACTAAGATGCTAGTTGATGGCGGGGCCGGCTTGAACCTGATCTCCTCCGCGATGCTCTAGAAACTCCAGATCCCTGATGGCGAGCTCGAAGATACCAGCACATTCCAAGGAATCAATCCGGGAAGGAGCAAGCCGAAGGAAAAGATCACGTTGCCGGTGACATTTGGCAGCGAAGTTGAACTTCGTGACTGAGAGGGTCACTTTTAGCGTTGCTGACTTTCCATTGCCTTACAATGGGATACTTGGCCGCCCAAAGACCGGCCAAATTCATGGCAGCCTCTCACTATGCATACAACATCTTGAAGATGCCGGGCCCGATAAGTGTCATCTCTGTCCTGGCGACAAGAAGGATGCTCTTATCTGCGCCGACAAGATCTACCGGAAGCAAAGCTGCAGCAGATTGCAAGCCACTTGCGGCCAAGCTCCCGGGCGAAGAAGAAGACCAAGTCCGGCAAGAGCTCGATGCCCACTCCGGCAAGCGCACCTCTTCGAGTGCTGCGCTACCGTCGAGGACGCACCATCGAGCTCCACCGGCAAGTGTAAGAAGACGGCGATGGCTGCTCCACCAGAGACCTAGCAGGTGTCCGTCAGGGAGGACGGCACTGGTGGTACCTTCACCCTCAGTGCCACACTCGACCCTACTTAGGAAGGCGCGCTCGTTGCCTTCGTGCGGGCGAACGTCGACGTGTTTGCGTGGCAACCGTCTGACATCCCCAGTGTTCCCAGGAAAGTAATTGAGCACCATCTTGCCGTTTGTCCTCATGCGCGGCCTGTCAAGCAGAAAGTCAGGAAGCAAGCAGTGGAGCGCCAAGACTTCATCGCAGAAGAAATCAAGAAATTGGAAGCAGCAGGCCTTGTCAGAGTGCTCCATCCTACGTGGTTGGCCAATCCTGTAGTTGTACGCAAGGCAAACGGGAAATGGAGGCTTTGTATCGACTTTACCGATGTCAATAAAGCTTGTCCCAAAGACCCATTTCCTTGCCGCTCATCGACCAGATTGTTGACTCCACGGCGGATGTGATTTGCTTTCATTTACGGATGCATACTCTGGATATCATCAGATCTTCATGGCAGAAGAGGATGAGGAGAAGACCGCATTCATCACCCCATGTGGCACATACTGTTTTGTACGGATGCCCTTCGGATTAAAGAATGCTGGTTCAACATTTGCAAGAGTAATTCATGACGCTTTTGAGCCGCAAATGCACAGAAATGTGGAAGCCTACATGGATGACATAGTGGTCAAGAGCAAGGACAAGGCGACTCTGATTCAAGATTTAGACGAAACCTTTACAAATCTGCGCAAGATCAACCTCAAGCTCAACCCTGAGAAGTGTGTGTTTGGAGTCCCTTCCGGCAAGCTTCTCGGGTTCTTCGTGTCTCAGCGGGAATTGAAGCCAATCCCGACAAGATCAAGGCCATTGAGCAGATTGAAGCACCAAAGCGCGTCAAGGATGTACGAAGGCTTGCCGGTTGCGTAGCTGCTCTCACAGTTTATCTCTAGGTTCTGTTGAAGGCCGCGCCATTTTTCAAAATTTTGAAAAAGGCAGGTCCGATGCAATGGACTCGAAGCGGAGGCTGCTTGTAGAGACTTGAAGAGATACATCCTCCACTCCAACACTTGTCGCACCTAAGCCACAAGAGAAGTTCTTTGCTATATATAGCGGCAACCAATCAAGTGGTTAGTGCTGCGTTAGTAGCGGAGAGGGAGGCGGATGATGAGCTAGCAACCATGGCAGATGCATCCAACGACAAGCAGGGGGCTTCACCGGCAAGCTCTGGTCTCGACAAGGACGGATCTGCGCAGACGCATGAGAAGATGCAGAAAGGAATGGTGCAGCGCCCAGTTTAGTTTGTCAGTTCCCTTCTGCAGGGGGCTAGGCCAAGGTACTCTGGTGTGCAGAAATTGCTTTTCGGCCTCCTCATGGCCTCGACAAAGTTGCGCCATTACTTCCAGGGACATGAGATCACAGTTGTCACTCGTTTTCCGCTGAAGAGGATACTTCAAAATCCAGAGGCAACAGGCAGGATTGTCGAGTGGGCCTTTGGAACTGTCCAAGCTTTGGCCTCAAGTTTGAGAGCACTTCAACTATCCAAAAGCGAGCATTGGCGGAGTTCATAGCAGAATGGACGCCAACACAAGATGAAGAAATTCCAGAAGCGAGCATCCCGTCAAGGAAGCAAGCAAAGAGTGGCTGATGTACTTTGATGGTGCCTTCTCGGCTGCAAAGCGGTCTTGAGGCGTGCTACTTGTTGCACCCACCGGAGAGCACCTCAAGTCGTGAGTCCAGATGCACTTTCCCAAGGAGCAAGCGACAAACAATACTGCAGTATGAAGGTTTGCTTGCCGGCCTCAGGATTGCAGTAGACCTTGGGATCAAGAAGCTCATTGTCAGGGGTGACTCACAGCTTGTCATCCGCCAAGTGAACAAGAACTATCAGAGTCCGTTGATGGAAGCTTATGTTGATGAAGTGAGGAAGCTGGAAGAGCACTTTGACCTCTGAGATGGAATATATTCCAAGAGCTCGTAACGACATTCTTGATGGTTCGTCGAAGTGCGCCGCACTTAAGTTACCTGTGGAACCAGGGATCTTTGTGCTCAAGCTGACTCAACCATCTCAGAACGCCATCAATCGGATAGAGCAAGAAGAGGAAGTTGATTTGGTGACTATTTTCCGCAGAGCTTCCGAAGCCGCCGCCCGAGAAGGTCCTCAAGATCAACACCTTGATCTTTGAGGAGCAGTCCGCTCCGACAAGCCCTAGGGTTTGTTTCGTTGAAGCGACGCTCCGACAAGTTTTGCTCCGGCAAGCTTGCCGGGAACGTCAAGCTCGGGTGAGCCACAGGTTCTCGCCGTAGAAGCGGATGTTCCCGCAGCAGCAGATGTGCCTTTAGTCCTAGTTGTCGAGCCGCAAGCTCCAGCATGGGCACAACAGATTGTCCATTTCCTTCAGACAGGAGAACTTCCCAAAGAGCAAGAATAAGCGGAAAGAGTAGCCCGGCAGTCAAGTATGTACCAGTTTGTCGACAACACACTGCATGAGAAGAAGACTCAACGGTGTGAAATTGAAGTGTATTCACCGGAAAGACGGACAAAAGCTGTTGGCGAAGATACATGGAGGCATATGTGGTCACCACATTGGCGCCAGAGCACTTGTCGGCAAAGCATTCCGGCAAGGTTTCTTTTGGCCAACAGCCCTCCGTGATGCAACTGCACAAGTAACCAAGTGTGAAGCGTGCCAGTTCCATTCCAAGCAGATACACCAGCCAGCTCAAGCTCTCCAGACGATCCCTTTATCCTGGCCATTTTCAGTCTGGGGGCTCGACATCCTCGGCCCCTTTTCCCGAGCTGTCGGGGCTTTGAGTACTTGTACGTTGCAATCGACAAGTTCACAAAGTGGCCGGAAGTGGAAGCAGTGAGGAAGGTGACAGCACAGTCGGTGATCAAGTTCTTGGTCGATTGTTTGCCATTTCGAATCCCTAACAGGATCATCACCGACAACGGCACGCAATTCACGAGCCGCACCTTCATGCAAGACGTCCAAGATCTTGGCGCCAAGGTTCGCCGCTTTTGTTGCTCATCCGAGAAGTAACGGTCAAGCGGAGAGGGCAATGCTTTGAAGTGCTGCGCTGGCTCAAGACCGTAACTTTCGACCGCTTGCACAAGTCTGGAAGAAACTGGATTGAGGAGCTGCCGGTGGTTCTTTGGTCGATCAGACGACGCCAAATCGAGCCACCGCCAGACACCTTCGCTCTAGTCTATGGAGCGAGGCAGTTCTCCCCACGGAACTTCAGATACGGATCACCTCGAGTGCTCGCCTATGATGAGTTTGAGCAAGAGCATTGCGACAAGATGACGCGCTGCTCCTTGAGGAGGATCGTCTTCAGTCTTGACGAGCTGCTCGGTACCAGCAAGCTTTGCGCGCCGCTACCATAGCCGCAAAGTTAATGCCGAAGTCTCGAGGAAGGCGACCTTGTTCTTGGTAGCGCTCAGTCCGCCAAGAATTCCAACAAGTTGACGCCAAGTGGGAAGGCCCTTACCGGGTGAAACGAGTCACTAGGCTGGCGCTGTCCGCCTTGAGACCGAAGATGGCATTCGGTGAGCAACTCCTGGAACATTGAGCATATTCGTAAGTTTTACCCATAGAGGCGCGGTTGCGGAACCTGTTCCGGCAACCACCTTTTGTACAAGTCTTGCCCGTTGTTGCATGTAATCCTTTGTACAAAGCCGGGCAGACCCCGTGCATAAGTAAAGCTAGCGTGCTTCGCACATCTTGTCAATTTCATGCTTTTTACTTCTATTTTGCATGCGTTATCTGACACTTTGTGCAGCACCTACCCCCGGTAAGCAATAACGAGCCATAAGTCTCCATATCTTTAATTTCTCTTCTTTCTCTTTCTCAAAGAAAAGAAGGTTCCCTCGCACACAAGTTTGCCGGGGGGAAAGGAGAAGATAATTGTGTGGACCAAGCGTCGCTCAAGGAAGTCTAGCCTTACCGGGAAGCAAACGACAGAAAAGCTAAGTTGCTAAAGTTTGAGCAATCAGTTTTAAGATTTTTAAGTTATCTTCCTTGAACGACCGTACTTTGTATGGAAAACCTGTATGTGGAGGAACCAACTCGTAGCTAGTTGCGCCCTTACTTTGTTTCGAAAAGGCTCAACAACTTAAGTGAGCTGCGACTAGTTGCGACAAGGTTACTTGTCGAGCGGCACCGCCAAAGAAGCTTGATGTCCACGCAGCTTCATGACCAGTGCTGCTACCGACAAGTTCCCTAAAAGCGTAGGGCAAAAACATACAAATGAAGGAATCAAGTAAAGGAAATAACATAGCAATTGCTACCCGAAATAGAGTTATATTACAAGATAGCTCGTCGCAGCTCTAATAGATGTTTCTCATAACATGACCAGCAGCGGTAAGAAAAAGAGAAAGTGGGCGGCCTAATCTACGCGGTCGCCCTCAACCCTCTTGATCCCGCTCACCCTGTCCATGATGGGTGCGACAAGGGTCTTGAGCGCCTCCACATCAGCATCCGGCGACAAGGACTTGAGGACGTTGGTGAGGTTGAGGCCTGGGTTCTGGGAAGGCCACCTTCATCAACACCTTTGAAGAGCTCCAGCGAGATCTGGGCGCGACTCCTCGGCCAGCTGCTTTGGGACTTCTTCCCGAGTCGCTGGAGGGCCGTCCACCACGCCTTGAAGAACAAGCTGAGCTTGGCGCTGGGTCGGAGGTGCTCATCGGGAGGAATATCCAAGATCCACCATCCCAGTGCGCCCGGCTCCACAGCCGATGTTCACAAAGAACATCCACGAGACCCTCGGTCTAGTGCTCCACATTCTCCCTAAAAGTGTTACAGGCGGCAGCAAGACTCGCCAAAGAACCCTCGTCGGCCTTGATCTTCTCCTTCAAGGCCACCTCCACTCCCCTGGCGCCGTCCAGCGCCTGAGTCAAAGTAGTTAGCTTCAACTCAAGATCTGCGTTGGAGTCCTTGGCGGCGCTGAGCTCCTTGCTCCTCTCGGTGAGACGGCCCTGCAGCTCGCCAAGAGTGTAGGCGTCCTTCTCGCGCTCATGCTTGAGTGCAGCAAGCTCCTCGCCGCTCTCCTTGAGATTGGCCTCCAGCTGCATCACCTTCGTCTCCAGCTCCTTCTTGGCGGCCTCGGCAGCGGCAAGATCCTTTGCTTCCTTGAGAGCCCCGCCAAATGTTTGCTAGCGTGTGGCTAGATCCTCCTCATGGCTGTCAAGATAAACCTTCCTCTGCGCCTAACTCGCCTTCCTCACAGAGATAGCTTCTCGGCGGCAAGCCGCTGTTGCTCCTCAGCCTTCTCTCAAGGAGGAAGGCTTTGCGCCTCGGCGAAGTCGCCTCCCGCTCCTGCCAAGGCCCGGAGCGCTTCTGGTTGAGGCCCCGGGAGCTCCTCCGGCGCTTCTCGATGTCTGCTCCAGCCTTCGCGACAAGCGCTTCAGGATTCCAGCTTGGCTTGTCGGGCGGTAGAGCGACAATGACTTCCGCAGCAGCTCCTCCTCCTCGAGACTACTTGTTCTTTGTTGTTTGGTGCGTCGACCAGCGTCCCAATGGAGGCGAGCAGCTCTTCATCGAAAGTTTCTCCTTCGGCGCCACAGGCTCGACGCCCATGGGAGCTTGATGAAGACGCGCCATCGCCGCCTTCAAATAGGCGCCGGGCTGGGGCTCTTGAAACCCGCAGCTGCTTGGCGGACGGAGGATCGTGATCGGCTTAAGCGCTGGCGCTCCTGCTGACCTTAGGGCCGTCGGTCGATCGCCGGACCCTCGCCCGACCTCTGCGGCGGCGTCTTTGGCGGCCTCTTCGCGCGTGGCTCGTCGGCCGACTTCTTCTCCGAAGGCAGCGGCGTCGTTAGTATTGCCGCGCGCATCCTCCTCGCCGGCGGCCTCGCTCTCCATTGGCTCTGTGGCGAATGGATCTGACGACCGGAAAATGAAGAAAAGTCAAGCAAATATTCAAAAAGAGAATCAGAAGAAGAAGAACACAAGGAAAGTTTTCAAGCAAGAGGATTACCTGTGTTGGGGTTCTGCGATCACGGTCTCCGACACTGGGGATCATTGGTCGCCCCTTCTTGGAGAATCGCCCCTTGCCGGAGAAGTCTCCTTGCCGGGAATCCTCCCTTGGCGGTGTAGTCGAAGCGAAGGCATGTCGAGGCGGCAGGGCACTCCGGTCAGGCTGCTCTGCTCCTACACAAATCAGCAGTCAGATGTCAGCAAAGAAAGGGCACCCATGCACGCCTAACAGCGGGAAGTAAACCATATACTTACGCTGGGGGCTGCTTTGAGGAAGAGTTGCCGTGTCCGGCAAGGTGGTCTCGGACGCGCCTCCTGCTGTCGCGGTGGGTTCGTCCTCGATGACAATCAACGGGGTCTTGGCTGCATTCGACGCTCTTCGGGCCAGCATCACGAAAAGGAATGGGTTGAGTAAAGCAAGTCGATACAAGACAAAGCAACAAGTCAAGAACTACAAATGCTGCAAAGAATCTTACTCTTCTTCTTCCTCGTCGGAGCTGAGCACGGAGAGATCAACTTCTGGCCCGCTTCCAGTACGACGAGGCGGAGGAGTAGGTTCCCTTGGCCGCTTGGCGGGAGCAGAACCGGTGGTCTGCGAGGGCCCTGCTCCGGTTGCCGCAGCGGCGTGAGGTGCTCCCGCTGCATGATGCTTGCCGCGGTGGAGAGTCGTCAGGCGCCGCTGACTGTTAGCCCGTCTGCCGCTTCGCCACGTCTCCGCCTTGGCGAAGACGCCTTGTTGGTGGAGCTGGGGCTCGCTTCGCGGCAAGCTGTTTGAAGGTGGGAGGAGGCGCCCTCGGGCTGGCTCGCTCGACTCGGCTTCAGGTTCGGCTAGCTCCTCCTCGCCGGCTAACTAACTTCTCTCGACAAGGCTTGCCTCCTCTGCTGCCTCTGCCTCCTCCACGGTGAACCCGAACTTCGCCAGCGGCCCTCTGCCGCCTCTTCCATTGGGTATGGCGCGCGGCGCATCTCCTCGTCGGTGGTGTCGCGGGTGAGGCTCCTCTGTTCATCAGGGCGGACCGGCAATTCTACCAGGCTGTCAAAGAACACTCGCACGACGTCATCTGCAGGCTCTTGCCAGGTTGGGACAATTCCATGCGAGTCGCACAACGGCATCATTGCACGGATGCGGTCGAGCGAGGAATTGTTGCACAATGAACGACACCTTCGCAACCTAAACATTTCTGGATGATCGAGGATCGGGCGTGAACAGCTCCAAGAGCATCGCGTCAAGTTCCAAGACGGTGAAGTTGAAGTTGAGGCCTGGGCGCAGCCTCATGATATCTACCGCGTTACGAAACTCCCAGCGGGTCTCCTCCTCTCCTGCAAGCGGCGCGGCGGCGAAGAAAGTCTGCGCTTAACGGTGCCTACGGTGAGCCCGGCAAGTCTAAGGCGAAGGATTCGGGTGACTGCAATCTTCAGCCTAACATCTTCCGGGGCCACGTTGCTCCAATCGTTGCCGCGCACTATTGGGGCTTGGCGCTGGGCGGTAAACGGCTGCGGGTTCTCCTCGGCAATCCAGCACCAATCCGCCCTCCATTCCTCCCATTTGCTACGGAGCTCTCCCTCCAGATAGGCTTCCTTCTTGCCGATCCTCGAGATCCAAGCGATTCCTCCAGCAAGAGGCTCTCCTCTCTCAACTCGGGGCGTAAAGAAGTGGCGGAAAAGGGCTACGTTTGGATGGACTCCGACAAAGTTTTCGCAGAGATGTGCGAAAACTGCCATGGTCAGAACAGCATTGGGGGTGAAATCAAGGAGGCGGAACCCGTAGGGTGTTCATGATGTCACAGAAAAACTTCAGAGAAAGGCGAGAGACCGCAGATAGAAGAAGAAGCGCGAAGAAGGGATATCCGTTCGGAGCTAGTTCAGCAGCGGTGGAAGTACCTTCGATGCGCTGGATGCGCTCGCGTCTCCGTCGACCGGAAGAGGTAGTAGTTCTCCCTCTCAGCTCCCTCGCGGCGAGCTGGGGGGGAAAGATTGCCCGCTCCTTTCGCAGCGCCGCGAGCCGCTGCGCCTCGGCCGACTTCACGGCCTTCCCCTTGTCGGCTTTCGGAGCCATGGCGGAGGCGGTGGAGGAGATCGATGGCGTTGGTGATGCTAGTGGTGATGAAGCGGGCGCTGCTCTCTCAGCCTTGGGAAGAAGGGGAGCAGCGGTGGTTTTTCGAGATTGGACAGCAATCGGCGGGGTGAGCGACCGCCCTGTTTCCCCTGCTTATAAAGAGGGAGGCGGACGCGTTCCGCTTTTCGAATAAAGAAACCCCCACGATCTCGCCCACGATCTCTCACACGACGCCGCATTCGACAGGCTGCCGTTCGTGGAGGGCGTGGTGGGTCCGGGTGAGTTATGGTGTGACCTGTGCGCGTGTGCCCGTGCCTGCTTTTGGGCTCGCCCAACAGCGCCGCAGACTGTATGGACAAGGCCGGGGCTCTGCCGGTGTACTAGAGTAGGGTACCCTAGTATCCCGAACTTGTGCACGGGCAGTTGCAGCCCTCCGCGGCAAGGCTTACCGGGTGACCGCCAAGGTCCTCCGTGGTTCCTGTGGAGCCATTCAAGAACAAAGTATTTAAGCCTAGGAGACAAGGCCCCGGCAAGAGGAGCTTGCCGGGAAGGTCCGGTGAGCGACAAGCTTCTGGACGCGACAAGACAACAACCGCGGCAAGGCGCTTGCAGCGGCAGACCACCACTCTGTACTTGCGCTCCAGCACATCCACTAACATGTCGCCCTGGGACCTTTCTAGGCGCGCGTGGCAAGAGGCCGTGCGGCCAGCGGAGCGCGGTGGCAAGCGGCGCTGACAAGATTACCATCTGGCAAGCGGTGGCGCCGACGGTCCCTTTACGCCGTTAGGGCGACGTGAAGCGGGCATTTAATGCCTTTGTCCCCTGCCGTCGGGGTTAGGTATGAAACATCAGACACTGTACAAGTAGCTGTACCAACCACTCCTTTTCCATTTTTACCCTTGTCTACGTTGCCACCTGTCGGAGACCCCTTGAGCATATAAAAGGAGGCCCATGCGCAACGTAGAGAGGGGTTCGAAAGGTTCGACACTCACGCTCGGTCTCGTTAGCAGCTTGTGTGTAATGTAGCACTCAGCGCTCCTGAGCAAGAACTCAATACACTCAGACATGCAGCAGTAGGAGTGTTATCTCTCCGGAGAGCTCCGAAGCTGGGTAAACCTCTCGTGTGCTTCGCCTCAATCTGCTCTTCGTGCGATCTCCGCTCCCCGCCGAACCGAAAGGGGCTCGGTCCGCCGGTCCCATAGGTGTTCGTGGGCCAGATCAGCCTGCCCCGACACAAGGGATCAGGAGCAAATGCTCTGATCAAGGATGGATAAGCTGAATAGACTTAGGGGTACAATCGACGGCAATTTGATTGGTCGATAACCAGCTCATTTTTAAAATTGCGTCTGAGCCGGAAGGATGAATTCTAGGATCTGTTTGAGGATTGCGAGCATTCGCAACAAATCGAATCAATGGACTCAAAAGGATAATGACAATGGATGCCAACAAGATTACTAGACTTATGGGATTAACCATAATGCAAGTAATCAAGAAGTTCGAGAGCAATAGGATGCTCAGGATTTTCGAAAGATCGAATGGTTTATCGAGGATTGGTGACATACATGAATCAACTGGGGATGAGCGGATATTCGGTAAGTGCGAGAAATTATCCGTAGAGGTATTCATGTAGCAAAGAACTGCAAGGCAATAGGCGCAAAGTATTCTCGGAACATTAGAGAGAATTTCGGGGTATCTTGTAATAACAAGATTAACTGGGAATATCAGTAAGAACGACATGCGTAAGTATTTATCCATAGGGATGTTTCGGTGGTAGGGAATTGCAAAAACGACAGGCACAAGGTCTCGAGAGAATATCGGAGAGTATCTTCAAATTCTTCTGGTTCACGGAGCAATCACCTGTAGTGAGGGGTTCTCTGGGAGGAAGTAGTAATGAGATCCTAAAGTTAGATTTTAGTAAAATCGTTTAACCCGAATAGAAGAGAGTTCGTAATCCCGAGTAAAGATCGAGGAGTAAAAGATCCTAATACCACCCAATGGCGACGTGGGCCCATGGGCCGCACAACCATGTTAGTAAAAGTTTTGAAAAGTCTAGACTCAACTTCGGCCAAGGAGTTGGAAGGGGGATTCCTACAGGCAGTCGGCTCTAATACCAACTTGTGACGCCCTCGATTCAATCGTACACTAATCATGCACGCAAATGTGTACGATCAAGATCAGGGACTCACGAAAGATATCACAACACAACTCTAAAACATAAATAAGTCATACAAGCATCATAATACAAGCCAGGGGCCTCGAGGGCTCGAATACAAGTGCTCGATCATAGACGAGTCAGCGGAAGCAACAATATCTGAGTACAGGCATAAGTTAAACAAGTTTGCCTTAAGAAGGCTAGCACAAGCCCCAGGGATCTGAGATCGAAATAGGCGAGGCCTCTGCACAGGGATCCTCCTAACTACTCACAGTGGTAAATCGTTGGGGCTGCTGCGTAGTAGGGCACCTCCGGTGTAGAAGTCATCATCGACGGTGGCGTCTAGCTCTGGGCTCCATCGTCTGGTCGCAGCAATCGAGTAGAGATAGGGGAAAAGGGGGAACAAGGCAACCGTGAGTACTCATCCAAAGTACTCGCAAGCAAGGAGCTACACTACATGTGCATGGATATATGTGTAAAGGGCCATATTAGTGGACTGAACTGCAGAAAGCCAGAATAAGAGGGGGATAGCTAGTCTTATCGAAGACTACGCTCGGTCACCTCCGTCTTGCAACAGGTAGAAGAGGGTAGATTGAAGTCCTCCAAGTAGCATCTCCAAGTAGCATCGCATAGCATAATCCTACCCGCGATCCTCCTCGTATCCCCGAGAGAGAGCGACCACCGGGTTGTATCTCGGCACTTGGAAGGGTGTGTTTTATTAAGTATCCGGTTCTAGTTGTCATAAGGTCAAGGTACAACTCCAAGTCGTCCTGTTACCGAAGATCACGGCTATTCGAATAGATTAAACTTCCCTGCAGGGGTGCACCACATAACCCAACACGCTTGATCCCATTTGGCCGGACACACTTTCCTGGGTCATGGCCGCCCGCAGAAGATCAACACGTCGCAGCCCCACCTAGGCTCAACAGAGAGGTCAGCACGCCGGTCTAAACCTAAGCGCACAGGGGTCTGGGCCCATCGCCCTTAGCACACACAAGACGCGCGTCTGACGCGGAAGCGCAGACTAGCCTACAGCTGGCGTTCAGTCCAAACCGGGCGCGCCACTCGGCCGACGTCACGAAGTGCCGGTGATACCACGACGTCGGGATACCCATGACTACTCCCGCGTAGATGGTTAGTGCGTATAGACCAAATGGCCAGACTCAGATCAAATACCAAGATCTCGTTAAGCGTGTTAAGTATCCGCGAATGCCGACCAGGGCCAGGCCCACCTCTCACCTAGGTAGTCTCAACCTGCCCTGTCGCTCCGCCACAAAGTAACAGTCGGGGGCCGTCGGGAACCCAGGCCCACCTCTACCGGGATGGAGCCACCTGTCCTTTCAGCCCCCATCTCCGAACAAGATATCACTGTAATGTAATAGTGTAAAGTATATAGTATATGCCCGTGACCACCTCCAAGTGATCACAGCCCAAAGAGTAGTATAGCATGGCAGACGGACAAGAGTGTAGGGCCATCGATGGAACACTAGCATCCTATACTAAGCGAGGGATAGCAAGTAAAGGTAACAATGAGTAGTAAAGGACATGCTATGCAAAGAAAGATAGGATTAGCGAAAGCAAGAACATGCTACACTACTCTAATGCAAGCGGTATAGAGAAGAGTAGGAAATATCTGGTGATCAAAGGGGGCTTGCCTGGTTGCTCGGCAAGTAGGGGTCGCCAACTCCGTAGTCGAATCGGGGGTCGCCCAGCCCTGGGTCTACCGGAAAGAAGTAACGGAGGGGGAACACAATAAATAACAGAGCAATCAAAGCATAACATGACAAATGCGGTGCTAGAGGTGATCTAACGCAGGGATAGGTGATACCGGCGAAGGGGGGAAACATCCGGGAAAGTATCCCCGGTGTTTCGTGGTTTTCGAGCAGGAGCCGAGGGGAAATTTGCGAGTTCGATAGGTTAGGGATGCATGGCGGACGAACGGGCTGCGTATCCGGGTTCGTCTCATCGTTCCGAGCAACTTTCATGTTGAAAATAATTAAATCCAAGTTACGGATTAAAAGATATGATTTTCTAAAGATTTACTAATTTCTGGAATTTAATCAATTATTTAATTTAATTCGAAACTGGATTTATGACATCAGCATGATGTCATCTTGACGTCGGCCGATCAACGAGGATTGACTAAGTCAAATCGACAGATGGGGCCATTGATCGGGTCAACAAAGACAACAAGTCGGTTCAACAAGATCAACAGCTCATTGACTAGTCAAACTTCAAACTTACACGTGGGTCCCACTTGTCATAGTCATAGTTTAACTAAACATAATTAATTAGTTAATTAATTATTAGGTTATCTAATCGGAGTTAATCAGGTTAATTTAACATATCTAATTAAGTTAATTAATTTTTAAATTAATTAATTATTAATTGTTTTTAGTCATTTGATATTCTTTTTTTTCTAAGAGGGGCAGACCCACTAGTCATACCCACAGGGGGGGTAGCCCTTAAACTAATCTGGGGGGGTTATCCCCACTAATCCAACAGGGTCGGCCCGGCTCGCTCAATGAGCCCATGGTGGGAGTGTGCCGCCGGCGATGGCCTTGTGGCGAGCGGAGTTCTGAGGCGGAGTGCGAGGTCAAGGCCGTAGCCCAAGCGGCGGCAAGCCTTGAGGCCGCTGATCATGAAACGCTGCGAGCATGGACGCCACGACAGTGATGGTGGGCGCTGAGGCGGGGGCAAGCTGGGGCCGTGGTGGGGCGCGTCCGATGATGCGACCGGACGGGCAGCCAGGGGAGGTCGATGGCGCGCGGCGCGGACGGCGCTGTCGACGGCGAGCGGAATGGGGGAATGGCGAGGGGGAAGGCCCGGGGCCTCACCGGGGCTGTAGGGGTCCGGGCAGTGGGGCGTGGGGAGGATGCCGGGGACGACGGCGGAGAGGAGAAGCAGGCCGGCGGGGAAGAGGCGTCGGCGAGGTCCAGGCGGCGGCGGATCGGTCCGGCGAGTCGGGGAGGGGACGAGGAGGCCACGGCGAGGTCGAGGATGGCGACCGGCGAGGCGAAGTAGAGGTGCGGGGCGGAGGCGGCCATCCTCGAGCGCGGGCTCACGGCCAGGTGGGTCTTCGACGCGGCAAGGGTGGCCGGGCACGGGGTGCTTGGCGATGGGGACGGGGCGCCGGCATCGTGGGGGGGGGGGGCGTCGGCTCGATCCCGATCCAGAACTGGACCGGGGAAGGGGGAGAGAGCGAGTGGGGGTATGGGTGGTTAGGGTTTGGGGTGCCCAGGGGAATAAGGGAGTGCGTGGGGGCCTAAGTAGGCCAGTGGCGTGGGCCGGCCGGCTGGGCCAAGGCCCGATTGGGCGAGGGTTTTCTTTTCTTTTTCTGTTTGTTTTGTTGTTTTTTATTATTCTATTTCTTTTACATTTTTCTTTTATTTTAGTTTTATAAAATTTAAAAGCGACAACTAATTTGGTGGTATTAATTAAGTCACATCCCCAAATATTTTGGCACCTTAAATAAAGTATTTTGCATTTGCTTATTATCTAAAAGCATTTTAGATAATTGTTTTATCATTGTTTTAGTTTATTTAGTGCATTTAAGTGTTTTATTAAAAGATGATTTCTTCACCAACATTTATTAAGGGTCATTTGACACATGAGGAACAATTTAGTTTTGACTTTTGAAAACTTTAATTGTTTTGACTTTAATTCAGTTAATGAATTTGGATCGGTTCTGAACTAACGCAAGATTATCAACAATAATCGAGGTGACGTGGCATCATTACCAGAGGGTTATTGTAGCTTGATTACCCGGGCGTCACACGTTATATCGGCTAAGGTAGCGCTGGGAGAACCACTGCGATTGTGCCCCGGTTGAGCTGGGCTAAGCACCTCAGTGGAGAAAGCTAAAACTGACTGTCATGATAGGGCGAGAGCTGGTCGCTGTTCAAGAGGTTTTCGAGTCCCTAAAGACCTATGCCGCTTAGAGCAAGGAGTCGGCTTTGTCCGGCCTAGGCGTGGATAGCGCCCCGAACTCGGTCTTCCGTATACTAGGGGCTTCGCAGAAATTTAAAATTATAGAATTATATGGTTAAGTGAGAGTGTTCAAGCATTATAGTCCGATTGCCTTGTTCGTTGTGCTGAGCGCCTCCCTCGAAGGACCCAAGAATGGGGAAAAGAGCGCTCAAGTTTATCCCGAACACCCCAGCACTCGTGGCATGGGGGCGTGCCGACGACTCGCCATCTCTCAATTTTAATAAACGGCCGCATGAAGGTAATATATTAAATTCAAAATTGTTGATTAGCGCATATGAACAAGTTTTCAGCATACAGGATCACAAATGCGAGTTTACTCAAAAATTACATCTTTGGAGCATTCATCCGCTATAAGGCAGGCACCCTTCAGGACGCCCTCATAATACATCTCGGGCTCGCGATGCTCCTTGCCCGGCGGTGGTCCGTCCGTCACAAGCTTCTCAGCGTCCATCTTGCCCCAGTGCACTTTAGCATGGGCAAGGGCCCTACGAGCACCTTCGATGCATACGGAGCGCTTGATGACTTCAAGCCATGGACAGGCATCCACCAGCCGCCTCACCAGCCCGAAGTAGCTCCTGTGCATGGCTTCCTGTGCCACAGCGGACTATGAGACCCTTCATGGCCTGTTCGGCCACCTTATGGAGCTCGACCAGCTGCTTCAGCTGGTCGCTCATACACTGCCGGGTGTCCGGCCTCGATATCGAGACCAGAACACCTTCTCCGTCGAGCTCCCCTCCTCGGCCCGGTAGAATGCGGCAGCGTCGGACCTGCATCAAGGGGAAGATCTGCGAATGCTCTGGAGAGCTCCGGACTCGGGTAAGTAACAGGTAATTCACTTTCACGTGCTTGCTTTGCATAAAGAATGCCTTACCCGCCGCTATCTTCTTCATCGCCTCAATTTCCTGGAGGGCTTTTTGGGCTTCGGCCTTGGCAGATCTGTCGCTCTCAAGGGCAGAGGCAAGCTCGGACTCTCAAGTCTTTGAGTCAAGCTCCAAACTCTCGTGTTTCTTCACGAGAGCCTGGAGCTCTTGCTGCACCTCCGCCACACGCGCCTCTTGCTTTTCTCGCTGGGTACGCTCCACAGCCGCATTTTCTTCGGCCTTGGACAACGCTTCCTTCAGGGTTGCCACCTGGGTTGTGGCCCCTGTAATACTCACGTTGCTCCTGTCATTTTTTGCAACCACATATTTTTTATATATACTTAAATAAGGTATTACTTACCTTCCTTGTCCTCGAGCTGCTTCTTGGCAAGGCCGAGCTCGTTCTCGGACCGCTCGAGGCTCTGCTTCAATGCATCGACCTCCGCAGTCAGTGTGGCAGAGGTCAGCTGCGCAGCCTGCATTCCCATATTGACATACTTACGTTAGACTCCTGTGTATATCTTTTTGATCCTCAGTTTGGCTTTTCTTTTCGAACACCAAACTGAGCATCAGGGGCTACTGTCTATGCGGTAATATTTTTACATATCTTAAATACATACCTCGAAGCCTGTTAGAAGGCTGGCACATGCTTCAGTCAGCCCGCTCTTGGCGGACTGAACCTTCTGGATCACCACACTCATAATAGTGTGGTGCTCCTCGTCGATGGAGGCGCCGTTAAGCACCTCCAACAGATTATCCGGTGCCTCCGGATGGACGGAGGTCACCGGCACCGTAGGCTTGCCCTTCTTACTAGGGGGCCGCCTGCCGGATTCCGGAACCGTTGAAGGTTTCGGTGCGGTGTCCGGCCTAGGGCCGGACTTCGAGCCCTTGGGGGTTTTGTCCCCTTTGGCCTGGAGTCCGGGAGGTTGCCTTGCGGCGCCTCCAGGACCACCTCCTCCTGGCTTGGACCCTTTTGGGACGCCACCTCGGCATCATCCGTAGAGCGAGGAGAGGAGGCGGCCGGAAGTGAAGTGATGTTCACATCCGACGAACCCAGGGAGCCGCTCGACGAAGCATCGAGCCCGGCCTTGGGCGGACTGCATGATTATATTCGGTGTCAGAAGATACTGTGCAACAAGGGAACACCATGAGTTATTCTGGTATCCGGATACTTACGATTTCGCCAGGGGCTTGGTGGAGTAGTCCGGAGGAAGGGTCCTTCCCTTCTTGGACCCTCCGGCCCCCCAAGTTGGGGCGGCCTTCCTTTTCTTCTCTCCCCCCGCTGGGGGAGAGACCTCTTTTTCCTCCTCCTCGTTGTCGCGGGAGGAGTGCGCCTTGGAGTCATCGGACGATGAATCCGACACCACCGGGCACCGGGAACTCTTTCGAGTTCCCGTGGCCTTCTTCTTGGCCTTCTTCTCCGGCACCACGTAAGGTGCCGGAACCAGTAGCCCCGTCAAGCGGGTGTCCACTGGGTCTTCGGGCAAGGGAGCCGGACAGTCAATCTGTCCGGACGTCTGCTGCCAATCCTGTCAAAAGTAAGGGAGTTTAGATCCCGCATAGAATCAAACTATGGAAAACAAGTAACCCGTAAAGGGTAAAATAGCTTACCGCGTTGGCTTGATGCTACGCGCTGAATCCGCGATCCTCGGTAGCGGATGCGGGGGCCTCGACGCCCTTGAACAACACCTTCCAGGCGTCTTCGTACGTAGTGTCGAAGAGCCTACTCAGGGTTCGGTGTTGTGCCAGATCAAACTCCCACAAACTGAAAGCTCATTGTTGGCACGGGAGGATCCGGCGGATGAGCATGACCTGGACTACGTTGACGAGTTTGAGCTTCTTGCTCACCAGGTTTTGGACGTAGGTTTGGAGTCCGGTCAGCTCCTCCGAAATACCCCACGACAGGCCCGTCTCCTTCCAGGAGGTGAGTCGTGTAGGGAAGCCAGATCGGAATTCGGGGGCCGCTGCCCATTCAGGGTCACGTGGCTCGGTGATGTAGAACCACCCCGATTGCCACCCCTTTATGGTCTCCACGAAGGAGCCCTCGAGCCATGTAACGTTGGGCATCTTGCCCACCATGGCGCCTCAAGACTCCGCTTGGCGGCCGCCCACTACCTTCGGTTTGACATTGAAGGTCTTGACCATAAGCGAAGTGGGGCTGGATGCAGAGGAAGGCCTCGCATTACGACGATGAACGTCGAAATGTTGAGGATGAAGTTCGGGGCCAGATCGTGGAAATCCAGGCCGTAGTAGAACATGAGTCCCCGGACAAATGGGTGAAGTGGGAAACCTAATCCGCGGAGGAAATGGGTGAGGAACACCACCCTCTCATGGGGCCTGGGGGTGGGGATGAGCTTCCCCTTGTCGGGGAGCCGGTGCGCGATGTCATTGGACAAGTATCCGGCTTTCCTCAACTTCTTGATGTGTTCCTCCGTGACGGAGGAGGCCATCCACTTGCCTCCCGCTCCGGACATGGCTGGAGAAGGTTGAGGTGGGATGTGCAGACTTGGGCGCTGGAGCTCGAGTGCGCGAAAATGGGTAAGCAAAGGAGGAAGAAGGCGTAGATGAGAAAGGTGGATCCTTATCCCCTTATATGGGCGGACGAAACTATGTGCCCCCACCAGCCTGGTAAAACTCGCTTATCTCCCAAGCGCCGTAAATTAATGGCACGGTTGGGTTACCCACGCCCATATTGATGAGAATCCCGGAATAAGGGGACATGATCTCTGCTTCGACAAGACGTGCCAAGGAAATCGCCTCGCTAAGTGCACTGAGGTGGGACAGTAAAAACAATTTGAATAAAGGCTTGGCCGTGGTGTGATGTCATGCTGCGGAATACGTCAGCAGATTGGATTTGTGTAAATATTATTCTCTCTATGATGGTATGTGGAACTTATTTTGCAGAGCAGGACACTATCCTTGTGTTCAAAATCTTCTATGAAGTATTCGGAGGAGGAACCTGCCTTGCAATGTCGAAGACAATCTGCGCGCCGGACTCGTCGTCATTGAAGCCTGGTTCAGGGGCTACTGAGGGAGTCCTGGATTAGGGGGTGTCCGGTTGGCCGGACTATAACCTTTGGCCGGACTCCTGGACTATTAAGATACAAGATTGAAAACTTCGTCCCGTGTCCGGATGGGACTTTCCTTGGCGTGGAAGGCAAGCTTGGCGATACGGATATGTAGATCTCCTCCCTTTTGTAACCGACTCTGTGTAACCCTCGCCCTCTCCTGTGTCTATATAAACCGGGAGGGTTTTAGTCCATAGGACGAACAACAATCATACCATAGGCTAGCTTCTAGGGTTTAGCCTCTCTAATCTCGTGGTAGATCTACTCTTGTACTACCCATATCATCAATATTAATCAAGCAGGAGTAGGGTTTTAACTCCATCGAAAGGGCCCGAACCTGGGTAAAAACATTGTGTCCCTTGTCTCCTGTTACCATCCGCCTAGACGCACAGTTCGGGACCCCCTACCCGAGATCCGCCGGTTTTGACACCGACAGGGAGAACATTGTATTGAGATCCAAAAAGAGAGAAGAAGCCATCTAGCTACTAACTATGGACCCGAAGGTCTGAGGTAAACTACTCACACTTCATCAGAGAGGCTTTGATGATGATGTAAAGCCCTCCGTGATGGATGCCCCTCCGTGAGCTCCAGAATAGGCCCCAAGATGGGATCTCGTGGATACAGGAAGTTGCGGCGGTGGAATTAGGTTTTTGGCTCCTGTTCTGTTCGTTTGGGGGTACATAGGTATATATAGGAGGAAGGAGTATGTCGGTGGAGCAACAGGGGGCCCATGAGGCAGGGGGCGCGCCCAGGGGGGCTCCCCCCCACCCTCGTGACCGCCACTTTTGTTCCTTGGAGTAGGGTCCAAGTCCCCTGGATCACGTTCGGTGAGAAAATCACGTTTCCGAAGGTTTCATTCCGTTTGGACTCCGTTTGATATTCTGTTTCTTTGAAACACTAAAATAGGCAAAAAACAGCAATTCTGGGCTGGGCCTCCGGTTAATAGGTTAGTCCAAAAATAATATAAAAGTGGAAAATAAAGCCCAATATAGTCCAAAACAGTAGATAAAGTAGCATGGAGCAATCAAAAATTATAGATACGTGGGAGACGTATCATCACTCTAGCAACCCATCATCTAATAACTACTCCACAATGCATTCCCTTAGGCCCAAATATGGTGATGTCTCATGTAGTCGGTGTTCACATAACACCACTAAGGGAATCACAACATACATATGATATGTCTCCAACGTATCTATAATTTTTGATTGCTCCATGCTACTTTATCTACTGTTTTGGACTATATTGGGCTTTATTTTCCACTTTTATATTATTTTTGGGACTAACTTATTAACCGGAGGCCCAAATAATTGCTGTTTTTTGCCTTTTTCATGCTTCAAGAAATGTAATATCAAACGGAGTCCAAACGGAATGAAACCTTCGGAAATGTGATTTTCTCACGAACATGATCCAGAGACTTGGACCCTACGCTAAGGAACAATGGAGGCGGTCACGAGGTGGGGGCGCCTCAGGGCGCGCCGCCAGGCCCCCGCTGCTCCACCGACGCATTCTTCCTCCTATATATACCTACGCACTTCAAACGATCGTAACAGGAGCCAAAACCCAATTCCACCGCCGCAACTTCCTGATCCACGAGATCCCATCTTGGGGCCTGCTCCGAGTTCACGAGGGGGCATCCACCACGGAGGGCTTTACATCAACACCACAGCCTCCGATGAAGTGTGAGTAGTTTACTCAGACCTTCGGGTCCATAGCTAGTAGCTAGATGGCTTCTTCTCTTTTGGATCTCAATACAATGTTCTCCCCTCTCTCATGGAGATCTATTCGATGTAATCTTCTTTTTGCGGTGTGTTTGTTGAGACCGATGAATTGTGGGTTTATGATCCAGCTTATCTATGAATAATATTTGAATCTTCTCTGAATTCTTTTATGTATGATTGAGTTATCTTTGCAAGTCTCTTCGAATTATCCGTTTGGTTTGGCCAACTAGATTGGTAGTTCTTCCAATGGGAGAAGTGCATGGCTTTGGGTTCAATCTTGCGGTGTCCTTACCCAGTGAGAGAAAGGGTTGCAAGGCACGTATTGTATTGTTGCCATCGAGGATAACAAGATGGGGTATTTATCATATTGCATGAATTTATTCCTCTACATCATGTCATCTTGCTTAAGGCGTTACTCTGTTTTTAACTTAATACTCTAGATGCATCCGGATAGCGGTCGATGAGTGGAGTAATAGTAGTAGATGCAGAATCGTTTCGGTCTACTTGTCACGGATGTGATGCCTATATACATGATCATACCTAGATATACTCATAACTATGCTCAATTCTGTCAATTGCTCAATAGTAATTTATTCACCCACCGTAGAATATCTATGCTCTTGAGAGAAGCCACTAGTGAAACTTATGGCCCCCAGGGTCTATTCTCATCATATCAATCTCCATCACTTTTATACTTGCTTTCTTTTTAATTTGCCTTTTATTTTTTACTTTGCATCTATATACCAAAAATACCAAAAAATATTATCTCTATCAGATCTCACTCTCGCAAGTGACCGTGAAGGGATTGACAACCCCTAATCGCGTTGGTTGCGAGTAGCTATCGTTTTGTGCGTCTGAGGGACTTGTGTGTGGCCTCCTACTGGATTGATACCTTGGTTCTCAAAACTGAGGGAAATACTTACGCCATCTTGTGCTGCATCATCCTCTCCTCTTCGGGGAAAACCAACGCAAGCTCAAGACGTAGCAAGAAGGATATCTGGCGCCGTTGCCGGGGAGTCTACGCAAAAGTCAACATACCAAGTACCCATCACAATCCCTATCTCTCGCATTACATTATTTGCCATTTGCCTCTCGTTTTCCTCTCCCCCACTTCACCCTTGCCATTTTATTCGCCCTCTCTTTCCCAATCTCCCCCTCTCTTTCCGTTGCCTTTTCCTTGTTCGTTTGTTTGCTCATGTGTTGGATTGCTTGTTTGTCGTGATGGCTCTACCTAGGTTTGGTGATGTTCACCTTAAAAGGTTAGAAGAGATCGAAAACAATGTCAGAAAGTTTATGGTTTTGCAATTTGAGCATAATAATTTCTTTAGGAACGAGCTTAAGGAACAAAAGAGTTTTATGAGTTATATGAATAAAGGGCTCGATGATATGTCTAAAGAATTTGATGGTATAAGATCCCAAATTGCTCGTCTTGAAAAGTTGACCGCTGAAATCTCGGATATGCAAGCTACCTTAGTCAATAAGATGGCTGCTAAACCGAATTCCTATGAAAATCAAGATGAAGATCTAAAAGTTATTGATGTGTCACCCATTAAATCTTTGTTTTGCAATATGAATCTTGATGAAACTGAATATGATCTTCCTTTACCTAGAAGGCGTTCTAAGAATTTGGATTTTTTAGATCTTGATGATGAAATTGATAAAAGTGGGATTGAAAGAAATAAAAACCTAGATGTTGCTAAACCCACTATATTGGATCTCAAGGAATTTAATTATGAAAATTGCTCTTTAATTGATTGTATTTCCTTGTTGCAATCCGTGCTAAATTCTCCTCATGCTTATAGCCAAAATAAGGCCTTTACCGAACGCATTGTTGATGCCTTGATGCAATCTTATGAATAAAAACTTGAGTTGAAAGTTTCTATCCCTAGGAAACTCTATGATGAGTGGGAACGTACTATCAAAATTAAAATTAAACATCATGAGTTTAATGCATTGTGTGATTTGGGAGCTAGTGTCTCTACTATTCCGAAAACTTTGTGTGATTTGCTAGATTTCTGTGACTTTGATGATTGCTCTCTAAACTTGCATCTTGCGGATTCCACTATTAAAAAGCCTATGGGAAGTATTAATTATGTTCTTATTTTTGCAAATAGGAATTATGTTCCCGTAGATTTTATCGTTCTTGATATAGATTGCAATCCTTCATGTCCTATTATTCTTGGTAGACCCTTCCTTAGAATGATTGGTGCAATCATTGATACGAAGGAAGGGAATATTAGATTCCAATTTCCATTAAAGAAAGACATGGAACACTTCCCTAGAAATAAAATAAAATTACCGTATGAATCTATTATGAGAGCCACTTATGGATTGCCTACCAAAGATGGCAATACCTAGATCTATCCTTGCTTTTATGCCTAGCTAGGGGCGTTAAACGATAGCGCTTGTTGGGAGGCAACCCAATTTTTTTTTTTGCTTCTGTTTAGGAATAAATAATCCATCTAGCCTCTGTTTAGATGTGGTTTTATCTTTCAATTAGTGTTTGTGCCAAGTTAAACCTATTGGATCTTCTTGGATGATAGTTATTTGATCTTGCTGTAATTTCCAGAAACTTTGCGCTCAGTGCCCGAATTGTTAAACATCACAACAACGTGATAAAATACTGATTCCAATTTCTGCTGATCAATAAACAAATTGTCCAGGTCGTATAATTTTGGTAGAATTATTTGAGTTCCAGAAGTTTGCGTTAGCTACAGATTACTACAGACTGTTCTGTTTTTGACAGATTCTGTTTTGCGTGTGTTGTTTGCTTATTTTGATGAATCTATGGCTAGTAAAATAGTTTATGATCCATAGAGAAGACGGAATACAGTAGGTTTAACACCAATATAAATAAAGAATGAGTTCATTACAGTACCTTAAAGTAGTCTTTTGTTTTCTTTCTCTAACGGAGCTCACGGGATTTCTATTGAGTTTTGTGTTATGAAGTTTTCAAGTTTTGGGTGAATTCTTTTGATGGATTATGGAACAAGGAGTGGCAAGAGCCTAAGCTTGGGGATGCCCATGGAACCCCCAAGATAATACAAGGACACCAAAAAGTCAAAGCATGGGGATGCCCCTAAAGGCATCCCCTCTTTCGTCCACTTCCATCGGTAATTTACTTGGAGCTATATTTTTATTCACCACATGATAAGTGTTTTGCTTGGAGCGTCTTGTATTATTTGTGTCTTTTCTTGTTAGTTTACCACAATCATCCTTTCTGTACACACCTTTTGAGAGAGCCATACATGAATTGGAATTTGATAGAATACTCTATGTGCTTCACTTATATCTTTTGAGCTTGATAGTTTTTGCTCATAGTGCTTCACTTATATCTTTTGAGCGTGATAATTTTTGCTCTAGTGCTTCACTTAGATATTTTAGAGCACGGTGGTGGATTTGTTTTAAAGAAACTTGATCTCTCATGCTTCGCTTAGATTATTTTGAGAGTCGTTAATATCATGATAATTTGCTTAATGTTAATATACTTGGTATTCAAGATATGTGAAACTTTCTTTTGAGTGCATTGAATACTAAGATAAGTTTGATGCTTGATAATTGTTTTGAGATATGAAGATGGTGATATTAGAGTCATGCTAGTTGAGTAGTTGTGAATTTAAAGAATACTTGTGTTGAAGTTTGTGATTCCCGTAGCATGCACGTATGGTGAACCGTTATGTGATGGACTCGGAGCATGATTTATTTATTGATTGCCTTCCTTATGAGTGGCGGTCGGGGACGAGCGATGGTCTTTTCCTACCAATCTATCCCCCTAGGAGCATGCGCGTAATACTTTGCTTTGATAACTTCTAGATTTTTGCAATAAGTATATGAGTTCTTTATGACTAATGTTGAGTCCATGGATTATACGCACTTTTCCCATCCTTCCACCATTGCTAGCCTCTCTAATACCGCACACTTTTTGCCGGTATCATACACCCACCATATATATTCCTCAAAACAGCCACCATACCTACCTATTATGGCATTTACATAGCCATTCCGAGATATATTGCCATGCAACTTTCCACTGTTCTGTTTATTATGACACGCTCTATCATTGTCATATTGCTAGCATGATCATGTAGTTGACATCGTATTTGTGGCAAAGCCACCGTTCATAATTCTTTCATACATGTCACTCATGAATCATTGCATATCCTGCACATCACCGGGAGGCATTCATATAGAGTCATATTTTGTTCTAAGTATCGAGTTGTAACTGTTGACTTGTAAGAAAAATAAAAGTGTGATGATCATCATTATTAGAGAATTGTCCCAAGTGAGGAAAGGATGATGGAGACTATGATTCCGCCACAAGTCGGGATGAGACTCCGGACGAAAAAAAAATTAAAAAAAAGAGGCCAAAAAAAGAAGAAGAGAAAAGGCCCAAATAAAAAAATGAGAGAAAAAGAGAGAAGGGACAATGTTACTATCCTTTTACCACACTTGTGCTTCAAAGTAGCACCTTGATCTTCATGATAGAAAGTCTCTCATTTTGTCACTTTCATATACTAGTGGGAATTTTTCATTATAGAACTTGGCTTGTATATTCCAATTATGGGCTTCCTCAAATGCCCTAGGTCTTAAATGATCAAGCGAGGTGGATGCACACCCACTTAGTTTCTTTTGTTGAGCTTTCATATACTTATAGCTCTAGTGCATCCGTTGCATGGCAATCCCTACTCACTCACATTGATATCTATTGATGGGCATCTCCATAGCCCATTGATATGCCTAGTTGATGTGAGACTATATTCCCTCTTTTTGTGTTCTCCACAACCACCATTCTATTCCACATATAGTGCTATATCCATGGCTCACGCTCATGTATTGCGTGAAGATTGAAAAAGTTTTGAAAATGTTAAAGTATGAAACAATTGCTTGGCTTGTCATCGGGGTTGTGCATGATTTAAATATTTTGTGTGGGAAGATGGAGCATAGCCGGACCATATGATTTTGTAGGGATAACTTTCTTTGGCCATGTTATTTTGAGAAGACATAATTGCTTAGTTAGTATGCTTGACGTATTATTATTTTTATGTCAATATGAACTTTTGTCTTGAATCTTCGGATCTGAATATTCATACCATGATTAAGAAGATTTACATTGAAATTATGCCAAAGTATCACTCCGCATCAAAATTCTCTTTTTATCATTTACCTACTCGAGGGGCGAGCAGGAATTAAGCTTGTGGATGCACGATACGTCTCCAACGTATCTATAATTTTTGATTGCTCCATGCTACTTTATCTACTGTTTTGGACTATATTGGGCTTTATTTTACACTTTTATATTATTTTTGGGACTAACCTATTAACCGGAGGCCTAGCCCAGAATTGCTGTTTTTTACCTTTTTCAGTGTTTCAAAGAAACAGAATATCAAACGGAGTCCAAACGGAATGAAACCTTCAGAAACGTGATTTTCTCACTGAACGTGATCCAGGAGACTTGGACCCTACGCCAAGGAACAACGGAGGCGGTCACGAGGGTGGGGGGCGCCCCCCCTAGGGCGCACCCCCCTGCCTTGTGGGCCCCCTGCTGCTCCATCGACGTACTCCTTCCTCCTATATATACCTACGTACCCCCAAACGATCAGAACATGAGCCAAAAACCTAATTCCACCGCCGCAACTTCCTGTATCCACGAGATCCCATCTTGGGGCCTGTTCCGGAGCTCCGCCGGAGGGGGCATCCACCACGGAGGGCTTCTACATCAACACCATAGCCTCCCCGATGAAGTGTGAGTAGTTTACTTCAGACCTTTGGGTCCATAGCTAGTATCTAGATGGCTTCTTCTCTCTTTTTGGATCTCAATACAATGTTCTCCCCCTCTCTCGTGGAGATCTATTCAATGTAATCTTCTTTTTGCGGTGTGTTTGTTGAGACCGATGAATTGTGGGTTTATGATCTAGCTTATCTATGAATAATATTTGAATCTTCTCTGAATTCTTTTATGTATGATTGAGTTATCTTTGCAAGTCTCTTCGAATTATCTGTTCGGTTTGGCCAACTAGATTGGTAGTTCTTCCAATGGGATAAGTGCATGGCTTTGGGTTCAATCTTGCGGTGTCCTTACCCAAAGGATGTAAAGGGTTGCAAGGCACGTATTGTATTGTTGCCATCGAGGGTAACAAGATGGGGTATTTATCATATTGCATGAATTTATTCCTCTACATCATGTCATCTTGCTTAAGGAGTTACTCTATTTTTAACTTAATACTCTAGATGCATGCTGGATAGCGGTCGGTGAGTGGAGTAATAGTAGTAGATGCAGAATTGCTTCGGTCTACTTGTCATGGACGTGATGCCTATATACATGATCATACCTAGATATACTCATAACTATGCTCAATTTCATCAATTGCTCAACATTAATTTGTTCACCCACCGTAGAATATCTATGCTCTTGAGAGAAGCCACTAGTGAAACCTATGGCCCCAGGGTCTATTCTCATCATATCAATCTCCATCACTTTTATACTTGCTTTGTTTTTACATTTCCTTTTATTTTTACTTTGCATCTATATACCAAAAATACCAAAAAATATTATCTCTATCAGATCTCACTCTCGTAAGTGACCGTGAAGGGATTGACAACCCCTAATCGCGTTGGTTGCGAGTAGCTATCGTTTTGTGCAGGTACGAGGGACTTATGTGTGGCCTCCTACTGGATTGATACCTTGGTTCTCAAAAACCAAGGCAAATACTTACGCTACTGTGCTGCATCATCCTCTCCTCTTCGGGGAAAACCAACGCAAGCTCAAGACGTAGCAACATATCATCAAAATATCGAACGAATATCAAATTCACATGATTGCTTATGACAAGACTTCTCCCATGTCCTCAAGAACAAAAGTAACTACTCACACAACATGTTGATGCTCAAGATCAGAGGAGTATTGAATATCATAATAGTTCTGAACATATAATCTTCCACCAAATAAACCGGCTAGCATCAACTACAAGATGTAATCAACACTACGTACTGGTCACCCACAGGTACCAATCTGAGGTTTTGATACAAAGATTGAACACAAGAGATGAAGTAGGGTTTTCAGATGAGATCATTCTATTGAAGTTGTTGATGGAGATTAGGCCCTCCCATGATGAGAGGGTTGTTGGTGATGGCGATAGCTTCGATTTCCCCCTCCCGGAGGGAAGTATCCTCGGCGGAAATGCTCCGTCGGAGAGCAAAGTGCTCCTGCCGATATTCCGCCTCGAGATGGCAGTGCTCCGTCCCGAAAGTCCTCTCCTTATTTTTTTCGATGGAAAATGGCCTTATTGTCGATGCAACAAACCCTGGGTCTGTTACCCAACTGTGCACAGGCACAAGATCACGATTGAAGCACCAGCTTAAGTCAGAGATTGAAGAACCAAGAGATTTGAAGAACCAACATGCAGCCCAGAGGGACCAAGATCGAGCCAGAGGAGCAAGATATCTACAAGAGAAGGGCCTCCCTTGCCAGGTAGGTGAGCCCGGCAAGGGGCGAGGCCACCACCAGAAGCAAGCAATCAAGGCTCCCCGGCAGAGCCTGCCGGGGCTCGCGGGGGCAGAACCACCCCACCAGCCACTCAAACATGACTCACGTCGTCAATCAGTGCGGTGTGAAGCTGCAAGGTGACTAAATGGCAGCCATTCGCCACATGGAAGCCATTTCCTACAGAAGAAACCCGCAGATGACACCCATCCTGCAACGTGTCGAGAGAATAGATGCGGAGCTGGCAAGATAGCCCAGCAGGCCCTGCGAGGTGACCAGTGATGTGACACTAAGCGACACATTTAATGCACCCTGTCAGCCCGCAGAGTTAGGTATGATAGCATGGTTCGCTATCATATCAGTGGATAATGACCACTTTGCCACTATGGTGACCCCTTAATTTATAAAAGGAAGCCCATGGCACTCGTAGGAGGGGTTGGAAAGTTGACGAACCCAAGCCACCATACGCGCGTAGTCGCTGCGGCCCCGAGGCAAACCCTGCTAGGCAAGTGTAGTACGCGTCACCACACTCATTCCATCATCAATCCACCAAAGCAGGAGTAGGGTCTTACGCCTCGCGGCGGCCCAAACCTCTCCGTCGTGCTGCCGCATGCTGATCTGCTCTTTGTGCAACGCGACGTCCCCCCACCAAACCAGCAAGGGGCCACCCGGTCCCATAGGTGGCCGCGGATATCCCGTGACATCTTTGGCGCGCCAGGTAGGGGGCTCACTTGCGCGAACCTGAAAGCATGTGCAGCGCGTCATCTTCATCGCCATCTGCATCTTCGATGACGCCATCGACCATCGCGCCTAAGAAGAAGAACTCTGGCCCTTTGGCCCATCCGTCCACCTCGAAGGCTCCGCCGCCCGCGGCCTCTAGTGCCTCGGAGGATGCGGGGGCGAGGGAGGACGTGAACGCTGCTGGGGGCATGACTGGAGCAGGTGGTGCCATCACCACTCCCCCCGCGGCCGACACGGGGTGAGGGAGTCCTGGATTAGGGGGTGTCCGGATAGCCGAACTATCACCGTTGGCCGGACTCCTGGACTATGAAGATACAAGATTGAAGACTTCGTCCCGTGTTCGGATGGGACTTTCCTTGGCGTGGAAGGCAAGCTTGGCGATACGGATATGTAGATCTCCTACCATTGTAACCGACTCTATGTAACCCTAACCCTATTGGGTGTCTATATAAACCGACGGGTTTTAGTCCGTAGGACGAACAACAATCATACCATAGGCTAGCTTCTAGGGTTTAGCCTCTCTGATCTCGTGGTAGATCTACTCTTGTACTACCCATATCATCAATATTAATCAAGCAGGAGTAGGGTATTACCTCCATCGAGAGGGCGAACCTGGGTAAAAACATCGTGTCCCTTGTCTCCTATTACCATCCGCCTAGGCGCACAGTTCGGGACCACCTACCCGAGATCCGCCGGTTTTGACACCGACATTGGTGCTTTCATTGAGAGTTCCTCTGTCGCCGTCACCTATAGGCCCGATGACTCCTTCAATCATCGACAACGACGCAGCTTGATCCGGGTGAGACTTTTCTCCCGGACAGATCTTCGTATTCGGCGGCTTTGCGCTGCGGGCCAATTCGCTAGGCCATCTGGAGCAGATTGAAAGCTACGCCCTGGCCATCGGTCAGATTTGGAAGCTTTGAACTATACGGTCGATGTCCGCGGAGATTTGATCTTGAAGGATTCAACCACACCGAGCGCCGCCGCAGACCGTCTCAATGGATGCGATATAGCTCTGCCGCGAGCAGCCACAGAGTCCGTGACCAAAGATCCGGCCCGACCTTTAATCCGAGTCGGTTTAGCGATCGAGGGCGGTTGCTTGGACACCGCCTCGGGGCTGAAATCTCCACGGCGATTGAGCGAAGACCATCCTGTCCTTTGCGGCTCGTGACTCCAGTGTGCGGACTCGCTTTACGGACTCGAACCTCCCGCGCCTCTACGGTCCGAATCCGGTGGCGCCGTTATGGAGTTCAACGCCACGGACATCTTTCGGCACTCGCCCTTTGGCGATATCCTGAACTCATTAAAGTCTCTCTCTTTGTCGAGAGCCCTGGCGAACTATGGTCGGGAAGGTTGGGATTCGGATGACGAAGAAATTCAACGCCCACCCACCACCCACTTTGTAGCCACTGCCGATGATTTAAGCGACATGCTCGACTTCGACTCAAGACATCGACGGTATGGACGACGGTGCGGAGGCGATCAAGAGCCGGCGCCCACGGGGCTGGAAGGCCACCTCGTCATATGACATATACATGGTGGACATCCCAAAAGATGGGAATGGCGATGGAGCGGCGGAGGATGGCCCTCCAAGAAACAACCCAAGCGCCCGGCGTCGGTGGCGCCGCTCTAAATCCCGCCACACGGTAAAAGCGGCGATTCCGCACGGGAGATAATAACACCCAGACGGTTGCGAAGACAACCCCCTCGGCGAGATTCAGACACGGGAGGTGAGAAGCCAGCCCTCATGATAGAGCGACAGAGAGGGAGGTGGAGGGCGATAATTATATGCCTCCTCCGAAGATGAGGCAAGCCTCGGCGACGACAAATTTGTCGTGCCGAGGATCCCGCGAACAGAGGCGTTTCAAGCGCAGGCTTATGGCCACGGCAAGCAGCCTCAAGAAAGCAGCAGCAGCTTAGAGCTGACCAAGACTTGCTAGCTGACAGATGGACTGAAGTCCTTGCAGCCGAAGAGTATGAACTCGAACGCCCCTCCAAGAGATACCCAAAATGTAGGCTGCTACCCCAATTAGAGGAAGCAGCACCCAAACCTACATCACCAGCGCATGATGCGACCGACCGGCCACCCCGTGGCCGTGACAGAGAGGCCTCTAGACTCTCCATTCAAGGCGCACCCCGGCACCGCTCGACCAAGGCACGGGGAAACGCGCCAGACCTGCGAGACATATTGGAGGACAAGGCAAGGCAAACAAGATCGATCTACGGATCGCGTGGGCACCCCACGACACGTGATGATAACCGTTACGCCGGATACAGCAACTCCGGCCGGGCCAAACACAGTAGACAAAGCTCATTTGAGCTGCGTCGTGATATAGCCCAATACAGAGGCGCCACACACCCACTATGCTTCACAAACGAAGTGATGGATCATCAAATCCCCGAGGGTTTCAAACCCGTAAACATCGAATCATACGATGGCACAACAGATCCTGCGGATTGGATCGAGGACTACCTCCTCCATATCCACATGGCCCGCGGTGATGATCTACACGCCATCAAATACCTCCCACTCAAGCTTAAAGGACCAGCTCGGCATAGGCTTAACGACTTGCCGGTGAGAATCAATTGGTTGTTGGGAGGACCTAGAAGCCGCATTCCTTGATAACTTCCGGGGCACATATATGCGACCACGGAATGCCGATGACCTCAGCCACATAATTCAGCAGCCGGAAGAATCGGCCGGACAATTCGGACACGGTTCCTAACCAAGAAAAATCAAATCATTGACTGTCCGGATGCAGAGGCCCTTGCAGCCTTCAAACATAACATCCGCGACGAGTGGCTTGCTCGGCACCTAGGACAGGAAAAGCCGAAATCCATGGCAGCCCTCACAACGCTCATGACCCGCTTTTGAGCGGGAGAGGACAGTTGGCTAGATCGAAGCAACAACTTGGCCAAACACCCTGGTAGTTCGGATACCAAGGACAGCAGTGGCAGGTCGCATCGCAACAAGCATAAACGCCGCATTAACGGTGATAATGCTGAAGATACGACAGTAAATGCCGGATTCGAGGCTCTAAACCCGGTCGGCGGAAGAAGCCATTCAAAAGAAATACCGGGGCCGTCCAACTTGGACCGAATACTCGATCGCTTGTGCGGATACATGGCACCCCCGAAAAACCAGCCAACCACACCAACAGGGATTGTTGGGTGTTCAAACAAGCAGGCAAGCTAAGCTCCGAAAACAACGACAAGGGGCTGCATAGCGATGACGAGGAAGAGCCCCGGCCGCCGAACAATATAGGACAGAATGGCTTTCCCACACAAGTGCGGACGGTGAACATGATACGCAACCCACATACCAAAAAGGGAGCGGAAGCGGGCACTAAGGGACGTATACGCGATGGAGCCAGTCGCCCCGAAGTTCAACCCATGGTCTTCCTGCCCGATCACCTTCGATCGAAGGGACCACCCCACTAGCATCCGTCACGGCGGTTTCGCTGCATTGGTTCTTGACCCAATTATTGACGGATTTCACCTCACCAGAGTCCTGATGGACGGCGGCGGCAGCCTGAACCTGATTTATTAGGATACAGTGCGCAAAATGGGCATAGACCCGTCAAGGATCAAACCACAAAGACGACCTTTAAAGGCATCATTCCAGGTGTAGACGCCAACTGCACAGGCTCCTCTACACTTGAAGTGGTCTTCGGATCCCCGGATAACTTCCGGAGTGAGGAGTTAATCTTCGACATAGCCCCGTTCCGCAGCGGCTATCACGCACTGCTCGGACGAACCGCATTCACAAAATTCAATGCGGTGCCGCACTACACGTACCTCAAACTCAAGATGCCAGGCCCTCGAGGCGTAATCACGGTCAATGGAAACACCAAACGCTCCCTCCGAACGGAGGAGCTTACGGCCGCCCTTGCGGCAGAAGTGCAGAACAGCCTCTTAAGGCAATTCTCGATCCGACCAATAAACAATCGGACAACATCAAAGCGCGCCGGAGTAACCTACGGCAAGACCGCTGCACGTTCGAACAAGCATAGTAATGCAGCCCCAACCCCAGCCCTCGCGAACTCGCTAAGCCAGTAATACGCGCACGTAATTGCGCTTTGAAGCACCATGGGCATAGGGGACGGGCCACGACCACGGCACGCCCAGAATGCGGCTAGACCGCACTAGGGGCTCCCGTTTGTGTCATTCCTTTTTTTCTCTCTTTTTCTTCCTTTTGCTTTCAGGACTCTGTTCTCCAGAAGCCCTGTCCGACATTCGCGCCGAATACACGATGCAACAGCCTGTGGAAGCGTAAAAGCTGCGTCGAGTGTCCAGGTGCTCTCTATTACGAGCAGTATACCTGTTTTACATACCACACCGCAAACTTACCCCTGGAAGGGGGACATGTCAAAATTCTCATACCTTGCTTATCGCACAATTTGTATCGTTCTGCTTTTATCTGCAGTTTCTTTTGAATAACCAATATATAGCTCTTGCCTATTATTGCATTCTTTCCCATTATATATGTTCATTTATGACATTGCAACCCGTACAATTTAGTACGGCCAATACACCGAGGGCTTATGTACCCCAAAAAACATGGTGTGACAAGTCCGAACACTTTCACAAGTGCGGCACCCGAACTTATAGCATTATATGCATCGGCTCCGAATCATGTATTGGGTCAATAGTTGGGTTTGCCCGGCTCCCATTTTTGGTACCTTACGTTCCGTTATATCGGCTAAGGTAGCTGGGAGAACCACTGCGATTGTGCCCGATTGAGCTGGGTTGAGCACCTCGGTGGAAAGCTAAAACCGACCGTCATGATAGGGGCGAGAGTCGATCGCTGTTCGAGAGGTTTTTCGGGTCCCTAAAGACTTATGCCGCTTAGAGCGAGGAGTCGGCATTGTCCGGCCAAGGCGTGGATAGCGCCCGAACTCGGTCTTCGAATACTAGGGGCTTCACGAAATTTAAAATTATAGAATTCTATGGCTAAGTGAGAGTGTTCAAGCACTATAAGTCCGGTTGCCTTGTTCGTTGTGTTGAGCGCCTCCTCGATGGACCCAAGAATGGGAACAAGAGCGCTCAAGTTTATCCGAACACCCCAAAGACTCGTGGCATGGGGGCTGAAGCCAACGACTTGCCATCTCTCAAATTTGATAAATGGCCACACGAGAAGGTAATATTTTAAATTCACAAGCGTTGCTTAGCGCATATGAACAAGTTTTCAGCGTACAGGATAACAAATGCGAGTCTATTCAAAAATTACATCTCTGGAGCATTCACCCGCTATAAGGCGGGCACCCTTCATGACACCCTCATAGTACATTTCGGGCTTGCGGTGCTCCTTGCCCTTCGATGGCCCGTCCGTCACAAGCTTCTCAGCATCCAGCTTGCCCCAGTGCACTTTAGCACGGGCAAGGGCCCGACGGGCACCTTCAATGCGCATGAGCGCTTGATGACTTCAATCCATGGACAGGCGTCCACCGGCCGCCGCACTAGCCCAAAGTAGCTCCGGGCATGGCTTCCAATGGCCACGGCCGAACTATGAGGCCCTTCATGGCCTGTTCGGCGACCTTGTGGAGCTCGACCAGCTGCTTCACTGGTCGCTTAGGGCACCGGATGTCCGCCTCGACATCTTGAGACCAGAACACCTTTTCCGTCGAGCTCCCCTCCTTGGCGCGGTAGAAACAGCAGCGACATCAGACACACTACGGGGCAGATCTGCAAATGCTCCTGGAGAGCTCCGGATTTGGGTAAGTAATAGATAATTCACTTTCACATGCTTGCTTTGCATAAAGAATGCCTTACCCGCCGCTATCTTCTTTAATGATTCAATTTCTTGGAGGGCTTTTTGTTCTTGACCTCGGGGCTTTGGCACTCTCAAGAGCCGAGGCGAGCTCAGACTCGAGTCTTCAAGTCATGCTCCAAACTCTCGTGTTTTTCACGAGCCAGAGCTCTTGCCGCACCTCCGCCACCCGCGCCTCCTGCTTCTCTCGCTCGGTGCGCTCATGACCGCTTTGCTTTCGGCCGTGGACACCGCTTCCTTCGTGGTCGCCACCTCGTTCGTGGCCCCTACAATACCCACATTAGTTCTGTCATTTTTGCAACTAAATCCTTTCTATAAGGTATTACTTTAATAAGGTATTACTTACCTTCCTTGTCCTCGAGCTGCTTCTTGGCAAGGCCGAGCTCGTTCTCGGACCGCTCGAGGCTCTGCTTCAATGCATTGACCTCCACATTCAGTGTGGCAGAGGTCGGCGCAGCCTGCATTCCCATATTGACATACTTATGTTAGACTCCTGCGTATATCTTTTTATATCCTCAGTCCGGCTTTTCTTCCCGAACACCGAACTAAGCATCAGGGGCTACTGTCTATGCGGTAATATTTTTACATATTCTAAACCTACCTCAAAGCACATTAGAAGGCTGGTGCAGGCTTGATCAGCCCGCTCTTGGCGGGTGAACTTTCTGGATCACCACATTCATAGCAGTGCGGTGCTCCTCGTCGATGGAGGCGCCTTTGGCGCCTCCAGCAAGCTATCCGGTGCCTCCGGATGGGCCGGAGGTCACCGGCGTCGTAGTCTTACCCTTCTTACGAAGGGGCCGCTTGCCGGACTTCGGAACCACTGAAGGTTCCGGTATGGAGTTCGGCACAGGGCCAGACTTAGAGCCCTCTGGGGTTTCGCCCCCTTTGCACCCGGAGTCCGGGAGGTCGCCTTGCGGCGCCTCGGGACCACCTCCTCTGGCTGGGCCCCTTTGGGACTCCACCGCGGTGTAAATGCCTCGCTTCACGAGGGAGGAGGTGGTGGAAGTGAAGTGCTATTCACATCCGACGAATTCGAGGAGCCGCTCGTGGCGGCGAGCTCATCCTTGGGCGGGCTACATGGTTATATTCGGCGTTAGAAGTCACTGTCACGACAAATAAAAAGCCATGAGCTATTCAGGAGTCCGGACACTTACGATCTCGCCAGGGGCTTGGCCCTTGTTGGCCACTCCTCCTCGTCGTTGTCGGTGTTGGTGGAGAAGTCCGGAGGAAGGGTCCTTCCTTTCTTGGACCCTCCAGCCTCCCCAGTCGTGGCGGCCTTCCTTTTCTGCTCTCCTTCAGGGGAGAGGCTTCTTCCTCCTCCTCTTCCTCGGAGGAGGACTCACTTCTCAGTCGTCGGGACGATGATTCCGACAGCACTGGCGCCGGAGCTCCTTCGAGTTCCCGTGGCCTTCTTCTTGGCCTTCTTCTCCGGCACCACGTGAGGTGCCGGAGCCAGCTTCCCGTCAATCGAGGCGTCCGCTGGTCTTCGGCAAGGGGCGGACAGTTAATCTGTCTGAATGTCTTCAGCCAGTCCTGTCAAAGGTTAGGGAGTTTTAGATCCCGCATAGAGTCAAACTATGAAAAAAGATTCCCATAAAGGGTAAAATAACTTACCTCGCTGGCCTGACGCTGCGAGCTGAATCCGCGATCTTCGGTAGCGGATGTGGGAGCCTCGGCGCCCTTGAACAGCACCTTCCAAGCATCTTCGTACGTAGTGTCAAAGAGCCTTTTCAAAGTTTGGTGTTGTGCCGGATCGAACTCCCACAATTTGAAGGCCCGTTGTTGGCATGGGAGAATCCGGCGGATGAGCATCATCTGGATTACGTTGACAAGCTTGAGATTCTTGTCCACCAGGTTTCAGACGCAGGTTTGGAGTCCGGACAGCTCTTCCGAATCACCCCACGTCAGGCCAGTCTCTTTCCATGATGTGAGCCGTGTGGGGAAGCCAGATCGAAATTCGGGGGCCGCCACCCATTGAGAGTCGCGCGGCTGGGTGATGTAGAACCACCCCGATTGCCACCCCTTTATGGTCTCCACAAAGGAGCCCTCGAGCCATAAGACTTTGGCCATCTTGCCAACCATGGCACCTCCGCACTCCACTTGGCGGCCGCCCACTACCTTCGGCTTGACATTAAAGATCTTCAGCCATAACCCGAAGTGGGGCTGGATGCAGAGGAAGGCCTCGCACACGACGATGAATGCCGAGATGTTGAGGATGAAATTCGGGGCCAGATCGTGGAAGTCCAGGCCATAGTAGAACATGAGCCCCCGGACAAATGGGTGAAGTGGAAAACCTAGTCCGCGGAGGAAGTGGGTGAGGAATACCACCCTCTCATGGGGCACAGGGGTTGGAATGAGCTGCCCCTCGTCGGGGAGCCGGTGCGCGATGTCGCTGGACAAGTATCCGGCCTTCCGCAGCTTTCTGATGTGCCCCTCCGTGACGGAGGAGGCCATCCACTTGCCTCCTGCTCCGGACATAGTTGGAGAAGGTTGAGGTGGGATGTGCGGACTTGGGCGCTGGAGCTCGAGTGCACGGAAATAGATGAGCAAAGGAGGAAGAAGGCGCTGGCGAAAAGGTGGATCCTTATACGCTTATATGGACGGACGAAGCTATGCGTCCCCCGCTAGCCTGGTAAAACTCGCTTATCCCTCAAGCGCCGTAATCAATGGCATGGTTGGGTTACCCACGTCCGTATTGATGGGAATCCCGGAATAAGGGGGCACGATCTCCGCTTTTATAAGACGTGCCAAGGAAACCGCCTCGCTAAACGCGCTGAGGTGGAACAGTAAAAACGATTCGTATAAAGGCCTGGTCGTGGTGTGATGTCACGCCGCGGAATGCGTCAGCAGATCTGTGCAAAAGTTATTCTCTCTACGGTAGTATGTGGAACTTATTTTGCAGAGCCTGACACTATCCTTGTGTTCAAAATCTTCTATGAAGTATTCGGAGGAGGAACCGGCCTTGCAATGCCGAAGACAATATGCGCGCCGGACTCGTCGTCATTGAAGCCTGGTTCAGGGGCTACTGAGGGAGTCCTGGATTAGGGGGTGTCTGGATAGCGAACTATCACCGTTGGCGGACTCTGGACTATGAAGATACAAGATTGAATACTTCGTCCCGTGTCCGGAGGGGACTTTCCTTGGCGTGGAAGGCAAGCTTGGCGATCCGGATATTTAGATCTCCTACCATTGTAACCGACTCTATGTAACCCTAACCCTATTCGGTGTCTATATAAACCGACGGGTTTTAGTCCGTGGGGACGAACAACAATCATACCATAGGCTAGCATCTAGGGTTTAGCCTCTACGATCTCGTGGTAGATCTACTCTTGTACTACCCATATCATCAATATTAATCAAGCAGGAGTAGGGTATTACCTCCATCGAGAGGGCACGAACCTGGGTAAAAACATCGTGTCCCTTGTCTCCTGTTACCATCCGCCTAGACGCACAGTTCGGGACCCCCTACCCGAGATCCGCCGGCTTTGACACCGACACGAGGGCTGGAGATGTTGGTGGAGAACAGCATCAGCAATGCCCCGGTTGTCACGCTCCACAAGGTGTGGGCGAGAGGGTCACTCCATCTGCGCCCTCTCCTCCCACTGACGGGCATAGTGCAGCAACGGCGCTCGGTCCGGGGTGAACCATCGCCCTCCGGCCGCCCCCACCACGGGAGCGACCACAACCCATGTGCCTCCTCCCGGATGAGCCGACCATACTACTGCGCTTAATGGAGTCGCTGACCCTCGAGCACCACCGCCGCGCGACCCCGCTGCCCAAGTGGTCGTCCCACAGCTGCGTGGACTTGGCACTAAGCACAGCCACAGAGGCTATGGTGCGAGCTCAGCTACTACTGAGGTTCCCGCCAACAGCCGAGCAGATGGATTATTGGCGTGCCACCATCCAGAGCTTGCTCGGTTTCGCCGAAGCTGGGGCTCATGACGAGCTGGCCCGCCGCGACCTCCCCAAGCGACAGCAACCGCCCGTACTACTGGCCGAACGGAGGGGGCTGTCCCCACTATGCAGTCCCCACCACGGCATCCGATGCGGGCGCAGCAGAATCAAGACCCCGACGACGTCTCGATGGCCTCTTCCGAGGCCAACGTCAAGCCCCAGAGGATAGGCGGAGGGGAGACGCGTGCGTCATCATGGATCATCGCCACGATGACCTCCACCAGACCGACGGGTGCGGCGGCCTCAACGTCGACGAGCCTGCGCTCGGTGTTGGCGAGTGCCTACCATTCGAGGTTGGCTACCCTGCCTTTACATGAGAGCTGCGGCAAGTCCGTTGGCCGTCCGTTCACATGTTCAAGCCAGAGATACCTGAGAAATACGATGTGAAGCTGAACCCGGCAGAGTTCCTGAGCATCTACACCATCGATGTTCAGGCTGCCGGGGGAAGAGACGAGAAGGTGTTCGCCAACTACTTCCCTTTGGCCCTGAAGTCCAATGTGAGGTCTTGGCTGATGCACCTGCCAGAAAACTCCATTTCGTCATGGGCGGATCTGTGCCACGAGTTCATCGGTGCCTTCACTGGTGGCCACCAAGAGCCCGGCAGGCCCGGCAACCTGCAGCTTCTCCAGCAGAAGGAAGGAGAAACTCTTCGTAAGTATTTACAAAGATTCAGTAAAGTTCAGAGGAATATTCCAAATATCCATACAGCAACCGTTATAGCAGCCTGCAGTCCAATGTGCGCAACCGTCACATTTGTTGTAAGATGAATGTGCGGTTGCCCAAGACTGTGAAGGAGCTATACACACTGGTGGATAAGTGTGCTCGGATGGAGGAAGGAAGGAAGTTGCCCGGAGAGGAGGATTGCATCAATGTAGGTTCAGAGGATGAAGATGAATCAACCAGTCAGAGAAAGGGCAAGAAGCGCAATAAGAAGCCAAGGGATAAGGCAGTAATGACTATGGAAGGATCGAGCACACCTAGTACCAGCAGGATGGCCAAGGTTGAGGCGCTTGGCAAGGAAGTTGCCGCGTGCGCTGCCTACCGGGAAGCCGCTACTGCGGAAAAAGTGGGGAAAGGTGATGGGCCGTACTGCAAGATCCACTGGACCAAAGGCCACGACCTTTAGGAGTGTTATCAGGTTGAGCAGCTCGTCAATAAAAAGAGGGCAGAGTATGATAAGAGTGATAAGGAGAAAGGTCAGAATGTTGTTGGCGGTAAGGGTCGACGCGGTGAAGCAAATCGCCCTGGCAAACCCTTTCGGAACCAAGGAAAACGCACCAGGGGCCAAGAGAAGGAAATCTGTGGTGATGTGAGTGATGAAGGGAATGAAGAGGAAACCAGTGAACAGGAATTTCAGAAGGCCATTGACGCCCTATGCATTGATGGAGGTGCATCTTTCCACACCTCTCATCGCCAACTCAAGCAATGGGCATGAGAGGTCAATGCTGTGGAACCAGCGCCAGAGGCCCGGAAGCCGCTCAAGTGGCCCCGCACGCCCATCATCTTTGATGAGGAGGATCACCCTGGCCGCACCATTGCGGTAGGGTGTTTGACATTGTTGGTCTCCCCAACAATTCACAACCTCAAGGGCACAAAGATGTTAGTGGATGGCGGGGCCGGGTTGAATCTGATTTCCCAGGCAGTCATCAACAAGCTTCAGATAGGAGAAGAAGAGCTAGAGGTTACCGGCACATTCCAAAGAGTCAATCCCGGCAGGAGCCATCCCAAGGGGAAGATTATGTTGCCGAAGACGTTTGGGGGAGAACTGAACTATCGGACTGAGAAGATTGTGTTTGTTTTGGTTGATCTCCCCCTGCCGTACAATGGGATTCTGGGATGCCCGGCCTGGCTAGTTCATGGCGGCATCCCACTATGCTTATAACACTTTGAAGATGCCTGGGCCACTGGGAGTCATCGCTATCCCGTCGGATGAGAAGGATGCAATTATCTACGTGGACAAGATGTACCGAGATGCATTCGGAGCAGAGGTTGCGGCAGCAGCAGCTCCCGCTAAGGAAAGCAAAGGAAAGAAGAGGGATTATAGGACCTCTGGCAAGGAGTCGGGGAAGCGTGCCCCCTCCGAGTGCACAACACCGTTGACGACGTGCCAGAGTGTTCCAACAGCAAGAGATCCAAGGTTACTGCACCCCAAGTGAAGAAGGTCCCGGCAAAGCTGGCTGGCATTGATGGTACTTTCACTATCAGCACCACCCTTGATGACAAATAGGAAAGTGCGCTCATTGCCTTCCAGCGGGCGAATATCGATGTGTTTGCCTGGCAACCATCTGATATGCCCGCTGTTCCCAGGGAGGTAATTGAGCACCACCTTGATGTCTTCCCACATGCCCGACCCGTCAAGCAGAAAGTTCGGAAGCAGGCCTTGGAGCGGCAGCAGTTCATTGCCGAGGAAATCAAGAAACTAGAGGCAGCTGGTTTGGTCAGAGGAGTATTGCATCCTACGTGGTTGGCAAATCCAGTGGTGGTCCGGAAGGCGAATGGGAAATGGGGGCTTTGAATTGATTTCACAGATCTCAACAAGGCTTGCCCGAAGGACCCATTTCCCTTGTCGCGCATCGACCAGATCGTGGATTCCACTTCAGGTTGTGATTTGATCTCCTTTATGGATGCATACTCCGGATATCACTAGATCTTCATGTCCAAAGAAGATGAGGAGAAGACATCGTTCATCACTCCATACGGTACGTACTGCTTTGTCCGTGTGCCTTTCGAATTAAAGAGTGATGGGTCCACTTTTGCAAGAGCAGTCCAGATTGGTTTTGAGCCACAGTGCACAGAAATATAGAAGCCTATATGGATGACATCATGGTCAAAACCAAGGATAAGACCACCCTTATCCAGGATTTGGAGGAGACATTTGTTGATCTGCGCAAGATCAACTTGAAGCTTAATCCGGAGAAGTGTGTATTTGGTGTTCCCTCCGGCAAGCTACTTGGATTCTTCGTGTCCCGTCGGGGGATCGAAGCCAACCCCAACAAGATCAAGGCCATTGAGCAAATCCAAGCACCAAGGACAGTTAAGGATGTAAGGCACCTAACGGGATGCGTTGTCGCGCTAAGCAGATTCATTTCCAAGTCCGCCGAGCATGCCCTGTCATTCTTCAAAATTTTGAAGAAAGCAGGGCCTATGAAGTGGACCCCGGAAGCAGATGCAGCTCTGCAGGAATTGAAGGCCTACCTATCGTCTGTGACTACCTGAAGGTGTCCTGGACTAGGGGGTACTCACCACGTCGTCTCCCGATCGGTTAGATTGGGCCGAGGACCCCCGAGGCCGCATACTCATGGGCCAGTTCGGACAACCCCTGCCGCATACAAGGAAGACTCCACAAGACTTGGCGCCCAAGACAAGGACTTTCCTAAACCCTAGGCCTCCAGTATCTTATATAAACCGAGGCCAGGCTAGTCAATAGATATCTCATATTCATTACTACAATCTCGTGGTAGATATGTGTACTCTGTAGTACACCCATATGAATACAATCAAAAGCAGCATGTAGGGTATTATCTCATCAAGAGAGCCCGAAGCTGGGTAAAACCCCATGTCCATGTTACCATCGCTCCAAGACGCCTAGCTTAGGACCCCTACTACGAGATACCGGATATTGAACCGACGTTGGTGCTTTCATTGAGAGCCTGTTGGGCGATCGTCGCGGATTGATGGGACAATCAGGTGATATTTTTTCAATTAGACCTGTTCTACGTAAATCGTCTCTTTTGCAAGTCATCGCTTTCATGTCGTGCTCTATTGTTTGTAGTTATATCAGGATCCATGATCTAGAAAAAATTAACGACGGCGGCCGTATTGTCGCCTCGTAGTACACCGGATCCGGACACTTATGCGGCTATTATGAGTACGCTGTGCCCAAAGGCACCATGGAAATTCCTGATGAAGTATGACGCGGGCGGCGCCCAGAGTTGAGGGTTTGCTGCGTGAGTCGGTGGAAAAAGTTAAAGGAACGAAAATTAGTCCGGCCGGCGGCGATCCAGATGAGACATGGAGCAGTGCACGTGGTCCGATGAGAGTTCATCTCTGTGGAGCATGCATCAGGGGGATTCTCTTTCCTTCCTTTTTTAATTCATCTCTTGCTTGGCCGCTGGCCCTCTGCAATGTTCTCTGACAAGTGCATGGACGCAAACTACTAGTAACCACCTAATTGATTACTAGTTTTGCAGCACTGTATCTTAGATTTGGTACGTGGATTCTAGTAATCTGAGTACTACTACTCCAATTAAAGGATCAGTATATCTTTAATACTAGTGGATACTAGTCTGTACGGACCGCTTCCTCTTATTCAATTCGGTCTGCTATGGTCATCGCTACTCAAGCAGAAATATCAGGTTCTATTTTTCCAGTTACCAATGCAGTATATATTAAATACCCACTGGATATTGTTCTACTGGTTTGCATAATTTTTTCTGTGTAGACCTTTAGCGAGCGATCTAAAATTTGGTCCGTCGAAGCGGTGGCCGCATCCGGACATAAAGTCACACGAGGAGACGATCCCCGCGCAAGTTAGCAAGCTCCGGCTTGATCGACTTAGCAGGGGCGCACGCGCGGCAACACATACATGAGGCGGCGGCAGCATGTCCCGAGCGACCACATGGATATGAGGACCTCCGAACACACATCAGGACGGTACCTCGATTTTGGTCAGCGAATTCTAGTAATTCGATTCAGCCCCGTCATCGCTGTTGAATAGGTTTTATTTTTCCTAACTATTCAGTTAGCTCGCAAAAATTATTGCACACAGAATATTTTCTGTTGTTTTGCATTGCATTATTTTTGCAGAGATATTCTGCCGATACTTATGCACGGCGTCAGCCCGACCGGCGGACCTATGTCAACATCGCCGCGCCACAATGTCATCATGCCATCAAGCCGACCTCGGCGATAAGGCCATATTCACCAGATAATTCACTTCGCATAAATTAATAATGCATTTTTTCCTTTCTTTCTATTATTATTGTTTCTTGCTTACACTATTCTATGTGCGCAGGTTAACGACTTCGGTTGCGTCATGCAGCCACCTCGACGTACCAGCGTCACCATCACGCTTCGGCTGGACTGGGGCCTTTGCCATCACTTTATTGGCCTATTCCGGAGGGCCTCAACTTCGCGGACGAACAAGGGCCTCAACTTCGCGGATCACGTGGCGGGCGAGAACCGTTGGCTCGATCGCCTCGCCACCGTCGCCAACCAGGCCGCCGCCAGCTGGCCATCATGGGGATGTCGGACATGAGGTATGTCCCGGAGCGGAGTGTGAGCGCCAATTGCAGCCTGACCATATTCTTTGAGAAGGTCATCGGTGCTCTGGAGCGGCTCCACGCCAACCGGGCGGCCTCACTGGCCGACGAGTCCTGGAGGCTTTGCCAAGGTGCCATGACCAAGGTTCTCACCAAGGTGGCGCACTGGTACCCCGACCTCGACTTTGGCCTTTCGGAGAGCTTTGAGAATCTTGACCTCGCGCCGCTCAGGGAGCGCATCAAGCCCATCATCAGCCGAGTCGGCGAAATCCAGAGGGTGGAGGGCCAGCGCCGGGATTAGGCATCCCGTTCTTTATCGCCGCTGCAGGTTCACAACCAAGACAATTGCTATCTCTAGTTAGAACCGCAGCAACAATTTGATGCAATATAACTCTGCAACACTTTTAGTATCATGCATGTTATTTTCCTGTTCGATTTTCCTTTGTATGTCCACCCTACGTTACTGGGTAGGCTCACCGGCGCGTAAACCCAACGCGGCGTCTTGGGGACGGATCCCCATTGGCCTGTCGTGTGTGCTTGCTGCCGGGCGAACCACCTTGCCGCCCTCAGCGCGGCCGCCCGAACTGTCGAGCTTGACTCGAGTCAGAGTCAGGAGCGTTGCCAAGTGCGGAAGGCTACCCCGCCACTCTCGACACGACCGCTTTGAGCTGTTGAGCAGACTCGAAACAGAACAAGGGCATTGCCAATTGCGGGAGGGCCCCTTTGCGTGCAGGTTTCTCATACATAGGCGAGATCTCCGAGGACGATAACCTTATGTATAGGAGGAAATAACTCAAAGCTCTAAATGACTTAGCTTTTCTGTTGCCGAGTCGGTGTCATTCCTCCGGCCGCCTTCTTCTCAAGAGCCAAAGGCGATGAAGAACTTCTAGGCTAACTACTAGACCAGATTCTCACAATTGCTTCCCCTACCTGGCGCGCCAAAGATGTTGGTGTGGAACGACACCTATGGGATCACAAGAATCCCTACTACGGTTGCCGGGGCGCAGGGTTGCAAGAAGGGTAGGGATAGTAGACATCATAAGAATCGTTTACCCAGGTTCGGGCCGCTAGGATGCCTAAAACCCTAGTCCTGCTTTGGTGGTGCCTTTCAGAGAGTTCTTGAGCTCTCGAACTAGCTGTGGTGAGTGCGTGGTTCGAAAGAGCCGAATCCTTCTCCAGTATGCCATCGGCCTCCTTTTATAGTCGGAAGGGGCTGCCACAGTGTAGCGACCCGACCTCAGACGGTCAAGCCTCTGTGTTGCTGTGTCATCCCTGGATCAGTATGCTGGCACACACAGTACATCAATGTATATATCAAAGTGCAATCACATGTATAATTAAAGTAAAACAGATATATACCTAATAAGTCACACCGCAAACAAATAGTCGGGTGTATAGTCCCATAAACGCCATCTGAAGGTTGAGTTTAGACAGTAACCCTGTATCTTAACTCTTACTCGTAGAGGAAAAATCTTCAACATGATACGTTGCAGCCGTGTAGGTCAGAACATTGAATGTACCCTAAGGCAAGATCACAATAAGAGAAAGCAGATGATAAACTATACTATATGCGGTATGGCTTTGTGGCTCAGATTCGAGTTTTGTTTGCGTAAAAGCTAGTTTTATTTTCCCTACATCAAAGGAATAAATGAAGTCTGTACTATAGAGTTTTCTATCATGACATGGTTCTGCCAACCGATGTCTCATAGCCCAAATTCATCATAAGTTGCCCACAATTAAGTTATCAGTCCGTTGTTGAGAGTTCCGAGATAGATCCAAGGCCAGAGGCTCAAATTGTCCGTAACCGGGGACACGGCTAATCGATTAGGTTTAAACCCTCTGCAGAGGTTTGTACACTTTACCCGCAAGATTCGATCCCTCTCTTTATGTTCTCGCACTTGAGGTGTTTGAGAACAAGACGACCGAAACATGGTCTTCAGAAGAGTTCCCCTGACCACTGTCCGGTGCTCATCCAATCCTACCGTAGTTCTACATCTGCTAGCACCGTCCCAGCCAGAGTCACCACTAAGGTCAACCAAGCCAGAGCCCATAGTGACTTGCGGTTGCACAGGTAAGCTTCCGAGCATGAAGTATTCTTCCGTCTCTTTGAGTCTGGGTGAAGCTTTCCGCAAGATGTCATGGCGCTTCTCCATGCATCCCGGCCATCCACTGGTTTCTCCAGGGTGCCCGTCAACCATCCTTCACCCAATAGTGTGTATTGAATTCTTGTCTCGAGTCTTGAAGTCTTGAGGCTTTGAAGGTGCAGTCCTTGCAGATGCCATCATGGAGTTGTCGTCATTGACGTAGAGTCGTCCATTCTCACACCACTCCCGAGCACTCATACCAAACCTAGTCTACTATAGCGTAGCACTAAAATAAATAACGTCCCGGGCTTGGTAATAGGGTGATGGGTTCCTACCTCATGCATACTACTCAACTACAAGAATTCAATATCACTACTGTAGGGTTGTTGCAAAGATTCCACTAAATGCAATAAAACATAGGTATGAAAGCATGGTCAAAGTGAACTTGCCTGGTAAGTTGATGAAGATAACAACACTCTCGAATAATGACTTGGTAGAACTATTCGTCACTCCGTTGAAAATCTATATAGTCAAACATAGCATTCATATAAGCAAACATCCTAGCAAACAATTCTAACACTCACAATAAAACCAACAAATAAAAATGCAAATCAAGGGACACCAAATAAAAACAAAGGAAAACTACACAACAAAACTACTAAAGAAAACTCTAAGACATAACACAAAATAGTTTTGTCCTAAGTAAAACTTAACAAAGAAAATACTAAACTAATAAACTAACATAAAATACAAAGTAAAATAACTAAGTTAACAGAAGCTATATTTCCATAAAATTTTATTTGCAAAAAGAAACAAATAAAAGCTTTTATGAAACACTAACTATGACCTAAACAAGTTTTCGTACAAAACTAAGTAAAATAATTTTTTTAAATAAAAACAAATTTTCTTTTGTTGACTAACAGAAACAAAACTAAATTTTTCAAGAGTGACAAAAAGAAACAATTTAAAACTAATAAAAACAATGAAGAAAAGACTAAAACAAAACTATAACTAAAACATTACTGTTTTGCTAAGAAAATTAATTTAAAATAAACTAAAAACAAATAAATATATTCTACTGGATAGACAAAACCATAATAAAACAGTAGCAAAAAGAATCAATCAAAAATACGTTGTAAAACTCAAAATATGACCAAATTAGTGATTTGAACAAATTTCATCAAACTCAAATTTTAAACTACTCAAAATTGATAACTAAAGACACAAACAGAAACTTCAAGAAATTTTGAGTCTAATGCAAAAAGAATCACTCAATTTGTATCTAAAACATAAAAGATATAAGCAATCTAAAATTGAAACTATCTCTGTTTTTAAAACAGAAACGAGAAAGAAAAAAAAACATCGGGCACTAGCTACGTGGCCTACTGCTATCAGGCCAGGGAGGTGGGCGATCTGAACTATCTAGCGCTCGGTCGTAAAATAATAGAAACGCATACGGGCTAAAACAGAAAAATCGATTGGCTAAACCGACTAGACCTTGACCGATCTAAACCGAATAAAAACCGAAACAAACCGGAACTAAACCGATCTAATTAAAACAAACGTAACCGTTTGTTAGACCTAATCTACGCCGTTAATAACAGATCGGACGGAGGAGATCGACGACGGCTTACAGTGGGATGGTCACCGGCGATGCGGCTCGGACGTCGGCAGCGGCGGCGCTCCGGTCGTCGACGGGGTCGATGAAGGAGACCCGGGGATGCAGTGCTCAGAGGCGGTTCCAACAATGGTCGCTGGTGCCCCTGGGGATGACGGAGACAGACGGCGGTGAGCTCGGGACGGAGTTGGCGTTCGGGGTCGTCCGCGACGGCGCTCCGGTGGTCTTCCGGCTCGGAGCAGTGGGCGGGGAGGTGTAGGGGATCGAGGGGGTCTCGGGGTGGTCTTGGATGACGACGAGGGGGTCGGGAGTGGGCTCTAGGGCATCAATGGCGGCGGCGGTTGCCTTTGACTCCGGCGAGAAATCGAGGAGGAAACGGTGGGTCTCGGCGAGGGGAAAAAGGGGGAAAGGGTCGAGGGAGACGGGGTTTATATAGGGGGAGGGACTTGGAGGAGGGGGCGGATCGGAAGATCGCGATCCCGAGAAGTTCGGGATTCCGGCGGTGGCGATCCCCTGCGTAGCTTGCTGGAGGAGGAAGAAGGGCGCGGGCGATGTAGCGAGCGGCGATCGGGCCCCGTCCCGGCGTCCACAGGCGGCGAGAGAGGAGCGGGCGGCCGATCCAAGGGATTCCGTCTTGAGGCGCCGAGCTGGGCGATGGGCGCAGTGAGGGAAGGGAGAGAGAGGGAGTGATGGGTCTCGGTGGCTTTGGCCTTTTTTTTTCATTAAACAGCAATTTAAAAAGAAAACAAAAAAACCAGAATAAAAAAACATTTATATAGGCATAATATGTACCAAAATTATCAGAATAAAATTTCCTAAATCATGAACATATTTTCATGACTAAATAAAATAATGTGTTAAAAAAATATTTCTGCAACAACTCCAAAATGAAAGGGAATTTGAGTTTCAAATAAATTGTCAAACATTGTCTCTGATTTTTTTTGGAGTTTCATATTCCTCCTCTCATATTTTTTTCTTTATCAGAGAATTTTTGACAAAATGCAAACTTAAAATTAGGTAGGGATTCAAATAGAAAATTTTGGGAAAGTCCTTTTATTCCCTCTCATTTTTTAAGTTACAAATTCCACTCACTTTCAGCCAATCATTCAATCAAACAATCAAATTTACTTAATTAATATAACATTCCAAAATTTAGAATTTTGGGATGTTACAAATCTACCACACTTAAAATGAATCTCGTCCTCGAGATTCGAAAAGGCTAGAAAGAAAAGGTTAGGGTTTGGGGGTCTTCTATATGGTCTAGTGTGCTACCACTCTTAGAAGCATGGTTATTGTTCCGACAAAACTCATCTACTCCATCCCTTTTGGTTGACGGTGCGGTCTTCTCATGTTATCTCGAATAACTCCTTCACTGATGCTCTCCTGGTAGGGGCATAACCTTTTCCTCAAACACGTGTCCTTTCATCCTGGTGAGGTTCTTCCGAGACTGGTAAGCTGACAGATCTGTCGCCAATACTAACCAACTCTCTAGATCTCATGGTGGTCAACCAATATAGGCTTCTCCTGCGGGAAAATGGTCTGGGATGAATCTCACCGTATAACCTACGTTTGGCAGCGGTTGCCTGTACATGGATCAGTCTTCCTACCATTCTAGGGTTTAAACAAGGTTTTGACATTGCCGTCACTCTACTATGGGTAAGTCACTCAGATTTACCATTCCAAATATCAAGAGCGAATGATAAGAGTAAGTCGGTATGGTGATCAGTCCATTCCGCACCCAGATCATTACCCTGTATAAGGTTTAGCGAATCTCGTATTTCTAACACTCGGGCATCCTCACAAGCGTTGCAGAATTTCTCTTCCCAACGAACTTAGTTCGGATAATTCCATTGATTCTGCAAGCTGAACAAAACATCTATCGTTACTTCACCACTCTCAGGTTTTTGTGTAACCTCCTACGAAACGTATGTTGATTGAATCACCGATTCTTCCAAATTTCTTCCTTCATCAAGGTTACATCTGTTCCTTTTCAAAATCCTGGGCCTGTGGGTTATGGCCCACTTCAACACTAGTGCAGCTTTAACTCATCCTTGGAGTAACTCTCTTGTTCCATATTACACCTCCTTTAAATCCAGTAGTACTGCTTCTTCATACCATCATATCAAAAGCAAAACTCCAACTTTTTTCCTTCGAACTACAGCGCATGGAATATATATTTTCCTATCCATTAGTCTAGTCTTCTTCACAGGTACTACCACCCTTAAAATGAAATTCACAAATCCATCCATAGACCATATTTCTCATATCCTCAAAATGGTCAAAATTTTGTTCATAGAGTAACAACTCAAAAATCCATGTATGAAATCATGACACATTAACTTTATTGATTTCATGAATTCATTACAATATCCGAGACTTTCATTACATAAATTCAACTCCATATCCTTATGGAAACAATTGCTTCCTACTACACTTATTACCAATATCAAAATTCCAACTACTCATCTCCAGCTTTCATCTTGTCGGGACATTTAGTAGCATAATGTCCTGCTTCCTTGCATCGAAAACAAATGACTTCCGACATATCTCGGGGCTTCTTTGTGATTATGTAGGCTCCTTGGATTCTTGTCTTCTTTTCTGGACATTTACTAGCGTAATGACCTAAATCCTTGCACCTGTAACAAGTGATGTGACTCAGGTCCTTCTCTGCAAAAATTGGGTTGTTTTGGGGATGCCTTCGTTTTCTCTTCACGGATTTCTCCGCAATGATCGGACCTTCTATTTCACGAGGGTCAAACTTCACGTCTGCTGTCAGAAGTCTACGAGATACTCTTGGCTTTCCTTTGTGCAATACTGGGAAAATGTCCTGTGTCTCCACATGAATAGCAAGCATGAGCGTAGAATCTATTTAGGCCTTCTCCATCAGGGTCTTCAATAACTTCCTTCATCACAAATTCTTCTAAACTTTCCCTAAGGGCTTCTTTTTTATGCTTGATAATTTCCGGTACAATGGGGTAAATCTGACATTGAGCAGGGTAGTGCGTAGTTCCTTCACACAGGAAACAAGTAACCTGCCCAATCGGGCATTCTTCGGCTGAGTGATTTTCCTCACAATGAGGGCATCCATCCTTGTGTTCCTCCTGGGTGTGTCCTTTTTCTCTGCAAACCTTGCAGGCACAAGGTTTCTTCTTCGGGTTATCATAGTGCTTCCGGATAAGACGGGATCTCAACAGAGTCTTCTTGAATTCCTCCCAAGTTTTTCCTCCGTTGCATCCTTGTATGGCTTGATGCATTTCCACCAGGTTGCAGCACTCTCTGTAAAATACTGAAGAGCATATTGAATCCTCATACTTCCTTGCAATCAAATTTTTCCCGAGGTGATCCTCCATGTTTTGAATCCAAAGCTCTGCCTCCAACTGAGTCATCGGTCCAGAGAATAGCAGTCCTTCTTCATTCATCATCTATTGGCTCCAAGGGTTTTAGGGTGAGATAAGAGAGAAGAAAAGGGAGAGATACACACAATACAAACAATAGTTTTGAAGAGACAAGTTATATTTTGGGGCTGTCGGAAAACATCAAATCACAAATCATTGCATCTAAAGTAGGTGTATAACAGGGTTTTGGTCTCTAAAGGTCAAATAATTCTTCAGGAACTTCAAATTCTTCAAGTCTTCAGAGTCTTCAATTGTTGCAGCTGCAATTCTTCCAACGCATGGTGAAATCCTCTTTACTCTAAAATGGCCATCAGTTGTCCGATATCTTTAATTCTTGGAGTGACTTCAGTTGATCTTCCGTGTGGTCAAAAGGGAAAGGTGTATATTCTAACTATTTGAGGTCAGAGGGACTACTTGATAAAATCGAAAAAGGCGAAGTAAAGGATCCTTTTGAAAATAAAGTTTTAGAGATTTCTGTCCTAGGGGCTTTCCGATTTCTAGGGTCACGTCCTCGGTCAACATGTGCTCGATACCATATCATGGCGACCCGACCTCGCACGGTCAAGCCTACGTGTTGCTGTGCCATCCACGGATCAAGATATCTTTGGCACACATAGTACATCAATGTATATATCAAAGTGCAATCACATGTATAATTAACGTAAAACTGATATATACCTCATAAGTCACAGCCGAAACAAATAGTCGGTGTGGAGTCCCATCAACGCCATCGGCAGGTTGAGTGTAGACCGTAACCCTGTATCGTAACTCTTACTCGTCGAGGAAATATCTGCAACATGATACGTTGCAGCCGTGTAGGTCAGTATATTGAATGTACCGGCAAGATCACAATAAGAGAAAACGGATGATAAACTATACTATATGCAGTATGTCTTTGTGGCTCTGTATCTGAGTTTTGTTTGCGTAGGAGCTGGTTTTATTTTCCCTACATCAAAGGAATAAATGAAGTCTGTACTATAGAGTTTTCTATCATGACATGGTTCCGCCAACCGATGTCTCATAGCCCAAATTCATCATAAGTTGCCCACAATTAAGTTATCATCCGGTGTTGAGAGTTCCGAGATAGATCCAAGGCCGGAGGCTCAAATTGTCCGTAATCGGGGACACGGCTAATCGATTAGGTTTAAACCCTCTCGCAGAGGTTTGTACACTTTACCCGCAAGATTCGATCCCTCTCTTTATGTTCTCGCACTTGTGGTGTTTGAGAACAAGACGACCAAACATGGTCTTAGAAGAGTTCCCACGACCACCGGGGTGCTCATCCAATCCTACCTTAGTTCTACATCCGCTAGCACCGTCCCAGCCAGAGTCACCACTAAGGTCAACCAAGCCAGAGCCCATAGTGACTTGCGGTTGCAGGTAAGCTTCCGAGCATGAAGTATTCTTCCGTCTCTTTGAGTGCAGGGTGAAGCTTTCGCAAGATGTCATGGCGCTTCTCCATGCATCCCGCCATCCTTTGGTTTCTCCGGGGTGCCCGTCAACCATCCTTCACCCAAAGTAGTGTGTATTGAATTCTTGTCTCGAGTCTTGAAGTCTTGAGGCTTTGAAGGTGCTGATCCTTGCAGATGCCATCATGGAGTTGTCGTCATTGGCGAGAGTCGCCCATTCTCACACCACTCCCGAGCACTCATACCAAACCTAGTCTACTATAGCGTAGCACTAAAATAAATAACGTCCGGGCTTGGTAATAGGGTGATGGGTTCCTACCTCATGCATACTACTCAACTACAAGAATTCAATATCACTACTTGTAGGGTTGTTGCAAAGATTCCACTAAATGCAATAAAACATAGGTATGAAAGCATGGTCAAAGTGAACTTGCACGGTAAGTTGATGAAGATAACAACACTCTCGAATAATGACTTGGTAGAACTATTCGTCACTCCGTTGAAAATCTATATAGTCAAACATAGCATTCATATAAGCAAACATCCTAGCAAACAATTCTAACACTCATAAAAAACCAACAAATAAAAAATGCAAATCAAGGGACACCAAATAAAAACAAAGGAAAACTACACAACAAAACTACTAAAGAAAACTCTAAGACATAACACAAAATAGTTTTGTCCTAAGTAAAACTTAACAAAGAAAATACTAAACTAATAAACTAACAGAAAATATAAAGTAAAATAACTAAGTTAACAGAAGCTATATTTCCATAAAATTTTATTTGCAAAAAGAAACAAATAAAAGCTTTTATGAAACACTAACTATGACCTAAACAAGTTTTCGTACAAAACTAAGTAAAATAAATTTTTTAAAATAAAAAAAATTTCTTTTGTTGACTAACAGAAACAAAACTAAATTTTTCAAGAGTGACAAAAAGAAACAATTTAAAACTAATAAAACAATGAAGAAAAGACTAAAACAAAACTATAACTAAAACATTACTGTTTTGCTAAGAAAATTAATTTAAAATAAACTAAAAACAAATAAATATATTCTACTGGATAGACAAAACCATAATAAAACAGTAGCAAAAAGAATCAATCAAAAATACAAACTCAAAATATGACCAAATTAGTGATTTGAACAAATTTCATCAAACTCAAATTTTAAACTACTCAAAATTGATAACTAAAGACACAAACAGAAACTTCAAGAAATTATGAATCTAATGCAAAAAGAATCACTCAATTTGGATCTAAAACATAAAAGATATAAGCAATCTAAAATTGACACTATCTCTGTTTTTAAAACAGAAACGAGAAAGAAAAAAAACATCGGGCACTAGCTACGTGGCCTCATCGCTATCGGGCCAGGGAGGTGGGCGATCTGAACTATCTAGCGCTCGGTCGTAAAATAATAGAAACGCGTACGGGCTAAAACAGAAAAACCGATTGGCTAAACCGACTAGACCTTGACCGATCTAAACCGAATAAAAACCAAAACAAACCGGAACTAAACCGATCTAATTAAAACAAACGTAACCGTTCGTTAGACCTAATCTACGCCGTTAATAACAGATCGGACGGAGGAGATCGACGACGGCTTACAGTGGGATGGTCGCCGGCGATGCGGCTCGGACGTCGGCAGCGGCGGCGCTCCGGTCGTCGGCGGGGTCGGCGAAGGAGACCCGGGGATGCAGCGCTCAGAGGCGGTTCCAACAATGGTCGCTGGTGCCCCTGGGGATGACGGAGACAGGCGGCGGTGAGCTCGGGACGGAGTTGGCGTTCGGGTCGCGTCGCGGCGCCTCCGGTGGTCTTCCGGCTCGGAGCAGTGGGCGGGGAGGTGTAGGGGATCGAGGGGGTCTCGGGGTGGTCTTGGATGACGACGAGGGGGTCGGGAGTGGGCTCTAGGGCATCAATGGCGGCGGCGGTTGCCTTTGACTCCGGCGAGAAATCGAGGAGGAAACGGTGGGTCTCGGCGAGGGGAAAAAGGGGGAAAGGGTCGAGGGAGACGGGGTTTATATAGGGGGAGGGACTTGGAGGAGGGGGCGGATCGGAAGATCGCGATCCCGAGAAGTTCGGGATTCCGGCGGCGGCGATCCCCTGCGTAGCTTGCGGGAGGAGGAAGAAGGGCGCGGGCGATGTAGCGAGCGAGCAGTGGGGCCCGGCGGTCAGCGTCACAGGGGCGAGCGAGAGAGGAGCGGGCGGCCGATCCGAAGGGATTCGGTGCGGGTGCGCCGAGCTGGGCCAGTGGGCCGCAGGTGAGGGAAGGGAGAGAGAGGGAGTGATGGGCCTCGGTGGCTTCGGCCTTTTTTTTCATTAAACAGCGACGAAAAGAAAACAAATAAACCAGAATAAAAAAACATTTATATAGGCATAATATGTACCAAAATTATCAGATTAAAATTTCCTAAATCATGAACATATTTTCATGACTAAATAAAATAATGTGTTAAAAAAATATTTCTGCAACAACTCCAAAATGAAAGGGAATTTGAGTTTCAAATAAATTGTCAAACATTGTCTCTGATTTTTTTTTGGAGTTTCATATTCCTCCTCTCATATTTTTTTCTTTATCAGAGAATTTTTGACAAAATGGAAACTTAAAATTAGGTAGGGATTCAAATAGAAAATTTTGGGAAAGTCCTTTTATTCCCTCTCATTTTTTAAGTTACAAATTCCACTCACTTTCAGCCAATCATTCAATCAAACAATCAAATTTATTTAATTAATATAACATTCCAAAATTTAGAATTTTGGGATGTTACACACAGTGGCACACAGGAGGTGGAAAGGCGTACAGTGCCCTGAGCTTATCGCTCGTATTACAGGACAAGACGCATTTAATGCGTCGCTTTGGTGTCCCCTTGCTTTATTGGGGATGGGGGCGAGGCCCGTCCCGTCTGTCGCTGCTCCTCCTTGCTTTGACACGCGCCCTGGCCAGCGATGCGTGCGGTGCCATGTAGGCAGGCAGGCAGCTGAGGTGGCGCGGTGGTGGAGCCTTCACGAAGATCTGCATGCCGCCACGCAGCGCCGATGAAGTTGGCCTGGGGGCTGCATGTTGCCACGCAGGTGCCCGCCCAGCTGGTTGGTCTGGCAGCTGCATGTGAACGGTGGTGGAAGCTTGGTTGGCGTGGGCCTGGCGGTGGCCCTGCTGGCATCCTTGGTGAGGGCCTTGCCGGGTGGCCCGACAAGGGTCTTGCCATGGCGCGCTGTCGTCCCCGGCAAGGGCCTTGCCGGAGATCTGGTGGCCTTCCTCGGCAAGGATCTTGCCGAGGATCATCGTCTTCTAATCCTCATCTGATCTTGAATATGTCTTCACAAAGATCTGCATGCCACCACAGAGGCACCTTCCCGAGCCCTGGCCCCACGTGCATGATGGCGTTGTGGACCGTGGGCTCAAGGGTGGCTCGCTCTGTTGGTGTGGGGCGAGCTGTCCCGGCAAGGATCTTGCCGGGGCTGCTGAGGCTGCCCCGGCAAGGGTCTTGCCAGGGGAACCTGCTTCGTCCCTCTGCTCTTTGTGGTCTTGGGCTTGGCGTTGCTCTGATTGTCTTGGGCTTCGGTCTTACCTTGGCTCACCTCCCCTGCTCTGTTTGGTGCGACCGTAGGCACGGCTCCGACTGCCCGTGCACAGGTATAGGGGTACAAAAATGCACCCCTCTTTTTGTACACTGACACTTCGGCGTCACCTTGTCGACCTACTCTACCTCCTCGGCTGGACCGGGGGCTACGCCTAAGCTACCTACGTAGTGTTGTGTTGTTACTTCATCAAGCCGAGCTCTTTGCTCGGTCCCCTCGGGACCGACTTGGGGGCTGGGACCTCGGCCAGGCCGAGGACTATGTCTTCGCCCCGCCGTAAGTTCGAACCTCGTCATCAAACACCGAGCACACTAACCAGCTAAGTCGCTTTCATGCTCAAAAACTTTTAGTTTTAAATTTTGTTCAGTTCGACCAAGCATTATACCTTTGTTGGCAAAAAGTTGTTTGTGAAAAACTTCCTTGTCAAAACTTTGTTTGTGACGCACAAATTCAAATACCCCGTTTACTTGGGGGCTTCCTTTATGAAGCTTTTCCTCTTGCATATGATTATACTTGTACGGCTTCGTTCCTTGTTCGTGTATTACGCCACAATATGCACCATGTTGACTTAAGCAATTTGCAAGCTGGGTTGCCTCGCTCCTGTGTTTACCCCTACGTTCCCGATTGTTCGGCTAGGGAGTAAAGGGAGCACCTCTGTGATTGTCACGATCGGGTCATCTGAGCCGGACCTCAGACTGCGTGAAGCCGAAAGCTGGCGCTCTTATTGTTTTCAATTATGGTCGGCACTCAACGGAACTCATGAGTACAAAAAATTTGTTGCACAAGTCTCATAGTAACAATGAGCACCGAAGAAAGGTATCGGTGGGGGTACTATTTTCTTCGAAGATGCTTCTTACACTTTGTCAGTAATATAGCATAAGTTCCTCGAGCGCTTTGTGCATTATGACCTTATGACCTGATTGCCTGGTTACCGGAAACACCATTGATATTCTCGACAGGTGGAGTACATAACACTTTTCGGTCCTTGACCGAAGAGGGAGAAGCCGACGGTCGGTTAAGACGCGTTTAAAGTTCGGGTGAACATAGATATGATACAAGTACTTTGATACATACGATCATTATACATAAAAATTATTTTACCCAAGTCACTTGGGGGCTCTTAAATTTATATGAGTCGTTTTATCATAAATGATTTCTTCCTAGTCGTTGCAAAGTCTTTTTCTATCACTCATTTTTTCGTCGCGAGTGTGTGGTCAATAGCCGGGGAGCCTAGTCTCTCTCTCAAAGCCGTTAAAGTTTAGTTCGCTAAACTGGCCTAACAAGCAGTACTCCGCCTTCGGGATAGGAGGTTACAGCTGTGGGCTGACCCGCATGAGGTCTTGAGATCAGATGTGTCATATTAATGCACGACAGAAGCACCCTTTTTTTCTAAGACCAATTTTCGGATTGGCACCGAACACTTGATCTAGTTCGGACATCAAATTTTTACTACAGTTTTTTGACTTTCCAAGCCTATGGCACTTTAAAACTATTTTGCGTGTTTCCAGCATAAGTCTCGCAGTGCAACGCCGGACACCTTCAGAGATTCGGCAAAAACATTCTCGGATATTGCTATATATGCATTAGTTTTGAATTGTGTCTTTGGTAAATAGTTGGGTGGCCCGGCTCCTGTGCTTGCCTCCTACGTTCCGCTTTGTTCGGCTAGGTATGCAAAGGGAGAACCACTGCGATTGTGCTTCCAGCTCGCATGGTTATGCACCTCGGTGGAGAAAGCCGAAAACTGACTGTCACAATAAGCGTAAACTGGTCAGCGATCCGATGACTATGTTAAATGACGGGCCATTCATAACATTGGCCAAAGTGTTTACGGCCTGACCTCGGCTGTCGCCGAACACTAACCGGGGGCTCGTAGCTAGCTTCCCCAATTTAAAACTCCTATGACTAAGTGAAAGTTATAAAGCCCGCATATCTGATTGCCTCGTTTCTGCTAACACAACCACCTTCGGGCACCGAGACGTCGGCTAAGGTTTGTCTTGTTATTGCGGAAACACCCTGAGTAGTATCTACAAAGGGGTAGAAGCCGACGATAGGCCACTTTCAACTGATAAACGGTCGCAGCAGAGTCAAAATAAACATAGAATTTGGGAACTATCCCCGAACTAACTCCTCAATATTTTTCTCCTGCATTGATCGGAGGTGAGGTGTCATGATCATGGTTGGCATGACAACCCAAAGAAAGGAACCGATACTGGGACTATTTTCTTTGGAATATGTTTCTCACATTAAACAGTAATACAACATATCTCTCTGCGTACCTTTGTTTATAAAACCGTATGGCCGGATTGCCTTGTTTGTCGTAAATCTTTGCCCTTGTAAAGGCTTTATAATGTAGGACAAACACTCCTCGGCTACTGGCCAAGGAGGTGGAAGCCGATGGTCGGTCAACAAAGTTTTGTACAATGCAGATCCGAGCATTGATGATGAAAAGTATTTGGATACATAGAATCATTACACATAATTTGTGATTTTACTTTGGATATCGATCCTTAATTCGGCCACCCGTGCCCACATTAAGGCTCGGGGCTCTTGGGCTTCGTGCTTATTATTTACAAATATAAAGGTACATCGATCCTCGATCCGTGTTGCCACCCGTCCGTTGTCTCGTGGGCTACTACATTGACAATCCAATGCAGAAAATTTAAAGTGCAATATAGTTTTCGAGGAGATTATTATCCTCAGGTTGGTCGGCCGCACCCAACCTGAGTCTCGAGAACTTTGCACACCGCGTTTCTATTCCTAAGTATGCTGCCGAGCTGGGAATTGATCCTCAGGCTGACTATATGAATCGACCTCAGTCTCTGGGGCTACTAGGGTCAGCGGTTTGATTTTTTTCCTTCAGGTGCATCCCGGATATTAGGCCAACACGCACCGTGAGGGCTACTGGCTATACATCTCAGCAGAGATTACATGGCACAATTCGAAATTAAATTCATAAAAATCAGCCCATGGTCGAGGTGGTGCGCTGCCTCGGACACAGTCCGGCGTTGGTGCTCGACTACAATAGACACCCCGGAAGCAGTCCGACATAAAGCTCGGACGCCAGTGGTTGGCTCCATAGAGGGCATTTCTGGCATTAAGATCGGTTAAACTCCTTCGACTTTTTTGAGCCAAGGTGATCTATGACACCTCGGATATAGTCCGGTGTTGGAGCTCGGATACTCTCCGGCGTTGGAGTTTGGATTCAGTCCAGCGTTCGAGCTCGGATACAGTCCGGCGTCGGTGCTTGGCTGCAAAAGATACCTCAAATGCAGTCCAGCGTTGGAGCTCAGATGCAGGAGGACACCGCCGCACGGGGAAAACTTTGAACCTGAGGTGGGAATAAAAATAACAAGGCATTGATAAAGGCCGGAAACTTAAAGGGGCTCCTCGGATACCCGACGTGTAAGCTCTTCGGATGCACTTTGGCGATCCTCAAGATCGGAGATGGGAAGATTTGTTGAACCAGTTTTCAAGACCAACAACCGAAGATGAAGAACAGTTCAGAAGAATCAAGGAGCGTCCCCAACTTGAAGACCGGTTCAGGGGGCTACTGACAGTGTCCTAGACTAGGGGGTACTCACCACGTCGTCTCCCGATCGGTTAGATTGGGCCGAGGACCCCTGAGGCCGCATACTCATGGGCCAGTTCGGACAACCCCTGCCGCATACAAGGAAGACTCCACAAGACTTGGCACCCAATACAAGGACTTTCCTAAACCCTAGGCCTCCAGTGTATTATATAAACCGAGGCCAGGCTAGTCAATAGATATCTCATATTCATTACTACAATCTCGTGGTAGATACGTGTACTCTGTACTACACCCTTATGAATACAATCAAAAGCAGCATGTAGGGTATTATCTCATCAAGAGAGCCCGAAGCTGGGTAAAACCCTGTGTCCATGTTACCATCGCTCCAAGACACCTAGCTTAGGGCCCCTACTACGAGATACACCGGATATTGAACCGACACTACCTTGGTGGCACCCAAACCCCAAGAGTCGTTATTGCTTTACTTGGCGGAAACCAACCAAGTTTAAGTGCGGCCTTGGTAGCACAGCGAGAAGTGGATAAGGCAGAAAGTGGCCAGATCACGGCAGAGTCAGAAAAGGATCAGAACAGCAGTGAGCACGGCAACAAGAGCAACCCCAAGGACGCGGCAAGGAAGAAAGTGGTGCAGCGCCCAGTATACTTCGTCAGCTCCTTGTTACAAGGGGCTAGACCGAGGTACTCTGGCGTGCAAAAATTGATCTTTAGACTCATCATGGCCTTAAGGAAACTGCGCCACGACTTCCAAGCCCATGAGATCATGGTTGTCACTCGTTTTCCATTGCAAAGGATACTCTGAAACCCTAAGGCCTCTGATAGAACAGTGGAGTAGGCTTTGGAGTTATCCAGCTTTGGTTTGAAGTTTGAGAGCACATCAACTATTCAGAGTAGGGCACTGGCAGAGTTTATTGCAGAACGGGCGCCAACCCCTGATGAGGAAGTGATAGAAACAACTCTCTGATACGTCTCCAACGTATCTATAATTTTTGATTGTTCCATGCTATTATATATTATATTTTGGATGTTTAATGGGCTTTATTATACACTTTTATATTATTTTTGGGACTAACCTATTAACCGGAGGCCCAGCCTAAATTGCTGTTTTTTTTTGCCTATTTCAGTGTTTCGAAGGAAAAGGATATCAAACGGAGTCCAAACGGAATGAAACCTTCGGGAACGTGATTTTCGGAACAAACGTGATCCCGAGGACTTGGAGTGGACGTCAAGCAATCAACAAGGAGGCCACGAGGCAGGGAGGCGCGCCTGCCCCCCTGGGCGTGCCCCCACCCTCGTGGGCCCCTTGTAGCTCTCCTGACCGACTTATTTCGCCTATATATACTCATATACCCTGGAAACATCATATACGGAGCAAAAACCCTATTTCCACCGCCGCAACTCTCTGTACCCGTGAGATCCCATCTTGGGGCCTTTTCCGGCGCCCTCACCAAGGGGGCATTGATCACAGAAGGCTTCTACATCAACACCATAGCCTCTCCGATGATGTGTGAGTAGTTTACCTCAGACCTTCGGGTCCATAGTTATTAGCTAGATGGCTTCTTCTCTCTCTCTCTCTCTTTGGATCTCAATACAAAGTTCTCCTTGATTCTCTTGGAGATCTATTCAATGTAACTCTTCTTTTACGCTGTGTTTGTTGAGATCTGATGAATTGTGGGTTTATGATCAAGATTATCTATGAACAATATTTGAATCTTCTCTGAATTCTTTTATGTATGATTGGTTATCTTTGCAAGTCTCTTCGAATTATCACTTTGGTTTGGCCTACTTGTCGGTGTACTAGAGTAGGGGTACCCTAGTATCCCGAACTTGTGCACGGGCAGTTGCAGCCCTCCACGGCAAGGCTTACCGGGTGACCGCCAAGGTCCCCCGTGGTTCCTTTGGAGTCATTCAAGAACAAAGTATTCAAGCCTAGGAGACAAGGCCCCGGCAAGAGGAGCTTGCCTGGAAGGCCACCCAAGGCACCTAGGAGACAAGGCCCCGGCAAGAGGAGCTTGTCGGGAAGGCCCAATGAGCGACAAGCTTCCGGGCGCGACAAAACAACAACCGCGGCAAGGCGCTTGCCATGGCAGACCACCACTCTGTACCTACGCTCCAGCACATCCACTAACGTGTCGCCCTGGGACCTTTCCAGGCGCGCGTGGCGAGAGGCTGTGCAGCCAGCGGTGCGAGGTGGCAAGCGGCGCTGAGAAGTTTGCCATCGTGGCTAGTGGTGGGCCCCTGACGGCCCCTGTTTGCACCGTTAGGGCGACTAGACGGGCATTTAATGCCTTTGTCCCCTGCCGTCAGGGTTAGGTATGAAACACTGTACACTGTACAAGTAGCTATACCAACCACTCCTTTTCCACTTTTACCCTTGTCTACATTGCCACCTGTCGGAGACCCCTTGAGCATATAAAAGGAGGCCCATGCGCAACGTAGAAGGGGTTCGAAAGGTTCGAAGCCAGACACGCTCAGTCTCGTTAGCAGCTTGTGTGTACGGTCTGCCTCGTGTGCTTCGCCTCGATCTGCTCTTCGTGCCATCTCCGCTCCCCGCCAAAGCGAAAGGGGCTCGGTCCGCCGGTCCCATAGGTGTTCGTGGGTCAGATCAGCCTCCCCGACATCTTTGGCGCGCCAGGTAGGGGGCGTCGAGATTGTGTGAACCTGATCCGGCTTCTACGCGAGCTAGATCTTCATCATCTTCATCGACATGCCACCGAAGAAGAAGGCTTCGGCGGCAGATGTTCCGTCCGCGTCGAACCCGCCACCACCGGAGCAAACGGGTGGTGGGGTAGACGCCGGGGAAGAATGGACGTCGACGGGGGAGCCCACGATGCTGCCAAGTCCAAGGAAAAGGCTGCGCAGACCTTAGTGTCCGTACATGCACCGCGCCCGTCTCAGGAGGCGCGGGACCGACAGCGTCATGGCATTCACAACGCCATACGCTCGTTGGACCAAGATCGAGCTGGTGGATCTCGGGATGCTCAAGACCAGCATGCGCGCCAACATGCTGGCGCGAGCGAGGCACGGTCGCCTGGACGGGATACTGCTCCTTCTAACATAGTTAGAAGTCCGAGCATATCCCGCTCCTCGCGTCGTTCGCCACTGCCACCCACCACTCCAGCAGAAGCTTTGGCGAGAGCTCAACTGCTCCTGGATTACCCTCCAACAGCCGACAAGGTTGATGAATGGAGGGCCACCATTCAGAGTCTCATCGGCTTTGCCAACGGCGACGCTCTGCGGCAGCCGAGTGCATCGCTGCCGCGGCAAGACCGCCAAACACGAGCCGGTGGCGACGAAACCGTAGGGGGTGCAACCACCATGCACTCTCCGCCGAAGGCCAAGATCGCCGACCGCCGGATCCACCTCGACAGCGACTCCACCGCATCATCGGATCCACGAGCTCGTCGCGATCAGCGCCAAGTTCTTCACGAACGACAGCAAGAAGATGCTCGAACTCGCATCGAGCGCCGGAGAGAAGCGCGGCGTCAATCCGACAAGCGCGCTGGGCCCTCTGTCGACATGCATGCGCCAGAGGAACCAGACGACTTGCCGTATGCGGTAGGTTGCCCTGCGTTCAGTCGTGAGCTGCGGCAAGTCGAGTGGCCCAGCAAGAAGAATTTCAAGCCAGATGTACCAGAGAAGTACGACGGCAAGACGCATCCATCGGAGTTCCTCAGCATCTACACCCTCGCGGTGCAAGCTGCCGGGGGGGCGAGACGACAAGATCCTGGCCAACTACTTCCCGCTGGTGCTCAAACCCAATGTCAGATCCTGGCTCATGCACTTGCCGGACAACTCCATATCCTCTTGGGCAGATCTATGCCATCAGTTTGTCGGCGCCTTTACAGGCGGCCACAAGCCCCATGGCCAAGAAAGCGATCTTCATCTACTCGCCCAGAAGGAAGGAGAGCCCCTACGCAAGTATATTCAAAGATTCAGCCGTACAAGACACAACATCTCAGATGTCCACCCCGCCATGTAATCAGCGTGTTCCATCGAACATGCGAAACCGCAGGATGCGGGAGGAGATGGCGATGTGCAAGATCGTAGACGCGTCGATGAGCTATATGCCCTGGCCGACAAGTGTGCACGTGCTGAGGAAGGGAGGAGACTCCCCAGAGAGAATACTGAAGCAGGAGGATCTGATAGTGAGGAGACTGCCCCGGCAAAGAAAAGCCGGCGGCGGGGCAATAGGAAGAAGAAAGGCAAAGATGTGCTAGTTGTTGAGCAGTCCGGCAACGGAGGTGGCGCCAAGAAAGCCAAAGTTGGTAGCTCCGGCAAGGAGGTTGCCGGCACCAATCGCCAGCTGTGGCGGTCGCCGACAAGAAGGACGGCTCCAACAAACAGTACTGCAAGATCCACCGCACCAAGGGCCCTGACCTCCAGAGCTGCAAGAAGGTCGAGTAGCTTGTCGAGCAGCAGAAGGCTGAATATGAACGACGCGACAAGGAGAAGGCCCAGGAAGGTGCTGGAGGAGCTAGCAAGAAACGTCCCGGCCGAGGAGGACGCCGCGGCAAGGCCAAGCAGCGGCAAGGAGACAGACCTCCCCGCGGCCGCGACAAGGATGAAGACGACGACGATGATGAAGACATGGATGATGACGAGACCGATGAGCAGGAGTTCCAGAAAGCCACAGAGGTCCTGTGCGTTGACGGCGGTGCCTCTCGCATACTTCACATCGCCAGTCAAGCAAAGGATGCGGGAAGTCAATGCAGCAGAGCCATCCGTCGAGTCACGCAAGCCTCTCGAAATGGTCCAGACGCCTATCATCTTTTGATATTGAGGACCACCCCGATCGCAGAATCTGCGGTCGGGTGCTTGCCGATGTTGGTTTCACCAACTATCCGCAACCTCAAGGTCACTAAGATGCTAGTTGACGGCGGGCCGGCTTGAACCTGATCTCCTCCGCGGTGCTCCGTAAACTCCAGATCCCCGATGGCGAAGCTCGAAGAGACCGCACATTCCAAGGAATCAATCCGGAAGGAGCAAGCCGAAGGAAAGATCACGCTGTCGGTAACATTTGGCAGCGAAGTTGAACTTCAGATCGAGAGGGTCACTTTTGATGTTGCCGACTTTCCATTGCCTTACAATGGGATACTTGGCCGCCCAAAGATCGCCAAATTCATGGCAGCCTCTCGCTATGCATACAACATCTTTGAAGATGCCGGGCCCGATAAGTGTCATCTCTGTCCTCGGCGACAAGAAGGATGCTCTTATCTGCGCCGACAAGATCTACCGGAAGTAGCAATGCAGCAGATTGCAAGCCACTTGCCGTTGAAGCTCCCGGGGCGAAGAAGAAGACCAAGTCCGGCAAGAGCTCTGATGCCCACTCCGGCAAGCGCACCTCTTCGGAGTGCTGCGCTACCGTCGAGGACGCACCATCGAGCTCCACCGGCAAGTGTAAGAATACGATGGCAGCTCCACCAGAGACCAAGAAGGTGTCCGTCAGGGAGGACGGCACTGGTGGTACCTTCACCATCAGTGCCACTCTCGACCCTAAATAGGAAGGTGTGCTCGTTGCTTTCCTGCGGGCGAACGTCGACGTGTTTGCGTGGCAACTGTCTAACATCCCCTGTGTTCCCAGGAAAGTAATTGAGCACCATCTTGCCGTTTGTCCTCATGCGCGCGGCCCGTCAAGCGTAAAGTCGAAGGTGCGGTGGAGCGCCAAGAATTCATCACAGAAGAAATTAAGAAATTGGAAGCAGCAGGCCTTGTCAGAGGAGTGCTCCATCCTACGTGGTTGGCCAATCCTGTAGTTGTGCACAAGGCAAATGGGAAATGGAGACTTTGTATCGACTTTACCGATGTCAATAAAGCTTGCCCCAAAGACCCATTTCCCTTGCCGCGCATCGACCAGATTGTTGACTCCACGGCCGGATGTGATTTGCTTTCATTTACGGATGCATACTCAGGATATCATCGAGATCTTCATGGCGTAAGAGGATGAGGAGAAGACCGCATTCATCACCCCATGTGGCACATAATCGCTTCGTACGGATGCCTTTCGGATTAAAGAATGCTGGTTCAACATTTGCAAGAGTAGTCCATGACGCTTTTGAGCCGCAAATGCATAGGAATGTAGAAGCCTACATGGATGACATAGTGGTCAAAAGCAAGGACAAGGCGACTCTGATTCAAGATTTAGACGAAACCTTTGCAAATCTGCGCAAGATCAACCTCAAGCTCAACCCTGAGAAGTGTGTGTTTGGAGTTCCTTCGGCAAGCTTCTCGGGTTCTTCGTGTCTCTGGGAATTGAAGCCAATCCCGAGAAGATCAAGGCCATTGAGCAGATTGAAGCACCAAATGGCTTCAATGATGTACGAAGGCTTGCAGGTTGCGTAGCTGCTCTCAGAAGGTTTATCTCTAGATCTGCTGAGCGCTCCCTGCCATTTTTCAAAATTTTGAAAAGGCAGGTCCGATGCAATGGACTCCGGAAGCGGAGGCTGCGCTGCAGACTTGAAGAGATACCTGTCCTCCACTCCAACACTTGTCGCACCTAAGCCACAAGAGAAGTTGCTGCTATATATAGCGGCAACCAATCAAGTGGTTAGTGCTGCGTTAGTAGCAGAGAGGGAGGCGGATGATGAGCTAGCAACCGTGGCAGATGCATCCAGCGACAAGCAGGGGGCTTCACCGGCAAGCTCTGGTCCCGACAAGGATGGATCTGCGCAGACGCATGAGAAGATATAGAAAAGAATGGTGCAGCGCCCAATTTACTTTGTCAGTTCCCTTCTGCAGGGGGCTAGGTCAAGGTACTCTGGTGTGCAGAAATTGCTTTTCGGCCTCCTCATGGCCTCGAGAAAGCTGCGCCATTACTTCCAGGCACATGAGATCACAGTCATCACTCATTTTCCGTGAAGAGGATCTTGCAAAATCCAGAGGCAACAGGCGGGGATTGTCGAGTGGGCACTGAACCCATCAAGCTTTGGCCTCAAGTTTGAGAGCACTTCAACTATCCAAAGCAGAGCATTGGCGGAGTTCATAGCAGAATGGACACCAACACAAGATGAAGAAATTCCAGAAACGAGCATCCCCGTCAAGGAAGCAAGCAAAGAGTGGCTGATGTACTTTGATGGTGCCTTCTCGCTGCAAGGCGCCGGTGCGGGCGTGCTACTTGTTGCACCCACCGGAGAGCACCTCAAGTACGTAGTCCAGATGCACTTTCCCAAGGAGCAAGCGACAAACAATACTGCAGAGTATGAAGGTTTGCTTGCCGGCCTCAGGATTGCGATGAGACCTTGGGATCAAGAAGCTCATTGTCGGGGTGACTCACGACTTGTCATCCGCCAAGTGAACAAGAATTATCGAGTCCGTTGATGGAAGCTTATGTTGATGAAGTGATAAAGCTAGAAGAGCACTTTGACGGCCTATAGATGGAATATATTCCAAGAGCTCAGAACGACATTGCTGATGGCCTGTCGAAGTGTGCCGCACTTAAGTTACCTGTGGAACCAGGCATCTTTGTGCTCAAGCTGACTCAACCATCCGTAACGCCATCAACTGAACAGAGCAAGAAGAGGAAGTTGATTTCTGGTGACTACTTTCCGGCAGAGCTTCCCGAAGCCGCCGCCGGAAGGTCCTCAAGATCAACACCAGAAGTCTTGAGGAGATGTCTGCTCCGACAAGCCCTAGGGTTTGTTTCGTTGAAGCGGGCGCTCCCGACAAGTTTTGCTCCGGCAAGCTTGCCGGGAACGCCAAGCTCCGGTGAGCCATAGGTTCTCGCAGAGAAGCTGATGTTCCCGCAGCAGCAGATGTGCCTTTAGTCCTTGTTGTCGAGCCGCAAGCTCCAGCATGGGCACAGCAGATTGTCCATTTCCTTCAGACATGAGAACTTCCCGAAGAGCAAGAAGAAGCGGAAAGAGTAGCCCGGCAGTCAAGTATGTACCAGTTTGTCGACAACACACTGTACAGAAGAAGACTCAACGGTGTGAAATTGAAGTGTATTCACCGGGAAGACGGACAAAAGTTGTTGGCAGAGATACATGGAGGCATATGTGGTCACCACATTGGCGCCAGAGCACTTGCCGGCAAAGCATTCCGGCAAGGTTTCTTTTGGCCAACAGCCCTCCAGGATGCAACTGCACAAGTAACCAAGTGTGAAGCGTGCCAGTTCCATTCCAAGAAGATACACCAGCCAGCTCAAGCTCTCCAGACGATCCCTTTATCCTGGCCATTTTCGATGCAGGGGCTCGACATCCTCGGCCCCTTTCCCGAAGCTGTCGGGGCTTTGAGTACTTATGCGTTGCAATCGACAAGTTCACAAAGTGGCGGAAGTGGAAGCGATGAGGAAGGTGACAGCGGTCAGCGATCAAGTTCTTTAGGTCGATTGTCTGCCGTTTCGGAATCCCTAACAGGATCATCGCCGTCAACGGCATGCAATTCACGAGCCGCACCTTCATGCAGTACGTCCAAGATCTTGGCGCCAAGGTCTGCTTCGCTTCTGTTGCTCATCCGAGAAGTAACGGTCAAGCGGAGAGGGCGAATGCTGAAGTGCTGCGCGGGCTCAAGACCAGAACTTTCGACAGGCTGCACAAGTGCGGAAGAAACTGGATTGAGGAGCTGCCGGTGGTTCTTTGGTCGATCAGGACGACGCCAAATTGAGCCACTAGCCAGACACCTTTCTCTCTAGTCTATGGAGCAGAGGCAGTTCTCCCCACGGAACTCGTATACGGATCACCTCGAGTGCTCGCTTATGATGAGTTTGAGCAAGAGCAGCTGCGACAAGATGACGCGCTGCTCCTTGAGGAGGATCATCTTCAGGCTGCTGTACGAGCTGCTCGGTACCAGCAAGCTTTGCGCCGCTACCATAGCCGCAAAGTTAATGCCAGAAGACTCGAGGAAGGCGACCTTGTTCTTCGGCGCGTTCAGTCCGCCAAGAATTCCAACAACTTGACGCTGAAGTGGGAAGGCCCTTACCGGGTGAAACGAGTCACTAGGCCTGGCGATGTCCGCCTTGAGACCGAAGATGGCATTCCGGTGAGCAACTCCTGGAACATTGAGCATCTTCGTAAGTTTTACCCATAGAGGCATGATTCTTGAACCTGTTCCGGCAACCACCTTTTGTACAAGTCTTGCCGCTGTTGCATGTAATCCTTTGTACAAAGCCGGCAGACCACAATGCATAAGTAAAGCTTAGCGTGTTTCGCACATCTTGTCAATTTCATGCTTTTTACTTCTATTTTGCATGCGTTATCTGACACTTTGTGCAGCACCTACCCCCAGTAAGCAATAACGAGCCATAAGGCTCCATATCTTTATTTTCTCTTCTTTCTCTTTCTCAAAGAAAAGAAGGTTCCCTCGCACACAAGTTTGCCGGGGGGAAAGGAGAAGATAATGGTGTGGACCAAGCGTCGCTCAAGGAAGTCTAGCCTTACCGGGAAGCAAACGACAGAAAAGCTAAGTTGCTAAAGTTTGAGCAATCAGTTTTAAAAATGTTAAGTTATCTTCCTCGAACGATCGTACTTTGTATGGAAAACCTGTGCACGGAGGAACCAACTTGTAGCTAGTTGCGCGCTTACTTTGTTTCGAGTCCGCTCAACAACTTAAGTGAGCTGCGACTAGTTGCGACAAGGTTACTTGTCGGAAGCGGCACCGCAAGGAGGCTGGCCGACGTCTCAAGACTCAAAGGTCATGCTCAGGTGCTCATACCGACAAGTTCCCTAAAAGCGAGGGAAAAAACATACAAAGGAAGGAATCAAGTAAAGGAAATAACATAGCAATTGATACCGAAATAGAGTTATATTACAATATAGCTTGTCGCAGCTCTAATAGATTGTTCTTATAACATGACCATCAGCAGCAAGAAAAAGAAAAAGCTGGCGGCCTAATCTACGCTGTCGCCCTCAACCCTCTTGATCCCGCTCACCCTGTCCACGATGGGTGCGACAAGGGTCTTGAGCGCCTCCACATCAGCATCAGGCGGCAAGGACTTGAGGGCGTTGGTGAGGTTGAGGCACGGATTGCGGAAGGCCACCTTCATCGGCACCTTTTGAAGAGCCCCAGCGCAGATCCGGCGCGACTCCTCGGCCAGCTGCTGGGACTTCTTTCCGAGTCGCTGGAGGGCCGCCACCACGCCCTTGAAGAACAAGCTAAGCTTGGCGCTGGGTTGGAGGTGCTCGTCGGAGGAATATCCAAGATCCACCATCCCCAATTGCGCCACTCCTCGTCGATGGCTGCAGCAACATTCACGAGACCCTCGGTCCAAAGGTGCTCCACATTCTCCCTCGTGGTATTACAGGCGGCAAGCACTTTCGCCAGCGCCTCGTCGGCCTTGATCTTCTCCTTCAAGGCCACCTCCTGCTCCCTCGGGCGCCGTCCAGCCTCGAGTCAAAGTAGTTAGCTTCAACTCAAGATCTGCGTTGGAGTCCTTGGCGGCCGAGCTCCTTGCTCCTCTCGGAGACGGCCTGCAGCTCGCCAAGAGTGTAGGCGTCCTTCTCGGCCGTGCTTGAGTGCAGCAAGCTCCTCGCCGCTCTCCTTGAGATTGGCCTCCAACTGCGCCACCTTCGTCTCCAGCTCCTTCTTGGCGGCCTCGGCAGCTGCGGCAGCATCCTTTGCTTCCTTGAGAGCCCCGAAAAATGTTTGCTCGCGCGTGGCTAGATCCTCCTCATGGTTGTCAAGATAAACCTTCCTCTGCGCCAACTCCCCTTCCTGCCTTGAGATAGCTTCTCAGCTGCAAGCCGCTGTTGCTCCTCAGCTTCGGCCTTCTCGAGGAGGAAGGCTTTGCGCTCCTCGGCGAGTTCCTCCCGCTCCTCTGCCAAGGCCCGGAGAGCTTCCTGGTTGAGGCCCCGGAGCTCCTCCACGCGCTTCTCGATGTCTGCTCCCGCCTTCGCGAAAAGCGCTTCCTGGGATTCCAGCTTGGCTTGTCGGGCGCGGTAGAGCGACAGCAGCCTCCGCAGTAGCTGCTCCTCCTCAGACTCGCCGCTGCTGCTGCCTGGCGCGTCAACCAGCGTCAGTCCAGCGGAGGCGAGTAGCTCTTCATCGAAGGTTTCTCCTTCGGCCGGCGCCCTGGAGCTCGACGCCCATGGGAGCTTGATGAAGACGCCATCGCCGGCCTTCAAATAGGCGCCGGGCTGGGGCTCTTGAACTGACAGCTGCGGCGGGCGGAGGGATCGTGATCGGTGTAGCGCTGGCGCTCCTCTGACCTCGAAGGTCGTCGGTCGATCGCGGACCCCTCGCCGGCTTCTGCGGCGGCAGCTTTGGCGACCTCTTCGCCCGGCAGGCTCGTCGGCGCTTGACTTCTTCTTGATGTGGCGTGGCGTCGTCGTCAATATTGGCGTCCTCCTCATTGGCGGCCTCGGTCTCCATTGGCTCTGTGGCGGATGGATTTGACGAAAATGAAGAAAAGTCAAGCAAATATTCAAAAGAAAATCAGAAGAAGAAGAACACAAGGAAAGTTTTCAGCAAGAAGATTACACTGCTATGGTCTGCAGTCATGGTCTCCGCCACGGGATCGCTGGTCTTGTCCCCTTGGGAGAGCTGGCCCTTGCCGGAGAAGTCTCTCTTGCCGGAGAACGCTCCCTCGCCGGGGAATCCTCCCTTGGCGGTGTAGTCGAAGCAGAAGGAGGTTGCTCTGCTCCTACACAAATCAACAGTCAGATATCAGCAAAGAAAGGGCACCCATGCACGCCGAACAGCAAGAAGTAGACCATATACTTATGCTGGGGGCTGCGGCTGGGGCTGCTTTGAGGAAGAGTTGCAGCGTCCGGCAAGGTGGTCTCAGACGCGCCTCCTGGCTGTCATGGGGTTCGTCCTCGACGACAATCACCGGGGCCTTGGCCCTCTTCGACACTCTCTGGGCGGCGTCACGAAAAGGAATGGGTTGAGTAAAGCAAATCGAGATACAAGACAAAGCAACAAGTCAAGAACTACAAATGCAGCAAAGAATCTTACTCTTCTTCTTCCTCGTCGGAGCTGGCGCGGAGAGATCAATTCTGGCCCGCCTCAAGACGACGAGGCGGAGGAGTAGGTTCCCTTGGGCGCTTGGCGGGAGCAGAACCGGTGGTCTGCGAGGCCCGCCCGGTTGCGCAGCGGCGTGAGGTGCTCCAGCGCAACTTGATGCTTGCCGCGGTGGGCGTGTCGTGGCCAGCCGCGGCTGTTAGCTGTCTGCCGCCTCGCTCGTCTCCGGCCTTGCGAAGACGCCTTCTTGGTGGAGCTGGGGGCTCGCTCGCGCAAGCTGCTTGAAGGTGGGAGGAGGCGCCCTCGGCGGGCTCGCTCGACTCAGCTTCAGGCTCGGCAAGCTCTTCCTCGCCGGCAAACTCCTTTCGCTCGACAGGGCTTGCCGCCTCTGCTGCCTCTGCCTCCTCCACGGTGAACCCGAACTCGCCCGCGACAGTATCTTGCCGCCTCTTCGGCTGAGTGGCGATCCGCATCTCGTCATCGGTCTTTGTCGCGGGTGAGGCCCCTCATTCATCGGGCGGACTGGCATTTCTACCAGATTGTCAAAGAACCGCCAGACGACGTCATCTGCGGCTCTTGCCAAGTTGGGACAATTCCATGTGAGTCGCACAACGGCATCATTGCACGGATGCGGTCGGCGAGGAATTGTTGCATGAACGACGCCCTCGGCAACCTAAACATTTCTGGATGATCAGGATCAGGCTTGAACAGCTCCAAGAGCATCGCGTCAAGTTCCAAGACGACGAAGTTGAAGTTGAGGCCTGGGCGCAGCCTCATGATATCTGCCGCATTCTGAAACTCCCAGGCGGGTCTCCTCCTCTCCTGCAATAAGCGTCTGTGGCGAAGAAAGTCTGCGCCTAACGGTGCCTATGGTGAGCCCGGCAAGTCTAAGGCGAAGGATTCGGGTGGCTGCGATCTTGACCTAGTGTCTTCCGGGCTAGATTGCTCCAATCGTTGTCTGCGCACTCTGGGGTTTAGCTGGGCGGTAAATGGCTGCGGTTCTCCTCGACAATCCAGCACCAATCCTCCCTCCATTCCTCCCATTTGCTACGGAGCTCTCCCTCCAGATAGGCTTCCTTCTTGCCGACCCTCGAGATCCAAGCAATTCCTCCCAAGAAGAGGCTCCCCTCTCTCAACTCGGGGTATAAAGAAGTGGCGGAAAAGGGCTACATTTGGATGGACTCCGACAAAGTTTTCACAGAGATGTGCGAAAACTGCCATGGTCAGAACATCATTGGGGGTGAAATCAAGGAGGCAGAACCCGTAGGTGTTCATGATGTCACGGAAAAATTCAGAGAAAGGCGGGCAGAGCCTGCAGTAGAAGAAGAGCACGAAGAAGGGATATCCGCTCGGAGCTAGTTCCGGAGCAGCAGCTGGAAGTACCTTCGTGCGCGGATGCGCTCGCGTCTCCGTCGACCAGAAGAGGTAGTAGTTCTCCCTCAGCTCCCTCACGGTGAGCTGGGAGATTGCCGCTCCTTCCATGGCGCCGCAAGCCGTTGCGCCTCGGCCGACTTCACGGCCTTCCCTTGTCGGCTTTGAGCCATGGCGGAGGTGGTGAGGAGATCGACGGCGTTGGTGATGCTGGTGGCGATGGCGATGAAGTGAGCGCCTCTCTTGACCTTGGGAAGAAGGGGGGGAGCAGCGGAGGTTTTCTCGAGATGGGACAGCAACTGGCATGGTGGGTGACCTGCCCCTGTTTCCCCTGCTTATAAAGAGGGAGGGGGCGGACGTTCCGATTTTCCGAATAAAGAAACCCCCCACGATCTCGCCAATGATCTCTCAAACGACGCCGCATTCGACGCAGGCTGCTCGTGGAGGGCGTGGTGGGTCCGGGGTGAGTTACTGGCGTGATCCAGGCGCGTGTGCCGTGCCTGTTTGGGCTGGCCCAGCCTTCGGCTGCACCGTGTGGTCCAGTTCGGGCTCTGTCGGTGTACTAGAGTAGGGGTACCCTAGTATCCCGAACTTGTGCACGGGCGATTGCAGCCTCCGCTGGCAAGGCTTACCGGGTGACCGCCAAGGTCCCCGTGGTTCCTTTGGAGCCATTCAAGAACAAAGTATTCAAGCCAAGGAGACAAGGCCCCGGCAAGAGGAGCTTGCGGGGAAGGCCACCCAAGGCACCTAGGAGACAAGGCCCGGCAAGAGGAGCTTGTCGGGAAGGCCCGGTGAGCGACAAGCTTCCGGGCGCGACAAGACAACAACCGCGGCAAGGCGCTTGCCGCGCATCACCACTGCATTTCCACGCTTCCAAAGACATCCACTAACGTGTCGCCTCGGGACCTTTCCAGCGCTGCGTGGCGAGAGGTCAGGCAGCCAGCGGTGCGAGGTGGCAAGCGGCGCTGACAAGATTGCCATCGTGGCAAGCGGTGGCGCCCCTGACGGGCCCTGTGTGCACTGTTAGGGCGACGTAGACGGGCATTTAATGCCTTTGTCCCCTGCCGTCAGGGTTAGGTATGAAACACTGTATACTGTACAAGTAGCTGTACCGACCACTCCTTTTCCACTTTTACCCTTGTCTACATTGCCACCTGTCGGAGACCCCTTGATCATATAAAAGGAGGCCCATGCGCAACGTAGAAGGGGTTCGAAAGGTTCGAAGCGGACACGCTCGATCTCGTTAGCAGCTTGTGTGTACGGTAGCACTCAAGCGCTCTGAAAGCAAGAACTCAATACACTCAGACATGCAGCAGTAGGAGTGTTATCTCTCCGGAGAGCTCCGAAGCTGGGTAAAACCTCTCGTGTGCTTCGCCTCGATCTGCTCTTCGTGCCATCTCCGCTACCCGTCGAACCGAAAGGGGCTCGGTCCGCCGGTCCCATAGGTGTTCGTGGGTCAGATCAGCCTCCCCGACACTACTAGATTGATCTTTCTTGCAATAGGAGAAGTGCTTAGCTTTGGGTTCAATCTTGCGGTGCTCGATCCCAGTGACAGTAGGGAAACGACACGTATTGTATTTTTGCCATCGAGGATAAAAAGATGGGGTTTATATCATATTGAATGAGTTTATCCCTCTACATCATGTCATCTTGCTTAAAGGATTACTCTGTTCTTATGAACTTAATACTCTAGATGCATGCTGGATAGCGGTCGATGTGTGGAGTAATAGTAGTAGATGTAGGCAGGAGTCGGTCTACTTGTCACGGACGTGATGCCTATATACATGATCATGCCTAGATATTCTCATAATTATGCACTTTTCCATCAATTGCTCGACAGTAATTCGTTTACCCATTGTAATACTTATGCTCTTGAGAGAATCCACTAGTGAAACCTATGGCCTCGGGTCTATTTTCCATCATATTAATCTCCCGTTAATTAGCTACTTCTATCTTTGTTTATTTTGCAATCTTTACTTTCACTCTTTATCATAAAAATACCAAAAATATTATCTTATCATCTCTATCAAATCTCACTTTTGCAAGTGGCCGTGAAGGGATTGACAACCCCTTTATCGCGTTGGTTGCAAGGTTCTTATTTGTTTGTGTAGGTGCGTGGGAGTTGAGCGTGGTCTCCTTTACTGCATCACCCTTTCCTCTTCAAGGGAAAACCAACGTAGTGCTCAAGAGGTAGCAAGAAGGATTTCTGGCGCCGTTGCCGGGGAGGTGAGTGCTTGAAGGTATATCTTTAGATCTTGCAATCCAATCTTTTTGTTTCGTGTTTTATCACTAGTTTATTCTATAAAAGAAAACTACAAAAAAAGGAATTAAGGTTGCCTCATATGCTTCATCTTTTTAATGTCTTCCGTGAAAATGATGGGAAGGAAAATTTTGCTCAAGTACTAGAAGAAGAATTACATAGAATGTTTGGCATAAAATATGTGAATGATGAGCATGATTGCAATGTTGTTAGTATGAATTATTTGAATACCCATGATGCTAATGATATGCAAAGCCACAAGCTTGGGGATGCTATATTTGATGAAGATGATATGTTTAGTCCCCCAAGTTTTGATGAGAATATTCATTATGATGAAAGCATGCCTCCTATTTATGATGATTATATTGATGAAAGTGGGTTTGGAAGAGTGTCAACTTTAGGAAGTAACGATCCCACTATTTTGGAGGGTGTTGAATCTTATTGTGATAATTATGAAAGTGTATTTGGAGAGGTCATGACTTTATTTAGTGATGAATCCACTATTTCGGAAGAGGTTCCAATTGATTATGAGAACTAAGTTGCTATCTATGATGATTATTGTGATGACATGTATGCTATAAAGAACAATGATAACCATGAAACTTGTCATCATGATTTTAGTTTTCAATTGTATTATGCCTCACATGATAGTTATTTTGTTGAGTTTGCTCCCACTATTATTCATGAGAAGAAATTTGCTTATGAGGAGAGTAATAAATTTTCTATAGTTGTAGATCATGAAAAGAATGCTTTATGTGATGGTTATATTGTTGAATTCATTCATGATGCTACTGAAAATTATTATGAGGGAGGAACATATGCTTGTAGGAACTGCAATAATATCAAGTTTCCTCTCTATGTGCTTAAAGTTTTGAAGTTATGCTTGTTTTGCCTTCCTATGCTAGTTGATTATTGTTCCCATAAATGTTTTGCTCATAAAATACCTATGCATAGGAAGTGGGTTAGACTTAAATGTGCTAGTCATATTCTTCATGATTCTCTCTTTATGTTTCACTTCTTATCTTTTATGTGAGCATCATTGAAATCATCATGCCTAGCTAGGGGCGTTAAACGTTAGCGCTAGTTGGGAGGCAACCCAATTTTATTTTTGTTCTTTGCTTTTTGCTCCTGTTTAGTAATAGATAATCTATCTAGCCTCTCGTTAGATGTGGTTTTATGTTTTAATTAGTGTTTGTGCCAAGTAGAACCTTTGGGAAGACTTGGGTGAAGTCTTTATAATCTTGCTTTAAAAAAACAGAAACTTTAGCGCTCACGAGATTAGCTGCCATTTTTTTACTGGAGAGTGATTTTAGGCTGAATATTTTAGCAGATGGTTAATAGACAAATTACCCAGGTCCACCAATTTATTTCAGAATTTTTGGAGTTCCAGAAGTATACGTTTGATACAGATTACTACAGACTGTTCTATTTTTGATAGATTCTGTTTTCATTGTGTTGTTTGCTTATTTTGATGAATCTATGAGTAGTATCGGAGGGTATGAACCATAGAGAAGTTGGAATACAGTAGGTTTAACACCAATATGAATTTATAATGAGTTAACAACAGTACCTAAGTGGTGATTTATTTTCTTATACTAACGGAGCTTACGAGTTTTCTGTTGAGTTTTGTGTTGTGAAGTTTCCAAGTTTTGGGTAAAGATTCGATGGACTATGGAATAAGGAGTGGCAAGAGCCTAAGTTTGGGGATGCCCAAGGCACCCGAATGTAAAATTCAAGGACAACCAAAAGCCCTAAGCTTGGGGATGCCCCGGAAGGCATCCCCTCTTTCGTCTTCGTCCATCGGTAACTTTACTTGATGCTATATTTTTATTCACCACATGATATGTGTTTTGCTTGGAGCGTATTGTATGATTTGAGTCTTCGCTTTTTAGTTTACCACAATCATCCTCGCTGAATACACTTTTGAGAGAGACATACATGATTCGGAATTTATTAGAATACTCTATGTGCTTCACTTATATCTTTTGAGCTATATAGTTTTTGCTGTAGTGCTTCACTTATATCTTTTAGAGAACGGTGGTGGTTTTGTTTTATAGAAACTATTTTCCTCTCATGCCTCAATTATATTATTTTGAGATTCCTACGAAATAGCATGGTAATTTGCTTAAATTATGAAATTAGTCCTAATATGATAGGCATCCAAGATTAGTAAAAACTTTCTTATAAGTGCGTTGAATACTAAGAGAAGTTTGATGCTTGATGACTGTTTTGAGATATGGAGGTAGTGATATTAAAGTTGTGCTAGTTGAGTAATTGTGAATTTGAGAAATACTTGTGTTGAAGTTTGCAAGTCCCGTAGCATGCACGTATGGTAATGTCGTGTAACAAATTTGAAACATGAGGTGTTCTTTTATTGTCCTCCTTATGAGTGGCGGTCGGGGACGAGCGATGGTCTTTTCCTACCAATCTATCCCCCTAGGAGCATGCACGTAGTGCTTGGTTTTTGATGACTTGTAGATTTTTGTAATAAGTATGTGAGTTCTTTATGACTAATGTTGAGTCCATGGATTACACGCACTCTCACCCTTCCATCATTGCTAGCCTCTTCGGTACCGTTCATTGCCCTTTCTCACCTTGAGAGTTGGTACAAACTTCGCCGGTGCATCCAAACCCCGTGATACGATGCGCTCTATCACACTTAAACCTCCTTATATCTTCCTCAAAACAGCCACCGTACCTACCTATTATGGCATTTCCATAGCCATTCCGAGATATATTGCCATGCAACTTTCCACCGTTTCGTTTATCATGACACGCTTCATCATTGTCATATTGCCTTGCATGATCATGTAGTTGACATCGTATTTGTGGCAAAGCCACCATGCATATTATTTCATACATGTCACTCTTGATTCATTGCCCATCCTGCACATCACGGAGGCATTCATATAGAGTCATACTTTGTTCTAGTATCAAGTTGTAATCATTGAGTTGTAAATAAATAAAAGTGTGATGATCATCATTCATAGAGTATTGTCCCAAAAAAATAGAAAGGCAAAAAAAGGCCCAAAAAAGAAAATAAAAAGGGGCAATGCTACTATCCTTTTTTCCACACTTGTGCTTCGAAGTAGCACCATGATCTTTACGATAGAGAGTCTCTTGTTTTGTCACTTTCATATACTAGTGGGAATTTTTCATTATAGAACTTGGCTTTTATATTCCAACAATGGGCTTCCTCAAATGCCCTAGGTCTTCATGAGCAAGCAAGTTGGATGCACACCCACTTAGTTTCTTTTGTTGAGATTTCATACATTTATAGCTCTAGTGCATCCGTTGCATGGCAATCCCTACTCCGTGCATTGACATCAATTGATGGGCATCTCCCTAGCCCGTTGATCAGCCGCGTCAATGTGAGACTTTCTCCTTTTTTGTCTTCTCCACATAACCCCCATAATCATATTCCATTCCACCCATAGTGCTATATCCATGGCCCGCGCTCATATATTGCGTGAAAGTTGAAAAACGTTTGAGATTACTAAAGTATGAAACAATTGCTTGGCTTGTCATCGGGGTTGTGCATGATGAGAGCATTCTTGTGTGACGAAAATTGAGCATGACCAAACTATATGATTTTGTAGGGATGAACTTTTTTTGGCCATGTTATTTTGAGAAGACATAATTGCTTAGTTAGTATGCTTGAAGTATTATTACTCTTATATCAATATTAAACTTTTATCTTGAATCTTTCGGATCTGAATATTCATGCCACAAATAAGAGAATTACATTGAAAATTATGCTAAGTAGCATTCCACATCAAAAATTCTATTTTTATCATTTACCTACTCGAGGACGAGCAGGAATTAATCTTGGGGATTCTTGATACGTCTCCAACGTATCTATAATTTTTGATTTTTCCATGCTATTATAAATTCTGTTTTGGATGTTTAATGGGCTTTATTATACACTTCTATATTATTTTTTGGACTAACCTATTAACCGGAGGCCCGTCCCAAATTGCTGTTTTTTTGCCTATTTCAGTGTTTCGAAGGAAAAGGATATTAAACGGAGTCCAAACAGAATGAAACCTTCGGAACGTGATTTTCGGAACAAACGTGATCCAGAGGACTTGGAGTGGACGTCAAGCAATCAACGAGGAGGCCACGAGGTAGGGAGGCGCGCCTGCCCCCTGGGCGCGCCCCCACCCTCGTGGGCCCCTCGTAGCTTTCCTGACCGACCTCTTTCGCCTATATATACTCATATACCCTGGAAACATCATATACGGAGCAAAAACCCTATTTCCACCGCCGCAACTCTCTGTACCCGTGAGATCCCATCTTGGGGCCTTTTCCGGCGCTCCGCCGGAGGGGGCATTGATCATGGAGGGCTTCTACATCAAAACCATAGCCTATCCGATGATGTGTGAGTAGTTCACCTTAGACCTTCGGGTCCATAGTTATTATCTAGATGGCTTCTTCTCTCTCTTTGGATCTCAATACAAAGTTCTCCTCGATTCTCTTGAAGATCTATTCAATGTAACTCTTCTTTTGCGCTGTGTTTGTCGAGATCCGATGAATTGTGGGTTTATGATCAAGATTATCTATGAACAATATTTGAAACTTCTCTGGATTCTTTTATGTATGATGGGTTATCTTTGCAAGTCTCTTCGAATTATCACTTTGGTTTGGCCTACTAGATTGATCTTTCTTGCAATAGGAGAAGTGCTTAGCTTTGGGTTCAATCTTGCGGTGCTCGATCCCAGTGACAGTAGGGAAAACGACACGTATTGTATTGTGTTGCCATCGAGGATAAAAAGATGGGGTTTATATCATATTGCATGAGTTTATCCCTCTACATCATGTCATCTTGCTTAAAGCATTACTTCGTTCTTATGAACTTAATACTCTAGATGCATGCTGGATAGCGGTCGATGTGTGGAGTAATAGTAGTAGATGCAGGCAGGAGTCGGTCTACTTGTCACGGACGTGATGCCTATATACATGATCATGCCTAGGTATTCTCATAATTATGCACTTTTCTGTCAATTGCTCGACAGTAATTCGTTTACCCATCGTAATACTTATGCTATTGAGAGAAGCTACTAGTGAAACCTATGGCCCCCGGGTCTATTTTCCATCATATTAATCTCCCGTCAACTAGCTATTTCTATCTTTGTTTATTTTGCAATCTTTACTTTCACTCTTTATCATAAAAATACCAAAAATATTATCTTATCATCTCTATCAGATCTCACTTTTGCAAGTGGTCGTGAAGGGATTGAGAACCCCTTTATCGCGTTGGTTGCAAGGTTCTTATTTGTTTGTGTAGGTGTGTGGGACTTGAGCGTGGTCTCCTACTGGATTGATACCTTGGTTCTAAAAAACTGAGGGAAATACTTACACTACTTTACTGCATCACCCTTTCCTCTTCAAGGGAAAACCAACGCAGTGCTCACTCTCCCCGGCAGGAGTTACCCCAAGAATGGATTATGTATTTTGATGGTGCTTTTTCCCTACAAGGTGCAGGGGCTGGCGTGCTTCTTGTTTCCCCCTCCGGGGAGCATTTGAAGTACGTCGTCCAAATGTACTTTGCCAGGGAAGAAGCCACCAACAATATAGCTGAGTATGCAGGGCTCCTTGCCGGGCTCAGGATTGCAGAAGAATTGGGAATTAAGAAGTTGATCATCCGAGGAGATTCACAGCTTGTGGTGAGACAAGTCAACAAGGATTATCAAAGCCCATTGATGGAAGCATACGTCGAGGAAGTGAGGAGATTGGAGGAGCACTTTGATGGGTTGCAAACAGAGCACGTACCCCGTGCGGAAAACAGCATAGCTGATCACCTGTCAAAGTGTGCTGCGCAGAAGCTTCCTGTGGAACCAGGAACTTTTGTTCTCCATCTCTCTCAGCCCTCCGTATCACCAGCCACAATGGCCCGGAAAAGGAGAAAGTTGGACTACGGTAAGTGATCCGAAGAACAGTTTATACATCTCCGCGGGCGTCGTGCCCATAAAATTTTGGAGAGCTCGTGGTCCCTCCGGATTGAATTCCCACAAGCGGAGGGGGCGACGTTTGCAGGGCTGAAGGCGCCGGATCACCATAACCTGCGCCATCGCAACCAAATTGATCCTCTTTCCCGGAGGTCTCGAATACGGCTCGCAGGGGGAACGCCCTTGGACGACCCCCGCCGAGCCCCTTGTTGACCCATGACGCCAGCTGTGGTGGACCGGAGCGGAAGGCGGGGAGCGCCGCCCATTTGGTGCCCCCAGGGAGCGGTGATATAAAACCACTCCTGCTTCCACAAACCAAGCTCCTCTTGAAAGGAGCCCATGGGCCATGGAGCATCAGCACATTTGCTTATGACCGCCCTCCGCACTCGCTTGCTGCCCCTTGATCGCCTTTGGCTCCACCTTGAAGGTTTTGAGCCACAATCCAAAGTGGGGTAATATGGAGGAAGGCCTCACATACAACAATGAATGACGAGATATGGAGGATGGACTCCGGATTCAAGTCATGAAAATCAAGCCCATAATAAAACATGAGCCCCCGCACAAAGGGGTCCATCGGGAAGCCTAAACCCCGACGGAAGTGAGACACGAACACCACGTTCTCACCGGGCTCAGGAGTGGGAATGACCTGCCCTGGAGCAGGCAGCCTATGCGAGATCTCGCCGGTTAGATACCTGGCGTCTCGCAGCTTTAGCACGTCTTCTTCTGTGATGGAGGAAGACGTCCATCGGCCATGCTGGTCGGAGCCGGACATCGTCGAAAGTCCGAAGCGCCTGAATCTGAAGCTTTGGGTGTTGGAACTCGAAGCACGAGGCGAACTCGATAAAGGATGTAAAAAGGAGAGGGCCTTGGTCTCTTTATAAAGAGGTTGAATACCAAGAGCCCACCCCGTGGTCGACTAGGACTCGCCTTTGATAGAGAAGGCAGGCCAACGGGCACGGTTGGGTTACCCACGTCCGTATTGATGAGAATCCCGGAATAAGGGGGAACGATCTACGCTTTGATAAGACTTGCCAAGGAAACCGCCTCGCTAAACACGCTGAGGTGGAACAATAAAAAAATGATTCATATAAAAGCCTGGCCGTGGTGTGATGTCACGCCGCGGAATACGTCAGCAGATCTGTGCAAAAATTATTCTCTCTACGGTGTTATGTGGAACTTGTTTTGCAGAGCCGGACACTATCCTGGTGTTCACAATCTTCTACAAATTATTCGGAGGAAGAACCCGCCTTGCTATGCCGAAGACAATATGCGCGTTGGACTCGTCGTCATTGAAGCCTGGTTCAGGGGCTACTGAGGGAGTTCCGGACTAGGGGGTGTCCGGATAGCCGAACTATCATCATCGGCCGGACTCCAAGACTATGAAGATACAAGATTGAAGACTTCGTCCCGTGTCCGGATGGGACTTTCCTTGGCGTGGAAGGCAAGCTTGGCGATACGGATATGTAGATCTCCTACCATTGTACCGACTCTGTGTAACCCTAACCCTATCCAGTGTCTATATAAACCGGAGGGTTTTAGTCCGTAGGACGAACAACAATCATACCATAGGCTAGCTTCTAGGGTTTAGCCTCTTTGATCTCGTGGTAGATCTACTCTTGTAACACACATCATCAATATTAATCTAGCAGGACGTAGGGTTTTACCTCCATCGAGAGGGCCCGAACCTGGGTAAAACATCGTGTCCCTTGTCTCCTGTTACCATCCGCCTAGACGCACAGTTCGGGACCCCCTACCCGAGATCCGCCGGTTTTGACACCGACAATAAGCCTCTCCCGGTAGAGCTGTCCGCTCCCGGCAAAGACCCTGCCGGAAACAACTCCAAACAGCCTACTGGACCACCTCTTCAGCCGGGCCTATGGACCCTGCGAACAAGGTTGGTGCTCCTGCAGCAGAGGAGGTGCCGCTAGTCCTCGTTGTCGAGCCCCAGGCTCCAACTTGGCAAGGCACATTGTCCACTTCCTCCAAACCGGAGAACTTCCCGGCGACCAAGATGAAGCTGAGAAAGTAGCCCGGAGGGCCTGTATGTATCAGTTTGTTGATGACACTCTATACAGAAGGAGGCCCAACGGTGTGAAATTGAAGTGTGTCTGCCGGGAGGATGGAAAGGAACTGATGGCTGAGATTCACAGAGGAATGTCCGGCTCACACATTGGATCAAGGGCACTAGTTGGGAAAGCATTCCGGCAAGGATTCTATTGGCCCACAGCCCTACAAGATGTAGTCGAGCTCGTCACGACATGCGAAGCCTGCCAGTTCCATTCCAAGAGAACACACTTGCCTGCCAAAGCCCTTCAGACAATCCCTCTATCATGGCCATTTTCGGTCTGGAGGCTCGATATCCTCGGCCCCTTCCTCCAAGCAATGGAAAAGCTGAGAGGGCGAATGCTACCTCTTGAGCACTGCGTTGGTTTTCCCTTGAAGAGGAAAGGGTGATGCAGTAAAGTACCGTAAGTATTTCCCTCAGTTTTGAGAACCAAGGTATCAATCCAAGAGGAGGCCACGCCACGAGTCCCTCGCACCTACACAAACAAATAAAATCCTCGCAACCAACGCAATAAAGGGGTTGTCAATCCCTTCACGGTCACTTACGAAAGTGAGATCTGATAGATATGATAAGATAATATTTTTGGTACTTTTGTGATAAAGATGCAAAGTAAAGAAAGCAAAATAAAAACGGCGCTAGAAATAGCTTGTTGACGGGGGAATAATATGATGGAAAATAGACCCCGGGGCCATAGGTTTCACTAGTGGCTTCTCTCATGAGCATAAGTATTACGGTGGGTAAACAAATTATTGTTGAGCAATTGATAGAATTGAGCATAGTTATGAGAATATCTAGGTATGATCATGTATATAGGCATCACGTCCGCGACAAGTAGACCAACTCCCGCCTGCATCTACTACTATTACTCCACACATCGACCGCTATCCAGCATGCATCTAGAGTATTAAGTTCATAAGAACTGAGTAACGCTTTAAGCAAGATGACATGATGTAGAGGGATAAACTCACGCAATATGATATAAACCCCATCTTGTTATTTCCCCGTGCCTTTGTATTTTTTGAGCGGCGACGGGGTGCGGCTTGAATTGAGGGCCGAGAGGCCTCTTTGTCGCGGCCACGAGGTGGCCGGTCAGCCATATCATGCACCGGTGATGTAGGTTTAGGTGCTTCTTCCTCTAATCGGGGTAGCAACCTGCGTCTTGGGTAGCTCTTGGAGGGGCGCTCGAGTTCATACTCTTCGGCCGCAAGGACTTCAGTCCATCTGTCTGCTAGCAAATCTTGGTCAGCTCTAAGCTATTACTGCTTTTTCTTGAGGCTGCTCGCCGTGGCCATGAGCCTGCGTTTGAAACGCTCTTGTTCGACAGGATCCTCGGACACGACAAATTCGTCGTCGTCGAGGCATGCCTCATCTTCGGAGGGAGGCATGTAATTATCATCCTCTACCTCTTTTTCTGCCACTCTCTCATGAGGGCTGGCTTCTCCATCCTCCTGCGCTGAATCTTGCTGGAGGGCGTTGTCTTTGGCACTATCCGGGGTGTTATTATCTCCCATGCCAGAATCACCGTTTTTGCTGTGGCGGGATTTAGAGCGGCGCCGCTGACGTCGGCGCTTAGGTTGTTTCTTGGAGGGGTCATTCTCCGCTATTCCATCGCCATTCCCATCTTTTGGGATGTCCACCATGTATATGTCATATGACGAGGTGGCCTTCCAGTGCCAAGTGGGCGCTGGTTCTTGGTCGTCTCCTGCATCGTCGTCCATACCGTCGATGTCTTCGGAGTTGAAGTCGAGCATGTTGGTTAAATCATCGACAGTGGCTACGAAGTGGGTGGTGGGTGGGCTTTGATTTTCTTCGTCGTCCGCATCCCAACCTTCCTGACCATAATCCGGCCAAGGCTCTCCTGATAAAGAGAGACTTTAGTGAATTCAGAATGTCGCCAAAGGGCGAGTGCTGAAAGATGTCCGTGGCAGTGAATTCCATGATCGGCGCCCAATCGGATTCGATTGGCAGGGGCGCGGAAGGCTCGGAGTCCGGAGAGGAGTCCGGCGCCTTGGAGTCACGAGCTTCGCAAAGGACGGGGTAGGTGTACGGCTCAACCGCCGTGGAGATCGCAGCCCCCGAGGCGGTGTCCAGCCACCCATCCTCGATCGGCGCAGTCGGCTCCGAGCTAAAGGTCGGAGCGGACTCTGGTGCGGCCTCCAGGACCTTTGTCCGTGGCAGAGATAGATCATGCCCTTCGACAAGGCGGCGCTTGGCTGTGGCTTGAACCCGTCGAAGATCAAGTCTCCGCGGATGTCGGGCCGTAGTTCAAACTTCCAAATCTGACACGATGGCGGGGCGTAGCTTTCAATCTGCTCCGGATGGCTGCGAATTGGCCCGCAGTGCAAAGCCGCCGAATACGAAGATCTGTCCGGGGAGAAAGGCCTCACCCTGGAGCGCATCGTTGTTGATGATCGAAGGAGCCATCGGGCCTAAAGACGATGACATAGAGGAACTCTCAATGAAAGCACCAATGTCGGTGTCAAAATTGGCAGATCTTGGGTAGGGGTCCCGAACTGTGCGTCTAGGCGGATGGTAACAGGAGACAAGGGACACGATGTCTTTACCCAGGTTCGGGCCCTCTCGATGGAGGTAAAACCCTACTCCTGCTTGATTAATATTGATGATATGGGTAGTACAAGAGTAGATCTACCACGAGATCAGAGAGGCTAAACCCTAGAAGCTAGCCTATGGTATGATTGTTGTTCGTCCTATGGACTAAAACCCTCTGGTTTATATAGGCACCGAATAGGGTTAGGGTTACACAGAGTCGGTTACAAGGGTAGGAGATCTACATATCCGTATTGCCAACCTTGCCTTCCACGCCAAGGAAAGTCCCATCCGGACATGGGACGAAGTCTTCAATCTTGTATCTTCATAGTCCAGGAATCCGGCCAAAGGTCATAGTCCGGCTATCCGGACACCCCCTAATCCAGGACTCCCTCAATAATCAATCATACATAAAAGAATTCAGAGAAGATTCAAACTATTGTTCATAGATAAAATTGATCATAAACCCACAATTCATCGGTCTCAACAAACACACCGCAAAAGAAGATTACATCGAATAGATCTCCACGAGAGAGGGGGAGAACATTGTATTGAGATCCAAAAAGAGAGAAGAAGCCATCTAGCTAATAACCATGGACCCGAAGGTCTGAGGTAAACTACTCACACATCATCGGAGAGGCTATGGTGTTGATGTAGAAGCCCTCCGTGATCAATGCCCCCTCCAGCAGGACGCCGGAAAAGGCCCCAAGATGGGATCTCACGGGTACAGAAGGTTGCGGCGGTGGAATTAGGTTTTCGTGGATGCTTCTGTTGGTTTGGGGGTACGTAGGTATATATAGGAGGAAGAAGTACGTCACTAGAGCAATGGGCCCCACGAGGGTGGTGGGCGCGCCCGGGGGGTAGGCGCGCCCCCCTACCTCATTCCTTCCTGGTTGATGTCTTGACGTAGGGTCCAAGTCCTCTGGATCGCGTTCATTCCGAAAATCACGTTCCCGAAGGTTTCATTCCGTTTGGACTCCGTTTGATATTCTTTTTCTGTGAAACTCTGAAATAGGCAAAAACAGCAATTTTGGGTTGGGCCTCCGGTTAATAGGTTAGTCCCAAAAATAATATAAAAGTGTATAACAAAGCCCATTAATCATCCAAAACATAATATAATATAGCATGGAACAATAAAAAATTGTAGATGCGTTGGAGACGTATCAAGCATCCCCAAGCTTAATTCCTGCTCGTCCTCGAGTAGGTAAATGATAAAAACAGAATTTTTGATGTAGAATGCTACTTGGCATAATTTCAATGTAATTTTCTTAATTGTGGTATGAATATTCAGATCCGAAAGATTCAAGACAAAAGTTTAATATTGACATAAAAATAATAATACTTCAAGCATACTAACTAAGCAATTATGTCTTCTCAAAATAACATGGCCAAAGAAAGTTATCCCTACAAAATCATATATTCTGGCTATGCTCTATCTTCACCACACAAAGTATTTAAATCATGCACAACCCCGATGACAAGCCAAGCAATTGTTTCATACTTTTGGTGTTCTCAAAAATTTTCAATCTTCACGCAAAACATGAGCGTGAGCCATGGACGTAGCACTATATGTGGAATAGAATGGTGGTTGTGGAGAAGACAAAAAGGAGAAGATAGTCTCACGTAAACTAGGCGTATCAATGGGCTATGGAGATGCCCATCAATAGATATCAATGTGAGTGAGTAGGGGTTGCCATGCAACGGATGCACTAGAGCTATAAGTATATGAAAGCTCAACAAAAGGAACCAAGTGGGGGTGCATCCAACACGCTTGCTCACGAAGACCTAGGGCATTTTGAGGAAGCCCATCATTGGAATATACAAGACAAGTTCTATAATGAAAAATTCCCACTAGTATATGAAAGTGATATCATAGGAGACTCTCTATCATGAAGATCATGGTGCTACTTTGAAGCACAAGTGTGGTAAAAGGATAGTAACATTGTCCCTTCTCTCTTTTTCTCTCATCATTTTTTTCTTTTCTTGGGCCTTTTCTCTTCTTTTTTATGGCCTCTTTTTTTTTAGTCCGGAGTCTCATACCGACTTGTGGGGGAATCATAGTCTCCATCATCCTTTCCTCACTTGGGACAATGCTCTAAAAATGATGATCATCACACTTTTTTTTACTTACAACTCAACAATTACAACTCAATACTTAGAACAAAATATGACTCTATGTGAATGCCTCCGGCGGTATACCGGGATATGCAATGAATCAAGAGTGACATGTATGAAAGAATTATGAACGGTGGCTTTGCCACAAATACAATGTCAACTACATGATCATGCAAAGCAATATGACAATGATGGAGCGTGTCATAATAAAATGAACGGTGGTAAGTTGCATGGCAATATATCTCGGAATGGCTATGGAAATGCCATGATAGGTAGGTATGGTGGCTGTTTTGAGGAAGGTATATGGTGGGTGTATTATACCGGCGAAAAGTGTGCGGTATTAGAGAGGCTAGCAATGGTGGAATGAAGAAAGTGCGTATAATCCATGGACTCAACATTAGTCATAAAGAACTGATATACTTATTGCAAAAATTTACAAGTTATCAAAGCAAAGTATTACGCGCATGCTCCTAGGGGGATAGATTGGTAGGAAAAGGCCATCGCCGTCCCGACCGCCACTCATAAGGAAGACAATCAATAAATAAATCATGCTCCGACTTCATCACATAACGGTTCACCATACGTGCATGCTACGGGAATCACAAACTTTAACACAAGTATTTATCAAATTCACAACTACTCAACTAGCATGACTCTAATACTACCATCTTCATATCTCAAAACAATTATCAAGCATCAAACTTCTCATAGTATTCAATACACTCATAAGAATTTTTTTTACTAATCTTGAATGCCTATCATAATTAAAGCAAATTACCACACTGTTTGGTAGGACTCTCAAAATAATATTAGTGAAGCATAAGAGAACAATAGTTTCTATAAAACAAATCCACCATCGTGCTCTAAAAGATATAAGTGAAGCACTAGAGCAAAAACTATATAGCTCAAAAGATATAAGTGAAGCACATAGAGTATTCTATCAAATTCCGAATCAAGTGTGTCTCTCTAAAAAGGTGTGTAAAGCAAGGATTATTGTGGCAAACTAACAAATAAAGACTCAAATAATACAAGACACTCCAAGCAAAACACATATCATGTGGTGAATAAAAATATAGCTCCAAGTAAATTTACCGATGGATCAGATTTAAAGAGGGATGCCTTCTGGGGCATCCCCAAGCTTTGGCTTTTAGGTGTCCTTAGATTATCTTGGGGTGCCATGGGCATCCCCAAGCTTAGGCTCTTGCCACTCCTTGTTCCATACTCCAATCTTTACCCAAAACTTGAAAACTTCACAACACAAAACTTAACAGAAAATCTCATGAGCTCCGTCAACGAAGGAAAACAAAACACCACTTCAAGGTACTGCAATGAACTCATTTTTTATTTATATTTGTGTTAAACCTACTGTATTACAACTTCTATATGGTTTATAAACTATTTTACTAGCCATATATTCATCAAAATAAGCAAACAACACACGAAAAACAGAATCTGTCAAAAACAGAACAGTCTGTAGCAATCTGTAACTAACGCAAACTTCTGGAACTCCAAAATTTCAGCCAAAATAGGACGACCTAGAAAATTTGTTTATTGATCAGAAGCAATTGGAATCAATATTTTATCACGTTCTGGTGATTTTTAACAATTATTTTCGTGAACAGAAAGTTTCTAGAATTTTCAGCAAGATCAGATAACTATCATCCAAGAAGATCCTATAGGTTTAACTTGGCACAAACACTAATTAAAACATAAAAACAAATCTAACCAGAGGCTAGATGGATTATTTATTATATAACAGAAAGGAAAAATATTGGGTTGTCTCCCAACAAGCGCTTTTCTTTAAAGCCTTTTTAGCTAGGCATTGACATTTCAATGATGCTCACATGAAAAACAAGAACTGAAGCACAAAGAGAGAATCATAAAATACGTGACAAACACATCTAAGTCTAACATACTTCCTATGCATAGGCATATTATAGACAAACAAATTATCATAGCAAGCAAAAACTAGCATATGCAAGGAAGCGGAAAGAAACAATAGCAATCTCAACATAACGAGAGGTAATTTAGTAACATGAAAATTTCTACAACCATTATTTTCCTCTCTCATAATAATTACATGTAGGATCATAAGCAAATTCAACAATATAGCTATCATATAAAATATTTTCAACACGATCCACATGCATCCAAAGTTGACACTCTTCCGAAATAGTGGGATTAACATTAACTAAAGTCATGACCTCTCCAAACCCACTTTTATCAAAAATTTCATAAAAGATTGAATATTCTACAAATATGTGGGATCTAAAGTTGACACTCTTCCAAACCCACTTTCAGTATTATTGCAAACAATATTATCAATCTCATATTCATCATGGGGATTAAATAAATTTTAAAGATCATAAGAAAAATCACCCCAATCATGATCATTGCAACAAATAGTGGACATAGCAAAACTAGCATCCCCAAGCTTAGGGTTTTGCATATTATTAGCACAATTGAAATCAAGAGAATTTATAGTAAAATCATTGCAATCATGCTTTTCATCGAAGGAACTATCAAGCATGGGTGCAATGGCAACGATCTCATTTTTAACATAAGGAACTATAGCAAATTCGTCTTCATAAATATTGGCATCATGGCCACAAGAATAGCAAGCATCATGTTCATCAAGGGATATTTCAACCAAATCACTGGAATCATCATTATCTATAGATTCATGCATATCATTATTTTCTTCCAAAGCAACGGTCATTCTTTCAATAAATTCTTGGACATAGACATTATGAGCTAAGTTTTCATTGCAATATTTAAGTATGACGGAATTTTCAGATTTGTTGAGAGTAAAATCATACTTTTCAATCAAAGAAGCAACTTCATGAGCACCCTTAAAAATGACAAATTTTTCAATTTTTCCGATATCATAGTAACTATAAACACCCTTTGCATAAGAAGATAAGATTTCATTATCATTGAACTCACATAGGTAGGGAATGTGTTTTTTAGGGTTCTTAGAGCAACAAGTAAAATCACAAATTTCACAAAGATTCCAAGCATAGAATAGCAAACTATTTATATGATACCATAAGAGCTTCCCTTTTTCAGACAAACGATGACGCACAAAATGAGCATGCTCATCTAAAGATTTCCCATCAACTAGGCTAGTTGGGGTTTCAGCACGAGCGCATAAGGATCGAAGATGATCCAAGTAGAACACTTTAAGTGGATCCATATCAATAGATTTTCAGCAAGCATATAGAAGGCACATGGCAACATGAGCAAACAAAAGGACGAACGGAAAAGAGACGGCAAATAAAATAGCAAGAGTGAAGTGGGGGAGAGGAAAACGAGAGGCAAATAGCAAATAATGTAGTGCAAGGGATAAGAGTTTGTGATGGGTAATTGGTATGTCTTGACTTGACTTGACTTGGCGCGAATCTCCCCGGCAACGGCGCCAGAAATCCTTCTTGCTACCTCTTGAGCACTGCGTTGGTTTTCCCTTGAAGAGGAAAGGGTGATGCAGTAAAGTAGCATAAGTATTTCCCTCAGTTTTTGAGAACCAAGGTATCAATCCAGTAGGAGGCCACGCACGAGTCCCTCGCACCTACACAAACAAATAAAATCCTCGCAACCAACGCAATAAAGGGGTTGTCAATCCCTTCACGGTCACTTACGAAAGTGAGATCTGATAGATATGATAAGATAATATTTTTTGGTATTTTGTGATAAAGATGCAAAGTAAAGAAAGAAAAATAAAAACGGCGCTAGAAATAGCTTGTTGACGGGGGAATAATATGATGGAAAATAGACCCGGGGGCCATAGGTTTCACTAGTGGCTTCTCTCATGAGCATAAGTATTACGGTGGGTAAACAAATTATTATTGAGCAATTGATAGAATTGAGCATAGTTATGAGAATATCTAGGTATGATCATGTATATAGGCATCACGTCCGCGACAAGTAGACCGACTCACCGCATCTACTACTATTACTCCACACATCGACCGCTATCCAGCATGCATCTAGAGTATTAAGTTCATAAGAACAGAGTAACGCTTTAAGCAAGATGGCATGATGTAGAGGGATGAACTCATGCAATATGATATAAACCCCATCTTGTTATCCTCGATGGCAACAATAAATATACGTGCCTTGCTGCCCCTCTCATCCTTTGGGAAAGGACACCGCAAGATTGAACCCAAAGCTAAACACTTCTCCCATTGCAAGAAAGATCAATCTAGTAGGCCAAACCAAACTGATAATTCAAGAGACTTGCAAAGATAACCAATCATACATAAAAGAATTCAGAGAAGATTCAAATATTGTTCATAGATAAACTTGATCATAAACCCACAATTCATCGGTCTCAACAAACACACCGCAAAAGAAGATTACATCGAATAGATATCCACGAGAGAGGGGGAGAACATTGTATTGAGATCCAAAAGAGAGAAGAAGCCATCTAGCTAATAACTATGGATCTGAAGGTGCGAGGTAAACTACTCACACATCATCGGAGAGGCTATGGTGTTGATGTAGAAGCCCTCCGTGATCAATGCCCCCCTCGGCAGACGCCGGAAAAGGCCCCAAGATGGGATCTCACGGGTACAGAAGGTTGCAGCGGTGGAATTAGGTTTTCATGGATGCTTCTGTTGGTTTGGGGGTACGTAGGTATATATAGGAGGAAGAAGTACGTTGGTGGAGCAACGCGGGCCCCACGTTGGTGGAGGGCGCGCCCAGGGGGGTAGGCGCGCCCCCCTACCTCGTGCCTTCCTGGTTGATGTCTTGACGTAGGGTCCAAGTCCTCTGGATCACGTTCGTTCCGAAAATCACATTCCCGAAGGTTTCATTCCGTTTGGACTCCGTTTGATATTCTTTTTCTGCGAAACTTTGAAATAGGCAAAAAACAGCAATTCTGGGCTGGGCCTCCGGTTAATAGGTTAGTCCCAAAAATAATATAAAAGTGTATAACAAAGCCCATTAATCATCCAAAACAGAATATAATATAGCATGGAACAATAAAAAATTATAGATACGTTGGAGACGTATCAGCGAACGCTGAAGTGCTTCGTGGACTCAAGACAAGAACTTTTGATACGCTGTAGAAGCACGGCAGGCGGTGGATCGAGGAGCTGCCGATAGTTCTCTGGTCCCTCAGAACGACACCTAACTGAGCTATCGGGCAGACTCCCTTCTCCGTGGTCTACGGGGCAGAAGCAGTTAACCCCACGGAACTCATTTACGGGTCCCCTTGAGTGCTTGCCTATGATGAAGTAGCACAAGATCAGCACCGACGTGACGATGCTGTGCTACTCGAGGAGAACCGTCTCCGGGCTGCTACGCGTGTTGCACACTACCAGCAAGTCCTGCGTCGCTATCTTAGCCGCAGGGTTCATGCCCGGTGTTTTGAGGAAGGTGACCTTGTCCTTAGGCGCGTTCAGTCCGCCAAGGGTACAAACAAGCTGTCACCAAAGTGGGAAGGCCCTTACTGGGTGGTACGAGTCACCAGACCTGACGCAGTCTGTCTGGAGACCGGGGATGGCACTCAGTTGCAAAACTCATGGAATATGGAGCATCTCCGTAAGTACTACTCGTAAGGCGCGAGCCCTTTTGTACATGCCTTGCCTCAGCTGCATGTAACCCCTTGTACAAAGCCGGGGCAATGACCCCGTGCAAGAGAAAATAAAGAAGCATTGTAGGGGGGCCCCAACTAAGATTACATGCATGCACGAGCACACCCAGATCACTGCATAAGAATTTCATGAGCATTTGCATATGCATATAGATAGGATTGCATCCTGCATTCATTCTCATCTACATGGAGTTGCAGGTTCATGTCGTGAAATTGACTTCAACAAGGGACGAGAAGATTGCACAGCACAGCAATCCCCGGCAAGCCAAACAGGTAAGTTTACCTCTTGTCCATTAATGTTCTGTAAAGCTATAACTTTGCATGAGAAAACCTCTCCTCTCTTTTGAAACTTAGGTGCTCCCATCCATGACTCGAACGTTGCTTCAGTCAGGATGGTCGTAGTAGCCTTTGGTAAAAAGGAGCTGGCGGGGGGCTGGCCCCTCTGTCTGTTCCCCGGCAGACGTAGCTCTCCAGCAGACAAAGAGGGTGCCGGCGAGATATCCTGCCGGGTTAAACTCGTTTATTTTTATTAAAGAGGCACTCCGCCTCTACATGGACATACACATGCACGGGTTCCCAACAAGGCTCATCTTCTTCATTCATATGCTAACACAAGTACAAGCATTACAGAACACAAAGATGGACTCGAGAGATTACATTATTTGAATTAAAATTTGGCAATTGCCTACAAGGATCGAAAAAAGATAAGTGCTCCATAATGCCCTTTCTTGTCCCTCTTCTCCTAGGTGCAACCGTCGAAGGCGAGGAGGGCAAAAGGAGCGCCTGGGCGAAGGCCCGACCTGCTCTCATTGGGTTCTAGGAGAGGCAGCCCGGGGGGAACGGAAGCGCGAAGGAACACCTCAATGGAGAGCACGGTAGAAAGCGGCCCCGTCGACCACCGTCACCAAGGCACCGCCCCATCCTCCTCCTCCTCGAGCACCATGGCGACCACGACCAAGCCCCCTTCCTCCTCTCCTTGCGAACGATTCCGCTACCTCAGGGTCCGGGGGAGGAGGGGTGCGGTGTCGAGAAGAAGCCCTCGTCGCCGCCACCGGAACTCCACCACGCCCTTGCCCTCGCGCCATGACTAGATGAGAAGGATCACTAAGGAGAAGGAGAAGTGTGTGCAGGAGAACACTACCCCGACCCCTTTTATAGGGAAACGGGGTAGGGGGCTTTTTCTTTGAATAGTTTGGCATTTTCATAGGCTTGGGTTCTCCATTCATCTAGTGAGCTAATATCAAGCAACCTCTTTTCACCGGCAGGTTTGAAGTCATAATTGAGTTCTTTAATTTCCCAATATGCTTTGTGTTCTAACTCAAGAGGCAAGTGACAAAGCTTTTCTGTATACCATTTTATATGGAGACATACCCATATGATTTTTATAAGCTGTTCTATAAGTCCATAGTGCATCATCAAGTTTCTTAGAACAATTTTTCCTAGATCTGTTAACAGTCTTTTGCAATATTAATTTTATTTCTCTATTGCTAAGTTCAACTTGTCCACTAGATTGAGGGTGATAAGGGGATGCAATTGTATGGTTGACATCATATTTAGCAAGCAATTTACGGGAAGCACCATGTGTAAAGTGTGAACCACCATCAGTCATTAAATATCCAGGGACTCCAAACCTCAGGAAAATAACTTCTTTCAACATTTTAATGGAGGTGTTATGATCAACACTACTGGTTGGAATAGCTTCTACCCACTTAGTGACATAATCAACAGCAACCAAAATATGTGTATACCCATTAGAGGAAGGAAAAGGTCCCATATAATCAAAGCCCCAAACTTCAAATGGTTCAATAACAAGTGAATAGTTCATAGGCATTTCTTGATGTTTACCAATATTACCAATTCTTTGACATTCATCACAAGATGAGACGAACTTACGAGCATCTTTGAAGAGAGTAGGCCAATAAAAAACCAGATTGTAATACCTTGTGTGCAGATCTATCTCCCGCATGATGCCCTCCGTAGGCTTCAGAGTGACATTTCTGTAGGATTTTTTCATGTTCATGCTCAGGCATACAACATCTAATAATACCATCTACTCCTTCTTTATAAATATGTTGGTCATCCCAAAAATAATGTCTTAAGTCAAAGAAGATTTTTTTCTTTTGTTGGTATGTGAAACTAGGTGGTATAAATTTAGCAACAATATAATTAGCATAGTCTGCATACCAAGGAGTGTTATGAGAAGCATTTATGACTGCTAGTTGTTCATCAGGGAAATTATCATCAATAGGTAGTGGGTCATCAAGGATATTTTCTAACCTAGACAAGTTATCAGCTACGGGATTCTCAGCTCCCTTCCTATCAGTGATATGCAAGTCAAACTCTTGTAACAAAAGAACCCACCTAATGAGTCTAGGTTTACCATATTTATTTTGCATAAGGTATTTAATAGCAGCATGATCAGTGTGAACAATCACTTTAGAATCAACTATGTAAGATCTGAATTTATCACAAGCAAACACAACTGCTAGAAATTCTTTCTTAGTAGTAGCATAATTTCTTTGAGCACTGTCTAGAGTTTTACTAGCATAATGGATAACATTTGATTTCTTATCAACTCTTTGTCCTAGAACAACACCAACTGTATAATCACCAATGTCACACATAATTTCAAAAGGTAAGTTCCTATCAGGTGGTTGAACAATAGGTGCAGAAGTTAAGGCTTTCTTAAGGGTTCCAAAGGCTTTTACACAATCATCATAAAAAATGGAACATCCTTTTGCAAAATATTAGTAAGAGGCCTAGCAATTTTAGAGAAGTCTTTAATAAATCTCCTATAGAAACCAACATGACCAAAGGAACTTCTTATACCTTTAATATCTTTAGGACATGGCATTTTCTCAATTGCATCAACTTTAGCTTTATCCACCTCAATACCTCGCTCAGAAATTTTGTGCCCTAAGACAATACCTTCATTCACCATAAAGTGGCACTTCTCCCAATTCAAGACAAGATTAGTTTGCTCACATCTCTCCAAAACTCGATCAAGGTTGCTTCAGCAATCATCAAAAGAAGTTCCGTACACGGAAAAATCATCCATGAAAACCTCAACAATCTTTTCACAAAAGTCATAGAATAAAGCAATCATACATCTTTGAAGGGTAGCAGGTGCATTGCATAAACCAAAAGGCATACGTCTACAAGAATAAGTTCCAAAAGGACAAGTAAAGGTGGTTTTCTCTTGATCGGGTTGTGATACAGGAATTTGAGAGAAATTGGAATATCCATCAAGAAAGCAAAAGTGTGTGTTCTTAGATAATCTATCTAACATTTGATCAATAAAAGGCAAAGGGTAATGATCTTTCCTAGTGGATTTGTTTAATTTTCTAAAATCAATTACCATTCTATAGCCACTCACGATTCTTTGTGGGATAAGTTCATTTTTATCATTAGGGACAACAGTAATACCTCCTTTCCTAGGGACACAATGAACAGGACTTACCCATCTACTATCAGCTATAGGATAAATTATACCTACTTCCAGAAGCTTTAGTATTTCAGTTCCTACCACTTCTTTCATCTTAGGATTTAATCGTCGTTGATGATCAACAACCGGTTTAGCATCAGGTTTCATATTAATTTTGTGCTAATAGAGAGTGGGACTGATGCCCTTAAGATCATCAAGAGTATATCCAATAGCAGCTCGGTGCTTCCCCAGAGTTTTTAATAATCTCTTTTCTTCATGCTCTGTAAGGTTAGCACTAATAATAACATGGTATATCTTATTTTCATCTAGATAAGCATATTTCAAAGTATCAGGTAATTGTTTCAATTCAAACACGAGATCACCGTTAGGTGGAGGAGGACCTCATAGAGTTTCAACAGGCAAATTGTATTTAAGAATAGGTTGTTACTCAAAGAATATTTTATCTATTTCATTTCTTTCATGCAAGTACATATCATTTTTATGGTCTAGCAAATATTGTTCTAGCGAATCAGTAGGAGGTACGGCTATAGAAGCAAGACCAATTATTTCATCCTTACAAGGCAATTCTTTATTACGAGGTTGCCTACGAAACTTATAGAAATTAAACTCATGAGACACATCACCAAAATTAACACTGGCAGTTTCTTTCTTGCGATCTATGTTAGCATTAATAGTGTTCAAGAAAGGCCTACCAAAAATAATGGGACAAAAATCATCTTGTGGGGAACCAAGAACTAGAAAATCAATAGGATATTTTATCTTTCCACACAAGACTTCAATCCAACAATCCCAAGTGGTGTGATAGTATCTCCATTAGCAAGTTTAATAGTAACATCAATATCTTCTATTTTAGCAGGTGTTATATCATTCATAATTTCTTGGTATAAAGTAAAAGGAATAGCACTGGCACTAGCACCCATATCACATAAGCCATGATAAAAATGATCTCCTATTTTAACTGAGACAACATGCATGCCAACAACGGGTTTATTCTTATCTTTAGTATCAGGTTTTTAGAAATTCTAGCAGCTTCATCACAGAAATAAATAACATGCCCATCAATGTTATCAACCAAGAGATCTTTAACCATAGCAACACTAGATTCTACTTTAATTTGTTCAGCGGGTGTAGGTGCTCTAATATTACTTTTGTTGACCACGGTCGAAATCTTAGCATGTTCCTTTATCCTAATAGGGAAAGGTGGTTCTTCAACATAAGTAGTAGGCACAACTCGATCAACATGGTAAATGATAGTTTCATCCTTAACTATGACTGGCTCCTTAATATTTTATTTAATAGGGGGATGATATTTAAACCATTTCTCCTTAGGGGGGTCAACATGAGTAGCATATGATTCACAAAAATAGGCTACTATCTCAGAGTCAAGTCCAAATTTAGTGCTAAAATCATGGAAAGCATCGGTATCCATAAAAGTTTTAACACAAGCAAACTCAAGTTTTATACCTGACTCCTTATCTACGTCGAGTTCCCAATCTTGAAATTTGCTTTTAATTCTTATTTCCAAAAGATCCCACTAAATTCAATAGTCTTCTTCATAAAGGAACCAGCACAAGAAGTATCGAGCATAGATTGATCATTACGAGAAAGCCGAGCATAAAAATTATGTATAATAATTTCTCTTGAGAGCTCATGATTGGGGCATGAGTATAATAGTGACTTAAGCCTCCCCCAAGCTTGAGCGATACTTTCTCTTCACGAGGCCAAAAATTATATATATAATTCCGATCACGGTGAACTAGATGCATAGGATAAAACTTTTGGTGAAATTCCAAATTCAATCGATTCCAGTTCCAAGCTCCAATATCATCACATAGCCTATACCATGTCAATGCTTTCCCCCCTAAAGATAAAGGGAAAACCTTCTTCTTAACTTCATCTCCGGGTAAACCTTCAGGCTTGAACAATCCACAAATTTCATCCACATAAATCATGTGCATATCAGGATGCTTCGTCCACTACAACAAACCTGTTAATGTGTGGCGGATTTTTGTTGACAGTTTTGAAAACCGTCATGAACAACCCAGTATAGCTTCGCAAGCCCGCAAAAAGCCCTCCTAAATCCCTAAACTTCTCCCCATATAAACGCTAACCCTAACACACTTCCATGTCCCAAGTCTCTTTCTCCATCCGCCGCCGCCACACGTTGCCTCTCCTCATTCCTGTCCTCCGCCGCCACGCCTCTCGTCTCCTCATCCCCGTTCTCGGCCACCACCTCCCCGCCTCCAACCGATGATGGCGGCCCTATATCCATGGCGACGACGGTTGCAGTGGCCCCATGGAAGCGGCAGCGAACCATGGATCTCATCAGGGGCTTCCCTCCTCCGTCTCCTAGGCCGTGCAGCTGCCTCGCCATCCAGAGATTCGTAGCAGCAAGCATCGGACTAGCAGAGGATGACGACCGTGACCTGCGGGAGGCCCGAGCTCGACCTCGCCGGCGACAACGATGCCCCACACAAGGTTCCTCCCTACTTCCCCGCCTGGTCTCATCTCTCCTTCATTCGTTCATTCTCTCTCCCATCTCTAATCGATTTTTTTGCTTCGATTCAGATGAACAGGAGCTCTCCGTTGATACGTCTTCGTCGTATCTATAATTTTTTATTGTTTCATGCCAATATTATATCACTTTCACATACTTTTGGAAACTTTTTATATGATTTATTGGACTAATCTATTGATCCAGTGCCTAGTGCCAGTTCCTGTTTTTTGCATGTTTTTGTATCCCAGAATATCCATATCAAACGAAGTCCAAATGCAATAAAATTTTATGGAGAATTATTTTGGAATATATGTGATTTTTTGGAGTTGGAATCACCGCAAACAGAGGCCCACACAGCCCACAAGACACCAAGGCGTGCCAGAGGCCCCTGGCGCATTCCTACCTCTTGAGCACTGCGTTGGTTTTCCCTTGAAAAGGAAATGGTGATGCAGTAAAGTAGCGTAACTATTTCCCTCAGTTTTTGAGAACCAAGGTATCAATCCAAAGAGGAGACCACGCTCAAGTCCCACGCACCTACACAAACAAATAAGAACCTTGCAACCAACGCGATAAAGGGGTTGTCAATCCCTTCACGGCCACTTGCAAAAGTGAGATCTGATAGAGATGATAAGATAATATTTTTGGTATTTTTATGATAAAGAGTGAAAGTAAAGATTGCAAAATAAACAAATATAGAAATAGCTAGTTGACGGGAGATTAATATGATGGAAGATAGACCCCGGGGCCATAGGTTTCACTAGTGGCTTCTCTCAAGAGCATAAGTATTACTGTGGGTCAACGAATTACTGTCGAGCAATTGATAGAATTGAGCATAGTTATGAGAATATCTAGGTATGATCATGTATATAGGCATCGCGTCCGTGACAAGTAGACCGACTCCTTCCTGCATCTACTACTATTACTCCACACATCGACCGCTATCTAGCATGCATCTAGAGTATTAAGTCCATAAGAACGGGGTAACGCTTTAAGCAAGATGACATGATGTAGAGGGATAAACTCATGCAATATGATATAAACCCCATCTTTTTATCCTCGATGGCAACAATACAATACGTGTCGTTTCCCCTCATCACTTTGGGATCGAGCACCGCAAGATTGAACCCGAAGCTAAGCACTTATCTCATTGCAAGAAAGATCAATCTAGTAGGCCAAACCAAACTGATAATTCGAAGAGACTTGCAAAGATAACCAATCATACATAAAAGCATTCAGAGGAGATTCAAATATTGTTCATAGATAATCTTGATCATAAACCCACAATTCATCGGAACTCGACAAACACACCGCAAAAGAAGAGTTACATCAAATAGATCTCTAAGAGAATCGAGGAGAACTTTGTATTGAGATCCAAAGAGAGAGAAGAAGCCATCTAGCTAATAACTATGGACCCGAAGGTCTGAGGTAAACTACTCACACATCATCGGAGAGGCTATGGTGTTGATGTAGGATCCCTCCGTGATCAATGCCCCCCTGGCGGAGCGCCGGAAAAGGCCCCAAGATGGGATCTCACGGGTACAGAAAGTTGCGGCGGTGGAAATAGGGTTTTGGCTCTGTATCTGATGTTTCCAGGGTATATGAGTATATATAGGCGAAAGAGGTCGGTCAGGAGAGCTACTAGGTACCCATGAGGGTGGGGGCACGCCCACGGGGCAGGCGCGCCTCCCAGCCTCGTGGCCTCCTTGTTGATTGCTTGACGTCCACTCCAAGTCCTCTGGATCACGTTTGTTCCGAAAATCGCGTTCCCGAATGTTTCATTCCGTTTGGACTCTGTTTGATATCCTTTTCCTTCGAAACACTGAAATAGGCAGAAAAACAACAATTTGGGCTGGGCCTCCGGTTAATAGTTTAGTCCCAAAAATAATATAAAAGTGTATAATAAAGCCCATTAAACATCCAAAACAGAATATATAATAGCATGGAACAATCAAAAGTTATAGATATGTTGGAGACGTATCAAGCATCCCCAAGCTTAATTCCTACTCGTCCTCGAGTAGATAAATGATAAAAATAGAATTTTTGATGTGGAATGCTACTTAGCATAATTTTCAATGTAATTCTCTTATTTGTGGCATGAATATTCAGATCCGAAAGATTCAAGATAAAAGTTTAATAGTGACGTAAAAGTAATACTTCAAGCATACTAACTAAGCAATTATGTCTTCTCAAAATAACATGGCCAAAGAAAGTTCATCCCTACAAAATCATATAGTTTGGTCATGCTCCATTTTGGTCACACAAGAATGCTCTCATCATGCACAACCCCGATGACACGCCAAGCAATTGGTTCATACTTTAGTAATCTCAAACTTTTTTCAACTTTCACGCAATATATGAGCGTGAGCCATGGATATAGCACTATGGGTGGAATAGGATATGATGATGGGGATTATGTGGAGAAGACAAAAAAGGAGAAAAGTCTCACATTGACGCGGCTAATCGAGGGGCTAGGGAGATGCCCATCAATTGATGTCAATTCAAGGAGTAGGGATTGCCATGCAATGAATGCACTAGAGCTATAAATGTATGAAAGCTCAACAAAAGAAACTAAGTGGGTGTGCATCCAACTTGCTTGCTCACGAAGACCTAGGGCATTTGAGGAAACCCATTGTTGGAATATACAAGCCAAGTTCTATAATGAAAAATTCCCACTAGTATATGAGAGTGACAAAACAAGAGACTCTCTATCATAAAGATCATGGTGCTACTTTGAAGCACAAGTGTGGGAAAAAGATAGTAGCATTTTCCCTTTTTATTTTATTTTTTGGGCCATTCTTTTTTTGGCCATTCTCTTTTTTTGGGACAATGCTCTATGAATGAGGATCATCACACTTTTATTTATTTACATCTCAATGATTACAACTCGAATAGACTATATATGAATGCCTCCAGTGGTGTACCGGGATGGGCAATGAATCAAGAGTGACATGTATGATATAATATGCATGGTGGCTTTGCCACAAATACGATGTCAACTACATGATCATGCAAGGCAATATGACAATGATGAAGCGTGTCATGATAAACAGAATGGTGGAAAGTTGCATGGCAATATATCTCGGAATGGTTATGGAAATGCCATAATAGGTAGGTATGGTGGCTGTTTTGAGGAAGATATAAGGAGGTTTATGTGTGATAAAGCGTATCGTATCACGGGTTTTGGATGCACCAACGAAGTTTGCACCAACTCTCAAGGTGAGAAAGGGCAATGCACTGTACCGAAGAGGCTAGCAATGATGGAAGGGTGAGAGTGCGTATAATCCATGGACTCAACATTAGTCATAAAGAACTCACATACTTATTGCAAAAATCTACAAGTCATCAAAAACCAAGCACTACGCGCATACTCCTTGGAGGATAGATTGGTAGGAAAAGACCATCGCTCGTCCCCGACCGCCACTCATACGGAGGATAATCAAAGAACACCTCATGTTTCAACTTTGTTACACAACGTTTACCATACGTGCATGCTACATGACTTGCAAACTTCAACACAAGTATTTCTCAAATTCACAATTACTCAACTAGTACAACTTTAATATGACTACCTCCATATCTCAAAACAGTCATCAATCATCAAACTTCTCTTAGTATTCAACGCACTTATAAGAAAGTTTTTACTAATCTTGGATGCCTATCATATTATGACTAATTTCACAATTTAAGAAAATTACCATACTGTTTTGTAGGACTCTCAAAATAATATAAGTGAAGCATGAGAGAACAATAATTTCTATAAAACAAAACCACCACCGTGCTCTAAAAGATATAAGTGAAGCACTAGAGCAAAAACTATATAGCTCAAAAGATATAAGTGAAGCACATAGAGTATTCTAATAAATTCCGAATCATGTGTGTCTCTCTCATAAGTGTATTCAGCGAGGATGATTGTGGTAAAATAAAAGGCAAAGACTCAAATCATACAAGACGCTCCAAGCAAAACACATATCATGTGGTGAATAAAAATATAGCATCAAGTAAAGTTACCGATGGACGAAGACGAAAGAGGGGATGCCTTCCGGGGCATCCCCAAGCTTAGGCTTTTGGTTGTCCTTGAATTTTACCTTGGGGTGCCTTGGGCATCCCCAAGCTTAGGCTCTTGCCAATCCTTGTTCCATAATCCATCAAATCTTTACCCAAAACTTGAAAACTTCACAACACAAAACTTCACAGAAAATCTCGTGAGCTCCGTTAGCGAAATAAAACAAAATACCACTTCAAAGTATTGTAATGAACTCATTCTTTATTTATATTGGTGTTAAACCCACTGTATTCCAACTTATCTATGGTTTATAAACTCTTTTACTAATTATAGATTCATCAAAATAAGCAAACAACACACGAAAAACAGAACTGTCAAAAACAGAACAGCCTGTAGTAATCAAATTTGTTCGTAAACTTATGGAACTCCAAAAATCCTGAAAAATTAGGACAACCTGGAAAATTTGCATACTGATCTACTGCAAAAAGAATCGGTAATTTATCACGCTCTCGTAAGTTTAAACAATTATATTCGTGAGCAGAAAGTTTCTGACTTTTTCAGCAAGATCAAATAACTATCATCCAAGAAGGTCCTATTGGTTTTACTTGGCACAAACACTAATTAAAACATAAAAACAAATCTGACCAGAGGCTAGATCAAATATTTATTCCTAAATAGGAGCAAAAAGCAAAACCTAAAATAAAATTGGGTTGCCTCCCAACAAGCGCTATCGTTTAACGCCCCTAGCTAGGCATAAAAACAAGGATAGATCTAAGTATTGCCATCTTTGGTAGGCAATCCATAAGTAGCTCTCATAATAGATTCATAAGGTAATTTTATTTTCTTTCTAGGAAAGTGTTCCATGCCTTTCCTTAGCGGAAATTGGAACCTAATATTTCCTTCCTTCATATCAATAATAGCACCAATCGTTTTAAGAAAAGGTCTACCAAGAATAATAGGACATGAAGGATTGCAATCTATATCAAGAACAATGAAATCTACGGGCACATAATTCCTATTTGCAACAATAAGAACATCATTAATTCTTCCCATAGGTTTCTTAATGGTGGAATCCGCAAGATGCAAGTTTAGAGAACAATCATCAAATTCACGGAAACCTAGCAAATCACACAAAGTTTTTGGAATTGTGGAAACACTAGCACCCAAATCACACAAAGCATAGCATTCATGATCTTTAATTTTAATTTTAATAGTAGCCTCCCACTCATCATAAAGTTTTCTAGGGATAGAAACTTCCAACTCAAGTTTTTCTTCATAAGATTGCATTAAAGCATCAACGATATGTTTGGTAAAAGCTTTATTTTCACTATAAGCATGAGGAGAATTTAGCACGAATGGCAACAAGGAAATACAATCTATTAAAGAGAAATTTTCATAATTAAATTCCTTGAAATCCAAGATAGTGGGTTCATTGATATCTAAAGTTTTAACCTCTTCAATCCCACTTTTACCAATTTTTGCATCAAGATCTAAAAACTCCGAATTTTTGGGACGCCTTCTAACTAAAGTTGACTCATCTCCAGTCCCATCATTATCAAGATTCATATTGAAAAACAAATATTTAATAGGAGACACATCAATAACTTTTAGATCTTCATCTTTATGCTCATAAAAACTAGAAGAACACACTTTTACAAAGCAATCTTTCTTAGCACGCATCCTAGCGGTTCTTTCTTTGCACTCACAATGGAAATTCTCATGGATTTGAGAGACTCATTGATATCATGCTTAGGTGGAATAGATATAAGTTTTGAAGAATCAACATCAAGAGAAATTCTATCAACATTCCTAGCCAACTCATCAATCTTAAGCAATTTTTCTTCAAGCAAAGCATTGAAATTCTTTTGTGAATTCATAAACACTTTAACACTAGTCTCAAAATCAGAGGGAAACTTATTAAAGTTTCCATAAGAGTTGTTGTAAGAATTACCATAATTATTAGAGGAATTACTAGGATACGGTTTAGGATTGAAATTTCCTCTATAAGCATTATTACCAAAATTGTTCCTACCAACAAAATTCACATCCATAGATTCATTATTATTCTCAATCAAAGTAGACAAAGGCATATCATTAGGATCGGAAGAAACACTCTTATTAGCAAACAATTTCATAAGTTCATCCATCTTTCCACTCAAAACATTAATTTCTTCAACTGCATGCACCTTTTTACTAGTGGATCTTTCAGTGTGCCATTGAGAATAATTAACCATAATATTATCTATGAGATTAGTTGCTTCTCCAAAGGTGATTTCCATAAAAGTGCCTCCCGCGGCCGAATCTAAAAGATTTCTAGAAGCAAAATTCAATCCGGCATAGAAATTTTGTATAATCATCCATAAATACAAACCATGAGTAGGGCAATTACGTATCATTAATTTCATCCTCTCCCAAGCTTGTGCAACATGTTCATGATCAAGTTGCTTAAAATTCATAATATCGTTTCTAAGGGAGATGATTTTAGCGGGAGGAAAATACTTAGAGATAAAAGCATCTTTGCACTTATTCCAAGAATCAATACTATTTTTAGGCAAAGACGAAAACCAAGTTTGAGCACGATCTCTAAGCAAAAAAGGAAATAGCTTCAATTTAACAATATCATTGTCCACATCTTTCTTCTTTTGCATATCACACAAATCAACAAAGCTATTTATATGGGTAGCGGCATCTTCACTAGGAAGGCCGGCGAATTGATCTTTCATGACAAGATTCAGCAAAGCAGCATTAATTTCACAAGATTCAGCTTTGGTAAGAGGAGAAATCGCAGTGCTAACAAAATCATTGTTGTTGGTATTGGTAAAGTCGCACAATTTAGTATTGTCTTGAGCCATCATGACAAGCAAGCAATCCAACACACAAGCAAACAAGAGGCAAGCAAACAAGAGGCGAACGGAGAAGATGGCGAATAAAACGGCAAGGGTGAAGTGGGGGAGAGGAAAACGAGAGGCAAATGGCGAATAATGTAATGCGAGGGATAAGAGTTTGTGATGGGTACTTGGTATGTCTTGACTTGTGCGTAGACTCCCCGGCAACGGCGCCAGAAATCCTTCTTGCTACCTCTTGAGCACTGCGTTGGTTTTCCCTTGAAGAGGAAAGGGTGATGCAATAAAGTAGCATAAGTATTTCCCTCAGTTTTTGAGAACCAAGATATCAATCCAGTAGGGGATCATGCTCAAGTCCCACGCACCTACACAAACAAATAAGAACCTTGCAACCAACATGATAAAGGGGTTGTCAATCCCTTCACAACCACTTGCAAAAGTGAGATCTGATAGAGATGATAAGATAATATTTTTGGTATTTTTATGATAAAGAGTGAAAGTAAAGATTGCAAAATAAACAAAGATAGAAATAACTAGTTGACGGGAGATTAATATGATGGAAGATAGACCCGGGGGCCATAGGTTTCACTAGTGGCTTCTCTCAAGAGCATAAGTACTACGGCGCGTAAACGAATTACTGTCGAGCAATTGATAGAATTGACCATAGTTATGAGAATATCTAGGTATGATCATGTATATAGGCATCATGTCCGTGACAAGTAGACCGACTCCTGCCTGCATCTACTACTATTACTCCACACATCGACCACTATCCAAAGATGCATCTAGAGTATTAAGTTCATAAGAACGGAGTAACGCTTTAAGCAAGATGACATGATGTACAGGGATAAACTCATGCAATATGATATAAACCACATATTTTTATCCTCGATGGCAACAATACAATATGTGTCGTTTCCCCTACTGTCACTGGGATCGAGCACCGCAAGATTGAACCCCAAGCTAAGCACTTCTCCCATTGCAAGAAAGATCAATCTAGTAGGCCAAACCAAACTGATAATTCGAAGAGACTTGCAAAGATAAGCAATCATACATAAAAGAATACAGAGGAGATTCAAATATTGTTCATAGATAATCTTGATCATAAACCCACAATTCATCGGATTTCGACAAACACACCGCAAAAGAAGAGTTACATCAAATAGATGTCCAAGAGAATCGAGGATAACTTTGTATTGAGATCCAAAGAGAGAGAAGAAGCCATATAGCTAATAACTATGGACCTTAAGGTCTGAGGTAAACTACTCACACATCATCGGAGAGGCTATGGTGTTGATGTAGAAGCCCTCCATGATCAATTCCCCCTCGTGAGTGCTTGGAAAAAGGCCCCAAGATGGGATCTCACAGTACGTAAAGTTGCAGCGGTGGAAATAGGGTTTTGGCTCTGTATCTGATGTTTCCAGGGTATATGAGTATATATAGGCGAAAGAGGTCGGTCAGGAGAGCTTCAAGGGGCCCACGAGGGTGGAGGTGAGCCAAGGGGGCAAGCGCGCCTCCTTGCCTCGTGGCCTCCTCGTTGATTGCTTGATGTCCACTCCAAGTCCTCTGGATCACGTTTGTTCCGACAATCACGTTCCCGAAGGTTTCATTTCGTTTGGACTCCGTTTGATATCCTTTTCCTTCGAAACAGTGAAATAGGCAAAAAAACAGCAATTTGGGATGGGCCTACGGTTAATAGGTTAGTCCCAAAAATAATATAGAAGTGTATAATATTGCCCATTAAACCTCCAAAACAGAATATATAATAGCATGGAACTATCAAAAATTATAGATATGCTGGAGACGTATCACGCATGGTGGTGGGTTGTGCCCTCCTCGAACGTCGGTTGCAGCTCTACTTCCAGCACAAGGAAGCTTATATCCAGAAAAAAATCGTGTTAAAATCTCAGCGCAATCGGAGTTACGGATCTCCCAGAATATAAGAAACGGTTTTCGGCCAGATCAGGGGAACGCGAAACAGAAGAGAACAAAGAGGGAGATCCAATCTCGGACGGGCTCCCGCCCCTCCGCAGCCATGGAGGCCATGGACCAGAGGGGGAACTCTCCTCCCATCTAGGGGGGAGGCTAAGGAATAAGAAGAAGAAGGAGGGGGGCTCTCTCCCCCTCGCTTCCGGTGGCACCGGAGTGTCATGGGCAACGATCGGACGGCGATCTACATCAACAACCTTGCTACCATCAACACCAACTCTCTCCCCCTCTATGCAGCGGTGTAACACCCCTTCTCCCCGCTGTAATCTCTACTTAAACATGGTGCTCAACTCCATATGTTATTTCCCAATGATCTATGGTTATCCTATGATGTTTGAGTAGATCCGTTTTGTCCTGTGGGATAATCGTGATCTTGGTTGGTATGATTGTATATTATATTTATGGTGTTGTCCTACGGTGCCCTCCGTTCTCTCACAAACACGAGGGCCCCCCGCTGTAGGTTGTTGCAATATGTTCATGGTTTGCTTATTGTCAGTGTTGCGGGGGTGATAGTAGCCTAAACGCGGATAAGTGGGTTATGGCGTATGGGAGTAAACAGGACTTGATACTTAATGCTATGGTTGGGTTTCACGACCTTAATGATCTTTAGTAGTTGTGGATGCTTGCTAGAGTTCCAATTATAAGTGCATATGATCCAAGTAGAGAAAGTATGTTAGCTCATGCCTCTCCCTCATATAAAATTGCAAGAAGGATTACCGGTACTTGTTATCGATTGCCTAGGGACAAATAACTTTCTTGTTGACAAAAGCTCTCTATTAAAACAAACTTAGTTGTGTCTTTATCAGAACAGCTCCTAGATTATATTTATGTGCTATTTATTATCTTGGAAACCTATCCTATCACACCTACAAAGTACTTCTAGTTTCATATTTGTTCTAGGTAAAGCGAAGGTCAAGCTTGCGTAGAGTTGTATCGGTGGCGATAGAACTTGAGGGAATATTTGTTCTACCTTTAGCTCCTTGTTGGGTTCTACACACTTATTTATCAAAAAAGGCTACAAACGACCCCCTATACTTGTGGGTTATCAAGACCTTTTTCTGGCACCGTTGTCGGGGAGCAATAGCGTGGGGTGAATATTCTCGTGTGTGCTTGTTTGCTTTATCACTAAGTAGTTTTTATTTCTGGTTCTAAGTTGTTCTCTATCTTCAGTTATGGATATGGAACACGAAACACCAAAAAAATTAGTGGTAATTGCTACTCATGGATATGGGGAACCTCCTAAGACCCTCGATGCTTGTTATATGAAAAATATTATGCACTACTTTGATAATCCTGAGAAAAACCCATTCAACATGATAATGGGAGCAACGTTGGATCAATGTGAATACTTTAGGGATTATCGGTTGACACAAAAAGGGAAACTTTTATGGGAATAAATTTATATGTTGCATTGGTATGCTTGAGATATGATTTTACTTGTTGCTCTAGGATGAATGCTCCACACCTTCCCTTTTCATGCAAATTTAATGATAATAAAACCTTGGCTTCTTATGCTAATGGTAGATATGATTACTATGATGTGGAAAAAATAGAAGAATTTGTTGCTTTTAAGGGTGCTTATGAAATTGAATCTTTATTTGAAAAGTATGAAGCTTTTGATGATGATGTTTATAGACCTGAAAATTTTGCCATCCTTAAATATTGCTATGATAATTATAAATATAATTCCGATATTGATGAATTTATTGAGAGAGTCTCCGCTGTCCAAGAAGAGACTAATATTTTGCAGGAGTCTATGGAAGAAGAAATTGATGAAACTGTGAGCTCATTGGATGAAAAAGATGATGAAGAGAGCGAAGAACAAAAGGAGGAAGAGCGGATTAGCTACCTGTGCCCACCTTCTAATGAGAGTAACCCTCCAACTCATTCATTACTTAATGCCCCTTCGTTCTTACCGAAGGATGAATGCTATGATAATTGCTATGATCCTGTTGATTCTTTTGAAATATCCATTTTTTTACGAACTTGATGCTTGCTGTGCTTGTGGCTACTACCTCTTGAGCATGCGTTGGTTTTCCCTTGAAGAGAAAAGGATGATGCAGCAAAGTAGCGTAAGTATTTCCCTCAGTTTTTGAGAACCAAGGTATCAATCCAGTAGGAGACTACACGCAAATCGCCTAGTACCTGCACAAACAATCAAGAACCTTTCAACCAACGCGATAAAGGGGTTGTCAATCCCTTCACGGCCACTTGCAAAAGTGAGAACTGATAAAGATAATAAGATAAATATTTTTGGTATTTTTGTTGTATAGACTGGAAAATAAAGATTGCAAAATAAACGGCGATAGAAATAGCTAGTTGATGGGAAAATAATATGATATAAATTAGATCCGGGGGCCATAGGTTTCACTAGTGGCTTCACTCAAGATAGCATATATTACGGTGGGTGAACAAATTACTATCGAGCAATTGATAGAAAAGCGCATAGTTATGAGAATATCTAGGCACAATCATGAACATAGGCATCACGTCCGTGTCAAGTAGATCGAAACGATTCTGCATCTACTACTATTACTCCACACATCAACCGCTATCGAGCATGCATCTAGAGTATTAAGTTCATAAGAACAGAGTAACACATTAGGCAAGATGACATGATGTAGAGGGATAAACTCAAGCAATATGATATAAACCCCATCTTTTTATCCTCGATGACAACAATACAATACGTGTCGGTTCCCTCTGTCACTAGGATCGAGCACCGCAAGATTGAACCCAAAGCTAAGCACATCTCCCATTGCAAGAAAGATCAATCTAGTAGGCCAAACCAAACTGATAATTCGAAGAGACTTGCAAAGATATCAAATCATGCATATAAGAATTCAGAGAAGAATCAAATATTGTTCACAGATAATCTTGATCATAAACACACAATCCATCGAATCTCGACAAACACACCGCAAAAAGTATTACATCGAATAGATCTCCAAGAAAATCGATGAGAACTTTGTATTGAGATCCAAAAAGAGAGAAGAAGCCATCTAGCTAATAACTATGGACCCGAAGGTCTGTGGTAAACTACTCACACATCATCGGAGAGGCTATGGTGTTGATGTAGAAGCCCTCCGTGATCCTTTCCCCCTCCGGCGGAGCGCCGGAGAAGGCCCCAAGATGGGATCTCACACGTACAGAAGGTTGCGGCGGTGGAAAAGTGGTTTCGTGGCTCCCCTGGATTTTTTCAGGGTATAAGAGTATATATAGGCAAAAGAAGTAGGTCGGTGGAGCTGGGAGGGGCCCACAAGTGTGGGGGGGCGCGCCCTCCTGCCTCGTGGCTTCCTCGCGGAGTTCCAGACTTTCACTCCAAGTCTCCTGGATTGCGTTTGTTCCAAGAAAGATCCTCGCGAAGGTTTCGTTCCGTTTGGATTCCGTTTGATATTCCTTTTCTGCGAAACACTGAAATAGGCAAAAAAAACAACAATTTGCATTGGGCTTTCGGTTAATAGGTTAGTCCCAAAAATAATAGAAAAGAGCATATTAAAGCCCATTAAACATCCAAAACAGATAATATAATAGCGGAACAATAAAAAATTATAGATACGTTGGAGACGTATCAGTGGCCAAGATGCCAATATGAATTATGGAAATGAACTTGCTATAGTTCCTTATGTTAAGAATGACATTGTTGCTATTGCACCCACGCATGATAGTCCTATTATCTTTTTGAATTCTCCCAACTACACTATATCGGAGCAGTTTGCTCTTGTTAAGGATTATATTGATGGGTTGCCTTTCACCATTGCACATGATGATTTTGATGAATATAATATGCATGTGCTTGCTTCTCCTACTTGCAATTATTATGAGAGAGGAACTATGTCTCCACCTCTCTATGTTTCCAACACGATAAAATTGCAAGAAACTGCTTATGCTATGTATTGGCCTTTACTTGATGTGCATGAATTGTTCTTGTATGACATGTCGATGCATAGGAAGAGAGTTAGACTCCGTCATTGCATGATATATGTTGCTTTGTGCTCACTACTAAATGCTAAATCATTTTTAATTAAAATTGGCTTTGATATACCTTGGGATCCGGGTGGATTCATTACTTCAACACTTTTTGCCTAGCTTAATGGCTTTAAAGAAAGCGCTGCCAGGGAGACAACCCAGAAGTTTTAGAGAGTCATTTATTTCTGTTGAGTGCTTTTATAAAGTTTAAAAACAAAAAATAGAGGGGAACCTAAAACTTCACAAAAAGAAAAGTGAAAGTGAGAGGGACAAGCATTGTGAAAGTGCGGGACGTCCTTGAACGTTGTTCATGCCCATGGAAACTTTATGAATCTTAATTGCAAAAACTTTTCAACAAAAATAATTATCCCCTTGTACAATTATATTGTATTATAAAAGTAATGTGCCAAGATTCGCCTTTAGGATGTTTAAATTGCTTGTTGGTTTGTGCGGTGCAAAATAGAAACTTTGGCTGTAGTGCGCAATTTTACATTTTTTTACTGGAATGTCAAACGGTTCTGAAAACCTTTTGTAATGTATTTCTATACAAAATGTTTATTTTTCCTAATTTTTTCAGAATTTTTGGAGTTACAGAAGTATGGTGGGTGTTTGAATCTTTACAGAGTGTCCTGTCTTGACAGATTGTTGTTATAGCTTCATTATTTACGTATGTTTGAATTCTTGTTGAAGGCTCCTTGACTTGGGGGGCATTGAATTGTGATAGCATATAGTGGGTAATGTTTGTTTATAATTATACAATAGTGTTACAACAGTACATGGTTGGATTTCATTGCCATGTTCACTAACCCCGACACTAAAAGTTTGGTTAAGTTTTGTGTGGATGAAGTGTTCGAAGATCGAGGAGGTCTCGATGTGAGGAGAAGGAGGAGAGGCAAGAACTCAAGCTTGGGGATTCCCAAGGCACCCCAAGTAAATATTCAAGGAGACTCGAGCGTCTAAGCTTGGGGATGCCCCGGAAGGCATCCCACCTATCTTCAACAAGTATCGGTATAAATTCGGATTCGTTTCGTTCATGTGATATGTGTAAATCTTGGAGCGTCTTTTGTATTTATTTTTCATTTTTCTTTTATGCACCATGCTGGTATGAGATATTCCATGGTTTATTTGTAGAATGCTCACTGCACTTCACTTATATCTTTTGAGTATGGCCTTGTAGAATGCTTCATGTGCTTCACTTATATCATTTGAAGTTTGGATTGCCTGTTTCTCTTCACATAGAAAACCGTTGTTTGTAGAATTCTATCTTGCTTCACTTATATTTATTAGAGCATGATATTTTGTAGAAAGAATTAAACTCTCATACTTCACTTATATATATTTAGAGAGTCAACAGGAATTGGTCAATTGCATGGTTAGTCATAAAATCCTACATAAAACTTGTGGTTCACTAAATATGATATGTTTGATTCCTCGCAATAGTTTTGCGATAAAGAGATGGAATATGTGGGAGGTACTAGTAAATGGTTGTGTTTAGTAAGAATATTGGTGTTAAGGTTTGTAATTCCCGAAGCATGCACGTATAGTCTCTCGTTATGCTATGAAGTTGGAGCATGATTTATTACTGATTGTCCTCCTTATGAGTGGCGGTCGGGGACGAGCGATGGTCTTTTCCTACCAATCTATCCCCCTAGGGGCATGCGTAGTAGTACTTTGCTTTAAGGGCTAATAAACTTTTGCAATAAGTATATGAGTTCTTTTTGACTAATGTGAGTCCATGGATTATACGCACTCTTACCTTTCCACAATTTGCTAGCCTCTACGGTACCATGCATTGCCCTTTCTCACCTCGAGACGTGGTGCAAACTTCGTCGTTGCATCCAAACCCCGTGATATGATACGCTCTATCACACATAAGCCTTATTATATCTTCCTCAAAACAGCCACCATACCTACCTATTATGGCTTTTCCATGGCCATTCCGAGATATATTGCCATGCAGCTTCCACGCTTCTGTTTGATGACTTGAGCATTCATTGTCATATTGCTTTGCATGATCACATAGCTGACATAGTAGTTGTGGCTTAGCCACCGTTCATCATTTTTCATACATGTTATGCTAGATCGTTGCACATCCTGGTACATTGCCAGAGGCATTCATATAGAGTCATATTTTGTCATAGGTATCGAGTTGTAATTTTTATTTCTTTTGAGTTATAAGTAAATAGAAGTGTGATGATCATCATTATTCATTTTTAGAGCAGTGCCCCAATGAGGAAAGGATGATGGAGACTATGATTCCCCCACAAGTCGGGATGAGACTCCGGACAATGAGAGAAAAAGAAAAAAACGAAAAAGGAAAAAAAGAAAAGAACGAAAAGAAAGAAAAAGAAAGAAGAAAAAATAAAATAAATAAATAAAAAAGAGAGAAGGGGCATTGTTAGTATCTTTTACCACACTTGTGCTTCAAAGTAGCACCATGTTTTTCATATGGAGAGTCTCCTATGTTGTCACTTTCATATACTAGTGGGAATTTTTCATTATAGGATTAGATGCACACCCACTTAGTTTTCATATTGAGCTTTCATACACTTATAGTTCTTAGTGCATCCGTTGCATGGAAATCCCTACTCCTCGCATTGATATCGATTGATGGGCATCTCCATAGCCCGTTGGTTAGCCGCATCGATGTGAGACTTTCTTACTTTTTTGTCTTCTCTATATTTACCCCTATCATCATACTCTATTCCACCCGTAGTGCTATATCCAACTCCTGCGCTCATGTATTGCGTGAGGGTTGAAAAAGCTGAAGTGCGTTAAAAAGTATGAACCAATTGCTTGGCTTGTCATCGGGGTTGTGCATGATAAATACTTTGTGTTAAGAAGACAGCATGACAAGACTATATGATTTTGTAGGGATAGCTTTCTTTAGCATTCATATTTTGAAAGACATGATTGTTTGTTGGGATGCCTGAGTATTGAGGTCTTTATGTCAAATTATAGACTATTGCTTTGAATCACTTATGTCTTAATATTCATGCCATGACTAGATATATGATCGAGTTTATGCTAGGTAGCATTCCACATCAAAAAGTATCTTTTTTTATCATTTACCTACTCAAGGACGAGCAGGAAATAAGCTTGGGGATGCTGATACGTCTCCATCGTATCTATAATTTTTTATTGTTTCATGCCAATATTATACCACTTTCACATAATTTTGGCAAATTTTTATATGATTTATTGGACTAATCTATTGATCCAGTGCCCAGTGCCAATTCCTGTTTTTTGCATGTTTTTTGCATCGCAGAATATCCATATCAAACAAAGTCCAAATGCAATAAAATTTTACGGAGAATTATTTTGGAATATATGTGATTTTGGGGAGTTGGAATCACCGCAAACGGAGGCCCACACAGCCCACAAGACACCAGGGCGCGCCAGAGGTCCCTGGCACATGGTGGTGGGTTGTGGCCTCCTCGAACGTCGGTTGGAGCTCTACTTCGGGTGCAAGGAAGCTTATATTTGGAAAAAATTGTGTTAAAATCTCAGCGCAATCAGAGTTACGGATCTCCCGGAATATAAGAAACGGTTTTCGGCCAGATCAGGGGAACGCGAAACAGAAGAGAACAGAGAGGGAGATCCAATCTTGGAGGGGGCTCCCGCCCCTCCGCAGCCATGGAGGCCATGGACCAGAGGGGGAACTCTCCTCCCATCTAGGGGGAGGCCAAGGAAGAAGAAGAAGAGGGGGGGGCTCTCCCCCTCGCTTCTGGTGGCACCGGAGTGCCGCCGGGGCAACGATCGGGATGGCGATCTACATCAACAATCTTGCTATCGTCAACACAAACTCTCTCCCCCTCTATGCGGCGGTGTAACACCCCTTCTCCCCGCTGTAATCTCTACTTAAACTTGGTGCTCAACTCCATATATTATTTCCCAATGATCTATGGTTATCCTATGATGTTTGAGTAGATCCGTTTTGTCCTGTGGGTTAATCATGTTCTTGGTTGGTATGATTGTATATTTTATTTATGGTGCTGTCCTACGGTGCCCTCCGTTCTCGCACAAACATGAGGGGCCCCCGCTGTAGGGGGTTGCAATATGTTCATGGTTTGCTTATTGTCAGTGTTGCGGCGGTGACAGCAGCCTAACCACGGATAAGTGGGTTATGGCGTATGGGAGTAAAGAGGACTTGATACTTAATGCTATGGTTGGGTTTCACGACCTTAATGATCTTTAGTAGTTGCGGATGCTTGCTAGAGTTCCAATCATAAGTGCATATTATCCAAGTAGAGAAAGTATGTTAGCTCATGCCTCTCCCTCATATAAAATTGCAAGAATGATTACCGGTACTTGTTATCGATTGCCTAGGGACAAATAACTTTCTTGTTGACAAAAGCTCTCTATTATAACTAACTTAGTTGTGTATTTATCTAAACAGCCCCTAGATTTTATTTACGTGCTCTTTATTATCTTGCAAACCTATCCTATCGCACCTACAAAGTACTTCTAGTTTCAGACTTGTCCTAGATAAAGCGAACGTCAAGCGTGCGTAGAGTTGTATCGATGGTCGATAGAACTTGAGGGAATATTTGTTCTACCTTTAGCTCCTCATTGGGTTCGACACTCTTATTTATCGAATAATGCTACAAACGATCCCCTATACTTGTGGGTTATCATCCGCCTCTCCAGTTCCATGGACGGTGACTACTGGGATCCTACGCTCGAGCCCGACAAGCTGGGCGAGTTCGACAGCGAGGTCGTCCGTGCCGCCCACCATGATTCCGCAGAACAAGAAGGTCAACCCTCTCGCTCTGTTTTTTCTTATCTGTCCAATTGATGGCTGCTCTGCTCTGGCATAGTTTCCCAGGGGCTCTCAATTTTTCTTGGACTGAACAAAAAACGTGGTCACTTCCTTTACTGATACTCACATCTTACAGCAACCGATAGACTAGTACTGCTGGCTATTTTAGTTTTCTTCTCTCACCGTGCGAGTTTAGCAGTGTAAAATTTATGAGATCTGCTAATTAGTTAAGCAACTACTAGTTTACTAAGATGCTCATGTTGGTTCCTTGGAATGTTCTTGTTTATGGGGGGGAAGTAATTCATTTATCTCACTGAATTCATTGACCAAGAGTAGATTGTTTGTTAACTAGGCCTGCTATTACATTGCTTCTCTTATATGTGGTGAAAATAGCCATCATATCGATTTCCACACAATCTAGTTGATAAATTTATGCCACATGAATTTTCATGCTATTGTACCGAGATGATGGTGGTGCTCGTTGCCATGGAATGCTTGGTTGATCACATTTGTTATATGCAAATATACGTGTTGTATTTTTGTATCTTTTGTCATGAAAGACATGTTGTCCCTTTGTAAGAAAAACACTACTTGAAGAAAAAGGGAAGCCAAAATAGCTGATGACTATGTATTCTGGGGTTTGTTTTGTTTTGAGCCAAAGCTAGCCTTACTGCTAGCATCCCCACATATTATGCTTGGCTCATTAGCTGTTACATGAGCAAAAAAATTAATTAGCTAACCCGTATGCTTACACCTCCATGGATCGTATCGATCCAGCCGGCTAGTACGTGTGTGTTCGACTCGGCAAACACGCGTGCATGCTGCTTCATTGAACCTTTTTCTACCCTTTTTATGTTTGGTCATCATGATTTAGTGGCTCCTTATATAAACATTTCAGTTAGGACCTCAAATGCTCATTTGCTAAAGAAAAGGAAAAAAGACATCAGATACCTATATGTGGCATGTTAATTGGCTAGAAGCCAAACAGAGACCCAACCTTGCCCAAAAATTGGTAGATGCTACGGCTATAATCCAAACAACACTACCACCCCAAAATTTTCATCATGCCCTTGCTTTGGCTATGCCAAAATTTTGGCAGGGCATGTTGGGGCACAAACCAATCAGCCCCCTGATTCCTCGGTTACTGTTAACATCAAAATCTGTTACAAGTCACTCTTGATTGTTCCTGGATTTATGCCAAGCTACTTATACAATCGTTGATATTATTTTTTATATGTAGAAGTAGCTGGTGTCATTTTACTTTATCAACTTATATAATTGATGCGTACAAGTAGCTCCAGATCTTTGCTCAACTTAATATATATCACAATGATGAAATTCTCATTCCCAGTACATGTCACCATGTTCAGGATGTTACGTACGTTGTAAACATAAACTTTTTGCCGCCCTTTACTCTGTTTTATTTATTTATAATAGAAACTGGTGTAGAGTTAGATACGTGTAGTGCTTGAAGATTTGTCCTCTTAATTACATATGGTGCCCAACATTTGTTAATCTTATAAACCTAGCAAAATCTAACCCTTAACTATGCCAGGTATATGGTCTTCTTGGTAGCTTTTATCCTTCAGTGAGTGTTGGTGCATTGATGTAAGATAAAATTGTTCATTTTCATTTGTTCGTATAATAATGAGCATAGGCATCATTAGTAGGGGTTAGGTTTGCACTTATGGTATGAAATGATTATACCAAATTTTGTTGACAGGTTTATATGGCCTCAACTACTGCTGCTATAGTAATCAGTTATGTGTTGTATGTTTTGTTACTTTGTCATTTGACACACTTTTATTTGGATTAATTTTAAGAAACCTCATGTTTACTCTTGTTTTATAGTGGATGCTAATCTCATTTCTATGCACTGTAAGATTTAAGAATTTTGGACATTTAATTCATTTTTATATTTTCTGCAATTTTATTATTACTACTATCTATTCATATCTGCTAAAAAACCGAGGTTCTTGTAAATATGCAGGTGAGATTGGGAAGCTAGCTACTTGATGCTGCCCATCACAATTAGCCACAACATGATGGTTGCCATCAGGAGGGCTGATAGCAAGAACCTAAATAACGACCTCGATAGTTTCTACGTTTTGTTGATGTAAAATGAATTATACTCGTTCCTTACTGTGATGTGTGATTTTTTTATCTATATTGTGTTATAATTTTGTAGAGGATTTTGTAAACTGCTACATTGTAAATAAATGCAGATGGCTGCATATTGGTTGAACTGTGCAATGTTATACACTTTGCAAATACTTGTTATTGGGCCACACATTATGCTAAAAATGTATCAAGTAAAAATTGGACCGAAAGAAATGGGTTAATGTGCTAGACCATGACGAATTTTGTGATGGAAAGTAGTATCCACGTAGGCAGCCATGTCATTTGAATTGGACAATCAAAAATCCTACATGGCGTTAATCGATGACGGTTTGTTCCGTCACAATGGATTGGGCCTTGGCGGGCCTTGGGCAGATCCATGATGGACAAGTACCGTCATGTAAGGTGCGATGTCAAATTATGACGCGATATACATGACGGATTGCAAGTCCGTCATGGACGGGTACCCATGACAGTTTTCCACTGATCTGTGACAGAGCAGGTCTGTCATGTATTAACAGATTCTTTTAGTGTTCCCATCTCCTACATAAGGATTAGCTAGCAATTTCTCTATCATACCAAAAGGAATTTCATAATCAATATTTTCAGTAGGTGCAGTAAGTTGAGGGGCAGCACTTTGTGTTTCCGGTCGAGGTGAAGATACCGCGAACAAACCCCTCAAAGGATTGTTTTCCATAGTAACAAGTGATAGTAAATTTTAGCACGTAATATAATTTTTTCCTTACCAAAGGCACTTCACTCATCTGCAACGACACCAGAAAAGAGTCTTGATGACCCACAAGTATAGGGTATCAATCGTAGTCCTTTCAATAAGTAAGAGTGTCGAACCCAACAAGGAGAAGAAGGAAATGACAAGTGGTTTTCAGCAAGTTATTTTCTGCTGGCACTGAAATTTTTGGTAACAGATAGTTTGATAGCAAGATAATTTATAACGAGTAATAAGTAGCCGTATCCAACAGAAATTTCGGTAACAGGTAGTTTCGAAAATGACTTAGAGTTCCCAACACTTTTCATGCTAGATATATCATAGGCGGTTCCCAAACAGAAAATAAAGTTTATTATCTTTTCCATCATACTTTCACTTTCCATGGCTAGCCGTATCCACGGTTGCCCTCCATACCAACACTTTCCAAGGAATTTATTATTTGACAACATAAAGTAAATTCATTTTTTAATTTCGGGACTGGGCATCCCTAAAACCTTTGCCTTACTCTTGTGCAACAACAAGTGAATAAACATTCATCGTGAGAATAACACATCCAACATGGAAAATATTAGCCACCCCTCACCGCTCCGCGAGCGAAAAGAACACACAAAAGAGAAGTTTATTTTGAAAATTAGAGATGGCACATGCAAATTTGCTTAGAACGGCAAAAGAATACCGCATATAGGTAGATATAGTGGACTCATGTGGCAAAACTGGTTTAAAGGATTTTGGATGCACAAGTAGAGATCATACTTAGTGCAAAATGAAGGCTAGCAAAAGATTGAGAAGCGACCAAACAAGAAACGAATAATCTCATAAGTAAGCATTAAGCATAATTAACACCGAATAATGCACCACAAGTAGGATATAATTTCATTGCATGAGTATTGACTTTCGTGCTTGCATAGGGAATCACAAACCTTAACACCAATATCCTTACTAAAGCATAATTACTCATCAACATAACTCACATATCACATCATCATACCTCAAAATTATTAATAAGAATCAAGTTTATTTTGTCCAATGATCTTCATGAAAGTTTTTGTTATATCCTTCTTGGATATCTATCACTTTGGGACTAATTTTCATGTGTTGCTTTTCATAAGCTCAAACAAATATAAGTGAAGATCATGAGCATAATTTTTTTCTCTCAAAATATTTGAAGTGAAGCAAGAGATAATTTATTTAAATTTTACTAACTCTCAAATAAATCTAAGTGAAGCAAGAGAGCATTTCTTCAAAAATACTAAAGCACACCGTGCACAAAATGATATAAGTGAAGCACTAGAGCAAGTCCATAGCTCATAAAAATTTAAGTGAAGCATAGAGAGCAATTCTAACAAGTCAAGACATAATTTTGGCTATCTCAAATAGGTGTGTCAAGCAAGGGATCAAGACTTAAAACACAAAATAAAACAAGAAAAGACTCATATCATACAAGACGCTCCAAGCAAAACACATAGTATGTGACGAATAAAAATATAGCTTCCAGTAAAATACCGATGGTCGTTAGAAGAAAGAGGGGATGCCACTCGGGGGCATCCCCAAGCTTAGTTGGTTGCTCATTTTTGGATAATAGCTTGCAATGTCGTGGCATCCCCAAGCTTAGGCTCTTCTATCCTTCCTTCATCCATCGTAAGATAACACAAAATTTGAAAACTTCAATCACACAAAACTCAACAAAACCTTCGTGGGATCCGTCAGTATAAGAAAGCAAACCACTACTATAAGTACTGTATCAAAATAATTAATATTTTGTTTTTGCATTAAATATACTGTATTCCAACTTTTCTATGGCAAAAACTCATCAAATAAAACTATAGAGCCATCAAAATAAGCACACAACACAAAGAAAACAGAATCTGTCAAAACAGAACAGTCTGTAGCAATCTGACTATTTCGAATACTTCTGTAACTCCAAAAATTCTGAAACATTAGTACGACCAGGGTAATTCGTATATTAATCTTCCGCAAAAAGAATTGGCATTTTATCACGCTCTGGTGATTTTTAACAATTGTTTTCGTGAGCGCATAAGTTTCTGTTTTCCAGCAAGATCAAACAACTATCACCCAAGAAGATCCTAAAGGCTTTACTTGGCACAAACACTAATTAAAACACAAAAAACACAATCATAACAGTAGCATAATTGTGCAAACACACAAGAACAGAAAGAAAAAAAGCAAAAATAAATTTAATTCATTGGGTTGCCTCCCAACAAGCGCTATAGTATTACGCCGTTAGCTAGGCATAAAGCAAGGATCTAAGTTTTGTCTTCCGAAGTTTTGGCAACTTTTCTAATGGTTTTCTCAAACCCGGGAGGCTCTTTATGCTTCCCTAAATTCTCCAGAACAGAAACCATCTTTAGATCCAAAATATCCAATCGCTTGTTGCAAAGAGTAATCAGGGTATTCATGTGATTGATACTACCATTGAGGTGTTTGAGGGGTTCATTATATTTCTGTATTTCAACCATATGTTCATGCAAATCACCAAGTTTGCCCAACATTTGAACTCCCTCAAGGGTAAAAGAAAACCCCTTATTTTGAGGTGGAATTCCCAAAATTCCTTCTAAAATTTCATAGGCAGCATTGGCATCAAGCTCAATAAAATTCCCTTTAGCGACAAAGTCTAAGAGTTGTCTATGATGGAAAACCAATCCTATGTAAACATTACGAAGCAAGATCTTAGCGTCCCCCTTTAAATTGCAAATACGATAAGATTCCATAAGCCTATACCAAGCGTCTTTCAAATTTTCTCCTTGTTTTTGTTTAAAGTAAAGAACTTCAAAATCTGATGACAAAGGAGGAGTAGGAACGCTGGCCATCAAGACTAGAAAGCAAGAGAACGACGAATGGAAAAGAAGGGCGAATTAAACGGAAATTTTTTGTGAAGTGGGGGAGAGGAAAACGAGAGGCAAATGGCAAATAATGTAAATTGCGAGGAGATGAGATTTGTGATTAGGAACCTGGTATATGTTGAAGATCCTCCCCGGCGCCAGAAAATCCTTTTGATGTCGGCAAGGACTACGTTGGTATTTCCCCAAAGAAGAAGGGATGATGCAGCACAGCGACGGTAGGTATTTCCCTCAGTGAAGAAACCAAGGTTATCGAACCAGTAGGAGAACCAAGCAACACAACATAAACAGACCCTGCACACAGATAACAAATCCTCGCAACCCGACGTGTAAAAGGGGTTGTCAATCCCTTTTGGGTAGCGGCGCCCCAAGATGGGCAAATGGACGTGAGGAAATTGTAGTAGATTGATAGATTGAACGCCAAATAAAATAAATAAGAATAAAACATAGCGAGGTATTTTTGTGTTTTTGGTTTAATAGATCTGAAAATAAATGCAAAGGAAAAGTAGATCACAAAGGCAAATATATGAGAAAGAGACCCGGGGGCCATAGGTTTCACTAGTGGCTTCTCTCGAGAAAAATAACAAAAGATGGGTAAACAAATTACTGTTGGGCAATTGATAGAACTTCAAATAATCACGACGATATCCAGGCAATGATCATTACATAGGCATCACGCCCAAGATTAGTAGACCGACTCCTGCCTGCATCTACTACTATTACTCCACACATCGACCGCTATCCAAAGATGCATCTAGTGTATTAAGTTCATGGAGAAATGGAGTAATGCAATAAGAACGATGACATGATGTAGACAAGATCTATCTATGTAGAGATAGACCCCATCATTTTATCCTTAGTAGCTACGATACATATTTGTCGGTTCCCCTTCTGTCACTGGGATCAAGCACCGTAAGATCGAACCCAATACAAAGCACCTCTTCCCATTGCAAGATAAATAGATCAAGTTGGCCAAACAAAACCCAAATATCGGAGAAGAAATATGAGGCTATAAGAGAACATGCATAAAAGAGATCAAAGAAACTCAAATACTTTCATGGATATAAAAAGATATAACTGATCATAAACTCAAAGTTCATCGGATCCCAACAAACACACCACAAAAAGAGTTACATCATATGGATCTCCAAGAAACCATTGTATTGAGAATTCAGCGAGAGATAGGAAGCCATCTAGATACTAATTACGGACCCAAAGGTCTACAAAGAACTACTCACGCATCATTGGAGAGGCACCAATGGAGGTGGTGAACCCCATCCGTGATGGTGTCTAGATTGGATCTGGTGGTTCTGGACTCTGCGGCGGCTAGATCAATATTTCGTCGACTCCCCTAGGGTTTTGGAATATTGGAGTATTTATAGAGCAAAGAGGCGGTCCAAGGGGCACTCGAGGTGGGCACAATCCACCAGGGCGCGCTTGGGCCTCCTGGCGCGCCCTGGTGGGTTGTGCTCTCCTCGGAGCACCACCCGAGGTGGGCCCATTATGTGTCTTCTGGTCCATAAAAAATCTCCGTGAAGTTTCGTTGCATTTGGACCCCGTCTAATATTGATTTCCTGCGATGTAAAAACATGCAGAAAACATCAACTGGCACTTGGCACTATGTCAATAGGTTAGTACCAAAATATGATATAAAATGACTATGAAATGATTATAAAACATCCAAGATTGATAATATAACAACATGGAATAATAAAAAATTATAGATACGTTGGAGACGTATCACGTACTAGAAGTGTCACATCCCTAGTTCTGATAGGCTCTGAGCTAGCTAGTCATGTGTTACATCATGTTTAAATTCTTTTGAATTTGAATTGGGGATTGTTAAACCCGAGCACCAAATGAAATGCAACTAGGATAAAAATAAAAATATTTTCAAAGACCCCAAAATGCCCTTTGAAAATGTTCATGATTTATGATAAAGGTGAAAACCTCTGCCAAAAATGATGAGCATATTTCTTGGCCATTTATGATTTTTGAATTAACCCATATTGTATTTGAGTTGGAGCAAATAAAATCTATAACTAATTTTATAGCTCCAAATATTTTGAAAGTAATTGTGGATCGCCGGTATATTGCAGAGAGCTCCCACAAATAATCTCAGTGAAAGTGCGTTATATCGACTAGAGGGGGGGTGAATAGGCGATTTTTATGAATTCTTCACTGAGGAATTTGCCGGTGAGGAAATTCCTTAGCGAAGAATTACTTGCAGCGGAATAAGTACTCAGAAGTAACCATAACAGATTACAAGCATAGTCATCATGATGAAATGAAGACAATCACAGAGTACAGAAAGCGTAATCACAGGATAACACAGGATGAAGACAAACAGATCAAGAAATTGAACTGAGGAAATTGAGAAAGTCTTCACCAAAGTCTTCAAACACAGATATGAACAAATACTCAACACAAGAATGAGGAAATGAAAGGGTTGAGGAAATAGAACCGATTAGGTTGGTGAAGACAATGATTTGGTAGACCAGTTCAAGCTGCTTGTCTCGGTTGTATGTCCGGTTGGAGCGGTGAGTATTTAAACTCGAGGACACACAGTCCCGGATACCCAACATCGAAAGCACGCAGCTCAGGACACCAAGTCCTCACCGTATTCTCCTTGAACTAAGGTCACACAGACCTCGTCCAATCACTCGTGGTAAGTCTTCAGGCGACTTCCAAACCTTCACATACTTGGTCACCCGGCAATCCACAATTCCTCTTGGATGCTCTAGACCTTAACGCCTAACCGTCTGGAAGAAGCACAGTCTTCAAAGGTAACAAGCGTCGGATCCACACAGGATCAATTTCTTCAGTGATGCTCAATCACTTTGGGTTTTTTGGGGTTTGGTTCTTGGGTTTTTCCTCACTTGATGATTTTCGCTCAAAGTCCTCAGAGGATGGGTTGCTCTCAAATGACAAGTGTCAAGTTCTCTCGGAGCAGCCAACCAGCTAGTGGTTGTAGGGCGCGGCTATTTATAGCCTAGGGAGCAGCCCGACATGATAAGACATAAATGCCCTTCAATGATATGACCTAGGTGGATAAGATATTTTGGGACGGTGGCGCCAAGAAGACAAAGAACGGTCGGAAATTTGACTCTCAAATTCCTCGGGCTATCATGTTCCTCATTGTGTAGGCAATAAGACTGGCGAATTCCTAACTCCTCGATCGAACAAATTCCTCAGCGACTGTAAGAGCTTCGTCTCACATCAAGAAATTGACTGAACTGTATGAGATTTCCAAAAGCTTCACTCGAAGGAATTGGTAGGTGTAGGATTTTGAGTTGAGCATCAAATGGAAATTTTTCCTTAGTATTTCCTCGACCCCTTTAACAAAGACGGTGTTTCCTATGACTCAAGAAAGAGAAAATGAAACTACGAAAACAAAAGTCTTCACGCTTCATGTTCCTCAAATGAATACCAAGTCTTCAAGGTCACACCAATTTCTTCACTTTCAAAGTCTTTAAAGTCTTCGAATATCAAAGTCTTCGGATGAAGAACTTCATTTTTAGGGTCGACTTTCTCTATAAATATCAAACTCCTCATAGACTTATAGACCTGTGTACACTCACAAACGCATTAGTTACTTAACCTATAAGTCTTCAATACACCAAAATCACTAAGGGGCACCAGATGCACTTACACTCAGAATTTATATAAATGGTTTTGTTTTCAAACTAAATCAAAACAGAGAAAAATAAATAGAAAAACAGAAATAAAGGAGAGAGAGAGAGAGAAAGTACCTGGTCTCACCTGTGCAGTCCACTACTGTGCGGCCCGCTGGCCCAGCGCTAGTAGTCGTCCTCCTGGCGCCAAGGGATGGGCAGGCTGCGTGCTGCACGCCTTTTCGCTCCTCAGCGCCATGCCACCTACCTGCCTGGCCGCCCGAGGCCAGCATGACACCATGAAACACCTCGCCGCTGTCAACTGGATCGCGCCGACCCGCTCGTCTCTTTCCCCCTGCCCCTCCCTCGCCGTTCCCCACCTCACCGAACGCGCCCGCCGCCGCCGACTAGCACCACCGCGGCCATCGCCTCTCCCTCGTCCCCTTGAGCAGTCCAGAAGATCCGCCTCGTCACCCTAGTCCTCTCCGCCGAGCCACGTGGCGCCGGACGCCTCAAAGCGCAGTCCCCGACCCCTCCATCCTCCTCGGGTCGCCGGAGATCCGCCTCGCCGCCACGCTCGCTCCGACACCTCCCCGGCCTCGCCATCTGCACCGGAAGACTCGCCGTGAGCCATTGAACCTCTCCCCTCTAACTTTTTCTTCGTGCACGCCCCGTAGTCGCTGCCCCGCGAGCACCCGAAGTCGCCGTCCGCCATGGTCGGCGAGCTTCGTGCCCCCGAGCCCCTCCGCTCCTACTAGTTGCTCCGGCGTGCTCCTGCTGCCCATTAGGTGCTGCCTAGCACCTCCGTTCGCTCGCCTCGAGCTGCAGCACCCCGCCCGCGCATAGCCGTGCTCCGGCCGCCGCTGTCGTCTTTGCCGTCGCTGCCGTAGTCCGCCCCGCCACCGGCCACGGCCACCACCCGACGCGCCTCGTCGCTCCGGAGCCGTAGAGCCCAACGGCGCCTCGAACGGTGCCCTGTAGGTGAAATCCGAGGTGCCCCGCCGTGCCTGGCCTCGCCGGCAGGTTTGACTCGTTTGACCGGGGTTTGACCACTGGTTTGACCTCCCCTGACATGTGGACCCAAGCCCCTAACTCTTGATTAATTAGAGCTAACTAATTTAGTTAACTAAACAAGTCACTGACATGTGGGCCCCATCCTGCTAACAACCTGGTTAGGGTTAATTTAGCACTAACTAACTCAGTTAGTTGACTGAGTCACTGACCAGTGGGTCCCATTGGTCAGGTTTGACCTGGTCGACGCCTGTTGACTGCTGGTGTCATAGTGACGCAGTTAATTATTTTCTGGATTTATTCTTATTTAGGAAATTCCAGAAAATAGAGCTAACTTCTAAAGATCATAGAAATTAATCTGTAACTCCAAATGCAAAGTGTTATATATGAAAAATGATCAGAAAAATCCAATCTATCCATCTGTACTGGTTTCATGCATGTTTAAACAAGTTAACTTGCTGTTTAGTGCAAAACATGATAAGGCACTATTTAAGATCACAAATGAGTTTCAACTTTGAATCTTTGGTTCAAAATAGCTCAAACCCATCTGGTTATAGTTGCATTAGCCCAACACACTCATTTTACCATGTCATGATCATGCATCATATTGTGCATTGCATTGATTGTGTTTCTCTCTCTGTTGCCGGTATTTGTCCCCTCTCGATAAACGTGGTTTCGATGATGAGTTCGATGACACCGATGAAGAACTATACTATCTTCAGAAGTGCCAGGCAAGCAAAACCCCCTTGTTCATTCCGATATAATCCCACTCTCTCGCTCCTGCTCTCTTTTACTGCATTAGGACAACATCGATTCAACTGCTATATGCTGCGGTAGCTGAACCCCTTTTCCTCTGCATGACCTGTCATTGCCACAGTAAATAGATGAAACCCACTAGCATGAGTAGGAGTTGTTTGAGCCCTGATGTGCCTACTCATTCATGCTTGTCTGTCATGCCTGCTACTGCTTAGAGTTGAGTCAGGTCTGATTCATCGGGGATGAATTGGAATGGTGATGAACATGTCCTACTGGGTGTGAGCTAAGTGTGTGAACATGATTTGGTAAAGGTATCGATGAGAGGCCATGTAGGAGTACTTGGTGGGTTATTTCATTGGAACCGTCCTTAAGCACTGAGATCTGTATGTGTGATTTAAGATTCAGCTACTACCATGCATTGGGCCCGAAACCAATGGACCCTCTCGGCTTCTCATCCACCCTTGTCCTCTGTCCAGGAGTTGCAAGTAGTTTCTGGTGTTTGTAGTATGCTGGAGGCCGTGCATAGCGCTGACCCGAGGGGTGGGCTGTGATGCGGTAGGCACGTGACCGGGCATGTCGGGCGCCCATTTGGTGTCTCGGAACCCTGTACACATCGTTCGGGGCCGTATGTGGAAACCTCGGCCGGACTCCCTGCGGATGGAACCTGAATAGGCGATAAACCTGGACTAGAGACTTGAGTGTTTAGGTAGGCCGTGGCCGACACCCTCGCTGGGCTTCCGCTTGAAGGTTGCCGAGTACATGTCGTGTAAACGGCGATAAGTGGTGAGAGCGTGTGTGAAGAAGTACACCCCTGCAGGGTTAACATCATCTATTCGAATAGCCGCGTCCGCGGTAAAGGACTACTTGGTTGCCTATACAGTTCATAGACAAGTGAAAGTGGATACTCTAAAATGCGCAAGATAAGCGTGAGTGCTATGGATGGCGTTCTCGTAGGGAGACGGGAGCGGATTCGTAGTGGTGTATTGACATGGTGAATATGTGGACTCGTGTGCGCCACCTCAAAAGAGTTACTTGCAGTCGTAGTTCAGGATAGCCACCGAGTCAAAGCTAGCTTGCTGCAGTTAAACTCCATTACCCCCTTTGTTGATACCGATGCATATGTAGTTAGTTCTGATGTAAGTCTTGTTGGGTACATTTGTACTCACGTTTGCCTATTTTATGTTTTTGCAGAGAGACGTCAGTCTCGCTAGTAGTTCCGCGTGGAATTGATGCTTAGCTTGTTACCTCAGCTACGATCTTGTGCCCTCGACAGGGTCTTGTATATAGTTAGGCTTCTCAGACTTCTTCATTTGTAGTCGTCTGTACTCAGACAAGTTAAGCTTCAGCATGTGCTTGTTGTTTGTATGCTCTGTATGTTGGGGTCATGAGACCCATGTTTGTAATACTTGGCTCCTCGAGCCTAATGAATAATACTTGAGTCGTAGAGTTATGTTGTGATGCCATGTTGTATTTACACATATCGAGCATATTGTGTGTATGATTGAAATGCTTGGTATGTGTGGGATCCGACAACCTAGTTGTTTATCCTTCATAGCCTCTCTTATGGCGAAATGTAGTCATGTGCTTCCATGAGCCATAGTAGCCCGCTATAGCCCAATTCACCGGAGTCCTGCTAGCCCAGCACTACTGCTTCAGAACACTTGACTGGCCGGCATGTGATTCGCCTCGTTCCTGTGTCTATCCCTTCGGGGAAATGTCACGCGGTGACAAACATAGTCCTGTCTAGCCTGCTATAGCCCGGGTTCCCGGAGTCCTGTTAGCCCTGTGCTACAGCCCGGATTCACACGCTGCTGACCGACATGCTCGATGTTGATTCATGTATGTCCGGCCCCGTAAGTTAGCGCCACTTTGGGTTCACGACTAGTGATGTCGGCCTGGGTTCTCTGTCATATGGATGCTAGCGACACTATCATATACGTGAGCCAAAAGGCGCAAACGGCCCCGGGCCATGGTAAGGCGACACCCGTGGGAATACCGTGCGTGAGGCCACAAAGTGATATGAGGTGTTACCGGCTAGATCAATGTGACTTGGGATCGGGGTCCTGATAGTGTTGGTATCAGAGCCTGACTGCCTGTAGGATTACCAAGCCAAATTGGTCGAAGTTGTGTCTAGAAATGCTTTAGTTATGCAAGGGAATTGATTGGGGAAGGGAACGTAAGGCTCTTTTTACTCCTTTACCTTATGCCCTTCTGATCTAAGTCAACCTCTTTTTTTCTGCGGGGATTAAGGACTAGGCTTCTCATCTTTCTATCAGGATCACGTGTGATGCCTACTACACAACCTTCTTCTTGTAGACGTTGTTGGGCCTGCAAGTGCACAGGTTTGTAGGATAGTAGCAAATTTCCCTCAAGTGGATGACCTAAGGTTTATCAATCCGTAGGAGGCGTAGGATGAAGATGGTCTCTCTCAAACAACCCTGCAACCAAATAACAAAGAGTCTCTTGTGTCTGTCGGCGTTCTTGGAACGGGGGTCCCTAGACTTGCCTGCCTGCGGCCTGCGGCGTGGCTCAAAGGGGGGCCCATCACGGCCCATCTTCATCAACACAAGCTCAAGACCCTCGCGGGGCGGACGACAGGGAGCTTCCTCAGGCACGGCCTCGTCAGGCGGGCTCGCGAGGAGGCGGAGAGATCAAGGCGGGGTACCTCACGAGGTGCCCATGACGCAAGCCATGACGACCAAGGGCGCCAGGCGGGCGCCAGCCCGCGCAGTGTCCTCCTTTCCTCTTTGGTGCAAAGGGAGCAAGCGCAGTAGAGCATCAAGCAAAGGCGTCCATTTCGGTGCAACAAGACCAAGACCAGCCCAACGGCAAGAAGGAAGTCATTGTGGAGCCCAAGCCGGCGTCACCACCAGAGCCTTTGACAGGCGAGGACCAACTTTAGTCAGGATAAGTGTACCAGATGTTCCCCTTTGAAATGGCCAATTGTTGGCGCCCTTCCCGCTCAATATTTGGGAAGAGGCCCAGGGCCTCTGCCTATATAAGTAGAGCTAGCCACCATAGTAGAGGCATATCATCAGAGCTAGAGGCATCTGGGATAGACAGAGCTAGAGGCCAAGCAATCTAGATAGAGAAAGAGCGGGAGCGACTGAACTCCTCCAAGCAGTTCATCGCCCAACCAAGAACAGACCCTCGCGAGGCTGTTCTTCCTTGTATTGTTCATCACCATCAGCCCAAGAGGCAATCCACCACACCACAAACTAGAGTAGGGTATTACACCACAATGGTGGCCCGAACTAGTATAAACCTTGTGTCTCTTGTGTTGTTCCTTTCGTTGCTCAGATCCAAGCGAGGCGGCGGGGTGCAGGTAGGTAGAGGGCGAGATCTCCGCACGCACCCCATTGTTCGAACCTCAAGGGTCTGCCGGAACCCGAAATCCGCCATTTGGCACGCCAGGTTGGGGTGCGCCGGAATTCGTCTTTCGCCGCCCTGTTCTCCGTCGACCACCGCATCCATGTTCGACGCTGTCGAGCCCGCTGAAGCGCCGAGCCGCTTCGCTTCTGCCGCCCAGACGGCTCCTGCTGGCGGGCGCTCGCTGCTCGTCGCCGCCGTCAATGCCGCCATCGCCCGGCGGGGAACGAGCAGCAAGCATCGCCCCAAAGCATCCTCCGTGAGGCAAGGCGGCCGACTGCTACCCCTCACTCGCCCGGCTGGTTCTTCGTCTCGCTGCGTTTGCGCGCCATGGAGGCTCGAGATGCGCTCATCGCGCGAACGAGCTCTGCGCTACCGCCCTGCCGACGACGTCTACGAAGAGTGGCTGGACTGCCGCCGAAGCTCGCCCGAGCCGCAGGGGCTCTCTGCCGCCGTCTGGCCCCACAGACCGCACTCGCCTCGCGCTGGCGACGAAGCCCGAGGGCGCCTCGACCGCCTCCCCTCAAGAAGGCGCCTGCCCCAAGGCGCGTGGTCTCGGCGGAACCCACCCGTCCGGCGCCAGCCGCTGCAAGAGCAGAGCTGCCAGAAGTCCTCGCCCGCAAGAAGCTGCCCGAATGCTTCCCGCTTCCAGCCCGCCGCGACCACGCCTCGCTCCCAAGACGCGTCAAGACCTCTGCTGCTCCCAGCTGCAGCGCATGGGGACCCGCAAGACCAAGCTATTCGTCACCCAAGGCCTCCTGTACACAAAGAAGGCTGCCGTTTTCACCACCGAAGCCAAGGCAGCGTCGCGTGGCCCGGCAAGTTCAAGCCGGACCTGCCTCCTCGCTACGACGGTACGGCCGACCCCGCAGAGTTCCTCCAGCTTTACGAGCTGGGCACTGAAGCCGCCAACGGAGACGAGAAGGTCATGGCGAACTGGTTTCCCATGGCGCTCAAGGACGGGGCCCTGCTCCTGAACTGGCTCTGTGCACGATCTCCTCCGGGACGAGATGCGCACCGCCGCCGCCAACTTCCAAGGTACTTCGTGGATCGCCACCCGCCGTGAGCGACATGCGCCGCCGTCAGCAGCAGCTGGGAGACCCTGCAGAAATACATCCAGCCGCTTCAACAACGCACGCCTCAAGATTCCCAAGGTGACCGAGGAGGCCATCATCTCCGCCTTTCTCCGACGGTGTGCGCGACGTCAAGATGAAGGAGGAGCTGGCGATGCATGAAGACTTGTGCACTTCCTTGAGCTGTTCAACTTGGCGACCAAGTGCGCCAGGGTCGAGGAAGGGCGTCTCCCTCCTCGAGCTGCCCGCCGCACCCGTAAGAGAAGAAGCCCAAGGCCAAGGATGTGAAGCGCAAGGGGGCTGCCGTGCTCGCGGCAGAACCGGACACCAAGCGGGGCAGAGATCAGCCCTAGTCTTCCATGGGTAGCCGGTACTGCGTGTACCACGACCTCCACACCCACAACACCAACGAATGTCAAGAGCTCCGAGCCGTGCGAGAAGGGAGGATCGGCCGACGTCCCGACCGCAGCGACCGGGGCTACGGCCGAGGAGGAGGAAGGAACGCAGGACGCTGGGAAGACCGCGGCCCTCGCCAAGGGTGGCGCGACCAACCTCGCGAGGATCGCTGGCGAGACCCGCCTCGCGAGGGAGGCTGGAGGGATCAGCCTCGCGAGGATCGCCCACAAGGCAACGCAGGCGTCCCTCCTCTGCCACCGCAGCCAAGGAGAAATGAAGACCATCATCAGGACGAGGGGCTGGGGATTCTGTGAGCCGCGGCGCGATCGCTCTGATCCTCGGGCGGACCTCAAGCCCCACCTCTCATAGCATCTTCAAGCAGTTCGCCTGAAGTGAATGCAGTCCTCCCAAGCTTGAAGCCACACGCCTCGGTGGTCGGCGGCGCCATCACGCTCAAATCGGCGGATCAGCTCAAGTGTGCGGCCACACCGGAGTCCTCCCAATGCTTTGCTCCCCAATCATCAAGAACGTGTTAGTCACCAAGACCCTCATCGATGGCGGGCAGGGCTCAACGCCCCGTCTGTGGAAACGTTCAACAATCTCCAAGTGCCTTACAATCAGCTTCAGCCAACCAAGCCTTTCTCTGGGGTCACGGACGGCTCCACGGTCCCGATTGGGCAGGTTCGCCTCCCTATCACCTTCGGTGCGCGCGACAACTATCGCATCGAGCTCATCGACTTCGACGTCGCCCACATTTGCCTGCCATACAACACCATCCTCGGGTACCCAGCGATGGCCAAGTTCATGGCCGTAACCCACCACGGCTACAACGTCCTCAAGATGCCAGGAAGTGGCGGAGTCATCACGGTGCCCTGCGAAGAGAAAGACGCGGTATGCTCCCTGGAGCGAGCCTTTCAGGCCGCATCACTGGAAGACCCGGATCGCAGGAGCAGGAGGCTTCCCGAGACCGCCCCCAAGAAGAAGAAGACATCGTCCGGCCCGGCCCCTCAGGAGGCAGGCCCCTCAGGGTCCGCGCCTGCTCAGGGGGAACCTCCTTCTATCGCATAGGAAAGCGCGCCCGGCACCCTCCTCAGGCAGGGCTCGGGGGCTCCCCCCTGGAGGGCCACCGACCTTGCTAAGGTCACAAGGAAGGCGCTTGGACACTACTTGGAGGCGTGTTTCGAAGCACGTTTCCCTCAAGAAGGAGCAAGGCAAGGAGGGCCAAACCCTCAGGAGTTCGTCAGCAAGATCATTCAGGAGCTGCAGGAGTCAAGAGTCATGAGTGGCAGCCGCCGCCACACTGCCGTAGCTCCCCATCCAGCGAGGATGGTGGGCTGCGCGTCTGCATCGACATACCAGGGCTCAACCGAGCCGCCTCAGAGCGCCTGCCCCTCTCGGCGTGGGGCGCGAAGGTCCACCCCACAACTACGTTCGCATGCCTTATGGCTTGCCGAACGCGGGCTGCCACGCGCCGGGCCGCCTCATGAGGAGCATCCTGGAGGCTCAAGAGGCCAGGCGTTCCGCAGCCCTGGCAGAGATGGAGATGGTCCACGAGGAGCCACCAGCGCCTCCGGGGCCTCCCGAGGCCCCTGAGCCTGGGGGCTCGTGAGGATCGCCTCCCGCAGCCCACCGAGTCTGCTGCACCAACACCCTTTCGTCTTCAACGCTATCAGGTGACATATTTCAAGTTTCATTTCGGCCGAGCGCCCCAGGCTGCATATTCCCAGGCCGCGTGGGTCCGTCCCTGCGGCGTGTATCCCTTTTACTTCATGTTCCTAGCTTATCTTGTTGGGGGCGCCCCTCAGGCTGCATCATCCCCAAGTCACTCGGGTCCGACCCGGCGATGTTCGTCTTCTTTGCGCTTATCTAAATGGACTGGCTCCTTCGTGATTAACATGCTTGACCTAGTTGCCCGCTCAACTGACACCAACTGATGGAGCTGCTCCCTAACGGCATGACGCTTGCGCATGGGTCCATCCCTGCAACGCCGACAAACCTGAATGGCTGAGCTCTGGCCGCGGCAGCCCCGCATAGCGCCACCTCATCAAGTTTTCGCTGTTTCGTCACCCTACGGGCAACTAACGGCTGACTGTCGGTTGTCACGGCGAACTTTCGTTCTTTATGTGATGAGCCTGCAGGATCTCTTCAAGGAGCATCGTCAGGCGAGGCCCCCACGGTGTCTCCTTCACTCTCGTCCGCGCGAACCGCTTGCACGTTAAAGGGGGGTGCCTGAGCATCGCGACTCAGGGCTCTTACTGGCTCTCCAGCCCTCACCCTCTGGCCTTGACCACGGCATCGCGACCTGGCATACCAGCGACGGCTGAGACTCGCTCGAGGGCCGGGACCCGAGGACGTAGAGCAGAAAGGGGAGCAAAGGCGAGAGGGAGGGACACGTGAGGACCTCGCCAAGCGACCCTCGCCGCCGATGCACGGACCCAAAGAACACACCAGGAAGCGGCTCCTGATTCTCGAGATAAGTCACCCCCCGGAAGCACTAACTAACACGGCACCGTCCTCTCACCCAACGCAATCCCGTGTTAGCAACGTCGCTCTCCCTTCTCACCGAACGATGGCTGCTTGAGCGCTAAGGGGGACCTCTTGAGCATCGCGACTCAGGGGCTCTTACCGGACCTCGGGCCGCTCACCTCCTAGCCTTGACCACGGCATCGCGACCTGGCATGCTAGCGACGGCTGAAGCCTGCCTTGGGACTGGGACCTGTCGGCATAGAGCGTCAAGCCCTCGCAAGGTTCGAAAGGGAGAATTGAGCTAAGACGGAATGAGCAACTCGCACTGCTTCACGACAGGGATCATATTAACAAACAGGATCACAGGCACCTTACAAGCCCCCACGGGGTGCACTTTTGATTCCTCGCAGGGAACAGATCCTAGAGAACGCTAACACACGCACCCCTGCGAAAGACGCCGTCATCAACAGTGGGCTGCCGGGCACCGACGCCAACCCCATCCAGATCAGTGGCGGCGACGGCCTGCCGAGCCCGCCCTGCTCCGAGAGCGGCGCAGGCTCGGGGCTCAGAGCCGCTGCCGCCGCCTCTCGGAGTCGTGAAGAGCTCGGCTGAGTCGCTGGATCCTCCGACGCCTCCACCGCCTGACGAGCTGCCGAGGGAGCGGTCGGCGAGCCTAGCCCTCGCCGCAGCAGGGCCTCGACACCACCTGGTGGGCACCCTCATTCCGATGGCAGAGGGCTAGCCGTTTCTTCGGCGGAAGCGGGTCAGGACCCTCTCGGGGAGCCTTTCCCTTCTCTGCCGCGGAGAACCGGCGGATCGGAGCCATTGCAGCAAGACGGAGCAAGGACCTGGAAGAAGGAGAAGCAAGAAGAAACGGACCAGAGGAGCGCTCACCGTTCCGTACTTAAAGCCAGGGGAGGCCAACCACCGACCTCCATGATCGCACGTAATCATGACCCGCTTTGCATGCAGGGACTTGTCAATTCGTGCAGTTGCCGAGGCGTCGTGGGGAAGTGGAGACGCCCACGTCCAATCAACCGCCAGACGGCGCCCAAGGCCGCAGGTTGTTAGGGCCCGCGGTGCTTCGCACTTGCCCCTTCGCCTCTCTGCTCGGCCAAGTCCGGGCACGCCTTGGGCCCGAGGGCTACTGTCGGCGTTCTGGGAACGGGGGTCCCTAGACTTGCCTGCCTGCGGCCTGCAGCGTGGCTCAAAGGGGGGCCCATCACGGCCCATCTTCATCAACACAAGCTCAAGACCCTCGCAAGGGGCCAAGCCTCGCGGGGCGGACGACAGGGAGCTTCCTCGTGCACGGCCTCGTCAGTGGCTCGCGAGGAGGCGGAGAGATCAAGCGGGGTACCTCACGAGGTGCCCATGACGCAAGCCATGACGACCAAGGGCGCCAAGGGGGCGCCACAAGGCAGTGTCCTCCTTTCCTCTTTGGTGCAAAGGGAGCAAGCGCAGCGAGAGCATCAAGCAAAGGCGCCCATTTCGTGCAACAAGACCAAGACCAGCCCAACGGCAAGAAGGAAGTCATTGTGGAGCCCAAGCCAAGGCCACCACCAGAGCCTTTGACAAAGCGAGGACCAACTTTAGTCAGATAAGTGTACCAGATGTTCCCCTTTGATATGGCCAATGGTTGGCGCCCTTCCCTCTCAATATTTGGGAAGAGGCCCAGGGCCTCTGCCTATATAAGTAGAGCTAGCCACCATAGTAGAGGCATATCATCAGAGCTAGAGGCATCTGGGATAGACAGAGCTAGAGGCCAAGCAATCTAGATAGAGAAGAGCGGGAGCGATCGAACTCCTCCAAGCAGTTCATCGCCCAACCAAGAACAGACCCTCATGAGGCTGTTCTTCCTTGTATTGTTCATCACCATCAGCCCAAGAGGCAATCCACCACACCACAAACTAGAGTAGGGTATTACACCACAATGGTGGCCCGAACTAGTATAAACCTTGTGTCTCTTGTGTTGTTCCTTTCGTTGCTCAGATCCAAGCGAGGCGGCGGGGTGCAGGTAGGTAGAGGGCGAGATCTCTGCACGCACCCCAGTGTTCGAACCTCAAGGGTCTGCCGGAACCCAAAATCCGACAGTGTCCCCAACACACCTAATACAATGGTAAATTGTATAGGTGCACTAGTTCGGCGAAGAGATGGTGATACAAGTGCAAAATGGATGGTAGATAAGGGTTTTTGTAATCTGAAATAAAAAAACAGCAAGGTAACTATGGATAAAAGTGAGCGTAAACGGTATTGCAATGATTGGAAACAAGGCCTAGGGTTCATACTTTCGCTAGTGCGAGTTCTCTCAAAAATAATAACATAGATAGATCATATAACAATCCCTCAACATGCAACAAAGAGTCACTCCAAAGCCACTAATAGCGGAGAAAAACGTAGAGATTATGGTAGGGTACGAAACCACCTCAAAGCTATTCTTTCGGATCGATCTATAAAAGAGTTCGTACTAGAATAACACCTTAAGACACAAATTAACCAAAACCCTAATGTCACCTAGATACTCCATTGTCACCTCAAGTATCCGTGGGCATGATTATACGATATGCATCACACAATCTCAGATTCATCCAACCAACACAAAGTACTTCAAAGAGTGCCCCAAAGTTTCTACCGGAGAGTCAAGAACGTGTGCCAACCCTATGCATAGGTTCATGGCGGAACCCGCAAGTTGGTCACCAAAACATACATCAAGTGGCACATGATATCCCATTGTCACCATAGATAAACACGGCAAGACATACATCAAGTGTTCTCATAAAAGACTCAATCCGATAAGATAACTTCAAAGGGGAAACTCAATTCATCACAAGAGAGTAGAGGGGGAGAAACATCATAAGATCCGACTACAATAGCAAAGCTCTGGATACATCAAGATCATGCCATAGAGGGTACGAGAGAGAACACGAGAGAGATCAAACACATAGCTACTAGTACATACCCTCGGTCCCGAGGGTGAACTACTCCCTCCTCGTCATGGATAGCGCCGGATGATGAAGATGGCCACCGGTGATGGGTTCCTCCGGCTGTGGCGCCGGAACGGGCTCCCGAGAGGTTTTTGGTGGCTACAGAGGCTTGCAGCGGTGGAACTCCCGATCTATCTTCTGTTCTGGAAGTTTTACGATACGTAGGTATATATGGGTGCAAGGGGTACGTCGGTGGACCAAAGGGGGCCACGAGGCAGGGGGCGCGCCCTAGGGGGGTGGGCGCGCCCCCCACCCTCGTGACCACCTCCCTTCTTTCCTGACGTGCACTCCAAGTCCATCGGGTGGCTTTCCTTCCAAAAATAACTTCTCCAGTTGATTTCATTCCGTTTTGACTCCGTTTGATATTCCTTTTCCTCGAAATACTAAAATAGGCAAAAAACAAAGAATCTGGGCTGGGCCTCCGTTAATAGGTTAGTCCCAAAAGTAATATAAAAGTGGAAAATAAAGCCCAATATTGCCAAAAACAGTAGATAATATAGCATGGAGCAATCAAAAATTATAGATACGTTGGAGACATATCAAGCATCCCCAAGCTTAATTCATGCTCGTCCTCGAGTAGGTAAATGATAAAAAAGATAATTTTTGATGTGGAATGCTAGTTGGCATAATTTCATTGTAATTCTTCTTAATTCTGATATGAATATTCAGATCCGAAAGATTCAAGACAAAAGTTCATATTGACATAAAAATAATAATACTTCAAGCATACTAACTAAGCAATTATGTCTTCTCAAAATAACATGGCCAATGAAAGTTCACCCCTACAAAATCATATAGTTTAGTCATGCTCCATTTTCGTCACACAAGAATGCTCTCATCATGCACAACCCCGTTGACAAGCCAAGCAATTGTTTCATACTCTAGTAATCTCAAACTTATAAACCTTCACGCAATACATGAGCGCGAGCCATGGACATAGCACTATGGGTGGAATAGAATATAATGATGGGGGTTATGTGGAGAAGACAAAAAAAGGAGAAGATCTTACATCAACAAGGCTAATCAACGGGCTATGGAAATGCCCATCAATTGATGTTAATGCAAGGAGTAGGGATTGCCATGCAACGGATGCACTAGAGCTATAAATGTATGAAAGCTCAACAAAAGAAACTAAGTGGGTGTGCATCCAACTTGCTTGCTCACGAAGACCTAGGGCATTTGAGGAAGACCATCGTTGGAATATAAAAGCCAAGTTCTATAATGAAAAATTCCACTAGTATATGAAAGTGACAACATATGAAACTCTCTATATGAAAAACATGGTGCTACTTTGAAGCACAATATATGAGACTCACTACATGAAGAACAAGGTGCTACTTTGAAGCACAAGTGTGGAAAAAAGGATAGTAGCATTGCCCCTTTTATTTTTATTTTTATATATATTTTTATTTTTATATATATTTTTATTTTTTTTGGGCCTTGTTTTTTTTTTCTTTGGCCTTTCTCTTTTTTTTGGGACAATGCTCTATTAAATGATGATCGTCACACTTCTATTTATTTACAACTCAATGATTACAACTCGATACTAGAACATTCCTGCGGTGTACCGGGATATGCAATGAATCAAGAGTGACATGTATGAAAGAATTATGAACGGTGGCTTTGCCACAAATACTATGCCAACTACATGATCATGCTAAGCAACATGACAATGATGAATGTGTCATGAAGAACGGTATGGTGGAAAGTTGCATGGCAATATATCTCGGAATGGCTATGGAAGTGCCATAATAGGTAGGTATGGTGGCTGTTTTGAGGAAGATATAAGGAGGTTTATGTGTGAAAGAGCGTATCATATCACGGGGTTTGGATACACCGGCGAAGTTTGCACCAACTCTCAATGTGAGAAAGGGCAATGCACGGTATCGAAGAGGCTAGCAATGATGGAAGGTTGAGAGTGCGTATAATCCTTGGACGCAACATTAGTCATAAAGAACTCACATACTTATTGCAAAAATCTACAAGCCATCAAAAACCAAAGCACTACGCGCATGCTCCTAGGGGGATAGATTGGTAGGAAAAGACCATCGTCATTCCCCGACTGCCACTCATAAGGAGGACAATCAAATAACACCTCATGTTTCAAATTTGTTACATAACGTTTACCATATGTGCATGCTACAGGACTTGCAAACTTCAACACAAGCATTTCTCAAATTCACAACTACTCGACTAGCACGACTTTGATATTATTACCTCCATATCTCAAAACAATTATCAAGCATCAAACTTTTCTTAGTATTCAACACACTCATAAGAATTCTTACAAATATTTTATGCTTAGCATATTAGGATTATTTAAGCAAATTACCATGCTATTTAAGACTCTCAAAATAATCTAAGTGAAGCATGAGAGAACATCTATTTATTCAAAATAAAACTACCACCATGCTCTAAAAGATATAAGTGAAGTACTAGAGCAATAACAAAAACTACTCCGAAAGATATAAGTGAAGATCAATGAGTAGTCGAATAATTATGCAACTATGTGAAGACTCTCCCATTTAATAATTTTAGATCTTGATACTTTATTCAAACATAAAGCAAAGCTAAATAAAACTACATTGCAAGGATAGCACAACTCATGTGAAGAAGCAAAAACTTAGGCTCAACCAATACTAACCGATAGTTGTTGAAGAAGAAAGTGGGATGCCTACCGGGGCATCCCCAAGCTTAGATGCTTGAGACTTCTTGAAATATTATCTTGTGGTGCCTTGGGCATCCCCAAGCTTGAACTTTTGTGTCTCCTTAATTCCCCTCATATCATGGTTTCTCTTTTTATCAAAAGCTTCATTCACAACAAACTCAACAAGAACTCGTGAGATAGGTTAGTATAAACCAATGCAAAACCTTATCATTTTCTACTGTAACAAATCATTTAAATTATTATTCAACATTGAATACTAAATGCCTCTGCATATTTAATACTCCTATCCTCAAATAGAATCATTAAACAAGCAAACATATGCAAACAATGCAAACATAACAGCAATCTGCCAAAACAGTACAGTCTGTAAAGAATGCAAGAGTATCAATACTTCTCTGACTCCAAAAATTATGAACTAAAATTCCCACTGTAATAAATTTATCAGATCTCGATATGCAAAAATATTCAACATTATACCACTCTCTGACTTTTCTAGGGAATTTTTGCAACAGCGGTAAACTTTCTGTTTTCAAACAGCAACATGTATACTAGCAAAATAAGCATGGCAAAGGCTATCCTTTATTTTTTATTGAAACTAAAGATGCAAAACAATAATATAATTAACAGCAAGCAAATACTAACAAAACAAAATGATTCTCCAAGCAAAACACATATCATGTGGTGAATAAAAATATAGCTCCAAGTAAAGTTACCAATGAACGAAGACGAAAGAGGGGATGCCTTCCGGGGCATCCCCAAGCTTAGGCTCTTGGTTGTCCTTGAATATTACTTTGGGGTGCCTTGGGCATCCCCAATCTTAGGCTCTTGCCACTCCTTATTCCGTAGTCCAACGAATCTTTACCCAAAACTTGAAAACTTCACAACACAAAATTTAACAGAAAACTCGTGAGCCCCGTTAGCGAAAGAAAACAAAAGACCACTTCAAGGTACTGTAATGAACTCATTATTTATTTATATTGGTGTTAAACCTAATGTACTCCAACTTTTCTATGGTTTGTAAACTATTTTACTAGCCATAGATTCATCAAAATAAGCAAACAACACATAGAAAACAGAATCTGTCAAAAACATAACAGTCTGTAGTAATCTGAAGCTAACGCAAACTCCTGGAACTCCAAAAATTCTAAAATAAACTGGTGGACCTGAGGAATTTGTCTAGTAATCATCTTCAAAAAGAATCAACTAAATATCACTCTTCAGTAAAAAGTTATAGCTAATCTCGTGGGCGCTAAAATTTCTGTTTTTTACAGCATGATCATAAAGACTTCACCCAAGTCTTCCCAAAGGTTCTACTTGGCACAAACACTAATTAAAACATAAAACGACATCTAAACAGAAGCTAGATAGATTATTTATTCCTAAACAGAACCAAAAATCAAGAAACTAAAATAAAATTGGGTTGCCTCCCAACAAGCGCTATCGTTTAACGCCCCTAGCTAGGCATGATGATTTCAAAGATGCTCACATAAAAGATAAGAATTGAAACATAAAGAGAGCATCATGAAGAATATGTCTAGCACATTTAAGCCTAACCCACTTCCTATGCATAGGGATTTTGTGAGCAAACAACTTATGGGAACAATGACCAACTAGCCTAGGAAGGTAAAACAAGCATAGCTTCAAGATTTTAAGCACAGAGAGGAAACTTGACATTATTGCAATTCCTAGAAGCATATGTTCCTCCCTCATAATAATGTTCAGTAGCATCATGAATGATTCAACAATATAACCAACACCTAAAGCATTCTTTTCATGATCTACAAGCATAGAAAATTTACTACTCTCCACATAAGCAAAATTCTTCTCATGAATAGTAGTGGGAGCAAACTCAACAAAATAACTATGATATGATTGAAAATTAAGATCAAGATGACAAGTTTCATGGTTATCATTATTATTTATATCATACGTGTCATCACAATAATCATAATACATAGGAAGCATGCTTTCATCATAGTAAGTTTGCTCATCAAAGCTTGGGGGACAAAAAATATCATCTTCATCAAACATAGCTTCCCCAAGCTTGTGGCTTTGCATATCATTAGCATCATGGATATTCAAGGAATTCATACTAACAACATTGCAATCATGCTCATCGTTCACATATTTCATGCCAAGCATTCTATGTAATTCTTCTTCTAGTACTTGAGCACAATTTTACTTCCCATCATTTTCACGAAAGACATTAAAAAGATGAAGCATATGAGGCACTCTCAATTCCATTTTTTTGTAGTTTTCTTTTATAAACTAGACTAGTGCTAAAACAAGAAACAAAAAGATTCGATTGCAAGATCTAAAGATATACCTTCAAGCACTAGCCTCCCCGGCAACGGTGCCAGAAAAGAGCTTGATGTCTACTACACAACCTTCTTCTTGTAAACGTTGTTGGGCCTGCAAGTGCACAGGTTTGTAGGACAGTAGCAAATTTCCCTCAAGTGGATGACCTAAGGTTTATCAATCCGTACGAGGCGTAGGATGAAGATGGTCTCTCTCAAACAACCCTGCAACCAAATAACAAAGAGTCTCTTGTGTCCCCAACACACCTAATACAATGGTAAATTATATAGGTGCACTAGTTCGGCGAAGAGATGGTGATACAAGTGCAAAATGGATGGTAGATAAAGGTTTTTGTAATCTCAAATAAAAAAAACAGCAAGGTAACTAAGGATAGAAGTTAGCGTAAATGGTATTGCAATAATAGGAAACAAGGCCTAGGGTTCATACTTTCGCTAGTGCAAGTTCTCTCAACAATAATAACATAGATAGATCATATAACAATCCCTCAACATGCAACAAAGAGTCACTCCAAAGCCACTAATAGCGGAGAACAAACATAGAGATTATGGTAGGGTACGAAACCACCTCAAAGCTATTCTTTCGGATCGATCTATAAAAGAGTTCGTACTAGAATAACACCTTAAGACACAAATCAACCAAAACCCTAATGTCACCTAGATACTCCATTGTCACCTCAAGTATCCGTGGGCATGATTATACGATATGCATCACACAATCTCAGATTCATCCAACCAACACAAAGTACTTCAAAGAGTGCCCCAAAGTTTCTACCGGAGAGTCAAGAACGTGTGCCAACCCCTATGCATAGGTTCATGGGCGGAACCCGCAAGTTGGTCACCAAAACATACATCAAGTGGCACATGATATACCATTGTCACCACAGATAAACACGGCAAGACATACATCAAGTGTTCTCATAAAAGACTCAATCCGATAAGATAACTTCAAAGGGGAAACTCAAGTCATCACAAGAGAGTAGAGGGGGAGAAACATCATAAGATCCAACTACAATAGCAAAGCTCGGATACATCAAGATTGTGCCATAGAGGGAACACGAGAGAGAACACGAGAGAGATCAAACACATAGCTACTAGTACATACCCTCAGTCCCGAGGGTGAACTACTCCCCTCGTCATGGATAGCGCCGGATGATGAAGATGGCCACCGGTGATGGGTTCCTCCCATAGGCGCCAGAACGGGCTCCCGAGAGGTTTTTGGTGGCTACAGAGGCTTGCAGTGGCAGAACTCCCGATCTATCTTCTGTTCTGGAAGTTTTATGATACGTAGGTATATATGGGTGCAAGGGGTACGTCGGTGGACCGAAGGGGGGCCACGAGGCAGGGGGGCGCGCCCTAGGGGGGTGGGCGCGCCCTAGGGGGGTGGGCGCGCCCCCCGCCCTCGTGAGCACCTCCCTTCTTTCCTGACGTGCACTCCAAGTCCATCGGGTGGCTTTCCTTCCAAAAATAACTTCTCCAATTGATTTCGTTCCATTTTGACTCCGTTTGATATTCCTTTTCCTCGAAATACTAAAATAGGCAAAAAACAAAGAATTTGGGCCGGGCCTCCGTTAATAGGTTAGTCCCAAAAGTAATATAAAGTGGAAAATAAAGCCCAATATTGCCCAAAACAGTAGATAATATTACATGGAGCAATCAAAAATTATAGATACGTTGGAGACGTATCAACGTGTTACTAATCTATAGACTTATATGATTGTTGGTTTCAAGCCCGAGTTCAGTTCCTACTACTTCTGTGTGTTACAGTTGATCTCAAAACTTTGATATTGTGATATTAAGTGGTTATGCCACCATTTTGCAGGATGTCTCAAATCATTTTGAGCATTTACAGCCGTTATGCTGTCCGAGTCATCCCAGGTTTCTAAATAGTCTGATGCATTTGCAAAACCCTTCTTTCCGTTCCCGATGTCCCTTTGGGCCAGGTTAATCACACTAATTGCTTAGTTGAGGTATTCTATTGCCTCGACATATATGTTGGAGTTATTATTATGACCCTAGGTGTTTTCGGGAGTCACCTAGTAATCTAGCCATATTTTGTGTTCCCAGCGTGATGATTCTGGCCACCATTCTCGAAAGCATCCCGTGATGCCATTTAGTTAGTAGGCATTCTACTCCTGGGTTCTTGAACCCAAGATTCACCCTACTTACTTCATGCTGATAGCGTTTGCTCGATCCTTTAGGTTATTAGTAACCTTTGCATTAGTCCTCGAGGTCCGTGGTATTTCCTTCTTCGAAATACTATGAATCACTTATGGCAGAAGTTTGTTGGATCAAAAGATCACAACAGAAGTGCTCTTAATGAGTTCTCGATTCTATATTGTGACTATGCCAGTTCAACCTTTCTGCATGGGTTATCTGGAAGAAATAGCATACTAATCCATGCATCCATAACTCAGAAAATCATATGTTCTTTGAGTTTTACCTCATTAGTTGTTTTCTGATCTCCGTCTATCAGTTTGTAGTCAGGAATAGTCATGCACTCGCGTTATCAATTCCTATTACTCGTGTGGTTCGTCGGTTCGTCAAGCCATTCTATTCCAGAATGACTAGGAGGAACAAACTCCAGTACCTTATCCATTTCCAGGATTGGGTCAAAGCAGTTGTATCCCACAGATCAAAATGCCAATCCAGCTTTTGTTCTGTTCTACCTCGAAGTATCACCCTCTTTCATAACAAGAGTATCGTGAGAATTGAACACCCTCTTATGAATTCTTGATGTAGTGATATTTCTCGCCATCGTTGTTCATTCCTCGGTCCCTATGTTATTGCAACCAGAATACCGAAAAATGAACCATGATGTGTGAAATCAATATCCCTAGCAACTCTGTTGCTTGGTATTTAATGGACAATAATCTCATTCTTAGCGTGTTGGTTGTTGAATCATCACCCTAAGGTTGATCGTGCCACCTAGTACATTTTCCCTGGTGCACCCTTTGATCAAGAGTTAGGATTGTGTCAATCCTTGCTTACTTGATCACATCATCTTGCCTCAAAAGCGAGATTGCTCCCGAGCTTAATAAACATATCGGTGGTTCGTGATTTTCCGAAAATCTTCTCGGAAGTGTTACCAGGTTGTCACCTGACCGCTATGTTGAGTTCGTGATCGAGTTGGTTTTTTGTAAACCAGCCATTCTCCAAGAATCTGTGCCGGTTACCCCCTGAGCTAGTTGGTTAAGCTAAACAATAACTTGGAGAGTTGGAAGATAAAAACTTGCCAGCTCAGTTCATTTCAAGGGATATTTTTGTGTGTGTTGAAGATAGATGATATCTTCATCGATTGATCCATATGATCAGTTGTTGGACCTATTGTCGTATCAAAACTTTGATTTGAGTATGGGCTATCATCAAATCAAATCAGAACCAACGATGTTCATAATGTTGTCTTACTTGTGGTTGATCTCTCGAGCATACACCATTATATCTTTTGGGTCTGACCAATGTTATCACTTGTTCACATAATTATGGAATTCCATATCCATGGAAACTTGGATGAATTGTTGTTGAGCCCACCAGCAACACTACTACCTTCTCCATGATTCGTGTTGAACATCCAGCTAGTATTGGAAACTTTGTAAGCATTGCCTTCATGTTCCGCTCATGAGGTATACATTTGGATGAAAGAAGTGGCTTCCTCTAATTCACGTGCATTTGATGTAAGTTGCCGCCGTGGATTCAAGAAATCTTATTTTTGCTTCCTCCGGAATCATCCCAAGTTAGTCACGCATATGTGCAAAGTACTCTATGGTTTGATAGGTTGGCCCCTCCATTCCATATGTGTTCCCTAGCACACCAAGCCACTGATTGATTTGTTCAAGGAAAAGAAGTTCCTTCTTAAGAGCAAGACTTATACAAGGACTTCGATATCCTCGATGATGGTTCCCCACCTGAACTCGGTAGTGTTTTGTTGTAAGACTTCTACGTGATCATGCTTGTCTTGGACATCATGTTCACATGTATGTAGCAGAATCAGCTCATGTTTTGGAGCTTGCTATCATAGTTCATTTCCTGAGAATCTCGCAACATCATCTCGTCGATTTGTGTTGCAAAATTTCTTTTCCAGACATGCTATCTGAAATGTTCCGTTACCAACTAGATCTGAATCTCGCATGATATGATGGTTGGAGCTATTCCAAGATCTATGATGTAGGTCCCGACAAGGTTGATGTTCTGGCCGACACACCTAGCCGGAAGATCTATCATTGTAGTATCTTGATTGAGCAATTTTTTCCATCTTCTCCATGAGGATTTCGTGCGACTTATTGTAGAAGTTGCTCCCTAGGAATTTTCGTGCTCTCAGTTTCTTCGATTACCCTATAACCACTCAAACAGGGGAATCACTCTCGACTGTTGAGTTTTTTTCCCAGTTACTAGAATCATTCCCAGCATTCGCATTTTGTTCTCAGCTTTACACCCGACGCTGTGCCATTTTACTATGGGCTGCCCTTCTCAGCATTTGTTGTTCAGGATCATCTTCAAAAGTGGTCCTACCATGGGTCCCATCCATTTCCGATGATAAGCAAAAGCATCCATTGTGTTGTCTTCAACAAGGTAGTCCACATCGTCCATCCTAGTCCGAGTATGTCATTCTTTTGAACTCCTTCAAATGATCGAATGTGATTGCCTTAGGTTGGTATAAAGAGTCTCAATGATCTATGAATCAAAAGTAATTCTTTTTGACACTTAAGGGAATATTTCTGCGATTCACCTTCCTTAAGATGTCTCATTATGGTATCATGGCAACTCAACTCCTCGCTACATTGACAACCGTTCACCACCATCTTAGGTGTGGAATTGTTGCCTACCTAGTGAACCTTTGTCATGTGTTTCACTCCATCCCTCTGGACGTATGCTTCGTGTCTCAGCTCGAGAGTTGTTTCAGCGTCTCGCTCCATGAGTTGATCCTGAGTTGTTCGATCTTCGATAAGATCGATCCTTCTAGAGTTTTCTCTTTCCTCTCATTGTCATGTTAGTTGGAGTTCTTGGGGCAAGACATCGAGACAATTATGGTGATCGAATCAACGGTATTATGAAGTGCCACCTGGATCATGAAGATTGTGTTAGTTTGCATTTCCCTTCCATCTTACCCTACGCTTGAATCTCGGGATGAGATTCTTGCTTAGTGGGGGTGAGTTGTCACATCCCTAGTTCTGGTATGCTCTGAGCTAGCTAGTCATGTGTTACATCATGTTTAAATTCTTTTCAATTTGAATTGGGGATTGTTAAACCCTAGCACCAAATGAAATGCAACTAGGATAAAAATAAAAATATTTTCAAAGACCCCAAAATGCCCTTTGAAAATGTTCATGATTTATGATAAAGGTGAAAACCTCTGCCAAAAATGATGAGCATATTTCTTGGCCATTTATGGATTTTTGAATTAATCCATATTGTATTTGAGTTGGAGGAAATAAAATCTATAACTAATTTTATAGCTCCAAATATTTTGAAAGTAATTGTGGATCGCTGGTATATTGCAGAGAGCTCCCACAAATAATCTCAGAATTTATATAAATGGTTTAGTTTTCAAACTAAATCAAAACAGAGAAAAATAAATAGAAAATAAGAAATAAAGGAGAGAGAGAGAAAGTACCTGGTCTCACCTGTGCAGTCCACTCATCAGGCGTGCCCATCGCCCAGCGCCATTGCCGTCCTCCTGGCGCCAATGGATGTATGCGCGTTCGACGCGCTGCTTTCTCCCCGCACCACACCACCTACCTGCCTGGCCGCCCGAGGCCATCACGACGCCGCGAAACACCTCGCCGCTGTCGTCTGGATCGCACCGACCCGCTCGTCTCTTTCCCCCTGCCCCTCCCTCGCCGTTCCCCACCTCACCGAACGCGCGCGCCACCGCCGACTAGCACCATCGCGGCCATCGCCTCTCCCTCGTCCCCTTGAGCAGTCCAGAAGATCCGCCTCGTCGCCCTAGTCCTCTACGCCGAGCCACGCGGCGCCGGACGCCTCGAAGCACCTTCCCCGACCCCTTCATCCTCCTCGGGTCGTCGGAGATCCGCCTTGCCACCCTGCTCGCTCCGACACCTCCCCGGCCCCGCCGTCTGCACTGGAAGACTCGCCATGAGCCACTCAACCTCTCCCCTCCGCCTTTTTCTTCACGTGACGCCTCAGAAGCCGCTGCCTCATGAAAGCACCCGGCCGCTGGCCCGCCATGGCCGGGCGAGCCTGCGCCCTCGAGCCCCTCCGCTTCCTACTAGTTGCTCCGAGTGCTCCTGCTGCCCATTAGGTGCCGCTTAGCACCTCCGCTCGCCGCTTAAGCCGCAAAGACTCGCCACAAGATAGCTGCGGTTCGCCGGGCCATTGCCGTTTTTGCCATCGCCGCCAGTAGTCCGCCTGACACCGCCATGCCACCACCCGACGCGGCTCGTCGCCTCCAGATCCAGAGAGCCCAACGGCGCCTCGAACGGTGCCTCAGAGGTGAAATCCGAGGTGCCTGGCTGCACCGGCCTCGCCGGGCAGGTTTGACTCTGCTTCGACTGGGTTTGACCACTGGTTTGACCTCCCCTGACATGTGGACCCAAGCCCCTAACTCTTGATTAATTAGAGCTAACTAATTTAGTTAACTAAACAAGTCACTGACATGTGGGCCCCATCCTGCTAACAACCTGGTTAGGGTTAATTTAGCACTAACTAACTCGCTTAGTTGATCGAGTCATCGACTGATGGGTCCCATTGGTCAGGTTTGACCTGGTCGACGCCTTTGTTGACTGCTGGTGTCATAGTGACGCAGCTTAATTATTTTCTGGATTTATTCTTATTTAGGAAATTTTAAAATAGAGCTAACTTCTAAAGATCATAGAAATTAATCTGTAACTCCAAATGCAAAGTGTTATATATGAAAAATGATCAGAAAAATCCAATCTATCCATCTGTACTGGTTTCATGCATGTTTAAACAAGTTAACTTGCTGTTTAGTGCAAAACATGATAAGGCACTATTTAAGATCACAAATGAGTTTCAACTTTGAATCTTTGGTTCAAAATAGCTCAAACCCATCTGGTTATAGTTGCATTAGCCCAACACACTCATTTTACCATGTCATGATCATGCATCATATTGTGCATTGCATTGATTGTGTTTCTCTCTCTGTTGCCGGTATTTGTCCCCTCTCGATAAACGTGGTTTCGATGATGAGTTCGATGACACCGATGAAGAACTATACTATCTTCGAAGTGCCAGCAAGCAAAACCCCTTGTTCATTCCGATATAATCCCACTCTCTCGCTCCGCTCTCTTTTTCTTGCATTAGGACAACATCGATTCAATCGCTATATGTCATGTAGCTGAACCCTTTTCTCGTGATGACTGTCATTGCCACAAAGAAGTAGATGAAACCCACTAGCATGAGTAGGAGTTGTTTGAGCCCTGATGTGCCTACTCATTCATGCTTGTTTGTCATGCCTACTACTGCTTAGAGTTGAGTCAGGTCTGATTCATCGGGGTTGAATTGGAATGGTGATGAACATGTCCTACTGGGTGTGAGCTAAGTGTGTGAACATGATTTGGTAAAGGTATCGATGAGAAGCCATGTAGGAGTACATGGTGGGTTGTTTCATTGGAACCATCCTTAAGCACTGAGATTTGTATGTGTGATTTAAGATTCAGCTACTACCATGCATTGGGCCCGAAACCAATGGACCCTCTCGGCTTCTCATCCACCCTTGTCCTCCGTCTGTGAGTTGCAAGTAGTTTCGTGTTTGTAGTATCTTGGAGGCCGTGCATAGCGCCGACCCGAGGGGTGGGCGTGATGCGGTAGGCACGTGGTCGGGCATGCCAGCGCCTGCTTGGTGTCTCGGAACCTCAGTACACATCGCTCGGGGTCAGTATGTGGAAACCTCGGCCGGACTCCTGCGGATGGAACCTGAATAGGCGATAAACCTGGACTAGAGACTTGAGTGTTTAGGTAGGCCATGGCCGACACCTCGATGGGCTTCCGCTTGAAGGTTGCCGAGTACATGTCGTGGTAAACGGCGATAAGTGATGAGAGCGTGTGAAGAAGTACACCGCAGGTTAACATCATCTATTCGAATAGCCGTCCATGTAAAGGACTACTTGGTTGCCTATACAGTTCATAGACAAGTGAAAGTGGATACTCTAAAATGCGCAAGATAAGTGTGAGTGCTATGGATGGCGTTCTCGTAGGGAGACGGGAGCGGATCCCTAGTGGTGTATTGATATGGTGAATATGTGGACTCGTGCGCCACCTCAAAAGAGTTACTTGCAATCGTAGTTTAGGATAGCCACCGAGTCAAAGCTGGCTTGCCGCAGCTTAAACTCCACTACCCCTTTGTTGATACCGATGCATATGTAGTTAGTTCGATGTAAGTCTTCCGGGTACATTTGTACTCACGCTTGCCTATTTTATGTTTTTTGCAGAGACGCTGCCTTTGCTAGTAGTTCCGCGTGGACTTCGATGTTTAGCTTGTTACTTCAGCTACGATCTTGTGCCCTTGACAGGGTCTTGTAGACAGTCAGGCTTCTCAGCCTTCTTCATTTGTAGTCGTCTGTACTCAGACAAGTTAAGCTTCCGCATGTGCTTGTTGTTTGTATGCTCTGTATGTTGGGGTCATGAGACCCATGTTTGTAATACTTGGCTCCTCGGAGCCTAATGAATAATACTTGAGTCGTAGAGTTATGTTGTGATGCCATGTTGTATTTACACATATCGAGCATATTGCGTGTATGATTGAAATGCTTGGTATGTGTGGGATCCGACAACCTAGTTGTTTATCCTTGGTAGCCTCTCTTATGGGGAAATGTAGTCCTGTGCTTCCATGAGCCATAGTAGTCCGCCATACCGATTCACCGGAGTCCTCGCTTAGCCCAAAGACTATCGCTTCGGAACACTTGATCGGCCGGCATGTGATTCACCTCGTTCCTTTGTTCCGTCCCTTTGGGGAAATGTCACGCTGGTGACATCCGGAGTCCTGCCTAGCTCACATGTACCGGGTTCCTGAGTCCTCGTTAGCCCAAAGTGCTACAGCCCGGATTCAGCACGCCGACCGACATGCTCGATGTTGATTCATGTATGTCTCCGTCTCGTAAGTTAGCGCCACTTTGGGTTCATGACTAGTCATGTCAGCCCAGGTTCTTTGTCATATGGATGCTAGCGACACTATCATATACGTGAGCCAAAAGGCGCAAACGGTCCCGGGCCATGGTAAGGCGACACCCGTGGGAATACCGTGCGTGAGGCCGCAAAGTGATATGAGGTGTTACCGGCTAGATCGATGTGACTTGGGATCGGGGTCCTGACAAGAAGATGGGCACCGGAAGTGGGCCAGGGTGCCCACTACCCACGAGGGCGCGCCACGGGGGGTAGGCGCGCCCTGGTGCCCAATGGGAACCTGGGTGACCCCCTCTGGTTTATCTTTTCTCCAATATATTTTATATATTCCAAAATAATTCTCCGTGAAATTTCAGCTTATTTGGAGATGTTCAGAATAGGTATCTCTGACGTAGCTTTTTCAGGTTCAGAATTCCAGCTGCGTGTATTCTCCCTCGTTGTGTAAACCTTGCATATTATAAGAGAAAAGACATTAGAATTACTCCACAAAGTTTTATATTGAATAAAAACACTATAAATAACAGCAAGAAAACATGATGCAAAATGAACGTATCAATCGTTGGCCTCCTTCGCGAGGAGGCCTTCTCCGCAACGTCGGTTCTTCAATCATGTTTGAGGGCCCCAATGTTCGCTATCTTTGCATTTTGGGCATTGTTGTTGTTCCCGGGCACCCTTGTATCATTCCAGAGTTTGTTCTTTGTGTTGTCCCATGTTGTGTTGAGTTGTATCATTGGTTGTAAGGGCTTCATTGATTTAAAGCCGGACATCAGCATCTTTTCTTGGAAAAAGCTTGGCATGATGACTTTCCTCGGAATAAAGAACAAACCTCAACGCAGGGGATTAGGGCATCTCCAACGCTAACCCTCAAACCGTCTGGACCGCGCGGTCCGGACGTGTTTTTCCATCCAACACGGGACTGTATCGGTCCACCGATCGGTCCATACGTGCTTTTTCCCGCAAACCGGAAACAAACTAGGGGGCTTTGCGGGCTTTCGGACAGCTGCCACACCCAGTTTTTGACTGCCTTGGGCCACCCAAAAACCCTCCCTCTCTGTGCCCTTTCTCGCCCGAAGCCAGCTGCCCACATTCATGTCACTCTAGAGTGGATGCTCCGCATTGACGCCAGCCCAGAGCAGACATGACCTCTCGCTAGTGCCAACATTGAAGTGGCTCATCGGCCGAGGGCGCCCCCTGGGCCATGTCTCCGGTTTTCACGCTTGTTCAATGCCGGAGAGACGTTTACGGGACAGGGTAGATATCTACCACGCCCGTTCAATGCACGTCCCTCCGTCTACCGCCTTTAAACAAGATCACCGACTAAGAAACCAACTCTGGCGCATGCACGTTGACACGCCTGTTGGGGAACGCAGTAATTTCAAAAAAATCATACGCACACGCAAGATCCATCTAGGTGATGCATAGCAACGAGAGGGGAGAGTGTTGTCCACGTACCCTCATTGATCGAAAGCGGAAGCGTTATGACAACACGGTTGATGTAGCTATATGTCTTCACGATCCGACCAATCCTAGTACCGAAAGTGCGGCACCTCTGTGATCTGCACACGTTCAGCTCGATGACGTCCCACGAACTCTAGATCTAGCTCGGGTCGAGGGAGAGTTTCGTCAGCACGACGGCGTGATGACGGTGATGATGAAGTTACCGACGCAGGGCTTCGCCTAAGCACTACAACGATATGACCGAGGTGGAAATCTGTGGAGGGGGGCACCGCACATGGCTAAACAATCAACTTATGTGTCTATGGGGTGCCCCCATCCCCCTATATAAAGGAGTGGAGGAGGGGAGGGTCGGCCCTCTCATGGCGCGCCCAAGGGGGGAGTCCTACTCCCGGTGGGAGTAGGATTCCCCCTTCCCTAGTTGGAGTAGGAGAAGAAGGAAGGAGGAGAGAGGGAGAAGGAAAGGGGGGCCGGCCCCACACCCCAATTTGGATTGGGCTTGGGGGGCGCCCCACCTTGGCTGCCTCCTCCTCTCTCTTACTAATGCCCAATAAGGCCCATAGACTCCCCGGGGGGTTCCGGTAACCCTCTGGTACTCCGGTAAATGCCCGAACTCACTCGGAACCATTCCGATGTCCAAACATAGCCTTCCAATATATCCCCCCGTTCCGGTAACCCTCTGGTACTCCGGTAAATGCCCGAACTCACTCGGAACCATTCCGATGTCCAAACATAGCCTTCCAATATATCGATCTTTATGTCTCGACCATTTTGAGACTCCTCATCATGTCCATGATCACATCCGGTACTCCGAACAACCTTTGGTTCATCAAAACACATAAACTCATAATACGGATCGTCATCGAACGAAGCATGCGGAGCCTACGGGTTCGAGAACTATGCAGACATGACCGAGACTCGTCTCTGGTCAATAACCAATAGCAGAACCTGGATGCTCATATTGGTTCCTACATATTCTACGAAGATCTTTATCGATCAAACCGCATAACAACATACGTTGTTCCCTTTGTCATCGGTGTGTTACTTGCCCGAGATTCGATCGTCGGTATCCTCATACCTAGTTCAATCTTGTTACCGGCAAGTCTCTTTACTCGTTCCTTAATGCATCATCCCACAACTAACTCATTAGTCACATTGCTTGTAAGGCTTATAGTGATGTGCATTACCGAGAGGGCCCAGAGATACCTCTCCGACAATCGGAGTGACAAATTCTAATCTCGATATATGCCAACTCAACAACACAACCGAAGACACCTGTAGAGCATATTTATAATCACCCAGTTACGTTGTGACGTTTGATAGCACACAAAGTGTTCCTCCGGTATTCGGGGGTTGCATAATCTCATAGTCATAGGAACATGTATAATTCATGAAGAAAGCAATGGCAACAAACTAAACGATCATCGTGCTAAGCTAACGGATGGGTCAAGACAATCACATCATTCTGTAATGATGTGATCCCGTTAATCAATGACAACTCATGTCTATGGCTAGGAAACTTAACCATCTTTGATTCAACGAGCTAGTCAAGTAGAGGCATACTAGTGACACTCTGTTTGTCACACATGTACTAAGTTTCCGGTTAATACAATTCTAGCATGAATAATAAACATTTATCATGATATAAGGAAATATAAATAACAACTTTATTATTGCCTCTAGGGCATATTTCCTTGCCTCCGCTTGCACTAGAGTCAATAATCTAGATTACACAAGAATGATTCTAACACCCATGGAGTTTTGTGTTGATCATGTTTTGCTCGTGAGAGAGGCTTAGTCAATCGGTTCAGAACATTCAGATCCGTATGTATCTTGCAAATCTCTATGTCTCCCTCCTTGACTTGATCGCGGATGGAATTAAAGCGTCTCTTGATGTGCTTGGTTCTCTTGTGAAATCTGGATTCCTTTGCCAAGCCAATTGCACCAGTATTGTCACAAAATATTTTCATTGGACCGGATGCACTAGGTATGACACCAAGATCGGATATGAACTCCTTCATCCAGACTCCTTCATTTGCTGCTTCCGAAGCAGCTATGTACTCCCTTCACACGTAGATCCCGCCACGACGCTTTACTTGGAACTGCACCAACTTACAGCTCCACCGTTCAATATAAATACGTATCCGGTTTGTGACTTAGAGTCATCTGGATCAATGTCAAAACTTGCATCGACGTAACCATTTACGACGACTTCTTTTTCACCTTCATAAACGAGAAACATATCCTTAGTCATTTTCAGGTATTTCAGGATGTTCTTGATCACCGCCGAAAGTGATCCACTCTGGATTACTTTGGTACCTCCTGCTAAACTAATAGCAAGGCACACATCGTGTCCGTACACAACATTGCATACATGATAGAGCCTATGCCTAAAGCATAGGGAACATCTTTCATTTTCTCTCTATCTTCTGCAGTTGGTCGGGCATTGAGTCTTACTCAACTTCACACCTTGTAAATACGTGCAATAACCCTTTCTTTGCTTGATCCATATTGAACTTCTTCAAAACTTTGTCAAGGTATGTGCTTTGTGAAAGTCCAATTAAGCCGCCTTGATCTATCTCTATAGATCTTGATGCCCAATATATAAGCAGCTTCACCGAGGTCCTTCATTGAAAAACTCATATTCAAATATCCTTTTATGCTATCCAGAAATTCTATATCATTTCCAATCAACAATATGTCATCCACATATAATATTAGAAATGCTACAGAGCTCCCACTCACTTTCTTGTAAATACAAAGCTTCTCCAAAAGTCTCAGATAAAACCATATGCTTTGATCACACTATCAAAACGCTTATTCCAACTCCGAGATGCTTGCACCAGTCCATAAATGGAGCTTGCACACTTTGTTAGCATCCTTTGGATTGATAAAACCTTCAGGTTGCATCATATACAACTCTTCTTCCAGAAATCCATTAAGGAATGCAGTCTTTACATCCATTTGCCAAATTTCATAGTCATAAAATGTAGCAATTGCTAACATGATTCGGACGGACTTAAGCATCGCTACGGGTGAGAAGGTCTCATTGTAGTCAACTCCTTGAACTTGTCAAAAACCTTTCGCAACAAGTCGAGCTTTGTAGACAGTAACATTACCGTCAGTGTCTGTCTTCTTCTTGAAGATCGATTTATTCTCGATGGCTTGTCGATCATCGGGCAAGTCAACCAAAGTCCACACTTTGTTTTCATACATGGATCCCATCTCAGATTTCATGGCCTCAAGCCATTTCGCGGAATCTGGGATCATCATCGCTTCCTCATAGTTCGTAGGTTCGTCATGGTCAAGTAACATGACCTCCAGAACTGGATTACCGTACCACTCTGGTGCGGATCTTACATCGGTCGACTCCACGAGGTTCAAGAGTAACTTGATCCGAAGTTACATGATCATCATCATTAGCTTCCTCACTAATTGGTGTAGTAGTCACATGAAATGATTTACGTGATGAACTACTTTCCAATAAGGGAGCAGTATGATTACCTCATCAAGTTCTACTTTCCTCCCACTCACTTCTTTCGAGAGAAACTCTTTCTCTAGAAAGGATCCATTCTTAGCACCGAATGTCTTGCCTTCGGATCTGTGATAGAAGGTGTATGATACGTCCATTTTGCATCATGCTTTTATATCAATATTTATTGCATTATGGGCTGTTATTACACGTTATGTTACAATACTTATGCCTATTCTTTCTTATTTTACAAGGTTTACATAAGGAGGGAGAGTGTCGGCAATTTGGAATTACGGTGGAAAAGGAGCAAATATTAGAGACATATTCGCACAACTCCAAAAGTCCCGAAACTCCACGAAAGTCATTTTGGGAAATAATAAAAAATATCCAAATGGAAGAAGTTCACCAGAGGGCCCACTGTCCCACGAGGGTGAAGGCGCCCCCTACCTCGTGGGCCCCCTGTTGGCTCTCCGATGGCCATCTTCTGCTATACTAGTTGACCCGTTGCGCCAAATGACACAGAGACCCGTTAAAGCCATGTTGTCGATGAAAATAGTTTCATTTTGCAAAGACATATTTGATGTTGATAGTCAGAAAGCCCATGTGTTAAACCATGCTATATTGAAAATATGTTTATCACATTGCGAAATCCGAATTTGAAAAAAATTGTATAACCCATTGCGCCAAAAAATTATATTTGTATAACATGACCCGTTGCACCAAATGGTGCGGAGTCCCATATAAATCATGTACTCGTTAAAAGTATTTGCATTTTTTCAGTAACTGTGTTTGAGCAAATACATACGGTATGAACTTAGTAAAAATGTAATTGATTGTGTGTTTAAGCTCACGTAAAAGGCAAGATGGCAACAACAGAGTACAATTGTATCATGTGTAGCAGCAGCCAAAATTAGTTAGCTTATAAATTGTTTGAAGGGTACCAAGCATTTCAGAGTAGTTTATCCCACATCTCATTCTCCTAGAAAATGAGCCCAAGCAGCCATCAACAAAAATACAATTGTTTTGATACAACAACGGCAAGAGAAATGAGTTTTTTTATTTATTTTTTAAAAGGAGGATGACCCCCGGTCTCTACATCTGGGAGATGCATACGGCCACTTTATTGATTATTCTCGAAGAGCTTACAAAGTATTACAATAATGTGCCTGAATCCACCATCTTGGCAACATATGCCGCTATTCCTATCCAAAATGATGAAGGGGTGCTAGCTGGGCCACTACCCAAACTACTCACCTAAGCCTAACATCAAAAGCCGGAAGCTGAAACTCATTCGGAAGCCCCAGCCGAGCCACATACCGGGTCTGGGGCACAATCCGTCGACGCACTTTTCGTGTGTCGCCGCCGCCATCTTCCATGTGTCTTCAGATCATATTGAGGCTTCTACCTTGTTCGCCACTCGCCATCGACGTCACCATGACGCCAGACAAAGAACCTCCTCTGCGCGAGCCCATCTCCGCAGACGGACGCCGAGTCTCCACGGCGCCATGCCATCGATCTCCGCCGCCATCAATGTGTGAGATGAAACACCGCCCACCATCCCTCCGGCAAGACTTGCTCCAAGACGATACCCCGTAAGGGAAAGCGGTAGAAACGCCATCATCATCTCGATCCGGAAGACCCAGATCCGGGGTTTCCCCGAGCATCCCGAACTCGATGGCGCAGATCGCCGACGATGCCTCGACCATCGGCAGTAGCTCCACTGCAGACGGCGCCGCCACGCCGACGCAGCCTCCAAGATGAAGTCGACTGTAATGCATATGTCGACACCGAATCGCCGCCACTTCCACCGCCGCTTGAGCAGCCCCCAGCAACGCCTTTTCAGAAGGAGCACGCCACCATGGTGTCGTTGTCGCTGGAACAGGGGGTCCGAGGTTTTCACCGAGCTCCGGGAGGGTGGAAGGAAGGAGGTCCTCTCAAGCCTCCAACGAGGGAAGCAACACCCAAAGGCATCACATCGGAGTGGCCGCCACGCCGCCAAGAGATTCTCTAACCCTTCCAGCCCACCGGACCGCAAGGCCAAGACTCAAGAACGGTGACCGAAGCCACCAAGGGCCGGATCCGCCGCAGATCGGAGTAGATTGGGGTCGAGGACGAACATCACCATGGCCACCAACATCCGGCCCAGAACCGCCGCCGTAAAGCCCACCACCTCCCCGCCATCCACATGGCTGTGGAAGTGGCCCACCACGCCGGCCACGCCGCCGCCGCTAAGTCAAGGCCACAGGTTACCAGCCCATGGCCGCCGCCATGGATCCGAGGCAGCGGCCGCCAACCGCGGGGCCCCGAGGGAGAGGAGAGCCGCGCCACGGGGGAAAGGCCCCGCCGCCGCTGCCATGATGTGGGCTTCATCCGGTGGTGGCCTCCAGCGGCGGCAAGGGGATTAGCTGGAGAAGGGGGGGCCCGGCAGCGGCGCGGTTGGGGGCTGCCGCCCGTGTCACCTACGGCGACGCGGGGGCCTGGGCGTTCGACCAATCGCGACCGTGTGTGGCTGTGTCGTTTGCGGAAGCTCGCAAGAGAAATGAGTAACCATTAAAAAAATAAAACGTTTAAATTGGTTTTTTAACCATGAAGGAGAGCATGTAAACTTTATAGAAGGTCAACGTCAAGGAACAACATGTTGACATACTCATCCTGTTCTCGGTTCTGGTCATCGGTCCGGGTAATCAACTCCTGACCAATGCCTTCAGCAACTACCATGGCAGCATGCCCCTTCTTCTTTATCCTTTCATACACGAACTCAAACAGGCCTCCCTTCCATTACAACGTGGAAATCAATCTCATGATTCAAGCAGCAGTTAACATCTCGGCTGCTCAGAGGGCATGAAGAGTAATGTGGCCCGTGCTGCTGCTCATAAGTATGACAAGACCGATGCCATTCACAGCTCTCACAGCCCCCACATGTGCCACGTTGATCGCCTACTTAGCAATTTATAAAGAGCCTACGAACTGCACTCAACACCGCAGTTCAACATATGAAACTAAGCAACTAATCTACGAAAAAGCGTCTGCTTGTCTATATACATCCGTATGTAGTCCTTATTGAAATCTCTAAAACGAGTTATATTTAGGAACGGAGGGAGTACATGCTAAGATAAAAAAATCACCAATGCTATTCTAGACTTTATTTATTATGACAGTGACAATCCAGAATAAAATACAAACCAAGAGAATCATTGTACCTTGATGAAGTTAAATACAATGTCAAGCTCACATACATTCTTGGAGCACCTAATCAATGTTTCAACAAAAACTGCAACAAGAAGATTAATTGATCTCCTCAAAGAGGTGGTCATAGAAGAATCTTCATGACAAACAGAGGAGAAAGAAGATGAACAATTCAATAAGTGTTAGTGCAGTGAATTGTGTGTCATCGGTTAATCCGTGAGTAGGAGAACAAAGAAAAACAAAGCGCAGAGCTTAATCACTAAGGCCTTTCATCAAGCACGTAAAGATCTAAAGATGAAGCGGTTCTAGATTTGGGTTGGCAAATTGGCCGAGCAATTATGACCAGGCTGCAGGAATAAGTCCTTGCCAACATGTAAATTATCCGGTCAATAGTAAATGGGCTAGAGTTAATGCTAACCAGTTCTGCATAGAAAATACTTCCGTAAATAACCTGCCCTGTTTAAACAAATAAATTAGTAATCTGTTATTAATCCAGGACAAAGTGAAATTACCTGAGGGGCTATGTCCATCTTCCACAGCCCATCTTCTACAGATGGTGTAATTAACTTCCCTGCAATCTTGGATACATTCTGAAACCTGCAGAAACATATATCCAAAGTCATGCTGGTTCTCATGGTATGCGGAACAATCAAGCTAAAGGCCTATGTGATGAATCTTTCTATAAGCAAGTTCTCGAAATGTTGCAGAAAGAAAAGGAGGAAATGAACCATTACACACAAACACATACTCAACAATCAACATCAGCTCAACTGTACCATGAAATGGCAACCATCCCTAAATTCATCCTAGCTAAAACAAGCATGAGTTTGAACTAATAAAGATGCAGTCAAGCGACAAAACAACGAAGGAGAAAAAAAAGATAATAACATAGTCCGGAGGTGGAGCAAGTAAGAAGGTTCGCTGCGCCTCAACTGTTGATGACTAATTCATTCTTGTCAGATAATCTCTTCGAGACAAAGCCTGCATCCATTCTCTCTTCAGCCCACAATCCTAGAAAGTGGGTTTCCTTTTAATCCATTTTATGTTTTTTTGGGTATGTTTTCTCATCATTATTATGATCCACTTGGAGGATCCCAGTAACTACAACAATCACCTTTAGCTTTTTTAAACATCACTGTTGATTTTTAACCCAACACCACTAATACAGCAAAGGTAGATCAGATTACCATAAAGATCTATATGAGCAACAAGATCATTTCTAGATTTCAGAAATTATTACTCCCATACTACCATTCAATTAAAGTTAACCTGTAGCCTGTGACTCGAGTCAGATTGTGAAACTCTCTGAAATCTCTTCATTTGTTACGACTATCCTTATGGTGATGCAAACAACATAAATTTGCAGCCAAACAGTACAAATCATTAGAACTCCTGTAGTAGAAGAAATCAGGGGAAACACAGCTGAACTCTACAGTGTAGTTCATCATGTGCTGCAAGATGGAGAACACGACTAAAGAGGCCAGGCTCCCTGAGCACGATGTGGGTGCGGACCCGGCAGCGTCCGTCGCGTCCGACACCACGATGCCGCAGGTATCCAACAAAATCCGAAGGAAATCAGTGAACACTAATGATCACAAGAAGTGCATAACAAATCCATAGTTTTGATACATAACTATATAAGACAAGATTGTTTTCTGCATGCAACTGTATCTTATTGCATAGCAAAACTTTTCTATTATTGATTATGAAGGAATTTATTTAGCCTAACATCTTAATACTTCCAAGGTTTTAACAAAAGAAGAACATACAGTTTAGGAGTGAATGGACTACATGAGTATGAGAATACATTGATACCCATTACCACATACTGATAAACTTCATGATCCAGTACGCACCACACGATCGCCAATAGCTCCTTGGCTTCTCTTATTGGATTGACAACATCTTAATTTTGAGCTGCAACATCACATACATGGCAAGCTGTGTCACCTACCTCAACGCTTCTTGAGATTATACCTGCAGCGAATAGTCCCGTTAACTTGCAATCTAATGAAAGTGCTGAAATGAGTTGTCTGACTTTAATAAACAGCAAGATACATCTACCTCTTGTGCTTCTTCAGAGGTTCCTTGGTTGATTTTGCCATGGTAGGATCAGCATGAATGGTAGCATGAACCTTCTTGTGTAGTGCTTCCATGTCATCAGCCGCAATCCCCTTCTTGATGTGCTCACTAAAGTGAAATTGGTACTTCTCAGGTTCCGCATCAGCTATTGACTGAAATAAGGGTAGGGCAGAAGTTAAAATAAGATTCAGTAACCTGCTTCAGAAATAAGAACAAAGTACACTGTTTTAGGATACTTTTATATGGATGAATCAGGCTCAGATATCTTTCAGAAAGAACTCATGAATACAACAATGATAGCCCAGGGGAATGAAGAAATGGCATTATAATAATACCACAAGGACAATGGATCCAACTCACCTTCATGTAGTCTGCAACATGATCTTCATAAATGTAGTTGCGGTGAATCTCAATGTCCAACTGCTTCTCATCCTTCTTGAAGCCAACAAATCTCTTGTCACTGTGCGAAATATCAAGGCCACCATCCAAAGCCCCCTGCAGCAGCACACAGACTGAAGCAGGTCTCAAACTGATAAATTGTATGTTTCCCTTAATAGCTTAGAACCCTCCTAAATAGAATAAAAGAAACACACCAACACGAGGCAATAAATTGAGTCCAAGATTAGGCATACTCCATCAGTGAGCCTACCGCAAAGCAATTGATCAAACAACATTGTAAGTAAGCTATATATTTTTCTTGGTTTTCCATGTTTACCAACTACACAATTTAAAAATGTTTACTATTTAGATTTCTAACCTATCAAACAAAATCACCAACCGTGCATTCAAGATTTGTAGGTAAACAAAAGAAAGGAAACTTTTCACCACAAACCTCATCTAGCCATCACAAATCATAGCATCAGAATAAGAGAACAAAGTTTAGCAAAGGGACAAAAAAAATTATAAAGCACTACAGCAGCAGCTCACCATGGCAATCCTGGAAAGGAAGATTTGTAAGTGTAGAAGAGGTATGTGAAACCCTCTCCGCCCGATCTTCCTACTCTTCCTCGCAACTGCAGATGGAAAGAAAAGAAATGCACTGTACAAATCTCAGATTTCATACATCCAATTTTTTTTGCCAAAAAAGGCAAAATAAAAAAATCTCAGAACTAAAACCAACTGATATAACTGCGTGAGCGCAAATAGTTCTGCATACTGGACTATGGTTGCGTTGGCATTTGGAATATATATTCCACTTTCAGTGATATGTGTACATGAAAAACTTCTCCATGTAGGTGTAGTCCATAGATAAGCTAAATCCCTGGAATACCTAGCAATTTAATATGCATGCCTGAATGAAGCTGCAGATGAGAGGAGGTGAAGGCAAACCTGAACCGCCTCGGCATCCTTGTTTCTGCTGTGCCGGGAAGGGGAGGGTTGCAGTGCGCAGGAGATGCATGGAGTCCCCATTGTGCACCCGTTGAGGCCCCGGCACCACCGCGCGAGCTGCCGTCCGCCCACTGCACATGCTCCTCGAGGAAGAGGTGGAGCGCAGCCTGCCGTACCTCGCGCCCGAGCCCCACCCTTCTCGTAGGACCTGATCCAGGAGCGGATCGAGCCACCACCAACCTTCAGGTCGCGCCCTACCTCGCCGGGGCAGGCCAACGCCGACCGTTGACCCTCTCACGTCCGTTGTCGCGCCTCCCTCCCCTCTTTCCTCTCTCTTTCTCCCTCTCTCCTTCCATCTCTCTTTCCCTCTCATCTTCCCTCTCTCTTGCAGATAGAATCCGTCTCCTTCCTTCCCTCTCCCCCTCTCATCTTCTATCTCTCTTCTGCAGATTGAATCGATCCCCTCCTCCGGTCGATAATGTCCAGTTGAGATCTTCCTCCAGCGGCTTCCTCGCAACCAAGGCGGCGCCCCCATCGCCTGCTGGGCATGGGGCGGACGAAGAGGGCTATGCCTCAGAGAGGAAGGTGAGAGGGATGACGAGACATGTGAGCGACGGGTCAAAGCGACACAGGAAAAGGTAACAGACGAGCCGAAGAAAAATAAGCCACCAGTACGGCTCACGACGCGACGCGGCATGGCGATGGCGTCCTCCTCGCTTCATACGCGACACGAGCCAATCCAGATGCGGGAGGCCACGCACACACATAAAAGCAAGAGGCAAGACAATGACGCGCGGGACCTGCAGTGTCACCGACGAGCAAACCACAGGGGCGAGCGGGAACCGCATATCGTGTAAATCACCCGTAGCGCCCACGACGCATGCGAGGCCGCCCGCGCCCGAAAAAGGCTCACCCAGCAAATCGGCTAAGAGACCGAGCCCACGGGTCATGGTCTGCCGAGAACTCACCGCACGGTCAAAACGAGAACCAACGAAGATCCAACGTCAACCAACGCAAAAGTAAACAGTTTGACCAACATCCAACGGTCCAAACCGAAGCAAATCGAGGGACAACGGAGGAGACGAGTTGGCTAGCATCATTATATGTTAAAATGAGGTCTTTCGTCGAGGAAAAAATCATAAGAAATCTTTCGGGACGAAACTCCGCCGCCACGAGGCGGAACCTTGGCGGAACCAATCTAGGGCTCCGGCAGAGCTGTTCTGCCGGGGACACTTCTCTTCGGGAGGGGGAAATCATCGTCATCGTCATCACCAACGCTCCTCTCATCGGGAGAGGGCAATCTCCATCAACATCTTCACCAGCACCATCTCCTCGCAAAACCCTAGTTCATCTCTTGTATTCAATTCTTGTCTCCAAGTCCGGGATTGGTACTAGTAGGTTGCTAGTAGTGTTGATTACTCCTTGTAGTTGATGCTAGTTGGTTTACTTGGTGGAAGATATATGTTCAGATCTATTATGCATATTAATACCCCTCTGATTATGAACATGAATATGCTTTGTGAGTAGTTACGTTTGTTCCTGAGGACATGGGAGAAGTCTTGCTATTAGTAGTCATGTGAATTTGGTATTCGTTCAATATTTTGATAAGATGTATGTTGTTCCGGCCTCTAGTGGTGTTATGTGAACGTCGACCACATAACACTTCACCATTATTTGGGCCTAGAGGAAGGCATCGGAAGTAATAAGTAGATGATGGGTTGCTAGAGTGATGTAAGCTTAAACCCTAGTTTATGCGTTGCTTCGTAAGGGCTGATTTGGATCCATATGTTTCATGCTATGGTTAGGTTTACCGTAATACTTTTGTTGTAGTTGCGGATGCTTGCAATAGAGGTTAATCATAAGTGGGATGCTTGTTCAAGTAAGAACAGCACCCAAGCACCGGTCCACCCACATATCAAATTATCAAAGTACCAAACGCGGATCATATGAACGTGATGAAAACTAGCTTGACGATATTCCTATGTGTCCTCGAGAGCGCTTTTCCTTATATAAGAGTTTGTCCAGGCTTGTCCTTTGCTACAAAAAAGGATTGGGCCACCTTTCTCGCACTTTATTTACTTTTGTTACTTGTTGCTCGTTACAAATTATCCTATCACAAACCTATCTCGTCACCACTTATTTCAAGATTTGCAGAGAATACCTTCTTTGAAAACCGCTTATCATATCCTTCGCTCCTCGTTGGGTTCGACACTCTTACTTATCGAAGGACTATGATAGACCCCTATACTTGTGGGTCATCAAGACTCTTTTCTCGCGCCGTTGTCGGGAGTGAAGCGCCTTTGATAGGTGGAATTTGGTAAGGAAAAATTTATATAGTGTGCTGAAATTTCATCGTCACTTGTTACTATGGAAAGTAATCCTCTGTGGGGCTTGTTCAGGGTATCTTCACCCCGACCAGTAGAGCAAAGAGTTGCTCCTCAACCTACTGAACATGAAAATATTCCCTTTTAAGTTCCTTCGGGTATGATGGAAAAACTGCTAGCTAATACTTTTACAGGAGATGGAACAAAGCATCCTGATGAACATCTACTCTATGTGGATGAAGTTTGTGGATTATTTAAGCTTGCAGGTATACCTGATGATGTTGTTAACAAGAAGGTCTTCCCTTTATCTTTGAAGGGAGACGCATCGACATGGTATCGCTATGTGATGACACGGGATCATGGAACTATAAACGAGTGAAATTGGAATTTCATCAAAAGTATTATCCTATGCATCTTGTTCATTGTGATCGCAATTATATGTATAGTTTTTGGCCTCGCGAAGGAGAAAGCATCGCTCAAGCTTGGGGGAGGCTTAAATCAATGTTATATTCATGCCCCAATCATGAGCTCTCAAGAGAAATAATTCTTTAAAATCTTTATGCTCGGCTTTCTGAAAACAATCGCACCATGCTCGATACTTCTTGTGCTGGCTATTTTATGATGAAGACTATTGAATTCAGATGGAATTTATTGGATAGAATTAAATGCAACTCTGAAGAATGGGATCTCGACGAAGGTAAGGAGTCAGGTATGACACCTAAGTTTGATTGTGTTAAGTCTTTTATGGATACTGATGTTTTCTGTAAGTTTAGCACTAAATATGGGCTTGACTCTGAGATAGTAGCTTCTTTCTGTGAATCTTTTGCTACTTATGTTGATCTCCCCAAAGAGAAGTGGTTTAAATATCATCCTCCCATAGAAGTAAAAGTAGCTGCACCTTCTAAAGTTGAAGAAAAGATTGTCACTTATAATGATCCTGTTGTTCCTACTTCTTATGTTGAGAAACCACCTTTCCCTGTTAGAATAAAGGATCATGCTAAAGCTTCAACTGTTGTTCATAAAAGTAATATTAGAACTTACACACCTCCTGAGCAAATTAAAGTTGAACCTAATATTTCTATTGTTAAAGATCTCTTGGCTTATAATATTGATGGGCATGTTATTCAATTCTGCGGTGAAACTGCTAGAATTGCTAAACCTTGTGCTAAAGATAAACATAGACCTGTGGTAGGCGTGCCTGTTATTTCTGTTAAAATAGGAGATCATTGTTATCATGGCTTATGTGATATGGGTGCTAGTGCTAGTGTTATACCTATTGCATTATACGAAGAAATTAAGCATGAAATTGCACATGCTGAGTTAGAAGATATTGATGTCACAATTAAACTTGCCAATAGAGATACTATATCAGCAATGGGAATTGTTAGAGATGTTGAAGTCTTGTGTGGGAAAACTAAATATCCTGCTGATTTTCTTGTTCTTGGTTCCCCACAGGATAGCTTTTGTCCCATTATATTTGGTAGACCCTTCTTGAACACTATTAATGCTAAGATAGACTACGAAAAGAATGTTGTTACTATCGTCTTGGATGATATGACTCATGAGTTTAATTTCTCTAAATTTAGTAGACAACACCGTGAAGAAGAATTTCCTAGTAAGGATGAAATTATTGGTCTTGCTTCAATTGTCGTACCTCCTAATGATCCTTTAGAACAATATTTGTTAGACCATGAAAATGATATGTTTATGAATGAAAGAAGGGAAATATATGAAGTATTCTTTAATCAGGAACCCATTCTGAAACACAATTTGTCTGTTGAAATCCTAGGGGATCCTCCTCCACCCAAGGGTGATCCCGTGTTTGAGCTTAAACCGTTGCCTGATAATCTTAAATATGCTTATCTTGATGAAAAGAAGATATATCATGTTATTATTAGTGCTAACCTTTCAGAGCATGAAGAAGAGAGATTATTGAAAACTCTGAAGAAGCACCGTGCTGCTATTGGATATACTCTTGATGATCTTAAGGGCATTAGTCCCACTCTATGTCAACATAAAATAAATTTGGAAGAAGATGCCAAACCAGTTCGGGATCATCAACGATGGCTGAATCCTAAGATTAAGGAAGTAGTAAGAAAAGAAATACTAAAGCTTCTGGAGGCAGGTATAATTTATCCTGTTGCTGATAGTCAATGGGTAAGTCATGTTCATTGTGTCCCTAAGAAGGGAGGTGTTACTGTTGTTCCTAATGATAAAGATGAATTGATTCCGCAAAGAATTATTACAGGTTATAGGATGGTAATTGATTTCCGTAAATTAAATAAGGCCACTAAGAAAGATCATTACCCCTTACCTTTTATTGATCAAATGCTACAAAGACTATGCAAACATACACATTATTGCTTTCTAGATGGTTATTCTGGTTTCTCTCAAATACCCGTGTCAGCTAAAGATCAATCAAAGACCACTTTTACTTGCCCTTTTGGTACTTTTGCTTATAGACGTATGCCTTTTGGTTTATGTAATGCACCTGCTACCTTTCAAAGATGCATGATGGCTATATTCTCTGACTTTTGTGAAAAGATTTGTGAAGTTTTCATGGATGATTTTTCCGTCTATGGATCTTCTTTTGACGATTGCTTGAGCAATCTTGATCGAGTTTTGCAGAGATGTGAAGAAACTAATCTTGTTTTGGATTGGGAAAAGTGCCACTTTATGGTTAATGAAGGTATTGTCTTGGGGCATAAAGTTTCTAAAAGAGGTATTGAAGTTGATAAAGCCAAGGTTGATGCTATTGAAAAGATGCCATGTCCCAAGGACATTAAAGGTATAAGAAGTTTCCTTTGGTCACCGGATTTTATAGGAGGTTCATTAAGGACTTCTCAAAATTTCTCGACCTCGACTAATTTATTACAAAAAGATATACCATTTGTCTTTGATGATGATTGTGTAGAAGCATTTGAAATACTTAAGAAAGCATTGGTTTCCGCACCTATTGTTCAGCCACCGATTGGAATTTACCCTTTGAAATTATGTGTGATGCTAGTGATTATGTCAGAGGTGCTGTTCTAGGGCAAAGAGTTGATAAGAAATTAAATGCTATCCATTATGCTAGTAAGACTCTAGACAATGCTCAAAGAAACTATGCTACTACTGAAAAGGAATTCTTAGCAGTTGTATTTGCTTGTGATAAGTTCAGTGTTGGGGAACGTAGTAATTTCAAAAATTTCCTACGCACACGCAAGATCATGGTGATGCATAGCAACGAGAGGGGAGAGTGTTGTCTACGTACCCTCGTAGACCGAAGCGGAAGCGATCACAACGTAGAGGAAGTAGTCGACGTTCTCCTCGCGATCCAACCGATCCCAATGGCCAAGCATTCGGCGCCCGAAGTTCTTGGCACACGCTCAGCTCGGTGACGCCTCCTCAGTTCGATCCAGCAAAGCTCGGGAGAGAGAGTTCCACAAGACGACGGCGTGGTGGCGATCTTGATGTTCTATCGACGCAGGGCTTCGCCTAAGCACCGCCACGACATGACCGAGGTGGAATATGGTGGAGGGGGCACCGCACTGCAGCTAAGGAACGATCTCAAGGATCAACTTGTGTGTTCTAGGGTGCCCCCTGCCCCGTGATATAAAGGAGCAAGGGGAGGGCCGGCCCGGCCCCTAGGAGGCGCGCCAAGGGAGGGGAGTCCTCCTCCTAGTGGGAGTAGGACTCCCTTCCTAGTCCTACTAGGAAGAAGGAAGGGGGAAGGAAAGAGAGGGGGAGGAAGAGGGAAAGGGGCCGCCTCCTTGTCCAATTCGGACTCCCCATCTGGGGCGCGCCACCTCCCGGTGCGGCCCTCTCTCTCCCTCTTGGCCCAATAAGGCCCATTACTTCCCCGGGGTTCCGGTAACCCCTCGGCACTCCGTTTTCTCCGAAACTTCCGAACCTTCCGTGTCCGAATATAGCCGTCCAATATATCAATCTTTATGTCTCGATCATTTTGAGACTCTCGTCATGTCCGTGATCACATCCGGGACTCGAACTCCTTGGTACATCAAAATACACAAACTCATAATATAACCGGCCATCGAAACCTTAAGCGTGCATGGACCCTACGGTTCGAGAATAATGTAGACATGACCGAGACACGTCTCCGGTCAATAACCAATAGCGGGACCTGGATGCCCATATTGGCTCCTACATATTCTACGAAGATCTTTATCGGTCAGACCGCATAACAACATACGTTGTTCCCTTTGTCATCGGTATGTTACTTGCCGAGATTTGATCGTCGGTATCCAATACCTAGTTCAATCTCGTTACCGCAAGTCTCTTTACTCGCTACGTAATGCATCATTCCGTAACTAACTCATTAGCTACATTGCTTGCAAGGCTTATAGTGATGTGCATTACCGAGAGGGCCCAGAGATACCTCTCCGACAATCGGAGTGACAAAACCTAATCTCGAAATACGCCAACCCAACATGTACCTTTGGAGACACCTGTAGTACTCCTTTATAATCACCCGATTACGTTGTGACGCTTTGGTAGCACCCAAAGTGTTCCTCCGTAAACGGAGTTGCATAATCTCATAGTTACAGGAACATGTATAAGTCATGAAGAAAGCAATAGCAACATACTAAACGATCAAGTGCTAGGCTAACGGAATGGGTCATGTCAATCAGATCATTCTCCTAATGATGTGATCTCGTTAATCAAATGACAACTCATGTCTATGGTTAGGAAACATAACCATCTTTGATTAACGAGCTAGTCAAGTAGAGGCATACTAGTGACACTCTGTTTGTCTATGTATTCACACATGTATTATGTTTCCGGTTAATACAATTCTAGCATGAATAATAAACATTCATCATGATATAAGGAAATAAATAATAACTTTATTATTGCCTCTAGGGCATATTTCCTTCATTCAGACCTTATATTGTTGATTCTAAAGTAACTATTCACACTGATCATGCTGCTATTAAATATCTGATGGAAAAGAAAGATGCTAAACCTAGACTTATTAGATGGGTTCTCTTGCTACAAGAATTTGATTTGCATATTGTTGATAGAAAGGGAGCTGAGAACCCCGTTGCAGACAACTTGTCTAGGTTAGAAAATGTTCTTGATGACCCACTACCTATTGATGATAACTTTCCTGATGAGAAATTAAATGTCATAAATGCTTCTCGTGGTACTCCGTGGTATGTTGATTGTGCCAATTACATTGTTGCTAAGTTTATACCACCTAGTTTCACATACCAACAAAAGAAAAAGTTTTTCTATGATTCGAGACATTAATTTTGGGATGACCCACATCTTTATAAAGAAGGAGTAGATGGTGTTATTAGACGTTGTGTACCTGAGCATGAACAGGAACAGATCCTACGCAAGTGTCACTCCGAGGCATATGGAGGGCACCACGCTGGAGACAGAACTGCACATAAGGTATTGCAATCCGGTTTTTATTGGACTACTCTCTTCAAGGATGCCCGTAAGTTTGTTTTATCTTGTGATGAATGTCAAAGAATTGGTAATATTAGTAGACGCCAAGAAATGCCTATGAATTATTCGCTTGTTATTGAACCATTTGATGTTTGGGGCTTTGATTATATGGGACCTTTTCCTGCCTCTAATGGATATACACATATTTTAGTTGCTGTTGATTACGTTACTAAGTGGGTAGAAGCTATTCCAACTAGTAGTGCTGATCATAACACTTCTATCAAAATGCTTAAAGAAGTCATTTTTCCGAGGTTTGGAGTCCCTAGATATTTAATGACCGAGGGCGGTTCACATTTCATTCATGGTGCTTTCTGAAAAATTCTTGCTAAGTATGATGGTAATCATAGAATTGCATCTCCATATCACCCTCAGTCTAGTGGTCAAGTAGAACTGAGTAATAGAGAACTCAAATTAATTTTGCAAAAGACTGTCAATAGGTCTAGAAAGGATTGGTCCAAGAAACTTGATGATGCATTATGGGCCTATAGAACTGCTTATAAAAATCCTATGGGTATGTCTCCGTATAAAATGGTTTATAGAAAAGCATGTCACTTACCTCTCGAACTAGAACATAAGACATATTGGGCTATTAAAGAGATCAACTATGATTTCAAACTTGCCGGTGAGAAGAGGTTATTTGATATTAGCTCACTTCATGAATGGAGAACCCAAGCTTACGAAAATGCCAAGTTGTTTAAAGAAAAAGTTAAAAGATGGCATGATAAAAGGATACAAAGGCGTGAGTTTAGCGTAGGTGATTATGTATTGCTATAAAACTCTCGTTTAAGATTTTTTGCAGGAAAACTTCTCTCTAAATGGGAAGGCCCCTACGTTATCGAGGAGGTTTATCGTTCTGGTGCCATAAAAATCAACAACTTCGAAGGCACAAACCCGAAGGTGGTGAACGGTCAAAGAATTAAACATTATATCTCAGGTAATCCTATAAATGTTGAAACCAATGTTATTGAAACCGTAACCCCGGAGGAATACATAAGGGACACTTTCCAGAATGTTTCAGACTTCGAAAAGGAATAGGAATGTGGTACGGTAAGTAAACCGACTCCAAAACAGTTTTTAAGGCAATATTTCTCCGTTTTGGAATATTTAGAAAAATAGAAAAATAAGTAGCAGTCCGGGAAGGACACGAGGGCCCCACGAGGGTGGAGGGCGCACCCTACCCCCTTGGGCGCGCCCCCCTACCTCGTGGGCACCTCGTGTGCCTTCCGGACTCCGTTTTCTTGCACGATACGATTCAGTCGGTAAAAATTCATTATATTTTCTCCCGAAGGTTTTGACTCCTGTATCACGCAATTATCCTCTGTTTTCGTTTCGAGCTGTCCTACTGCAGATTAGATCAACATGTCGTCCCAGGATTCGGAAGGAGAAAGCTATGTGGATGATTACCTAGCAAATCCTAAGGCCTATGGAGATGTGGAGCACGATGGTTGGACTACGGAGGAAGAAGAGGACTATGAACCCAAGAGGAAGGAGGAGGCGAGCTCAGATGAAGATGAAGCCCCATTACCTCAACCTGGGGACATGCATGTGGAGTTCAAAAAGTCAAGTCTCCCTGATAGGGCAAAGAAACCAAAGATCGAGTTTATCCCTTTTCATCTCTTGCAGGAAAATAAGCAGGACCTATGCAAAAAGATATTAACCCTGGAGCGGGAGATTGATGCTTTGAGGGACCAATTTTTTTCCCTCAAGCGCAAATTGAGGGAGAAGCCTATGCCATCAACTAAATCATCCTCACCACCATCCTCTTCACCAACACCAGAGAAGGAGACATAATCACATGGGTATGTGCACTCCCCTTGGCAACTGCCAAGCTTGGGGGAGGTGCCCCGGTATCGTATCACCATCACACTCCTACCTTTACCCTTTTTCTTAGTTCGATCCTATTAGTATTATCTTGATCTAGTAGAATAAAGTTTATGGCATGATCTAGTTTTGAGTTTTGCTTTATGATCTCTCTATGTAACCGAGTCCATGAGCTATATATATAATAAAGATTAGTGTTGAGTCAAGGGCTTGACTGTTTTGCCATGATCTTGAGTGAATAAGAGAATAAAGAAAAAGAATAAAAAGAAACAAAGAGTTCATATTGATCTTATTGAGAGTAATGACTTCACATAGAAAGAGTATGCTGATTAAAAGTTGTTGGGAGTTGGCAAACATAGCTTTTGGTCATCGTTGCAATTAATAGGAAGTAATAAGGAAAGAGAGGTTACACATATAAAGATATTATCATTGACATCTTTTATGATTGGGAGCACTCATTAAAATATGACATGCTAAAGAGTTGATGTTGGACAAGGAAGACAACGTAATGGGTTATGTTTTCTTATATCTAAGATAAAGTATATTGTCATGGATCATCCCACATGTTGAGCTTGCCTCCCCCCCCCCCATGCTAGCCAAATTCTCAGCACCAAGTAGAGATACTACTTGTGCTTCCAAAAACCCTTAAACCAGTTTTGCCATGAGAGTCCACTATACCTACCTATGGATTGAGTAAGATCCTTCAAGTAAGTTGTCATCGGTGCAAAGCAATAAAAATTGCTCTCTAAATATGTATGATTGATTTATGGGGAGGAAATAAGCTTTATACAATCTTGTGATGTGGAAGAAATAAAAGCGACGGACTGCATAATAAAGTTTCATATCACAAGGGGCAATATAAAGTGACGTTCTTTCGCATTAAGATTTTGTGCATCCAACCATAAAAGCGCATGGCAACCTCTGCTTCCCTCTGCGAAGGGCCTATCTTCTATTATTATCCTCTATCTTATGCAAGAGTCATGGTGACCTTCACATTTCCTTTTTACATTTTATCCTTTGGCAAGCATAGTATGTTGGAAAGATCTTGATTGATATATCTAATTGGATGTAGGGGGCATGAGTTATTATTGTTGACATTACCCTTGAGGTAAAAGGTTGGGAGGCGAAACTATAAGCCCCTATCTTTCTCTGTGTCCGATTAAAACTCCGTAACCACAAGTATCGCGTGAGTGTTAGCAATTATGAAAGACTAAATGATAGTTGACTATGTGGACTTGCTAGTAAGCTCTGACATAGACTCTTTCTGATGTTATGATAAATTGTAATTGCTTCAATGACTGAGATTATAGTTTGTTGGTTCTCAATAAAGTTTATGATTCGTACTTTTGCATTGTGAATAGATTATTACTTGAGTATAAGAAATCATATGACAATATCTATATATGTTGCTGTTATGAGAATAATCATGATGCCTTCATGTCCATATTTTATTTTTATCGACACCTCTACCTCTAAACATGGGGACATATTTATCGTTATCGGCTTTCGCTTGAGGACAAGCGAGGTCTAAGCTTGGGGGAGTTGATACGTCCATTTTGCATCATGCTTTTATATCAATATTTATTGCATTATGGGCTGTTATTACATGTTATGTTACAATACTTATTCCTTTTATCTCTTATTTTACAAGCTTTACATGAGGGAGAGTGCCGGCAGCTGGAATTCCGGGCTGGAAAAGGAGCAAATATTAGAGACCTATTCTGCACAACTCCAAAAGTCCTGAAACTCCACGAAAGTCATTTAGGGAAATAATAAAAAATATCCAGCGGAAGAAGTTCACCAGAGGGGGGCCCACCTGTCCACGAGGGTGGGGCGCGCCTACCCCTGTGGCGCGCCCCCTACCTCGTGGCCCCCTGGCTCTCCGATGGCCATCTTACGCTATATGAGGTCTTTCGTCGAGGAAAAAATCATAAGCAACCTTTCGATTTAAACTCCGCCTCCAAGAGGCGGAACCTTGGTGGAACCAATCTAGGGCTCCGGCAGAGCTGTTCACTGGGACACTTCCCTCGGGAGGGGAAATCATCGCCATCATCATCACCAACGCCTCCTCTCATCGGGAGAGGGCAATCTCCATCAACATCTTCACCAGCACCATCTCCTCTCAAAACCCTAGTTCATCTCTTGTATTCAATTCCTGTCTCCAAGTCCGGGATTGGTACTAGTAGGTTGCTAGTAGTGTTGATTACTCCTTGTAGTTGATGCTAGTTGGTTTACTTGGTGGAAGATCATATGTTCAGATCTATTATGCATATTAATACCCCTACGATTATGAACATGAATATGCTTTGTGAGTAGTTACGTTTGTTCACGAGGACATGGGAGAAGTCTTGCTATTAGTAGTCATGTGAATTTGGTATTCGCTCCATATTTTGATGAGATGTATGTTGTCTAGCCTCTAGTGGTGTTATGTGAACGTCGACTACATAACACTTCACCATTATTTGGGCCTAGAGGAAGGCATTGGGAAGTAATAAGTAGATGATGGGTTGCTAGAGTGGCAGAAGCTTAAACCCTAGTTTATGTGTTGCTTCGTAAGGGGTTGATTTGGATCCTTATGTTTCATGCTATGGTTAGGTTTACCTTAATACTTTTGACGTAGTTGCGGATGCTTGCAATAGAGGTTAATCATAAGTGGGATGCTTGTTCAAGTAAGAACAGCACCCAAGCACTGGTCCACCCACATATCAAATTATCAAAGTACCGAACGTGAATCATATGAGCGTGATGAAAACTAGCTTGACGATATCCCCATGTGTCCTCGGGAGCGCTTTTCCTTATATAAGAGTTTGTCCAGGCTTGTCCTTTGCTACAAAAAGGATTGGGCCACCTTGCTGCACTTTATTTACTTTTGTTACTTGTTGCTCGTTACAAATTATCCTATCACAAACCTATCTGTCACCGCTTATTTCAGTACTTGTAGAGAATACCTTGCTGAAAACCGCTTATCATTTCCTTCTGCTCCTCGTTGGGTTCGACACTCTTACTTATCGAAAGGACTACGATAGATCCCCTGTACTTGTGGGTCATCAATGTACCCAACAGTCTCCTTTGGGTATCCTATGAAGACACATTTCTCCAATTTGGGTTCGAGCTTATCACGTTGAAGCTTTTTCACATAAGCATCGCAGCCCCAAACTTTAAGAAACGACAACTTGGGTTTCATGCCAAACCACGGTTCATAAGGTGTCGTCTCAACGGAATTAGATGGTGCCCTATTTAACATGAATGCAACCGTCTCTAAAGCATAACCCCAAAACGATGGCAGTAAATCAGTAAGAGACATCATAGATCGCACCATATCTAGTAAAGTACAATTATGACATTCAGACACACCATTACATTGTGGTGTTCCGGATGGTGTGAGTTGCGAAACTATTCCACATTGTTTCAAATGGAGACCAAACTCATAACTCAAATATTCTCCTCCACGATCAGATCGCAGAAACTTTATTTTCTTGTCATGATGATTTTCCACTTCACTCTGAAATTCTTTGAACTTTTCAAATATTTCAGACTTATGTTTTGTCGGGGGTTGGGTGCGACATATGCCAAGGAATGTCTTATCATGGTGGGAGCGAGTAGAACGTCATCGATGCCCGGAAGCGAGATGAGGCATAGACACGAACGCGGCGCATTTTTACCTGTGTTCGGGCTCTCTAGGAGATAACACCCCTAGTCCCGCTCTCATGGGTCTCCGCATGATCACTAAGGCACTAGTGAGTACAATGGTGCTCCTCGAATGTGACGCTAGAGGTAGAAGAAAGCAGAGCTAGCTCTCTCCTCTCTCTATGTGTGTGTCTAGGTCTAACAGGTTGGGAACCCTTTGCATGGGTGCCCTGGGGGGTTTATATAGGCCTACCCCCTAGGGGAACAATGGTAATCTGGCCGGGTGTAGGACCCGGCTGTCAGCATCTCTGGTCGTCGGCTTCTTCGCCGGCCGCTGGGGCCCACCGCCTGGTGGGCTCTGCCGACTGGTCTGGTACGAAGCCGACAGGCCGCCTCCGTCGCTCGCGGGTCTGGCCGGTTGCTTGTTACTGTAGCCACAATGCTAATGACGCACGCTTGGTTGGGGAGGCGTGGCTACAGTCCTGCCGTCTGGTGGGAGATCACTGTAGCCACACCGTGTCTCATCTGGTTAATGGTGCACGGACTCCGCGGGAGGAGTGGGCCGCCTGCTAGAGGCCGGCCTCCCTCGGGTCCGATTGCTCAGCTCTGCGCCCTCCGGCTCTCCGCTAGGGGCCTGGCCACCTGCGAGGTGTACCAACAGGCCGTCGTGGGAGGATGGCTCCGCCTGACACGGGTGACGTCAAGGGTGGAGTGGCAACAAGATGTCGCGCCGCGGAGAGATCTCCGTCAGACGGGCACTGTGGGCCATGTGCCCTGGATATGGGGGTGATGGGCTACACTGTAGCCACATCTGTCTTGTCTTCTTAATGGGGGCGCAGACTTCGTGGGCGTCGTGGGTCGCCTGCTAGGAGCCGGCCTCTCTGAAGGCCGCCTGCTAGGAGTCGGCCCATCTTGGGGTCGTCCTCTGGTGCGTGGCCGTCTTCTGGCAGCCGGCCTCTTGATCCAGCCGGCCACCAGAAGGCGGCGCTTCATCCTTGATTCTTGAGGGGTGCAGCCGGCCCTGATGTCTTGAAATGCTCAGGGACTCGGGTTAGGCTACCCGTGCCCCATTACTCTGATAGTAGTCCCCGAAGCTGGTGAGGCGTCGCAGCTGATAAGTCGAGGTGCCTCGGCAGTTTCCTTCTTCGAGTGCTCTTGCGGAACACTTTGTCCGTCTCCTGGTATGCCGCCTGCTGGGAGCCGGCCGTGACCAGGCGGGCTCGTCTGATAATTTTGAAACACTAAGGTGGGAACCAGGTGGCGTGCTTGCTATGCCTCTAGGCCCGCCGCTCACTGCAAGCACGCCACGCGGCGCAAGCCCGTCGGGCCAGCCTACCAGCCCACGCGCGTGAGGGACGCGACAGCAGGCTGGGCCCGCCACTACCGGGCCTCGGCGCGCGAGCGGATCCGCTGAGGCCAAGGCAGATGGTTGCGATTCTGTGTAGAGTTACTGCACGCAGTAATTTGCACAATAATCGCGGGGTCGTGGGGTCATGGGTGCAGTTAATCCCACGAACCCACGCCCCGCCCCCTCGGCTTCGCAGCCCAGGGGCTATAAGTAGGGGGAGGAGGGGGAGTGGCAGAGCACGCGCGCCCTCCTCTCCCTTTGCCATTTTCGTCCTCCTTCTCTTCTTGCTGCTGCCGCACCTCTACGCTCTACCGAGGCGCTGCCGCAGCTCGTCGTCATCGATCTACTCCACCCTAGACCTCTCGCTTCGCCACGGTCTTCGCCTCCGCTGCCGCGCCATTTCTCCGTCCAGCTCGGTATCCATGGCGCGCGAGAATGGAGGGGATTGGGACGGCTCGGTCGTGAACGACGACCATCTCGCCTTCCTTCATACCACATGGCGGCTGCCCGGCGCGGGCTTCGTCAAGGTGCGCGTGCCGCCGGAGAAAGAGATCTCTCTGGCGCCGAAGGGAGGCGAGCGGGTTATCTTCCGCTCGCACTTCCTCCGCGGCTTCGGCCTGCCGGCAAGTTGGTTCCTCCATTCCTTCCTCGACTTCTACCATCTTCAACCACATCATCTGACGCCCAACACCATGACGTTGTTGTCCGCCTTCGTCATGATGTGTGAGGGCTACCTTGGCATGCTCCCCGCAATCAAGTTGTGGGGAGCGTTCTTCTACACCAAACTGGGCACCTCCGCCAGGGAGAAGGCGGCCCAGTGCGGCGCCTTTGTCGCGGTGTGCCGTCCGTCTGTGAAGAATGCCTTCCCCGCCATCAAGCTGTCATGGTCGGTCAAACTGTGGTAGAAATCATATTTTTACATGGAGAACATCGACCCGACCATCGACTTCATCAACCTGCCGCCCTACGAAGTCGGCCCTCCGGCCAAACCTCGGGCCAACTTAGGCTACAAGCCGAAGCCCATGTCGGCTGACACCACCGCCACTGTCAACCGGCTCTGGGTGTTGACCGATGCGGAAGGCCTCAAGGCGTCCGACCTGCTGGTCGCCTTTGTCGACCGCCGGGTTCTCCCGCTCCAAGGCCGGCCTCATCTAATCTGTCGGATGAGCGGGCACCGTGACCCTAGCCGGATGTGTACGAGGGACATGCCGAATGCCGAGGTCGCCCGTATGGTGAACGAGATCTCCGGCCTCAAGCTGTCGGAAGGGTCTTGAAGGTTCGTCAAGCGGCCATACTGCCACGCCAACCCGCCGCCTGCTGTAAGTTCCTCAACTCTTTTCTTTTTACTACTCGTCTTGGTCTTGGTCTTGGTCTTGTTGTCTTGAATAGTCGGTCCTTTGAACTCAGATCTACATGTCTCCGGTGACGGCAGCCATCGTGGGGCCAGGTGGAGGCTACCAGCTGGACCGGGAGGTGAGCAATGTGGATGACCCCGACTTGGGGGCGGCCGCCCTAGAGTACGACGCCATAGGCGGCGGCGACGAAGCAGGCGGCTCCGAAGAAGGAGGCGGCCTCGAGACCTGTCCCAATGATGATGATGAAGATGACGAGCCGCGCCATGCGCGAGGCGCCGGCAAGGCAGATGTGGGCCCTTCCGCCGAGCTGGCTACTCGAGGCGGCACACGTAAGCGCAAGCAAGGCGTCGTCTTGTTTGGCAGCGTGCCGAAGAAGACCAAGAACCCGACCGCCGCGACCAAGCAGAAGGAGGCCACCACGAAGGCGACCAAGTTCCAGAAGCTTCCGAAGGTGCCTCCTATGGTGTCGACTTAAGTGTCTTTTTCTTGTGCTTTCCTTTCTTGTTGATTCCATATGAGCTTCCTTGCTTTATTTTTATTGACATAGGGCCCCTCTCTCTCTTGAGAAGCCGGCCGCCGCCTCCGTCATTGGATCGGCGGAGACCTCCACCACCACCCGACGGATCGACCCTGCAGCCGACCTCCGGGAGGCGCAGGAACGAAACGCGCCGGAGGCACATGCGGAGCGGGAAGCCGCCCGTAAGGAGAAGGTGGAGGCGGACAAGGCGGAGGCCGTCACGTTGAAGAAGCTGGCGGAGGCTGAGGCTGATGCCGCGGCGAAGAAGCTGGCTGAAGAAGCCGTGCGCCGTCAGGCGCCGCTGTTCGTCGTCCCCCTGAACTCCGTGCCGCCGCCACTAGAGTTCACGGCGCCGACTGGGGGAGCCGGCGACGAGCATCCAGTCATGGAGAGGGAAGGCGGCGATGTCGTCATGCCGGAGATAGTCGTGCCTCCGCCACCGCCATCTGGAGGAGCGCGGGACCAACAGCCGGCTGCCCCGCCGGCGCCGCCAGCCGGAAACGAGGTAGCGACGGGCCCGACTCCTGAGGCCCGCACACCATCGCGCCGCCGAGGCGACTTCGGCGCCACGACCGCTGGAAGCGGGCGCTGCGAGCCCGTCCGTTCCGGATGCCGAAACAACCAGCGTCGCGCCCACTGAGTGGGTGCATGGAGGCGGGACGGGCACCTTAAACCAGGCGATCCTAGACCTCCAGGCCAAACTCCGAGCTGAGGCCACCGCTCTTCAGCAGTGCAACAGGGCATTCTTGGATTCCCGAGCGGCCATTCGGGTATGTTTCTTATTTCTTCATCTTTGATTCTTGTATTTCTTTATTGGGGGCGCACTAGCACTCCAAAGGGTGTAGTTTCTCGAAGTTTCGGGTCATTGCTAAGCAGCGACCAAACTTTAAATCGACAAGCCCGGAAAGTGCTAACTTTATCTGCTATCTTTATTGTAGGATTATCATAACCTTCGCGCGATCACCTTCAACTACAACGTCCGAGATCTGGACCGACGGACCGCCGACTTGTCAGAAAGCCGGAGTAAGTCTTCGTTTTCTTTCTCTGCGGGGGCGCGCCAGCGCACCCGCGGGTTGTAACCCCCGAGATTCGGGCCGACTGCTGAGAGTCGGGCCGGATCTCCCCGGTAACCGCACTTCCTTTTTTGTTGACTGTTGATAACTTCTTTCTCTGTGGGGGCGCGATAGCACACCCGCGGGCTGTAGCCCCCGAGATTCGGGCTGACTGCTGAGCAGTCAGGCCGGATCTCCTCGGCAACTGCACTTCTTGTTGATTGTTGACGTGTTTTCCTTTCTCTATTCTTGCAGAGGCCAACGCTGCCTTGCAGCAGCAGCTTGGTGAAGCCAACACCGTGTTGCACGCCAAGGAGGCAGAGTGCAACGAGCTGGCCCAGGAGCATGACCGACTGGCCAAGCAACTGGAGGAGTAGGCGGAGCTTCTCCAGAAGGCCCGGAAGGAGGCGGAGGTGAAAGAGTCCAATCTTCTCGCCGAGTTCGAGACCGAACGCTCCACCTGGACCGACAAGGAGGTGCTGCTAAAATCCGGCTTCGGCAAGATTGAAGACATAGTTGATGGTAAGCTTTCTTCTTTTTTCTTTCTTTGAGTCGTCGGTTGCTGATCAGGACGGCTTCTGGCTTCTGACTTCTGGCTTATTTGCTTTCTGCCTGAGCAGACTTCTTTCCTGGCCACTTTGACGCTGCCAACCAGGCTATTGAGGCTTATCATGAAGAACGGAGGGCGGAAGGTGTGCAGATCGCGGCCGACGCCCCCCGGACCCTTAGCGAACAGCTTCTCAGCATCCAGGCCCGCCTTCGGCCGGCTCATCGGATGCTACGCCGTCTTCAACGTGTCAGGGCCCAAGCGATCTCTGCCCTTTGGCCAGACATGCCGGCTCCACGCACTCCCAGTCGGACTGCCGACTGGCTGGAGGTGGCGGTCGGCCGACTCGAGGCTTGGAAGGGTTCCTCGGCCCGAGCTGAAGCACGCCGGGCCTTGGATTTCATCAAGGCGTGGTATCCTGGGCTAATCTAGCCCAGCTGACCATGTTTCGGCAGGAGGCCTAAGAGGAGCTGGTGGCGGTAGAGCATGATCTTGTCAGACGGGCAGCAGCGATTGCCGAGTACACCAACACCAGCATCTTCATTCCTGAGCTGGCTGAGAATGGTGCGAGGCGCCACCGGAGTGGTTCGGGCTGAACCCAGAGGACGACGAAGACTCAGCCGAGATGATTGACTCCAGCGACGAGGGAGAAGATGAGGAGGACGAGGAAGGCGAAGAAGTTGTGCCGGAGGTCAGAGCGGACAGCCAGCTTCAGCTTGATCGTGCCTCAAACAACGAGTTGTGCTCGAGTGTGCCGACTGCTGCTGGAGGCGACCAAGCGGAGACTGACCAGCCGTCCACTCCACCAACCAACACTACCGACTCCGCCAACCAGCCGGACCCCTCTGCTGCTCCCTAGGTCGTCGACTTATCTTTATTTTCCTGCTTTATCAGTCTCGACAAACTTTGTTAAATTTGCACGATTCCACCCACGGGGTGTATTCCAAACTCTGTTGAATGCTGGCCAAGGGCCTTTTGACATGTAAATATTCTTCCACGCAAGTTGTGTTTTTGCCGATTTCTGACTTTTCTTGCTTTCTGCTCCTTGGCTTTTTTCCTTTGCCGCCCTCCCTTAGCTGCCGTTGCCTTGCCACCTGCATACCTGCTCATGGATCGTGGCTGGGTCAAGTACTTAGCTTCTTTCAGGAGGGCAAGTACCTAGCCGATTAGAACGTTAGCAAGTTAAGTAGAAGCCGGCCGGCCGGCTGCTCAGCAGCCGGTCGATGAGGCGGGAAACCGGCTTGAACTATGTGCATGCTTTGGGTCCTTAGCCTTTTTTCACGTGGACACCCTTTTCTGCCTTTAACTCCTGCCCACCGGACAATCGCTCTGCGAGCTGTGGCTTCTGGTAGGAGAAGGTTTAGGTGCCAACACACTACTTGTCCGACTGCAGGAAGCACCACATAGTACAAGGCGGTGAGTCCCCGGGCCGACTGGTCGAACCCGGTGCCAGGCGGAATAATGAAGTAACACATTCATAGGCATAATACATATCATATAGATAAAAGAGGGTAGCCCCCGAGCTCTTCTCGAGGGACCCGGAGTCTTCGTACTTAATACAAAAGGTAGCATGGTACATACTGTATCAACTGTAAAATCTTCGAAGGAGGTTTGCATTCCACGGCCGCTCTGTCTCCTTGCCGGAGTCGCCGTCATTGCTATGCGTTTCAGGCTTCCGAGCATCGATCAGTAGTAGGAGTCGTTGCCCAAAACTTTGCTGATGATGAAGGGGCCTTCCCAAGGTGCCGAGAGCTTGTGCTGGCCGGCTGTTCGCTGGATCAGCCGGAGGACAAAGTCTCCCTCTTGGAAGGATCTTGGCTTGACCTTCCGATTGTAGTACCAGCGTAGACTCTGCTGGTAGATGGTGGACCAGCTGAGTGCCAACAACCGGCCCTCTTCCAGCAGATCGACACCGTATTCTCGTGCTTCTTTGGCCTCCTCCTCAGTGTACATGGTGACTCGAGGGGAGTTGAATTCTATGTCCGTTGGGATGAGGGATTCGGCACCGTAGACGAGGAAGAAAGGTATGAAGCCGGTTGACTTGTTTGGAGTTGTGTGCAGGCTCCAGAGGACGGCCGGCAGCTCATCGAGCCAACAGTAGGCAAAACGCTCTAGAGGCTCGACCAGTCGGGGCTTGATGCTGGACAAAATGAGGCCGTTTACTCGCTCCACTTGGTCGTTTGACTGCGGATGGGCAACAGACCTAACTCCAGTCGGATGCCCTGCGTCGCGCATAAACGAGCCAAAGCACCTTTGGCAAAGTTTGTGCCAATTGTCGATGATGATGCTATGTGGTATGCCATACCGAGTGGTGATGTCTGTGATGAAAGTCACGGCAGTCGGACCATTCAACTTCTTGATTGGTTTTGCTTCTATCCACTTGGTGAATTTGTCCACGGCAACAAGCAGATGAGTCATGCCGCCGTGTGCTGTCTTGAATGGTCCCACCATGTCCAGCCCCCAGACGGCAAAGGGCCAGGCAATGGGGATGGTCTTGAGTGCAGAAGCAGGTAAATGTGGCTTGGAGCGGAACTTCTGGCATCCCTTACATTTCTAGACCAGGTCTTTGGCGTCTTCTAGAGCAGTCGGCCAGAAAAAACCATGACGGAAAGCTTTGGCAACAAGTGATCTTGAAGCCGCGTGGTGACCACACTCGCCTTGGTGGATATCTTTGAGGATTGCTTGGCCTTTCTCCGGCTCCATGCAGCGCTGGTACACACCAGTGACGCTGCGCCTCACAAGTTCTCTGTTGACAATGGTGTACGCTGCTGCCCGATGTTGCACTTGTCGGGCCAAGATCTCATCAGTCGTCAGCTCTTTGTTCACCAGAAAGTTGAGAATGGGCTGCGCCCATGAAGGTGCTGCTATTTCTTCGATTGCCCGAACTGCTACTTGCACGAGGGCGGTTGGGCTGGGAGGTGGTGGGTTGGAGTCGGTTGCCGCTTGCTGTGTCGATGAAGTCCCCGGGCCGACTGCCGCAGCCCTCGGGCCGGGTTGTGAAGTCCCCAGGTCGGGTGCGACTGCTGCAGTCCCCAAGCCGCCTGCCGAAGTCCCCGAGTCGCCTGCCGCAGCCCCCGGGCCGGGTTCTGAAGTCCCTGGGCCGGGTGCGACTGCTGCAGCCCCCGGGCCGCCTGCCGGAGTCCCCGAGCCGACTGCTGGGGTTCCCAAGTCGGATCCAACTGCTTTGGGTGGAGCCGGCACAAAGATGGAGTCTGGTTCTGGTGACGGTTTGATAGACGACTTGAGGAGGCGTTGTAGGGCGACGCCGGCTGGTATTGCTTGTCGGGTGGAGCCGATCCGTGCCAAAGCATCGGTTGCTCGTTGTCATTTCATGGCACATGGAGGAACTCGCACCCTTCAAAGTATCCACTGAGTTGCTGGACGAGGAAGCAGTAGCTTGCCGTGTTTGCATCCTTGGCGTCCCAGTCGCCTGACAACTGCTGGACCACCAAGTCGTAGTCACCATAGCACAGGATCCGGCGAATGCCGAGTTCCTTGGCAAGCCGGAGCCCGTGTATAAGTGCTTCGTATTCAGCTACGTTGTTGGAGGCGGCAAAGTGAATTTGCAACACATATCTGAGTTTGTCGCCTTTGGGAGAGGTGAGGACGATGTCGGCTCCCAAACCGGTGCGCATCTTGGAACCATCAAAATGCATCCACCAATGGGTGGAGTCCGGCGCTGGCGGCAGGTACTGGGTCTCAGCCCAGTCGACGAGGAAGTCGGCCAGTGCTTGGGACTTGATGGCTGTGCGAGGCTGGTAGTAGATGGTGTAGGGGGCCAAATCTATGGCCCATTTGGCCACTCGGCCCGAGGCATCCCGGCTTCCAATGATCTCGGCAAGTGGAGCAGTGCAGACAACAGTAATTGGGTGCTCTTGAAAGTATGGCTTCAGCTTCTTGGCAGTGAAATGCACGCCGTAGCACATCTTCTGATAGTGGGGGTAGTTCTGCTTGGAGGCGGACAACACTTCACTCAGATAATACACTGGCCTCTGGACTGGTAGTGCTTTGCCGTCTTCCTTGTGCTCCACAACTATGACTGTGCTGACCACCCGACTGGTGGCGGCAATGTAGAGAAGCATGGGCTCCTTAGCAGTCGGAGCCGCCAGGACAGACGGAGTGGTCAACATCTTCTTGAGCTGGAGAAAAGCTTCGTCCGCCTGGTCATTCCACTCGAAAAAAGTGGTCTTCTTCATGAGCTGCTACACAGGAAGAGCCTTCTCGCCCAACCGACTGATGAAACGGCTGATAAATGCCAAGCAGCCGGTGAATTTTTGCACATCCAGCAGTCAGGTGGGTACCTCCATCCTCTCGATGGCCTTGATCTTCACAGGGTTGCACTCTATGTCGTGCTCTGAGACCAGGAAGCCAAGAAGCTGGTCGGCTGGTACTCCAAAGACGCATTTCTCCGGGTTGAGCTTGATTTGAAAGCGGCGCAAGTTTTCAAAGGTCTCCTTGAGGTCTTCTAACAGCGTGCCACGCTTCTCCGTCTTCACCACAATGTCGTCCATATAGACATGGGCGTTTTTGCCGAGTTGCTTGAGGAGACACTTCTACATACAACGCTGAAATGTGGCGCCAGCATTCCTCAAGCCGAACATCATGGTCAGGTAGCAGAAGGCTCCGAATGGTGTGATGAAGGAGGTCTTCAGCCTGTCGGCCGGGTTCAGCTCGATCTGATGATACCCTGAGTATGCATCCAAAAAACTCAACAGCTTGCATCCAGCTGTGGAGTCTATCACTTGGTCAATTCTTGGCAAGGCAAATGGATCTTTGGGGCAAGCTTTGTTGAGGCTGGTATAATCAATACACATGCGCCACTGCTTATTCTTCTTCAGTACAAGGACTGGGTTGGCTAACCACTCTGGGAAGAACACTTCCACAATGAAGCCGGCTGCTAGAAGCTGGGCTACCTCTTCTCCAATGACTCTTCTCTTCTTTTCTGACAGGCGGCGCAAGGGCTGCCTGACCGGCTTGGCATCAGGTCGAACATGTAGCTTGTGCTCGGCGAAATCCGTCGGAACACCCGACATGTCCTTAGGAGACCATGCAAAGATGTCCCAATTCTCATGGAGGAAATCGACGAGCTCGCTTTCCTATTTGCTATCAAGGTTTGCACCTATGACAGCGTGCCTCTCCGGGTGCTCCGGATCCAAGGGTATCCTCTTTGTTTCTTTTGCCGGCTTGAACGAGCCCTTAGCTTCTGACTCCTTGGGGTTTGGCGACATTTCCAGCTACTTGCCTCCCATTGCCACAACCCAGTCAAGGAGCCGCTTCTCTGCTGCAATCACGAGGGACTCAGCTAGCCGGCTGCTGTTGGCTGCACAGGCGGACGACTTCTTGTAGTCCCTGACTATGGTTAAGAGTCCCTTGGTGCTTGGCATCTTCATCTTGAGGTAAGAATAGTGGGGGACCGCCATGAACTTGGCCAGAGCAGGCCGGCCAAGTAGCGCATGATAGGGGCTCTCGAGGTCCACCACCTCAAACCAGACTGATTCTCGGCGGAAGTGATCTTTGTCACCGAAGAGGACGTCTATCTGGATCTTGCCGATTAGTGAGCAGGAAAGGCCAGGGACTATGTCATGGAATATAGTCCGACTGGGCTTAAGCTGCTTCTGCTTGATTCCCAACTTCTCCATAGTGTCACGGTATAGGATGTTGATGCTGCTGCCGCCGCCATCTATCAGGACTCGGGAGAAGCGAGCAGCCCGCCTCTCTGTTGTGAAGGTGGCATCCAAGACTAGGGCATAAGAACCAGGAGAGGGCATCACCTCCGGGTCGTCAGCTCTGCTCCAACTGATAGGCTTCTCAGACCAATGCATGAACTCGGGGGTCTCTAATGCTACTGCATGTACTTCTTGTTGCCGTTGTCGTATGTTGTGCTTATCGTCGGCCATGCTGGTGAACACGACATAAGCCCCATGCCAGGATATTCATCTTGTATTGCACCGACTGGCCGAACCGCTGGCTGCTGGGGAGAAGGAGGCGACGGGCCGGCAGGCGGAGGAGGCAGGAGTCCATCACCCTTGGCGATCCTGGTGAGCCAGTGGCACTTCCGAGTGGTGTGGTTGGACGGCTTCGCGCCGCTGTGAAACTTGCAGGGTCCATCGAGAGTCTGCTCGTATGAGAAGGCGGGCAGCTAGTTGGGCTTGCCGCCCTTCTGACGCTTGGGAGGAGGCTGCCCTTCCGGCTGCTGGTCTTCAACTGTCGCCACCTGTCGGCTTGTAGAAGCCGGCTGCATGGCCTTGCGCTTGTTGTCATTCTGCTGCTGACGCCGGCTGGTGTCTCCAGCCGGGGTCCGAGGAGCTTGAGGAGCCACTTTGCCAGATGCATCAACTTGAATCTTCGCCTTCATGGATGAGTCGGCTGTTGCGTACTTGTCTGCTATGATCAGCAGTTCGTCGAGGGTCGCCGGCTCATCACAGAGAAGCCGGTGCTTGAGGAGGGTGCCTTCTCGGCACCCGGCAGTGAAGTACTCGATGGCCTGCACCTCATGCACGCCCTCGCAAGAGTTGCGTAGCTCGGCCCAACGCGTGAGGTAGTCGTGAGTCGATTCGTTGGGGCCTTGAACGCACAAGGAGAGCTGGCGAGGCTTGGGCGGCCGCTTGTATGTGCTGGTGAAGTTGCGAACGAAGGCTTTAGTGAAATCAACCCAGCTGTTGATGCTGCGGGGCTTCAGGCTGTTCAGCCATGTCTGGGCGGTGCCCTGGAGCATGAGCGGAAGATACTTCACGGCAACACGCTGGTTGCCGTTTGCTATGCTGACGGCCATGGAGTAGTCGACCAGCCAGTCTTTCGGCTTCACAGAGCCAGTGTACTTGGGCTATCTCTTGGGAGCGTGAACCCTTGGGGGAAAGGCTCATCTCGGATGCGGGGGCCAGGACAAGGCGGACCCAACGCGTCTTCTTCTTCTAGCGCTAGGGACCGATTGAGACGATCGATCTGATGGCGGGCATCATTCTCTCCGATTCCTTCTCGGGGGCCAAGCTGGCCACCGAGACTCAGATGATCAACAGGCGGCGGAGACACGCGCCTCTCTCTGCGCTGGGGAGGTTGGTAGCCGCCTGGTCGTTCCACCGCTCGTGGGCGGCCGTCTTGGTCGCGCTCAATGGTGATGTGCGTCCGACTGCGGCTTGCAGCCGACTCCTTGTCCCGCCCCCCTTGGTTGCCGCCAGTCGATGCTCGGGAGGTCGCGCCATGCTCTCGGTGAGGGGACAGATTCTCAGCCTGCAGGCCGGGCTCCACCACTCGGCGGCCGGCTTCTTGTTGTGTGGCTGCCGCGTCAAGGAGCTGCTGCATGTGGGCCATCATGCAGCGACGCTCGTCGCCCTCCAAGTGCTCCAGCTCTTCTGTCGCCGCCTGGGCAGCTCGTATGTTCTCCTGAGGCGTGGCATAAGTCGGGCGGTCAGCCCCCAGCATGCTGGCGATGGTGGCTCCGCATTGCCAGACGATGCCCATGCGGCTGGGCTCGCCACCAGTCGGCGTGCCATCGATTGCACGGTCAACTTCACGCTGGTAGGCCTCAAAGAGGCGCCTCATCACGGCCAGCTTGGGCGCTATCGTATAGCGCCTTGCGGTGCTCCTCCAGCACCTCGCCATCGGTGTCTTCGGGTATGGGTGCGGCCAGGTCCCGCAATGCCGCCTGCAGCGGATTCTGGCCACCTCCGCCAGAGTGCTCGCCATGGCTAATGACAAGCACCTCCGTGACGGTGCTTCCGCCACTGTCTGTCGGCGTTCTGGGAACGGGGGTCCCCAGACTTGCCTGCCTGCGGCGTGGCTCAAAGGGGGGGCCATCACGGCCCATCTTCATCAACACAAGCTCAAGACCCTCGCGAGGGGCCAAGCCTCGCGGGGCAGACGACAGGGAGCTTCCTCGAGCACGACCTCATCAGCTGGCTCGCGAGGAGGCGGAGAGATCAAGGCGGGTACCTCGCGAGGTGCCCATGATGCAAGCCATGACGACCAAGGGCGCCAAGGGCGCCAGCCAAGAAGTGTCCTCCTTTCCTCTTTGGTGCAAAGGAAGCAAGCGCAGTAGAGCATCAAGCAAAGGCGTCCATTTCGTGCAACAAGACCAAGACCAGTCCAACGGCAGGAAGGAAGTCATTAGGAGCCCAAGCCAAGGCGTCACCACGAGCCTTTTGACAAAGGCGAGGACCAACTTTAGTCAGGATAAGTGTACCATATGTTCCCCTTAAAGATGGTCGATTGTTGGCGCCCTTCCCGCTCAATATTTGGGAAGAGGCCCAGGGCCTCTACCTATAAATAGGACTAGCCACCCACAGGGTAAAAGAGAGAAAGAAAGATAGCAAGAGAACAAACGAGAGAGATAGAGAGAGGCGACTGAACTCCCCCTAGCAGTTCATCGCACCTGCCAAGAACAGACCCTCGCAAGGTTGTTCTTCCTTGTATGGTTCATCACCATCAGCCCAAGAGGCAATCCACCACACCACAAACTAGAGTAGGGTATTACACCACAATGGTGGCCCGAACTAGTATAAACCCTGTGTCTCTTGTGCTGTTCCTTTCATAGTTTAGATCCTAGCGAGGCGGTGCGGTGCAGGTAGGCAGAGGGCGAGATTCCGCGCGCACCCCAGTGTTCGAACCTCAAGGGTCTGCCGGAACCCGAAATCCGACATTTGGCGCGCCAGGTAGGGGTGCGCTGGGATCCACCTCCTGCCACTTCGTGGTCCCGTCAGATCGTCCTCATCATGACCGGGCGACCAAAGCGGCAACCTCGTCCTGGGCGGCATGGCCCGCCCACACAGTAGCCGCTTCGCCTCGGGCGACCCATGCCCTGTGCAGCTCGCTGGTCCGCAGGGCATGGGGTCACGGGCGACGCAGACAGCCGACTCTCACGCTGGGCAAGCGCGGTCGGCAGCGAGGGCCTTCCAACCACGCCAGCGCGACACCGTGACACCCGCCGGGAGCAGGCGAACTTCGAGGCGCGCTCACGGTGGCCCAGAGCTACTGCGCAGTGTGCTACTTGAAGGCGGCATGACGCATCGCTAGAGCGGGTGGCGAGCTCCTGGCTTTGCCGCCTCGGGCTCATCCTTCGCACCCGGCTCCCACCTCGGGTCCAGGGCGGCCCGCTGCTCTGCGCTGCCGCGGGCCCCAAGGCTACTCAACGCCGCTTATTAGCACCGGGCCGCCAGCTACCTCCGCTCCCTGCCAGCGAAGAAGGACTCGTCGCGACCCACGGCCCCAGTAGGCCGCCGCGCTACCACCCCCAGGTGGGCACTCCAAGCAGAACCGCATGGCACGCGGAGCACTATGGCACGGCCTTCGGGATGACGGCCCCAGAAGAATACGTGCCCCACATGATGGACCAAGGGCACCGGCATGAAGGAGAACAAGGCTCGCTCCTCGGCCAGCCGGGGGACGAGGCGACAGAAGCTGAGCTCTTCCAAGAGCCCCGTGAAGGCCCCGCCGGCCACGCTAGAGGCGACAATTATCGGGTACCACTAATTCCTCAGGAGCAGGCATACGTTAATCATGAATCGCAGGAGGTGCAGGTCGCCATAGCAAGCGGCTGCCCCACTCCCGCAGTCTCCTACCCCTCGGGAGGAGGGCGCCGGGGGCTGCAGGAGAGGGGCCAAGATCCGGCATCACCACCGCGGCGTTCGGAGCAAGGCGTTCTCAGGAGGTAGGCCCTCCGTCGGGGAGGTGCCTCGGGCTGCCTGGCGGAGGACCCGTGGTCGTCGGGGAACTGGCGACCGCTCTACCCCATCGGCGGGCGCCCTGGTTTCCGGTGCGTCGTTGATGGCACTAGAGTGCAGCACAAGGCGGGGCCCTCGTCTGGCGATATGAAGCAAGGCGGTACTGTGAAGAAGGCCCGGTGCTGTGAAGCTTCGCCGCCCGTGACACTCTCATGTAATAATGAGTGGGGCTGTACACGCCCGGAATCTCGAAGTGCCGGCCTCAGCCACAGGGCTCCCTCCCACGCCTGATGGCAGACTTAGCTCGCTACTGGTGAGAAGACGTCCAAGACTAGACTAGGTGCCGGACGCGGCCTTTTTTGTTTGCTTTCATTGCTTTTCCCTTTGGTTGTCACTTTCCCCCGCTAGATTTAAGTTGGATTCGAATTCGAGATTTGTGTGTGTTTGGGGAAAGGGGTGTTTAGTCTCGTTCGAGCAATCTCTAGCGTTCCAGCTACCGCTTTGCCTCAGCTGCCTCCCTTCGTGAGCCCCTCGCGAGCCGGGTTGGGCCTAGCTTGCGTGCAGCCCAGATTGCCGCCGCCGCATCCTCTCAGGAGGCTTTTACTGCAGATCCTATGGGTTCGACCGGGAGATGCTCGGAACGCCATAGCCCACTGTTGGCTATCTCGGGGCCCGCGCGGGACAAAGGTAAACTAGCCAGCCACTAGGCATAGGCGTACGGGTGGTATAGCATCTACTAATACGTAGAACACAAGTTTTACATGAGGGCCCCCCCTCCCAAAATGCTCTCACGACCGCTGTGGCAAAACCTGAGTTCTATTAAATGCAGAAACAGGGAATGGTGCGCGATTAGTCGGATAAATCCCCAATGCATCCTCAAGGGCACCTCCTGAATTGTCGGCTGGCGTTGTCGGCCTCGCCGTCGCTTCTGCGCTGTCGCGCATGCGTCGGGGCCGTCCACCACGCTCGCATTCATCAACAGCCACGATCACGCCATCGTTATGCGAAGCAAAGGCCCCGACGAGGGCGCCCACGTTGTCCTCCACCCGGCGCTAGGTCGTCCCGGACGGCCTGGGGTACCGGGGCGATGGCTGCGTCGAAGTCAAAGTGAGGGTCCATATTCCGGAGATGGCCGAAGACGCGAGAAAAGGCGCACCCGAGCAGGGCGCGGCTTCACTCCTCCACCAACCTGTCGGCTCTGACCGACCGCTCCTCCAGCCGAGTCACCACATCGGTGAAGAACTGAAGGTTGCCGGCGCAGTTAATTGCATGCGGCTCGCCAACGGCCGCCTCGCAGATGTTACCCAAGGATGTGTTGGCTCTCTCCCGAAGCGTGGTGAGCATGGTGCTGTGCTCATGCTCCAGGACCCGCCGCTGGCGCATCTCGTTCTCATTCTGTCGCGCAATGGCCTCAGCCTCATCCACGCGTTGGCGAAGAAGAAGCACCTCGGCACGGGAGGTAGTTAACTCCTCCTGCGCCACCTCAAGGGCGGCCCGAAAAGCATCGGCCCGCCTCGTCGCTTCCTCCTGCTTGGCCCTCAGGGCAGCGGTCCTACCTTCGGCCTCATCCGGATCAACCCCAGCCTTTCCTCGAACTTCGCGCTCGAGGTTCAAGCGCTGCGTCGCCACCCGATGCCCGACCTCCTCCGGGGCGTGGGCCTCCAGCAGCGACATCATCCTCCGCCCTCGTCACCAAGCGCTCCCTTGTTTCCAGGCGTTACGTACTCGCGTGCGCGGCTTCGGCTTCGGCGTTAGAGCCTCCTCCCGCTTCTAGAGCTCATTTGGGTCACTGATGCCACCCTCATCGACGCAGGGGCCGTCTCGCAGCTCCACCTGCTCCTCCGGTGGCGGCAACGGGCCAGGAGTTCCCGCGCCCGCTCCTCCGCCGCCTCTCGCCGCCGGTCAGCTTCCCGAGCCTCTTCAACGGCCCGAGAACGGACCACCCGAGAGGCCACCAGCGACGCCTTAGCCTCCTCATCGTTAAGATCACGCTGGTGACGCGCATGGGCGACAGCCGTCTTCAGCTCGTGCCTCTCTGCGGCCAGGCGCAGGCCCTCGGCCTCGAGGCGCGCGTCTTCATCGGCGAGCTCTTCACCGAGCAGGCTCACCGCATCAGCCGCCCTTCAAAGAAACCCTTGGCAAAGAGCGCGATGCTCCCGGGCGCGCTCAAGTACGTCTTCCACACCATCATCCGCCCCAGGCGAGCGCCGAGGGCCACGAATCAGCACTCCCCTCGGGCGGTGGGGCTGGCGCCCTCGCCATGGCCGGGCACGCCGCCAGAGCCCGGCCAGGAGCCAGCCCATCCCCCAAAGAAGAGCGCAGGGAATGCCTCAGCCAATCACGGTCGACGACCAGACGAGAAGCCCATGGCAGGCCAGCTATGCCTCGAGAGGGCTCGCGAAGGAGGGTCGCGAGGTGCGCGGGGACGCGATGCGCCTCAGGATGGCTCGTCTCTCCGGCCGACCTCACCACAAGGGCCCTGCTGCTCGGGGTGCTCGAAGACGGTGGAGAGGGCGGAGCCAAGGGGGATGGCTCCTCAGACATATCCGTGAGCTCGGCAGGAAGGGCCCTGCGGAGCAAGGATCAGTAAAAACAACAGAAGAATCAGGAGCCAGAAAAGGGGAAAGCTTACTCATCGGTGGCGAAGTACTTCCTGCGCTTCAACAGGCGACAAGGGTAATCGTCGCCCAGGGCTTCCCTTCTCTTCCGAAGAACCTCAAAGTCCACGCGGAATCGACCCAAGAGTTGAGCGCAGCGGTCAACCTGCGACGAGGAAGGAGCGTCGAGACGACCGGCGTCAGGGGCGTCGTCCTGGTGCACGCCGCCAGTCGCCTCACCAAGAAGGGTAGCTGGGGCCCTAGGGGCCTCAGCCGCAGGCGCCATGGGAAGCTGCTCGCCTCCCCCAACCGCGACAGCCTGGGCCTCAGGAGCTGCTCCCACAAGAGTGCCGCCTGGGACCGTCACCCCTGCGGAGGCCCCCTCGGCCTCCAGCGGCTCGTGCCTCCCTGCACCGCCACTCGAGGAAGAGCCGCCACGGCCGACTGGAAGGGCAGTCACCACCACCAGGTTCTCGCGAGACCCCATGAGGCCTGCGGGGCGCAGTCCCCACTCGTCGAAACTGGGCATTTGCTTCACAAAGTCACCCCTGCTTGAGCAAAAGTACAACAAAGCACCCCCTTGCCGGACGCTGCCAGGGTTGGGATCCCCAGTCAAGACCAAGAGCACCTTCCTCAGCGCTTCAGGCGTCAAGTCCTCCTCCCGAGCCTCATACGGTCTTCACGCCCACCAAGGCCCACATTCGGCGGGAATGGCGCTGGAGAGGGCAATGCGGCACAACAGAATTCCTTCACCACCTTGGGCGCCCGTCACCTCGGCGCCCTCAGAATGCGCTGACGCCAGACGAAGGCGAGCCGGGCTCGTGGCGTCTCGCCCCACTGAATTGGGGACAATGGGTGATGTTAGCTCCGGCAAGGGGCTGGGCACCCCACGCCCACGTCTGACCACCGCTTCATGGAACCCAAAGGCCAGCGGAGGAAGGGTGAAGTCAATCCCTGAAGCCGCTGTTTCAGATGGAGCAGTGAAGCTCACACACCCCAAACATTGGGTGGGGTCAACAAGGCGCAGAGAGAAGAAGTGGTGCAGCAAGGCAACTGAGGGAAGGACGCCCATCATCGCCTCGCAAACAAAGGCAAAGACTGCAAGAAGAGTGATGGATTCCGGACCCAAGTGCATCATATGGATCTGATAGTGGGAGAGCACAGCATTGAAGAAATCGGAGAAGGGGGGAACCAGCCCCGCCCACAGGGCGTCGGCAAAATACTGGACCTCAGTGATTATCCTATCGATGGCAAAGTGGGACGCAGGCCAGGCCGTCGTCCGCCCGCATTCGTTGAAGATGCTGGCCAAGGCCGAGCTGACCTTGCCCAGGCCCTCTCAATTGAGTATAATTGACCGATTGACGGCAGGGGCCGCCGGCGACAGCGAGCGAGGCGGAGGCATGGGTTTCTTCCCTCTTCCCTTCTTCGTCGGAGCCATGGCAACGGAAGGGGGGAGGAAGGTTCGAGATTGGATTGGGAGCAGAAGCTGGAGTTCGAGAGGAGGAAGAGTGGGGGACGGTCGAAAGCGAAAAGGGGAGCGGCCGTAGCGGTTACTGAGTCCGCTTAGCACGGGCACAAAATAAGGAGGCGTGGGGGAACAGGTCGCCCACGCCCAATCAACCGCCACGCGGCACCCAAGGCCGCAGTGTTAGGGTCCAATGGCCAGACTTGCCCCTTCGCCTCTCTGCTCGGCCAAGTCCGGGCGCGCCTTGGGCCCAAGGGCTACTGTCGGCGTTCTCGGAACGGGGGTCCCAAGACTTGCGTGCCTGCGGCCTGCGGCGTGGCTCAAAGGGGGGCCCATCACGGCCCATCTTCATCAACACAAGCTCAAGACCCTCGCGAGGGGCCAAGCCTCGCGGGGCGGACGACAGGGAGCTTCCTCAGACACGGCCTCATCAGGCTGGCTCGCGAGGAGGCGGATAGATCAAGGCGGGGTACCTCGCGAGGTGCCCATGATGCAAGCCATGACGACCAAGGGCGCCCGAGGGCGCCAGCCCGTGCAGTGTCCTCCTTTCCTCTTTGGTGCAAAGGGAGCAAGCGCAGGCGAGAGCATCAAGCAAAGGCGTCCATTTCGGTGCAACAAGACCAAGACCAGTCCAATGGCAGGAAGGAAGTCATTGTGGAGCCCAAGCCGGCGTCACCACCAGAGCCTTTGACAGGCGAGGACCAACTTTAGTCAGGATAAGTGTACCATATGTTCCCCTTCAAGATGGCCGATTGTTGGCGCCCTTCCCGCTCAATATTTGGGAAGAGGCCCAGGGCCTCTTCCTATAAATAGGACTAGCCACCCATAGGGTAAAAGAGAGAAAGAAAGATAGCAAGAGAACAAACGAGAGAGATAGAGAGAGGCGACTGAACTCCCCCTAGCAGTTCATCGCACCTGCCAAGAACAGACCCTCGCGAGGCTGTTCTTCCTTGTATGGTTCATCACCATCAGCCCAAGAGGCAATCCACCACACCACAAACTAGAGTAGGGTTTTACACCATAATGGTGGCCCGAACTAGTATAAACCCTGTGTCTCTTGTGCTGTTCCTTTCATAGTTTAGATCCTAGCGAGGCGGCGGGGTGCAGGTAGGTAGAGGGCGAGATTCCGTGCGCACCCCAGTGTTCGAACCTCAAGGGTCTGCCGGAACCCGAAATCCGACACTGTCCACGCGAGGAAGCGGTTCGTCGTAGACCACCACGTTGGTGTGGAACGCGTCGAGCAACGCCGTGTCGGAATCGACAAGCATCGGGTCGGTAGAACCAACCGACTACAAGTCCACAGCCGGCTCGTTGACAATGTGGAGCTGGCCGAGGAGGCTGACGAGGCGGCTCTCGGGGCCATCTGTGCCCACGTCAGATACGGGCTCGTCGGAGAGGCGAATCTTGCCGACAAGATCGGTGAGGCAGCTCGCCGCGCAACGCGTCGGTGCAAACGCCGTCCGGCGTGCCAGGCTGGCTGCGCTCGTCAGGAAGGAACAAGGTTCCCGTCTAGAACAGGTCTCCGGACGACGGTGCACCTCGCCCCATGGTGGGCGCCAAATGTCGGGGGTTGGGTGCGACATATGCCAAGGGATGGCTTATCATGGTGGGAGCGAGTAGAACGTCGCGGTGCCGGAAGCGGGATGAGGCGTGACACTAACGCCGCATACTTTACCTGTGTTCGGGCTCTCCTAGGAGATAACACCCTTAGTCCTGCTCTGCGGGGTCTCCGCATGATCACTAAGGCACTAGTGAGTACAATGGTGCTCCTCGAGTTGTATGCTAGAGGTAGAAGAAAGCAGAGCTAGCTCTCTCCTCTCTCTATGTGTGTGTCTAGGTCTAACAGGTTGGGAACCCTTTGCATGGGTGCCCTGGGGGGTTTATATAGGCCTACCCCCCAGGGGTACAATGGTAATCTCATGGGTGTAGGACCCGGTGTCGGCGTCTCTAGTCGTCGGCTTCTCATGCGGCTTGGGCCCGCCACTGGTGAGCCTATTGGCTGATGCAGTATGGATCCGATAGGTCGCCTCCGTCGCCATGGTCCGGCCGGCTGCTTATTCTTGTAGCCGTAATGCTAATGACCTTGCACGCTTGAGTCGGGGAGGCGTGGCTACTGATCCCGCCGTGCGGTGGGAGATCACTTGTAGCCACACCGTGTCTCATCTAGTTAGTGGTGCACGGACTCCGCGGGAGGAGTGGGCACGCTTTGCTAGAGGCCTCCCTTGGGTCGGCCCAGGTGAGGCTCTGCCGCCCTCAAGACTCTCGCTTGCTGGTAGACCCGCCGCTGGCCGTGCTTAAGCGAGCCGTCGTGGGAGGATGGCTCCGCCTGACACGGGTGACGTCAAGGGTGGAGTGGCAACAGTGTCGCGCCGTGCGGAGATCTCCGCCTGTACGGGGCACTGTGGCCGCGCTGTGCCCTGGATATGGGGGTGATGGGCTACACTGTAGCCACATCCTGTCTTGTCTTCTTAATGGGGGCGCAGACTTCGTGGGCCGCCTGCTAGGAGCTGACCTCTCTGGAAGTCGCCTGCTAGGAGTCGGCCCATCTTGGGGCCGTCCTCTAGTGCGTGGCCGTCTTCTGGCAGCCGGCCGCTTGATCCAGCCGGCCACCAGAAGGCGACGCTTCATCCTTGATGCTTGAGGGGCGGAGCCGGCCCCGATGTCTTGAAATTCTCAGGGACTCAGGTTAGGCTACCTGTGGCCCATTACTCCGACATGTTTCATCAAGTAGATATACCCATATCTGCTCAAATCATCTGTGAAGGTCAGAAAATAACGATGCCCGCCGCGAGCCTCAATGTTCATTGGACCACATACATCAGTATGCATGATTTCCAATAAATCTGTTGCTCGCTCCATTGTTCCGGAGAACGGAGTTTTAGTTATCTTGCCCATGAGGCATGGTTCGCAAGTACCAAGTGATTCATAATCAAGTGATTCCAAAAGTCCATCAGAATGGAGTTTCTTCATGTGCTTTACACCAATATAACCCAAGCGGCAGTGCCATAAATAAGTTGCACTATCATTATCAACTCTACATCTTTTGGCTTCAATATTATGAATATGTGTGTCACTACTATCGAGATTCAACAAAAATAGACCACTCTTCAAGGGTGCATGACCATAAAAGATATTACTCATATAAATAGAACAACCACTATTCTCGGATTTAAATGAATAACCGTCTCGCATCAAACAAGATCCAGATATAATGTTCATGCTTAACGCTGGCACCAAATAACAATTATCTAGGTCTAAAACTAATCCCGAAGGTAGATGTAGAGGTAGCGTGCCAGCGATCACATCGACTTTGGAACCATTTCCCATGCGCATCGTCACCTCGTCCTTAGCCAATCTCACGCTTAATTGTAGTCCTGCTTTGAGTTGCAAATATTAGCAATGAACCCGGTATCAAATACCTGTACTCTGCGAGCATTAGTAAGGTACACATCAATAACATGTATATCACATATACCTTTGTTCATCTTGCCATCCTTCTTATCCGCCAAATACTTGGGGCAGTTCCGCTTCGATGACCGGGTCCTTTGAAGTAGAAGCACTTCGATCTCAGGCTTAGGTCTAGACTTGGGCTTCTTCACTTGAGCAGCAACTTGCTTGCCGTTCTTCTTGAAGTTCCCCTTCTTTCCTTTACCCTTTTTCTTGAAACTAGTGGTCTTGTTGACCATCAACACTTGATGCTCCTTCTTGATTTCTACCTCCGCAGCCTTTAGCATTGCGAAGAGCTCGAGAATTGTCTTATCCATCCCTTGCATATTATAGTTCATCACGAAGCTCTTGTAGCTTGGTGGCAGTGATTGAAGAACTCTGTCAATGACACTATCATCAGGAAGATTAACTCCCAGCTGAGTCAAGTGGTGTTGGTACCTAGACATTCTGAGTATATGTTCACTGACAGAATTATTCTCCTCCATTTTGCAGCTGTAGAACTTATTGGAGACTTCATGTCTCTCAATCCGGGCATTTGCTTGAAATATTAACTTCAACTCCTGGAAGATCTCATATGCTCCATGACGTTCAAAACAACGTTGAAGTCCCGGTTCTGAGCCGTAAAGCATGGCACACTGAACTATCGAGTAGTCATCAGCTTTGCATAGCCAGTCGTTCTTAATGTCATCAGCAACATCTGCAACAGGCCTGGCACCTAGCGGTGCTTTCAGACGTAATTCTTCTATGCAGTAATGAGGATAATCCTCAATTTACGGACCTAGTCCGTGTAGTTGCTACCATCATCTTTCAACTTAGCTTTCTCTAGGAACACATTAAAATTCAAAGGAACAGTAGCACGACCCATTGATCTACAACAACATAGACATGCAAAATACTATCAGGTACTAAGTTCATGATAAATTAAAGTTCAATTAATCATATTACTTAAGAACTCCCACTTAGATAGACATCCCTCTAATCATCTAAGTGATCATGTGATCCAAATTAACTAAACCATGTCCGATCATCACGTGAGATGGAGTAGTTTTCAATGGTGAACATCACTATGGTTATGATATCTACTATATGATTCACGCCGACCTTTCGATCTCGTGTTACGAGGCCATATACGCATATGTTAGGCTCACAAATTTAACCCGAGTATTCTGCGTGTGCAAAACAGGCTTGCACCCGTTGTATGTGAACGTAGAGCTTATCACACCCGATCATCACGTGGTGTCTCGGCACGCATTTAACTTTCGCAACGGTGCATACTCAGAGAGAACACTTGTACCTTGAAATTTAGTGAGAGATCATCTTATAATGCTACCGCCAAACTAAGCAAAATAAGATGCATAAAGGATAAACATCACATGCAATCAATATAAGTGATATGATATGGCCATCATCATCTTGTGCCTTTGATCTCCATCTCCAAAGCACCGTCATGATCACCATCGTCACCAGCGCGACACCTTGATCTCCATCGTAGCATCGTTGTCGTCTCGCCAACTATTGCTTCTACGACTATCGCTACGCTTAGTGATAAAGTAAAAACAATTATAGGGCGATTGCATTGCATACAATAAAGCGACAACCATATGGCTTCTGCTAGTTGCCGATAACTCTGTTACAAAACATGATCATCTCATACAATAAAATTTAGCATCATGTCTTGATCATATCACATCACAACATGCCCTGCAAAAACAAGTTAGACGTCCTCTACTTTGTTGTTGCAAGTTTTACGTGGCTACTACGGGCCGAGCAAGAACCGTTCTTACCTACGAATCAAAACCACAACGATTCTTCGTCGAGTGTGTTGTTTTAACCTTCAACAAGGACCTGGCGTAGTCACACTCGATTCAATTAAAGTTGGAGAAACTGACACCCGCCAGCCACCTGTGTGCAAAGCACGTCGATAGAACCAGTCTCGCGTAAGCGTACGCGTAATGTCGGTCCGGGCCGCTTCATCCAACAATACCGCCGAATCAAAGTATGACATGCTGGTAAGCAGTATGACTATTATCGCCCACAACTCTTTGTGTTCTACTCGTGCATATAACATCTACGCATAGACCTGGCTCGGATGCCACCGTTGGGGAACGTAGTAATTTCAAAAAAAATCATGTAGTCATCGGAGTGACAAATCCTAATCTCGATCTATGCCAACTCAACAAACACTTTGTAGACACCTGTAGAGCATCTTTATAATCACCCAGTTATGTTGTGATGTTTGATAGCACACAAAGTGTTCGTTCGGTATTCGGGAGTTGCATAATCTCATAGTCATAGGAACATGTATAAGTCATGAAGAAAGCAACAGGAACAAACTAAATTAACGATCATCATGCTAAGCTAACGGATGGGTCAAGTCAATCACATCATTCTCTAATGATGTGATCCCCTTAATCAAATGACAACACATGTCTATGGCTAGGAAACTTAACCATCTTTGATTCAACGAGCTAGTCAAGTATAGGCATACTAGTGACACTCTGTTTGTCACACATGTACTAAGTTTCCGGTTAATACAATTCTAGCATGAATAATAAACATTTATCATGATATAAGGAAATATAAATAACAACTTTATTATTGCCTCTAGGGCATATTTCCTTCAACGCCCAGATGCTTGGCCTCAATGGCATTCACTATTTAAAGGGGCCACACCGCCTCACAACACACCACAACCCATCGATACCGCATCTTCCTCCTGTGCATCACATCCGCCATGACCTTGAGCGGGAACACTCTGTGGGAGAGCTTCTCGACGGAGCAGAAGCATGAGGTGGCCACCCTTGCGGCCGCTTGGCTGAGCCGCTATGCCAAGCGGATAGAGGCCGACATGTCGGCCAACTCTCCAAAGGTCTCCGACGACGAGCCCACGATGGGACTAGCTCCGATGATGACTCCGCGTTGGAGCTCGCACCGGTGCATGCCGGCTCAAGGATGGAGCAGGCACAAGCGCACTTCAATGTTGACATGGCTGAGGAGCACCTAGCGCCTGCACCTATGTCGTTGTTCTGGCAGGCGCAAGAGGAACAATGCTACAACATGTTCCTCCTCGAGCAGCACCAGCTAATGGAGGGCCAAATCTACGGCGAGTGCGCGAGCGAGGAAGTTGTGGCGGCCATGGCCGCAGCGAACCCCAACTTCATCGCCGAGCAGTAGGCACTGTACGAGGTTGCCCGCACTCAAGCCGCCGCTCGCAACATACATGCGACGCAACCGAACGCGGAGGCGGCGCTGTCTGCGCAGGCGATCGTGAACAAGAACGCCGCCAGCCGCAAACATTGTTTGGCCTTGCCTGTGGGATGACGAACATGCTGACCCCTCCATTTCCATCGTGGACCTCACATCCACCAACAACGGACAAACCGCTGACTCCGACAAGGATGAGTAAAGCATGGAAGGTGGCGGGGGCTCGAGTCCCAAGTGGGTCGGTCTGTCTTCCATGTTCTACTCTTCCTCGCCGACGACCGCACTGTTGGGGAACGTAGTAATTTCAAAAGTTTTCCTACGCACACGCAAGATCATGGTGATGCATAGCAACGAGAGGGGAGAGTGTTGTCCACGTACCCTCGTAGACCAAAGCGGAAGCGATCACAACGTAGAGGAAGTAGTCGTACGTTCTCCTCGCGATCCAACCGATCCCAACACAGCGTTACTCCGGCGCCTCAGTTCTTGGCACACGCTCAACTCGGTGGCGCTCCTCGAGCTCCGATCCAGCAAAGCTCCGGGAAAGAGAGTTCCACAAGACGACGGCGTGGTGACGATCTTGATGTTCTACTGACGCAGGGCTTCGCCTAAGCACCGCTACGATATGACCGAGGTGAAATGTGGTGGAGGGGGGCACCGGACACGGCTAAGGAACGATCTCAAGGATCAACTTGTGTGTTCTAGGGTGCCCCCTGCCCCCGTATATAAAGGAGCAAGGGGGAGGGCCGGCCGGCCCCTAGGAGGCGCGCCAGGAGGGGGAGTCCTCCTCCTAGTGGGAGTAGGACTCCCTTTCCTAGTCCAACTAGGAAGGAGGAAGGGGAAGGAAAGAGAGGGAGAGGGAGAGGGAAGGGGCCGCGCCCCTCCTTGTCCAATTCGGACTCCCCATGGGGGGCGACGCCACCTCTGGTGCGGCCCTCTCTCTCCCTCTTGGCCCAATAAGGCCCATTACTTCCCGGGGGTTCCGGTAACCCTCGCACTCCGGTTTTCTCCGGAAACTTCCGGAACCTTTCCGGTGTCCGAATATAGCCGTCCAATATATCAATCTTTATGTCTCGATCATTTCGAGACTCCTCGGCATGTCTATGATCACATCCGGGACTCCGAACTCCTTCGGTACATCAAAATACACAAACTCATAATATAACCGTCATCGAAACCTTAAGCGTGCGGACCCTACGGTTCGAGAATAATGTAGACATGACCGAGACACGTCTCCGATCAATAACCAATAGCGGGACCTGGATGCCCATATTGGCTCCTACATATTCTATGAAGATCTTTATCGGTCAGACCGCATAACAACATACGTTGTTCCCTTTGTCATCGGTATGTTACTTGCGAGATTCGATCGTCGGTATCCAAGACCTAGTTCAATCTCGATACTGGCAAGTCTCTTTACTCGTTCCGCAATACATCATCTCACAGCTAACTCATTAGTTGTAATGCTTGCAAGGCTTTAGTGATGTGTATTACCGAGAGGGCCCAGAGATACCTCTCCGACAATCGGAGTGACAAATCCTAATCTCGAAATCGCCAACCCAACATCCGCCTTTGGAGACACTGTAGTACTCCTTTATAATCACCCGATTACGTTGTGACGTTTGGTAGTACCAAAGTGTTCCTCCGGTAAGCGGAGTTGCATATTCTCATAGTTATAGGAACATGCATAAGTCATGGATAAAAGCAATAGCAACATACTAAGCGATCGGGTGCTAAGCTAATGGAATGGGTCATGTGAATCGGATCATTCAACCAATGATGTGACCTTGTTAATCAAATGACAACTCCTTTGTCTATGGTTAGGAAACATAACCATCTTTGATTAACAAGCTAGTCTAGTAGAGGCATACTAGTGACACTATGTTTGTCTATGTATTCACACATGTATTATGTTTCCGGTTAATACAATTCTAGCATGAACAATAAACATTTATCATGAAATAAGGAAATAAATAATAACTTTATTATTGCCTCTAGGGCATATTTCCTTTAGTCTCCCAATTGCACTAGAGTCAATAATCTAGATTACATAGTAATGATTCTAACACCCATGGAGTCTTGGTGCTGATCATGTTTTGCTCGTGGAAGAGGCTTAGTCAACGGATGCGCTACATTCAGATCCGTATGTATCTTGCAAATCTCTATGTCTCCCACCGGACTAAGTCCGGATGGAATTGAAGCGTCTCTTGATGTGTTTGGTTCTCTTGTGAAATCTGGATTCCTTTGCTAAAGCAATTGCTCCAAAGATTGTCACAAAAGATTTTCATTGGACCCGATGCACTAGGTATGACACCTAGATCGGATATGAACTCCTTCATCCAGACTCCTTCATTAGCTGCTTCGAAGCTGCTATGTATTCCGCTTCACATGTAGATCCCGCTATGACGCTTTGTTTAGAAGCGCACCAACCGGCTCCTCCGTTTAGTGTAAATACGTATCCGGTTTGCGATTTAGAATCGTCCGGATCGATGTCAAAGCTTGCATCAACGTAACCGTTTCACGATGAGCTCTTTGTCACCTCCATATCTGAGAAACATATCCTTAGTCCTTTTCGGTATTTCGGGATGTTCTTGACCGCTGTCCGATGATCCACTCTGGATTACTTTGGTACCTCCCTGCTAAGCTTATAGCAAGGCACACATCAGGTCCGGTACACAGCATTGCATACATGATAGAGCCTATGGCTGAGGCATAGGGAACATCTTTCATTTTCTCTCTATCTTCTGCGGTGGTCGGGCATTGAGTCTTACTCAACTTCACACCTTGTAACACGAGCAAGAACCCTTTCTTTGCTTGATCCATTTTGAACTTCTTCAAAATTTTGTCAAGGTATGTGCTTTGTGAAAGTCCAATTAAGCGTCTTGATCTATCTCTATAGATTTTGATGCCCAATATGTAAGCAGCTTCACCGAGGTCCTTCATCGAAAAACTCTTATTCAAGTATCCCTTTATGCTATCCAGAAATTCTATATCATTTCCGATTAGTAATATGTCATCTACATATAATATCGGAAATGCTACTGAGCTCCACTCACTTTCTTGTAAATACAGGCTTCTCCAAAAGTCTCATATAAACCCAAATGCTTTGATCACACTATCAAAGCGTTTATTCCAACTCCGAGATGCTTGCACCAGTCCATAAATGGATCATTGGAGCTTGCACACTTTGTTAGCTCCCTTTGGATCGATAAAACCTTACGGTTGCATCATATACAACTCTTCTTCCGTAAATCCATTCAGGAATGCAGTCTTTACATCCATTTGCCAAATTTCATAATCATAAAATGTGGCAATTGCTAACATGATTCGGACAGACTTAAGCATCGCCACGGGTGAGAAGGTCTCATCGTAGTCAATCCCTTGAACTTGTCGAAAACCCTTTGCGACAAGTCGAGCTTTGTAGACGATAATATTACCATCAGCAGTCTTCTTCTTGAAGATCCACTTGTTTTCTATTGCTTGCCGACCCTCGGGCAAGTCAACCAAAGTCCACACTTTGTTTTCATACATGGATCCCATCTCAGATTTCATGGCCTCAAGCCATTTTGCGGAATCTGGGCTCACCATCGCTTCTTCATAGTTCGTAGGTTCATCATGATCTAGTAGCATGACTTCGAACAGGATTACCGTACCACTCACAGTGCGGATCTTACTCTGGTTGATCTACGAGGTTACGTAGTAACTTGATCTCAAGTTTCATGATCAACATCATCAACTTCCTCACTATTTGGTGTAGATGTCGCAGAACCGGTTTCGTGATAAACTACTTTCAAATAAGGGAGAAGGTACGATTACCTCATTAAGTTCTACTTTCCTCCCACTCACTTCTTTCGAGAGAAACTCCTTCTCTAGAAAGGATCCATTCTTAGCAACAAATGTCTTGCCTTGGATCTGTGATATAAGGTGTACCCAAGCTGTCTCCTTTGGGTATCCTATGAAGACACATTTCTCCGATTTAGGTTCGAGCTTATCAGGTTGAAGTTTTTTCACATAAGCATCGCATCCCCAAACTTTAAGAACGACAACTTTGGTTTCTTGCTAAACCATAGTTCATAAGGTGTCGTCTCAAATGATTTTGACGGTGTTCTATTCAGCGTGAATGCGGCCGTCTCAAGAGCATAACCCCAAAGCGATAGCGGTAAATCTGTAAGAGACATCATAGATCGCACCATATCTAGTAAAGTGCGATTCTGACGTTCGACACACCATTGCTTGTTGTGGTGTTCGGGTGGCGTGAGTTGCGAAACTATTCGCATTGTTTCAAATGTAGACCAAACTTCGTAACTCAAATATTCGCCTCCACGATCAGATCGTAGAAACTTTATTTTCTTATTACGATGATTTTCAACTTCACTCTGAAATTCTTTGAACTTTTCAAATGTTTCAGACTTATGTTTCATTAAGTAGATATACCCATATCCGCTTAAATCATCTGTGAAGGTGAGAAAATAACGATATCCGCCACGAGCCTCAACATTCATTGGACCACATACATCCGTATGTATGATTTCCAACAAATCCGTTGCTCTCTCCATAGTACCGGAGAACGGGTTTTAGTCATCTTGCCCATGAGGCACGGTTACGCCAAGTGCCAAGTGATTCATAATCAAGTGACTCCAAAAGTCCATCAAGATGGAGTTTCTTCATGCGCTTTATACCGATATGACCTAAACGGCGGTGCCACAAATAAGTTGCACTATCATTATCAACTCTGCATTTTTGGTTTCAACATTATGAATATGTGTATCACTACTATCGAGATTCATTAAAAATAGACCACTCTTCAAGGGTGCATGACCATAAAAGATATTATTCATATAAATAGAACAACCATTATTCTCGATTTAAATGAATAACCGTCTCGCATCAAACAAGATCCAGATATAATGTTCATGCTCAACGGCGGCACCAAATAACAATTATTTAGGTCTAAAACTAATCCCGAAGGTAGATGTAGAGGTAGCGTGCCGACCGCGATTACATCGACTTTGGAACCATTTCCCACGCGCGCATCGTCACCTCGTCCTTTGCGGTTGTTAAGCAATCCGTAGTCCCCTGTTTCGAGTTGCAAATATTAGCAATGTAACCGATTATCAAATACCAGTGCTCTGCGAGCTCTAGTAAGGTACACATCAATAACATGTATATCACATATACCTTTGTTCACCTTGCCATCCTTCTTATCCGCCAAATACTTGGGGCAGTTCCGCTTCCGGTGACGATGCCTTGCGGTAGAAGCACTCGATTTCAGGTTTAGGTCCAGACTTGGGTTTCTTCTCTGGCGACAACTTGTTTGCTGTTCTTCTTGAAGTTCCCCTTCTTCTTCCCTTTGCCTTTCTTCTTGAAACTAGTGGTCTTATTGACCATCAACACTTGATGCTCCTTCTTGATTTCTACCTCCGCAGCCTTTAGCATTGAGAAGAGCTCAGGCATAGTCTTTACTAACCCTTGCATATTATAGTACATCACGAAGCCTTTGTAGCTTGGTGGCGGTGATTGAAGAATTACATCAATGACACAATCATCAGGAAGATCAACTCCCGGTTGAGTCAAGTGATTGTAATACCCGGACATTACGAGTATGTGCTCACCTGCAGACCCATTCTCTTCCATCTTGCAGCTATAGAACTTATTGGAGACTTCATATCTCTCAATCCGGGCATTCTGTTGAAATATCAACTTCAACTCTGGAACATCTCATATGCTCCATGACGTTCAAAACGTCGTTGAAGACCCGGTTCTAAGCCGTAAAGCATGGCACATCGAACTATAGAGTAGTCATCAGCTTTGCTCGCCAGACGTTCTTAACGCCGTCGGCCAGATCAAGAAGAGTCTGGCACCTAGCGGTGCATCCGGGACATAACTCTTACGTGCGCAGCAATGAGGATAATCCTCGATTACGGACCCGATCCGTGTAATTGCTACCATCATCTTTCAACTTTGCTTTCTCAAGGAACGCATTAAAATTCAACGGAACAACAAAGACGAGCCATCTATCTATAAACAAACATAGACAAGCACTATACTATCAGGTACTAAGTTCATGATAAATTTAAGTTCAATTAATCATATTACTTAAGAACTCCCACTTAGAGAGACATCTCTCTAGTCATCTAAGTGATCACGTGATCCAAATCAACTAAACCATAACCGATCATCACGTGAGATGGAGTAGTTTTCAATGGTGAACATCTTATGTTGATCATATCTACTATATGATTCACGCTCGACCTTCGGTCTCCGTGTTCCGAGGCCATATCTTGCATATGCTAGGCTCGTCAAGTATAACCTGAGTATTCTGCGTGAGCAAAAGCGGCTTGCACCCGTTGTAGATGGACGTAGAGCTTATCACACCCGATCATCACGTGGTGTCTCGGCACGACGAACTTTGGCAACGGTGCATACTCAGGGAGAACACTACTTGATAATTTTAGTGAGAGATCATCTTAAAATGCTACCGTTAATCAAAGCAAAAAAAGATGCATAAAGGATAAACATCACATGCAATCAATATAAGTGATATGATATGGCCATCATCATCTTGTGCTTGTGATCTCCATCTCAGCACCGTCGTGATCACCATCGTCACCGGCGCGACACCTTGATCTCCATCGTAGCATCGTTGTCGTTACGCCATCTATTGTTTCTCGACTATCGCTACCGCTTAGTGATAAAGTAAAGCAATTACAGGCGTTTGCATTTCATACAATAAGCGACAACCATATGGCTCCAGCCGATTGCCGATAACTTCGGTTACAAAACATGATCATCTCATACAATAAAATATAGCATCACGTCTTGACCATATCACATCACAACATGCCTGCAAAAACAAGTTAGACGTCCTCTACTTTGTTGTTGCAAATTTTACGTGGCTGCTATGGGCTTTAAGTAAGAACCAATCTCACCTACGCATCAAGACCACAGCGATACTTCCGTCAATTAGACTCGCTTTTAACCTTCTCAAGGACCGGGCGTAGCCACACTCAGTTCAACTAAAGTGAGAGAGACAGACACCCGCCACCACCTTTAAGCACGAGTGCTCGTAGCAGTGAAACCAGTCTCGCGTAAGCTGCACGCGTAATGTCGGTCCGGGCCGCTTCATCTCACAATACCGCTGAACCAAAGTATGACATGCTTTGGTAGGCGGTATGACTTGTATCGCCCACAACTCACTTGTGTTCTACTCGTGCAAAACATCAAACCATAAAAACCTAGGCTCGGATGCCACTGTTGGGGAACGTAGTAATTTCAAAAAATTTCCTACACACACGCAAGATCATGGTGATGCATAGCAACGAGAGGGGAGAGTGTTGTCCACGTATCCTCGTAGACCAAAGCGGAAGCGATCACAACGTAGAGGAAGTAGTCGTACGTTCTCCTCGCGATCCAACCGATCAGCGCCGTTACTCGGCGCCTCGAAGTTCTTGGCACACGTTCAGCTCGGTGGCGCTCCTCAGGCTCCGATCCAGCAAAGCTCCGGGGAGAGAGAGTTCCGTCAGCCCGACGGCGTGGTGACGATCTTGATGTTCTCCCGACGCAGAGCTTCGTCTAAGCACCGCTACGATATGACCGAGGTGGAATATGGTGGAGGGGCACCGCACACGGCTAAGGAACGATCTCAAGGATCAACTTGTGTGTCCTAGGGTGCCCCCCGCCCCGTATATAAAGGAGCAAGGGGAGGGCCGGCCGGCCCTAGGAGGCGCGCCAAGGGAGGGGGAGTCCTCCTCCTAGTGGGAGTAGGACTCCCTTTCCTAGTCCAACTAGGAAGGAGGAAGGGGAAGGAAAGAGAGGGAGAGGAGAGGAAAGGGGCCGCGCCTCCTTGTCCAATTCGGACTCCCCATGGGGGCGGCGCCACCTCTGGTGCGGCCCTCTCTCTCCCTCTTGGCCCAATAAGGCCCATTACTTCCCGGGGGTTCCGGTAACCCCTCGGCACTCCGTTTTTCTCCGGAAACTTCCGGAACCTTTCCGTGTCCGAATATAGCCGTCCAATATATCAATCTTTATGTCTCGATCATTTCGAGACTCCTCGTCATGTCCATGATCACATCCGGGACTCGAACTCCTTCGGTACATCAAAATACACAAACTCATAATATAACCGCCTTCGAAACCTTAAGCGTCACGGACCCTACGGTTCGAGAATAATGTAGACATGACCGAGACACGTCTCCGGTCAATAACCAATAGCGGGACCTGGATGCCCATATTGGCTCCTACATATTCTACGAAGATCTTTATCGGTCGACCGCATAACAACATCGTTGTTCCCTTTGTCATCGGTATGTTACTTGCGAGATTCGATCGTCGGTATCCAATACCTAGTTCAATCTCACATTCTTGGCAAGTCTCTTTACTCGTTCCGTAATACATCATCTCACAGCTAACTCATTAGTTGTAATGCTTGCAAGGCTTTAGTGATGTGTATTACCGAGAGGGCCCAGAGATACCTCTCCGACAATCGGAGTGACAAATCCTAATCTCGAAATCGCCAACCCAACATACGCCTTTGGAGACACTGTAGTACTCCTTTATAATCACCCGATTACGTTGTGACGTTTGGTAGTACCCAAAGTGTTCCTCCAGAAACGGAGTTGCATATTCTCATAGTTATAGGAACATGCATAAGTCATGGATAAAAGCAATAGCAACATACTAAACGATCGGGTGCTAAGCTAATGGTATGGGTCATGTCAATCAGATCATTCAACCAATGATGTGACCTTGTTAATCAAATGACAACTCCTTTGTCTATGGTTAGGAAACATAACCATCTTTGATTAACAAGCTAGTCTAGTAGAGGCATACTAGTGACACTCTGTTTGTCTATGTATTCACACATGTATTATGTTTCCGGTTAATACAATTCTAGCATGAACAATAAACATTTATCATGAAATAAGGAAATAAATAATAACTTTATTATTGCCTCTAGGGCATATTTCCTTCACGCACCACTTCGCGGGTCTTATCCCCGTCGCTCATGGAGACGACAGATGGAGGATGCGGTCGCCGAAAGGGAACAACAAGGACTTGGACGACGGGCACTGCTGTAGGCTAGGTTTAGATCTGGTCCCCCTTCTTAATGAAAAATGTCCGAAATGTAATGAATGTGCTCCGGTTTATATGAAAATCATTTGTTTGCATGTAATTTATCTGATTTGTTGGTACCTAACTTGAAATATACGTGGCTAATTTTAAATAATCTTCTTTCGTATTGTGTCTGTGAACTGATATCCAATTCACGGACGAATAAGGTGTTCAGTTTGCGAGTCAGCGTCGGATATACCTTAGAGCAACTCTAGCAGACCCCGCATCCCGCCGACCCGCAAAACACGTTTGCAGTTCGCGAAAAACGGCCTTTGCGGGCCGGCACGGACGACCACAGATGCATACCCCTCAAACGGACTCGTATAAAAGTATATTCGCGGAATATGTTTTTTTACGGGTCGACTTTGTGGGGTTTGCTCTTTGTGCCGCTGCATCCCGCATCTCATCGGCCCGCAAATATCAAATCCAACATAATACAACAACCGAAAGCAAACTAAATAATTATTCAAATCAAACATAATACAATAATGATCCACATTACAAATAATTATTCAAATCACCGAAGAAAACTTAAATAGTGCAATACAAAACTTGTCATGAATACAAATACAAATGAATACAAAGATGAGTCATTGTCCGGCCCTTTGCCAATAGTGCTCAATGAGATCCTCCTGTAGTTGAAAGTGTGTGTTTGCATTTTCAATCTCCTTGTATGTCTGAAGAAAAGCTCTAATGTAGTTAGGGTCTCTAGCTGGTTTGACACGGCTACCCACATTGTCGTAGAAGAATTCCAAGTTCATTTCCTCTCTCATCTTCAAGAATCATATTGTGAAGGATAATACAACATGTCATGATATTTTTTTCTTATCCCAAAAATGAGCAGGACCACGGACAATGGCAAACCTAGATTGCAAAACACCGAATGCTCTTTCAATGTCTTTTCGGGCTGCCTCTTGCACCTTTGCAAATTCATAATGTTTTCTAGTTTTGGGATCTTTGATGCTCTTGACAAAGGTGCACCAAGGATGATATATACCATCTGTAAGATAGTACCCTTTTGTGTATTCATGCCCATTGATAGTGTAGTTGCAAGCAGGAGCATCACCACTAGCAAGCCTAGCAAACAAATAAGAACGTTGCAACATATTGATATCATTGAGAGTGCCCGGCATACCAAAGAAGCAATGCCAAATTCATAAATCCTTGGATGCTACGTCCTCTAGCACAACTGTTGCATCACGAGACTTGCCACAATACATTTCTTGCCATGCCTACGGGCAATTTTTCCAAGTCCAATGCATACAATCAATGCTACCTAGCATGCCAGGCCAACCTCTCCTTTCATTAGATGCCATCAATTTCTTTGTGTCATCCTCATTGGGTGCCTGAAGATACTCAGGACCAAAGACACGGATGATCACTTTTGCAAATCTACACACTGATTCAATTGTAGTATCTTTACCAATGCGAAGGTACTCATCGGCACAGTGAGCCGGAACGCCATATGCAATCACCCGCATAGCTGCGGAGATTTTTTGATATGCACTAAATCCCTTTAAGCCCGCAACATTTCTTCTTTGAGTAAAATACCGGCAATTTGCCTCCCAAGCTTGAACAATTTTCACAAAGAGGGATCGACGCATTCGGTACCTTCTCCGGAAGAGGTGCGGTGGATATGTAGGATTCTCCGCGAAGCAGTCTTGCGTCAATCAACTGTACCGCTCACAAATATCACAAAAGAAACACTAACCGACGGCGGATGCGGCAGGTGATCCCGGGCGGCGACGGGGGGCGGGCTCGACGGTGGTCGATCCCCGGCGGCGGCAGCGACGAGGGGCGGCTCTTCTCGCCGAATCTGGGGGGGGAGGGGTCGGTGCAGCGTATCGACGCGGGAGAGTGGGGGACGCCCCCGCGACGCGATTCCGCCCGCAGATTTGGCCGGAATCGCCGGTGGCAGACGGGCGGAAGCAAGGGCGGTCGACGGCGGAAGGAGGTGGGGAAAGGCGCGCGGGCTGAAATGTCCCTCCCGCCAACTGCTTCTCTGTGATGCAGGACACCGTAGCGGCGAGGGGAAAACCCGTGTATCTGTGGGTTAGGGCCGAGATTTTGCCGCGCCCTCAAAATTTTTTTCGGGCCGGAGCAGAATACGGGGTCTGATCGGACAGTTTTTTCTGCCCCTGCTCATATTTTAACGGTTATTTTACGGGTCGGGGCCGGATGCAGGGTGTGCTGCAACTTGCAAGGGCACGCAAGCGAAAGGCCTGGCTTCTAGCCCACCACCCACCCGCGGTCGGTGAGAACGCCGTGGGCCCGACGGGTCAGCGAGAACGGGAAGAAGTAGCGAAAACAGCTAAAGAGCGGAAGGGTTTTGGTCGCGAGTCGCACCCGCCGCCGTGGTCGCATCGCACGCAAACTTTCGAGTCTCGAGAGAGGCGACGAAGAGAGCGAGGGCGAGGGACGGCAATAGGGCTTGGAGGATGGGCGCTGGGGAAGGAGAGGCAGCTGGGAGCAAGGAGAAGAGCAGCGGCGTCGCCCGGACGTCCCTGGACGGCCTACGGGACAAGAACGTGATGCAGCTCAAGAAGCTCAACATGGCGCTCTTCCCCGTCCGCTACAACGACAAATACTACCAGGACGCCATCGCCTCCAAGGACTTCTCCAAGCTCGGTGAGCGCGCTCCCATCCGTTTCTTCCAATCTTGTTCTAATCCCTACCTCGCACCGCCGGGACCGGTTCCGTACCTCATCCGGTCTTCCATTGTATTGGGATTGGGATTGGGATTGGGGTTGTATCTATCTCAGTTCTCGGATCTGCAGACAGAAGGCAGGAAACAATTTATAACTTGCTACCAGATTGGGGAAGAAACCGCCATTAGGAATTAATTTTTTGGAATGGGGACGTGCAAATGCGAATGTGGATTTGATCTGTAAAAATAATTCTTTGGCCATAGAAGATCTTGGAGAGTTGGAGGGCGTGGGTAGGTAGCTATGGTGTTGTGCTGGGGATGTTTCCCGGATTCGCTGTTATATTGATTCGTCTGCTGGCTTTGGCTGATTTCATCTATGAGAAAACATGTTGCTTGCTGCTGGTGCTATTGTCTGACTGTTCATTTTTCCTTTCTGTGTTTGTAGCTTACTATAGTGATATATGTGTTGGAGCAATCGCTTGTCGCCTGGAGAAGAAGGAAGGAGGGGTGGTCCGTGTTTATATCATGACTCTGGGTGTATTGGCGCCCTACCGTGGTCTTGGTCTTGGTGAGAATTTTCCCTACCTAAATTCATTTTTGCGTATGTAAAGAGATCACCCTGTTGGGCGTGAGATCTCTATATGCCTCACAAGTAGGATAACATGTGCACCTCCTTACCTGATTGCTGAAATTGTGAATTAAAATGTAATTGTTGAATAGTTGTAGGTACTGCATTTATCTTGCAACCTATTTTTCACTCAAGCAATGAACAATGATTGATCATGCTTCTGCCACCATCTCAATTGAATCAAAATGTGCCCAAAGTTTTCTGTTGATGTGTCACTGCCATAACGTCAATAATACCACTGTGGCAACCCTCCAGACCAAGCACGTTGACCCTCACAATAGAATTTGCCTATGTGTCCACCATAGGGCCATGGCGTCCAATTGACAAGGCGGGCGGCGCTTTAAGCCGATTTTCGATGCCATATGCTTTCTGAGCAGGCACACATGGGAAGGAGAAGCAGGAGCGGGAGGGGCAAACCTTGGGCCTTCTTCCTTGTACTATGTAGAACGGGGTGGGAAGGAAAAGCAGGCGAGGAGAGAGGGACAGAACGAGGTGAGGGTGGAGCAGAAAAAAAAATCTGGTTCTGGCTTGGGGCGCCGCGTCCTTGTGCCATCCCCGTTATTGCAGAGCTTTGTTGTGTCCAGGTCTGCGTGGGGTGCGGCATTGCCAGCAGCAGCTATGCTTCTTCTTTTTGAGTCTCTGCCAGCTTCTCGTCTCCCTCCCACGAGTCTTCCCCAGCTTTTCCTCTCCCTACCCTCCCAGCTTCTCCTCCCTCCCACGAGTCCTCTCCAGCTTTTCCTCTCCCTGCCGTTACAAGGTTACATGATAAAATGCTTGAACAACCTATGACACCCTGCACTATCTAGGAAGGTTACAATCAAAAGGCAATAAGTGCATGCCAGTTGGCAGCCAAATCACAAGACAGGGAGTAGTGCAAGCTAGTTAAGAGAGTTTACAGCAGAGAGAATGGCTGGCCCTAGGTCAGCTTTTGTTCTATGAGTTAATAAACCAAAGTCAACCTTGAATCTGCTCCAAGAATCAACTGATGCTACCAGGTTTCTGAAAAGTGTTGTTGCTTACATACCATGTTTTGTTGTATTTTGGCATTTGAGTGTGCATTGGGTTAGTCTTATTCCCATGGGAATATTAACGGAGCACTGTGCTAGTAAATTGGTTGTAATGGGTGATTTAACTTGCTGTCAGACCAAGTTAGGGTGTGTCTATGAAGTCGCCTTGCCATACGCCGTAAGTGTTATAAAGTTATGAAGGGTGTGGGTTGCCAAAAAATGCATTACGCATTTAAACTAAGGTGGTGTCAAGGATTGTTTGTAGCGGTTGTGCCATATGTGCTCATGAAATTATAGTGCAATGATACTCTTACCATGTTATGTCCTCTAGGGCATGTATGCCCTTCATGTATTTCCACGAGTGATAAACTTACTGTTTAAAAAACCCTAGTGGAAATGATTTAAGCATGTACCAATATTATTCTATAAAGCTTGCTTGTAAATAATTACCGTAGCTGTTTATCTAGTGCAAGTTCTGAAAGAATACATGTATCAGCACAGGAAAAACCAGTGAAAAATAATGAGCGGCAATGTTGCCACTCATTCTTACTTTAGCCCATGTTAACACATCTGCACGCTAGATTGCTCTTTTTATCCAGGTGAAATACCTGTGACTTCTAAATCTAGTAAGAATAATGATCATCGTGCAATAAAACATCGTGGGCTGCCTCGTCATACTTTCTTTGAGCAATCGCCGCCCTGTTATGCTTCTTTTAGACCACTGCCCCATTGGTGCTACTATCAGATGATATAGTAAGTTAGTATGTTCGTCCTGCTCCCAGTGACCGGGTAGCACATGTGGTTAGCCCAGCAGTTATTCATAACTTGTTTGTTTATAGGTTTCAGAGTCCTCTAAATGATTTTTTGGCGGAAGAGTCCTCTAAATGTTAGGCTACACCATTTCCCACACTGCATTATTGGCTGCTAATATAGTATCCTGTTGTTGTCTGATTCCGTTGATGGTAAATGAGAATTTCGGGAGTGTACAGAATTCAATTTAAAATATACTCTGGCGGTCTGGCCTCATTTCACAACACATGCTGTCAAGAATTTTGAGTTTGTTCTAAGGAAAATGTTCATATGATCATCTGAGGAGTATTAGGAACGTGATGTTTGATAAAAAGAAATTATGAGGGGACTACACTGCAGCAGGTTTTGTTTGGTACTGCTACTGTAACACTGTCTCAAAAGAATGAATGCTAGTTGAATGAATATGAAATATCAACTAGTTGTAAACTTCTTGGACTTGAAGTACACCTTGCATACTTTTGCTCTTTTCAAACTATTTTTACGAACAGAAAAGAATAGTTTGTTTTTGGCAACAACATGAGCTGTTTTTAAGAGTAGCAGTAATATGATCTGTGCTGCCTTACAATTGATCCTTTTTTATTTTGACAGGAACAAAGCTGCTGAACCATGTTTTTGATCTCTGTGCGAAGCAGAACATCTCAGAGATATACTTACATCGTTCAGACAAACAACGACGATGCCATTGCTTTCTACAAGAAGTTTGGTTTCGAAATAACAGAGACGATACATAATTACTATACGAACATCACTCCACCGGATTGCTATGTTCTTACCAAATTTATCGGCCAGGCTGCTACAAAGAAATGAGCAGACACCGTCCCTGCTCTTGTGACAGAGTTGTGATCTTGTTGCAGTGTGTTCTTCATTTTCGTTGAGGTTTAACATTACTTTGAGAACACGATTACCTTGGCTGCATCACTGAGACATCATTTTTACATTGACTGTGTTCTTTATCCCACCTTGCTCCAGTAACTTGAGTGCCTGCCTTAACTACTTGTTCTGGATATGTGGTGCGAGGTTGCCAAATTTTTTCTGAATGGTGTCGTTGCCAATTTTAATCTTGCTCCTTTGACCCGTTAGTGGAGCAAGGTTGTAGTTACTTGGGTTTTGAAATCCCAACGTTTGTCTCTCTGCCTGCTCGCTCAGGCATGTGTTACTTTAGTTCTGACAGGTTTGTTCGTGATAAAATCTGTTTTTTGTTTGTGTAAATTTAACCCTTTTTTATTGAATTGTTTTTAACATGTTTATTATTATTGTTGTTGATAAGTCAAATTATCTATGGTCTTCCCCGCATCACCACTCTGATGATCGCATCAACTCAGAGAAGCGCCATCGCCTACGAAGATATTTCATCAAGAGTACACTACATATATGGAACCATTTTGGGACACATAAAAGGGCGAAAGGTGAAAACCTACTTTTCATCAAGAGTACACTACATACGGAAATGGAACCATTTTGCGACAAATAACAAGATGAAAGGTGAACACCACGTTTGAATCGATGTGTAGCCTTGTACGTCCTCATGCATTGAAATGGAGTCCCCCCACCCCACACACACGCACACACAATCATCTTGAGGACTCGTCAAATTTCCTTGACTCAACCAGTTCCTCCCTGCATTGTAATCCCCAACCCATCAGGGTTCAAATCCTGGTGCTCGCATTATTCCTGGATTTATTTCAAGATTTCCGGCGATACGCTTTCAGTGGGAGGAGACGTTCCCGTCGACGATGAGGCGCCTACGGTGACTTCGTAAATCTCAAGATGATATGCGGCTACCTCTCGGAGGTGCTCATAGGGGTAGGGTGTGCGTGTGTGCGTTCATAGGGATGAGTGTATGCGCGTGTATATGAGCGCTTATGTATGTACTGATGCTAAAAAAAAAATTCCTTGACTCAACCAGTTCCTCTCTGCATTGTAATCCTCTATATTCTCCCTATGTTAAAGAAGAAGCAAGGCAAGAAGTAGGGCTTATATTTGTCCGTGTTTTCTGGGTTCTAAACTCCATGGTAGACATCATGTGTTTCCGACTACGAATTCAACATACTCCCTCTAGTACCCCCTTGTTAGAATCAACCTAAAATCTCTCGACAGCTGGCGTTGATCATGGGGGCATTGCGGATCTGTGCCACGAGTCATATCATCATCGCCGGACAAGAATCGTCCGGGGGTGGGGGGGGGGGGGACCAACCAAAAAACACGGCAGAAAGGCTGGGGGAGGCTTATTTGATGAAGCAATCCTTAATATCCTCAGGGACCTGAGGGTCAAACACCACGATTCAAGTTTCCCAGGCTTGAGCATTCGACAAATCTATCCTCAAAGGAAGATCATCATAGGATGGTCAAGTAACACCATCCCGGTGGCGATAATATGAAAATGCATCTAATCCCTTTGGTTGGTTTTGATAATTAATGTAAACATATCTCAAAGAAATAATAATTTAACTAACTTCTCATGAGTTCCATTAGGTTGCAACAAATGAGATGAAAGATGACCCCCCACAAATTCTCATAAACAAGTGTTGGCCAAGGCAAGGACTTAGATTTTTTTTTGCATTTTAGTGATCCAACATCATATTGAATTCATAGACATGCCAATACTATCAAAAGGGGAACGAGGTTGCTAAGATGAGTTTCTTTCTCTTTGTGCTTATAGATCAACTCCAATGCCCTCAGAATACTCCACTATGTCTACCTATGCTTCTATCCTTAAGAGCTTTCGAGCTCTTGCAATCGGAACCTGCGGAGCCATTCATCCAAATATAGTTGTTGCAAACCCTAACTATTCAGGGCCGCCAAGCATTCCACTCGGAATCACCAAGGATGTTGGCAAACTTTCTGTTGCCCTCTCGAAAATTTTGAACGCGTTCCAGAGTGTGTGCCACCTACGAGGTAGTCCACTCGGAGCTTTCAAACACATGTCCAGCCTATTGAGTCCTTTCAAAGTTTCCACCATTTGTATTGATTGGAACCTCCAAGAGTGAAAGGACATGCGGTGCCCCCATGTGTGGTTTTGGTAATTGATGACATTCTCTATGGACTAATGGTTGCATTGAGTTATATTTGAAGGATTTGTCCATAGGCATTTCTTGAAGTCCATGTGTTGGTTTCAAGGAGTTTATGTGTTGACCAAGGTGCTATTAAGGAATTATCCAAAGATTGGTCATGTGAGTGTTGAGCTTATTGCAAGCATGTCTTGAATAAGAAGATTGTGTGATCGTTCATGTTTACCTTCAAGACATCATCCAAATGAAGAGAGTTGGAAAGATTCAAGGTTGATCAAGACTAAGTCAAGAGTGAATCAAGTTGATCAACTCACAAAGCGTAGAAGATGTACCGAGAGGGATCAAGTGATCCCATGGTATGGTAAGCATTATCCATTGCACTTTGTGTACTAACCCATGGTCTATGTGAGAGTCTATGTGGGGTTAGATGCGTGTCCATGGGCTTGCATCAAGAGGAAGATATCATACAACCCATGGAAAGGATGACATCAAGTGGTGATCGTCATCAAGATTGCCGTGTGCAAGTTCAAGTGGAGCATCACGAAGAGATCAAGTGCTTGAAGCTTGCCATCCATTGTGGTGTCAATGGACTTGTGAAGATGTGTCAAGAGTGGCTCACCCATAGTGGAGTATGGGGAGCAATCATCTAGTCTCCATCGACCCAACGCAATCAAGAAAGGTGGTCCATCTTGAGGAGGACAAGATCGTCATCATCTAGCTCAAGTGGATCATGTGCAAGGCAAAGGTTTGCCCTTGATAGGTTTTCTATTTTACCGGTCTCATGGTGGTAGTTGGGAGACCGGGTTATAGGATCGATAGCCGTACTATCAAGGGGGGCTCTCAAGTGAGTAGTTTGATCGTATCGTTCGTCGAGAGCTCAAACCATTGCATCCTTGCATTATGTTTCTTGGTTCTTGTTTGGTTCTCTTTGTGAGTCTTAGAGCTTATGGTCATCTTTATGACAAGCTTGAGTTCATCGAAAACGGAGTTTGCATGCGTCTTCTATGATGTTTTCGGTGTTGGAGGTTTTACCGGTATTTTCCGAGGAAGGGTTCTCACCATTTTCTTTTGGGCCTTTTCTCATTTGCTTATTATTGGTATTTCTCTCAAGATTGTGTTAGCCCTTGTTTCTAGCTTTCCAACAAACTTGGTTTCGTTGAATTCGGAGTCCGTTTGCAAAAGTTATGGTTGTTTTGGTAAAGGCTGCAGCGGTACTACCGCGACTAGAGCGGATGTAATTTTTTACTACCGCTCCAGAGCAATACTACCGCGGCTCCTGAGCGGTAGTACCGCCCCAGAGCAGTACTACCGCGGCTCCTAAGCGGTAGTACCACTCCGGACCAAAATCTCGTGTTTTGCTCATGGAAGTAGGCACAGTAGTATTTTTTAGTACCGCTTCATAGCAGTAGTACCGCTACCATTTGCGGTAGTACCGTGGTCGAGCGGTAGTACCGTGAGGACGAGCGGTACTACCGCTCGAAGGTTCTTTGGCCTTTTGCCTCCTCGCTGTTGTGTTTGAAGGGGTTCTACCGCCCTAGCGGTAGTACCGCTCCTGAGCGGTAGTACCGCTCTGTCTTGGCTGTGAGCATAACGGTTGGATTGGGAGCTCCTATAAAAGGGGTCTTCTTCCCATTCAACCTTATCCTTTTAGCTCGTGTTCTTCCCCATTGTTGACCTTCTTCGAGCTTGCTAACTCTCAATCCCTCCAATGATTCTTGCTAGTTCTTGAGGGAAAAGAGAGAGGAGATCTAGATCCACGTTTCCACAAATCACTTTCTCCTCTAAGTGAGGGGAACCCCTTGGATCTAGATCTTGGAGTTCTTCGTGTTCTTCTTTCGTTCTTCCTCTCATTTCCCTTACTAGCATTAGTTGCTTTGGTGGGATTTGGGAGAGAAGGACTTGGGCACTCCGTGTGCCCTTGCCATTGCATTTGGTGCATCGGTTTGAGTTCTCCACGGTGATACGTGGAAGTGAAGTTTGATAAGCTTATTACTCTTGGGTGTTTGGGCACCCTAGAGTTTGTTCCTCTTGGGTGCCTTGGCGCCCTAGACGGTTGGTGGTGTTCGGAGCTTAATCATTGTGGCGTAAAGCTCCGGCAAGCGCCGGGTCTCCAATTAGGTTGTGGAGATCGCCCGAGCAATTTGATCTGCACCGGTGACCGCCCCAAGGGTTGCCAAAGTGTACGGGTTCGGTGACCGCCCCAAGGGTTTCCATTTGTAATGCAGGTTCGGTGACCGCCTCAAGGGTCCCTTAGTGGAATCACGACATCTTGCATTGTGCGAGGGCGTGAGGAGATTACGGTGGCCCTAGTGGCTTCTTGGGGAGCATTGTGCCTCCACACCGCTCCAAACGGAGATTAGCATCCGCAAGGGTGTGAACTTCGGGATACATCGTCATCTCTGCGTGCCTCGGTTATCTCTTTCCCGAGCTCTTTACTTATGCACTTTACCTTGTGATAGCCATATTGGTTCTTGTCATATATCTTGCTATCACCTAGTAGTTTATCTTGCTTAGCATAAGTTGTTGGTGCACATAGGTGAGCCTAGTTGTTGTAGGTTTTGTGCTTGACAAATTAACCGCTAGGTTTATTCCGCATTTGTTCAAGCCTAAACCATAATTATTTTAAAGCGCCTATTCACCCCCCCTCTAGGCGACATCCACGATCTTTCAAAGAGGATCACCCAGGAGCTTCTGCGATGTGTTAAAACGTGTGTAACGGTCATATTTCTGGTCCACCCCATATATAGCCCCACCTTCCCCATCAGTTCATAGCAAGCAAACTCCACTCATGCCATATATTTTTAAGAGAGGATATCACCTTCTTGTGCTGATTTCAATGGGATTCTTACTCCAAAGAGATCTAATCCCCCTTTTGCTTTCAACTCCTACCTCTTGAACCCAAGGCCATATCTTGAAAGAATTTGAGTGTGAAGGAAATTATTTTGAAGCACAAGAGCAAGAGATTTTATCACCAAGCAACCTCAATTTTGTTATTTTTCTTTATACCATCATATGTAGCATCATGGCCATATCAAGTGTTGCATTGTGCTTATGTCATTTTGCATTCTCATAATCATCATGTGCATTGTCATATTCATGCATGTTATATTGTTGCATGCTCCATGTGTGATCCTTGCATCACCACCTCACCCTCCTCCTCTTCCTTTCTTTTTGCAAGTGCCATTTCTCCCTTCTCCATTAATGTTCAATCTTTGCCAATAAATCATGCACCATGCCTTATACCTCTCTGTCAAGTTTCATCCTTTTTGGAGTTGTTCTGGTTGCCACTAAAAATGTCCGAAGCAATTTTATCAAATAGTGCACATTTCCAGGAGCATGAGGATATTCTCACATCTCTCATACACCTCTCCTTTTCCCCAGTGCTTTTCCCTTTGTTTTCTGTTTGAAGAAAATAAAAGAAAAGAGCAGCAGCCTCAGCCAGTTGTAACACCCCATTTGTAACACTTCCCTTTTTGGCATGTATCCAACTTTGTTCATGATCTAATTTCATGCGGGTCTATCCTTGTTGGCTTCATTTTTTTTGCTTTTTTATTTTACTTATTGCATTGTAGTGAGTGCAACAAGCTTGCAAACATGCCTACATGAATTTGTTCTGCCATGCCATGTTTATTTTGCTTAGTCTGAAACTGTCAGCATAACTTGTCATTTTGCATTGAAGCTAGCATCAAATCTATGAGTTTCCGGAACATGTTCAGTGAGGGATTTTTGTTAAGTGCATTTAGTACTAGCATGCCATGCTCAAGTTTGCCATGATAGGTTCCTGTAACATATAGTTTACTAGCTCTAAACATTGCAATCTGATGTTGTTTCTGCCATGATCAGTATTTTCATCAATTCTGTAAAACTGTTATCATTTGTCAGTTTGCCATGTAATTTTGGTGATGTTCTAGTGAGTTTTAGAAATAGTTCGGTATTCATGTTTTGTAGTGTTTGTCATATACTTCATTGCCATGCCTTTTGCTTTCATGTTAAAGCCTTGTTGCATATTCATGTGATGCATCCAAGTTGGCATGTCGTTATTTTGATAGTTTTGCATTGCATATCATATTGCTCACCGTTTGAGTTCCGTGCATCCGTTTTCGATGGTCTTTATATCGATTTCAACCGAAATCTTCCAATCTATCCATTGGCATGCTTGGATTACCAAGATTTTTCCCATATCATTCATGCCTTCATCGTTTCCTTCCCGTTATCTTACCCCTTCGTTCCGGTAGAACCGTAGCTCCGTGCATACCGTTCTTCTTATGCATCCTTGATAATTTTGCATGTAGAACATGTTCTTGCCATGCCATGAGTGGTTGTTTATTGTATGCTTGTCTTTCTTTGGGTAGTTCCGGGAGACGAGTTCGAGTCCAAGGACCCCGTCGAGAACGTTCACGAGGAGCAAGTTTTCGATGCCACTGAGAACATTGCAGGCAAGATGATCATTACCCACGATATCGCTACTTTCTTGATTGCTAGTTGTTCGTTGCTATCGCTATGTCACGCTACCTACCACATGTTTATCAAGCCTCCTAAATTGCCATGTTAAGCCTCTAACCCCCCCCCCCCCCTTCCCAACATCAAGTTATTCGAGCAACTCAAAGGTGCAAAAGTGTTTTCCAAGCTTGACCTCCGTATGGGGTATCACCAGATTCGCATTCGTGAAGAAGATATCCCAAAGACAGCCTTCAGAACGAGCTTTGATTCTTATGAATATACTATCATGTCTTTCGGGCTTGCTAATGCCCCTCCAACATTCTCTCGTATGATGAACTTCATCTTCAACCACCAATGAATTCATCCTGGTGTATCTCGATGATATCCTGGTTTTCTCCAAGAATAAAGAGGATCATGCTAAACATTTGTGATTGGTGCTCGACAAGCTGAGAGAGCATCAATTATACGCAAAGTTCTCAAAATGTGAATTTTGGCTTGATGAAGTTCTTTACCTTGGTCACATCATCTCTGCCAAGGGCATCTCTGTCAATCTGGAAAAGGTTGCTTAAATTGTCAACTGGCATCCTCCTCAGAATGTCAAGCACCTTCGAAGTTTCCTCGGGCTCGCAAGCTATTGTAGAAGATTCGTGGAGAACTTCTCCAAAATTACTAAGCCTCTGTCTGACCTCCTCCAGAAGAACGTCAAATATTCTTGGACTCCACAGGTGTGGCGTTGCCTTCAAGTTACTCAAAGAGAAACTCATCTCAGCTCCGGTCTTTACTCCTCCTGATGAGTCCAAGCCCTACCAAGTATTGTGTGATGCTTTGTTGCAAGGTCTCGGTGGAGTCTTAATGCAAGAGAAGAAAGTTGTGGCTTATACTTCTCGTGATTGAAGCCAAACGAGAGGAACTTTCCCACTCATGATCTTGAGTTGGCGGCAGTTGTCCATGCCTTAATCACATGGAGACACCTCTTGTTGGCCAGGCAGGTGGACATCTTCACCGATCACAAGAGCCTGAAATATATCTTCACTCAGCCCAACCTTAACCTCTGGCAAACTCGTTGGGTCGAGATGATTCAAGAGTACAATCCAAGCATCGAGTACACTTCATGCAAGGCTAATGTGATTGCAGACGCTTTGAGCAGAAATGCATATTGCAGCAGTCTTATTCTCAAGCCATTCCAGACTGATCTTTGTGAAGCTTTTTGCAAGCTCAACCTCCAAGTTATTCCTCAAGGTTTTCTTGCCAACCTTCAAGTCACTCCAACTCTGGAAGATCAGATTCGTGAGGCACAACTCCTTGATACCATGGTGAAGAAGGTGAAAGATGGTATTGCCAAGGGCCTTTCCAAATACAAGTGTTGTCACATTGATGACAGAGACACTTTGTTCTTTGAGGACCGGATTGTGGTTCCAAAAGGTGATCTGCTGCCTCTTGAGCACTGTGTTGGATTTCCTTGAAGAGGAAATGATGATGCAGCAAAGTAGCGTAAGTATTTCCCTCAGTTTTTAAGAACCAATGTATCAATCCAGTAGGAGGCTACGCGCGAGTCCCTCGTACCTACACAAAGCAAATAACTCCTCACAACCAACGCGAATAGGGGTTGTCAATCCCTTCACGGTCACTTACGAGAGTGAGATCTGATAGAGATGATAGATAATATTTTTGGTATTTTTGTGATAAAGATGCAAGGTAAAAATAAAAGCAAAGTAAAAAATCAAAGGCAATAATAAAGTGATGGAAGATTAATATGATGAAGATAGACCCGGGGGCCATAGATTTCACTAGTGGCTTCTCTCAAGAGCATAAGTATTTTACGGTGGGTGAACAAATTACTGTTGAGCAATTGACATAACTGAGCATAGTTATGAGAATATCTAGGTATGATCATGTATATAGGCATCACATCCGAGACAAGTAGACCGACTCACGCATCTACTACTATTACTCCACTCATCGACCGCTATCCAGCATGCATCTAGAGTATTAAGTTCAAGAAAACAGAGTAGCGCCTTAAGCAAGATGACATGACGTAGAGGAATAAATTCATGCAATATGATAAAAAACCCATCTTGTTATCCTTGATGGCAACAATACAATACGTGCCTTGCTGCCCCTCATCACTTTGGGAAAGGACACCGCAAGATTGAACCCAAAGCTAAACACTTCTCCCATTGCAAGAAAAACCAATCTAGTAGGCCAAACCAAACTGATAATTCGAAGAGACTTGCAAAGATAACCAATCATACATAAAAGAATTCAGTGAAGATTCATATATTGTTCATAGATAATCTTGATCATAAACCCACAATTCATCGGTCTCAACAAACACACCGCAAAAAAGAAGATTACATCGAATAGATCTCCACGAGAGAGGGGAGAACATTGTATTGAGATCCAAAAAGAGAGAAGAAGCCATCTAGCTACTAACTATGGACCCGAAGGTCTGAGGTAAACTACTAACACTTCATCGGAGAGGCTATGGTGATGATGTAGAAGCCCTCCGTGGTGGATGCCCCCTCCGACGGAGCTCCGGAACAGGCCCCAAGATGGGATCTCGTGGGTAAGGTTGCGGCGGTGGAATTAGGTTTTTGGCTCCGTATCTGATCGTTTGGGGGTACGTAGGTATATATAGGAGGAAGAAGTACGTCGATGGAGCAAGGTGGGGCCCACGAGGGTGGAGGGCGCGCCCCCTACCTAGTGCCCACCTCCTTTCTTTCTTAACGTAGGGTCCAAGTCTCCTGGATCACATTCGGTGAGAAAATCACGTTCCCGAAGGTTTCATTCCGTTTGGACCCCGTTTGATATTCCGTTTCTTCGAAACTCTGAAATAGGCAAAAAAACAGCAATTAAAATTTGGGCCTCCGGTTAATAGGTTAGTCCCAAAAATAATATAAAAGTGGAAAATAAAGCCCAATATTGTCCAAAACAGTAGATAATATAGCATGGAGCAATCAAAAATTATAGATACATTGGAGACGTATCATGATCTCAGGAAGGTCATAATGAATGAAGCTCGTAATTCCCTTCTCTCGATACATCCAAGCAGTTCGAAGATGTACCATGACCTCAAGCAGTCATATTGGTGGACTCGCATGAAGCGGGAGATTTCCCAATTCGTGAATGAGTGTGATGTATGCCGCAGAGTGAAAGCAGGACACCAGCGTCCAGCAGGACTCCTCCAGCCTCTACCTATTCCCGAGTGGAAGTTCGATCATATCAAAATGGACTTTGTCACCGGCTTTCCTGAGTCCAAGCGAGGGAATGATGCTATCTTCGTTGTCATTGACAAGCTCACAAAAGTGGCTCATTTTCTTCCAGTCAAAGAATCTATCACTGCAGCTCAGTTGGCGGAGCTATACACTTCCAGGATAGTCTCGTTGCACGGGATTCTTCAATTGATCTCCTCAGATCGTGGAAGCATCTTCACTTCCAAGTTCTGGGACTCCTTCTAGAAGTCCATGGGCACCAACATCTGTTTCAGCACAATTTTTCACCCTCAAACAAGTGGCCAAGTTGAAAGACTCAATCAAATCCTTGAAGACATGCTAAGAGCATGTGTCATATCCTTCGGCATGAAGTGGGAAGATTGCCTCCCGTTTGCCGAGTTCTCCTACAACAACAGCTTCCAAGCAAGTTCAGGCAAGGCCCCTTTCGAAATTCTATATGGCAGAAAGTGTCGTACTCCTCTCAACTGGTCCGAAACCGGTGAGCGCCAACTCCTTGGAAATGACTTGATCACAGAAGCTGAAGATATGTGTAAAGTCATCCGTGAAAATCTCAAAGCCGCGCAATTGCGCCAGAAGAGTTACTATGATAGCAAGCATCATGACTTGGCTTTCGAGATTGGAGACCATGTCTATCTCCGCGTCTCTCCCATGAAAGGCACTCAATGCTTCGGTATCAAAGGGAATCTTACCCCAAGATATGTGGGTCCTTTCAAAATTGTTGGCAAAAGAGGCAATCTTGCCTACCAACTCGAGCTACCTTCCAACTTCTCAAATGTGCACGATGTGTTTCATGTGTCACAACTTCGCAAAGGCTTCAAGACGCCCGAGTGCACTATCGACTTCGAAGAGATTGATCTTCAAGAGGACTTGTCTTATCATGAGCATCCCGTTGCCATTCTTGAAGAAACCGAGCGCAAAACTCGCAACAAGTCGATCAAGTTCCTTAAAGTTAGGTGGTCTCACCATTCCGACCGAGAAGCAACTTGGGAACGTGAGGATAATCTCTGTTCCGAATATCCCAATTTCTTTCTTTCTTAGATCTCGAGACGAGATCTTCTTGTAGTGGAGGAGAGTTGTAACACCCCATTTATAACACTTCCCATTTTGGCATGTATCCAACTTTGTTCATGATCTAATTCCATGTGGGTCTATCCTTGTTGGCTTCATTTTGTTTTTCTTTGTTATTTTACTTATTGCATTGTAGTGAGTGCAACAAGCTTGCAAACATGCCTACACGAATTTGTTCTGCCATGCCATGTTTATTTTGCTAGGTCTGAAACTTCCAGCATAACTTGTCATTTTGCATTGAAGCTAGCATCAAATCTATGAGTTTCTGGAACATGTTCAGTGAGGGAGTTTTGTTAAGTGCATTTAGTACTAGCATGCCATGCTCAAGTTTGCCATGACATGTTCCTGTAACATGTAGTTTACTAACTCTAAACATTGCAACCTGATGCTATTTCTGCCATGACCAGTATTTTCACCAATTCTGTAAAACGGTTATCATTTGTCAGTTTGCCATGTGAAAGGACATGCAGTGCCCCCATGTGTGGTTTTGGTAATTGATGACATTCTCTATGGACTAATGGTTGCCTTGAGTTTATTTGAAGGTTTTGTCCATAGGCTTTTCTTGGAGTACATGTGTTGGTTTCAAGGAGAGTTTTGTGTCGACCAAGGTTGAAAGGACATGCGGTGCCCCCATGTGTGGTTTTGGTAATTGATGACATTCTCTATGGACTAATGGTTGCATTGAGTTATATTTGAAGGATTTGTCCATAGGCATTTCTTGAAGTCCATGTGTTGGTTTCAAGGAGTTTATGTGTTGACCAAGGTGCTATTAAGGAATTATCCAAAGATTGGTCATGTGAGTGTTGAGCTTATTGCAAGCATGTCTTGAATAAGAAGATTGTGTGATCATTCATGTTTACCTTCAAGACATCATCCAAACGAAGAGAGTTGGAAAGATTCAAGGTTGATCAAGACTAAGTCAAGAGTGAATCAAGTTGATCAACTCACAAAGCGTAGAAGATGTACCGAGAGGGATCAAGTGATCCCATGGTATGGTAAGCATTATCCATTGCACTTTGTGTACTAACCCATGGTCTATGTGAGAGTCTATGTGGGGTTAGGTGCGTGTCCATGGGCTTGCGCCAAGAGGAAGATATCATACAACCCATGGAAAGGATGACATCAAGTGGTGATCGTCATCAAGATTGCCGTGTGCAAGTTCAAGTGGAGCATCACGAAGAGATCAAGTGCTTGAAGCTTGCCATCCATTGTGGTGTCAATGGACTTGTGAAGATGTGTCAAGAGTGGCTCACCCATAGTGGAGTATGGGGAGCAATCATCTAGTCTCCATCGACCCAACGCAATCAAGAAAGGTGGTCCATCTTGAGGAGGACAAGATCGTCATCATCTAGCTCAAGTGGATCATGTGCAAGGCAAAGGTTTGCCCTTGATAGGTTTTCTATTTTACCGGTCTCATGGTGGTAGTTGGGAGACCGGGTTATAGGATCGAAAGCCGTACTATCAAGGGGGGCTCTCAAGTGAGTAGCTTGATCGTATCGTTCGTCGAGAGCTCAAACCATTGCATCCTTGCATCATGTTTCTTGGTTCTTGTTTGGTTCTCTTTGTGAGTCTTAGAGCTTATGGTCATCTTTATGACAAGCTTGAGTTCATCGAAACGGAGTTTGCATGCGTCTTCTATGATGTTTTCGGTGTTGGAGGTTTTACCGGTCTTTTCCGAGGAAGGGTTCTCACCATTTTCTTTTGGGCCTTTTCTCATTTGCTTATTATTGGTATTTATCTCAAGATTGTTTTAGCCCTTGTTTCTAGCTTTCCAACAAACTTGGTTTCGTTGAATTCGGAGTCCGTTTGCAAAAGTTATGGCTGTTTTGGTAAAGGCTGCAGCGGTACTACCGCGACTAGAGCGGATGTAATTTTTACTACCGCTCCAGAGCAGTACTAGCGGCTCTGAGCGTAGTACCGCCCCAGAGCAGTACTACCGCGGCTCCTAAGCGGTAGTACCGCTCCGGACCAAAATCTCGTGTTTTGCTCAGCGGAAGTAGGCACAGAAGTATTTTTTTTAGTACCGCTCGCAAGCAGTAGTACCGCTACCATTTGCGGTAGTACCGTGAGGTCGAGCGGTAGTACCGTGAGGACGAGCGGTACTACCGCTCGAAGGTTCTTTGGCCTTTTGCCTCCTCGCTGTTGTGTTTGAAGGTTCTACCGCCCTAAGCGGTAGTACCGCTTCAGTCTTGGCTGTGAGCATAACGGTTGGATTCGGGAGCTCCTATAAAAGGGGGTCTTCTTCCCCATTCAACCTAATCCTTTGAGCTCGTGTTCTTCCCCCATTGTTGACCTTCTTCGAGCTTGCTAACTCTCAATCCCTCCATGGATTATTGCTAGTTTTTGAGGGAAAAGAGAGAGGAGATCTAGATCCACGTTTCCACCAATCACTTTCTCCTCTAAGTGAGGGGAACCCCTTGGATCTAGATCTTGGAGTTCTTCGTGTTCTTCTTGTTCTTCCTCACATTTTCCTCCCTAGCATTAGTTGCTTTGGTGGGATTTGGGAGAGAAGGACTTGGGCACTCCGTGTGCCCTTGCCATTGCATTTGGTGCATCGGTTTGAGTTCTCCACGGTGATACGTGGAAGTTACAAGTTGAGAAGCTTATTACTCTTGGGTGCTTGGTGCCCTTGAGCTTGTTCCTCTTGGGTGCTTGGGCGCCCTAGGCAGTTGGTGGTGTTCGGAGCTCAATCATTGTGGTGTAAAGCTCGGGCAAGCGTCAGGGTCTCCAATTAGGTTGTGGAGGTCGCCCGAGCAATTTGATTTGCACCGGTGACCACCCCAAGGGTTTCCAATGCACGGGTTCGGTGACCGCCCCCAAGGGTTGCCATTTGTACGGGTTCGGTGACCGCCCTCAAGGGTCCCTTAGTGGAATCACGACATCTTGCATTGTGCGAGGGCGTGAGGAGATTACGGTGGCCCTAGTGGCTTCTTGGGGAGCATTGTGCCTCCACACCGCTCCAAACGGAGACTAGCATCCGTAAGGGTGTGAACTCGGGATACATCGCCGTCTCCGCGTGCCTCAGTTATCTCTTACCCAGCCCTTTACTTATGCACGTTATTTTGTGATAGCCATATTGTTCTTGTCATATATCTTGCTATCACATAGTTGCTTATCTTGCTTAGCATAAGTTGTTGGTGCACATAGGTGAGCCTAGTTGTTGTAGGTTTTGTGCTTGACAAATTAACCGCTAGGTTTATTCCGCATTTGTTCAAGCCTCAACTGTAATTATTTAAAGCGCCTATTCACCCCCCCCCCTCTAGGCGACATCCATGATCTTTCAATTGGTATCAGAGCCTCATCTTACTTTGTCAGGCTTAACCGCCTAGAGAGTAAGGATGTCGACTAGGGGATTAGGATTCTCTGACACTCTTAGTTTCGATGGCACAAATTTTGATGTTTGGGTAATTTACATGCTTAATCTCTTTAGGGTCATGGACCCAAATTTAGAGCGAATTGTAGATATGGGTTTTTCTCCTCCAAAGGATCCCCAAAGATTATCTTTAGAGGATGAGAAAAACTCTTATCTCAATGCTCAAGCTTCTAATGTGCTTTTCGATGTTTTGAGCAATGTAGTTATATTTCAACTCATGCCGCCCGGATGCTCATGAGTTGTGGACAAAGCTTCAAGATAAATATGGCGTGTCCAAGATTTGTAGGGATGATTGTTCTCCCTCCACCTCCGGCCGTATAGTCTTCTCAACTTCTTCTACTTCACCTACATGTGGTTTGCCACAAGGTAATGATATGGTGAGTAGTGTCGGTCATTGCAATGATGATAGTGTGCTTTTGTGGATGATTCTTCATCACTATATTATTGCAATGCTCTGCCTTTGGGCCTTAGCACTTCGAGCACTCCAAATGTTTCACTTGCTTGTGTTGATAGTCCTTGCATATCATGTAGAAATTGCTTGACTAAATCTCATGATGATATGCTTGCTATATCTTGTTGCCATGATAAAATGCATGCATTTCCTCGAGTTGTTGTGCTAACAATGTAGATGAAACCCAACACTCCATGGAACAAGATGTGGTCTTGAATGGTGCTTCAAGGGATCCTATATCATCATCTACTGCATTTTGCCTTATGGCCAAGGCTTCAAAGGTATCTCCCACTTTGAATCCCAATATATCTTGTGATGATATTGATGATGGCAAGAGTGATGATGATGTTGATTATGATGAAGAGAGTGATGATGTTGCCTCCTTAAAAATTAAGGGGGAAATGATTTTTAAAGCTCTTCTTAAGAATAAAATTGCTCGTTCCAACTTCATGGAAATCATGTCTATTTCTATTGAGGGCAAGAAATATATTAATGAGTTGGAATCTCGTCTGAGGAGCATGAGGTCACCATTGATCAAATGGAAGGTCATGAGCATGATTACGCTAATGAGATTGCGGACCTCTCTCAAGCTCTTGAACTTGAATAAACCACCAAGGAATCTCTCGAGGAGACTTTTGCTCTAGAATTATCAGAGTGAGGGAATCTCGTGATAGAGCTCTTGACGTGGCCAATGATTTTGAAACTAAAAGAGGAGCTTGAAGTTGTGCATGCTAAACTCCTTGAGGACTTTGAGCACCTCGAAAATGGCTCAAGGGTCATTAAGAGTGAGCTCATCAAACTCACCGAGTCTCATGCTCAACTTAAAGCTTCATATTCAAAAGAGCTTGCCAAGTTGTCTTCTCCTCTTGTTGCTAATGATGATGCTTGTGCTACTAACTCTATCTCTTGTGAAGCATCCATATTGAAGGAGAATGTTGAGCTAAGGGCTCAACTTGATTTGCTATCTAGCAATTATGGGATGTTGGAAGAAAATCATGTAATGCTCACAAGCTCTCATGATGATCTTCTAGTATCCCATAATGTGCTAAAGATAGCTCATGAGGCCATGCTTGCTAAGGTAACATCTAGTGAGCCTCATGTGGATACTAGCACTACTTCTAGTCAAAATGCTATATTGATATGTGCTAGTCCTTGTAATTCATCTACTCACAATGTTGGTACATCTTGTGATGAATTGCTTTCCTTGCCTTGTTGCTCTAACAATGAAGCTTATACTTCCTCAAGTACTTGTATTGAGACTAACCATGTAGAGGAAATCAAAGAGCTGAAGGCCCAAGTCACTTCTTTAAAGAAAGACTTGGAAAAGAGTCATGAAGGGAAATCCACACTCAACAATATCTTGAGTGTGCAAAAATCCCCCAATGACAAAGGTGGACTTGGATTCAACTCCAATAAGAAGAAGAAGTCCAAGATGAACAAAAGAAGGGACAAGAACAAGTCAAGAAATCGGCCAAGATTGTTTGCTTCAAGTGCAAAGTAGAAGGGCATCATGTTAGATCTTGCCCATTGAAGAAGAAGGCCATTAGTGTCAAGCAACAAGGGAAGAGGGCACAAGTTCAATCTCATGCTCAACCTCAAGTTGAAGAAAGGCCACTTCCCAAGAAGACTCAAGTTAATGCTTCTCTTGTTGAGAAATCAAGTGAGAAGAAAGTGAAGAGTAGACGTTGCTACTTATGTCGTGAGAAAGGCCACGTCGCTTCTTCATGCACTAGTGGTAACTTATCCAACCCAATTATTATTGATGATGTCTATTCTCTTGGGAAGGATAAGGTAGGCAATGTGTTTGCCAAGTTTGTTGGTACTCAAAGTGGTGTCAAGAAAAGAACCATTTGGGTGGCCAAGCCTATTGTGACTAACCTCTTAGGACCCAACTTGGTTGGGGACCAACTAGCTCAAACTTGATCAATAGGTGTTGTTGGAGGTCATTGGAGACTTGGCTACATTATGAAGATTTAAGGGGTCCTCATCATTCATATTATGTCAAGCCAAGTCATTCGGATTATCTTTCTATCATATATCCAATGTTCCTCCTTGCGGTAACTCATGCTTAAATTGCTTACATTAAAAGTTACTTGTCCCTTAGCATGTTGTGGTTTTGTATCTTGCATGTGCTTGTATATGTTGTGCTTCCAAATTGCTTATCTTGAGAAATCAAGTATGTGCATGTTGGTTTGCACATCATGTACATGTGAGTTGTGTGTTGAGCCTTTTGCATCTTGTTTATTTCTTAGTTGGCTCTTGTGAGAGATTAATGGAATATCACATTATGGGGGAGTGATGTGCTTTGTGCACCTCACAATCCTATAAATGTGTGTACATGAGTAATACCATCTAGTATTGATATTTCAAGATTATCTAGTCTCTAAGTGGTATATCTCTCATGATAAATTCAAATTCTAAATTTTCCATTAATTATCTCTTGTTGGATCCTTTTAATTGCCTCTTGTCTATCTTTAATTGGTTTCACATTATGGGGAGTAATATGCTATGTGTGTATTACTAGCCTAGAAAATGTGTACATTTGAGATATTGTCACCTAGAATTGATATTGTAAATTATCTTGTTCGTAGGTGGCATGCTAGCTCTACAAGTTGCAATTTGCTTGTGTTTGGTGTGAAGATGATGTCGGATATCCTTGCTATCTACCACCGGGAATTATTTCCATTTACTTCTTGTCTTTTGACAATTGGTACTCACTTTTGTGGTAGAATTTATTGAGCATCTTTACATTGGCTTTTATTTTTATTTGCCTTTTCTCTTGCCTAGGTTTGTGTCAACTCCCGTTGTCTTCCCTACCACTTGTGGATCTTGTTTGTTTCTCGTTCTTGTCTAGTGCTTTCTAGATATAGTGAAAGTGGTGATCCCACCTTGTGCATTTTGTATTCAAATGCAAATCCTATATAATGCACAACTCGTGGGGGAGCTATCCTATTTTCTTTAAAATACTCATCTTGTGATCCTTATCAAGTGTGTGCTTGTGGAAGACAAGCCGTTTCTTTTTGGTACTTTGTGCCATCATGAAACTTTGTAGAGGGCTTGGTTTGTTTGGAACCATTCTCTCTTTTGGGAGTTTGACATCCTTCTTTTTGAGTGTATCAATGGATATCTCATTCCTTGATGTATCTTTTGGGATATCCTCCAAGTGATGATTTATTCATTTGGTATATTCTCTTCGCTTGGTATTTCTTTGTCTTTTGGTCTCGGTTCTTGAAAGTCTTGAGCATGCATATTTACTTCTTGTAGTTTCTTTGGCATGCTTTCTTTCTTTGACCCAATTTATAGGAGAAACTCCACCAAGTATCAAATTGGATGAGATGTGCATGAAATTCATTTTCATATATATATATGCACATATTTATGTGAAGTTTGTCCTATGCATTGGTGTTTCTAACTATTTGGTCCCGATGAATTTGGGTACCGTTTAGTTTGTGTTGTTCTTATAGGAACATTTGGAGATGCATTGGATGCTCGGCTCACTCACAAGGAAGGTGTTGTCACCATGTGCATATTGGAGTCAAGCTAGGATGATCAATGAACTACCATCTACCTTCATTTGGTATCTACTACATCCTTCCAATGGTATCTCGGTAACAAGTATCATCATCTACTTCATGCACACATTTCTTGCATCAACCTTGTGTGGGTTGTATCATGGCATGTTATTCATTTTTGTGATACTTGTTTCCTTTCTCAAAGCATCTCAACGATGATCTCATGTTGCTAGTTGTGATGTCTTTGATGGTTGTGTGGTAGGAATTCATTTATATACAATAAGACCATATCTAGCCATGTGCTATGCTTTCAAGCAAATATCTTATTGGTATATTTATGACTTCCTTGTGGATATCTTGTTCCTTCATGTTGTAACTATTTCGGGTGCACATCCCTCTTTGTAGATATATGTCATCATGATTTTGTCTACCTAGAACCTTATACACTTGAGAGAAATTACATCTCTAGTTGATATCCTTTCTTTCACGTCCACCTTGTCTTTCTTATGTTATTTCTTTGGTGGCTCCGTGAAAGCTTTTGCCTTGAGTGCGTGTCCTCTATCGTTGCATCTTGATGCACTCTTGTGTGGTGAAGATTATTTTCCTCTTGCTCATCTTTACGAGGCTTTTGCCATCTTATTGGTACCCCTCGTCTTGATTAGCCTCTCATCGTCTATCTTCACCACGGGTTGTCACAAGCATGGGTTCTCTATTTTCTTATTAGTAAGCTTGTGAACCCATTTGCTAGTTGTGTGTGAGAATGAAAGGCTTTGCACCGTGTATCTCATTCATTAGAGACTATGTTGATGCTTATGCTCATCCGTATATTAGTCTTCTCATGTGCTTTGCCATGACTCACACACATCATTTTGGTTGAGCCTATTCTTAAGTTGCCTATTTTACAATGTTGCTCAACATGTGCTTGTTGCAAGCGCTAGCCTTAGTTTCCTATATGCTCTCTTGCACTTGTTGTAAGTTTCTATTGATTTTGGGGGAGCTATGATCCTATTTTGTGCACTTTGTATCCAATTACAAAACATTCTTTTTGTGCACAAATCATGGGGAGCTTCTCTAGTTTCTTTAGAACACTCCTCGTCTCATATCATAATATCCTTCATTCATGTGGCTCATAGGATCTTTGGTCTAGTTGGTTCAATTGATATCCTTTGATTGCTTGCTTCAATTGGTATCTTTTGATTGCTTGATTGCTTGTTTCTCTCTTTGTTATGTCTTTGTGGCATATCATTCTTTTGCAATCTTTGGGCCTCATATAGTTTGTGTTCCTCCAAGTATTAACCGTTGGATATGTCTATTGCATTCCACTCTCTTGTTGAGAAATACACAATTTATGGAGGACCACAATTTATATTGGTCTTCTTAGCTTTTCGCCCATTTTGGCAATCGATGCCAATGGGGGAGAAGTTTCAGAGAGTTTTATGGAGAAGTCTTCAGAGTTTTCTCCTTGCTTCGGTTTTGTTCCTTAGCATTTGCATCTCATACGCATGCACTATTGGTTGTTGAATTGCATGGTGATGCATAATTCCTTATATAAACTCTCTTGAAAGTGATTGTCATCAATTACCAAAATGGGGGAGATTGAAAGGACATGCGGTGCCCCATGTGTGGTTTTGGTAATTGATGACATTCTCTGGACTAATGGTTGCATTGAGTTATATTTGAAGGATTTGTCCATAGGCATTTCTTGAAGTCCATGTGTTGGTTTCAAGGAGTTTATGTGTTGACCAAGGTGCTATTAAGGAATTATCCAAAGATTGGTCATGTGAGTGTTGAGCTTATTGCAAGCATGTCTTGAATAAGAAGATTGTGTGATCATTCATGTTTACTTTCAAGACATCATCCAAACGAAGAGAGTTGGAAAGATTCAAGGTTGATCAAGACTAAGTCAAGAGTGAATCAAGTTGATCAACTCACAAAGCGTAGAAGATGTACCGAGAGGGATCAAGTGATCCCATGGTATGGTAAGCATTATCCATTGCACTTTGTGTACTAACCCATGGTCTATGTGAGAGTCTATGTGGGGTTAGATGCGTGTCCATGGGCTTGCGCCAAGAGGAAGATATCATACAACCCATGGAAAGGATGACATCAAGTGGTGATCGTCATCAAGATTGCCGTGTGCAAGTTCAAGTGGAGCATCACGAAGAGATCAAGTGCTTGAAGCTTGCCATCCATTGTGGTGTCAATGGACTTGTGAAGATGTGTCAAGAGTGGCTCACCCATAGTGGAGTATGGGGAGCAATCATCTAGTCTCCATCGACCCAACGCAATCAAGAAAGGTGGTCCATCTTGAGGAGGACAAGATCGTCATCATCTAGCTCAAGTGGATCATGTGCAAGGCAAAGGTTTGCCCTTGATAGGTTTTCTATTTTACCGGTCTCATGGTGGTAGTTGGGAGACCGGGTTATAGGATCGATAGCCGTACTATCAAGGGGTCTCTCAAGTGAGTAGCTTGATCGTATCGCTCGTCGAGAGCTCAAACCATTGCATCCTTGCATCATGTTTCTTGGTTCTTGTTTGGTTCTCTTTGTGAGTCTTAGAGCTTATGGTCATCTTTATGACAAGCTTGAGTTCATCGAAACGGAGTTTGCATGCGTCTTCTATGATGTTTTCGGTGTTGGAGGTTTTACCGGTCTTTTCCGAGGAAGGGTTCTCACCATTTTCTTTTGGGCCTTTTCTCATTTGCTTATTATTGGTATTTATCTCAAGATTGTTTTAGCCCTTGTTTCTAGCTTTCCAACAAACTTGGTTTCGTTGAATTCGGAGTCCGTTTGCAAAAGTTATGGCTGTTTTGGTAAAGGCTGCAGCGGTACTACCGCGACTAGAGCGGATGTAATTTTTTTACTATCGCTCCAGAGCCGTACTACCGCGGCTCCTGAGCGGTAGTACCACTCCAGAGCAGTACTACCGCGGCTCCTAAGCGGTAGTACCGCTCCGGACCAAAATCTCGTGTTTTGCTCAGCGGAAGTAGGCACAAAAGTATTTTTTTAGTACCTTCATAGCAGTAGTACCGCTACCATTTGCGGTAGTACTGGAGGTCGAGCGGTAGTACCGTGAGGACGAGCGGTACTACCACTCGAAGGTTCTTTTGGCCTTTTGCCTCCTCGCTGTTGTGTTTCGAAGGGTTCTACCGCCCTAAGCGGTAGTACCGCTTCGGGCTGTGAGCAAAACGGTTGGATTCGGGAGCTCCTATAAAAGGGGGTCTTCTTCCCCATTCAACCTAATCCTTTGAGCTCGTGTTCTTCCCCCATTGTTGACCTTCTTCGAGCTTGCTAACTCTCAGTCCCTCCATGGATTCTTGCTAGTTTTTGAGGAAGAGAGAGGAGATCTAGATCCACGTTTCCACCAATCACTTTCTCCTCTAAGTGAGGGGAACCCCTTGGATCTAGATCTTGGAGTTCTTCGTGTTCTTCTTTCGTTCTTCCTCTCATTTTCCTCCCTAGCATTAGTTGCTTTGGTGGGATTTGGGAGAGAAGGACTTGGGCACTCCGTGTGCCCTTGCCATTGCATTTGGTGCATCGGTTTGAGTTCTCCACGGTGATACGTGGAAGTTATGGCAGTTCTGGTCGCTGTTTTGATGCTACTCGTTGTCTTGTTTCAAACAAGCTTGAGTTTGCTCAATTCGGAGCTCATTTGCAGAAGTTATGGCAGTTCTGGTTTTCCTTGGAGTATTCTTTGTTTTCGCGGTAGTGGCTTAAAATTTGGCGCTTGCAGTACCGCTGTCCACAATGGGTAGTACCACCGAAGCACTCAAGCGGTAGTACCGCTCCCAGAGCGGTAGTACCGCTTGGGAGTTTCGGCTGTAGTACCGCAGTGGTTCCGGGCTACTACCGCCTCGATTCGAGACCGTTGTTTTTCGTGTCGGGTTTTACGGTACTAAGTGCGGTAGTAGTGGCGGTACCGCTCCAAGCGGTAGTACTGCGTGCCTACTCCCACGGTAGTACCGCCTGGGGCCAGGGCCTTGACCTCCTCACAACATGGCAAGATTGGGTGAGAGCGGTAGTACCGCCCTCGGTAGTACTGCCGCCTAAGCGGTAGTACCGCCTCAGGCGTTGGATTTTCCCTCCTATAAAAGGGGTCTTCTTCCCCATTGAACCTTATCCTTTGAGCTCGTGTTCTTCCCCATTGTTGACCTTCTTGAAGCTTGCTAACTCTCAATCCCTCCAATGATTCTTGCTAGTTCTTGAGGGAAAAGAGAGAAGATCTAGATCCACGTTTCCACCAATCACTTTCTCCTCTAAGTGAGGGGAACCCCTTGGATCTAGATCTTGGAGTTCTTGGTGTTCTCCTTCTTGTTGTTCCTCTCATTTTCTTCCCTAGCATTAGTTGCTTTGGTGGGATTTGAGAGAGAAGGACTTGGGCACTCCGTGTGCCCTTGCCATTGCATTTGGTGCATCGATTTGAGTTCTCCACGGTGATACGTGGAAGTTACAAGTTGAGAAGCTTATTACTCTTGGGTACTTGGTGCCCTTGAGCTTGTTCCTCTTGGGTGCTTGGGCGCCCTAGACGGTTGGTGGTGTTCGGAGCTCAATCATTGTGGTGCAAAGCTCCCGGCAAGCGTCGGGGTCTCCAATTAGGTTGTGGAGATCGCCTGAGCAACTTGACGGTTTCGTGACCGCCCCAAGGGTTGCCAAAGTGTACGGGTTCGGTGACCGCCCCAAGGGTTGCCATTTGTACGGGTTCGGTGACCGCCCTCAAGGGTCCCTTTAGTGGAATCACGGCATCTTGCATTGTGCGAGGGCGTGAGGAGATTACAGTGGCCCTAGTGGCTTCTTGGGGAGCATTGTGTCTCCACACCGCTCCAAACGGAGATTAGCATCCGCAAGGGTGTGAACTTCGGGATACATCGTTGTCTCCGTGTGCCTCGGTTATCTCTTACCCGAGCCCCTTTACTTATGCACTTTACTTTGTGATAGCCATATTGTTCTTTGTCATATATCTTGCTATCACATAGTTGCTTATCTTGCTTAGCATAAGTTGTTGGTGCACATAGGTGAGCCTAGTTGTTGTAGGTTTTGTGCTTGACAAATTAACCGCTAGGTTTATTCCGCATTTGTTCAAGCCTAAACCGTAATTATTTTAAAGCGCCTATTCACCCCCCCCCTCTAGGCGACATCCTCGATCTTTCACCATGTTATTTTGGTGATGTTCTAGTGAGTTTTAGAAATAGTTCAGTAATCATGTTTTGTAGTGTTTTTCATATACTTCACTGCCATGCCTTTTGCTTTCATGTTAAAGTCCTGTTGCATATTCATGTGATGCATCCAAGTTGGCATGTCGCTGTTTTGATAGTTTTGCATTGCATATCATATTACTCACCGTTTGAGTTCCGTGCATCTGTTTTCGATGGTCTTTATATTGATTTCAACCGAAATCTTCCAATATTTCCAATGGCATGCTTGGATTAACAAGATTTTGCCCATATCATTCATGCCTTCATTGTTTCCTTCCCGTTATCGTAACCCTTCGTTCCGGTAGAACCGTAGCTCCGTGCATACCGTTCTTCTTATGCATCCTTGATAGTTTTGCATGTAGAAAATGTTCTTGCCATGCCATGAGTGGTTGTTTATTGTATGCTTGTCTTTCTTTGGGTAGTTCCGGGAGACGAGTTCGAGTCCGAGGACCCTGTCGAGTACGTTCACAAGGAGAAAGTTTTCTATACCGTTGAGAACATTGCAGGAAGATGATCATTACCCCCGATATCACTACTATCTTTGCTTGATAGTTTTTCGTTGCTATCGCTATGTAGTGCTACCTACCACTTGTTTATCAAGCCTCCTAAATTGCCATGTTAAGCTTCTAACCCACCTTCCTAGCAAACCGCTGTTTGGCTATGTTACCGCTTGCTCAACCCCTCTTATAGCGTTGCTAGTTGCAGGTGCAGTGCAGGTTGTTCCATGTTGGGACATGGATATCATGGGATATCACAATATCTCTTATTTAATTAATGCATCTATATACTTGGTAAAGGGTGGAAGGTTTGGCCTTTTGCTTGGTGTTTTGTTCCACTCTTGCCGCCTTAGTTTCCGTCATATCGGTGTTATGTTCCTTGATTTTGTGTTCCTAACACGGTCGGGGTTTATGGGCCCTCTTTGACAGTTCGCTTTGAATAAAACTCTTCCAGCAAGGCCCAACTTTGGCTTTACCATTTGCCTAATAACAACTAAAATTTGCATAGGGAGTAATTAACCCGAGGATTCTTAATCAACAACCCGGGCCAATGCTCCTCATGAGTGTTGGTCCAACCTAGAGCCCCTTGCAGTGCCACCGCGAGGAAACTGGAGGACAGGTTTTAGTTGTACGGACTGCTCATCCGATCGTGGCCTGAGACGAGATACGTGTGGCTCCTATCGGGGTGTCGGCACGTCGAGAGGTCTTGCTGGTTTTGTTTTACCGTTGTCGAAATGTCTTGTGAACCGGGATTCCAAGCTTGATCGGGTTGTCCCGGAAGGAGGTTTTTCCTCCGTGGATCGTGAGAGTTTGTGATGGACTAAGTTGGGACACCCCTGCAGGGTTTGATCTTTCAAAAGCCGTGCCCGCGGTTATGTGGTAGATGAGAGTTTTTAATATCCGGTTGTAGTGAACTTGACACTAAACTCAACTAAAATACACCAACCGTGTGTCTAACCGTGATCGTCTCTTTTCGACAAAGTTCGGGAAGAGAACACGGTGGGGTTATGATTGAACGTAAGTAGTTCAGGATCATTTCTTGATCATTACTAGTTTGTGACCACTATGCGTACTTTCTCATCTAATTCTTGTGTTCGTAAGCTAGCCACCATATAAATGCTTAGTGCTTGCTGCAACCTCACCACTTAACCATGCCATTCCTATCTTAAGCTTTGTTAGTTTTGACACCGTGGGTGAATGATTATTGAGTCCCCGTGGCTCACAGATTACTACAAACACAGATGCATGTACCCATGAGGCAGATACAGGTGATGCCATTGATCTTTAGTGGGAGTTCGATGAAGAACGTGGGCGGATGTACGTCACATATCCGGACGATCAGTAGTAGCGACTAGTTGGGTCCGTCGAGGCCTAGCTTGGGTGGTTGTCTCTTTTGTCGTGTTTCGTCCGTAGTCGGGCCCTGCTCTTCCTCTTGAAAGATTGTATTACTTGATGTGCGTGACATTGTGGCGAATGTAAGCCAAAGCTCCTATTCTATCTATTCAGTACATGAGATGCGCAAAGATACAACCACTCTTGCGACCATACCAATATGCGTTTATGGCCCAAGTCGTACCTCGACACGTGTGGAGTATAGTCGCATATTGGGTGTTACACTTTTGAAGGGTTGAGATCGACTAGGTGCATGGAAGTCTTCTAGTTTGTGAAGAAACCAAGAAGTTTGTAAGGGCTTGGAGATCGATTACTTCGTGAAGATGTACCTCGAGTGAGGCTAGTTCTTTGTGGGAGTATGTTGTGATGACATAGCTTGGTTGCTCCTTTATGGACCCTTAGTCATGCGATCCACAGTTAACAGGAACTTGGAGGGTGATTGGATCATAATAGCTGTAACCGCGGTGATCAGGTGGGTACCCGAGGAACAAGTAGGCGAGCGACCAATGATCAAGCTTGTGTTGGGAATTTGGGGAGGTAGTAGAGACACATGAATAAGCGAAGAACAGAGTAATCGAGAGCAATGCCGAGCAAGATTTTGTGGGGCGAGCGCCCGGATGTCGAAGTGTAGTGTCGTTGTTAAGGAGTGTGGTTGTGGTGAGCACCTCCACAATTGGGTTGGCATTGAGCAAGAAACAACAACAATCACATGATGTCGGTGAGGGTGCGGATGGAGCACTCAGCCTTGCCATTATGCTAACAGGGTAAGGACATGAGAGACGAATCATGTCATGTTTGGAGAGGAGACAACATAGGGCAAAGTTATCAAACTCATGCCCATCGTCGGTTTGCACGGCAAGGATGGGGTGCTCCAATTGTGTATGAACATAAGCATAGAAGTCATCTATGATAGAGAAAACATCAGATTCATTACAAACTGGAAACATCCCAACGTAATGCGTACATCTATCGAGTACAACAAGATAGTACTGAAAATCAGAAATACTTCAGCATTGGATGTCCAAACATCTAAATGCAACAATTGAAAGGGAAATTACTACAGCTAGACGGTGCTGAAAACGGTAGACGCATATGCTTGCTGAGGCGGCATGCATGGCAGGTGTGAGCTGCAGAAGGTCGGAAGGCGAGCCGAATTGGTGCAACACCTGGGGGAGAGCGTCCTCTCCTGAATGTCAAATGCGCTAGTGCCATAGCTCCACGACCAACACTGGAGTCGGGTGCAGGAGCAGGTGCGGCCTGCGGTGCCGTGCCGTGTGCAGCCTACTGTGGGGAAGACTAGTATAGGATCTCACAGTATGTAAGACCAATGAGATCAAACTTCTTTGAAAATATAAAACATGTTCAAACATTCTCAAAAAAATTGCAGACAGACATCAATATTTGATGTACAACCTCAAAAAGTTTCAGCTCCAAAATACCATTCACCCAATGCTGCCACTATTCACATTCAAATGTCTTTTTTGAAGCTCTAAATGTACATCAAGTTTTGAGCTGGTATTTTTGGAGTTGTAAACATACACTACAGGTAGTTTTAAAATAATTTCAGAATTTTTTACAATGCCTAAATATGAAATTTGTGGTTGATCCCACCTAATGTGAGAGTCTCCTCAGCGAGCAGCCTGCCCCGCTCGGTGTTCCTCCAAGAGGAAGGAGCAGCCTTGCAGAAAAAAGGAGCAGCCTTGCAGAAAGAGCAGGAAGGAGCACACAGCCTGCTCCGCTCGTTATTTCCTAATTTTGGGTGCTACAGAATACAGATAGCCAAGATTGCTACAGACAGTGTGTCTGAATTAATGTACAGGACCTTAAGCATGTCCAGCAAACACGTCCGATATTTTTTTACCAACACGCCATAGGAACAACCGCAGTTGGTATAAACCTGAATTATTATATTAATCTCAAGTGAATAAACAGAAAGTAGACCACAGAACATACTCTTTAACCCCGTAACAACCGAAGGACATTTTGCCATTTCTGTGATTTCAGAGGTTAACGAAGTGGTATGTGTTCGTTCCTGAGTGTCACATATAAGGTGGGATGTATACCTGGAAAATTACATCAATGAATCAACTCGACATGGAGAACTGCATGCTCACTTCTGACTAATACAAGAAGCGGCCCCATTTCCCTATACAGTTATCGTAAAGAAATAAAGTTTCAGTAAAACAGCCAATCCCAACTGCAACAAGAATATCCCTGCAACGATCAGAAACCACCGCTCCCCAGAGTTTAAGATGTGGGCACGGAGATTGACAGCGACGAAGGTAGCAGACATAAACCCAGCGACACCAGCAATAACCCATCTGAATATTTCTATTGGCACGATTGACAGTAGCTGCAACACAAATGGAAAAGAAAAATGTTAGCCCCGAGTTAAAATAATTGTCCCTCCTTTTACTTGTTTATGACATTGAAGTTGGCAGGAGTAAATCAAGATCATTTAAAGAAACTACAGGTTTGCCTGGTAAAGAGGGCATGTCATCGGCAACACCAAACCATATAGGAGTTCATATCAGATATATAACTTAAATACATAAACTGAAACTGATTCACAGTTCAGTACACTTACATCTAACTGAAATGGAAAGCTAAACAAACAAAAAAGAATTCAAAGTCTATCTGTATATTGAGGATGTACTTACCGAGGCTGGAATGAAGATGAACAAAGAGTACCCATATAGGCACCACAATTGCACAAGTCCAGCAGGTGCTGAGAAGTACTTAAGAATGACATATAACCCAAGGGGAACAAATGTCACATAGCCATAGAATAAGCCAGCAGACCATGTAACCAGATTAATATCATAGGTCCACTCTTTCTTGTGCCATTTGTGGGAAAGGTAGGTGACAAACGTGGCAATGGAAGCAGCAACAAAAATCAGGGTGGTGCATGTCCAGAATGGCCCATACCTATTAAAAACAAGTTATAGTAATGTCAATAATTCCAAAGTAAATTGATTAGAAGTTCAAATTTTCAATTCTTAATCATTCATTGAATTCTGAATATAACATTCACTAAAAGAATTGTTAATTTAATTATCTGTATAAATAAATCTTCCACGGAATCAACTGGTTAGAAAAAATCAGAACATGGTGAAGTGCTAATATAAACCAGCACGTGTGACTCCTATTTAGACATAGGCAATAAAATAGGTGGCAGAAATATAGTTGATAGCACCGAAAAGGATATTCTGCACATATGACCAGCTATTTAGATCATATCGGACTATCAGTTACAACACTTGATCGTTGTGAACCAGTACCGTCCTAACTTGATATGATTAGGACTTGTATTATTATTCGCTGTAGGAGGAATCAGGATAGATACATTCGCATCATGGTACAAATTAATGAAATGAAATAGTCTACAAAACAGCTGAAATGAAACCTTCATGTAAGCATTTGAATATTTCAAGGCTTCTATAAATTATACACGTGATTAAAGGAAAATAATCCTAGGAAATATCTGCCACTAAAAGATTAGCTTTCCATCAGGATACCAAAGGATGAAAGGAAAATATCCAGTATTCCACTTAATCCACTTACATAAGAAAAAACAACAGCAACCAATGTCACGCTCTGTGCTAGAAATAAACCCTGCTCCCTCTTTTAAACAAAGGGCCTACCATTAGAAGATACTTTCAAGGCCAAGGAATCATCTTAACAGCATTCCCACTCTTCACAGGCATTAATCATCCGTGTAGAGATCAGGTGGATCAAGAGCAATACATCCCACTATACCATAACGCAGATCTTACGGAACGGTCAGACACAGAAGGAACTGGTTCATAGAGTAGTAGATCAACAACACACTCTCATTCCACAACTGAAGACATTATATCAGGAATCATGTTCAGCAAAAACACTAAAGCATTCTAACATGTTACTACTCTTGCCGTATTCATTCTCAAGCATACAGATCTTATCAACAAGAGGAATAAAACCAACATATATAAATAAAGTAGGGGAATGCAGGTAAAGCATACAGGTCGGGTTTGTCGGAAGTCTTCTCTGTGAAGTTGCCGCGGAAGGGAAAGACCGACTCCCAGATCCTCTCCACAACATCGGACGTGTCAACGTCGAAGTAGGGCTTGTAGGCCGCTACGGAGAACATCCGGAACCAGCCGCCCTGCGCGGCATCGTCCGACCCACCATCGCTACCCCTGCGTCCGCCTCCCCCTCCAACCTTGGACGAGAAGGTGTCTGCACAGCCGCTGGAACAAAGTCAGATCCGCGATGGAGATCCGATGTCAGAGCAGAGAGTAGAGAGGAGGAGATCTGATCTCACCGTCGGAGTCAGTGGGCGGACGGTAGGCGCCAGAGATCTTGCCCTTGGCTTCTGAGGGTGGGAAGGTCTGGAGGTTGGACTCGGTGAACTTGATGGTCTGCGGATCTGGCCCCGTCGCCGCCTGCGCGAGACGTGAGGTGAGGCGCGAGAAGAGATGGACGGTGGGCGAGGGGTTGATGAGTACTTACCGGGACGGATCCGGAGGCTTTGGGATCGTCGAGGGCGGAGTAGCCACCGCCGGACATCATCTTGACCGGCGACGGAAACAGCCGCGGCGGGGAATCGGGGAAGGGAAGCTTCGGGGCGGAGCAAGCAGCGGCAAGGTGAGAGTTAGGCGGGCCGGCCGCGTGAAGAGATGGGTGGATCGGATCTGGTTGCGGCTGTTATAAACCGGCAAATTTGACAAATTTGACCTGTGAATCAAATTACAGAATGAATAAGCTTTTCGCTGGTGATTTTTTATGTGACGGCGACACGGCGTATACTTCTGTTGTCAACGCCTCATAGATAGGCGCTACACGCCTGGTCAGAGTTATACCCGAGACTGCCTAAAAATTGCTAAGTCATTGTGCAGAGCCTAAAAGCTAGGCGTCAGATTTGTATAGTGTGACGCTTAGGCTCTTAGGCGTTAGTGGTCAGACTACAAAATGAAGCAACCACTAGTGCAACGCTTGCCTTTAAGCTAGCTCTCTGGCGTTAAGACCGACTTAGAAATTTTCGGATCACACAGGTGCGATGCTGGCCAGGCGTGTAGCGCCTATCTGTGAGGCGTTGCACAGTGTAGTGTGGCGCCTTCGTGTTGGGCGTCACACAAAAACGTCAGCCGCGTGAAATAGTTTCACGAGCTGTTCATTCTATGATTTGATTTTATCCATAGGTTAAATTTGTCAATTTTGCCTTATAAACCCGCGCCTTCTTGCCAAGTGAAACATTGTAGGGTGTTCCTTGTTATAGCTGCCCAAACGTTCACGGTCCGGCCCATGAGCAAGCGTGTCCGACATGTAATGGGCCCGCCCAAGACATGACTAAGCGGGTGGTCGTGTTCGGCCCATGGCACGCCATAGGCCGTGCTCGTCCGCCGAGGTGAGGCCCACAGGTCGGCACGAACGACCTATTTATTTATTTTTGAAAAAATCTGAATTTTTTACCAAGTTAATGGACCAAAAGGCCAAAAATAGCCCATTTAGGCGTGTGCCAGATCCGGGCTGGGCATCTATGGTTCCTGTCACGTAGCACTTGCAAGGCCGTTTATAAGTGGGTCGTGTCGTGTCGATAGGTGAGTCTCACCTCGGCGGACGAGCACGTCATGCATGGTAAACAAGTCGAATGACATGCGTGCCTTTTGGCCTTTGGGTTGTTTTTGGGCCATTTTGCCATTTTGTCCCAATAACTTGGTAAGAAAGGGTCGTGTCGTGCCGGCCCGCGGACCTCACCTCAATGGACAAGCACGACACATGGCGTGCCACGGGCCAGGCATGGCCCGTTTAGTCGCGTGTCGCGCCAAGCCCGTTACATGTTGGGCGCTGATAACCCACAAGTATAGGGGTTCGCAACAGTTTTCGAGGATAGAGTATTCAACCCGAATTTATTGATTCGACACAAGGAAAGCCAAAGAATATTCTCAAGTATTAGCAGTTGAGTTGTCAATTCAACCACACCTGGATAACTTAGTATCTGCAGCAAAGTATTTAGTAGCAAAGTAGTATGATAGTAACGGTAGTAGTGTCAAAAATAACAGTAACAGTTTTGTAGTAATTATAACAGTAGCAACGGTAAAGCAAATAAGCGAAGAACAATATGTGAAAAGCTCGTAGGTATTGGATAGGTGATGGAGAATTATGCCGGATGTGATTATTCATGTAACAGTTATATCATAGGGTGACACAGAACTAGCTCCAATTCCTCAATATAATGTAGGCATGTATTTCAAATATAGTCATACGTGCTTATGGAAAAGAACTTGCATGACATCTTTTGTCCTACCCTCCCGTGGCAGCGGGGTCCTAGCGGAAATTAAGGGATATTAAGGCCTCCTTTTAATAGAGTACCGGACCAAAGCATTAACACATGGTGAATACATGAACTCCTCAAACTATGGTCATCACCGGGAGTGGTCCCGATTATTGTCACTTTGGGGTTGCCGGATCATAACACATAGTAGGTAACTATAGACTTGCAAGATAGGATCAAGCTCACATATATTCATGAAAACATAATAGGTTCAGATATGAAATCATGGCACTCGGGCCCTAGTGACAAGCATTAAGCATAGCAAAGTCATACACTAAAAAAAAGACACATCCGTGACATTTTGGGCCGAACGAAATTTTTTTTGTCATACATATGACACTTCTATGACGATAATTGTGACAAAACCCGGTATCATCATAGATGTGGTGGGCTCCTACTTCTATGACAAAAAATCATGACAGAAAATGGGCTTTTCGTCTGGCGGGCCGGAGACGCAATTGCATGACATTTTTTGGGACGTCCATGACGGAAAAACAGTTGTAGTAGCGAGGGGGAGGATAATTTCGGGGAGTTCACGGTTGCGGTGGGAGGTCGGAGGCCGAGCGATGCGCTGCTTTCTCGTACACGACGCACGCTGCTGTGCGTAGGCGTTGGCTCTAATCGAACCCGAGCGAGGCGTTGGGCTCTAATGAACACGAGTGATTACCTTTGCGAACTCTGGCGTTCTTGAACCCGAACGATCGATCGATGGTCGTTAATCGAACCCGATCGAGCGATTCGCTTCCATCGCCGCTAATCAAGCCGATCGATGCTGCCTCCGGGATGAACAGTGAGTGTTGGGGGGGGTTGGATGAACAGTGAGCGGTGGCGTTGCCTCTTGATGAACAGGACTCCGTGGTGTGGTGGAGGGCTGGATGAACAGTAGACGATGGAGGGGTGCCCGTGGAGGGGTGGTTGAACAGGACCCCGTGGTGTGGAGGGTTGGATGAATAGTAGACGGTGGAGGGGTGCCCGTGGAGGGGTGGTTGAACAGGACCCCGTGGTGTGGAGGGCTGGATGAGCGATGAAGCGGTGGAGGGGTGGTTGAACAGTAGTCGGTGGAGTAGCGTGCGATGGAGGCTGGATGAACAGGAGCCCGTGGAGGCTGGAGGAGGTCGACGGTGGAGATGAACAGTATCCCGTGGAGTCCCGTTTTGCGGTACGCCACACCCCTCCCGATGAACAAGACCCCCGTTTCGACGGTAGGAGGTCTGTTTCGTCCGTTTTGCGGTACGCCACACCCCTCCCGATCAACAGGACCCCCGTTTCGACCGTAGGAGGTTCGTTTAAATGCATTTTGCGGTACGCCACACCCCTCCCGATCAACAGGACCCCCGTTTCGATCATAGGAGGTCCGTTTCGTCCGTTTTGCGGTACGCCAGACCCCTCCCGATGAACAGGATCCCGTTTCGAACGTGGTCGGTCGAACACAAGGTCGTTTCCTCCGTTCTGTGGTACGCCAGGCCTTGTTTCCATCACCTGTTCCATCCAACCCCTCCCGATGAACACGACCACGCATTCCGTTCCGACCCAGCCGGTTGGCTCCCACGCGTTCCATTGCCTCCCGATGAACACGACGCATTCCGTTGCCTCCCCATGAACACGACGCATTCCGTTGCCTCCCCATGAACACGACAACGACGTTGTTTCTTCATTCCGACCGAGCCATGTCAACGAGCCCTCGCCGTACGTATGCGCGAGTAGATGTTCGAGACCCCGCCCGTATGTACACATACGTGGCCGTATTTTCTTTCTTGCACCACGGCGCCAGACGTGCGTGTACATGCTACGTGCGCACATCTACTACGACATGTGCGCCGCCTTCATCGCTGCGTCGCGGCGCGCTCTACATCGACCAAGATGTACGTACATGTTCGCGACCAGAATGACAACGCCACGACGCGCTTCGACCAGGTGGGTCCCGACCGCCGAGCACTTCCTTGCGTGCGAAGATGTAGCTGGTGGGTCCCAGCGATCGTGGGAAATGTTTTTTGCAAAATACGGTGGCCCGTCCGGTGGGTCCCCTGTCGGTGGAGGAATAATTATTTTGCACGTAATAAGGAGACACTTCCTTCTGCGGCCGTGGACCCGGTATCGGCCTCTCCACGACAAATCCATGTCTGATGAAAGCCGTTCCTTGACCACGTTGACCACGCGGCGCCGAGAGCACCAGGGCGATGGACGACGGCGAGGCCTAGGAAGGGGACGACACGGAGCCGGGGAAGACGCGGCAGTGGATGCCCACGCATAGAGGAGTACGAGGGTTCACTGGTTCACTGCGATGTGAAATTGCCGTCGCCCTTGAGAATAACAGGGGTGTGGGTGAGTAGAGGATGGCACGGCCAGCGGTGGGAGTAGTAGGGGCGGTGAGGCCTCTCCGCCAGATCGCAGCCCGACCACGGAGGCAGGAGCACGAGGCACGACCGGCGCTGGTTTGGGCGGTTGGAGCAAGAAGACCAGAGGTTGAAGAAGCACTGCGGCCGTTGAATGAACATTGTACGGTCATTGGAGCTAGAATTATGCATATTGACTAAGTTGACAAAGCCCTCCGTCCCCGTCAACTTAGTAGGCCTGCCACTATACTGGGTCCCAGCTAACAGGGGGAGTATTCATTTTTTTTGTGCGTAATAAGGAGGCACTTCCTTGCGTGCGAAGATATAGCTGGTGGGTCCGACCTGTCAGGGAGGGGAACATTTTTTCATGAAATACAGAGGCCCTTCGATGGGTCCCAGATGTCAGGTGGAGGAATCATTATTTTGCGCGTAATAAGGAGGCATTTCCTTGTGTGCGGCCGTGGACCCATCTGTCAGCCTCCACGTACAGTCCACTTCAGATGCATGTATGTCATAGACCACGTTGACCAGGCCGCGCCGAGAGCACCAGGGCGGTGGACGACGGCGAGGCCTAGGAAGGGAATGACACGGAGGCAGGGAAGACTCTGAAGTTGTTTCCCACGCGGAGGGAAGTACGACTGTACGAGAGTTTACTGGTTCGTCTGCCGTCGTCGGAGAATAACAGCAGGTGTGGGTGAGTAGAGGGATGGCTAGGCCAGCGATGGGAGTACGGTGGGGCGGTGAGGCCTGTGCGACAACGGAGCCGACCACGGGGAGGAGGGAGCAGGCAGTCCCGCTGGCGCTTGTTTGAACGGCTGGAGCAGGAAGAGCAGAGATTGAAGAAGCACGACGGGCGTTGGATGGCCATCCAACAGTCACTGCTTGTGCATCAACCTTTTTTAGGAAAGCCTCAAATATGTGGAAAACAGCATACAACCCATCTGCCATTATTTCTAATGATTTACAGCCCATTTGCTAATTATTAAGGTTTTTTTGAAGCCCATATTCTTTTTGTTAGCATTACAGCCCATATTGTGGCCACGGTTAAAAAATTATACGAAATTTTGCATATTTCGGTGCGGTTCAAACTGTTTTTAATCCCGAAATTTCGACTCACATTCAAACTGATTTTAAAATTAAATGTATATCAATATAAAACCCAACAAATTCTCCACGCATAAAAATTAACGTAATTTAAAATCTCGAAATGAAAAAAAGATATTTAAAATTAATTGCCGGTTTGATGTGTTTTAAAAATGTACAACCCATTTCTCATTAATGATGGGCCATTTTCTTGGCCAGCCGAATGAAAGCTCTCCTCGTCTTGAAAGATTTGCAGCCCAACAGGCATGACAAAGCGACTTACTTGGCAAATCGCAAAAAGACTGGGCTGTGGCCGTGGACCGAGTTGTCAGCCTCTCCATGTACAGTACTCTTCCGATGGAATGTCATTGACAATGTTGACCACGCCGCGCCGAGAGCACCAAGGCGGGGGACGACGGCGAGGCTTAGGAAGGGGATGACACGGAGCCGGGGAAGACGCGGTAGTGGATGCCCACGCGGAGAGGAGTACGAGGATTCACTGGTTCGGCTGCGATGTGAGGCTGCCGTCGCCGCAGGGCCTGGCTAGCGGTGGGAGTAGTAGGGGGCGATGAGGCCTCATTGGCAGCTGACCCGCCTTTGGAGGCGGAGCAGGCGGTCTCCCGGTGCTGGTTTGGTAATTTGGTGCAAGAAGAGCAACGATTGAAGAAGCGGCAGGACCGTTCGATTCAAATCCAACGGTTCTGCTTTGCTAGAATTGTTTGTTGACTAAGTTGACAAGCCCCGCATATGCGCCAACTTAGTAGGCCCACAGGTCAGCCTCCCAACCGTGCGCGCCAGGATGTCAATGGGAGGAATCATTTTTCCGGGTAATAAGGAGGCGATTGATTGCATGCGGCCGGGCCAGTGGAGGGAGTAGGGTGGGCGGGGAAGCTCAGCGGCATCACTGGGCCACAAGAGGAGGGAGCAGCAGTCCATGGCGCTAGTTTAGGCGGCCGAGCAGGAAGATCAGAGATTGAAGAAGCACGTCGCCGGCCGTTGGATGCACATCCAACGATCCTTCTGCTAGAATCGTGTGTTCACCGACAAAGCCTTGCGTAAACAAGTCGACCTCGAAATGCGTGGCGTGTACAGCCCATTTGCTATTATTTTTATAATTTTTACTCATTTTCTAATTCATATGGAATTTATTGCATCCCGTTTTTCATTTTTAGAATTGCTGGCCATTTACTGGTCAGTACCAGGGTCAAAAAATTAACTAAATATGTGGGAAATTCTGAAAATTCGTAAATTTTTGCTGGGGAAAGAAATATTCTTAATCCAAAAATTAATAGCCATACTAAAACAAATTGAAAAATAAATTAGTACTATGTCATGTTAAATCCAATGAAATATGTATAAGATATCAGTGAAGAACAAAAACAAAAAAAGAAACTTATATCCCATTTGCTATAATTTTTTTGGAATTTTCACCCCTTTTGATATTACTTTTAACAGACATTGACCATACTCTTAAGACAGGCCGGAATCCATCCCTCCTCGTCTTAAAAGATTTGCAGCCCAGTAATTCGGAGGAAAAAAATAGGCCTAGCTTGGGTATTCTTTAAAAAGAAATATTGGGCTACCTATTTTCCCAAATAACTGGTGCATGAGCATTTAGCCTTATTTATTTATTTATTTACTTATTTATGTTTAGGGGACCATGAGCATGTACCTGGGCCGGATTCATGTGAGAGCCTCCCTTCCAGTTAATTATGGGCTTCTCTATTGGTCCTTCATCAGTGGCTGCATGTTATCAACAAGTGGAAAATGTGTTCCGCATTTAAAAAATAGTATGCGCTACGTGCAGATGCACGGGGCACTAAAGGATCAAACCGCAACGACTTCCAAAACATTGTGTTTGTCGTTCTAACAACACATTTATTCAACCAATGCATTTAAATATACCATCGATTGTACATTGAAAAGCGGCAAAGCAGCAACCAGGGCTGGGGTGCAATGTATAAAGAAGCTGGCCACAAGAGTGAAGACGCAGCTCTCTCTTCCAAACCAAACATTAGCCATCATTACAAAAGGGCTACCAAAAAAGAACAAGTGTATGCATCAAACTAAATAAAGATCCTACTACACCAAGTGTACGCATCTAACTATCCGCCCGGTTAGACGTTACTATTTATTAAGCTGTGGAGATTGGCTGACGGCTTGAACCAGATGGGTGCCTAACGGGGGAAACTCCAGCTAGCAGGTCGAAGTCTGATACTTGCGACCCTCTCTCCTACTTTGGGCTGCAGAGCATGGTGGCACATATCAGGGTATGGTACATGCAGAGACGCATGGTACGCTGTGTACACACAACTTTGCCTGATGAACGAAACCGCACTGCCATCATGATCCTTGCCGCCGGTTATCTCCTGGTTAATCGGATAATTCAGTCCGACAAACAGAGAGCGTGTACCAAGGCTACTTACCAGCCTCCAGTCAAAAATTCCTGAAGGCCCAGAGAAGCCGGGATCCCGCTCAAAGACCTTGCAAAGGATCGTGATTGTATTCCGCGAAACAACACGTCCGCACGTGCGTAACGATCATCAATCTTTCACCGTCGTGCGATCGAGCCAGGAACCACCGCAGAATCGCCATGCCGCTTTTCTTTGAAAGGTTTTGGGATTAGGAAGGGTAGGGACACCAAAGTGACCTACAACATCATATCAAGTTGGAGTCAAATAAAAAGGGCTCTTGATTTAGTCAATCTTAAGAACAGCATGTTATGAGCATGAATATTTTTTCAAAATGTTGTGATAATATAAGCAAGCCATCATGATATCATAGGAAAGTAACATCTTCTTTGTAACGACCGTTTGTAGTGATGACTGAGTAGGCCAGCAATACGTCCAGCCATAGAAGGAGTCGACATCGTAAATGAAGCCCTTGTGTTCAATGGCATCGAGAACCATGGAGGATGTATGATCCTGCGATGGGCGTGCAGATTTATCCATTTACCGCAGCGGACATCGCCGATAGGAGAGACCGCAGTTGAAGAACGCAATTAGCCTCAAGTCTTTATAATTCGTAGATCTTGTGGGCACTTGGCGATTACAACCTTGAGCAAATCAAACTTGGTATCATGTTGGCTCTTGTAAGATTCCGAGTATTACGGGTCATGTGCCAAAGCGGTGCAGTGTTAAGCGAAGGAAGGGGATCAATCGTCCGGTGTAGACCTCCACGAGCATCCAAATGCCGCGACGGCCGACGAGCACCATCCAAGACGTGTTCATGCCGACCCAGTACATACCGTTAATGTAGTTGAGGCCGACGGGATCGGATCGCGATCAAGGGGTTGATGCTCGCCACCCTACGATCGTTATGCTACGTGACACGTCGTTTACGAAGATCAAAGGCATCAACAAGCAAGGAGCTGGCTTAAAAGCTCCTACCGAGGGCTTTGAGTAAACGGTACAACCCGACGAGCACGCGGCGAGCGGCATGGTCTTGAGATTGTCCACAGCGAAACAATGAGCTTGATTACCTCGTGGGGAGTGAATTTCAGCCACTCTTTCGTGGACGCTGCTCGGTTCTCGCCATTGTTAGTGCTTGGGTTTTGACGAGGGGAGGCGCCTTAGCGGGATGGAAGAGCGGACAATGATGGAGAAGCGAATATGTCTTTGTGGGAAGTGGACATGTGATGATGACTACAGCACGCCGCTTGACTTACGAGACACATACCAGCAGCGTAGGGTCATATCGAAGTCAGACAACTTGCTTGAGTGATCACAGTACTGGTACCCCCTACAGTACCTGCTACTATGCCCTAACTTGCTTGAGTATAGTGGTAGTGGAGTAGGACTCTGCTCTACTACTAGCACCGGAGGAGTAGTGTGTTCTAATCTAAAATAGTTACAAACTTCAATGCTCGAGCGTGGAACGACTACGAACCGCCATCGTTGCTAACTCCAATCCTGCAAGTCATGGATTTGTTTCTTTTTAACTTTACATGCGAATCTGTAGCCAGCCTGCAAGTCATGTACACTGTACTGACAGTGGAACCCATAGAGTACTTAGAATACAAGATTAAGGATGCAATTAACTTTTTATAGAGGGAGAATCATACACGCAATTAACTCAAATGGATTGGACGTGACTCTATTATTCTCCAACGGCAACCGACAAATTTCCTCCCTCTGGCGGGTGTAGGTTTCTCGGTTTGCATGAGGGTTTAACGGAGGGTTTGATGGAGGCGAGGAGGCATGTTCAGCCGGGCGTGCGGTGGACGGCGATGCTATTCAATTTGACAACTACAACCAGTATATTATAAAAACAAAGAAGAGTAGTAGAGATAGAGATAAGAATAGAGACTAGGGAGGAGCACCATATCTTTGCCGTGGGCTACTCTTGCGCTCCATTCATGGTCAGAACGTCCCCTACAGCCACTCCCTCCTGCTCCATTCAAGGGCGCTGTTGAATTTGGGGAGCGTAGTCTCGCGATCGCTAGCAGTGATTTACTTCACCGATTTATTTACTTCTTCCCCGACCTCGGCAACCTCTTCCTCAACGACATGGGCGACAACCTCAACGCTAATGGTGCTGCCCCCGTTGCACCGTATGTGTTTCTGTCCTTCCTGTTTGAAATCATGGTAGAATTCATGTTTCTAGTCTATGTCCTAGATTCGATCTGTTCATCTACTATGCTAGTCCGCATGATTAGTTTAATCTCTGTTATAGCCATCATGATTTATTTTGTAGTAAATCTCGTAGTAACTTGCTCATATATTCAATCGGGCGAACGCCCCTACAGCCACTCCTGCTTTCATGGACGGCCTGGTCTATGCCTCCAAGGAGCCCTTCATCTATCGCTATGAGTGCCCGGTGCTTTTGGGGCTCGCCGACGGACATCGTGCATCACCGACGCAGCGCATGCGACAATCACTACGGCCCTTGGCGAAGAACATCAAGTACGAGACGTGCTACCCGTTCACCGCGTCGGAGTCGCCGGAGGATCGGCGCCACCGCTAGTCTCGGAGGAGGACGGCAGCGTCTTCCTCTTGATCGTGGCCACCGGCGAGGCCCGCGCAGGCCGCCGCCACATCTCGGTAGTGTGCGTAAGGGGCGACGCCGCTGACGATGACACTGACACGAGGCCTATGTACGCATGCGTGGTCACTATTACTACCCCTCGGAGGTACGTGGGCGGCGACACTGGCTACGCCAAGCATACTTGGACTCTGCTGAGCTGGGACCTTCCCGCCGACGTCGACATGGAAAACCCATGGTTTTATTTGAACTCCAACAATGTGCACGCGGACTCCAAGGAGGTTCACCTGGACATCTGCATTTTCAAGTTAAATGTTGATCATTAGTCTTCGCTCAATGTAATCCGCTGACTAAGCATGTGGAGACTTCCATGCATGATCATGCTCTATTGGAGTATCGCGCATGAATAAAAGTGCATCCATTTATGGTTTAGTCTAGAATCTTCCATGTATGAATTTTTACTACAGTACTGGTGAAAGACTTAGGATGAACCATTTCTTACATATCCTCTGCCCCCTCCCAAGTCATCCTGATTTAATCCCTCCGTCTAGGTGTATAAGGGCATGGTTAATACTTAAATAGTATAGCCAATTGTTGGCTATAAGAAAGTGCCATGTCATCTCAGAGCCAACATGTATAACAATGGATACTCAAAAACTAATTCTTGAAGATCATTTCCTGCAAAGCACAATAAGAGTTATTTCTTCACAAGTTTTGGATGCAGGTTGAACAGTTGGACGCTTTTGTTTGCAGAAGATACTTTTTATATATTTCACCCGGATGTTTGTGAGATCTAGAGATGAAATAATATCCGAACAAACCTATCGATACTCATTACACATGAGATGACCCCCACATCCTTTGTCAAAATAAACAACTCCCTGATCAATGCATTTCACTCTTCTGTGCAACGCACGGGCACCTTACTATAGATTAGTACGACCAAAAATTGAACTAACATTATATATAGTATGATAAATGATGATGCATGTCACCTAAAATTATATAATTGAAAACTATGTTCAAATACGAATCCAACGATATTGTTTTTGTTGACATGCACTAACATTTTGTCAGTTGAATCTTGATCAAATTCAATGGGGATAAACCACGACCGATGTAGTAGTACAAGTCTAGAGGGCGGCGCAAGACGGAGTCTCACCTCTCACCCCGCTCGTGGCGCCGGGCAAAGAAAGCTGTCATATCACAAAACCCAACCACTCCCAGTAATAAGTGGCCTGGTAAAATAAACGGACAGTCAACCATCACATCCCTCCGTCTTTTTTGCATTTCATCTCTCTGCACTTACTTTCTCCGGTTCATCTCGCACACTCGATCCCTAGCTACTACTCCTAGGTCCAGTTCTTTTGGCCCAACTTTTCCCACAAGACTAGTCACAGTGGAGAGTAACAATAAGGCGCCTCACTCATTTATTTGGGCTTCTAAACTACTATTCCGTCCTAGTTTATTCCTCACCATTGTAATTTGTGCTAAATTTTGACCAAAGATTTAACTGGTTTATTCCTCACCATTGTAATCCCTCCGTCTAGCTGTGTAAGTCATCTTACGAAAACCAAATAATCCCAAAACACTTAGGCGCGGTGCATTAACTTCTACCTCGTTTTTTTCTTGACATATCAACCAATAAGAGATAAAGAGTGTGCATGCTTTTAATGACTTGAGATATCAAACACGACATGCAGTGGTTAGTTCATTGCATGCAATACTATTAATTAGCAAATAAACATTAACGTTTCTCATTTTCTCCTCCTCCTTGGTCACGGTTCACAGCCTAAGATGACTTACTCACCTAGACGGATGGAGTAGTGCATGCGACATGCACTAACATTTCATTAGTTAAATTTATGATCAAAATTTGACACAGATTACAATGGGGACCAATAAACCAGGACAGAGGTAGTAGTTATGGGATTACTAATCTAGAAGCCTAAAAGAACTGGCCCCTGGTACTCCTACTAGTAGTAGTACTCAAGTTGGAATTCCAATTGCACGGCACAACTTGTTAGGCAAAAAATTCGACATGTGGTGTAGGAAGCGGTTTGGGAATTTGCATGCCTTTCCAACCAGTGAGATACTCCGTACAAAGTACGACAGAGAAATAACCACAGCGAAGGAAGCTAAAAGTAAACAATCAAACGAGCATTTTTGCATTGAATCGTTTCACAAGCTTGACTAGTGTTGTTTTTCTACTTTTACAAAAACCGCATCGTAATGTTAAAACGTGCATTTGCACGCATATAAGTAATAGTAGTACTCCCTCCGTCTAGGTGTATAAGTCTTCCTCCTTCTTGGTCACGGTGCACAACCAAAGATGACTTATTGACCGGACGGAGGGAGTAGCACAAATCTGCAAGCATATATCGAGAGAGGCGTGTAGTGCGATAGTATATAGTAAAGTTTGTGCTATATGCACGCATTACTTGCAAAATGCGTCACGAATACACAAGATTTCCAAACTTTCCTTTTACATACTTAATTAAGGACGCTAAAATTCCTGAAAGTTCGGATTTATCATTTGCCTCCCAAAACTAATGAGATCGCTTTACTTAAACAAAAATTATACTCCTCCTAAAAGCCACGGCGCTTTCGCAGGAGGCGCTGCGGCGCGCCATACGAAGTGCCACAGTGCTTGTTGCTGCCGTTTCCCAATAGCGCCAACACAACGCCTCTTCCTTAGCCTCGCAACTTGCGAGGTGCTGATTAATGGCTTGTCGGCGGGTGAGCGCGATCTCACCGGTGTGGTGATCCGCGCCAACAGTACTCCTCGGAAGCGTGCACCCGTCCACGCATCGCCAAGCGTAGATGAGGCGCTTGGGCCCGGCACTCGAGGCGTTGGCACGGGCGTCCTTCTGCCACCCTCACGGCCCTCGCACGAGCCTTCCGCCAAAGAGCTAATTGCACGACTCTCTCGGAAGCGATATAGGCCTCCTGTGCAGCTTGTTCATGATGCGCTTCTCTTCCTCGGCCTTCTTCTCCACCTCTATTTTGGCCTTGTTGTCTTTGGAGGCAAAGCCTCTCACAACGCGACATCCATTTCTTTCCAAAGCTCCTCAAGGTTGGGGGGCTCGGCGGGCGGCGCGGCGTTCTCCTCGTAGCGGGGAGCCGACGCGTTCTCCAGTGCGCGTGCTGGCGAGATTGGGAACGCCGACGCGTCGCGGCAAGGAGCGGAACACCGACACGTCCTCCTCGACTAGTGGCAGCGAGGAACGAAACGGCGATGCGTCACGTCGCGGCGAGGAGCGGAACACCGACGCGTCCTCCTTGACTAGTGGCGGCGAGGAACGGAACGACGACGCGTCGCGTAGCGGCGAGGAGCGGAACACCAACGCATCCTCCTCGACTATTGGCGGCAAGGAACGGAACAGCGACGCGTGACCGTCCGTGCGGTGCAGCGAGGGGCTCCTAGGGCTTGGGAGGGGTGATGCCATGGTGGTCGACGTGAGAGGGAGGGGGAGGAGATAGCGATGAACGCGAACGTGAGGGGAGGAGATAGCGATGTCCTGGGAGGCGCAGCATTTATAGCGAGCAATGGCACACCTACTTAAGATATGGACTGAGCTGCACTGACTTAACTACAGGTCCAGTTGCATCACTGACATGTGGGCCAGCCCCTGTTGGGCCCATATGTCAGTGACCCAATGCACCTACAGTTAAGTAACAGCTACGTGGGCATATTTGTTGGAGTAAATTATGGGGGAGCGAAGGGGTGGAAATATTGCTGGTCACAACGGATTAGACGAGCGTGGGGGGAGGAGAGTCATGCATGCAGATTTTTTCACACGGGGTGGAGTGGTGGAACCGCCGGAGGGAGAAGGAGAGTTTGGCAGGCATATTGTTTCCACACACGGAGAGGAAAATATTTGGAGACGAACGGGCTTTCTGCAGGTATGGGGAACGGTGCATAATAAGTCATCTTGCATGCCGGGCTAGGTATAGTCTCAAGTCATTAAAAACATACACGCCCCACACATGTTCATATTTCAAGGTGCACTAAATTATTGCATGCGATGATTAAGGCTGGCCATAATGGTGGTATCTTAGCTGGTATCATGCACACGGGAATAGCAAACATGCTGATGTGGCAAAGAATTAAAGAAGAGAGGGGGGTTAGAGTAACTAGTGTTCATGCTTGCATTGGTAAACACATTTTTTTGTGAAGAATGACATCACTAGTTGAGTACTTTTGCAGACTTCAAAAACTATTCCACCACCTCTACTATCTTGCTAAGAGTAGGTGAAATTTTTGAATCGAGCCCTTTAAACTAGAAGGAAAGTAGTGGTACTCTAATAGCTAACCTTATTGTGATGACAAGATAGGACATGGCACGCACTGACGGGAGGAACTAGTGCGCATTGTGCATTTAAGTTTTGTCTCAAGTCAATGTACCTCTACTTTCACGGACTTATAGAAAATGTGTCAACATTCACAATGTCAAATCAATATTTTTACACTCATTATAAACGTAGTTCTTATACTCATTATAATCGTATTGTAGATATTTATATTTTTAGTATAAATTTGGTCGTGGGATTTCATTGATGCTGTCAAAGCGTGGAGGAAGCAGAGCTTAGGGCTTGCATTGCTGGTCTCTACATAGGTATTTCTCTTCATAATCCTGTAATTTTAGAGACTGATTGCGCTTTTGTGGTAGCGTCTCTTGCATCAGGGGACTATGACAGGTCTGCTATGTGTGACCTGAAGATGAAAGCATTGAGCATCTCGAAGTTGATCAACAATCTTCAATTGTCAAAGATTAGCCGTTCGACCAATAAGGTGGAACACTTAATCGCTAAGTATAGCTTTGACAATAGATTAGATGGTATTCTTGTAAATAATGTACCGCCCTGTGTGGTGAATGTTGTATTGAATGAGTGTACTGGTGTGGCTGGTTAATTAATATAAGGCGGTGTTAAAAAAGTATAAATTTGGTCAAACACTTTGCAAACGGTTGACGGGAGTATCATGCATGCGGAGTAGGCAAAAAAATTGCTTGTCTAAAAAAAGGCAAAAAAATTGCTCATTTATAGCCGGTCAAAGTCTCAAAGGGCGCGACCCATGAGGGAGGCGAAGGTCGGGAGGCGCGACGTTTGATGGAATTAAGTGAAGTTACATCCACGCTAGGCATGGCGTGCGAACAAGCAGAAGCTATACCGTTAGGCCTACGATATGGGTCTAGTAGACATATCATCTAGTGGGTCCTGCATAGTTCTCAAGAACTCTTTGGGGGCTTGCAGCCGTTTATCCATCGGGCAAGACAGCAACCCCACGCCTGCTCATACGCCTCTACTCGTCCCGTCTTCTACCTTACAACAGTTCGCTCCCAGACGTCCGGCCCTTTCACATTAGTTTGCTCCCGCTTTTTTTTTATGGGTACAACAGTTCAACTTCTCCTAACCCTCCTCCAAAATCCATGGCCTCCCAAATCTCCATGGTCGCCGCTGAGTACTGTGTTAGAGCCATCAACGGCGTATCGGTTCATAAATCATCTACACACGTGGACCCGAGATGGTGAAAGCATGGCTTGCTCGCTTCCTACGCATGTTCAACAGTTCAACGGATGAGTGGGTCACTGGGCTAGATGTTGAGTACACCACAGTCCTAGGATGAGAGAAGGATCTAAAGGACGAAGAGAGGAAGAAGCCTGCCGTGATCCAGGTTTGCGTACATAACGTTTGCTTGGTCTACCACATATGCCATGCCGACGTTGAGTGCCAGGATTTTAAGAACTTCCTCAAGGACAAAAGAGTGAAATTCACATCAGAGGGCTTTAAGAACGACAGTGGATGTCTGCGTCGGATAGGTCTTGTTGTAGGCCAGCCCTTTGATCTCCGTAGAAGGCAAGCTGGTGTCCTCCTCTCAACCTTCAATGCTGACTTCGGCAGCAGCCATGATTGACCCTTCATACGCTTAAACTGAAGAAACCTCATCACGAAGTTTCATCATGCATGGGATTCAAGACATTAGATGAAGATCACATCCTCAGACGCAGCAATGGATGCCTACCTTTGTTTAAATATCTACAAGGGTTGGATGAAGAAGCGAGCCCGTGTTCGGTTCAAGCAAAGAAGCGTCGGCAAAGAGGAAGAGGAAGAGGACGAGGGCGAAGTCGAGGGCGTGGACTCGGACTCCGAGTAGAGTGGCGGTCTGCCGTCGCTCATGCCGGTTCTACTGCAGTGTCAAGCGGACTAGTTGCTTAGTTTATTTTCAAGGGTTTGTTGTCTTTGAGGCCCCAAATGTAACTATGTTTATGTTCTTTCTTGTTATTTGAACTCTTTAGTACGCATGAGTACTAGTACTATGTCTTACTACTGTTCTTCTTGCGCTTGGTACTATCGCTTTCGTACCTTCGTGTTCCTACTGTACTTAATACGTTCATACTAGTAGTATAATTTGGGTCAGTCGATTTGTGAAAGAAGTTCGACGGAGCGAAGGAAGAAGACGGCATAAGAGGTGAAGAAGCCCTTCTAGCCATCCATGTTGCATCAAACGGCTCACATGAGTCGACTGACCCAAATTGCTCCTTCAGATTGCAGGGTCCACATGTCATTCAAGGTCTCGAAGGTAGATTCCGCATCCGCACCCGGTTTGCGGGCTCGACGCTGCTGACCGGCTTCCGCCGCGACAGCCACCATGCGCGCCTCCTCCGCACGGGCGGAGACGACAATGACACGCTAGTTCCTCCTCGCCGGCGTGCTAGAGCACGCGCTCGTCCTCCTCTTCGTACGCTGCATGCATAGACGCGGCTCCACCAGCTCCTCGCGTGCTTGGCAGCGCGGCGGCATCGCGAGGAGGGATTGCAGACGACGTGAGCGGGCGAGCCTTCGGCTTCATGGCACAGGGATGGCGGCGACACGGCGGTGATGGGCGAGAAATTGTTAGCCGGAGCAGGTGGGCGCCGGCATGCGCAACGGCGGTGACGGCATATTGATGAGTGCGCTTGTGGGAGCTTACTTTAGTTTTATCTATAAGGTTGGTCAAATAAAAGAAAATGGTACTAGTACACGTAAACATTAGACTTAGGCAGCGCTTTTACTAGTTAGTACCACATCCACGATACGGAATCCTGTGCAAGCGCGTGAACCGCGGCCGCGCGGTCGATCGAACGGTGCGTCACCGTGTCGGGCTCGAAGGACATCCATCGAACCTTTTTGTGTGTGTGAAAACAATCCTCGAATATTACTCAACTTTTTTTTCCTGTGAAAGTTCTTGACGCTGCAATATTTCCATATATTTGATTTAGCTCCAGTTCGTGTTTATTTGGATTTGGACGTTTTAGGTGCGCCCTAGTTTTTTTTAATACTGATTTTGTGTGTGTGACTGAGAGATAACGTGTGTATGTATCCATATGTGTGTTGTGGCGGAAGGGCAATGTGGAGACGGTGTGCGTGTGATCTGTACATAGAGAGGTGTGAATGTGCAAATGATCATGCATGAGTGAGACATAGACAGATGCCGATACGTTGTGTATACATGAGAGAACGGTCTTCTAGTTTACTTGTGTGTGTGTGTGTGTGAGAGAGAGAGAGAGGGAGGGAGAAAGAGACAGAGAGAGGAGCATCCGTAACACAACAACCATCTCTCTCGATTCGTCCGTCCCTCGCACGGTCGCATGCAACACATGCATCAACGCGCACATTTTGACACCCTCACCCGACCCCTGCCCACCTCCATGCCCGCACAATCTCTTCGTGAATACCCATTTCTCTCCTTAGGTTTGTTTTCTCTCAATATCTGACACACACACACACACACAGAGAGAGAGAGAGAGAGAGAGAGAGAGAGAGAGAGAGAGACATGCAGCACAACACACACACACACACCCCCGAGCACACAAATCATCCCCATCCAAGGTTATATGGCGACCACTCGCTTGTGCTTCTTTGCACCCCAACATGCACAACACCTCAATCTTCAAAGAGGGCATCGAGCAGATCAAGAAGGCAGCGACCACACCGCTAGAGAATGCGGGGTCATTTGGAAGCAGGGTGATGTGTGACGGTGGACTGACTCCTCCCCACCCTCTCTCTCTCTCTTGCACAAAATTACCAATCCCTCTCTCCCGCACAAAATTGTCAATCCCTCAACCCACGAGATCCTTCCCTCTCGTCCATGTTTTTCCAGCTCTCTCATCAAACATGTTGTCTCTTCTCCTTCCACGTACTCTGAGAATCCAGATGCACACGCATCTCATGTATATTACATGTATCCATCTTTCTCCACAGACCTTACTTCTTCCTCTCTTTCTCTCTCTCTCTCTCTCTCTCTCTCTCTCTCTCTCTCGTTAGTTTTGTCTCCTACTCTCTCGTCCACATACATACAATCTTTCCCGCCCTATCTGCTCCATCTTCAAAAGCTCTCTCTGCACGTTTCATTCACACATTGGGATATGTCAAAATGTTGCTTCTATAATGGCTGATGTAGAGTTATGGTTGTTTTTGTTGCATCCTACAAAGTAATAACTATGAAATGCATTTAGATTCTCATTTGACTGGGATTATGTGAGTTTGAGCATGTTGTGAAGTACTATAGACCTTGTATACATCTTGGGATTCAACAATGATTGTAACTATTGAATTGTATAGACCATTACATTCAAGTCAATAGCCTAATATATTTATTTCACAATTTCAACAAATGATTAGTTCACTACAAACTAAGAAAACAAATGTGTACTCCCTCCGTTTTTATTTAAGTCCGAATATTAGCATTGGTCAAAGTCAAGTTTTGTAAACTCTCAGAAAGCTTATAACAAAAAATATTAACATATACAATAACAAATAAATACCATTAGGTTCATTATTGAATGTACTTTCACATCATACATATTTGTTATGGTAAATGTTTATATTTTTATATAAACTTGATCAAACTTTAGGAAGTTTGACTTCGGTCAAACCTAATATGCAGAGTTTACTACTACTACTCGCTAGTTGCTTAGCGAATCACTCAACACGCCACACGGGGAGTCCAGTGTCACAAAATTTTGAGGTCGGCGGGAAAATCTCCCGCGACCCTGATTCGAGCAGTGGGAAGTTACCATCATAGCCTTCGGAACAGGCCTATAGATGACGCTTGGTAGGGGGCTGTTTTCATAACTTCAGGTTCACCCTACCCAGCCAACCCCACCCCGACACCCAGAGTAGTACACCTGAATACTCCCCATTTTCTATCCCCACCGCAAAATAGACTTCTCCACGGCACCGCAGCCTTCGTGCTCCTCCCCTTTACATCGGCACACTCGTCCACTGCAGTGCATCTGCCTCATCGACGACCTCGTACGCCGCACTGGAGTCGGTCCACCATCATCGTCGTACACGGAGCCTCTTCCCCGGCATCGTCTTCCATGGTCTCGGATCTACTTCCCGGAAGCCGACGCCAAGCGCAGAAGTACCACCGTCATGGACAATGAACTGACTCCCGTTGCCGACCATGACTCATAGAGGCTGCCGCGACCATCGTTCTCCTCCTCGATTGGTAATGTGTGTATTAAATCACTTAGCAGTACATGTGCAGTTCCAATTTTGTTCATACCTACCCTTCAAATTTCCTGGGTGCTATTGTTCCCGTAAAAGTAATTTCCTGGGTGCTATTGTTCTCTAGTATCTACTTCTCGATCTCAGCACTGTAAACGCTTTTTTAAAGCACCGCGCGTTGCAATTCTGTTGGAGATTCTCTAACATGGCAGACGAGTGCTTTAATGTTGCCCACAAGATGCACGAGTATTACTAGTAGTATATTTTTCTTGCCATGTTGAGATTTTAAAACCACGAAAAGCGAACATACAGAGGAGCAATGAAGACCAAATCACGGGATATTCGGGGCATCTTCAAGGAGCGTGGCAAGTTAAAGAGGAGTTGCACCGAACCTCAGAAAACGAGCTTTGGTAAGTAACACCCTTTCAATTACTTTCGTGTAGCCTCGTGTTCTTCGATGTGTATATGTTGTAGTTTCGCTTTCTCTTAAGCGTGGTGTTCTTTGATGTGTAATAAGAAGAGTCTTAATCGCCCTAATGCTTTTCGCTTTTAGCTTGATGTAGGAAGTGGCTATTCTCACCTTGTAGTCTGCTTTTTATTTTATTTTTCCTTTTGAATTCACTTCTCCGAGTTCTCGCTTATCCGCTTCTACTAAATGGATCTAGGTTGCTCTGAGTATTGATCTAAAAAAGAAGTAAGTACATGTCAGGATGCAGTTCCTGCGAGGAGGGAAGTATGGTCAACCTCGAGATCATGTTTCCAAAATGAGGCTAGATTACACACAAGGTGCCAGTTCCCTAATGATGCTGGATTAGACACAAGGTGCAAATTCGAGATGATCTTTGGATTACACACAAGCCGTGTGGAGTCGCCAACTGCTCGTGTCCTCGTGGCATTAGTAAAGGCTGAAGAAAGCATGCAAGAACCCTTGAAAATGTAGCTGAGTTCCTGAAGAAGCGAAAAGAGCAATCAGATGCTCTCTTCACCCAAGCCAAAGAAGAGATGGAAGAAGCCAGAAATAAGCTAGCAGAGGTAGAGCAGGCTAGGCGTCTCCTGCTATCTAAAACTGGTGTCAATACAAAATTTCCTTCACAATAGCTAGGTTCAAATGTTTATCCAGTCAACATGCATGTTGTGATGTCTGTGCATCTACTGATGTGGCACAAAATGTTTTTTTCGTGTCATGTAATAACAACAATTACTTTCCAAACAATAACAGACGAAGCATTGGACATGGTATAGTTCATGCGCAAGCCCGACATTCCAAGTTCAACTTCCACATCAAACTCATGTTCACAGATATCTGCACATTCATACATAATGTCCACAACCATGATTCACTTCAAAGCCAAAAAAATGTGAGGAGAGTTATAAATAAAGAAAATCCTATACTAGTTCCTGCTACTGCTACCAAAGCACAACAAGTCAAGACCATGTGTAAATTAATTATATTTTAGTCATTTTTGTGTTCTAAAATGCCCGGCTTTCGCGGAAGGGCGATATTCTTGACACGCTGGGTTTAATGAAGGCGGTAGGCGGTCTTAAGCTTTGGTTGCACACGGCGAGGAGGCGTGCTCAGCCGGGCTGCAGTGAAAAGCGACCCTCTCTTGGCCGGGCGCCGGTTCAATGCCTCGCGCTTATGAGAGGTCGCGTCTGTCGAGCAATCACTCCCTCCAAATTCTTTTTGTTTGGGTATAACAAAATCTCGTTTTCCATTCACATTTTACAAGTAAAATTCGTGGACAAACTTTGACCCAAAGTACGATGGGGACTAGTAAACCGTAATGGAGGTAGTAGTTTTTTAATCAAAGAATGGTTTCCCCTTCCGATTTTCATTACTGAAAACCAGCATCTAAATCTAAACCATAGTATTTGCCCTAGAACTACCAGGTTCAACATCTCGCAACATAAACCCATACAACCTCCATCGCAAAAAAAAATCCATACAACTATACGCCAAGGAGGTACGTAGTACTATGAATTCCATTTTTGCTCCATACCAATCGTTCTAAAAACTACTTACTACTAATAACGCGCCATTGGAAATCGGAACTCTTAACCCCGCTAAAAAACGATATTTTAAACATGGCTACTCGATCTGTGGCAACTGGTGAGCCACCGCGCTCCAAGTCGTTCACCTGTGGTCCCGACCATCAACTCCTACGGATCAAATTATCACGCGAGCTGACTATTCCTACAAAGTTGCTCCACTACGCATCGGTACCGCGAATGCAGCAATCGTGCACCTAGGGTTTTAGGGTTTATTTGTTAACGCCGCCTTTACGTAACACTCATGTGTGCGAGACAAATGAGAGGCCGATCGCGTGCGGCGCCTCTTCTCTTCAGATATGTACTTCACCATTTGTCCGGTGTCCAAAAATTATAATAACTACTAGCAATGTGCCAATGCGTTGCCACACACGATCAAAGTAGATTAATACATATTCACCGAATTGATAGAAAAAAGTCTAGTTTTGAAATACGTATATCACTAAAAATATGTTATGTTTCACTCAAAATATATTCCTTTGGCGGTTTTGATGAGATAAGGGAGGAATGTTGTTGGTTTCAAGATTCGAGAAGTGGTATATGTCTAATTTCTACTCTTACTAGCAAGATGCCCGTGCGTTGCACAAAACATCAAGATCTTGTTGGAGAAAAGGATGAACGAGGGAAGGCCTTATCTGCAAATGTGGTGAAGAGTGCGGGTAAATTGCCATATTTTCCTTCCTATCCGTCAGATATAAATCGAACGACCTACATTGCAGGATGGCAGGCCCACCATCATCACCAACTCTATTTTTATCCCTACTCTTGTAAAAAGCATTGTTGGTGATGATCGTGTGATGTCGCTCAGACGTCCGACTGTGGCATCCTTGTCATTAACTTTCATTACAAGCCCTTTATGTGGTGTCGCCCCGACGCCCGACTGCGGCATGTTAATTTAATTTTACCTTTCGAGGCGTCGCTTCAGACACCCGATCGGTCTTCAGCTATTTCTTTTTTTGGATTTCGGGAGGACTACCGCCTGACTTCCTTTTTTTATTTTACATACAGTGCAATTTACTATCTGAGTGCGCATTACTAACCTGCTCATGTGCATCATGTTTGCATTTGTTATATCTTATGTCCAAACTGTCTTGCGAGTACATTCAAAGTACTCACCTGGCTTGTTGATTTGGCCAGATGTTGATGAAGGTGATCTTATGGATGAAGAGTACGATAGCGAGTCTGACGCCTAGAGGAGTCCCAGTCAGTCCCGTGCGATCCTGGAATTGGTCACTTGTATCATATGATGAAGTCATGTACCTGGGGTAGGGTCATAGACCTGCCCAAAGGTACCCTCCACAAGGAGACTCACAAGAGAAGCAACCTTCCAGTCGACCGTGTAGGTATCCACTCGACAGATTCAAAGACACTTTCGACTACGAAGATCCACTCGACCACCGTGGAGTCCAAGAGCCACTCGGTATCCAAAGCGATTACGTAGTTAAATAGTCTTTATGACCTTAATGACACTTTATGTAAGGCGTTACCAGTAACGCCTAGCTTTAACGCACCTTAAACCCTCTACTACATTGGGCTGGCTGGGGTCTGGCGCGCTCTATATAAGCCACCCCTCCACGGTAGAAGGGTTCGCACCTGTAACACATACACGAGATAATCCGATCGACCGCCTCCCGGGACTCGAGGGCGTGAAGTTACTTCCTCCGAGAAGGGCTGAACTTCGTAAATCCCTTGCGTATACAACTATTCCATAGCTAGGATCTTGCCTCTCCATAACTACCCCCATTCTCTTGTCGGGACTTAGAACCACGACGGTTGGCGCCCACCTTGGGGGCGGTGTTCTAAGCGCATTGTTGGAGAAGTTGGGATTCTTGCGATCTCCGGCATCATGGTTTCAGGTGGAGTTCTGGTCGACGGCCACGAGATCCGTCTCGGTGCGCTCACGTTCGTCGCCGACGACTCCGCTTGGCTTCAGGAGGCTCCACTCGACATGGACGCGCTCCCCATCCGCGGGGTGACGCACTTTCGCGCGTGTGTCCGCGGTGTCCTCCTGCGACAACCGTCGACCCAGTATGGGCCGACTCCTGCGCTGTCTTCACTCCCAGTCTCCCACCGGCGCAAGCGTTCCGGTCGGTCGAGGCTTCAGCGGTGGGTGAGGCATGCGGTGGCCCGCCAATGATCGGCCATCCCCAAGTCGCGGCGGTCGAGCCCGGCCGAATCTCTCTACGGCGTCCGAATGCGATAGCGATGACCCGCGGCAGAGGATTACGATGGTCGATGGACCATGCAGTCCTCCTGATTCACCCGCACCAACGAAGGTGGCGGTGGAAGCGATCCGGTCCAAGCCCACGAAGAGTACTTGCCGAGCCCCTCACTTCGCCTCGGAGGGAGGAGCTTCGTCGTCGGAACATGGATACACTTCACACTCCTATCGTTGGAGAAACCCCAAGGCTCGCGCCTTGGAGGATCTGTAACAGCCAACTTTGGCTGGCGCACTCGTGGAGAGAATCTTCAGTAGTACTCGGCAGCGTCTGTGACCAAGGGTTCGAGAATCGATCGGCGCTTGACTCTTTCAACCGCCAACCTGTATATCGAACTCCGATTCAGAATTTAGCAAATGCTTTGTATAGCAGAGAGTCAATTCAGCCTTCCCGATCGAAGCGGGTAGAGGTTTGCAACAAATCGAGGATTTGCTCCGGCAGGAGATCAAAACTCAGTTGTATCGATCGCGGAACAGGGTTCACACGGCCGATCCGTTCTTTGTGAATTCATTCGGTCGGCCCATAGTCCAAGATCGCCCCGAGGCGTGAGGAACGTGGGGGCGGCGTGATGATCAATACAAGGGCCGTGGCGGTATGAGCACCGATTCGATCGCAACGATCGACGTCGAGTGGCTACTCCTCCCCAAGGGGTGGATCATACGCTCCTCGGCAGCAGACGACAAACGCCAAAAAGCAGTCTTTGGGCGAAGAGTTCCGGTCGACCCGAGGAACCAGGCTTTGATGCGAGATCTATTATCGTTCAAGGTTTGGTCGACAGAACAGAGATCACCGAGACGGCCATGATAGAGATGTTCCTTCCGTAGTAGAGTTCATGTCTCGGGACGAGTGTTTCAGCAGAGCCATCAGGCCGCAGTGATTCCTCCCAACTTCGGGTTGGCATCGGAGTCGGCAAGTTCATCGGAGAATCCAAGCGACACTTGGCTTGAAGATTACCGAGTGGCGGTTCGGATCGGCGGTGGCAACGATGAGGTAGCCATGAAGCATTTACCTCTTATGTTGGAGGGTTCGGCCGGCGTGGTTGAATCGATTAGCACCAAAGAAGATTTACACTTGGGAAGATCTTGCCCGAGTGTTTGTCAGACATTTGAAGGAACTTGCAAGCGACCGGCAGGTTTGACAGAGTTGCGATGCGATGCGTGCAAAAGTCGAGTGAAACTTTGAGAGATTATATCCAGAGGTGGATCACTTTGCACCACACGATCGAGAATGTATCGATCACCAAAGGCGATCTGTGCCTTCAAGGAAGGTGTCAAGAACGAGAGAATTGAGTTTGAAATTTGGTCGAATCGGAGATATGACCCTGAGTCGAATGATGGAGATTGCCACCAAATATGCAAATGGTGAAGAAGAGGATTGGCTCCGGAGTGGTAAATATAAATCGGCCGTCAATGAGACCGGCGGAGGAAATTCCAGTCGGAAGCAGAAGCGCAAAGCCGAGCCAACGGCTCCCGGAGAGGCCTTGGCAGTGACCCCAGGAAAGTTCAAGGGGAAACCCAAGGGTCCTTGCAACCCTAAGAAGGTGAAAGACCAGGATGGGAACAACGTGTTGGATTTACCATGTCATATTCATACAAAGAAAGATGAAGAGGGTAAACTCATTTACCCGAAACATACCACTCGACAGTGTCGGCTCTTGATTCAACAGTTCCAAGGGAAATAGCCCAAGGATAAGGATAAGGAGACATGCAAAGTTGAGGACAGAGATGACAGTGATGGTGGATATCCCCAGGTCAATTCCACCCTGATGATTTTTGCTGACGTCGAAAGCAAAAGTCGATTGAAGGTTATAATCGGGAAGTAAACTTGGTTGCTCCGGCGACTCCCAATTATCTGAAATGGTCCCAGACCGCCATCACATTCGACCAGTCTGATCACCCGACGCACATTGCCACCCCTGGGAGGCAAGCATTGGTGGTCGACCCAGTTGTCGAAGGCACTCGATTGACCAAAGTCGATGGATGGTGGTAGTGGTTTGAACATATTATACGGCGGAGGCGTTGAAAGGGATGGGCATTCCGATGTCGGACTCGATTACCGATAACATGAGCTTCCACGGAGTCATTCACGGAAAGAAGGCCGAGTCACTCGGCCAAATTGTTCTTGATGTAGTTTTTGGTGATTCAAAGCATTTAGGAAAGAAAAGTTGACCTTTGAGGTCGTGGATTTCAGAGTGCTTATCACGCTATTAGGGAGACCAGCTTATGCACGCTTCATGGCCCGACCATGTTACGTGTATCTTAAGCGAAGATGCCTGGTCCCAAGGGCGTGATCAACATCACGAGCAATCGGAAGAAGGCAGAAGAGTGCTTCCAGAAAGGCTCTAAGATCGCCGATGCTCAGTTGGCAGTGGTAGAGTTACAAGAGTATCAGAAAACTGTAGATCCGAGTGATTTGTTGCGAGCTAAGAAGCCCGCTACGGAGTCAGCATTCCAAATGACCGTGGCGAGACGAAACAGGTTCACATTCACCCGACCGATCCCGATGCTGCTCCGACCAACATCTCAACAACACTCGACTCAAAATAGGAAGAAGCGCTCATCCGGTTCCTCCGTGAGAAGCTGGGACATCTTTGCATGGAAGCCTGGCGACATGCGGGTGTTCCTGTGGTGGCTGAGCATCGCCTACGAGTCGACCCAAAATTCAAACCAATTAAAGAGTATCTTCGGCGGTCCGCCGTCTAGAAGAGAAAGGCCATTGGAGAGGAGGTGGCTCGGCTCTTAGCAGCAGAGTTCATCCGAGAGATCTACTACTCCGAGTGGCTCACCAACGTTGTCATGGTCCCCAAGAAGGACAAGTCGTTGCGCATGTGCATCGATTTCAAGCATATCAATTGGGCCTGCCGAAAGATCATTCCCTCTTCCTCGCATCGACCAAATAGTCGACTCAAGCTGCGGATGCGAGAGTTTGTCTTTTTAGGCGCCTATTCCGGTACCATCAGATCCGTCTGTATGGACCCGATGAGATTAAAACATCGTTCATCACTCCATTCGGTGCTTCATTATGTCACCATGCCATTCGGTCTCAAGAATGCGGAGCCACATTCATGAGGATGATTCGAAGTGTTTGCTCACTCAAATCAGTCGGAATGTGGAAGCATACATGGATGATATAGTGGTCAAGTCATGAAAGGGTTCCGACCTGTTGGTGACCTTCTTTGAAACATTTGCCAATCTTAGGAGGTATGATATCAAGCTTAATCCATCAAAGTGTACATTTGGAGTTCACGGTGGAAAGTTACTCGGTTTTCTCGTTTACGGCGAGGAATCGATGCTAACCCAAAAGGTTGGCACCATACTCGAATGAAGCGCCTGCAAGGCGTGTGCACGATGTCTAGAAACTTACTGGATGCTTGGCCGCTTTAAGTCGATTCATCTCTCGCCTCCGTGAAAAGGCATTGCCTCTTTACCAACTGATGAAGAAGTCAGACAAGTTTGAGTGGACCCTAGAAGCTGATGCAGCGTTTGCAGAGCTCAAAGCTCTGCTCTCCACCCAGCCGGTGCTTGCTGCTCCAATCAGCAAGGAGCCTTTGCTGCTTTACATTGCAGCCCTTTGGACAAGTCGTCGATGCCGTACTTACGGTCGGCGGGAAGAAGAAGGAAAAACCTTCAAAGTTCAACGCCCGGTTTATTATCTTTACGAATCTTGACCCCATCAAAGCAAAGATACCCTCACTATCGGAAGCTTGTTTATGGGATCTATATGACCACGAAGAAGGTTGCTCATTATTTATCGATCATTCCATTACGATTGGTCGTGACGCCCTTTGTCGGGAATTCTTCATAACAGAGATGCAAGCTGGTCGAGTGGCAAAATGGGTGATTGAACTCCTTCCCTTGATATCAAATTCGAGGCAAAGAAAGCCATCAAGTCCCAAGCAATAGCAGATTTCCTCGCCGAGTGGGTGAACAACAACTTCCGACCCAAGTTCACTCGGAACACCGGACTATGTTTTTCGATGGTTCCAAGATCTGAACGGTTACAGTGCAGGGGTTGTATTGGTTTCCCCCCGAGGAGATAGGCTCAAGTATGTTCTCCAGATTCACTTTGATTCTTCCAACAACGAAGCAGAATATGAAGCACTCCTGTATGGGTTGTGTTGGGGATATAACTACTGAATATAAACCGCCCAGAAGGGGCCGGTTTACCCTCGGCTATAATTGGGGCCCACGAAGACTCAGAAGGTGGCGATTGCTGTAGAGTTTAGAGGCCCGGAGCCAGGCGAGTTAGGGCCCATAATGGTAAAACCGCCATAACCATGTAACTTGTGTTGTAAGATCAAGAGAAAGAAGAAATGAGCGGACACTTGTTTGAGCCGGCCTCGGGACTCTGTAGACCGCCGGACGTCCAACCCGTGTATATAAGGGACGATCCGTGGCGGTTTAGGGACAGACAACGACAATTCGAGGCTTAAGTGAAGCAATTGCTCCCTAGTCGCCAAATCACATCAATCCCATCACAAACTAGGCGTAGGCTTTTACCTTCATCGAAGGGGCGAACTAGTATAAACTCGTGTCTTTGCGTCCGCTTTAACCCCTTTAAGTTAACCCGTATGATGGCCTCACGACTAAGTCCTTTCATGAGGACATCTGCCGTGACAATTCCACGACAGTTGGCGCCCACCGTGGGGCTATCGCACGATGGTTTGATGATCTTAGAGGGCAAGTTCGAAGGACTCGAAGGCTATGCTATGGGCCGGATGACCAAGAGTCGTCCGCGGCAAGCTCTACATCGACGATGCAGGCTGGGGCCCCGAGGCCGGCTCGATTGAGTACGGGTACCGGGTCCCCTTTGGTGGCATACGCGTTTTCATTGGCAAGATCGGTGAGCCAGGGCTGGGCGGACATCTGTCTGGACCTCGTTGGGAGCGGCTCGGTGGGCGAAGAAGAATCCTGCCACGCTAAACCGGTTGTCGAGCGTGCTGTGGGAGTCATCCACGGAGGAGACTATGAGGGCGGATCGGCATCCGGTGGCGAAACCATTGTCTACTCACGATGTGAGTCATCGGCCGGGAAGCCGAGTCTTTGTATCGGCTGCAAGATGGCGGATCGGGGTTGTTCCGATGGTAACAGTATTCCGGACCCCTTTGATCTGCCCAACCGGGTTGGAATATTCACGGCCGGTACACAAGCGAAGCTTCACTCCTCAACCGCCGCGACAACGGTCGCGGTTCGGCAACAGCGGTGGCAGCCGGCAGGGGCCTGTCGCCCGCCGCTCAAGTTTTATCGTAATTATTTGATCGTTGGCTGTGCTCATGGCGTAGGCTAACCCGGCGGATCAAGATCTGCATAACGCAGAGATTGCAAAGGTGAAGGAGCAAATCACTCGTGCCAAAGCGGATCTGGTAGCTCTGACGCTAGGATGGTGGCGAGCGGGCCGCTTTGGATGCGCAGGCTTATAGGCTCATCTTTGGATCGTAATGTGTCGCATGAAGTCATGAAAAGAAAATACAGATCCTGTTTGCCCTCGGTTTCGAGGAAGAGACCTCTTCAACACCCGTAAGCGGGGAGATAATCCGCCGCCAGTGGTGAACCGGGCGGAAGCACCTGGGACGGGCGCGCCGATTCAGCCCCGCGTGATAGATCTACCTCGCCATCATACCGGCGCGCCTCAAGCTGTGCAAACACCTCCAGGTCACTACTCCAACCCGATGGATAACCTTGTTGCGGCTGCGGCGCGGTTGGAGGCGATTCCAATCGAAGGCGATTCACCACAGTGTGGAAACACGCCGGGTCAAAGAGCTCCTTAGGACGGCTCTGGTCCAACTGGAAGGTATTCAAACAGCCACGATCGGATCCACTCCACCCACCGCCCGAGCCGGAGCTATAGCAGGCATGCGAGATGAACCGCCGTGTCAAGTAATGCGCGGTAGCGGTGCACCCTACGGCAACAACCCGGCGGGTGGTTTCAAACGCTCAAGAGGTGGTGGACGGGCCAGGGGCACGTAGGGGGCGAGTTAAGCGACAAAGATCAGGATTATCAGCTTGCGCGGTTCGACCGACTATCTTGAGCACAGGAGTTACATCTAGCTCTTTGGGGTGCCTTGCCTCGTCCCGCTTTTACGCAATATCGTTTGCGCAAAGATTTCAAGGGGCCACGCAAGGTGCCCAATTATACCGCCGATCTGGCTCCAGAAGCATGGATAGAAAGCTATGAGATGGCCATGGAGATGCTGGATGTGGATGAAGCTGCGTGTGCAAAGTATTTTACCATGATGCTTGAAGGTACGGCCCGTACTTGGTTGAAAAACTTGCCACCCAATTCCATCAGTTCATGGACCCGATTCGCGGACCGGTTCATTCAGAATTTCAAAGACACCTGTAAGCAGCCCATGTCTGTGGTGGACTTGGCGGCTTGTGTCCAGGCTGAGGGAGAATCCACAACCCATTGGGTGTGCCGCGTTTCAGAAGTTCTACATTCTTCAGACTGGATCAACATTGATTCTGCAATCTTAACCCTAGAGAGCAACTGCCGGTTCGAGCCTTTAAAATTGAAGCTGGGTCGCATGAAGCGTTTTTGCAATGACATGGGCACTCTCATGGGCGTTTTAGTGAAGTATGCTGATTACGATAGTACCAAGGATCCCGAGTCCGAGGAGGATGATCTGAGGAAGGAAAAGCGAACAACAACTCCGAGGCCAAGAAAGATCGGTCGGCGGGTAATGGAGGAAACAAGCGTAAGGCGAATGGTAACATGGGCTTTGTAGCCAACACCAACGCACAGGACAAGGGCCAACGGCGCAGGGGTAAACATCCGAACCGAGGTGGTGCGCCTAATCATAATCTGGACCGGTTGAATTATCTGTTGAATCAACCCCGTCCAAGCATGGGACGAAGGAGGCGCCAAAGAAACCACCTCTGGAAAAGATTGTTACATTATGCGGAGTTTAAAAGTTCCAACGCTTTCCGGTATGATCAAGGCCCGGCGGCGGTTCAGTGGTCCAGCCGGGTTACGGAGGAGGAAATTCGGTCCGAGTTTAATGGTAATCCGGTGGGCGTAACAATCGGAACAACCAAGGTGGTTACAATCAACAGCAGCGGTCGGGTTATCAAAGCAATCCGAAGCAATTGAATGGTGGGCGATATCACGTCTTCACCACTAGCTTGGACAAGCGAGACCGAAACTTGAAGCGGGCAGTCAACGTTGTTGAACCGGTCGTGCCGCATTACCTCTGTTGGTCGAGCAGCCTATTGTGTGGAGTAGAGAGGATCATCCTCCCCGGGTTGACAATCCGGGTCAGCTAGCCCTAGTGGTGGCGCCTCAGGTGGGAGGATACAAGTTCACCAAAGTGCTTATGGACGGAGGGAGCAGCATCAACATCCTATATTATGAGACCTTCCGACGTATGGGGTTAACGGATAAGCATCTCAAGCCATCCAATACGGTGTTTCATGGTGTGGTGCCTGGCAAGTCAGCATATCCGGTCGGTAAAATAGCTCTGGAGGTGGCCTTTGGGGATGAACATGACTCCAGATCGGAAACGTTGACATTTGAAGTGGTGAAAATTCAAAGCCCTTACCACGCCCTGTTTGGGCGGCCGGCTTATGCCAAGTTTGTGGCGCGACCTTGTTATGTCTATTTGCAGCTAAAAAGGCCGGGTCACAAAGGGACGATAATGGTTCATGGGAGCCGCAAGATCGCTTTAGAGTGTGAGGAAGGTGATGCGGCTTACGCAGAGTCGGTTTGTGCCAATCAAGAGCTAAAGTACTATAAAGACAATGTGGATCCGGCGGATATGACCCGTTGAAGAAGCCAACTTCTGAGCACGATCCGGATCTGAAGTTTAAATCAGCGGCCGAGACTAAACTTGTTGACTTTGTGCCCGGTGATTCGTCCCAAGCGATTCATCATCGGTGCTAACTTGGATCCTAAATAGGAAAGCGCTCATCGAAGTTCATCCGTGAGAATCGGGACATTTTTGCATGGAAGCCTTCCGACATGCCGGTGTATCGAGGGAACTCACCGAGCACACTCTTAATGTTGATCCCAAGTACAAACCGTAAAGCGGTTTCTTCGCCGGTTTAACGAGGAAAGGCGCCAAGGCCATTGGAGAAGAGGTTGCTGTGCTCTTAGCGTGGGTTTTATCGTTGAAGTTTTTCCATCGAGTGGCTTGCTAAACCGGTGTTGGTCCTTAAGAAAAATGGCACTTGGCGCATGTGTGTGGATTACGAGATCTTAACAAGGCTTGTCCAAGAGATCCTTTCGCCCTCCCGCATTGACCAGATTATTGATGCTACTGACGGGTTGTGGCGTTTGAGCTTTTTGGATGCGTATTCGGATATCATCGAGATCAAAATGGCGGTTAAGGACCAGGAGAAGACAGCGTTTATCACTCCCTTTGGAGCCTTCTGCTATGTGTCTATGCCTTTTGGGCTCAAGAGCGCCCAAGCAACTTATCAGCGTTGCGTACAAAACTGCTTGCACGAACAGATCGACCGTAATGTGCATGCTTATGTGGATGATATTGTGGTTAAGTCAAGGAAGAAGGAAACACTGATTGAGGATTTGAAAGAAACCTTTGACAACTTGCGGGTGTATAAGATGATGCTTAACCCGGCCAAATGTGTTTTCGGTGTTTGGCGGGCAAGTTATTGGGTTTCCTTGTGTCCAACAGGGGATTGAAGCTAATCCGGAGAAGATTACAGCTATCACCTCCTGGCTAAGCCAAAGTGTATCAATGATGTCCGGCGATTGGCGGGCGGATTGCCTTGTTGAGCCGGTTTATCGGCCGCCTCGGAGAAGGCCATTCCTTTGTACCAGGAATCTTTGAAGAAGACAGATCAGTTTATCTGGAGCCCGGCTGCGGATGAAGCATTGGAGGACTTGAAGCGGCAATTGGCCAACCCGCCTGTTCTCGCCGCTCCCATTGACAAGGAGCTGCTTCTGCTATACGTTGCTGCTAATGCCAGGGCAGTTAGCATAGCCATTGTGGTCGAGCGGAAAGAGGCAGGGATGGAGTATCCGGTTCAACGTCCGGTTTATTACACCAGTGAGGTGCTCATTGAGTCCAAGCAGAGATATCCGCATTGGCAGAAGCTGGTGTATGGAGTTTTTATGGCAAGCCGGAAGCTGAAGCAGTATTTCCAAGGGCATCCATCACGGTGGTCGATTCAGCTCCCTTGGGCGATATCATCTGAGAACCGGAAGCGGCGGCGGATTGCTAAGTGGGCCATAGAGCTTGGGCCGCACGGTTTAAAGGTATGAGCCTCGGACGGCAGTAAAATCGAGCACTTGTGGATTTCATTAATGATTGGACGGAGTTACAAGCACTGAAGAAAAGCCGGATCATACCTATTGGACCATCCACTTTGACGGGTCCGAGCAGTTGGAGGGCTCGGGGTCGGAGTTGTGTTAACTTCCCCACGAGGTGAAAAGTTTTGTTACGTCCTCCGCTTAATGTTCCCTTGTACTAACAATGCAGCTGAGTATGAGGCCTTGCTCCATGGTCTTCGGATGGCTAAGGAGATGAATCTAAGCCGGGTTAAGTGTTTGGTGACTTCGGACTTGGTGGCCCAAATAGTGTCCGGGTACTTGGGATTCCAAAGACCCACTCATGACCGCATATCGTCGGGAGGTGGATGTTGTTGCAGGTCATTTCAAAGGCTATCAGGTGGACCATGTGGATCGTCGGAAGAACGTAGCAGCGGACGCTTTAAGCCAGTTGGGCTCTCAACGCAAACCGGTCCCGCCCAATGTCTTCCTTGATGTACTGCACAATCCGTCAGTCAAGCTTCCTGATGAAGTAGATTTGGCTATTCCTGATCCGGAGGCTCAGTTGGTGGCTGCCCTGCATGTCATTCTGGATTGGACGCTCCCTTATTTGGCGTACATGAGCCGAGGCGAGTTACCAGAAGATGAGACGTTGGCCCGACAGATAGTTCGGCGGTCTAAGTCTATGACCATTGTTAATGGCGAGTTGCATCATTGCGATTAAGGTGTCGAGGCGTTTCAACGTTGTGTGTCCCCCCGAGGAAGGCTGTGAAATATTGCGTGAGATCCACGAAGGGACTGCGGTCACCACGCCGGTTCAAAATCCTTGGTGGCCAAAGGCGTTCCGCCATGGTTTTTATTGGTTGTTGCCCATGCCGATGCGGAAGATCTGGTCGAGGCGATGTGATGGTTGCCGAAGTTTTCAAAGGCGTGCTCATATACCGCCCAAGAATTGAGGATGATTCCAATTACTTGGCCATTTGCGATTTGGGGCTGGATATGGTTGGACCTTTCAAAGGTCCAAGGACAAGAAGACCCACTGTTGGTGGAGGTTGACAAATTTACAAAGTGGGTAGAGGCGAACACAGCCGGCCAAGTGTGATGCGGCCACGGCGTGTTCGATTCATCAAAAAGGTGATTTTCGGTTTGGGTTTCCACATAGTATCATCACGGATAATGGTACCAATTTGTCCAAAGGTGCCATGAAGGAGTTCTATGACGTGAGCACATCCGTCTTGACGTTTCTTGATAGCTCACCCACAGTCCAATGGTCAAGCGGAAAGAGCCAATCAAGAGATCACGAGAGGTATTAAGCCCGGCTTATGGTCCCTTCTGAGGACGCCGGGCTGTTGGGTAGAAGAGCTACCATCCGTGTTATGGAGTATAAATACTACCCCTAACAGATCCACTGGATACACACCATTCTTTATGGTCTATGGAGCGGAGGCGGTTCTCCCAAGCGATATCCGTCATGACTCGCCTCGTGTGGCAGCCTATGTTGAGGCAGATAATGAGGCAGCACGGCAGGATGCTTTGGATCGACTAGACGAAGAACGGGATATGGCGGCTGCTCGCTCGGTGATTTACCAGCAAGATTTTCGTCGGTATCACAGTCAACGGGTCAGAACCAGAACCTTTCAAGAAGGAGACTTGGTGCTTCGGCTCATTCAAGACCAGACAGATATGCACAAGCTATCCCCACCTTGGGAAGGGCCTTTTGTGGTCAGCAAGAATCGCACAACGGGTCATACTATCGATTGATATTCGAGAGCATAAAGACTCACGCACATCGAAGAGGAGACCAACAGGCCGTGGAACATAGCTCATCTTGACCTTATTACACACGAGCCATCGGCTCTCCTTATGTACATATTATGACAATGTATATACTATGAATAAAAGCAATAAACCGGAGCCTCAGCTAAAGCGGGGTATCCGTTCTGTAAAAATCCGGCTTGGGTACATGGAGTTATTATCTTAAAACGGCCTCCGGTTTATCCCTTGAGCTTGCTCGTCAGAAGCTTTTAGATATCACTTGGGGGCTTGGTCGTATCCGAACCAATGCCACACCTCTTGATAGGCGAAAGCCACGGATCACTTGGGGACATGGTCAAGTCTGAACCGGTCACCCTCTTGATCGACCTAAGGCCATAGAGTCACTTGGGGGCTTGGTCGAACCCGAACCATTGCCACGCCACTTGATCGGCATAATGTCACGGTTTCAGGTTGGGGACTCGGCTGACTTGAACCATAGCTACACCTTATTGGGAGCTTGGTTGTGTCCGACCATGGTAATACCATCTGATCGGCTCAGTAAAGCCTCTTTCTGCAAATTGCTATTTGATTTTTTGTTGCGTTTTTAAACCGATAACATTTTGTCAAACCGGTTCAACCAGTCAATCAACGGTTTCCAGTTTATGTTAATCTGGAAATAACTTACCCGGTTTTACTTTTTCTGTTAACGTCCCATTTTGGAGTAACAGGGGGCTTAACATGACCCGGCATGGTTTACATGGTAAACCGGCATTATAAATATAGGAGCTGTTTTCTCCTTTGACGGTAATGGTTTACATAACGTCCGCTTCCAGGTTGGCTAAGCCAACTGCATGCCCGACGCTGGCAGGTATTTTTGTATCACAAAATTTTGATCATATACCTCAATATTTATGTACATATACATATGAGCATCACAAACCGGCTGGCGACACAAGCCGCCGTGACAGTTTAAGAATTTGTGATTGCAGGCAAAATAGATGGAAGGTTTCGATTATTCAATTCAAGGTATCAGCACCTCTATGCGAAAGTTGCAGGCTGAAGGCATACAAGGCATATTCAAAAACAAAAGTGCTGGCTATTCTATTACAAAGCCTTCCGAGGCCCAACATTTTGCATGGCGTTATGACTAGCAGCTTATGATGCATCAACCGACTTGACGGATTAAGCTTCCTCGCCGGGTTGACGAGAAGAAGATGGGTCGTCTGGCGTCGGTTCAGCTTCTTCCTCTTCATCACCCAATGGCGGAAGTCATTGGTAGACCGATCAATCCGGTTTAAAGCACGAAGACAGCCTCTTCACTTATAAGCTCAGCCGGATCAACGCGTCGGGGCATAAGTGTGCTTACGGGTTGGAGGAACAAGGTTACGCATACGGAATGACAAATTCCACCCGCTTGTTGTTTGCATCATAGAAAGAGCGGTAAACCGCCAAAGTTGGCTTCTCGCTGCCAGTTGATTTCGCCCGGAGAGGCGCATCTCCTTTGTTATTCGTTTGAGGGCGTCATTATCAAAGGCTTCGCCGTTTTCTTGATTCTTTGGGGAAGCCCTTGGCTATGTCGGTAGGATCAAGGTCCGCTTATCCACGCCTTGGCGGCGTTAAAGCCAATAAAGAAGTGCCCGGCCGACGCGGATCACTTCAACTCTCCAAGTTGTGCCGGAATCATGGATAGCCGGTCCAGCATATCTTTGATCAAGGACGGAGCGGTGTTATCATACGACGTAGCGCATATGACTTCATTTGGTGCGGTATCTGTTGCTCAATCGGTGTGTATGCAGCCTTGAGCTTCTTCCGCATATCGAGCCGGATGAGCAATACGCTTCCCTATACCGGTTTAAGACAACTCAGGTTAAACTGGCGGAAATATCAAAACGGAATAGTAATCAATGAAAAATTTCTTACCAAAGATCGCAGAGGTCATGGCATTAATTTGGCGCTTTAGGCCGGTGAGCTCTTCTGTCACCGGTTTAAGAGCTGCTTCAAAGATCTTCAGCCCGCTTTCAATAACTCGGCCTTCTCCGTCTCCCAGTTGGCTGCTTCGGATTTATACCACTCCTTGAGCTGCTCCATAGTGGTCAAGGCAGTTTTCAATTCGTCCTTGGCCTTGGTGGTTTCGCTTGTTGAGTCTTGAGATTGGCACGAAGGTCCTTGAGTTGTACGGTTTCTTTGGTCTATCTCGCTCACGATAAAAAAAATGGTTCACGTTAGTTGTTTCATTATGAAGTCCCAAGCTCAATACAATTATTCAACTTGGCACTTGGGGCTAATGGCTAATTGATCTCATCGTGCTATGGTGATACATGCTAAAGTACAGTTTAACTATGCTAAGTTGAACCGCCCTTGGGGGCTACTACACAACAAAAGTACAAGAAAGGCAGAACTCCTTACCTCATAGCGTTCCTTCATACGATTCACCAGGCCGGCTTCGAAGTCACGACTTGTGTAGAGTCGGTTCAGGAAGCCGGAGTGAAGTTCTTGGGCAGAGAAGTTATCATAAGCTGACAGATCAGTTTTTCCCTTCTCTTTACTCATGGCAGTAAATTCTTCCTTGGCTTGTGTTTTGATAGGGCTTACGGATTGCCAGGGCGGTATAGGCGGTGCCCGCTACTACGACATCATCATCTTTGACCGGGCTGGCGGATTGGCATTCTTCCTTGGGCTTGGTGTTTTCATACCCAGTGCTCGGCGTTTCAAAGACAAGCTGTTACTGTTCATTGCAGTAACTCGGTGGAAGCAGGATGTGATGTTTCCACTTGGGCGTCCGGTTCAGCCTCTGGCGGCTTAGCATTGTCGTCTTGGTTCAACCCGATGTAACTGTTTTTAGCAACTTCGGGCTTTTCGCCATGGTGCTCGGAGTCTTCTCGGATCGGCATCCACAAGAGGGTCAAGGGTTTTCGCCTTCTTACTTAAGCGAGCCTTGGTGCTGCAATATTCAGAGTTAGAATGTGATGAACCGGCTAATGCGAAGAAAACAAAAAGAGCATTATGCTTACCCGCAGCAACTTTTAGAGGTGGCGCTATGCGTGGTTGATGAACCGCCAGATGAGTTGGAAGAGGCACGATAATTCGGATCGAGACGGATTGAGAGGACATCGGAAGAAACCTTTCAAAGGATAACGCTTTTCAGGAGAACAAATCACCTCACGGACGACGCTTCCGGGTTGGGGTGTCAAGTAAACCAGACGATGTAATTTGTTGACCGTGTCTTGGGTCGACGGCGCTCTTCAAATTCTTTGTGTCTTCAAAGAAAGGTTCGGATTCAAATGAGCACGGAGTGAGATTTTTCACTTTCCGGACTGTGCGGCGTAATTCTTTTAATCGCACAAGATCAGATTCGGAAGAAAGAAGGATTACCTCAACAGGATCGGCATGATCGGCTTCAAAGATCATCACAGGAATTGAAACTCTCAATAGGATGTAGGATAATATGGGACAAAGTATATCAAGCTTTACCTCAGCTTTCCGACTCTTCTTCTTCCGGCGGATCGAGAAGACTTCGGCGGTTCTCCTCTTACCGGCCTTCTTGGTGGTCTTGGACTTTACACGAGGAACCCGGGCAGGTTTGGTTCGTTTCCGTATGAGCTGTTAGCCCGAGAAGTAACACGGATTAATACATATCAATAAGGCATTAACATCGGAAGAGCGATGAGCGGAGCCTTACCGCAAGCGGTTTGTTGGAAACACAGAATGGGGCCAACCCGGTTTGGCTGCAGACGGAGATCGGCTCATCGAGCATCTTCTTCACTGTCTCAGTGACTTCAAGCTCAGTTATTGCTAGCTCATGACGTCTTTGAGGGTCTTTGACGCTACCAGTGTATTCGTGCATCAATCCGGGGCGGCGGCTTAATGGCAAGATGCCCCAAGAAACCCAACATCGAACAAGGTCAATACCAGTTAAGCCATTGGCCATTAGAGCCCGGAGTTTGATAATTTGAGGCGCAAAAGTCTTCCGTTCTGCGGCGGTCAAGCGTAAAGGCAATGGGTGATGGTTGCTAAGCCGGTGAGGGCGGTAGCCCGGCAAGGGGTTCTCACTGTCAGGAGCGGTATTCCGGCAATAAAACCAGGTTTGGTTCCAATCTTTCGGATGGCTATGGTGTTTTGCACGAGGAAAGTCTACTTCCTTCCTCTTCTGGATTGAAATGCCACCCAGTTCCGTGTTAGGACCATCGAGAAAACTCCGCACGGCGGTTCAAATGAAAGAAATCCTTAACAGCTCCACAGATGGTTCTTCTTGAAGATAGACTTCACAGAAAACTTGGAAATTGCATATATTGGACACAGAGTTCGGACCAATATCTTGTGGATGGAGTTGGAAACTTGCGAGGACATCCCGGAAGAATCTCGATCCGGGCGAGCTGAATCCCCAGTCTAAGTGCTGCATAAACACAATTACTTCGCCTTCTTGAGGTTCAGGAGGGCATTCGGTATCCGGAACACGCCAATGGAGGACATTTTTGGAGGCTAAAGCGCCGGTGGTGACATATCCAATTAGTTGCGTCTCAGTGATCTTGGACCGGACCCAATTGCAAGCTGAGAATTGTTTGGCCATTCCGGAAGAAGAGACTGCGAAAGGAAAAGTAAAAAATGGTTCACCGTTAATGGTTCAGACATATTATACAATGCTAAACCGGCAGTTTGGCAGTCAGTTCCAACCTCCGGTTTAACTGAGGACTAATGGAGTATGGCGGATTAGCTATCAAAAAGTTAAACCGCCCTTAGGAGGAAGAGACAGAACTGGAAAATCTGCTAAGTGTGGATGAAACAGGTTTCACATATGAATAGAGTTAATTTGGATCTAGAAGATTGATGAAGGAAAAATTTCTGCGACCCATGCAAACCTTATAAAGAGGCGAGGAAGTTCGTATGCGTTCTAACAAGAGGGTGCGAACAAAAGACAGATGTGCAACGTGCTAAACTGAAGGCGGAGCGATTACTACCTTTGGATATACGCTACGGTTGGATTAAAAAGCCATGGCAGAGCAGGTATGAAGAGATTAAGGATGAACACCTATGAACGACGACATGAACAGGAGCCTCAAGATGCAGATCTAGGGCATGAGGAGCAGTGGCGGAGCCAGGATTGAAGCAAGCCCCGGGCCCAAAAAAAATTTTCATCGGGAGAGAAAACCTCAACGTCATCTATAGCTACCTTAGAAAAATGCCTTAAATATGACTCAATTGCACCAAAAATTTAATATTTAAACACAATGCTTTAAGATACAACAAAATATATAAAAGAAACATGACAAAACCTACTTAAGCGAGACGTGATAAAAAAGTACCAAATCAATGATATGCTTCATTAGTGTCTTCCATAACACGATAAAAAATAAAGTACCAAATCAATTGAATTTTGACTGCAGCAACAACCATAAGCGAAGAATGCAAGAGTAGCAATTAAAAATCGGTGTCTACGCCTCGAGGTAACCGCAGAGCGATACACCACCCAAACCACTCGTTCTCTCCCCCAACGACCCAATCCATCGTGCACCCGCCATTACCATTAGCAGCCATTACCGGTAGGAGTAGCTCTTTTTAGAAGATCGGGGAGAGGCGAGAGGGCGAGCTAATTAGCATAAAAAGTTGTTCAATACAGCAGTAGCCATTACCAATCACAGGCAGCGTGACGGCGCGTGTCGGCAGATCATGGGAGGATAAGGTCAAGGCGAAGCGGTGGAGCTGGGCAAGAAAGTAGCAAGTGTTGGCGGAAGCGAGCAGGCAGACGTGCGGAGGAGCCACGGAGGAACTCGGCAAAGTAGCCGCGAGAGCGGAGGGACGACCGGGAGTGCCGGACCGAGGAGGAGTGATAACGACGGGCGGCGGCGGTTCCGTTGGCGATCTGGAACCAGCGTGCGTGGCTAGGTCTCTGCATCCTTTGTCGGGCGACCTAGGCTGCGTACATGCAAATCCGTAAATTGGTGGCCGCAATGGAGAGGCTGGCTGGACCGTGGCTGTGTGTTGGGCTAAGCCGGGCCCATTCAAAAATATGCCTAGCCAATAACTAAAGAAAACAGCCACGCCCGGGCACAGGCCACAGGGGCCTGGGCAGATCCGCCATACGAGGAGGAGGCCTTACCCGATGCACGTAACAGCGGAGGAGCCGAGAGTCTCTGGTACAACCAGGTTGATGCAGCAATGACCTTGCAATCGACGCTGGGCGTTCGGAGGTCGGAGGCGACGGGCGAGCTTCAGAGCTGGAGCGTCGCGAGGAAGAAGAAGCGCGGAAGGAGGAAGAAGAGAAAGGGCCTTCCGGTCTATTTATAATAAGACGGAGTAATTAAAGGGCGCGAGAATAGAGGCGTTGAAAGCGGCAGACGGCGCAACGGTCGCCTCGATTTCCGGGATAGTATTAAATGAACGGAATCTTCTTTGTTGAAGCCGTTAATAGAGATGACGTCAAGATGCTCACTATTGTGGTCGGAGGATGACGTCCACGGCGGTTTAAGCGAGATGGCGGTTTACGAAATATGAAGGAAGAGATTGAGCTTTCTAAGATGTTGAAGATTAACATGAACGAGTTCAAGTCAATCTGGGGCCTAATGTTGGGGATGTAACTCACGAATATAAACCGCCCAGAAGGGGCCGGTTTACCCTCGGCTATAATTGGGGCCCACGAAGACTCAGAAGGTGGCGATTGCTGTAGAGTTTAGAGGCCCGGAGCCCAGGGGCGAGTTAGGGCCCATAATGGTAAAACCGCCATAACCATGTAACTTGTGTTGTAAGATCAAGAGAAAGAAGAGACCGAGCCGGACACTTGTTTGAGCCGGCCTCGGGACTCTGTAGACCGCCCGGACGTCAACCCGTGTATATAAGGGGACGATCCGGCGACGGTTTAGGGACAGACAACGACAATTCGAGGCTTAGGCGAAGCAATTGCTCCCTAGTCGCCGAAATCACATCAATCCCATCACAAACTAGACGTAGGCTTTTACCTTCATCGAAGGGGCCGAACTAGTATAAACTCTCGTGTCTTTGTGTCCGCTTTAACCCCTTTAAGTTAACCCGTACGATGGCCTCACGACTAAGTCCTTTCATGAGGACATCTGCCGTGACAATTCCACGACAGGTTGCGCATGGCCATTTCACTCGGCGTCCGTCGCCTTATGGTCTATGACGACTCGGATCTGGTTGTTAATCAAGTGATGAAGGAGTGGGATGTCAGAAGCCCAGCTATGACAGGTTATTGTAATGTCGTGAGAAAGTCGGAGAAGAAATTCGAGGGTTAGAGCTTCATCATATACCCGGCGAAAAAATCAAAGTCATGGATGATTTGGCGAAGATAGGGTCCAAGAGGGAAGCCATTCCCAGTGATGTATTTTTGGAACACATTCATGTTCCATCTGCGGCAGGAGGATCCTTTCACGGAAGAAGCCCGCAGCAAAAGAGTGCCAATGATCCGACTGAAGTTGAGGTCCCAGTAGTGGTCGAATTCGATTATGGAAGTTGTGGTCATCACTCCCGACTGGATAGTGCCGTACATCGCATATATCCTAAGGAAAGAGCTCCCAGAGAATGAAGAAGAGGCTCAACAGATCGTCCGTCGATCCAAGGCCTTTACAATGATCAAGGGACAATTGTACAGAGAAAGCGCGACTGGAGTCGGCCAGAAGTGTATCACGCCAGAAGGTCGATAATTCTTGAGGATATCCACTGGGGACCTGTGGCCATCATGCGTCCTCTCGGACCATTGTGGCTAAAGCATACCGAAAGGGATTTTCTTGGCCGAAAGCAAATGAAATGGCAAAAGAAATAGTCGACAAGTGTGAAGGATGTCGGGTTCTATTCCAACATGTCGCACAAGCCGACCTCAGCCTTGAAGACCATTCCACTAGTTTGGCCCTTATTTGTTTGGGGATTGGACATGATTGGACCGTTGAGAACTGGCAGAAGCGGTTTCACCCATTTACTAGTAGCAGTCGACAAGTTCACCAAGTGGATCGAAGCCAAGCCCATCAAGAACCTCGATGCATGCACTGCTATCAGTTTCATCAGAGAGTTGATTTCAGATATGGAGTTCCGCATAGCATCATCACCGACAATGGGTCAAACTTCGATAATGACAAGTTCAAAGCCTTCTGCGCCTCTCAAGGCACGCGGGTTGACTATGCTTCAGTGGCTCATCCTCGCCGAATGGACAAGCGTAATGTGCAAACGGCCTCATTCTCAAAGGGCTAAAACCTCGGCCGATGCGTGATCTCAAACACGCAGCAGAGCTTGGGTCGACGAACTTCCGCTGGTTCCTGGGATTGAGGACCACTCCTAATCGGTCATTGGGAGAACTCCATTCTTCCCGGTCTATGGATCTGAAGCGATTCTCGCCGAGTGACACCGCTTCACAATGCGCCTCGAGTCGAGCTATACTCTGAAGAAGAAGCGGAACAAGCCCGGCAAGATGCAGTCGACCTCTTGGAAGAGGAGAGAGAGATGGCCTTGATCCGCTCAACTATCTATCAGCAAGACTTGCGTCGATTCCATGCCAGAAATGTGAAGAGTCGAGCCTTCCAAGAGGGAGATTTGGTCCTCCGAGTGGATCAACAGAAACCACATGTGCTTGCTCCCACTTGGGAAGGTCCCTTTATCGTCACGAGAGTCCTCCACAACGGAGCATATCATCTCTACAACGTTGATCGCCAGATCGACGAGCCTCGAGCTTGGAACAGCTGGAGCTGCTCCGCCTTTTACACTTAAAACTCACTCGGTTGAGATGTAATAAAAGTGCTTTTGAAGTTTGTTTATCCAAGACAAGAATGTTATAATTTTCCCAGTGATTGTTATTGCTTTTTGTTGAAATTTCCCCAGAGGAGTGGTTTAGTCGCGAATCCGATTCGCCTAAGCTTGTAAAAATCCTTCCCGAAAGTGCAGCCAGTCTCTCACTCGGGGCTCACCGCTGAATCCGCTTCGCCTAAGTATTCAAAATCCTCACCGAGTGGCGAGCCAGCCTCCCACTCGGAGGCTTAGCTGCAGTCAAGTACTCGCCTAAGTATACAAAAATCCCACCGAGTGGCGAACCAGCCTCCCACTCGGAGGCTTAGCTGCAGTCCAAGTACTCGCCTAAGTATACAAAATCCTACCGAGTGGCGAGCCAGCCTCCCACTCGGAGGCTTAGCTGCAGTCCAAGTACTCGCCTAAGTATACAAAATCCTACCGAGTAGCGAGCCGGCCTCCCACTCGGAGGCTTAGCTGCAGTCGAAGTACTCGCCTAAGTATTCAAATCCTACCGAGTGGTGAGCCAGCCTCCCACTCGGGGACTTATAACAGCCCAAGGATTCGCCTTAAAACATCCAAAGTGATAAAATCCCACCGAGTGGAGAGCAAACCTCCCACTGGGGCTTAGCTGCAGCCAGTGCTCGCCTAAGTAATAGAAATCCTACCGAGTGGAGAGCAAACCTCCCACTGGGCTTAGCTGCAGCCCAGTGCTCGCCTAAGTGATAAAAATCCCACCGAGTGGAGAGCGAACCTCCCACTCGGGGCTTAGCTGCAGCCCAAGACTCGCCTAAGTAATAAAAATCCCACCGAGTGGAGAGCAAACCTCCCACTCGGGGCTTAGCTGCAGCCCAGTGCTCGCCTAAGTAATAAAAATCCTACTGAAAGCGGAGAGCAAACCTCCCACTCGGAGGCTTAGCTGCAGCCAGTGCTCGCCTAAGTAAGAATTCATCCCAATCCATAAGGACTGACGAGGTGCAGGTCGACTGCTACCTCCTCCTTCGGAGCTTCGCCACAAGTACATCGTGCGGTCCATCCCAATCCGCAAGGACGACGAGGTGCAGGTCGACTGCTACCTCCTCCTTCGGAGCTTCGCCACAAGTACAACGTGCTGAAGCACAAGTCGATTGGAATTTCAACGGAATATCTTCCGAATGAGGAATAAAGTTCTCTCAAAGGCAAGCAAAGCATGTTAAAGGAAAAATCAAGTTCGGATAAATGTCCTACGGATCCAAAGGCGCCAAAGCGTTAAGCTGTTAAAGTTTATCGATTCTGAAACCACTCGGCATTCCGAGGCAAATTTAAAGTGGGACTTAGAAGTTTTTACTCCTCGTGAGGACTGGAAGGTGCAACAAACTGGTCGAGGTCGATTCCAAAGAATACGGGTAGCAGCAGCGATGAAAGTCTCCATGAAAGATCTGAAGTCGTACTTCCTGGTATTGGCAACCTTGAGAGACACTAGCTTGTCCTCTTGCGCTTCTTTGCGGTGGACACGAACCGGAGATAGAGCAACATCAAGACCACACCGGCGGATGACTTTTTCCATTCTTGCACTCGACTTGGAATCTCATTCAATCGAGTCATCGTGATTCAAGATCATTACGGAGAGTCTGTTACGCCAGAGAGTCGAGTCGATCCAGCGACATCGCAACTTTCGGTCGAGCAAGATAATCCACCACGCTAGCAACACGAGACTCGGTGAGCACATTCATAGCAACCGTCCTTCACGGGAGAGTTGATGGGGTCCAAGCTGGTTTCCACTCATTGGTTTCTTCTTCAAAGTTTTGGCAGAATTCGAAAACACAACTCGGACTCAAAATAAAGATCATGTGATGAGCGGTGAGAGCAAGACAGCGGATAAAAGAGATTACCTTCAAGCATGAGAAGCGACTTCTTGGCGAACCCTCCAAGATAAATCTCTGTGTCGCTTTCGCTTCCCGCCATTGGCCAACCTTGTCGAACGAGTAACATTCTTGTCGTTCTTCACCGACCGACTTCCTTGTTAGTCACACAAGAGAGGCTTTCGACAGCATTTTCATCTTCGAGTTTGTCGACTGAGGCAAGCTTCTCTTCAGCAAGCTTTGTTTTTTCCAAAGCCGCCTTCTGTGCCTTTGCAAGGTCAAGGTACTTCTTCTTCAAAGTCTCTTCCAGTTTATCTGCAAAGCAACAATGAGAATAGAGTAGAGAATGAGCAGAAAAACAGAGGCAGTCGTCAAAAATTCTCACCAGCCATACCTTTTGCTTCATCCTTTGCCTTCTGCAAATTCTCCTGAGCAAGCTTCAAATCGAGGTTGAGCTGAATCTGCTTTTTCTAACTCTCAAGATAGCGAGCCACAAGCTCGCAAGATTTCTACAAAGAGTCAACCAACGAAAGACATCAAAGACAGATCACTTCCGAAAGTGACTAAGGAAAAATAGTAGCATTTCTAAGACTACGAATAAAACATTCGACAAGAGTCTGGACTACACCCAGCCGGGTGCACTCAACAGGTTCTCACTGGTTTACCAATTTGGTTCGATCGATCGACCAAAAGAGGCAAAAGGTTATGATTCTAAAAACATGGCTAATTGTCGCCGGTCACCGCAGTAAAAAAACAGTTCTTTAGACTATAGTCGATCAGACGCGATCGACCATAGTCTCGGGACTACACCGGTGGGTGCACTTAGCGTGCCCCCACCGGTTTTACAGCCCATTCGACTTGGTCCGTCGGTCGAGTGAAGAAGATCACAGCATAAAGATTATAGTCGATCGCACGCAATCGACCATAGTCTCGGGGACTACACCGGTGGGTGCACTTTCGCGATGCCCCCACAAAAGTTCAACGACACACACACCCGGTGGGTGTACAGATATGGAAATCTCCGAAGAAAGCGATTCAGATAGTATATCCTAACAAAGCAAGCGACGATCGACTTACTTGGACATTTCTGCGGAGAGCTGAATCGGCATCATAGGCCGCTGACTAGCCTCTCGAGCCGCTTTCACTGCTCCATCATGATCCACCGCTGGCGTATGGCCTCCTTAGCGGCACTTACTTGGTCTTCCGGGACGTGGTGGGTAGCAAAGAGAGATGGTGGATCAGCGGTCGACGAAGTGGGTTGAGCACTTGTCAGCGGTACAGCGAAAGACACAGAAGTCCGAGTGGGGTTGCCTCCCTCGGAAATTAGCGTCTCAGGAATCGCCGCGACTTGAGCAGCCCTGCCAGCAAGCGCTTTCTTGTCCTTCCTCTTCCTTAATGGCGCTTCCTCGTCATCATCGGGAGATCAATGACGGAGGCGGAACTACAAGAAAGATTGAAGTAAACATGGAAGTCCAATCGACTAAAAGCTCCATCGACTAAAAGCGAAACCTCAAAGATCTTACCAAGGTTGGAGGTGACCAGATCCTCCATTCTGATCTTCCGCTAATGAAGTCTCGGAGGTAGCGTACCAGTAGATTTCAAGAATCGGCTGATCAGGTCATCAAGTCGACCAAAAGTTCACTCATGTTGAATAAGGAAATACAAGGTTACATTAGTTACCCGGAGGTGGTGGGGATGACCATTCGCATCTTGGGCAGGGGCCTTCGCCCGGCTTTGACGACGCCGCTCGAGGTTGCTTCGGCGGTTTCTCGACCGGGCGCGGAGAAGTTGTCCTAGGTCGCCCGTCGGTGACCGGTGGGCACAACAGCTTTACCACGCCCGGCCGCCGGGTCATGCGTCAACTTTTTACCTTCCCTCCGAGCGAGGAGGATCGACGTCTTCCTCCTCTTCCACCTCCTCCTCTTCATCATCAGAGCCATCATCCTCCTCATCCTCCTTGCCGTTGGACTCCCATTCCTCCGGACTCTCACCTCCACTTCCTTCTTCTTCTTCGACTGTTTCCAGCGCCCGTTGGGCATCGAGTACATCTCGGTGGTGACCTAGAAGACAACAAAACAAGGTGAAAGTCAATCGGCAATTGGCATCAAAAGCAGAATAAATGCAGCAGAATCACAAATGGAGATAAGCGGCTATACCTTGTCCGGTTGGTAACTACGGTCGAGTGGTGGAATCTCCCTAGCTCCGCGAGGATTGTCCTTGTTTCCTGTGATAGCGATCATCCACTTCTCGGCGTGGCACCATCGACCTCCTCTGGATGGACCCGAGTGGTATCATCCGTACCAGAGTACATCCACATCGGATGTCCTCGGTATTGGAGTGGCTGAATACACCATCGGAGAAAAACCTCCAGGAGATCCATGCCGGTCACCCCATCGCGAATAAGTTGGACTACACGCTCCATCAGCAACTTTACTTGGGCCTTCTCCTCTGGTAACACCTTCAGGGAAGATGGCTTGTTCACTCGACTCATGGAGAAAGGAGGGATCCCAGTCATCGCCCGACGTCGGCTGGTCTTGGCGATAAAACCAGTGTCGATCGCCACCCTCTAACCGAGTCGGGAAGAGTCATAGGCTGGAAAGGCGCTCTTCCCCTCATACGGACCCGAGTCCCCCACACATCTGGATTACTTGGGTCCTCTCGTCATTCGGGCTCGTTTTCTTCAACGTCTGAGAGCGACAGTGAATATGTGCTTGAAGAGACCCCAATGCGATCGACAACCCAAGAAATTTCGCATGAGCTAAACGAAGCAACAAGATACACAATGGAGTTTGGAGTGAAATGGTGGAGTTGCGCTCCAAAAAGTTCGAAACCCCGGAAAAAAGGATTTGGCGGCAGAGAAAACCCCTATCTACGTGGGTGGCGGAGGACGCACTCACCCTCTTCAAAGGCGGTTGCCACTCCGTGCACGGAAGCCTCACCGACCCATGGGGGATCAGTCCTTCGTTAGCCTGATAGGTGATATCTTTCTCGGTGATGGTCGACGGATCCAGTCTCTTTGGACCCAGCCCTGCGGCAGCTTGGACATGAAGAGGAACCGCCTGATCGGGCGCTCTCCCTTGCCTTCGCCACGCCGCCTTCTTCACCCGTTCTAGGGTGGCGGTCTTGTCCTTCACCATGGTCGCGGTGAGAAAAGTACCGAGCTTCAGACTGGGATGCATTTAAGAGCGCGGAGAGAAGGTTTGAGGCGGAGAGAAGGGAAGTTCGAGGTCGCACTGCTCAAAATACTGACCAAAGCACTTTATATGGGGCCGCTCGAAAGTGGCTGACCGGTAGGCCCAGGCAATCCCGTCGCAATCCCGCAACAGGCGCGCGCACGATACATGGCGAAAAAGGCGGCGCGAAGATCGAGGCGTCATCGTCTTATCCCATCCGAGTGCCGCGGTTTTCTCCGCTTCGCGCGCTTCCCAAAATTCGGATCCCGCGAAATCCGCTAACCGCAGAACAACTCGTCAGACAACAGATTTCCTCCGATCCGTCGCTCGGAAATCCTCGTGTTCACAAAGTTCACTTTCGACAAACATGGAGAATGGATCAAGGCGACTGAAAGAGAAGTTGATGCCATCACTAAAAGGTCGTTGATCCACAGTGAGACGCACTCACAACACGAATAACAGGTCGGAAAGATTATCAACTCCTTCCTCACTCAAACCTCGATCCATTCGGGGCTAATGATGAAGTCATGTACACAGGGTAGGGTCATAGACCTGCCCAAAGGTACCCTCCACAAGGAGACTCACAAGAGAAGCAACCTTCCAAATGACCGTGTAGGTATCCACCGACAGATTCAAAGACACTTTCGACTCACGAAGATCCACTCGACCACGAGGAGTCCAAGAGCCACTCGGTATCCAAACGGTCTACGTAGTTAAATAGTTTTATGACCTTAATGACACTTTATGTAAGGCGTTACCCGAACGCCTAGCTTTAACGCACCTTAAACCCTCTACTACGTGGGCTGGCTGGGGTCCTGGCGCACTCTATATAAGCCACCCCCTCCACAGGTAGAAGGGTTCGCACCCCTGTAACACATACGCAGATAATCCAGTCGACCGCCTCCGGGCTCCGAGACGTAGGGCTGTTACTTCCTCCGAGAAGGGCCTGAACTCGTAAATCCCTTGCGTATACAACTACTCCATAGCTAGGATCTTGCCTCTCCTCACCTACCCCCCATTCTACTGTCAGACTTAGAACCACGACATCATATATGCTTCCGCTACCCGAATAAAATCATCGAGCCTCACTCTGGCGCTCGATGAGCTGTAAGATTAGGAGTCATGTCACCCGCTTCACTGTAACATATCCACCACCACTTTTATTCACGAGTCGAAGAGTTATGCCACCATACCCTTGTGTCATATCCGCCTTTATGTATAATATCGGCGTACTTGTAATAAATTGTTGAGCAGCCTCAGCTCAACCTCGTATAATATTTTGTACTTCTGGATTTTTGTATCAAGGATTTGTCTACTAGTAAGGAAGATTTTTCCTATACTGGTCTATAAAAAGGGCGGTTTCTCAATAAATGTTTTATAGGAAAACCGGTCCTGACACTTGGTATCAGAGCATAAAGGGCTTATCTCGAAAGTAAACAGTAAGCATGCCGCAGTCGAACGTCTGAGCGACATCACATAAAGGGCTTATATCAGAAGTAAATAACAAGAGTGCCACAGTCGGACGTCTGAGCGACATCACATAAAGGGCTTATATCAAAAGTAAATAACAAGAATGCCAAAGTCGGACGTCTGAGCGAAATCACATAAAGGGCTTATATCAAAAGTAAAGAACAAGCATGCCACAGTCGGACGTCTGAGCGACATCACATAAAGGGCTTATATTTCATCATTCAAATTCAAGTAGCTTATGAATTTAAATCATCCCAAGGAAATACAGTACATAATAATAAATTGGTTAGTCCATTCACCCGAATAACATTCATCCAAGTCTACCACCCTTATTTATTCACCGGAGATTTTCACTGAGACCGACCTAGATCGACGTCGAGACGGACGTTGAGGCGACAATCGAGCATCGACATTGATATGTTGGTCACAGTCCTTGACCATGGACACAGTTACTCGGATGGTTTTGACTCTGCAGAGTTTGTACACTTTAACCACAGCTAACGGATTTCAGTAGTCAGAAAGAACTAGTTCCGTTTACGATATTTAAGAAGAAACACATCTAACCAGTACACACCCATTCCACATTCCGCTACCAGGAATCACCCTAGGCAACGTTCAAGAAAAACTTTAAGACGGGGAGGCCACAACCTCGAATAGCATGGGATCAAATTTATATCGCTACGCTCTCACGGGTGCCCCTCTCGGTCCCAACCGGAAACACCCATGCCCCCTGACCGGATGACGGGATTTAATCCAGGGCCATGGAACCCTCATCCCGGCCCCTCTATTTTGTGTGTACGTGGAAAGAGGTTTGCAACTTACTAAATTGTATTCTTAGCATAAAACATGTGGCAGCATGAAAAGGGGACGGACGGTAACGTGACATGATCCACGTTAACACTGGAGTTAAACGGTTTGACATAAGACTGGCATGCTTCAACAATACCATCTTACCACCTTTCATGTCACCACATGATCATGTTATCTCCCATCAAATGACACATCAAGTTTCGAAGCTCACTTGTAGTTGCCTTGCATGCAATATAACACTCACTGATGCTTATATTAAACATGCCATGAAATAACTACTCAAGCAAACATGCAAAACACTCATCATATCAAAGGTTCAAACATGCTTGCCTGGTTCGGAGTAGTCGGAGTCTAGCTCGGTGAAGTTTGCGGCTCCGTCACCTCCTTCGGTATCTACGGTATAAAGAAATCGCATACTAACGTAAATACCGTGTGTGCATAAAACTTGTTCCAACTATTTTTCAAATAAATATGATAAAAAACTAGACAGAAAAATAAAGATGACAGAAAAATAATCAATTCAGAATCATGTTTTGTTTAAAAGTTATTAAGGTTTTAGTCCAGGGACTCATCTATAATGAAACAGAAAGTTTCCAGGGGGTAGTATATAAAAAGACAGAAAAACGTTTCAGTTAGAAAGCGTATTTTGCCCGAAGGAGTTTTGAAAGCGGTTGAAAAAGAGAAAAGCTGACGAGGGGTCCCACCCGTCAGTTTGAATTCAAAACAGAGCCACCTGGCTACCGAGGGTCAGCGGTGGTCGCCGGCGGTGATCCACGGCGAGGTAGGGGGGAAGGAGGGTACCTACGGGTTTACTGAGTCCTTCCGCACCTGTGGGTGGTGGACTTGGTCGTCGGCGAGCACCACATCGACGGCGGCCTTTACTCCAGCGGACGGTGGTTCGGGTGGTGATGGATCTCGTCGAGGAGGGCTGCAAACTTCAAATTGGAGCTTGGGTTAGAAGTGTGGGTGCCCTAGGAGGCAGCTGACAAGGTACGGGAGGCGGGGTTGCTCTCACCGGAGCGGATCTTGCCGGAGCCCGAAGTGGACCAGGGCGGCCGGAGTCGGGGAAGAAGGCCTCCCCGAGGTCTTCCTAGTAGCTAGGTGTCGGTGTCAAAACCGGCGGATCTCGGGTAGGGGGTCCCGAACTGTGCGTCTAGGCGGATGGTAACAAGAGACAAGGGACACGATGTTTTACCCAGGTTCGGGCCCTCTTGATGGAGGTAAAACCCTACGCCCCGCTAGATTAATACCGATGATGTGTGTTACAAGAGTGGATCTTCCACGAGATCAAAGAGGCTAAACCCTAGAAGCTAGCCTATGGTATGATTGTTGTTCGTCCTACGGACTAAAACCCTCCGGTTTATATAGACCTCGGATAGGGTTAGGGTTACACAGAGTCGGTTACAATGGTAGGAGATCTACATATCCGTATCGCCAATCTTGCCTTCCACGCTAAGGAAAGTCCCATCCGGACACGGACGAAGTCTTCAATCTTGTATCTTCATAGTCTTGGAGTCCGCCGATGATGATAGTTCGCTATCCGGACACCCCCTAGTCCTAACTCCTCAAGAGTCTCGAACCAGGCTTCAATGACGATGAGTCCGTGGCGTATATTGTCTTCGCATTGCAAGGTGGGTTCTTCCTCCGAATAATTTATTGAAGATTGTGAACACCAGGATAGTGTCCGGCTGCGCAAAATAAATTCCACATACCACCGTGAGAGAGAATAATATTACACAAGATCAATCACGACATATTTTGTGGCGTGACGTCGCACCACTACCAAGCCTTTATTCAAATTGTTTTTACTGCTCCACCTCGGTCGCGTTTAAGCGGCGGTTTCCTTGGCACGTCTTGTCAAGGCAGTAGATCGTGTTCCCCTTATTCCGGGATTCCCATCAATACGGACGTGGGTAACCCAACCACGCCATTGATTGTGGCGCTTTGGGAGATAAGCGAGTTTTACCGGGCCGGTGGGGACACATGTTTTGTCCGCCCATATAAGGGATAAGGATCCAACCCTTTACCTGCGCCTTCTTCCTCCTTGGCTTATCCATCTCCATGAACTCGAGCTCCAGCGCCCAAGTCCGCACTCCTCACCTCAACCTTCTCCAATTATGTCCGGAGCGGGAGGCAGTGGATGGCCTCCTCCGGCCACGGAGGGGCAGATCCAGGAAGCTGCACGACGCCGGATATCTGTCCAGCAACATCACAGATCGGCTCCCCGACGAGGGAGAGCTCGTCCCCAACCCTGTGCCCCATGAGAGGGTAGTATTTCTTCCCCATTTCCTCCGCTGGACTGGGCTTCCCGCTTCATCCCTTTGTCCAGGGCTCATGTTCTACTACGGCCTAGATTTCCATGATCCGCCCCAATTTAATCCTCAACCTCTCGGCGTTTATAGTCGTGTGTTATGTATTCCTCTGCATCCAGCCCCTCTTCGCTTAGGCTCAAGACCTTGATGTCAAGTCAAGGTTGTGAAGGGCAGCCAAGTGGAGTGCGGAGGCGCCATGGTGGGCAGGATGTCCCACGTTACGTGGCCGGAGGGTACTTTCGTGGAAACCATCAAGGGGTGGCAATCGGGTGGTTCTACATCACCGAGCCGCGTGGACTCGATTGGGCAGCGGCCCCGAATTTAGATCTGGTATTCCCACACGGCTCTCCTCCCGGAAAGAGAGTGGCCGAATTTTGGGGATTCGGAGGATCTGACCGACTCCAAGCACTGTATCCGTAAGCCGGTGGACAAGAAGCTCAAGCTTGTCAACGTAGTCCGTGTCATGCTCATCCGCCGGATTCTCCCGTGCAAGGCCGACGGGCTTTAATATGTGGGAGTTTGATCCGTGCAGCACTAGACCTCGAGCGGGCTCTTCGACACTACGCACGAAGATGTCTGGAAGGTGCTTGTTCAAAGGCGCCAAGCTCCGCATCCGCCACCGAAGATCGCGGATTACGCTTCGCGATGTCCAGCCGACGAGGTAAGTGATTTAACCACTTGTTTTCCATAGTTTGGCTCTATGCGGGATCTAAACTCCCTTGCCTTTGATAGGAATGGCTGGCGAAGGCCGAACGGATTACCCGTTCGCCCCATTGCCGTGAGGACCCAGCGGACGCCCGCCTAACGGAGCTTGGCTCCGGCACCCCACGTGGTGCCGGAGAAGAAGGCCAAGAAGACGGCCACGAGGACTCGGAATAGTTCCCGTTTTCAGGTGCTATCGGATGATGAATCCGAGGCCGACTCCTCCCACCAAGGTGAGGAGGAGAAGAACAAAGCCTCTCCCCCAGCGGGGGAGGAAAGAAAAGGAAGGCCTCCCCAACAAGGGAAGCCGAAGGGTCCAAGAAGGAAAAAACTCTTCCTCCGGACTGCTTCGCGGCCGCTAGTGACGACATTTAAGATCGGCATCCAAGGGCCAAGCCCTGGCGAGATCGTATCCGGACTTCAATAACCTCAAGGTTTTTGTTTTCGCCACATAACGCCTTTCTAATGCCGCATACAACCCCGCAGTCCACCCAAGGATGATCTTCCTGCTTGCCGGCGGGTCCTTGGGTGCGTCGGATATGGATTCCCTTCCGACTGCCTCCACCCCCCGTGCCGTGGACGACGCCGAGGTGGGATCCCGGAAAAGGACCCACCAGGAGGGGGAGGCCCCGGGGGTGTCGCAGGATACCCTCCCGGACTATGCACCGGACTCAGCCCCGGAGGCCGCAGTGGCTCCGGAGTCCGGCGGCGACCCTTCAAGAAGAAGGGCAAGACCGAGACGCCGGCTGCCTCCGCCCAACCGGAGGTGCGGATATTTGCTGGAGGCGCCAATGGCGCCTCCATCGAAGAAGAACACCGACCAAGTTATGAGTGCGGTGATTGAAAGGTTCAGCACGCCAAGAGCGGGCTGACCGAAGCCTGCAATAGCCTTCTAACAGGCTTTGAGGTAAGAATTTCAACATATGTAAAATGGTACCGCATAGACAGTAGCCCCGGATGCTCGGTTCGGTGTTCAGAAAGAAAATCCGGACTGAGGATCTTTAGAAAGATAAACGCAGGAGTCATAAAAATATGTCAATATGGGATTGCAGGCTGTGCTGCTGACCTCCACCGCACTGACTGCAGAGGTCAATACTTTGAAGAAAAACCTCGAGCGATCCGAGAACAACCTCGGCCATGCCAAGAAGTAGCTCGAGGAAAAAGAAGGTGAGTAATACCTTATGAAAATTGTACCTTACAGAAAAGGATTTGGTTGCAAGAAAAATGACAAGGATAATGTGGGTATTGTAGGGGCCGCTAACGAGGTGGCGACCACGAAGGAGGCGGTGGCATGCCGAGCGTGCACGCGGCCTGGAACGCACCGAGCGAGAGAAGCAGGAGGCGCGGTGGCGGAGGTACAGCAAGAGCTCCAGGATCTCGTGAAAAACATGAGAACTTGGAGCGTGACTCAAGACTCGAGAGTCCGAGATTGCAACGGCTCTTGAGAGTGCCAAAACCGCTAAGGTCAAGCCTACAAGGCCCTCCAGAGATTGAAGCGGTGAAGAAGATAGCAGCAGGTAAGGCATTTTTCATGCAGAGTAAGCATGTGAGTGTTAATTACCTGTTGCTTACCCGAATTCGGAGCTCTCTGTATGCCGCAGAGCTTCCTCGCAGCGTGTCCGATGCCGCCGCATTCTACCGGCCGAGGAGGGAGTTCAAGGGAGAAGGTCTTACGGTCTTAGTATGTCGAGGTCGGACATCCGGTGCCCTTTAGCGACCAGGTGAAGCGGTGGTCGAGCTCACAAGGCGGCCGAACAGGCCATGAAGGGCCTTATAGTTCGGTTGTGGGCTAAGGAGGCCATGCCCGGGAGCTACTTCGGCTGGTGCGGCGGGTTGGGTGGATGCGTGCCCGTGGGTTGAAGTTATCAAGCATTCCGCTTGTATCGAGGGTGCCCGTCGGGCCCTTGCCCGCCGCAAAGGTGCACTGGGCAAGATGGATGCTTTAAGCTCGTGGACGAACCCGCCACCAGAGGGCAAGGAGCATCGCACGCCCGAGATGTATTATAAGAGTGTCTTTGAAGGGCGCCCAGACTATTGCGGGTGAGTGCTCCAAAGATGTAATGTTTGAGTAGACTCGCATTTTGTTATCCTGCGGCTGAAAACTTAGTTCATATGCGCTAAGCAACGCTTGTTAATTTAAAATATTACCTTCAGGCTTGTTTATCAAATCGAGAGATGGCAAGTCGTCGGCTTCATTTCATGCCATGAGTGCTGGGGTGTTCGGGATAAACTTGAGCACTCTTGTTCCCATTTTTGGGTCCATCTAGGAGGCGCTCAACACAACGTAACAAGGCAACCGGACTTATAATGCTTGAACACTCTCACTTAGCCATAGAATTCTATAATTTTAAATTTCGGTGAAGCCCCTAGTCTTCGTAGAAGGTCAATTTGGGGCGCTATCCACGCCTTGGCCGGGACAAAGATCCTGCCTCCTCTAAGCGGTATAAGTCTTTAAGGACTCGCAAAAAACCTCTCGAACAACGACCGGTCTCTCGCCTCATCATGACGGTCAGTTTTAGCTTTCTCCACTGAGGCGTTAACCCAGCCGAACTGGGGCGGAATCACAGTGGTTCTCCCGGTGCTACCTTAGCCGATATAACGGAACGTAAGGTACCAAAACAGGGAGGCGGGCAAACCCAACTATTGACCCAAGACATGATTCGGAGCCGATGCATATAGTGCTATAAGTTCGGGGTGCCGCACTTGTGAAAGTGTTCGGACTCATCACACCATAACGCGGGAAACATAAGCCTTTGGTGTATATTAGCCGTACCAAAGTGTACGGATGCAACATGTCGTGAATGAACATATGTATGAAAAAGAAATGCAATTATAAGCAAAAAGGTGCTGCATTGTTTTATTCAATAAGTGCTGCTACGAATGCAGAACGATACAAATAGTGCGATAAGCAAGGTAGGAGACTGTTTAAACATGTCCCCTTCCTGGGGTAGGCTGCAGATTGGTGTATGAAAATGCTCGTAATGGAGACCACCAGATATTCGTTGTAGCCTTTATCCTTCCCCGATTTGTTGCATCGTGAGTTGGCAGTCTGCTTTGCCGGACAGGCTTCTGACAAACGGAGTCCTGTGTTTAAAAAGTAAAAGGTAAAAAGAAAAGAAAAAGGAACGACACACTTGAGAGCCCCTTGTGTGGTTGGAGCCGCATCTGGGTGTATTGTGGTCGTGCCCTCCCCATGCCCATGGTATCTTCAGAGCGTAATGGTGTACGCGAAGGACCTGCTTGACGTTTTCCGGAGCTGGGGTTGGGGCCGCTGCTCTGGCGATGCTCGGAACGTGCTGTGGTCTTGTTGTAAGTTACTCCGGGCGCACTTATCGTGGTTCCGCCGCTTAACGGCCGGATTCGATAATTGCCTTAAGAAGCTGCATTGCACTTCGCCGCCATGAGCTGTCAGATGTTCCTCCGTGCGTAGGGAACGTTCGGTGTTTCCGTTGACCGTAATGACTCCTCGAGGGCCTGGCATCTTGAGCTTGAGGTATGCGTAGTGCGGCACCGCGTTGAACTTTGCAAACACGCAGTGCGTCCGAGGCAAGGCATGGTAGCCGCCATGAACGGGACTATGTCGAAGATTAACTCCTCGCTCGGAAGTTATCCGGGATCCGAAGACCACTTCCAGTGTAATTGAGCTCAGCATAATTGGCTTCTACACCGGTATGATGCCTTTAAAGGTCGTTTTGGTAGGTTTAATCCTTGAGGGTCTATGCCCATTTTGCGACCGTAGCTCGGTAAAGCAGGTTTAGGCTGCTGCCGCCGTCCATTAGGACTCGGTTAGGTGAAATCCATCGACGATTGGGTCTAGGACGGTCGGCGCGAATCCGCCGTGGCGGATGTCGGTGGGGTGGTCCTTCGGTCAAAAGTGATCGGGCAGGAGGACCATGGATTGAACTTCGGGCAATCGCTCCATCGCCAGACATCCTCGAGTGCACGCTTCCGCTCCCTTTTGGGTATGTGGGTTGCGTATATCATGTTCACCGTCCTGCACCGTGGGGAAACCCTTCTGTCCTCATCGCTCGGGCGGTTGGGTCTCGTCCTTGTCATCGCTATGCAGCCCTTGTCATTGTTTTCGCAATTAACTTGCTCGCCGCTTGAATACCCAATAGTCCCTTTTGGTGTGGTTAGGCGGCTTTTGGGGTGCCGTGTATCCGCACAAGCGGTCGAGTATTCGGTCCAAATTGACGGACCCGGAGTAGTTCGCTTTGAATGGCTTTTTCCGCTGACCGGTTTAGAGCCTTTGAATCGGCATTGACTGCCGGATCCTCAATATTGTCGCCGTTAGTGCGGCGTTTGTTTTTGTTACGACGCTGCCTGCCGCTTTGGTCCTGAAGTTCGGACCGCCGTAATTTTTGCCGAGGTTGTTGCTGCGTGCTAGCCCGGCTGTCCTCACCCGCATGAAGCGGGTCATGAGTGATGTGAGGGCTGCCATGGATTTTGGCTTTTCCTGTCCTAGGTGCCGGCAAGCCACTCGTCATGCGGATGTTATGCTTGAAGGCCGCGAGGCCTCCGTGATCCGGACAGCTTGACGATTTGGTTTTTCTTGGTTAAGAACCGTGTCCGTAATTGTTCCGCCGATTCGTCTGGCCGCTGAATTATGTGGCTTAGGTCATCGGCACCGGGTGGTCGCATATAAGTGCCCCGGAAGTTATCGAGGAATGCGGCTTCCGTGTCCTCCCAGCTCCCAATTGACTCATTGGCAAGCTGTTGAGCCAATGCCGGGCTGGTCCTTTAAGCTTGAGGGGAGGTATTTGATGGCGTGAAGATCGTCATGCGGGCCATGTGGATGTGAAGGAGTTAGTCTTCAATCCAAACCGCGGGTCTGTTGTGCCATCATAGGATTCAATATTGACGGGTTTAAACCCTTCGGGATTTGATGATCCATTACTTCGTCTGCGTGAAGCATAGTGGGTGTGCGCGCCTCAGATCGGGCGATATCACGACGGAGCTCAAAAGAGCTTGGTCTGTTTTGTTCGCCCGCCGGACTTATCGTGGTCCGCACGACGGTTGTCATCACGCATCGTGGGCGCCCTGCGATCCATAGATCGATCTTGATTGTCTTGCCTTGTCCTCCAATATATCTCGCAGGTCCGGAGCGTTCCCTTTGGCCAAGTGCCTTTTGAGCGATGCCGGTGCACGGTTCTAGTGAAGGGCCTAGAGGCCTCTCTGTCCGCGCCACGGGGTGGTCGGTCACCGTATTGTCTCCCCGGTGATGCGGGTTCGTAAGCCTCCTCCTCTAATCGGGGAGCAGCTTGCGTTTAGGGTAGCTTTGAGGGGCGCTCGAGCTCATGCTCTTCGCCGCGAGGACTTCGTCCATCTGTCGGCCAGCGATCTGATCAGCTCTAAGCTGTTGCTGCTTTTTTCTTTAGGCTGTTCGTCGTGGCCATAAGCCTGCGTGTAAAACGCGCTCTTGTTCGACGGGATTCTCGTGCACGACGAATTCATTGTCGTAGAGGCTTGCTTCGTCTTCGGAGGGAGGCATGTAATCCTCTACCTCTTCTTCCGCCGCTCTCTTGAGGGTCGGCGTCTTCATCCTCCTGCGATGGATCTTTTGGAGTGGATTGTCTTCGGCGTTGTCCGTGTATTGTTATCTCCGGTGCCGGAATCTTCATTCTTGCCGTGGCGGGATTTAGAGCGGCGCCACGACGCCGGCGCTTGGGCTGCTTCTTGGAGGGTCATCCTTCGTTGTTCCATCGCTGCTCCCATCTTTTGGGATGTCCACCATGTATATGTTGTATGACGAGGTGGCCTTCCGGTGCCTCGTAGGGCGCTGGGTCTTGGTCGCCTCCGCATCGCCGCCCATACCGTCGATGTCTTCGGAGTCGTAGTATAGCATGTCGGTTAGGTCGCCGGCGGCTACCAAGTGGGTGGTGGGTGGGCGTCGAATTTCTTCGTCGATCAGATCCCAACCTTCCCGACCGTAGTCCGCCAGGCTCTCCGGATAAAGAGAGAGACTTTAGTGAATTCAGGATGTCGCCAAAAGGCGAGTCTTTGAAAGATGTCCGCGCCGTGAACTCCATAACGGGCGCCCAATCGGATTCGATCGGCAAGGGCGCGGAGGGCCTGGAGTCCGGATAGGAGTCCGGCACCTGGAGTCGAGGTCTTCGCAGCGATGTGGATGGAGTTCGGCTCGATCGTCAGAGATTAAAGCCCCCGAGGCGGTGTCCAACCAATCGTCCTCGATCGGGGAATCCGGCTCCGGATTAAGGGTCGGAGCGGATTCTGGTGCGGCCTCCAGGGAACTGTTCGGTTGGAGAGCTAGATCATGCCCATCGAGACAGTGCGGCGTGCTTGGCTGGGGCTCGAATCCGTCGAAGATCAAGTCTCCGCGGATATCGGCCGTATAGTTTAGGCTTCCAAATCTGACTCGACGGCTGTGGGCGTAGCTTTCGATCTGCTCCAGATGGCCAAGCTTAATTGGCCCGCGATGCAAAGCCGCCCGAACACGAAGATCTGTCCGGGAGAAAAGTCTCACCGAACGATGTCGTTGTTGATGATCAAAGGAGCCATCGGGCCTATCGGCGACGACGAGGAACTCTCAATGAAAGCACCAATGTCGGTGTCAAACCGGCGGATCTCGGTAGGGGGTCCCAACTGCGCGTCTAGGCGGATGGTAACAGGAGACAAGGGACACGATGTTTTACCCAAGTTCGGGCCCTCTTGATGGAGGTAAAACCCACGCCCTGCTAGATTAATATTGATGATGTGTGTTACAAGAGTAGATCTAGCACGAGATCAAAGAGGCTAAACCCTAGAAGCTAGCCTATGGTATGATTGTTGTTCGTCCCCACGGACTAAAACCCTCCGGTTTATATAGACACCGGATAGGGTTAGGGTTACATGTAGTCGGTTACAATGGTAGGAGATCTACATATCCGTAGACGCCAAGCTTGCCTTCCACGCCAAGGAAAGTCCCATCCGGACACGGGACGAAGTCTTCAATCTTGTATCTTCACAGTCTTGGAGTCCGGCCGATGATGATAGTTCGGCTATCCGGACACCCCCTAGTCCGGAACTCCCTCACTAGGCGTGGCTCTGGTGAGGTGGAGGGGTGATGCCTGGTCGAGATCGAGCTCGAGGCCCCCTTTTATAGCCGGCCCGAGGCGGTTGCCGCGATCGGGATTACTCCGGCGGTGATTACGACGAGGCAGTGGTTGAACGGGAGGTTTAGGAGTCGGGGCAGCTGCGGATAGGTTCACTGGTTCCATCCCGGGGCTAAGCTTGGCAAAACTTGGGCGCTACTCCATGCTCTCGACAGAACGTCCTCACGGGGCTCGTCGGCGGCAGAGAGCGTGCTCTGCGCCTCTCTGGCCGCGATGATTGTGCTGCAGCGTGCACAGGGGAGGGGGTGGCCACGCGGAGGCTCTGGATGGCTTGGGCGGTGCTGGTCGGCGCCGAAAGGCAGGGCCGGCCCCTGCTGGCCGCCACGGGTGGTTCTGCCACCGCAGAAGACGCCGGCGATGAGGTGCCACGTCGCCACCGACACTTGCGCCCGTCCAAACGATCGTGCGGCGCACTGGATAAGAAGAAGGAGCGGGGAGCAAGGCTCCAACATGCACACTGGTGAGATTGTCGACGGGTTCTGACGAAAACGACACCGTCGACTGAAACTGAACACTGAAACCTGAACTTTTCTGAATTTTGATGAAATAAATGCATGCCGTGTTCGATGAAATGTTTTTGGCATGTGGAAATTTCTTCTGGAGTTGATCTTTGGTGAGGTGACCTCTCAATGCATCTAGGGGTTGCCTGATTTATCCCAGAATTTTTGGAGAAGAAAAATGATGAATTTCATTAAAAATGGTAAATCTGGTTCAAACTTGCAGCATGCAAAATTTGAAAAATTTGAACTCTGGACAAGTGGATCTTGATGGATCTAGGTTGAGGGTACTAAGGACTAGTCAGAGGAGTTTGTTTGGGACCAAAACTCAAAAGGGATCTGGTGGTTCCTTTGTAAATCACCAAGGTTCAAAATAAATGACAGAAATTGTTTTGATGATAAAATAAATAGAATAAAAAATCAAAAATAGGTTGAACTTGTTGGGATTGGATATTTGACTTGACCCAAAGTGGAGGGGGGGGGGGGTTTGGAAGAAAAATTTCAACCTAGGTCATGGTAAAAAAAATTTGAATGAGGAAGAATCAATCCATAAGTCATAGGGTTATTTTTAAAAGAAAGAATTTCAAAAACTTTTCAAAAGAAAATATTTGTGTTGAGTCAACACTAAATGAAAAGCCCTCAAGACCAAAATAAATTTTGAGAAGAACATATAAAATATTTGCCATAAAGGTTTTGAGAAGGAGAGGCTTTTAAAAAAAATTTAAATAACCTCCTTTCCATAAAAAGGAAATTAATAAAACGAAATATTTTTTTTGGGGTTTTACAACACCTACCCCCTTAGGAAAAATCTCGTCCCCGAGATTTCAGCCGATCCTCAAATAGGTGCGGGTGTTCTGTCCGAAGAAAATCCTCTCTTTCCCATGTTGCTTCATCCTCGGTGTGATTGCTCCACTGAATTTTGAAAAATTTAATTGTTTTCTGACGGGTCCGCCTTTCAGACTCCTCCAATATTTTTATTGGACGTTCCCTGTAGGTGAGGTCTGTTTGCATGTCAATGTCCTCATGAGATACATGCTTATCTGGGTTGCTTACACATTTCCTCAACTGTGAGATGTGGAACATGTCATGGACGTCTGACAACTCTTCGGGTAGGTATAGCTGGTAGGCTACTGTGCCTCTTCGCGCAACTACACACAAGGGTCCGATAAATCTTGGTGCTAGTTTTCCTTTAACTTTGAACCGCTGCAGGCCCCTCATCGGAGATACTCGTAGGTACACATATTCACCGGGTTCAAAGCTGACTCCCCGATGTTTTCGATCGTAATAAATCTTTTGTCGGCTTTGAGCTGTCTTGAGTCGGTCCCTGATTAGCCTAACTTTCTCCTCAGCTTCCTTGAGCATGTCTGGGCCGAAGATACGGCTGTCTCCAGTGTGTGACCAATTTAATGGAGTACGACATCTCCGCCCGTACAAGGCTTCAAAAGGTGCCATTTGTAGGCTGGCTTGGTAACTGTTGTTGTATGCGAACTCGGCATATGGCAAGCTTTCTTCCCAACTGGTTCCATAGGTGAGAACACATGCTCTCAGCATGTCCTCTAGAATTTGGTTCACGCGTTCAGTTTGTCCATCAGTCTGGGGTGGTATGATGTACTGAATGCTAGTTGAGTTCCCAGAGCTTGTTGTAATTGATCCCAAAATCTAGAGACGAATTGTGTGCCTCTGTCGATATTATAGTCTTTGGAATTCCATGCAGACAAACTATAGATAAAGTTTGGCAAGCTTCTGAGTGGTGTGGGTCGTCTTTACTGGGATGAAATGTGCCACCTTAGTCAATCTATCTGTGATGACCCATATGGCATCATTTTCGTATCGTGACCGAGGTAGTCCGACAATAAAATCCATTCCAGTTTCGTCCCATTTCCACTCAGGTATCTTGTTTGGCTGTAATAGTCCTGCTGGTTTTTGGTGCTCGGCTTTAATGCGCTAACATGAATCACAACATGCAATGAATGTGGCTATATCCCTTTTCATACCGTGCCACCAAATTTTTTCCTGAATGTCCTTGTACATTTTGGTCCCTCCAGGATGGATTGAATATGGAGCGGTGTGACCTTCGGCTAGAATTTGCTGTTTGAGGTCTTCTATATTTGGTACGCAAAGTCTGTCTCCGTACCATAAAATATTCCCTTATCATCTATGACGAATTCTAAGGCCTTGCCCAAACTCACTTTTCTTTTTATGCCTTCGATGCTGGGGTGTCCATGCTGAGCCTCTTTAATCCGTTCTATTAGGGTAGGCTGTATTTCCAAATTTGACACATTGCCCTCCGTGACCATCACCAAGTTGAGTTTGGCGAACTCCTGTTGAAATTCAGGTCCCAAGTTTGGTAGATCTGCTGCGTTCGAATCGGGTTTCGACTAAGAGCATCTGCCACTACATTCGCCTTTCCTGGATGGTAGTGAATGCCAACATCATAATCTTTCACTAATTCCAACCAGCGTCGTTGTCGTAAATTGAGTTCTGGTTGTGTGAAAATATATTTGAGTCTTTTATGATCTGTATATATTTCACAACGATTCCCAAGCAAAAAGTGCCTCCATCCTTTGAGTGCATGAATGACTGCTGCCAACTCCAAGTCATGAGTAGGATAATTTTCTTCATGCTTTCGTAGTTGCCAGGAAGCGTATGCTACTACTTTGCCTTCTTGTATTAATACGCATCCGAGGCCCTTCCGGGATGCGTCACAATACACCTCAAAACTTTTGTGTATGTCTGGCACAACCAATACTGGTGCTGTTGTTAATTTCCTTTTGAGTTCTTGGAAACTTTTCTCGCAAGCTTCAGTCCATACAAATTTCTTATCCTTATTAAGTAACTGAGTCATTGGTTTTGCTATGGTGGAGAACCCTTCAATAAACCTTCGGTAATATCCTGCCATTCCCAAGAAACTTCGTACATCCGTTACGCTGGCTGGTGGTTTCCAGCCAAGTACGGCCTTGACCTTTTCCGGGTCTACGGCAACACCTTCTGGGTTAATACATGGCCCGAAAACCAACCCGTCTTAACCAAAATTCACATTTGCTGAACTTGGCGTATAATTGATGTTTCCTTAATTCTCCCAAGATAATCTCGAGATGTTCAAAGCATGCTCTTACGGTGTCTTGGAGTATACCAGAATATCATCAATGAACACCACAAAAAATTTGTCCATAAATTTCATAAACACTTTGTTCATGAGGTGGACAAAATATGCGAAGCGTTTATGGATCAAACGGCATTCTTGTAAATTCATATAGTCCATATCTGGAGGTGAATGCTGTCTTGGGGATATCTTCTGTCCGTACTTTTAATTGATGATACCCCGACCTTAAATCAATTTTTGGGAAAACCTTGGCTTGTGCGAGCTGGTCAAACAAATCGTTTATCCGTGGCATCAAGTATTTGTTTTTGATGGTGACCATGTTGAGTGCTCGATAGTCTATACATAATCTCAGTGTCCCATCCTTTTTCTTGGCAAATAATACTGGTGAACCCAAAGGTGAGGAGCTGGCTCGTATAAATCCTTTCTCCAATAATTCTTTTATTTGCTTCTTTAGTTCTACCAACTCGGAGGGTGCCATTCTATAGGGCTTCTTGTAAATGGGGGTGGTTCCAGGTGCTAGCTCAATGATGAATTCTATTTCCCGGTCTGGTGGCATGCCTGGTAGTTCTTCGGGAAATACGTCGGGGAACTCACACACCACTGGAACTTTGGTTAACTCTGAAATGTCCACCTTGTTCAACATTGGTTGTCGTGACATTTGTCTTTCTTGAGCTGCAATTTTTATTGTCTTCCCATGATGATGGGTAAGAATTACAGTCCGATTGAAGCATTCGATAAATCCCTTGTTGGTGGTTAACCAATCCATTCCTAGGATAACATCCAGTCCCTTATTTTCCAATACAATGAGGTTTGCATGAAACTTTAGTCCCTCAAACTCAATAACCACACCTTGGCAGTAACTCTGAGTAATTTGCTTAATCCCGGGGGACTTGATGATCATGGATTTTTCCAAGGGGAGCATCGAAAAATCATTTTGTAAAGCAAATTTCTTTGAAATGAACGAGTGAGAAGCTCTAGAATCAAACAAAACCGCAAGGTGTATTGTGTTGACAGGGAACGTACCGAGTACGATATCCGGGGCATTCTGTGCTTCCTCCTTGGTCACATGGTTCAAGTGACCCTTCTTGTGATTGTTATTGGGGTTGAAGTTGTTACGCTTGGGTGTTGAATTATTTCCACCGTTGTTCGGCTTGGGAGCTGAGTTTCTTGGCTTTGGGCACTGTTTGGCATAGTGCCCTTCCTCTCCACAAGCGTAGAAAGTAACACCTAGATGGTATGTAAAATCCTTGTCCCTTGCATGAAATTTTTTGTTTGGGCGTGGAACATTGGTTGTGGATTTGTTTGCTCCATTTTTCTGAAAATCAGTCTTGTTCCAGTTGTTGTGAGCATGAGTAGTCTGGTCCCTTTTGCGCTTGCGAAAATCCTCCAAGCTGAGGCGCTCATTTTCCAATGTAATGGCTTTGTCCACAAGTGTTTTGAAATCCGGAAAGGTATGTACGACCAGCTGGCACTTAAGTGCTGGTGCTAGACCGTCCAGAAATTTTTCCATCTTTTTATTTTCAGTCATGTGCTCTTCGTTGGCATAACGAGATAATTGAGTAAACTGACTATTGTACTCAATTACTGTCATGCTTCTCTGCTTGAGGTCATCAAATTCCCTTTTCTTGATCTTCATAATGCTTCTGGGAATGTGCGCCCCAAGAAAACCTTCTTTAAATTCTTCCCAGGTGATGTTATTTTCATCGGGGTGCATGTGTAGGAAATTCTCCCACCATGATGCAGCTGCTCTAGTGAGGTAGTGAGGTGCATATAGTACCTTCTCACGGTCTGAACATTGTGCAATAATTAATTTCCTTTCAATGTCTCGAAGCCAATCATCGGCCTCAAGCGGTCTATCAGTGTGAGAGAATGTTGGGGGACGTGTCTTTTGTAGTTCAGACAACTTGGAATGCTGCTGATATGTTTCACGGTGATTTCCCATATTGATAACATGGTTCATCATTTCTTGATGCTGCTGCTGGCTTTGCTCATAAAGGCGGCATACTTGAGAAAATGCTGCTTCAACGCCTTTGTCGACTTGATCGCCTCGTGTGAAATTGTTACTTGTCTGCGTACCATAATTTTCTTCCGGAGGACTTGGCATGGAACGAGTCCAAGGACGAGGCATTTTCCACTCTGGGGTATTTTTGTAAAATTCATGAGAAAAACTGAGAGGCAAAATAAATAAAAAATTTGCAAAGGCGGAAATTTAAGAACTCCAACATTTTTCAGGAAAATACTTGATTGCGCATGGAGAAGGACCGCTCAGTACATATCTTACACGCAAGCCGTAATTATACAATACATCACTCAGGATGTGCGTACACATTCCTGACATGTTATTTAGGCTAGTGCACTTCTCCCAGTTCCTACATGATGCGCACACAAACTACTTCTCACAACCTATATACATATAAACATATCATACAAGCTGGTACATCGCACGGCTGCTAGGCGCACTCAGTCGGAGATGGTAAAAACTTCCCTCGACCTGCCGAGGGTAAGACCCAGTGATGCTGGAGACTCAACCTCCTCCTCACTAATAGGCTCCAGACGCGAGGTAATCGAAATGAGGAGTTGGTGCGGGCGCGGCAGGTGGTGCAGCACGGACTGGGGTAGGAGGAATGACTTGGTCAAACTCCTCAGTGGTAGGCAGGCGACGAGCGGTGGTGAAGATGGCAGGTGTATAGGATGCTGAGGACGAGACGTAAGCCAGTGGTGGTGCTGTGTGGAGGAGCTCCCTCCTGTTGGCGGAACAACCCTGGACGAAGTCCATACGAGCAGCTACAAGGTCGTCCACGAGGTTATCAAAAGCTGCCTCAAGAGCTTTGAGATACTCAACAAGCATCTCAATAGCCTCATCTCTCTCTCCCCTTGTGAAAGCGAATGCATAGTGACAAGTGTATGGCACGTGGCATGGGAGGTAGCGGTAGCGACGAGTCTTCATCGAAGGAAGAACATCCCGGAGACGAGCTATTGCCTCACGGGCAGCCATCTGCATGGCATGCCTCTCCGTAGGCATGGCCCTTCCCACAAATCGGAAGCGACGTGACTCAGAACGCCCTCCCTTGAATTGCACCGCGGCCTGGTGCATAGACAAGCTGTCGCTGATCTTGTGCTGGTATAGTGTGAATTCCGGACGAGCCGATGGCCCAATCGCGACCTTGACGATGGAGGCGAGAAGCTTGATAAACCCCTCAGGTACATTGGCGAACACCTGTGACTCATAGTCGCCGCTAGCCATCTACAAAAGTAGACAAAAATTCCGAATAGTCAGATCATAAATTTATGATGACTAACAGAAAATTGCTACGTTTTGCAAAATGCTAAAATAGCACTTAAGATGCTAATAACCTATTAGCGATCACACCTAGTGGTTTCCTACAGTCAGCCTGGCTCTGGTACCAAGGTTGTCAGGACTGGTTTTCCAATAAAACATTTATTGAGAAACCGCCCTTTATATAGACCAGTATAGGAAAAATCTTCCTTACTAGTAGACAAATCCTTGATACGTAAATCCGAAGTACTAAATATTATACAAGGTTGAGTCGAGGCTGCTCAATAATTTATTACAAGTACGCTCGATATTATACATAAAGGCGGATATGACACAAGGGTATGGTGGCATAACCATCGACTCGTAATAAAAGTGGTGGTGGATATGTCACGGTGAAGCGGGTGACATGACTCCTAATCTTGACTCATCGAGCGTCGGAGTGAGGCTCGATGATTTTATTCCGGTAGCGGAAGCGTATATGATACAAGTGACCAATTCCAGGATCGCACGGGAATGACTGGGACTCCTCTAGGCGTCGGACTCGCTATCGTACTCTTCATCCATAAGATCGCCTTCGTCAACATCTGGCCAAATCAACAAGCCAGGTGAGTACTTTGAATGTACTCGCAAGACAGTTTGGACATAAGATATAAAAAATGCAAACATGATGCACATGAGCAGGTTGGTAATGCGCACTCAGATAGTAAATTGCACTATATGTAAAATAAAAAAGGAAGTCAGGCCGTAGTCCTCTCGAAATCCAAAAAAAGAAATAGCTGAAGACCAATCGGTTGTCTGAAGCGACGCCTCGAAAGGTAAAATTAAATTAACATGTCATGATCAAAGGCGTCGGGGCGACACCACATAAAGGGCTTGTAATGAAAGTAAATGACAAGGATGCCACAGTCGGACGTCTGAGCGACATCACATAAAGGGCTTATATCGAAAGTAAACAGTAAGCATGCCGCAGTCGGACGTCTGAGCGACATCACATAAAGGGCTTATATCAAAAGTAAATAACAAGAGTGCCACAGTCGGACGTCTGAGCGACATCACATAAAGGGCTTATATCAAAAGTAAATAACAAGAATGCCACAAATGCGTCATTCGAGCGACATCACATAAAGGGCTTATATCAAAAGTAAAGAACAAGCATGTTACGATGGACGTCTGAGCGACATCACATAAAGGGCTTATATTTCATCATTCAAATTCAAGTAGCTTATGAATTTAAATCATCCCAAGGAAATACTCAGTACATAATAATAAATTGGTTAGTCCTTGACCATGGACACGATTACTCGAATGGTTTTGACTCTGCAGAGTTTGTACTCTTTAACCACATCTAACGGATTTCAGTAGTCACAAAGGACTAGTTCCGTTTACGGTATTTTAGAAGAAACACATCTAACCAAGACACACCCATTCCACATTCCATTGCCAGGAATCACCCTAGGCAACGCTCACGAAAAACTTTAAGACGGGAGGCCACAACCTCGAATAGCATGGGATCAAATTTATATCGCAGACTCTAAGGGTGCCCTCTCGGTCCCAACCGGAAACACCCATGCCCCCTGACCGGATGACAGGCTTTAATCCAGGGCCATGGAACCCTCATCACAGCCCCTCTATTTTGTGTGTACGTGGAAAGAGGTTTGCAACTTACTAAACCATATTCTTAGCAGAAAACATGTGGCAACACGGAAAGGGGACGGACGGTAACGTGACATGATCCACGTTAACACTGGAGTGAAACGGTTTGACATAAGACTGTCATGCTCCAACAATACCTACCATCTTACCACCTTTCATGTCACCACATGATCATGTTATCTCCCATCAAATGACACATCAAGTTCCGAAGCTCACTTGTAGTTGCCTTGCATGCAATATAACACTCACTGATGCTTATATTAAACATGCCATGAAATAACTACTCAAGCAAACATGCAAAACACTCATCATATCAAAGGTTTAAACATGCTTGCCTGGTTTGGAGTAGTCAGAGTCTAGCTCGGTGAAGTTGGCGGCTCCGTCACCTCCTCCGGTATCTACGGTATAAAGAAATCACATACTAACGTAAATACCGTGTGTGCATAAAACTTGTTCGAAATATTTTTCAAATAAATATGATAAAAAAACTAGACAGAAAAATAAAGATGACAGAAAAATAATCAATTCAGAATCATCTTTTGTTTAAAAGTTATTAAGGTTTTAGTCCAGGGACTCATCTGTAATGAAACAGAAAGTTTCCAGGGGGTAGTTTATAAAAAGACAGAAAAATGTTTCAGTTAGAAAGCGTATTTTGCCCGAAGGCGTTTTCAGAAAATGGTTCGAAAAAGAGAAAAAGCTGACAAAAGGGTCCCACCCGTCAGGTTTGAATTTCAAAATAGAGCCACGGCGCCCGAGGGCCGAGGTGGTCGCCGGCGGCGATCCACGGCGAGGTAGGGGGAAGGAGGGTACCTACGGGTTCACTGAGTCCTTCCGTACCTGTGGGTGGTGGACTTGGTCGTCGGCGAGCACCACGTCGACGACGGCCTTTACTCCGGCGGACAGTGGTTCGGGTGGTGATGGATCTCGTCGAGGAGGGCTGCAAACTTCAAATTGGAGCTTGGGTTAGAAGTGTGGGTGCCCTAGGAGGCGGCTGACAAGGTATGGGAGGCGGGGTTGCTCTCACCGGAGCGGATCTTACCGGAGCCCGAAGCGGATCGGGGCGGCCGGAGTCGGGGAAGAAGGCCTCCTCGAGGTCTTCCTAGTAGCTAGGCGTGGCTCTGGTGAGGTGGAGGGGTGATGCCTGGTCGAGATCGAGCTCGAGGCCCCCTTTTATAGCCGGCCCGAGGCGGTTGCCGCGATCGGGATTTACTCCGGCGGTGATTACGGCGAGGCAGTGGTTGAACAGGAGGTTTAGGGGTTGGGGCAGCTGCGGATAGGTTCACTGGTTCCATCCCGGGGCTAAGCTTGGCAAAACTTGGGCGCTACTCCACGCTCTCGATGGAACGACCTCACGGGGCTCGTCGGCGGCACAGAGCATGCTCTGCGCCTCTCGTCAGCATGATGGCTGGCCGCAACGCGATACAGGAGGGGGTGGCCACACGGAGGCTCCGGGTGGCTTGGGTGGTGCTGGTCGGCGCCGAAAGGCAGGGCCTGCCCCTGCTGGCCGCCACGGGTGGTTCTGCCACCGCAGAAGATGCCGGCGATGAGGTGCCACGTCGCCACCGACACTTGGCGCCCGTCCAAACGATCGTGCAGCGCACTAGATAAGAAGAAGGAGCAGGGAGCAAGGCTCCAACATGCACACTGGTGAGATTGTCGACGGGTCCTGACGAAAACGACACCGTCGACTGAAACTGAACACTGAAACCTGAACTTTTCTGAATTTTGACAGAAACAATGCATGCCAGGTGTTTGATGAAATGTTTTTGGCATGTGGAAATTTCTTCTGGAGTTGATCTTTGGTGAGGTGACCTCTCAATGCATCTAGGGGTTGCCTGATTTATCCCAGAATTTTTGGAGAAGAAAAATGATGAATTTCATCAAAAATGGTAAATCTGGTTCAAACTTGCAGCAAGCAAAATTTGAAAAATTTGAACTGTGCACAAGTGGATCTTGATGGATCTAGGTTGAGGGTACTAAGGACTAGTCAGAGGAGTTTGTTTGGGACCAAAACTCAAAAGGGATCTGGTGGTTCCTTTGTAAATCACCAAGGTTCAAAATAAATGACATAAATTGTTTTGATGATAAAATAAATAGAATAAAAATAAAAAATGGGTTGAACTTGCTGGGATTGGATATTTGACTTGACCCAAAGTGGAGGGAGGGGTTTTGGAAGAAAATTTTCAACCTAGGTCATGGTAAAAAAAATTTGAACGAGGAAGAATCAATCCATAAGTCATAGGGTTATTTTTAAAAGAAAGAATTTCAAAAACTTTTCAAAAGAAAATATTTGTGTTGAGTCAACACTAAATGAAAAGCCCTCAAGACCAAAATAAATGTTGAGAAGAACACATAAAATATTTGCCATAAAGGTTTTGAGAAGGAGAGACATTTTTAAAAAAAAATTTAATAACCTCCTTTCCATAAAAGGGAAATTAATAAAACCAAATAAAATTTTGGGGGTGTTACAGATCATGTGCCTGCCATCCTGCAGTATAGTCCGTCCGATCTATATCTGACGGATAGGAAGGAAAATATGGCAATTTTGCAAAAAGATACCCACACCCCTCTCCACATTTTCAAATAAGGCCTTCCCTCGTTCATCCTTTTCCCCCACAAGATAAACTACTCATACAAATGCATCTTGATGTTCCGTGCAATGCATGGGCATCTTGCTAGTTGTTGCAAAAAGCCCATGTGTGTGTGAGGGAGAGGGAGAGTGGAGGAGGATGGAGTGCATGTGTGACAAAGACACAAGGAGTGTGTGTGCGATAGGTATCGGCTTAAAATGAGGCGATAGTGTGTGTGTGCACGATTGAGAGGGCGTCAAGAAGGGAAGAAAAATCTACATAGATATAAGGAGCGAGAGAGAGACATGTATGCGATGGCGGAAGCACGAGTGTGCGGGTGTATAAACCTATCTAGAGGCTAGCTAGTCGATAAATGTTTGTGAGAGAAATACGAGTCGGGGTGCGAAAGCGAGAGATTTGTGTGTGTGAGAGAGAGACGGTAGTCGGGAAGGGGAGTGGAAGCAGGAGTTGTGTGTGTGTGTCTGTGAGAGAGAGAGGAGACGGTAGTCGGGGTTGTCTGATCGGTAAACAAATGAATAATGTCAGTCTGGGATGGAGACGAAAAGGAGACCGCAACAAATGTTGTGTCTACAGGAGAGAGAGAGAGAGAGTAATTTTAGTGGTATGAGTCATATGTAGAGACATATAGGGTGTGTGAGAGAATCCCATAGAGAGAAAGACAAAGTGAAAGACGAGTGGAGACTGTGTGTGTGGCGGTGAAAAAGAAAGCTTAGGTACCAAGTGATACCAGAGAACAATAGAGACATGAGAGATACTGAAAACCGTGTAATGTATAATGATAGGGAGAGTGTGACACTTCTCAAGGGAGACGTCGAGAGACCATGTTTGCGAGGATAGGAGAAACATGAAGTGAGCGTGCGGGTGAGCTGGAGAAAAGAGAGTGATAGCTACCTGAAGGAGCATGCATGCGAGAGAGATGGGCGTGAAAGGAGTGAACAAAAAAGGGATTCAAATATTTGAATTTGAGATGATGATACATGTAATCCATACTCGAACCAAAATTGATCTATCAAACATGCATACTCATATGAATTCACGCACATCTATGTTATTTAATATGTAGATATTACTGATCCATACATTTTAGTAGAACATAATTTCGTTAAATTTTTTCGAATTCAAAGATTTCGAGATCGTTGTATTTGTAAATCATATTATACATATAAAGGAGCAGAATTCTTTGTTGTGCTTTTGAAAGTATATATAAAAATGATGTATATAGAATGTAATTCCAATTGAAAATGGATCCCGCCTCAAAAAAAAAGAATACAAACGGGATTCGAATTGAGTTAGCACGAAAACGTGCACTCTGCAAAATTTGAACGAAGCGGGAAAGTCGCAAGAATCGCCGAAACCAAAATCTGCGAGATGGAAATCACATACGCCTATCCTCGCCACGCAAAGCCTATCTGCTGGACTTCTATAGGTTTTGATAGGGGTAGGTTTGTAATTTTACCCAAACGTGACGTAACTGCCTCTCACCCAGATTCATACACGGTGGGCGCCAAAACACAGTGTGTCCTCGGCCGAAATCGACTCCCTCCCCGACTTATTTTCATACACGGTGGGCGCCAAAAACAAACTCTCGTCGGCAAATATTCGGTGTATGCGAGATTACCATCCTATCCCCAACCGACTAATGTTGCTGTGATGTAGTAGAAATTTGAAAAAGGGTCCAAGTTTTTAAATTTCCTCGCATTTGAGACAAGCGCGCCCTGAATACATGGTTCCCCCTTCCTCTCTACCTCCCTTTTCCCCATTCGTACTCCGTGGGCGCCGAAACACCCTCTCCACCCCACCCTCCTCCGTCCGCCGCCGTCCGCCACCCCATCCACCGCCGTCCTCCTCCACCATGCCGAGCTGATACCCGACGCCGCCGTCCATTACAAGAGATCGACCTCTCTCATCCACGACTTGGACCGGGATCCTTGCATCCGCCCTCTCGCTTCATCCCGCCGTTGTCCACCTTGCCGGCGCCGGCCTCCTACGACCGTCTCGCCCACCGCTACCGACGCCACCGTCTACCCTCCTAGCTCTGCTTACACCGCCGACAGCCATCGCTATCAGCACTGGTCAAATTCTCAGCAGATGCGTATATCGGTGCCGCACTGCAGGCGGTACTCTTTCAGATCTGCTCAACTTATTTATCGTAGCAAGAAAATAGATCACCACCGCTTTACTCTGATTTCTTGTCTTGGTTGCGGTTGCCTTTGTCCGGTTTGCACCTTCAGATCCGCCATGGCACGCTCAACACTATACTCCCAATGCTTATGGTTTTCCCCTTTTATATTCCACACTAGTTAAATCACAGCAGACTAAATTTCAAAATTGGGTCAGTCGATTTTTCAGAGCTCGTCGGAGTTCGCCGGTGCGATCGAAGGGGCTCGAGTGGTTGTGGGGACTCGCCGAACGAAGAAAACTCGACGCGGGTGGGGGTTGGGACGGGGGTGGGGGTGGCGGAGGAACACAGGCGGTGGGGGCTGATGGTCGGCCGGGCCGTCTGCAAGGTGTTCTGTATGGGAAGAATCAGAGACGAGGAAGAAGAAGGGTTAGGAGACGAGGGATCTTCATCCAACCGCTTTGAAATGGTCGAGAGACAAATGGGAGTTGCATTCTTAATGCGCTCTGGTTCATCATGTGTGGGCACCGCAAGTAATCAACATTTTATTATCCAAAATCTGCTTGCTCTTCTTTACCATGTTCCTCTTCCGTTCTTCTTTAATATATTTCTCTCCGTTTCCTAAATACAAGTCTTTGTGTAGATTCCACCATGGACTACATATGGAGCAAAATGAGTGAATCTACACTCTAAAATGTATCTGGATACATCTGTATGTGATCCATAGTGGAAATCTCTACCAAGACTTATATTTTGGAACGGAGGGAGTATGATAGTAGAACAACATATTCCTTGTAATCAAGATGAGCAGGGACATCTGCAGCAGTAGAGGTCTATACGGTCGGTTGTGATGGACACTTTGAGCCTCTTTGATTCAGAGGATCTTGTAAACATAGGAATAGGATTTGTAGTGGCCTGCCCACTTGAATCCTATAAGAATAGCAAGGAAATGCGGGAGCTATGTCGCCTTTGAGAGTTACATCGATATTAACAGTACCGCACCTTCACTTGAAGAGAGCTGGTATCCGAAGCCTTTCTAGCCGCATCGGCAATACTAGCACATATATTCCAAAGCAAGTTCCACTTTGCTGATTTTACTCGATGCTTAAGGTTTTCTGTTATATCTACACTATGATCTATGTAGCTGCTTTGTGTCACACTAGCGACAGTCCACTCTTGAAGCTAAACAACGCAATGACTTACAAAATTGGCACCAAGGCATTGAGTGCCATTCTGGATGCAATGAAACTCATACGCTCCCCACCTGTTGATTCTTGTTTAGAATATGATCCTAATGACTATTCTAACCTCGAGGAGTCAAAGGCAGATGGCCTGTCCTGTTCACCCATCAAGGTGCCTGTTCTAATTTGGCAATGTTTTATTGATTGCGGGTATCTTTCATATGTTGTCTTGCATTTCTTCTACTTTGTTGCAGCACCATCTGCTTAGTTTACTCATCATATATGTCGAGATCCCATGCCCATCCATTATCAATACATATTCCATCTGTCATCATACCATGTTTTTCCACTTGTTGTTCTTGTGCATCAGACATCAAAAAGGAAGAGGGTGATTGCCGAACCTGAAGGAGCACCAGCAAAGTCCTTGAAAAACGTGGTGGTGCCGGAGAAATCAGACATCACCCCACTTATATTGGCTGTACAACCCGGTGACACAAAATGTAGGACCGACTCAAAGCAGACTGTACCCATACTTCATCGGGCCACACCATGGACCCACCACACAGACCTGCACTCCAAGAAAAGTTATACCGATTTCATTTGCCATAGCACCAAATTTGTACCACAAAAAATCCTACTCCGACAAAAAGTGCAGCAAGTCCACCGACCAAGACCTATCCCAAGCTCAGAGACGGCCAATTCCTGCAGATTGGAAACTCATTCCATTTATTCCCAGTTTAAAAGACAATGCTTTCAATGTTGTTAGGGACTACATGCATATATTCCCATCATGGGAAGATTATTGTGAAGACAAACACCATTTTCACATCTTCCTGTCCAACTTACGTGTAAGTGCTATTATCCATGGTTATTATTTTCCTGTTTTTTGCTGATTGAACACATCAATGATTTACATTACATTGTTGTAACTAGGCGAGGGTCAATCTAGATAGTCATGACGAGCAAAGCTAGCTTGTGCTTTTCAAGGAAGCATTGCAGCAGTATCGGTGTTACCTAAGGAAATCACACTTTGATGGCAAGTCTATAAACGAATTTCTGGTGAAGTCTCCTGTGCTAAATTTAGATTGAATGGAAAAACCTTGTTATGCACTGGTCTCGTTCCCAGGATGAGGTACTGTCTATGAAATCACATGACAATTTGAACTTCTACTTTTTCGCATGTGCTTTGCGGATCTTTTTTGCAGGAAATCTGGTTGAAGAAGAATTCCGGTTTGACAAGAACGACAGGATATCGCAAATATGCTGCCCGCTGCTTTGCTCTTGTTAGTACATGTTGTCCTGTATTACTGTACTTGCATACATACCTGGTTCATTATGTGACAGCAGTATGCATGATAGCTTGCTTATCAATTGTTCGCTCCAAATTATCTCGATCTGTATGAATGGTTACATTAGTGTAGAATATATCCAATGCCAATGTTTTTTAGCTCTGCATTGTTCTTGTAAGTACGTGTTGTCCTTTATCGGTGTACTTATAATGACAGTAGTTGTTCATGTACCATCACTGCAGCTTATTTTCCTTTGCCCTCCATTTTCTACACTTGGATCTATATTTACTCTTACCATAAGGTTGGTATTGAAGAAGTTTAGTTGTGCATTGCTCTTGGCTGTACCTTTTACTGTGTCATTGCACTTACATTTATAGCTACCTGGTTATGTAGCATCACTCTTCATCTTATCTTTAATATTCTCCATTTTTTCGTATATTATCACATCTATATTTACTCTTAACAAAATGTAGAATAAAGGCAATGCTTTTGAAGAAGATTCTGTGGTAAACTTCTTGAATTGCCCCCCATCAGCATGGACAAGGCCTTTATAGAGCCTGTCTTCACCAATAATGTAAGTTTGTCCATCTCAAGCCTTCAAACTTTGTTGTATATATTTGGTTAGGCATGACTGCAACAGCTGTTTATTTTTGGTGTTTGCATCAAATTGCTTGTTTAAAGTTTATTATGTCGTTCATAAACAAAAGTTTGTCCTTTCTCAATTTAAGTTTTCAGTTGTACAACCAAGTTCCTTCTTCATTCCATGTAAATTAAACTATCTGAGCAAGTGATCTTCTTTTGCACTTCATGTATGCTTCATTCTTCATCCGTAATCCAGTGGTGTGGTGAACCTACCCACTACAGCACAATGTCATATTCTGCAATGTATTAACTATGAACAATGTCATATCATTCTACTGTTATTTAAACCGTCTCTTTATTTGCCAATCTGAAATGGTATAAATTTACAGCACACTAACCATTGATACTTATGAGTTCTTGATCTGTAATTCAGTGGTGTCGTGAAGCTGCCAACTCCTTCACAATGTCATTTCCTGCCATGTCTTGACCTGAACAATACCTTATTGTGTTAATGCAATTTTAAACTGTGTCACTTTATTCGTCAAGAAGAAATGTGATGAATTGTCAAGACTTGATACTTTTATGTGCAAAACACATCATCTGTGGTGCTTGTTTATCTTTGAGTGAGGAAGATATATGTGTTGAACAATAGCCTTGATCTCATCATCTTGCTTCGATTGTTTATGCTGCAGCTCCCCAACAGTATTAACCTTTCTTGAACTCTATTGAAGTCTTTGTCGGTTTTGTATATTATTTTGTCGGCGTGTTTATTTGCAATCGGTGGCGATCTTTTATGCCCAAAGTGTATGTAATCATTCGCTTGTGCTTTATTATCATAGTGGCGAACTTTGATGCCCAAAGGATGTAATATGCCGTAATTTCTTTATTGTATAGTCTAGGTTTTTCTTATTCACGATGCTGCAGTTATTTTATTGTATATATATCCTGTCTTCGCAAGAACCGCCAAACCGTAAAATTACGGTACATAATCGGGCGTCATGCAATCACGATGTAGGTTGGGCTGAAACATGCCGAACAGCTCACGGGCGACAAAGTGGCGAAATGAACCCGACCCATGATTGTGCGAATCAAATCACGGGCTTTTAACAGGCCAAAATTGTCTCGGTCCTTGTTTGGCCCAATCAGATATCGACTGCGAGCAAGCCGGATGCAAACTGAGCCGTAGTTAGGCCCAACTATATGACGGGCTTTTAACAGGCCGAAATTAATATAGGGCCGAAATGTTAAACGGGCCCTTAACAGGCCAAAACTAATATCAGGCCGAATTACTAAGTGGGTCTTTAGTAAGCGGGCCCAAAAGCATAGTGTCCAGTTGACGAGCCGAATCTGATATGGGCCATAATTGAGCCCAAAGCCTCTTAAAGGGCCGGACCTGATCTGGGCCGTAATTTGGCCCAGAATGTGGTAGGGTTTTAACGGGCCGGATCTCATATGGGCCACTATTAGGCCCGGAGCGTGGTAGGCCATTAATGGACCGGATCAAATATGGGCCGGCATTTGGCCCAAAACATGGCAGCCAGTTAATGGGCCGGCCTACTAGGGTCCACAAAATCTTGTGGACCTACAACTGGGCCGGCCCATTAATGTCGGCGAAATCTCGTGGGCCTTTAGCTGGGCTGGCCCATTATGATCCGCAAGAATCTTGTGGGCCTTTACCTGGGCCGGCCCATTATGGCACACAAAAATCTTGTGGGCCTTTACCTGGGCCGGCCCATTATGGCCCGCAAAATCTTGTGGGCCTTTAGCTGGGCCGGCCCATTATGGTCCGCAAAATCTTGTGGGCCTTCAGTTGGGCCGCCCCATTTAAACTTGATGGGTCGGTCCACGTGTCAACATATCATAGGCGCGTCTCGCCCATTGGATGAGTGACACCTGTGCCAACGCGGACCTGACACATGTCTCCTCTAGCCAATGATGATTTTACACATGGAAAATCCCCATTGGTCGGGGCTGTTAACGGGTTATCGGATCCAAAACCCGACCCTATAGCTTAACGGCGTTTCATTACGGTGGATGCCACGTGTCGGTCACCCTTGACGAAAGCACTTCTGTGACGCGCGATTTATCGTCATGGAAGTGGACACTTCCGTGATGATAATTTTGGTAATGTCATGGAACACTTCTCTGACGACGGTATGACTATCTTGATTACTCATAAATTTGTCATGGATGTACATGCATGACAAAAAACGCGACCTACTGTGACAAACACGTATCATCACGGAAGTGTATTTTTTTTTGTAGTGATAGCAACACAATCTCAGAACTTAGTGGATACTAGGGATCAAACCCTAACAAAACTAACTCGATTACATGATAAATCTCATCCAACCCATCACCGTACAACAAGCCTACGATGGAATTACTCACGCACGGCGGTGAGCATCATGAAATTGGTGATGAAGGAAGGTTGATGATGACGATGGCGACGGATTCCCCTCTCTGGAGCCCCGAACGGACTCCAGATCAGCCCTCCCAAGAGAGTTTAGGGCTTGACGGCGGCTCCGTATCGTAAAACGCGATGAATCCTTCTCCCTGATTTTTTTTTCTCCCGAACGTGAATATATGGAGTTGGAGTTGAGGTCAGTGGAGCACCAGGGGGCCCACGAGGCAGGGGGCGCGCCCAGGGGGTAGGCGCGCCCCCACCCTCGTGGACAGGGTGTGGCCCCCCTGGCCTTGATTCTTTCGCCAGTATTTTTTATTAATTCCAAAAATAATCTCCGTTGATTTTCAGGTCATTCCGAGAAATTTTATTTCTGCACAAAAATAACACCATGGCAATTCTGCTAAAAATAGCGTCAGTCCGGGTTAGTTCCATTCAAATCATGCAAGTTAGAGTCCAAAACAAGGGCAAAAGCGTTTGGAAAAGTAGAAACGACGGAGACGTATCAGGCACACATGCTCGTGGGTCGGACCGAGAAAAATAGCCCGTTTGGCCAGCTATATAGTTGCAACTCGTGAGTACACTATGTAATAAACAAGTCAAAAAGAAGAATGAACACCAGATCACTTATAGGTAGATACAAGTTAGTCCTATAAAGGATGTTCGAGTGCCCGCCTCCTGGGGCTTCGGCGCGCGAGAGTGCCCTCCGCGCCATCCGTTTCACGCACGCCTCATGCCACTGGCTCCTTGTCGCACTCATGGTCGTCCATGGTGTTGGGGCTCGCTGGCCACATGTTTGCTTCATCTGTGGCGCTCGTCTGCTTCATCGGCCGCCGTGTCATTTGCTTCCTGTTTTTAGGAAGAAGCATGATGAACATAGTGTTGAGAAGCCGAAACTTGAACACATGGCCATGCTTGAATGCCAAGAAGGCTTGCAGAATATTTTCCTTAATAACCTCCGAACAAGTTTTATAGAAGCGACAAGTAAACCCACCCGAGCATGGCGCTTTGTCAGGCTACATATCCTTGATGGTTGACCATATTTCCTCCTTAGAGAACCGATCATCTAAAGCAGACATGTAATATTGTTGAATTTGAAGTGATGGATGGTCACGGGGGAAGTCTTTATCATCAGCTGAACCAAGCAAATGTTCATAGAACACCACCACCTGATGTTTGCTCGAGATGTGATAATTTGATTAGCATGCTACAACATATCAACTAATTTATTTTTCTTTCAATATTTGGCCCGCTAAGGGTAAAAAGTGGTGTTTGCATCCCCCTCATAGAGATAAAAGACACAGGAGTAGTCGCGCAATAGTACGTTCAAAAGAAGGCCAAACTAAGCCAATGCATCGTAATCTTTTTCCTTAATCAATCTTCACTAAGAGAGAGGTCTCTTACCCTAATTGTGATGGTTTTTCAGTTAACTCCTCACTTATGCTTCCGCTTATCTAATAGATCCATTACACATAAGACTAATCATTTAGATTCTATGAAAATTTAATGATATCAACGCACTTCTGATTCTTTTATCATTTTGATGTGCTAGGTTACCTTAATACTCACAAATTGGCACGATAGCTAGGATTGCAAACTCAAGAACTTAAACCCAACAATGAACACCAAATATGAAAGCACTAGCGCCAAAGAAGCGCGGCGCACGCCGCGCCCGTGACCGATTCCGTCTGTATTTTACCGAAATAAGCAAAAAATTAACAAGTATTACATGAGAAAATAAAATGAAAAGAAGAACACAAATTCTATCTTTGCCCCATGATCTATGTGGGCACAAAACAAACATTAAATGATTTAATGAATTAAGTAAATTGGCTGCCCTATTAGTTTTTTTTCATAAGCACATATTTTCCCCTTTCATAAGTAAAAAAAGTTATGGGCACGGTATGTATTTGGATTCATTCTCATATGCCCTGTTTGATCAACAGTGCACTACTAGAAAAAAGGCTGTTAGTGGCGCACCAGTTTTTGCTATTAATGGCGCACTATAGGTGCACTACTATTAACACGCCACTAGTAACAAATAGTAATGGCGCACCTACAGTGCGCCATTAGTATATCGAATAATAGTGGCGCACCACATAGTGCGCCATTACTATGTCCAACAGTGTGCCATTACTATGCCTCCTAGGGGGCCATATTTACCTTCACGTATGCCCCCAAGTGCGCCATTACTATGCCCCATAATGCGCCACTGGTATTTATCCTTGGTGCGCCACTAATGCTCAATATGGTGCGCCACTACTATGAATATTAGGAATTATTATTTTTTGCTTTTCTGGTATTTGCACAGGTTACAAAACACGTTACAGCACAGAATATAAACATCACACAATATAATTAATCATATTAGTCTCCAAATTCGAATAGCGAACAAAGTTCAAACATTAGCCAAGGTTAGGTCTCGAGACATTAGCAAAGTTCATCATATTATCCGAGTTTGTCGTCACATTACAAAGTCGATATCGATCATCTAAACTACCATCACATAAAAGAGAGCTGCGGTCACGATGAGCATCATCACGATGAAACTGGTCTTCATCCGGTTCCTCCACCGCTCCCTCCTCTCTCCCGCTAGATAGCGCGCGTATCTAGCTTCCGCCTCCGCCCTAGTGGTGTGCCCTTTGTAACTGTTACCGCTGAAACGGTGAACCTGTCTCCGACACTCCTCCCAGTTGTCGTAGACTCCGGGAACCTTACCCTTGTACACGACATATGACGACATCTCTATGCACTAGACAAACAAAACATTAGTAGCAATTCACAGATAATATATAAGCAATATATAAGTATGCAACAAAAGGATCGGAAGAGAAAAGCAACACATTAATAGCACGATTCATGGTTCTACTAATAAATAGCATCGATTACATATAAGTTGAACGACTGCCCAAACTAAAGAGACATACAAGTTCATTAAAGTTTAATTACAACATGAGTTAATCGATATTTCAGAACTACATAGCATCATTACTTTCAACTCGATTCAGGGACCAGAGCGTGGATGAAGCCGCCGTCTTTCATGATGGTCATGAATGTGCGGTCATTGCCAGCCTGCATTTGTAGAGTTGTTTCTATTTCACTGTTGGACGGTTGATATTTGAGGTAGAACTGCCCTGAGGTACGAAGGACATCTTGATAGATGATTTCCGCAAACTCCGACTAGATGCGAAATAATTCTTGTCTGATGTCCTCATCATGGATTGTCGACAAGCATGCGGCCCAATCTTTGAGATTATTTGGTAGCATAAGGTGATTATGGTCCCGTACGATCGCCCGCATGTGATGGAGGGCGTAGTAGGCATCCTTCGATTGCCAAAGCGGCTGCTTGACGCAGGGAACATCGTTACGTGGGTGAACACGTGCTTGTCGTACCTACAAATTGGCCTCCTGAAGGTGCCTCCAAATTTTGCGTAGCCGGGGAGAGCATCATCAAGAACTTTCTTGATATTTGTGTAGTCTTTCTTCGACTGACGGTCCGAGTCGAAATACATGGCCATGGAATATTTTGGGCTTAAGAGGATGAGTGTGCAATATGTGTCACTGCACAAAACACAGAATGTTAGAAAAAAAAAGAACGATCGAAATCTAAGAAATCATATGTTACGGGGCGGTGAGGGGATGACTTACTCAGAAAAGTAAGGCACGAGGAAGTTATCCTTATCTGGGTTCGCCAGAATGACGCCTTCGAGGTATGAACTCACCACTTGCCGGTCCCCAACGTTGCCCAAGATCTTGGCACACATGTAGAAGGGGTCGACTATCACGATGTCCGTGGTCTTGTCTCTAATGATCCGCATCTCCATACTGAGCGAAAATAGCCGAATGAAGGTGTAGTGCAGCGGATGAAGGTTAAACATAGCGAAGATGTAATCAAACCACAGGACGATCATACGCCCGATGGTGCTATCGACAAAGCCTTTGCTCTCTGGCATCGTGGCCACGAAAACCGGGTATGCCACATCATTCTCGGAGAGACGCTACTTCTCCATAGAAAGAGCACTATCATGCAGACTCCACATAGCACCGGTTGCAGCATTGAGCAGATTAGTCGGTAGTATCGGCCTACCCGCCACATGCACCCTCCTCGAGATATCCTTAGGTATTGGTGGCCCGTCCTGAGCACGGATCGTACTCGGTGCTGGTTGGCTCGCACCCTTGTTATTTTTTCTTTTCCGTCCCTTCTGCTTCTTCTGCTGTAATGGGACCGAGTTCTGCTGAGAGACCACCTTCTTGAGTGTGTTGGGGCTGATAATATTTCGCACCTCGGCTATTTGAGTCTCGGTGAAGGCGGCAGCTGGAGGCGTCTCCTGAGAACTGAACGCCAGACGACGCCTGTTGCAATTGGGTTGCTCCATGGTACCAGCTAGATCGCGATCGTCTTTTGTAGGATTGGGTTATTGAGAAGGAGGCCCCAAGAATTCGTCACCGTATGCATGTTCGTTGAAGTACTTATCGATGTTGGAAAATGTACCATTGTCGTCCGGATCCTGTGCCATATGCATGTCCGGATCAACTGACGACGGTAGCGTTGCGGCGGTCTTGCCATGGCTTGGCGCTGGCACGACTGGCGGTGTTGTCTGTGGGGTGGTGTCCCCCGCCCCCAAACGAATCTGGCTCTTCGGCCAAAGCATGGACCAGCTTATGCACGAATCGAGGGTCATCACATCATCTTCGTCGGCCCCAGGGGGTCGATACAGAGGTAACAAGTCATCGCAGCCCCGCAGCACCCGAACCAGTTGAACCCTATACACGGTGGGTGGCATCGGATTACTGTGGAACACGCTGGTGCCCGGTTGAACGATTTTGGCCTTGGAGACATCGATCAACTCACCGTCCACGAAGTGCAGGAGAGTGCATGGAACATCGGCGGCACCCTGCGAAAACATGTAGGGAGTCAGGGATGCCCAGTCAAAGGCAAGGAGATGATGTCATCAGCCGAGGCTTAGTTACTGTGATGGCGTCGAGCTCGGCTAATGTCGAGGCACCGCCAACAGCGGGCGTGCAAGTGACGGAGGGGCCGCTTGCTACCGAGGTGCCGTCCGGCGTATTCTTCCCACACCCGGGTGCATTAAGCTCCAATGCCGGCACCGACGCCGGAGACACCAATGCCGCCTCCGTCGGAGACACCAATGGCGCCGGTGTGTTGTGCGAGTTGCTGCCAGTCAGAGACACCAATGGCCCCTGTTGGCCGCCCGCAATCCACGCCTGCAGCCCCTCAAGCAAGGTAGGCATAATGGAGGTGATCGTCGCTCCCAGTTGGTCTCGCACTTGCTCTTGGACTATCTCCGGAATCCGCGCCACTTGTGCCTTGAGTTCTTTAACCTCGCGCTCCTGGCTTTCCGAGTTGGTCTTTCTCTCCTTTCGCCTAGCCTTATAGTATTCCGACCATTTCGTGGACAAGCCTTTTCCGGCCACACGACCAACTGACGATGGCTTACTGGACTTGTGTTTCATTACGTTCAACACCCTACTTAAAGTGGTGTCCCAAGGGGAGCTCTGAGACCCCGCGCTACTGCTTTCAGTTTCCTGCAGAAGGAACGTGAACCATTTAGAAATTGGCTTCATTAATTAGAATGCAACCATATGGAGCTAATTACGCAGGCGTGTATTCCTTACGAGAACAAGCTCAAGCGCCTTGGTCTTCGGATCCGTGGTAAGCTCCGTTCTTAATGGGTCCACCTTGTACCGGGCCCTGACATAGTTCCTGGTCTGCTTGTCACGGTATTTATCGAAGAGGGCAGAGGTTTTGCCTTGCACGCCCGCTGGCCCCTCCTTGTCCCATATAGGTTCCGCCACTCTGTAACCGCCGAGACTGAGTGTGTGGTGTCATAAGTTCAAGTCCCGCATATCTTTCCCCCACTGACTTGATTCCGCGGATGCATTGCTCTCGCACTTGATCTTGAACTCCAAGTAGTCAGCTTTGCTGATCGAAGGATTTGTCTCCTTGATCTTCTCATAACTATCACCACTTAGAATCCTTCTCTTCACCGTGGCTCTCCAAGTAGCTGTGGCCGTGCTCATCTTCGTGAGGGCAGCACTGTTCACTTTATTCCACGAGAGGCGTGTGTTTGCGAAGTCACCGGGAACTTGTATCGTTCGTGCGGCTTCGTGAAGAGGAGGTTGCATAAATTCCCTCGATCCACGATGCCTTAGGTTCTCGGTGTTGATCGAGACGGTGCTCCGGAGAATGCACCCGAGTTGTCCCGTGTACCCACTGACTAATTCTTTGGGCGCCGTTGGATGCCCACTAGAGGACACTTGACGGTGCCGAGCACGTTCGGGCGCCGGTCCTTCCGTTGCCTCTTCGGTTGGCTGCCATCTGTGCGTGCGCTACCATCATCAGTGGTGGCATCCCCGGCGGCACCATCAGTGGTGTCATCCCCGACACCACTAGGGGTTGTGTAGTCAGGATCGGTGTCTTCCGCGGCGTCCTCATAGCATGAGGTTCTTCCTCCATCTCCTGGGACAACTCCCAGAATGGCTTGCCTGAACCGCCGGCCTCATCGTTGTCGGCCATGTTCGCTCTAAATAGGAAAAATGGCTACTAGAGTTATTGGATGAGATCAGGGTAGTATCTATTCTTCTCAGATTTAGAGGAATATTTCCGTTTCGGTTGAGAATCGGGCACCTTCTAGGTCAAGAAAATTGGGCATGACCTTTGCTAATTTTCTTGACCTAGGAGTGCCCCATTCTCAACCGAAACGGAAATTAATCAACATTTCAGTAGAAAGGGGTCATTTCACATCAGAAGCTGCCAGCATTGGAATCAGAAGCTGCCAGCATTGGAACATCAGAAGCTGCCAACATTGGAATCATTTCATAAGATAATTTTATCAAGCATCCACATCCACTCGAATTAATAGAGCAAACGGGTTATTTCATCTAGCTCATGCCAGGCAAACAACCAAACCAAATATGTACAGGAAAGGCTCATCATGTTCACCCACCTCTATAACATTTAGGCCTATCTTCTATAGTATGCTGCCTCACTGCCACTATTTTTAAATTAATAGATACCTTAGAAACCAGAAACGAAAAAGAGAGGGAGGAGCACAAGCAAGGCTCACCGTTCCAGTTGCAGTTCAATCGGACGAACTCGCTGCTGGTGTGATAATCGTTGGGCGGGCGGTCGCTGGTCGGTGTCCCTTTCTGCTCCTACGGACCCACGTGAGGGAGGAAACATCATCAGCAGAAGGGGAGAAGAGCAGTACTACCGTCATTAATAAAATGGAACATAGCAGAGAAATACAAAATATGTCATGACCAAACTATAGTAACAACCAGCAGTCATATTCAACTTTTAATTGAAGTATAAGAAATTATATGACACCAGTAATGAAACAATACTAAGCATGATTGATCTGTGTGATCTGGGTTACAGTATCAGCAACCTTGCATTTCATTTTATAAAAAGTTGTACTCCATCACCAAATTCATTGATGTTTCTAAGCAAAATTCACAAGTTCAGAAGATCTACAGTAGCATCAGCATCATAAGTTGACAAAATTCAGTGAACTTAGAAGTTAGAACTAGAGCAGCATCACAACCCTAATTCCCTTGTTGGGTTTCATATTGGGATCTTGCCACTGCCCAAAAAATAGGTGCAGTAGGCAGGATTACATACATAAAACAGAGCACACTCTCTGTAATTCTCTGACCTTATAGCTAAATCTTCTTCTTACCCATGAAGCTTCCGCCCCTTCTTATCCATCGATTTTTAAGAATCGGTAGCATTACCAAATTATCAACTAGCACTAAGCAGCAAGTAGCAAGCAGCAAAAGGGCACTGATTTAGTACCATTGACAGTTCACAGCAGCAAAAATCTGAGACGTACTAACATGAGCTATCAATCACAGTAGCAAAACAAATCCATTCATCCGTCTATTCAATATGAAACATCAACATCCACCCATCCGGCTAACAAACATAGGGGTGGGGAACAGGGAGAGATTCAGAATATCAATGTTGCTGCAAAAATTGGCATTCACTATGAACACGGGAGCGGGCGTGGCCCAGCGGTATCTGGCCAAGGCCAAGACGCCGCAGCATGTGTGTGGGCAGGGACGGCGGCGACATCAGCAGGCAACGAGCAAAGCAGCATCAGCACTAGCAGCGGCAGCGCAGAAGCAGAGCGTTAGCGAGCAGCGGTGGCAAGCAAGGCAGGCGCAGAGGAGCAGGCAACCGTGAGCGGCTATAGGCGTGCGCAGATGACGCAGGTGAGCGGAGGGATGCACGCGGACGGCGCGGTGGGGGCAAGGACCGGCCAGGCGAGGCGAGGCAGCACACGCCTGGGAGAATCGAGCTCCCTGCCATGGCGGCCGAGCGCCGGGTCGGCTAAACGGTGACGGATCGAGGCGGAGGAAGGGGGAACAGGGAGAGGAGTTCACCACGGTTCCAGGGACGAGCTCGAGGAGGTTGGGGGTGCAGTGAAGACGACGAATCCGTCGATGGCGTCGCGGTGGCCGGAGGTAGAGGACGAGGTGGTCGATGGCGATGTTGCGGCGGTTCCTCAGCCTTGGCCCAGGGACGATGACGATGAAGAGGAACACTGGGCGGCGGCGCAGTGGGTCTGGGCGGCGGCACAGTCGGCTCGGGGGCAGCAGTGGGGATTGGGGATTTGGGATCGAAGGTTTTTTTATCTTTGCCTTTTTTAGTGGGGGGAGGGTTAGCAATGGCGCACCTTTTAGGGGTGCGCCATGAAAGTTGGTATATCAATGGCGCATCTTTTAGGGGTGCGCCATAAACACCGTGATAGCAATGGCGCACCTTCTCCTGGTGCGCCATTACTAACTTTTTTTTTGGATTTTTAGTTGCATGTAATAATATAAGATTTGAGATAAAATAAAAGGAAAATGCAAATGGAGTGATAAAACCATTGTGCAAAGATTTAGAATTAGATGACATGGTTGAAATCAAGTGATACACATGTAATTAATAATTTAGTTGCATGTAATAATTGAGCTTGCCACTAACACACACACACACACGGGGCCGACACGTCGTGATTCGATCTTAGCTATCTTTTCACAATCTTCTTGCCCTTCTTTTTCGCAAATGGAGTTCTTCTCTTGAACGGACATCCTTTAGGTAGGGTGGTCCTGCTTCTTCTTGTGGTGTATGGTACTTCATCGTCGTCGTCATCTTCTATCTTTGGGTCGCCGTACTTGTCGAAGTCTTGCTCATTGGCGACTCCATCCATTCCGATGATGTTCCTTTTTCCTCTCCTCACGACAACACGACTGGGCTTTGACGGGTCGGTAATGAAGAAGCATTGGTCCATTTGGGAAGCCAGTACCCATGGCTCATTTTTCGCGGTTACGTTTGCGCCCGTGGTCTTGGATTTGGCTTCGGGTATAACCATGGTGGTGAAATACCGGTCTTCTTTTAGGACTCTCTTGGCCCATCTTACACGGAATATCGGGACCTTCTCTCCAGCGTAGCTCAGCTCCCAGATCTCCTCGATCCTTCCGTAGTATCTGTCCTTGTTGTTACCGGTGTAGGATTCCATCGTTACCCCGGAGTTCTGATAATCGCTCTTCATGTCCTTTTCCTCGGTGTAGAATGTGTAGCCATTGGTATCGTACCTCATAGGTCATCAGGTTGTGCTCGGCGCCCTGTGACAAGGCGAATATGAGTTTTTCTTCCGCGGAAGAATCCTCATGTAAAGGGTACGACAGAAGCTTGTCCTTGAACCAACGCGTGAAACATGAGTTGTGCTCTTTGATTATATCTCCGTCCGTCCTCTGTTGGCCTCGGTCATTGTACGTCTTCTCAATAAAGGTTTTTTGCTCTACCACCCAAGGATCAACCACATCTATGTGTTATAGCGCGACTAGGTTTGCTCTTTCAAAGTCAGCGAGTCGACCCTTCAAGTCGACATGCATTTCGCAGCGACCCTCACGGTGACCCCATCCAGCGAGCCTGCTGAGGTGCCTGTTGACGGGCAGACCAACGGGGTTCTCGATGCCTAGATAATTCATGAAGTAGGAGATGCACTCTTCAGTCAGAAAGCCCTTGGCTATGCTTCCATCTGGACGTGCCCTATTGCGAACGTATCCTTTGATGACACCATTCATCCTTTTGAACGGCATCATGCTGTGCAGGAACGTCGGCCCGAGTTGGATGATATCGTCCATGATATGGACCAGCAGATGCACCATAACGTCGAAGAATGCGGACGAGAAGTAGATCTCAAGCTCGCATAGTATCACCATGATCTCTTCCTGTAGCCTTCTGAGTTGCCTCACGCCAACCAACTTCCGAGAGATGACATCGAAAAAGTTGCATAGGCCAAATAGCGTTTCCGCGAGCGTAAAGGCGTCCATGATCCCACGGATTGCAACTGGAAGTATCTGCGTCATCAGCACGTGACAGTCGTGAGACTTCATCCCGCTGAACTTTTGCTTTGCTGAGTCTAGGTATCTGCTTATCTTCCCCGCGTAACCGTAAGGAAGTTTTACTCCTATGAGGCAGGTGAAAAACTGCTCGATCTCCTCCTGACTTAGAGTGAAGCACGCTGGAGGGCAGTCATATTCGATCTTCTTGGCCTTTTTGCCTTTGCGACGAATTTCCGTGTCCTTCGCCTCATCATCATCATTAGGGTGTTTTGCGTGAAGCTCCTCCCTGATGCCCATTGATTGCAAGTCTGCCCTTGCTTTCGGCCCATCTTTGGTCCTCTCTGGCATGTTGAGCGGGGTACCAAGAAGACTCTCGCACACGTTCTTCGTGATATGCATGACATCAAGGCTGTGAGGCACATGGAGGATCTTCCAGTACGGCAAGTCCCGTAAAATGCAGACCTCGCTTTCCATACCTTGGCCAATGACTCTGGCGCCTTTCGCTTCTTTCCCGGCGGTGGGCACTCTTTCCAATTTTTCAACAACTCATCTATTTCCTCGCCGCTCCTCGTACGCGGGCGTCTTCGGGGTTCGGTTTCACCATCGAACAGATCCTTGCATTTTCTCCATGAGTCATTGTCGCGAAGCCACCTTCGATGTCCCATGAACACGGTTTTCAAAGACCCGGGATCTCTATGTAGCTGGCGATACGTTGTGTCATCCATGCACCTGACGCATGCACAAAATTCGTGGACCACCTGCCCCGCGACATATCCAGAATCGAGATAGTCGTGGCACCGTCGTGAGCAAAGTGCGACTCTCAGAGGGAAATATTCTTTCTCTGCGGCGTCCCACATATTGGTGGCGTTTTCCACGGTGTGTCTAGCTCCTCTTTCGGCAGCCCAGACATGCATTGATGTCGTTTCCAAGTTGTTTCGGCCCTTCAATTAGCATACTCATGTGAATGTACTTTCTCTTCATGCACATCCAGGGGGAAGGTTGTACATCCACACAAACACAGGCCAGGTGCTATGTGTGCTTCTCTGGCTGCCAAACGGATTGACTCCATCGGTGCTCGCGCCCATCACGGTGTTCCTTGGATCGTCCCCAAATTCTGGGTGTTCGAAGTTCAATGCTTGCCACTGGCTCACATCCTTAGGGTGACTCAGCATCTTGTGTTTTTTATTTATCTTCAGATCATTTCCGTCATCTTCTCGCTTCTTCTCCTCCCTATCCGCGTGCCAACGCGGGAGCTTTGCTAGCTTAGGGTCCGTGAAATACCGCTGCAGACGAGGAGTGATCGGAAAGTACCACACCACTTTTCGAGGAGCTTTCTTACTCTTCTTGTATCGAGTGACGCCGCACACCGGACATATGGTAGACTCCGCGTGCTCGTCCCGATAAATGATGCAATCGTTCATGCACACATGGTATTTCACGTGCTGTAAATCGAGAGGACACATGATTTTCTTCGCCTCCTCGAAACTGGTCGGGCACTTGTTCCCCTTGGGAAGACATTCGTGCCAGAATGACATGTTCTCGTCGAAGCATGCGTCGGTCATTTTGTGTTTTACCTTCATCTCCGGAGCCATGAGTTACTTTCAGCGGTATCCTCGGGCCTGCATCCTTCATACAATGGAGTAACCGCGTCTATCTCCGATTGATCCAGCTTGGCTTTCTCTCGGGTGGCAGCTCTTGCGTTACTCCGTCGCTTGAGAAGCGGCTCTTGAATATGAGGGTCCTGCACCCAGCCCATCGATGGTCCATCATCGCCGCTCCTGCATCTTCATCTTCATGATCATGCCCTTCGTCTTGATCTTCCTCATCATCATGTCCGGCATCTTCTACATGATGACTGTGTCCTGCATCTACTTCGTGATCATGTCCTGGAGATTCTTCGTCTTCTCGCCCGCCCTCGCCGCGGTTGTCTTGCTGCCCTTCCTTATTTCTTGCCCGGCCCCCATGGACGACTTCATAATCATCTTCATCACCTTGCCACCGATAGCCATCCATGAAACCACGCAAGAGCAGGTGGTCCCTTTTGTCCAAATCTGGGTCCATAAGGCTCTTTAGCTTGCATCTTCGACACAGACATCTTATCTCCGTCTCGTTCTTTTGAAGCATCTCGGCCTTCGCGGAGCTCAAAAACCTATTCACGATGCCTTCGGTCATCGTGCAGACCATGGTCGCCTGCGGGGTAGAGCAAAACGATATTTTAGAACCAATTTTTTTTGGCATGACTTTGCCTAAAAATAGGACCGAAAAGAGTGCATAGTGCCAAATTCTCGCCGAAACGGAAATGAATCAACATTCTGGCAAAATATTGGCAACTATCGCGTTTCAAATACCGGTACCTACAAACACAAACATATGCAACACCATAAACATACGTAGATCTAGGCCATAAAAAGTGTGTACGTTGTTGGAGGGAGAAAAAAGTAGATCTGGAACATAAAGAAAGCTTTCCCTTTACTTACCTATCAAAAAAGGAAATTTAACCACTTAATTTGGGTGAATCTATGGTGCAAATGAGGTGAGGAGGAGGAGGCAGCCGAGACCAAATTTGGTAGAGGTGGAGAGAATGAAGTGGGGAAAGTGAGTGTGGTAGGTGGCTGTCAAAAATATCTAGCTGCTCCTAGGTTACCAATGGTGCACCTCTTAAGAATGTGCCATTGTTAACCAGGGTTACTAATGGCGCACCTGGTGTGTGGTGCGCCATTACTAGTTTTGAAAAAGAAATTTAAAAAATTGTTAGTAGTGGCGCACGGTGGGTGTGGTGCGCCACTGCTAAGTCTGGGGAGGGGTGTGGGGCCAGGACAAAACTAGTAATGGCGCAACACATACCAGGTGCGCCATTAGTAATATGGCCATTAATGGCACACCTATATCTGGTGCGCCACTGCTATATAGCAGTGGCTCACCACATACATGGTGCGCTATTAATGTCCATATTATCTATAGCCGTTTTTCTAGTAGTGGTGAGATCGAATGGGATTGTTAGCAATATGTAGACCCTATAGTAGGGAAATATTTCTTGTCTAGTTTATGCATCTTTTTCACCTACATTTCATATCTAATTCCTGAAGGAAATATGCCCTAGAGGCAATAATAAAGTTGTTATTTTATATTTCCTTATTCATGATAAAGGTTTATTATTCATGCTAGAATTGTATTGGTCGGAAACTTAAATACATGTGTGAATACATAAACAAATACCATGTCCCTAGTGAGTCTCTACTAGACTAGCTCGTTGATCAAAGATGGTTAAGGTTTCCTAACCATGGACATGTGTTGTCATTTGATAATGGGATCACATCATTAGGAGAATGATGTGATGGACAAGACTCATCCGTTAGCTTATCAAATGATCGTTCAGTTTATTGCTACTTCTTTCTTGAATGTCAAATACATTATAGAGGCAAAGGTGTCCCGATGTTTCGATGAGATGGTGGCTATCGTTTTCTGTGTGAGTCGACCTTGACAATCCGACTACGAACGTGCGAGACGTCGCGCCTTAGCAATCGCTAAACCAACTTCCGAGGGTTATTGACCACGCCGGAGCACGATCAACCTGACCACGAGGGCCTGTTTCCTGCGAGCAAACGAAGAATAAGCAAGAAACTAAGATTGCAATCTGGATATTGTGAATATAAGAGGAAAGCTTTATTAATGAAGGTGGGGTTCTGTGACGCCTTGGTCTGGTCGTTGAACACAAACGAAGTATGCGAAGTTGCATCTATGGTGAACTTTTAATCTAAACAAAACCCAAAGTCTAAACGACGCCCTAAGGGCTGTATATATGGAGGAAGAGGAGGGAATTTTGTGGCCCTTGAGGGTCGGCTCCGAAACCAACCCTAACTCTTGTTTCCCCACACATACGGACTCTAAAAATAGCCTATACTTAAGTATTTCAAAATTACATGGGCCTGGCCCAATAATAAGGTGACGCAGCACCTAGAATAGCCTATGGACGAATATTATGAAGTGGCATCTTGTATATTTCGTCCAAGGCTTCATGCACTCCTTATGGTGGCTTCAAAGTCCTGAAATCATCACTTGTAACTCCGTCCTTGATCCCCTTGTGCATGCCAACAACTCCATGCGTGTTCTTGCTCCAATGTTCATCCTTCTCCAAGCTCGGCCCTTCATTTGTAAGCAAAACAAATGTATCCAATTTAGGCAGTATCATATTATCATGAACATTAGAATCATTACCAAGAAACAAAAGTACCTGGTAATTCAATTGGCGTCTTGTGAGCTCTAGTAATTGGTCCGATATATATGTAACGATGAGTGGTTGTGGGTGTAACAATGGTATTGATGTCCTGATCATCGTCCCCTTCTTGAAATGAAGTCGTCCTCGACGGAAGCTCATCTTCCTCACCCAAATAAGGCTTCAAATCTGCAATGTTAAAAGTGGGACTGACCCCAAATTCTGCAGGCAGCTCAAGTTTATATGCATTATCATTTATTTTCTCTAACACCTTAAATGGACCATCAAGACGTGGCATTAGCTTTGATTTGCGCAAATTAGGAAACCTATCCTTACGCAAATGTAACCAAACAAGATCTCCAGGTGCAAGGACAACATGTTTTCTACCCTTATCTCCAACAAGTTTATATTTAACATTCATACGCCTCAATGTTTTCCTTAGTTAACTCATGCATTTTTAAGATCAATTCAGCACATTGTTTAGCATCAAAATTAACCTTCTCCGAAGATGGAAGAGGCAACAAATCAATGGGTGCACGAGGTAGGAAACCATACACAATTTCAAAAGGGCACATCTTAGTAGTAGAATGCAACGAACGATTATAAGCAAATTCAATATGAGGCAAGCATTCTTCCCACATTTTCTTATTATTCTTCAAAACAGCCCTAAGCATAGTAGACAATGTTCTATTGACTACTTCAGTTTGTCCATCGGTTTGGGGGTGACAAGTAGTACTAAAAAGCAGTTTAGTCCCCAACTTAGCCCATAAACATCTCCAAAAGTGGCTAAGAAATTTAGTATCACGATCTGAAACAATAGTATTTGGCACACCATGCAAGCGAATAATTTCACAAAAGAACAAATCAGCAACACTAACAGCATCATCGCTTTTATGACATGGTATAAAGTGTGCCATTTTTGAGAACCTATCCACGACAACAAATATGCTATCCCTCCCCTTCTTTGTTCGAGGTAAACCTAAAACAAAGTCCATAGATATATCCTCCCAAGGAACACTAGGCACAGGCAAAGGCATATATAAACCATGAGGATTGAGTCGTGACTTAGCGTTTTGACATGTAGTGCAGCGAGCAACAAAACGCTCAACATCCCGTCTCATCTTTGGCCAAAAGAAATGTGTAGCAAGTACGTCCTCCGTCTTCTTCACGCCAAAGTGTCCCATTAATCCTCCTCCATGCGCCTCCTGCAACAACAAAAGACGAACAGAGCTAGCTAGTGCATAGCTTGTTAGCACGGAACACAAAACCATCATTAACAACGAACTTGTTCCATGTTCTTCCTTCTTTACAATTCTGCATTACATCTTTAAAATCAGCATCATGCACATATTGATCTTTGATGGTCTCCAAACCAAATATTTTGAAGTCAAGTTGTGAAAGCATAGTATAGCGACGAGACAAAGCATCAACAATAACATTTTCTTTACCCTTCTTATGTTTAATGACATAAGGGAAAGTCTCAATGAATTCAACCCATTTAGCATGTCTACGATTCAGTTTAGCTTGACTTTTAATATGTTTCAAAGATTCATGATCAGAATGTATAACAAATTCTTTGGGCCATAAATAATGTTGCCATGTCTCTAAAGTCCGAACAAGAGCATATAATTCTTTATCATAAGTAGAATAGTTCAGACTAGGCCCACTCAATTTTTAGAAAAGTATGCAACAGGTTTGCCATCTTGTAATAACACACCTCCTAATCCAATTCCACTAGCATCACATTCAAGCTCAAAAGTCTTATTAAAATCAGGAAGTTGGAGTAAAGGAGCATGTGTCAACTTATCTTTCAATACCGTGAAGGCTTCTTCCTGTGCGGTACCCCAAACAAAAGGCACATCCTTATTTTTAAGCTCATTGAGAGGTGCAGCAATGGTGCTAAAATCTCTCACAAAACGCCTATAGAAACCAGCGAGTCCAAGAAAACTCCTCACTTGTGTGACCGTTTTGGGCTGCGGCCAACTCTCAATAGCTTCTATCTTGGCTTTATCAACTTCAATTCCATGTGGAGTAACATCATAGCCAAGAAAAGATACTCGGTCGGTGCAAAAGGTGCACTTCCCAAGGTTACCAAACAAACGTGCATCACGTAGAGCATTAAAAACAGCACGTAAATGTTCCAAATGTTCTTCCAAAGATTTGCTATAAATCATTATATCATCAAAATAGACTACCACAAATCGTCCAATGAAAGCACGTAAAACTTTGTTCATTAGTCTCATGAAAGTACTAGGTGCATTAGTTAACCCAAAAGGCATGACTAACCACTCATATAAACCAAACTTAGTTTTAAATGCTGTTTTCCATTCATCTCCATGGTTTCATACGAATTTGATGGTATCCACTACGCAAATCAACTTTGGAGAATATTGTAGAGCCACTCAATTCATCAAGCATATCATCTAGCCTAGGAATAGGATGACGATAACGAATAGTAATATTATTAATGCCTCTACAATCAACACACATACTGTGACGGACCATCCTTTTTAGGCACTAGTATAATAGGAACAGCACAAGGACTAAGAGATTCGCGTATATAACCTTTGTAGAGCAGCTCTGTACTTGACGCATAATCTCCTTTGTCTCCTCACGGATTGGTACGGTATGGTGCACGGTTGGGTAGCGATGCACCGGGAATTAAGTCAATTTGATGCTCAATCCCTCGAATAGGTGGTAATCCGGTGGCACGTCTTGTGGGAAGACGTCGTGAACTCTGCAAAATGTTAGTGACAGCGAGGGGGCAAAGAGGAAGGCACGTCCTCGAATGAAAATAATGCCTCTTTGCACACAAAAGCATAGCAAACAGATTTGCTAGAATCTAGCTCATCAATATCAGATTTGGTGGCAAGTAAACATGCACTTTTCAATTTAATTTCAGAAGCAACACTAGATGGTTTATTATTAGGCTTCATTTGTTGCTCAAATTCTTTTGCCACAATCTGATTTTCACTCTTATTTTTCTCCTGTTTTGCTTTATTAGCTCTATTAATATCATCTTTCAAAATGGAATCAGGAGTCATAGGAAGCAAAGTAATATTTTTATCCTTATGAACAAGAGTATCTTGATTGTTTCTACCATGGTGTACAGAATTTTTTATCAAATTGCCATGGTCTACCAAGTAATGGAACATGCTTGCATAGGTACCACATCACAATCAACATAATCAGCATACGTAGAGATACTAAAATGCACACGAACGACGTGTTACCTTAACCTTCTGCTGTTGTTGAACCATTGGATGTAGTAAGGATGTGGATGTGGTCTTGTGGTGAGAAATAGCTTCTCCACCATATCCATGCTAGCCAAGTTGTTGTAGCTCCTCCATCTATGATGGCCTTGAATAGAACGTTCCTTCACAACTCCCTTTGTATGGAACAAATTATGCCTCTGATTTTGCTCGACTTGTGTAACCTGCACACTCAAAACACGTTGAGCAACTAAACATTCATACTGTCGGCATCTTGGCAGACCATGTATTGCGTCTCATGATCGTAATCATCTCCATTGTGTTCTTCATGTGTAATAAGAGCCAAAGTCTCCTCATCATAGTCACTAGCGGACTCATACCCACCATCCTCAGTAACAATCATCACACGCTTAGATGGGCATTCTCTCACATAATGACCTCCACCCTTGCAACGTCGACAAATAATATCATGTGTTTGCCTGTTGATGCCATGGATGAAGAAGAGCTCTTTGCGAGGCCGGAAGGTGTGCTCTTGGCAGATAGTGGTGATTGTGCCTACTTTATTGTATCACGGTTGGAGGTGGCAGCCGACGGAGGTGCCGGTGTAGCAGAACGTGTGGAAGTAGATGATGCACGTGGTGTCCATGATGAATGTCGACCTGCAGAAAAGTTAGTCTGCGCCAATGCCTGTCGATCCTGCACTTCACGTTCAGCTTTACAAGCAAGATGGAATAAATGAGTGATATTATTATAATCCTTATAGTCTAGAATGGTCTGAATCTCTCTATTTAATCCACCCGTAAAGCGTGCAAGCATAGCTTCATTCTCCTCAACAATACCACATCTAATCAAGCCAGTTTGTAATTCTGATAATATTCTTCTACATAATTTTTCCTTGTCTTAAGCGCTGCAATTTTGAAGTAATTCACGTTGATAATATGGTGGAACCCAACGAGTATGCATAGCAGTTTTCAAAGCAGCTCAAGTAGCTGGAACAGGATATAATCGACAATGTTCAGACCACCAAACACATGCAAAGCTAGTGAAAGCACAAACAGCAGCAGGAACACGTCTCTCCTCAGGATATTGTAAACATGTAAATCGTTGTTCAGTTTCTAACTCCCAAGTAAGATATATATCAGGAACATATCTATCCTCAAATGGTGGAATATTCAATTTTAGTTTAGGGAGATGGTCATGATCTCGTACCTGAGGGGGAGCCCTAACGTTGCCATTATTTGCATGTGGACGACCTGGTGGTTGTGGTGCTGGTGATTGCACGTAGTTCTGATTTTGATCAACCTCATCCTCGTAATCTCCCACATAATCATCCTCCTCCATATCAGCAGCAGGAGCCACAGAAGTATCAACAGTAGCACCAACAGTTTGGCCAAGCGCAAGAGGAACACGGCTTGCTCGGCGGAGGGCTGTTTCGCGATGTGGAGGTAGTCGTTGTTGTTTTTGTTGTAGAGGTGCGTTAGGAGCAGCTGGTGGTGGTGGTGGAAGATGCGCGAGCAATTCATTAAACTCGTTATCGAACTTTGTTTCGAACGTCTTTTCCATGCCATCTATCTTCTCCATGGCCTCTTCAAATCTGTTTAGCACATCTTGCACCTGTCCACTCATATGAAGCTCCTTGTTCGTCAAGTTCTCCCAGTCAGTCTCGTCGGCTTGTGATCCTGGCATGGTTAGCAGCAATAGAAACACACAAAAATATGATCCTACAGACTACTAACAGGTGGTGGTGGTGGCGGGTGTCAAAAATACGTGAAGAAAATCTCAAATTCTTACCAGTTCTTACCCAAAGAAGGCGGTGATCGGCAACCATTGTAGTCAAAACTCTCAAAAGCTTGGATAGAGCGATTGCGAGGGAGAGTCAAGCATACGACGTAGATGTATGTGGAGCTGGGAAGGCTTATAGTATGGTAGCAAAAAGGTCAACAATAATCAATTCAGAGATGCAAAGTTGAATAAACGCTCAACGACGCAGTCAGGTGCTGGTCCTAGGCTAGACCGTGCTAGAGACGCGAGCCTAGAACACTAACAAAATCACGGCAAGACGGAAACAAGGGAAAAGCACACTCTGGAAAAAAAAATCGCTCTGTTTTTTTTTGCGCTCTCTTTTTTTTTGCGCTCCTCTTTTTTTTGTGAAAAATCACTATAATGGCGAGTGTCTCAAAACTCTTCCTAGGTCAAACTGACAGGATGGGTTTTTTCGGAAATCGGGGCAGCGACGAAAAAAAAGTGCGACCAAAAATCACTATGATGGCGAGTGTCTCAAAAGACTCGAGAACAACCTAAAAATAGGATAGGGAAAAATATTTTCGGTCACCGAAATTTTGGCCTAAAAACTGCCGGGGGGTCTCCAGACTTTTTTTTCCGAGACCTACGCAGGCAAGGAAACACGAATCGGAATTTATATGGATCTCGAAAACAAACCTAATATGAGAAGAACTCGGATTGGTGGTGGATATATGGTGGTGGTATATGGCAGCGGTGGTGGTATATGGTAGCGGTGGTGGTATATGGATCTGATTGGTGGTGGTATATGGATACGGATTGGTGGTGGTATATGGATCTGATTGGTGGTGGTATATGGATACGGATTCAGAGCGGTGGCGGATAAGCAATGGTGGTAGATGGCAAGGCGATGATGATGCAAGCGGCGGCATGACAACTTATGACCAGAACTCGAAACTTTAAAAGACTAGACTCTAAGACCAACAACTTGACACGACGATGCAACCACAAATTCAACAAAGCAAAAACCCTAAAAAGATTATGCAAAGGCTCAGATTGGTTCGGATATGATGAACTAACCCTAAATTCTTTTGTGGCTTTTTCGTGGACTGTAGGTATGAAGAACAAACTTGATCTAATCTACGAAAAACTGTAAAATCTCACCGAGCAACCTGGAAATCTGATACCACTTGATAGAGGCAAAGGCGTCCCGATGTTTCGATGAGATGGTGGCTATCGTTTTTTGTGGGAGTCGACCTTGACGATCCGACCATTTAACGCGGCGAGACGTCGCGCCTTTAGCAATCGCTAAACCAACTTCCGAGGGTTATTGACCATGCCGGAGCACGATCAACCAGACCACGAGGGCCTGTTTCCTGTGAGCAAACGAAGAACAAGCAAGAAACTAAGATTGCAATCTGGATATTGCGAATATAAGAGGAAAGCTTTATTAATGAAGGTGGGGTTCTGTGACGCCTTGGTCTCGTCGTTGAACACAAACGAAGTACGCAAAGTTGCAGCTATGGCGAACTTTTAATCTAAACAAAACCCAAAAACTAAACGACGCCCTAAGGGCTGTATATATGGAGGAAGAGGAGGGAATTTCGTGGCCCTTGAGGGTGGGGTCCGAAACCAACCCTAACTCTTGTTTCCCCACACGTACGGACTCTAAAAATAGCCTATACTTAAGTATTTCGAAATTACATGGGCCTGGCCCAATAATAAGGTGACGACACCTAGAATAGCCTATGGACGAATATTATGAAGTGGCATCTTGTATATTTCGTCCAAGGCTTCATGCACTCCTTATGGTGGCTTCAAAGTTACGAAATCATCACTTGTAACTCCGTCCTTGATCCCCTTGCGCATGCCATCAACTCCATGCGTGTTCTTGATCCAATGTTCATCCTTCTCCAAGCTCGGCCCTTCATTTGTAAGCAAAACAAATGTATCCAATTTAGGCGATATCATATTCTCATGAACATTAGAATCATTACCAAGAAACGAAAGTACCGGTAATTCAATTGGCGTCTTGTGAGCTCTAGTAATTGGTCCGATTATATATGATGAGAACATGGGTGTAACAATGGTATTGATGTCCTCATCATACATGTTCCTTCAACCATGATATCATGCAACTCCCGAATACCGGAGGAATACCTTATGTGCTATCAAACATCACAACGTAACTGGGTGATCATAAAGATGCTCTACAAGTATCTCCAAAGGTGTTTGTTGAGTTGGCATGGATCGAGACTGGGATTTGTCACTCCGAGTATTGGAGAGGTATCTCTGGGCCCTCTCAGTAATACACATCATAATAAGCTTGCAAGCAAATGACTAAGAAGTTAGTTACGAGATGATTTATTACAGAACAAGTAAAGAGACTTGCCGGTAATGAGATTGAACTAGGTATGATGATATCGATGATCGAATCTCGGGCAAGTAACATACCGACAGACAAAGGGAATTACGTATGTTGTCATAACGGTTGGACCGATAAAGATCTTCATAGAATATGTAGGAACCAATATGGGCATCCAGGTTCCGCTATTGGTTATTGACCGTAGAGGTGTCTCGATCATGTCAACATAGTTCTCGAACCCGTAGGTTCGCACGCCTAACGTTCGTTGACGAGTGTTATATGAGTTATATGATTTGGTGACCGAATGTTGTTCGGAGTTCCGGATGAGATCACAGACATGACGAGGAGCTCTGGAATGATCCAGAGGTAAATATTGATATATAGGACGATGATATTCGGACACCGAAAGAGTTTCGAAGTGAACCGGGTAGTCATCGGAATACTGGAGGGGGTTCCGGACACCCCCGGGAGGGTGATGGGCCTATTGGGCCATTAGAGGAGAGCACACCAGCCCACAAGAGCTGGCGCACCCCCCTATGGCAGCCGACCTGGAGGCGAAAGGAAAGGAGGGGGATTCAACCTCCCCTTCCTTCCCTCTCCCCCTTTCCTTTCCCCCTCCCGCATATATGGTAAGGGGCGCGCGGCCATGGCAGGAGCCCAAGTAGGATTCAACCCTACTTGGGGCGCCTCCTGGCTGCTCCCCCCCCCTCTCTCTCTCTCTCTCTATATATATATATATATATATATATATATATATATATATATATATATATATATATATATATGTATATATGTGGGATGGCTGTTATCAGAACCCTTTGTTCACTTGGAGATCCGAACCTCTGAATGGATAAGGTTCTAATTTAACCATTTGTTGAATTTCACCACGTCGGGGAGGAAAGTTGGGCCGAACCTTTTTGGTGTCAGGGGCCGGGAAAGGAAGCCTACTACCTGACTTTGCAGGTGTATTCGGGACAAAGTGACGATGGCCCCTGTTTAAAGCAGCAGGGTGCACTAGTAGCTGTTTTGGGGTAGCCAATGCATCGGCCGATTCTAGCTATTTATCAGAAGTTCCACCCCGCAATGTAATTGGCTGGTAATGTTTTTCTTTTCGAGAGCACACGAAAAGCGTGCCTTACTTTTATAGAAGAGAGCAGAAAACAATGTACAAGAGACCTTGGATGAATACAGGCAAACCCCCAAAGCAAACACCCCAACACACCCCCAAACTACTGCAAGCCTACTCTCTCATAGAACCCAGCGAAACGTCCTTCTCCTAGGCCGGCCACCTTCCACTCCCGCAGCTCTCCAGTGTGGTAGTGTTAAATATGCCATTTTCGTCTAGCAAGCTGTGTGGCGTTGGGCACCGTTTGAGAGTAGCAAGATGGTCCTGTGCGCGCTGGAACGGGGGTGTAAGACTTGCCATATTTAGCCTAGTTGAGTTGACTACGGTCTGCACCGTCCTGTAGTAATGACGTGATGGATGATTAACTCTGAGTTGCAGAGGAAAGAGACCTTGGCATGCATCCGCAAAAGGACAAAGCCACCGTCCAGCTCTTTCTTTTGCATATACTTCGTATCTACCATGTCATGAGCTAGAAACCGCCCAGGCCAAACGACTCCGGCAGTGCACCGAACTTGGACGGCACGATCACAGACGACGACATCTTAAACGCCTTCTCTGCGCTCGTCTTCCTGATGTCGTCCAACTCCAAAATGTCCGCGGCCCAAACATCGTCTCCAGCTTCTTCGACGGTTACTAACGGCGGCGACGCCTTTGTCTACCTCGGCACAACGAAGCTCCGCTGCACCGAGGTGGCCGCCACGTGCATGGTCTCCGCCTCGGCAGGGAGCCTAGGGGCTGCTGCGGCGAGAGCGCCGGCTACTGCCATTCCCGAAACACGGCGGCGAGCCTGAGCTGGTCACACACCTCGGCACCGCACGCCAACGACGACCTGCCCGCGGCCGCCCTCGCCATGACATGCTGCAGGTTCTTAATCAGCCTGGCTCTCGTCGGGGCGGCCGCCACGGCACCGTGCCGTGCGCGCGAAGTTGGTGCCCGTGCCACCTCATCGTAGGCGCACGCCGTGTCCTCGGTGGTGTCGAAGGTGCCCAGCCACAGGCCTACGCGCTGCACCGAGTCCTTGATCTCGGCCACCTCCGGCCAGGCGGCCTCTGCCGGACTCCAAGGAAGCGGCGCCCACGACACACCGTTATCGTGGCGGTGGCTGACTGCACTCCCGCCTCTCTCCTGTGTCAACATGACACCATTGTCCATGCGCGTTTTATAACCTGGAGTTAATTAGCTTAAGCACCTAGCCAGCTAGATTGAATACGTTTACACATACGTACACTGGGAAGTTTCGCTACTCCATACGTACATATATACACCCACACCTCCACTCCACCAAAGAGGATAGAAAGCATCTGGCGCTTGCTAAATTTTCCCTGCCTCGTTGTCTTTTCCCTAGTTCTTTTGCACATGACGCCTTGCCGGGAGCTACTACCCGCCTCGGTCGGATTGCCATGAAATGGACATGCCGGTTCTTGATTAGTTTAGCACTTAAGACCATTCAATCATTAGCGAACATACAAATTCATTATTAGCTCTCTCCCTGTTGCTGTGATGGAAGACGTGCTTGTGGGAGCCATCGTTCATGCTGCCGCTGATGTCGACCTCGTCGGCATTGGAGCAATTGAAAGCAGTGGGCACAATCTTTTTTCTCTGTGTGTCAGGCAGTTTTTGATTTGGGAAGTAAAACCTATCTACTGAATACTAAATCTGTTGTGAGCCGCCGCCCCACGAACAAACAAAGTTCGTCAATCTTCACCCGCTATCGGGCTTTTTGGGTGGAACACCAATGGTCAGCCTGGTGTATGAAGGAGTTGCCGCACTGGTCTTCACTCTTCAGTCGGCGCGTGAATCCAATCACGGGTCGCCCTGCTCTGTCTACGCGACAGCGGAGAGGCGACAAAAAAAGCCCAGGAGACCTACACAGATTCCACGACTCATGAGAGGCGCCTTTTCTGTTTCGTGGGCGAGCATTTGACTTTTGCCACTGTAAAAAGGTTGATTTTTTCTACTGACTTTCCGCCCTAAAAACACTTGGGGGCTTGAAGTTGGTTGTACTGCTGTACTGGTTTATTGGCCCTTTTTTGTATTTGATTGATGTCAAATTTTGACATTAGATTGAATCAACAAAATCCTAATGCATGTCACCGAAAATAATATTGTTGAGAACTATGTTCAGATACAAATACAATGATATATCTTTCATTAACATGCATTTATATTTTATTAGTTAAATATATTGTCAAAGTTTAGCACAAAATACAAAGATGACCAATAAATTAGGAGAGAGGTAGTATAAGTTTAGGTTACTATGCTGATCTTTCTTTCTTGGATTAGCGTCTCGGAGCCTCCACCTTTCATAAATTCGTCAACATATCGAACTGCTCTCATGGAACTCGTGAAACTCCCACACCACCTCGTATGTCGTGTTATTTTCGTCCTTGCTGGTCGGCCACACCCTCGGCTTGTCTGTTTGTGTACATCCCATGTGTTGCCATTTCCCTCACCTTGCGCCTTGCGCATTGCCTCCATTGTCTATCGACATTTTTCACTCCTCGTAAGAAAACACTGAAATGACTGGAAGCTCCTTCGTGGACAAGGTGCTTGGCTGCCCCGACTTGCTTCATCACATCCTCGCCCGGTTAGTATGCACTGACGATTGGTGCTGCGTTGGCGATCATACGTCATGGTGCTCAACCGCCAAGTTGCCTACCTTCCCCGACGAGTTCCGCAAAAGGCTCGCCCCCTCCTGTTAGGTTACGTGGTAGATTTTGAGAATTTGGGTTGGAAGAACTTTAAGTTCATTGTTTGCCTCGGCTATGTTCTAGAAGGTGGCTTGTTGGTCGTAGCATTCAGTAGCCCGGAAACAATTTTCGTTGTTCTCGACACTGTCCACTCTCGGCTTGTCGGGAGAGAGCGAATCCTAGCTACCGGTTACGTCGATCTGAAACCAACGGCAAGCGGAAGTCAGTGTGATTGCACCTTCCGTGCAGGCTATCACGCCTGCTAGCGATAACACGTTTGGGCATTTCACTACCGTGAACGGAGAAATTTCTCTAGTGTTTGTACGACTCAATCCGTGTATGCTTTGTGTACTACCACAAATCACTGGGTTTACCGTGTGGTCTGTTGATGCGGTCGATGGGGGGGGGGGGGGGTGACGGTGTCCTGGACTAGGGGGTACTCACCACGTCATCTCCCGATCAGTTGGATTAGGCTGAGGACCCCCATGGCCGTATACTCATGGGCCAGTCCGGACAGCTGCCGCATACAAGGAAGATTCCACAAGACTTGGCGATCAAGACAAAGACTCCTCCCCACTGGCGTATTCGGCTAGGACTCTTGTTATCCTAGGACTTTGGTGCATTATATAAACCGAGGCCAGGCTAGTCGATAGAAATACACAATCATAATCATAGGCTAGCTTCTAGGGTTTAGCCTCTACGATCTCGTGGTAGATCAACTCTTGTATCCCTATATTCATCAAGATCAATCAAGTAGGAAGTAGGGTATTACCTCGATAGAGAGGGCCCGAACATGGGTAAACATCGTGTCCCCCATCTCCTGTTACCATCAACCTTAGACGCACAGTTCGGGACCCCCTACCCGAGATCCGCCGGTTTTGACACCGACATTGGTGCTTTCATTGAGAGTTCCGCTGTGTGTTCGGCAAAAGGTCGATGGCTCTCCTGCAGATCAACTGCGACTTCGACACCTTCGTCACCAGCTCGACTGGTCACCTTGGTTCGACCAAGGACTGCGCCCTACCTCAGATCGCCATGTTCGGATGAGAACCTTCATCAACATCAACTCCGATCTCTATCAAGATCATGGAGGAATCATCCAGGGAGCCCGGGGGCTCAACGTCAACATTGCCCTTGGGCGACCGTACTATTTTTCTGGACAGCGGACTTGTGTCCGCCGCCACGGCCTCCTCAAGTGTCGTTTTAACGATTGCTTCGGTGGAATTGTTCGGAATTGAGTCTATAACAACCCTGGAAAATTTCGTCGAATTCCGATGGAGGAATCTCTGACAATCCACGATATACCGGAGCCATGTCAAATCTAGACGGGAATCTGGACGAGTTTAGGGCGTGGTGTCCAGATTCTAGCTCGGACATCCTTTGGAAGATCCAACCGTTGATCCGCTGCGGAATTCCTATATCTACCACCCCTCAAAATTTTAGCTCGATCCGACTGTCCGAACTACGGGAACCTTCCGATTAGTGCATCACTTTTCGGATCTGTTTTCTGCGTGAAAACGAATCCGACCCGAGTTCGACTTTTTTATGAACGGGATTTCGGACATCCTTTTTGAAGGAAGTTTTGTATGGGGTATTGTGTTTTGTTCCCGAACACATCCCACTAACTTTAAAATCCTTTGAACATGATCTTCAACATCATGCTGGTGTCAAACCAATCCGGCAATATTGCTCTACGGCTGCCGACCTGCACTAGACACATCGTCACTTTGTTGAGCCGAGGTCAACTTCTTCGGATCATCATCTCGGCAAGCCGAACAAGAGTTCGGCATCGGAAAGGATAAATCATCACCAACATCGCCGCCCCATGGATTACACGGAGCAGGCGCACCGGCATCGCCGCACGGTCACTTCATCAAGCCGGCATTGACCACGTCACGACCCGCATCGGCAGGGCCGCACTATTGCTCCTTCGAGCCGGTGTCCATCACGCCGACCTACTTCGACTCATCGGCTGACATTGAGGCTTCGACATCTCGGCTGGACCGGGGGCTTCGCCATCTCTTCATCAACCTATACTCCAGAGACTTCGACATCAATAGCCGACCAGCTCCGTCATGTTAGCTGGACCGAGGGCTTTGCCTTGGCGAGCCAACCTTTGTGAGCATTGCCATGCCGTCGCTTTATCACCCGACAGGCAATGGATGTGCGGATCGAGTCCCAATTTTGGGAATCACCTTTCTTCGGATTGCTACAATAAATAAACCAGGTGCTATTAATCCTAGTATTTTTTTGCTTGTTTGGGTTCATTTTTCCCAAGGAATTATTACTCTAGTTTGTCCATCATATGTACGCAGGACTATCAAATGGTGGCCGCATTAACGACGATCGCATGGTGGTTCGGTCAGTTTTCGTACATAGTCCGGCGAACGCCGCATCCGGAACTCGGACCGACCTGTGAATTCAGGCTTTGCCACGCCTTTATCGCGTCACGCCGTCGCCCTGCATCGACATTGACTTTGGCGCCAGACCATATTTCTTTTATTACTCACTTTGCATAAATTATTTATTATGCATCAATTTTTATTTTTTAATTTATCATTATTACTATTATCTCCGGTTTGCACTATTTTTTGTGCACAGGAAAATGATCCAGCTGGACTATATCCTTTGGCGTCACCTCGGGATCGGCTTGGGGGATGGAACCTTGTCTCGCATCAAGCTCGGACGGCGTCATCAATACCGAACACATTAACCAGCTAAGTTGCCTTCATGCTCAAAGTTTTAAATTTTTAACTTGTGTTTGGTTCGATCAAGCATTATACTTTTTTGGAAAAAAAGTTGCTTGTAAAAAATTTCCTTGTCCAAACTTTGTTTGTGACGCACAAATTCAAATACCCCGTTTACTTGGGGGCTCCCTTGCTGGTGCTTTTCCTCTTGCATATGATTATACGTGTACGACTTCGTTTCTTGTTCGTGTATTATGCCACACTATGCACCATATTGACCTAAGTGATTTGCAAGCTGGGTTGCCTTGCTCCTGTGTTTACCCCTACGTTCCCGATTGTTCGGCTAGGGAGTAAAGGGAGCACCTCTGCGATTGTCACGATCGGGTCACCCGAGCCGGACCTCAGACTGGGTGAAGCCAAAAGCTAGCGCTCTTACTGTTTTCAATAATGGTCGGCACACAATGGAACTCATGAGTACAAAAAATCTATTGCACAAGTCTCATATTAACAATGAGCACCGAAGAAAGGTATCGGTGGGGGTACTATTTTCTTCAAGATGCTTCTTACACTTTATCGATAATATAGCATAAGTTCCCCGAGCGCTTTATGCATTATGACCTTATGACCTGATTGCCTGGTTATCGGAAACACCGTCGATATTCTCGACATGTGGAATACATAACACTTTTCGGTCCTTGACCGAAGAGGGATAAGCCGACGGTCGGTTAAGACGCGTTTAAAGTTCGGGTGAACATAGATATGATATAAGTACTTCGGTACATACAATCATTCTTTTACCCAAGTAACTTGGGGGCTCTTAAGTTTATTTGAGCCGTTTTATAATAAGTGTTTTTCTTCGTAGTCGTTGCAAAGCTTTTATTATTACTATTTATCATTCCTTTTTTCGACACAAGTGTGCGGTCACTAGCTGAGGAGCCTAATTTCCCTCTCAAAGCCACTAAAGTTTAGTTTGCTAAACTGGCCTAATGAGAAATACTCCGCCTTCGGGATAGGAGGTTGAAGCCGTAGGCTGACCCGCTTGAAGTCTTGAGATAGGATGTGTCATGTTAAAGCACGACAGAAGCACAATTTTTTCTAAGACCAATTTTTCGATTGGCACCAAACAATTGATTTAGTTCGGACGTCGAGTTTTTCCTGACTTTTTTGGTTTTCCAAGCCTGTGGTACTTTTAAACTATTTGTGCGTTTCCAGCATTAGTCTCGCAGTGCAACGCCGGACACCTTTAGGGATTCGGCAAAACATTCTCGGATATTGCTTTATATGCATCGGTTTCGAATTGTGTCTTCGGTCAATAGTTGGGTTGCCCGGCTCCTGTGCTTACCTCCTACGTTCCGCTTTGTTCGGCTAGCTGTGCAAAGGGAGAACCACTGCAATTGTGCTTCCAGTTAGCATGGTCAAGCACCTCAGTGGAGAAAGCCGAAAACTGACTGTCACAATAGACGCAAACTGGTCAGCGATCCGATGACTATGTTAAATGACGGTCCGTTCATAACATTGGCCGAAGTGTTTACGGCTTGACCTCGGATGTCGCCGAACAGTAACCGGGGGCTCATAGCTAGATTCCCCAGTTTAAAGCTCCTATGACTAAGCGAGTTTTAAATCCCGCATACCTGATTGCCTCGTTTCCGCTAACACAACCGCCTTCGGGCACCGAGACGTCGGCTAAGGGTTGCTTTGTTAGTGCGGAAACACCCTGTGTAGTATCTACCAAGGCGTAGAAGCCGACGATGGACCACTTTCAATTGATAATAGGTCACAATGGAGTCAAAATAATGATGTAAAGTACTTGGATACATAGAATCATTACACATAATCTATGATTTTATTTTGGATATCGTTCCTTAATTCGACCACCCGTGCCCACATTAAGGCTCGGGGGCTACTGGGCTTTGCACTCATTATCTATAAATATTAAAGGGGTACATCGATCCCCTGATCTGGTGTTGCCACCCGACCAGTGTCTCGGGGGCTACTGCATTCCTTATTCAATGCAGATAATTCAAAGTGCTCGATGTTGGCTTGAACAAACTATGCGCATACATGTCTTCGGACAATAATAGGTACCATATGGACCTATCCGGCATCAAGCTAGTATATTGCGGCGACTTCTCACGACCCTCTCTTAGGGGCCCGTTCGCCGATCACTATTCTCTAATATATTACACTGCGTTTTTATTCCTATGTATGCTGCCGAGCTAGGAGTTGATCCTCAGGCCGATTTCGCGCATCGACCTGAGTCTCAGGGGCTACTGGGAACAGCGGTTTTATGCTTTCCTTCAGGTGCGTCTCGGGTTTTAGACTGATACACACCTTGAGGGATACTGGCTATATATCTCGGCAGAGGATAAGCTGCACCAGTTAAAAATATTCACAAAAAATCAGCCCGCGGTCGGGGTGGTGCACCACCTCGGAGGCAGCCCGGCATAAAGTTGGGCGCCAGCGGCTAGCTCCATAAAGGGCATTTCCGGCATTAAGCTCGGCTACACCCCTTCAACTTTTTTGTACCAAGATGATCTATGACATCTGGGATATAGTCCGGCGTTGGAGCTCGGATACAGTCCGGCGCTGGAGCTTGGACACGGTCCGGCGTTGGAGCTCGGATATATTTCGGCGTTGGAGCTTGGAAGCAGTACGGCATTGGTGTTCGGCTACAAAGGATACCTCGAATGCAGTCCGGAGTTGGAGCTCGGACGCAAGAGGACACTGCTCCCGGGAACAACTTCAAACCCGAGGCGTGGCATAAAAATAACAAGGCATTGATAAAGGCCAGAAACTTAAAGGGGATCCTCGGATACCCAACGTGTAAACTCTTCGGATGCACTTCGGCGATCGTCAAGATCGAAGATAAGAAGATTTGTTGAACCAGTTTTCAAGACCGACGACCGAAGATGAAGAACAGTTCGGAAGAATAGAGGAGCGTCCCTAACTTGAAGACCGGTTCAGGGGGCTACTGACGGTGTCCTGGACTAGGGGGTACTCACCACATCATCTCCGATCGCTTGGATTGGGCCGAGGACCCCATGGCCATATACTCATGGGCCAGTCCGGACAGCTGCCACATACAAGGAAGATTCCACAAGACTTGGCGATCAAGACAAGGACTCCTCCCCACCGGCGATTCGGGTTAGGACTCTTGTTATCCTAGGCCTCTGGTGCATTATATAAACCGAGGCTGTGCTAGTCGATAGAAATACACAATCATAATCATAGGCTAGCTTCTAGGGTTTAGCCTCTACGATCTCGTGGTAGATCAACTCTTGTAACCCTATATTCATCAAGTTCAATCAAGCAGGAAGTAGGGTATTACCTCGATAGAGAGGGCCCGAACCTGGGTAAACATCGTGTCCCCTATCTCCTGTTACCATCGACCTTAGACGCACAGTTCGGGACCCCCTACCCGAGATCCACCGGTTTTGACACCGACAGGGGGGTCATTCACCCTTAAAGATGTGCCCCCACCCGAAAACCTTGTGCAAAAAAAAATGAAAATGACGGACAGTGTGCTCTTACATGTAAAGGAGCGTCGATATGCTCACAAACTACTATAAATGGAAAGGGTTCTCGTTCTGGAAGAAAGGGTTCCTATTGTATGTGGACTGATGGTTCTCAAAGTGCATAACGGGGTTCCTGCGCAATTTTCCAATGCGGTCGAAGGGGGGTCCCATTCACCCGTAAAGACATGGCCTCCACCCCCAAAGACCGTGTGCACTGTGCATTTTGTTCACAATAAAACATAGATGACTATATATCAGTCTCTCCCTCCACCTCCCACATTGGATATATGCAAAGAAATGGAAGTTCCATGTGATCTTTGAATGCATGTGCGCTTTCTCAACCATTCATGAAACCAAGGATAGAAATGTGATGTCGATTTCTCGTTCCCTATAAGAGGATTGCCACCCCATGTGCACTATGCGACGTTTGGACCAAATTTAAAGATGCTAAGCGACGAGTGGGAGCCTATGGACAGTTTTGCTCTCACATGGAAAGGGGTGTCGATATGCTCATGATCTACTATATATGGAAAGGGTTCTCGTTCATTAAGAAAGGGTTCCTATTGTGTGTGGATTGGTGGTTCTCGTAGTGCATATCGGACGTTCCCGCGTGATCTGTCGATGCGGTCAAAGGGGGGTCCCATTCACACGTAAAGATGTGGCCTCCACACCAAAGACCGTGTGCACTATGCATTTTGTTCACCAAAAAGATAGATGAGTATCTATTAGTCTCTCCCTCCACCTCCCAACATCAGATATAATGCAAAAAATGGAAGTTCCATGTGATGTGTGAATGCATTTGTGCTTTGTCAACCATTCGTGAAGTAAGAGCAGTCGATGTGCTCACTGCCTAAATTATACGGAGCTTCCGTGTGTGATCCCCATCCCCCATGCCTTATGCGATGTTCTATCAAAAAATTGAAGGCGAAGCTCGATTGCTCTCATGTGGAAAGGTTCGTCTATATGCTCATGGTCGACTATATATGGAAAGGGGTCCCGTTCCTTAAGAAATGGTTCATATTGTACGTGTGTGGGTGGTTCTCGCAATGCATAACAAAGGTTCCCGTGTGGTTTTCGATGCGTTCTTTGGGGGGGGGGGGGCTCGTTCATCCGTAAGGATGTGCCCCTACCCGAAAACCGTGTGTCAAAAAATAAAAAATTATGGTCGGTTTTTCTCTCACATGGAAAGGGGCGTCGATATGCTCACGATATATTATTTATGGAAAGGGTTCTTGTTCATTAAGAAAGGGTTCTTATTGTATGTGGATTGGTGGTTCTTGTAGTGCATATCAGAGGTTCCCACATGATCTGTTGATGCTGTCGAAGGGGGGGGGGTCCCGTTCACCCGTAAAGATGTGGCCTCCACCCCAAAGACCGTGTGCGATAGATGAGTATCTATTAGTTTCTCCCTCCACCTCCCCCATCGGATATAATGCAAAAAATGGAAGTTACATGAGATATGTGAATGCATGTGTGCTTTGCGAACCATTCGTGAAGTAAGAGCAGTCGATGTGCTCACGGCCTAAATTATATGGAGCTTCCTCGTGTGGCCCCATCCCTCATGCCTTATGCGATGTTCTATCAAAAAATTGAAGATGAAGGTCGATTGCTCTCAATTGGAAAAGGTCGTCCATATGCTCACGCTCGACTATATATGGAAAGGGTTCCCGTTCCTTAAGAAATGGTTCATATTGTACGTGTGTGGGTGTTTCTTGCAGTGCATAACAAAGGTTCCTGTGTGGTTCGTCGGTGCGGTCTTGGGGGGAGGCTCGTTCATCCATAAAGATGTGCCCCCATCCGAAAACCGTGTGTCAAAAAATGAAAATTTATGGTCGGTTTTGCTCTCACATGGAAAGGGGCGTCGATATGCCCACATTATACTATATATGGAAAGGGTTCTTGTCCTTAAGAAAGGGTTCCTATTATATGTGGATTGGTGGTTCTCGTTGTGCATATCGGAGGTTCCTGAATGATCTATCGATGCGGTCGAAGGAGGGTCCTGTTCACCCGTAAAGATGTGGCCTCCACCCCAAAGACCGTGTGCACTGTGCATTTTGTTCACCAAAAAGATAGATGAGTATCTATTAGTCTCTCCCTCCACCTTCCACATTAGATATAATGCAAAAAAAAAGTTCCATGTGATGTGTGAATGCATGCTTGCTTTGTCAACTGTTCGTGAAGTAAGAGCAATCAATGTGCTCACGGTCTACATTATACATATACAGAGCTTTCGCGTGTGCCCCCAACCACCATGCCTTATGCGACGTTGTATCAAAAAATTGAAAACGAAGGTAGATTGCTCTCATGTAGAAAGGTCATCTATATGCTCACTTTCGACTATATATGGAAAGAGTTCTCGTTCCTTAAGAAGGGGTTCATATTGTACGTTTGTGGGTGGTTCTCGCAGTGCATAACAAAGGTTCCCGCGTGGTTTATCGATGCGGTCGAGGGGGGGGGGGGGGGGCTCGTTCACCCATAAAGATGTGCCCCTACCCGAAAACCATGTGTCAAAAATGAAAAATAATGGTCGGTTTGCTCTCACATGGAAAGGGGCGTCGATATGTTCATGATCTACTATATATGAAAAGGATTCCTGTTCATTAAGAAATGGTTCCTATTGTATGTGGATTGGTGGTTCTCGCAGTGCAAATTGGAGGTTCCCGTGTGATCTGTCGATGTAGTCGAAGGGGGTCCCGTTCACCCGTAAAGATGTGGCCTCCAAGAGAACTTGCTTAACACAATTGCATTTCTTTTTCACGCACCAGGAGAACTTGCTCTGGAGCCCCTTTCATGGGCAAAGCAAGATGGTGACGGGTATGGCGGCGGCGATGGCGAGGGGCCGAGGGCGAAGCGGCGAAAGAGGGGGAAGAAATGGGACTGTGTCTCCAATGGGCGGGCCAGGAAAGGACAAGGGTGCGCGTCCTGCCCATCCATGCGGTTTCCGTTTGGCCACAAACATGGCCCAAACTTGGACCAGGGATGGGTCGAAAGCGGACCGAAAACAGACAATTGTCCGTTTGCACCGGTGCATTGGGCAGCGGTTTTTGTCCGTTTACGCTCGAACGGACGCGGACGGAAGATTTGGGGTAGTGCGTTGGACTTGACCCAACCACACTAGCCATGCATGGCTCACACTACCCAAAACGGGGCCATGGTGGATGAGCTTTAGTGTGCCGAAAGTGGATAGGAGCACTCCGTGACACAGCAGACTAAAATCCCACCCATCCAGTCGACTCGGGATCATCACCTCCTATATTAGGCCACTGTATTTGCTACATTTCTTTGCTCGTATCTAACTCGTTCTTGTTCATACGCACACCCGTTCAACCACAAGTCAACAACCAGCGACCTAAAAATGCAATGAATGCACGCGCTTCTCTCTTCTCTTCTGCCCACCAACCCTCCTTCCCCACGACGCCAGTTCTTCCTCATCAATCCACTTTAGCACCTTCTCCAGTTTGCAGCTCCACTTATTCGCCATGTTCCAAGCGTGGAACAAAGCCAAGAAGAACTACAAAAGACTATCTTGCGGCGTCTTGCACTGCCACGGCCAGTGACACCACGTCGGCCCTGCACCTCGACACCAATGCCATGCTTTTCGGCGGCCAGCGAAAACGTGTGGGAAGAAAAAACAGTAAGAAGACTATGCAATCCCTTACCACTAAATCGAAGTACCTGTCTGAGGCTTCGAGTTTACCGCATCCTACATGACACACCACCCCCGGCTGCCAACACCATGTCATGTGTTCCCGCACCAAGTTCCGGTAGCTCTCTGTCACCTCGTAGTAGCAGACACGAGTTCCCGGGAAAGGCTCGCAGGAGAGGTCGGGCATCCATCTCTCTCTCTCTCTCTCTCTCTCTCTCTCTCTCTCTCTCTCTCTCCCTCCCTCCCTCCCTCTCTCTCTCTCTCTCTCTCATGTTAGTTTTCTTAACGAGTCCTAACGATGCCACTGTTCTTCCCCAGCAGCTCAGACGTTCCCAAAGAACGGGCTAAGATGCAGAAATACACCTCGCTCCAATAGAAAAGAATCACCAGGTCCAGTCTCACCAATGTATACTCGTCGGAGTTCTTCGTGCCAGGAGTTCACCAGCTGTGTTGGCACCCGAGGGTCGTGGTTTGCCATGAACTGCTGACGGAACTCCTTCCTTGCAGCAAGGCATAGCTATACTCCCTCGACACGGCGCTAGACCGGAGAAGGGCCTTCAAGCCATCAAGACGGAGAGGTACCCGCTCTAGAAGCTCGCTTAGGCGAAGGACTTTAGTCATGCCTTGCTGCTTCATGGATTCCTCGCCATCATTTGTAGTGTGTGGCGTGATGGCGGTCATGTCTGCTTCGCAAGGGTGCATGCGCGTGTGTGGCGAAAGAGAAGGGTGTAGTGCTTACATCTTACTGCTGACTGCAAAATGGTGGGCTTTGACTCTCCGCGCTGCATGTCTAGAAATGGCATGGTGAGGAGCTAAAAAATCTGGTCTGTTGCGAGCAGGAGGCGCCTGCAGCAGGCGGCCCAAGGGGCATGAGCGCGAGCAGCGCATTTGGCACCTTTTGACTTGAAGCATCACGTGAATGCAGCCGCACGCATAGGGGCTCACCTGTTTGGCCGTATGCACGTTAAATGAAACATGCATCACCCCGAACTCTGTACGCGCCCATGGAGGTACGACCAGAGGGCGTTCTTCAGGATCGTGTTCGCAGAGTATTACTCGACGTGTTTTCTAGTCGATAAAACGCCATGCACGGCATGGGGAGCATTACTAGTGAGGTCTGTGAGGAGCAGCGCTACGTGTTGACACCTGAACTTACTATTGGAGCACTCCTATTCAGCCGGCTGCACCTACATGGTTATCTCTCACGTAGCTCTAACTACCCACCTAGTCTCATTGCATGTACTAGTGTAGTGGAGCCTGTTGCGGCATTAGTTGGAGTGGTGACCGCACCTGCGTGTGCATTGGCAAGTATATATGTACACACTTGATTGATCAATACATGTGAATTCAATCATTGCTGTGGTTCTCGCCTTACACTTGCTAATAATACAACACAAAACAAAAAAACGTAGCTAGCCAAATCTTGCGTGAAGATGGTTGTACAGAGAACGCGGGCATGGTCGACGGGCTAGTGTGCACCGTTTTACTTTTTTTGTATTCCTTTCCGTTCTTCTTCACATCGTCTATTGTGATGATTCGGCTCGAACCTCGGCCCACAGATAAAAGCCCAGGCGGGCAAACACTTGAATTTGCTAGAACATGCTAGCACGCAACAGTGCGCCCACAAAGATTAAACGGGGTGGCGCCCACAACACTAAAACATCCAAGAAAAAAAAACTATGAGAAGGTTCAAACCTTTGGTGAACAGTTTAACGAAATCATTCTGGAACCGTTCCGAGCCGCATGCAGTGTGGGTCCCCTGTCTGCCGCCCTGCGTCGCGCCAGCTAGTGCTGCTCACTACTATGCTAGTGCAACCTGCGTGGTCCACATTACTCTATAAGAGGAAATAAGCAACAATTCACTTATAAAACCAAAATACAAAAAAGGTAAGAGGATGGAGCGGATCCCAACGCGAGTGTGCGCTCGTGATTGCAGCCACTCGAGCGAAGTTTCATGGCTTTGCTTTTCCATATATATGCACATTTGGGCTATTCTGTTACGCGTAACAGAATATTATTTTGTTACCCTATTTGAACTGATGAATTCAAGCGGTTGAACTGATGAAATTCGAGCGGTTGAACTGATGAAATTCGAGCGGTTGAACTGATGCTTTCTGTTCCTGTTAAAAAATGTCTTCTTTAGTTCAAATTTTTTTGCAATTTTTTTGTCGAAACGGGGCGTGTAATATATCGTTGGAAAGCTCTGGACATCCGCATTACAATCTTATAATTTCTTTTTGCAAAAAATTATGATTTAAGAACAGTTTTGAAAATACCTTTTTTTCAAAACCGAAAATGCGAATCGTATTTTTGACTTAATTTTCAAACGGTTTGTCAGAATTGAGCAAATGAGATGGCGTTGGAAAGCTTGTAAGAATCCGCATCTTCCATATATCTACTATATTTTCAAATTCTATATGATTTAAAAGTAATTTGAAAAACGGTGAAATTCTGGGCGAAATGTTTTTTCACTGTTTTTTGCAAACGGTTTGTCGGATTGACGCAAATGATACGGTGTTGGAAAGCTATGGAAAATGCGCAACTTTCGCGTATAGAAAGTTTTTTCTAATTCCTTACAGTTTAAATATGAATTCAAATACGGTTAAAATTGGTTTTAAACATGATTTTTTTAAAAAGTTTGTCGAAATGGGGCAAATAATATACCGTTGGATAGCTATCAAAAATGCGAAGCTTAGTCATGTTGAACGTTTTCTCTACTTCGAAACCGTTTAAAAGTAATTTTGAATAAGGTGAAACCTATTGTGTTGTTTTTTCGTGTCTAAAAAACAGAGTACTCGTACTGATTCACAGAGTAGTTTTGAATGGTTCCAAAAAAAGAATACTTTGAACGGATGTCTTTATGATTTTGTACTTGCTCCCATCTTTTAACAGTAATTTTGAAATACGGTGAGACTCATCGTGCTGTTTTTTTATCCGAAAAAAAGAGTACTCGTACTGATCTATGTGTGTGTTTGTACTGAGGTATTTTTCAGAGTAATTTTGAATGGTTCCGAGAAAAGAGTACTTGCACTGATGTTCGTATGGTTTTGTACTGAGCATGTTTTAACATACTGGACTTCACTCTGTTTTTTGGGTATCATAGTCCCCGAACTTGCATGGTTTATATCGTTGAACTGAATGATATTTTTTCAAAAGGAAATAATTTCGTGTGTTTGTTTTTTTAACTCAATTTTCTTGCAAGATGTTTTGGAGTTCTCTTGTTTTGCGACTTGAGCTTTTACCATTTGATTTTTCATTGGGTTTCATTTTGTTTGAGCTTTTTTCTCAAACTTATCTGGGACGTCGTGTTGAACATACAACTTTTTTAATTGTGAACTTGCTGTGTTTTTGCAATGCCAATATTTAGGAGAGCAGGGCGAGGACAAAGGAAATAATTTCGTGTGTTTGTTTTTTAACTCAATCTTTCTTGCAAGATGTTTTTGGACTTCTCTTGTTTTGCAACTTGAACTTTTACCATTTGAGTTTTCATTGGGTTTCATTTTGTTTGAGCTTTTTTCTCAAAATTATCTGGGACATCGTGTTGAACTTACAACTTTTTTAATTGTGAACTTGTTGTGTTTTTGCAATGCCAATATTGAGGAGAGCAGGGCGAGGACAATGATAGAAGGAAGCTGCGTGTGGTGATCGTGGAAGCACTACAGGGCTGAGCCACAACGGTGGTTGATGGCAAGGCGGCACGACCACGACATGCGCGGAGAGGCATGGCGACGGTGGGCGACATAATCGACATGGCACTTGAGATGCGCTACTGGATCGACCTCCTTGTCCCATCCGGACGGATCAGTTGCAAATCTTGGACGCTTTTCTTGGGCGCCAACTCTTGGACGTCAACGTCACAGAATACCAAAACCTAACCATCTTTTATTTTTCAAACTAATCATTGTTTTTAATTTGTACTGATCAATATTTTTGATTCAAACCATTTTTTTATTCTTGCATGCACATCAAGCTGTCATGTACTTATACCTTCTTTGAAGAAGCAATCATCTCATCATATATAGAAATTTTTTCACACATATAATACATGTACATGAATAACATATACATGGTCAGATCGGTACCTAGCAGCAATAGCAGTGGTTACCAACACACATACACATGAACCGACAACGAACTTGCACATGGCCTGACAAACAAAAGGCACACAAACTGACAAAAAACATAGTACACATTAACGGATAATCCCCATGACTAATGGTAGAACTTTGTTGTACCCAGGTTCAGCTATTTACCGAAAGTAGAACTTCTCAGTTTTATTAAATCGAACTGATGTTTAAATGTTCACCATTTTTAGCCTATGATTAGAATACCGAGATCACCATATATCTTTGAAGGTCCCGGCAAGACAGAGTTACAAACAAATTCTAAACACCATATATCTTTGAAGGTCCCATCAGTACAGAGTTACAAAACAAATTATTTGTCCCATGACAACGTAAGAGTCACGACCAGCAATCACAAACAACACTAGCTCGACCGTGGGCATGTGTGTGCGGCAAGGGGAGGAGATACTCCGATGCTAGATGTGTAGAGACAACAAGCTCATCATGCGTAGAAGACGATGGACGACTCGCGTAGTAGGCCTTGAACTGCTCGCCTGAAGGCTATGGATCATGCAAAATCCTGACCAAAAGATCACATTATTTTCACCGAACTAATCTCTTGAACTTGCTCCACGACAATCTTTGAACCTCCTACAAGAAAACCCATTATTTTAATGTTCATACGACAATCTTTGAACCTCCTACACACGCAAGTTCTAGTAGGCAACATGGATTATTTTGTTGAATCCATTGAACTAAAGGGAGCTCCTTCAACCTGTAAGATGAACGGAAAAAAAGAAAATGAAATTTGTTAAGGCTCTAAATGACCATAATAATCATGTAAAACATGTAAAAATAACGACAAGTTCATGCACAGTAACATTAGAAGTACACAAAAGAAACCTAATAGAAGTTCTGTACTTTGAAATACTTCATTTTAGTTCCCAAATACTTCATTTGTTTCAAAATATGAACTTCTATATTTATCTTCTTAGAACTTATTATGTTTTCCCTGCAAATTACATGGGTGAGAGCATGGTGCTCTAATTCAATTGCATATATCTAAAACTCCACAAGTTTAATTCGAACTTATGCATAACAGTATGAGTGCAGAATACTTGTAAGCATAAGAAAAAGACATAGAGTGCACATATAATTTTCAAGATTTCCTTGATGTTCTGCATATTAAAGTTGATTTACTGAAAAAAAATGCAATTTTTGAACTGAAAATCAAGTAAAGGCTGAACTCATATAAATTTCAAGGTCAAAAGAACCTCCACATCCATCAAACTTCATATCCTGTAGTTCAACTTCTGTGAAAATAGAACTTGTGGTATCCCTCATAAATCAACAAGAAAACCTGCAGAAAAATGTACATGTTCTCATTGGCATATCAACAAGCACCTTCAGAGAACAGAGTGTCATATGCCCGTATCTACAGAGAAGGCATCCGTCCATGGCAGAGAAAGCATTGTTCAGAGAAAGATCAATGACACAGCAAGCATACGACCCTGATTCTTCTTAAATTTATCACCCTCTCATCGAGCTCAAGTTGTACTGCACCTCACTCGGATGTGGCCCGCGGACTACTATTGGTTTGCGTGTTGGACTTGAGTCTCTTTAAAATTTTGAAAATGGTACAAGCAATACAAACAGTCAATATGAGCAGAAATCTCTAGATGAATAAGAACAGAGCATCAGAAGATTCATCAAATTCATACCAAAAACGCTGGATCAGGGGGCGGAGCATGGGGTGGCCTACACGCGACTCTTTTTTGAGTGACCGGCGGCGGGGCAAGAAGTTGGACGGATGGCATGCAGATCTTCCAGTTGATTAGCCCTAGCAACCACATTGGCAGCTGCATGAACATCGCCAACTGAACGGGCTTTGGTGGTGGTGACGAACGGCCTGGTGACTGAGTTTGAACGGACTGTGGGCTTAAGCGGTAGGGGATGACGCCAGAGCGACAATAGTGATGCGTGGTGGATTGGGAAGGCGGGGAGGAATGCGGTCAACAGTGACGCACGGCGGCGAGGTTGCCGGCGCCTGCACGCTTTGTTCTCGGGGAGGAGCAAGGATGAGTTGCGAGACGGCTTGCCGGCGTTGAGCGGGAGGCGAGCTAGACAACGATGGGGGTCGGGGAGGAGTTGGGGACGAGGTGGCAGCTTGATCTAGTAGACACGGGGGTGGGGCGGTGACCGGAGCCGGGGAAGATAGGAGCAGGGCGGCGGCCAAAGCCGGGGGAGACGCGAGCGCGGCGGCGGCCAGAGCCGGGGGAAATGCGAGCGCGGCGACGGCCGGAGCCAGGGAGACGGGAGCGAGGCGACGGCCGAGCTGGGAGCCAAAGCGGCGGGCGCTGGGAGGAGCCGGGTGGCGGCCTTGGGAGGGAGCAGGCGGCGGCTACTGGGAAGGATCCGGCGGTAGCACTGGGAGGATCCGGCGGTGGCGCACTTGGGAGGGAGCAGGCGGCGGGCTGGGAGGAGGCCAAGCATGAGTGGGCTGGGGTGGGAGGGGGTGGACGCAGGCGGAGGAAGGAGGCCGGGGATGGGGGCGCAGAGTAGATCGGGCCCTATAGGGCGCTGGAGTAACAGAATATTATTCTGTTACGGGTAACAAAATAGCCCTGTCCTATATATATATATGTGTGTGTGTGGGGGGGGGGGGTGGGGGGGCACCACACAAGACCACGACAATCTCTTAGCCGTGTGTGGCGCCCCCCTCCACAGTTTCGTCCCTCGGTCATATTTTCGTAGTGCTTAGGCGAAGCCCTGCGTAGATAGCATCACCATCATCGTCACCGCCCCGTGGTGCTGCATGAACTCATCCACTACTTCGCCCGTCTTGTTGGATCAAGAAGACGAGGACGTCACCGAGCTAAACGTGTGCTGAATGCGAAGGTGTTGTACGTTCGGTATTCGATCGGTTGAATCGTGAAGAAGTTCGACTACATCAACCGCGTTGTTAAATGCTTCCTCTTACGGTCTACAAGGGTACGTATACACACTCTCCCTTCTCGTTGCTGTGCATCTCCATGGATAGGTCTTGCGTGTGCGTATAATTTTTTTATTTTCCATGCAACGTTTCCCAACAATGACATCCGAGCCAGGTCTATGCGTAGATGATATGCATGAGTAGAACACAAAGAGTTGTGGGCGGTGATAGTTATACTGCTTACCATCAACGTCTTATTTTGATTCGGCGGTATTGCGGGATGAAGCGGCTAGGACCAACCTTACATGTCCATGCACATGAGACCGGTTCCACCGACTGACATGTAACTTGTTTTGCATAAAGGTGGCTGGCGGGTGTTTTTTTATCCTACTTTAGTATAATCAAATTTGATTACGGCCGGTCCTTGAAGAAGGTTAAAACACCAAACTTGATAATCACCGTTGTTGTTTTTGCATAGGTAAGAACGGTTCTTGCTAGAAGCCCGTAGCAGCCACGTAAAACTTGCAACAACAAAGTATAGGACGTCTAACTTGCTTTTGCAGGGCATGTTGTGATGTGATATGGTCAAGATATGATGTGATATATGTTGATGTATGAGATTATCATGTTTTGTAATATCGACGATCGACAGGAGCCTTAGGGTTGTCTCTTTATTGTATGAAATGCAAACACCATGTAATTGTTTTACTTTATCGCTATCTTTAGCAATAGTTGTTGAAGAAATAGTTGACGAGACGACCCCAACGCAACGATGGAGATCAAGGTGTCGAGCCGGTGATGATGGAGATCATGACGATGCTTTGGAGATGGAGATCAAAAGCACAAGATGATGATGGCCATATCATGTCACATATTTTGATTGCATGTGATGTTTATCCTTTATGCATGTTATTTTTCTTAGAACGACGGTAGCATTATAATATGATCCCGCCACTAAATTTCAAGGTAAATTTGTTCTCCCCGAGTATGCACCGTTGCAAAGTTTGTTGTTTTGAAGCACCTCATGATGATCGGGTGTGATAGACTCTATGTTCACATACAACAGGTGTAAGACAGTTTTACACATGCAGAATACTTGAGTTAAACTTGATGAGCCTAGCATGTATAGACATGGTCTCTAACATCAAGACCGAAGGTCGAACATGAGTCATATAGTAGATATGACCAACATAGAGATGTTCACCATTGATGACTACCCCATCTCACGGTGATGATCGGACATGGGTTAGTTGATTTGGATCATGTATCACTTAGATAACTTGAGGGATGTTTATTTAAGTGGGAGTTCATTAGTAATTTGATTAGTTGAACTACTCTTAATAGTTTTGCATATCTATGTTGTAGATCAATGGCCAGAGCTACCATTCCCCTAAATTTTAATGTGTTCCTAGAGAAAGCTAAGTTGAAATATGATGGTAGCAACTGCACGGACTGGGTCCGTAACTTGAGGACTATCCTCATTGCTGCACAGAAGAATTATGCCCTTGATGCACCGCTAGGTGACAGACCTGCTACAGGAGCTACTGCAGATGTTATGAACATCTGGCAGGCTCGATCTGATGACTACTCTATAGTTCAGTGTGCCATGCTTTACGTCTTAGAACCGGGACTTCAAAGACGTTTTGAACGTCATGGAGCATATGGGATGTTCCAAGAGGTTAAGTTAATATTTCAAGCAAATGCCCGGGTTGAGAGATATGAAGTCTCCAACAAATTCTATAGCTGCAAGATGGAGGAGAATAGTTATATCAGTGAACACATACTCGAAATGTTTGGGTATCATAACCACTTGACTCAGCTGGGAGTTGATCTTCCAGTTGACACTACAAAAAAAAAAAGACACATACGTGACATTTTGGGCCGAACGAATTTTTTTCTGTCATGCTTATGACACTTATATGACGATAATTGTGACAAAACCCGGTATCATCATAGATGTGGTGGGCTCCTACTTCTATGACAAAAAATCATGACAGAAAATTGGCTTTTCGTCCTGGGCGGGCCGGAGACGCAGCTGCATGAAATTCTTTGGGCCGTCCATGATGGGAATAACGGTGGTAGAAGTGAGGGCGAGGAATATATCGGGGAGTTTCCGGTTACAGTGGGTGGTCGGGGCCGAGCGATGCGCGTTTCTCTCGTACATGTACGCGCGTGGGTGCGAGGCATTGGGCTCTAACTAAACCCGAGCGATTGCACTACAGGCTACGCGTTACTGAACCCAAGCGATTGATCGATCTGGCTGTTAACTGAACCCGATCGAGCGATTCCTTCGCTACTGCTGCTAACTGAAGTTGATCGATCCTGCGACCTCTTGATGAACAGTGAGCGTTGTTGGGAGTTGGATGAACAGTTCCCGGTGGGGCTGGATGAACAGGACCCCGTGGTAGTAGAGGCCGTTGCCATTGGATGAACATGACCCTGATCGAGCCGGTTGGGGTGGATGAACAAGACCCCGTGGAGGGCTGGATGAACAGCAGCTGGTAGAGGGCTAGTTGAACAGTAGCCGGTGGAGGGCTGGATGAACAGTATCCTGTGGAGGGGTGGTTGAACAGGCCGCCGTGGATAGGGCTGGTTGAACAGTAGCCGATGGAGGCTGGATGAACAGGACCTCGTGGTGAATAGTAGCTGGTGGAGGCTGGAGGAAGTCGACGGTGGATGAACAGTAGCAGGTGGAGGCTGGAGGATGTCGACGGTGGATGAACAGCAGCCCCGTGGAGGCTGGAGCGAGGCAGTAGACGGTGTATGAACAGTGGCCCGTGGAGTCCCGTTTTGCGGTACGCCGCACCCATCTCGATGAACAGGACCCCCGTTTCGACCGTAGGCGCTCCAACACAAGTTTGTTACCTCCATTTTGCGGTATGACACACCCTCCCGATCAACAAAGACTCTGCTTCGATCAGAGGGAGCTCAAACACAAGTCTGCTTCCTTCGCTTTTACTTGCAGACGCTGACCCTTCCCGATGAACAGGACCCCGTTTTGACCGTACGCGGTCGAACACAAGGCCGTTTTCCTCCGTTTTGCGGTATGCCAGACCCCGTTCCGGCTGTTCCGTCCAAGCCAGTGGGCTCCCATTATACACGACCCATTCCGACCCAGTCTGTTGCCTCCCGATGAACAGGACACGTTCCTACCCAGTCACTTGGCTCCCGGTGAACACGATGTTGTTTCCTCTGTTCCGACCCAGCCGGTTGGCTGCCGATGAACAGGACACCGTTGCTGCCCTCCGCTGCCTCTCCATGTACATGAGCCCTGGCCGTACGTATGCGTGAGTAGGTGTTCGAGACCCTACCCGTATGCACGTACGTGGCTGTATTTACTTTCTTGCACCCTGGCTGTACGTACGTGTACATGTTACGTTCGCGCCTCTACTACAACATGTGCCCTTCCTTACTCAGCCATGGTTCATCGCTCCAGCCTGCAGACAGACCGATCGACTAGTATGTACGTACACGTTCGCGGCCAGAATGACAATGGTACATACGCTCGACTGTGTGGGTCCCGACCGCTGTGGAGGATAAGGAGGCACTTCCTTGTGTGCGAAGATGTAGCTGGTGGGTCCCAGCAGTCAGGGGAAAATGTTTTTTCATGAAATATGGTGGCCCGTCCGATGGGTCCCTACTGTCAGGTGGAGGAATCATTATTTTCCGCGTAAGAAGGAGGCACTTCCTTGCTACGGCCGTGGACCCAGGTGTCAGCCTCTCCACGTACAGTACTCTTCCGATGGGAGTTGTTCCTTGACCACATTGACCACGCCGCACCGAGAGCACCAAGGCAGTGGATGGCGGCGAGGCCTAGGAAGGAGACGACGTGGAGCCGGGGAAGACGCGGCAGTGGATGCCCACGCGGAGAGGAGTACGAGGGTTCAATGGTTCGTTTGCGGTGTGAGGCTGCCGTTGCCGCAGAATAACAGGGGGTGTGGGTGAGTAGAGGGATGGCTTGGCCAGTGGTGGGAGTAGTAGGGGACGGTGAGGCCTCCACGACAGCACAACCGGCCATGGGAGGCAGGAGCAGGCGGCATGACCGGCGTTGGTTTGGGCGGCTGGATAAAGAAGACCAGAGGTTGAAGAAGCACTACTATCATTGGATGGACATCGTACGGTCACTGGAGCTAGAATCGTTCATATTGACTAAGTTGACAAAGCCCTCCATCCGCGTGAACTTAGTAGGCCCACAAGTCAGCCTCCCACTATGGCGGATCCCAGCTAGCAGGGGGAGTATTCATTTTTTGTGCGTAATAAGGAGGCACTTCCTTGTGTGCGAAGATATAGCTGGTGGGTCTGAGCTGTCAGAGGGGGAACGTTTTTTCGTGAAATACAGAGGCCTTTCCGATGGGTCCCACCGCCGTGGAGGAATCATTATTTTGGCGCGTAATAAGGAGGCATTTCCTTGCGTGCGTCCATGGACCCGGTATCGGCCTCTCCACGTCTGATCCACTTCGATGGATGTCATTCGTTGACCACGTTGACCACGCCACACGGAGCACCGTGGCGGTGGACGACGGCGAGGCCTAGGAAGGAACGACACGGAGCCGTGGAAGACTCGGCGGTTGTTTCCACGCGAGGGGAGTCACTACAAAAAATACACTTCGCGTGATGATATGTGTTTGTCACGTTGAGTCACATTTTACATCAAGCATGTACATCCATGACGATTTTATGACAGAATCAAGATAGTCATACCTGTGTTGTCGTAGAAGTGTACCATGACATTACCAAAATTATCATCACGGAAGTGTCCACTTCCATGACGATATATCGCGCGTCATAGAAGTGCTTTCGTCAAGGGTGACCGACACGTGGCATCCACCGTAATGGGTCGCCGTTAAGCTATCGGGTTCCGGTTTGGATCCGATAACCCGTTCACAGCCCGGACCAATGGGGATTTTCCACGTGGAAAATTATCATTGGCTGGAGGAAACACGTGTCGGCTCACCATTGGGACAGATGTCATCCACTCATTGGACAGAATGCGCCAATGATACGTCGACACGTGGCATGACCTAACAGAGGCCCATTCCTGTGAAAAGGCCGGCCCGTTTGACTTGGTCAAAAGATAGCGGGCCGGCCCAAGGAAAGCCTGTTAATGGCATGTTCGCACATAGCCCATTTACAGCCCGCTAACCCAGGGCCCATTACGACCTATCCGAATTAGGCCCGGTAGCGTCATCTGGGCCATCCAATATGATTCCAGCCCGTTGTAACTTCCGGCCCATGTCTGGCCCATGACGTCTTTCGGCCCATATGAGGCACTTTGTAACTCTTGGCCCATTAACGACCCATGGTGAAACTGCCCCGTAATGAACAGTAAATTGCTTTGTACCCATTAACGGCCCATTATTCCATTGGGCCGTTTCAATCCCATGTTATCTTTCGGCCTTCTCAGGGCCCATTTATTCTTGGGCTCATTTCCAGCATCCGGTTACTTATGGCATGTTACTAGCCTTTTCTGATTGTGGGCCAAATTCAGCCCGTGGTTATAGTCGGCCCGTTTGTGGCCCATTAATCCGTTGGGCCGTTTTCATAGCGTCATCAAATACGATCGATTAACGACGACCCGTTATGGTCGGCCCATGAACGGATGATTCCAACTCTAGCCCGTTTAAGGCCCATAATGCGGTCCGTTATTGGCCCATGTTTGGCCAATCGATCATACGACCCGTAGAAGGCCCATTGATGCTACTCCACGTAGAAGGCCCATTGTTTTTACGGCCCGTAGGAGGCCCAGGGTCACTATAGTAAATATGTAGCCCATGGTTACTGTGACCTAGTTTTAAAAATAGGTTATTGCGGCCACTAGCAAACCACGGGAAAAAGAACTGCACTGACTACAAGCAAACAAATAAACAAGACAACAAGGAAATAAATAAGCAAGCAACTTATGCTAGGCTATCACGACTATTACACATATTACATCCACTTTGGGCATCAAAGTTCGCCACCAAAGGCAAATATAGGGAACAAAGCAAAGATATCACATACATTGGTTGTCAAAGTTGGCGACCAAGGTGCAAATAAATGCATGACAAAACAAGTCCAGAATCTGAAACCACTTCGTAAGAGCTCAAGAAACAATATCACGGTACCCATAATGCTCGCAAGATGCTTAGGAAGCTTATTAACTTTCTCTTGTTTGGCGCTTAAATCCTCCAGTAACTTCTTTGTTGCACAAGAAAGTATGCATCCGAATTATGCAGGACTTCCTCGATCCTTGACTTCTTGCCGCAAAGACAAATGATCGATGCCTTTCAGCTTGTAGCTGAGACTGAAGAAGCCGAACTGATTCAGGCAGCGAGTTCGAAGAGCTTGTGCTAGAGGTATTGGCCAGTAACTCGAACATTACATCAACACAGGACTGTGGGGTTTTCTCACTGTCTACAAGATCATTTTTATCACCTTTCTTGGAGACTAACAGGGTTGTCTCACTATCTTGAACCTTATCTTCATTACTTTCTCTAGCATTGCATAGTGGGGTGCTCTTCTCCAATATTTTGTTCGCATACTACAAGAGAAACAAGCAGACACATCACAGGTTTAGCATGTAGTATACGAAACTCATTTTGGTAAATCGGTTCAGTAGTAAGGTGGACAGGATAACATCATGAAATAAACATATATCTATGTACTATGGTCATTGTATTGTCCATATCATTCTAGTTTATGTTGCCAAATCAAGATAGAGACACAATTGAACTCATATATTTTTAAGACACAACAAGATAGACAGAATATAAGTGTGAGAAACTACACAGCATTGGCAACACTTGTAATGTGCATCACATGAGAACATAACTGTTTATACAACTAAAGCTGAAATCAACATAGAACAAGAAGTTAGAACATCAATCTAGTTAAAGAAATAGGTTTAAAACATACCTATTGCACCATTGGAGTTTCAATTGGATCCTTCAAATTCGAAAGTAGTTGGTATGAGTAAATACAGTGATGCAACAACAAAGGAGTATGGACCATAGCTATGGAACCTGACCTGAGAACATTTGCTCTTCTGCTTTAAACGTGGAGTTTGGGTTCGTTGCGGTGGTCTTCGTGCTTTGGGAACTGCAGTTGCTTTACAAACTTCTCGTGTGGGGGTATTCTGTGGTGGACATGGTGCTTTCAACTAGAAGTGGGTTACTATCCGCTAGGGTTGGGGTTAGATGGGTTGTAGCCGGTTCTCTACCCAATGGTGTATGTGTGCAATCTGGAAGAGTCTCGATTATTTGTGGTGGGTCTAGTTTGTGGGCCAGTACAACCATGGTTCTATCTGCATCGACGGGTAGCCCTGTCTTTTGTGAAGAACGGGTTTTTGCTCCCTTAGATACTGCCATCACCCCCTCCAATTCAAATGGTTGATAAACAAGAAAATAAACTAAACATACAGACATTGTATGATAGACAAATGTGGCAATTCACATATATATTGTCTAACCAAATAGGACAGCATGACATAATTTCACATATATGATGCCTAACTAAACAGGATAGCATGACACAGTTTTAGATATATGATGGATAACTTAACAGGATATAATGGCATAATTCAACATATGATGAGTATCTAAACAGGATGACATGACAATACTATATGATGTCTTTCTAAAATAGGTTGGGATGAAATAGGTCACATACATGTTGTCTAAGTATACAGGATGGCATGATATAATTGACATAATTGATTCATATACTAAGCAGCTGGCATTCGCATGTGTGATCTCTAAACTAAGCATATGGAATTCAATATTGTGCATATGATGTCTAAACTAAGCAATGCAAGACACCATATGCATGATATGAGAAATATAGACATTGCAACTTAGAGCATACACCTCAGGTGGGATATAGGACTGGTCATCTGTCTCTGAATCCTCCTCTAAGGAGCTCCCTGTAACCATCGAGATATATGCTTTAACAGGTACCATTGCCTGCTCTGAAGACCTTGTTTTCACTCCTGATTTTCCATAACCGGCTCAAATGGCTGATACACATGAAGAGTAGTTCAATATACACAGATTGTCGACAAATGGAATACGTAATGAAAAAAAGATGGCATGAGATAATTCACATATATGATGCCTGGCTACATGGCGGTGCATAATTCACATATATGATAACCGGCTGAAAAACATGGCATTGCATAATTCACATATCTGATATAGAAAGCAAACAGGAGGCATTCACACAAAGCATGTCTAATCTAAGCAGATGGCATGGCAATGCAAGACTCCATATGCATGATATGAGCAATATAACCCTGCCAAGTTAGAGCATGCACCTAGGGATGGGGGGATACGTTGGTCATCATCTCTGAATCCTCCTCTGAGGAGCTATCTGTAACCAGCAAGAAATCTGCATCGACAAGTAGCACTGACTGCTCAGAAGACCTTGTTTTCACTCCAGATTTTCCCATGACCGACTCAAATGGCTGATGCACAGGAAGAGTAGATGAATGTATAAACATTGTTGACAAATACAATACATTATGAAAAAAAATATGGCACGATACAATTCACATATACGATGACTGGCTAAACAGGATGACATTGCATGATTCACATATATGATGCCTGGCTAAAGAAGATGGCATTGCATAATTCCCATATACTCCCTCCATTCCTAAATATTTGTCTTTTTAGAGATTTCAAATGGACTACCACATACGGATGTATATAGACATATTTTAGAGTAGATTCACTTATTTTGCTCCGTATGTAGTCACTTGTTGAAATCTCTAAAAAGACAAATATTTAGGAACGGTGGGAGTATGATATAGAAACCAAACAGGTGGCATTCACATAAAGCAAATCTAAACTAAGCTGATGACATATAAGATGTATAATGTAAGCAATGCGAGGCACCATATGCATGATGTGACCAACATCAGCATGCCAGGTTAGAGCAAACACCTCAGGTGGTAAATAGGAGTGGTCGGCTCCCTCTGAATCCCCATCTGAACAGTTATCTTCCTCTGGAATACAATCTGGAATGGCGGGAGGGGGGCCCCACTTCACCCACCATGGAGCGGCGTCTGCATGACATTATATTCTCTCACAACGGTCTTCTCTTTTTCTCTACATGTTCAGTACGGTTGTGTACAATAACTGACATGCATAATAAAAAAATAGTTAGATTTTGTAAGGCCTATGGGGTGCATGCAGAAATCAAGACTGATGGTAGCAAACGAGTGGATAGATCCAAAACTAATGATAGCAGGTAGATTATAACTTCAGTTTAAAAAGATAGACAATGGATCATCTACTGTTTGTTGCCCACCCAACATGAACCACATAGAAGACCCCAGATGAACCATATAGTAGACAGATACTATTCGTTGCTGCCTCGATATGTGCCCCATAGGCATTTTAAAACTCAAGTTTGAACGATAAAGTAGCATGTAATAATAAGCGATGTATATCGTAAGCAAACATGAAAGAGTGCGACCTCTCTTCCGGAACTATGTAGTCCTCAGGTTCATCTGCTCAGTCGATGATGGTAATGCAGTAGGCATGGCTGCCGGCAACGGGGAAGATGATCTGAGGCGGCGAAAGAAAGTCTACAGGGGGAAAGCACGCCCGGAGCAGAAGAGGCCCCACCAAGCGACCAGGCGCTGGGGGCTCCGCCGTCTCGGGAGGCACCCCAACCTACGGAGGACGCGAACATCGCCAGCGCTCACAGCCTCATCGAGCACCCCGTGTACTTCGTCAGCACGGTGCTACGGGACGTGAGGGCACGGTACCCCATGCCCCAAAAACTCCTCCTCGCGCTATTGGTAGCCTCACGCAAGCTGCGGCACTACTTCCAAGGTCATCCCATCAAGGTCGTCTCAGCATACCCTCTGGAGAGGGTGCTCAGGAGCCCCAACTCAGCTGGAAGAGTCGCTGAGTGGAACATCGAACTGCAAGCTTTCAGCTAGAATTCAGCACAACCAGGGTCATCAAGGGGGCCGCATTGGCAGATTTCATGGCAGAATGGACGGAGGCACCCGACCTTGAAGCAGGCGAAGACCGATCACTTTCTCCGGGGAGCGAGGCGCCGGACGGCTGGGTCATGTACTTTGACGGGGCATTCTCCGGATATGGCGCGGGGGCCGGCGCAGTGCTCGTATCCCCTACTCAGGACAAGCTCATTCTGTGATGCAGCTCTGTTTCCGGCATGGGGAAAAGGTCTCCAACAACATAGCGAGAATATGAAGGCACGATAGCGGCACGGGAGCATGATCGCTTTGGGGGTAAAGCGCCTCATCATCAAGGGCGATTCACAACTCCTCGTCAACTTCTCAAATAAGATATACGAGCCGAAGGACGAGCACATGGAAGCCTACCTCGCGGAGGTTCGCAGGATGGAGAAACAGTTCTGGGGGCTGGAGCTGCAGCATGTGCCTCGCGGCACCAATCAAGAGGCGGATGACATCGCCAAGAGGGCGTCCAGGCAGCTGCCTCAGGAGCCTAGCGTCTTCGAAGAGCGACGCTTCAGGCCCTCAGCGGCACCATCACTATCAAGCGCGGCGCAATCTCGGGAGGAGCTCCCCCAGCCGCCTGCCTCGGGAGCCCCGGTCTGCGGCCCGGCCTCAGGGGCACGCATGCTCCTGGCATTGGAACCTCAGGAAGGGTGCTGGATCACAGAGCTCAAGAGCTACTTGACGCGGGGGACCCTGCCGGAGAAGGAATTGGAGGCGGAGCGTGTGGCGCGGCAAGCCACGGCCTACTGCATCAGGGATGGAGAGCTTTACCGGAGGCGGCCGAATGACGTGTCCCTACGTTGCATTCCCAGAGAGCAAGGGAAGGAATTGCGGGAAGACATACATGGCGGAGATTGTGGGCATCACTCGTCGTCACGAACCCTCGTTGGCAAGGCGTTCCGCAGCGGGTTCTACTGGCCCACAACACTCAGCGGGTTCTACTGGCCCACAACACTCAGGACCGTGAAAATGTATTTCAGGATTTTTGGAGTCCGTTTAATGTTCCTTTTGTTTGTTTTTCCGCGTCAGCACTGTTTTTCTAAGTCAAACTGACCTACGGGCCGTAACCGGCTAGGACTCCCCAGGCCAGGCCGCCTTTATAAGCCACCCAAGCCGCCCCTGCAGCGCACCCCAGCCGCCAGCCCGCTCGCGCCTCCCGAACCCTAGCCGCCACCGCCTCGAGCCACGCGCCACGCCGCTGCCGCCCGCCAAGCCGTCAAGCCGCCCGCTGTTAAATGGGAGTAGCCGCCGCCGCCATTTTTTTTCGGTTTATTTTGGTAAACCCTAGATCTAGATCCGTTTTTTTAGTTTCCTGTTTATGTTGTTAGATTGGTTTTCCATCGGTTTTATCTATTTAGCGGACGTTCGTCCATACGTTCATTTTAACAAACACCGTTCATCCATTAGTCGCAGACAGCAAACGTTCGTTCGTTAGCCTGTTCTTCAGTTTTTCTTTTTTTCAGGGTTTTTCCGCGATTATTTTCGATCGCGATTTCTACCCTGATCTTCGGTTTAGCTTATATTTTCGCTCGTTCATCCAAATCGGGTGAAACAAGTGCCTAGATCTTCGTCTCGAAGTTCTCTTTCTGTTTAACCCACTTGAACAAGATTTTGATACAGTAAAATTTGACTTTAGTCCAGATTAGTAATCGGATCTTGTTTCTTTTGTAGTTTGAGTTTCGTTGCTCCGTTTGATTTGATTCTTTTTGCAAACCGGAGTTCTTCAGTTGAACTTTCTGGTTAGAATTATTTGAGTTTTACCCGTGCATCATTGCTTGAGCGCTCATGTATGCTATTGTTTGTTTGCGATAGAATTCCCGGAGTGCGAAGCATGCTACTACGAGTCACTAGGTTTTGCGGATCGTCAGCAAGGCAAGTAACACATTGATCATACTCTTTTGATACCCAGTTTGTATGCATTAGTTCCAATCCTCAAACATTGCATGATTAGGATGTGATTAACTTGTGGGTTTTGGGAAGTACTTGAAGAGGTAGAACCTATTGCCTGTTTATTATTAAACCCTTGGGAGTTACTTCTACGTATGCTTATATTGCTATGCTATGCTCGTTGACGTGGTCTGGTTTGAGAGATCCATGACAAATGTGAGTGTTTAATTAATGGTTCAACTTAAGGTGGCAACTTTAATACACATCAGGGTGGATTGCTTGTGGGCACCTGGAGAATCCAGTGTTGTCCTAGGATATCCTGGAGTACCCGTGTGATCATCCTACGGTCCGCCACCTAGGCTCAAAGGGATCATAAGATTATTCATGCTAGAAACTTCCGTGTGCAGCCACAAGCTATTATGGGCTCTAGCATAGTTGAGTATGTTGCATGACCTCTTTCAGTGGTGGGCTAGCAGATGTAGAGGGAAAGTAGGTGTAACTGTCCACCCAGAGTAAAGAGTTAGTGTTTCTGAAAGACTGTGTCTCGGTCATCCGTTTCTCAAACACCAAGTAGTGCGAGAAATCCAACGGAGGAGATCGAGTCTTGTGGGGAAAAGTGTGCAAACCTCTGCAGAGTGTACAAACTAATCATGGTTAGCCGTGTCCCCGGTTATGGACATCTTGAGTATCTGGATCTTGGATTATCATATGGATCTCATCACTCTAATTTAATTTTTGGGTTGATAATTACCTTTAATTGGGATTGAGTTGGAGGAACCTTCTCAATGATGTTTTAACCACCATGATAGTTAAATAAAAATTATTCCTTTGTTGTAGGGAAAAATTGGCTTTTCGCAAAAACATATTAACCATACAGCCTCCACCAGCCATATATGCATGTAGTGATAGAAATTATCTGTTCATTACTTTACTGTGTTACATTGCCAGCATATTCCATGTGCTGACCCATTTTCGGGCTGCAACGTATCATGTTGCAGACTTTTCAGACGAGGAGTAAGGTTTGCTAGGCCGTTGTCGTGCACTCAGCTATGCCGTTGGAGTTGATGGACTCACTTTATCTTCCAAGCCTTCCACTGTTATCTTTTTAGATGGCCTTAAGCCATATTTAATGTAATAAGTTCTCTTTGGAGACTATCGATTAATAAGTGTGTGGTTGCTACTCTGTTATAAATCCTTGATCTTGTGTGTGTCAAAGATTACCGATCCAGGGATGACACTTAAGCACAGAGACTTGACCGTCTGAGGTTGGGTCGCTACAAGATGGTATCATAGCACACGCTGAATGTAGGACACGACCACTAAGATGAGCCATAGGTCACTCTTCTCTACTCATTTCTGACTCCTCTCCATTTTCTACTCTTTAGGATGGCGGACTCAAGGAACAAGTTTGCACAACCGGATGAAGACACACCTTTTGGGCCGAAACTTGAAGGAAGTCACTAGGTACTGAACATCGAAATACCAAGCTTCACCGGACCTACACCGCCACTTTGCCGTAAGAGGAGCCTTTGGATGATTCGAGTTCAAGTTCGGGAAGGATATTTACGCTACCACCGAGCCCACAGAGTTTTCCTTTGATGCACCAACGAGTCTAGACAAGAGCATGGCAGCCCACATTGCTATGGGACGTATTGGAGAAGTCTACAAACAGGAGCTGAAGGACACTATCTACCAGATATGTGGGCGCTGAGACGAGCAATGGGAGATGATCAGCACTAGGAATGACAGGTCCATTGCAGCGTTCATCCAGGAGTTAAACCAGCACATTCGGCGCCAAGAGAACCAGATGTGCGCAAGCATGATAGATTTAAAGAAGGCGATGACCAGGAACATGGAGCTAGAAGAGGAACTCAAGTCTACGCATGACGGATACGAGGAGGAAATCGCAATACTATTGGAGAAGAATGACGACCTGATAAAGAAGATCGGAGTATTCATGGGAGATCCCGCGCCAGGAGGAGATGACGATCAATCCAAAGACATTCGTTCTGTAGACTACATCATCATCGCATTTACACCGACTCCGAATTCTCGGCTAACAAAGGATGATGACTATGAAGACGAAGCTGGAGCAGATATCCTGGAGTCTTCCACCGATCAAAATTTCTAGTAGACCACCATATGATCAAGTAGTATTTCACCCATGTATATACTATAGTCCGAGCACTATAACGATAGCTAGATCGATTGTATGCGCTTCCTTGATTGATTGAGTGATATGATATGATTGTGTTTGTCTCATGTGCCTATGGGTAGTGCTTTCTCACTAGACCTCATTCTATTCTAATCTCTTCCCTCTAAACCCATTAGATGCCTCCGAGACGTGATACCGGATTTGTCTTTCCACCGGAGCTCACTTAGTTGATCCAGCAGCAGAATGCCTTGATGCAGTTGTTAGTTGAGAAACAAGGCAACAACAACCCACTGCCACCACCTCCAATTGACAACTTAGCCCGTTTTCTGAGGTTGCAACCGCCGGTGTTTTCCAGTAGCACCGAGCCAATAGTTGCTGATGACTGGCTACACAGGATTGGAAGGGAGTTGACCACCGTAGGTTGCACAGATGCTGAGAGGGTGCATTTTGCCGCGCACCAATTGGATGGACCAGCAGCCTCATGGTGGGAGAATTACACAGCCACATTATGTCACTTGGGAGCAGTTTCAGCAAGCATTCCACACAACTCATGTCTCAACTGGAGCTATGAGCATGAAGAAGCGTGAGCTTTGCAACTTACGCCAGGGGAACCGTACGGTAGCTCACTACGTGGATGAGTTTAGTAAGTTATCTCTCTATGCCCCAGATGATGTGGCCACAGATGCCGCAAAGCAGGAGAAATTTATGGAAGGGCTGAATGATGAGATGAGCATGCAGTTAATGGTGGCAACCTTTAACAACTACCAGGAGTTGGTAGATAAAGCTCTCATGATTGAAGGGAAGCAGCAGCAGATAGAGAGTCGCAAGAGGAAGTATGGACAAGGGAAGTACAATTCAGGAGCTCAGCAGAAGCCTCGCTTTACCCCGAACTCGGGAGGACTTACCCATAACCATGAAGGCCACACTCACAATGGAGGAAGTTCTCATAATCATAATGGCCCAAAGAATGGGAATGGGAATGGAGCAAGCAACAATCAGAACCGCTCTAATCCAGCCACACCCGCCAAGAAGGACCTAAGTCACATTACTTGTTTCAAGTGCGGGAAGACTGGACACTATGCAACAGAGTGCCCTGAGGCGAAGAATGGAAACGGCAATGGAAGCTCTGGGAAGAAGCCCAACCCTTTCAACAGGGGACAAGTGAACCACATGAACGTGGAGGAGGTTGAAGAGCAACCAGATGCAGTTATCGGTAAGTTTTTGGTTAAGTCATTTACCGCAATCGTTCTTTTTGATACTGGTGCATCGCATTCATACATATCAATGGGATTTGTGGATAAGTATAAGTTGCCCACTAAAGTTCTTAGGACACCTATGCTAGTAACCTCACCCGGAGCTGAGTATATGGCAAGCAGTGGATGTTTTCAGATGCCATTAACCATAGGTAGTCATGTTTTCCCATTTGACTTGATAATTCTGGAGTCGCAAGGTTTGGATGTGATACTAGGAATGGATTGGCTATCGATGTATGGAGGAAACATCAATTGTGCCAGTAAGTCAATTCTGCTTACCACCCTAGAGGGAAAAAGGATCAAGTATGTATCCAGGCATGCGCCAAGGAGAAACCAAGTAAATTCCCTCTCAGGAGTTGTTCAGGAGGAAGTGCCTGTAGTGAAGGATTACCCGGATGTGTTTCCAGAGGAACTACCAGGCATGCCGCCTGATCGAGACATCGAGTTTTTGGTAGAGATGTTGCCAAGCACCGGGCCTATATTGAAGAGATCATACCGGATGCCCGCGAATGATCTGGAAGAGATCAAGAAACATATTAAGGAGTTATTGGAGAAAGGTTACATCCGACGAAGTTCATCACCATGGGGAGCCCCAGTGATCTTGGTTGAGAAGAAGGATGGATCGTTAAGAATGGTTGTTGATTATCGTGCGTTGAATGAAGTGATGACCAAGAACAAGTACCCATTGCCGATGATTATGATTTGTTTGACCAACTGCAAGGAGCATTTGCGTTTAGTTCTCGAGAAGCTCAGGGAGCATCAGTTGTATGCCAAGTTCAGCAAATGTGAGTTTTGGTTGAAGGAAGTTGGATTCCTTGGACATGTTATATTGGGAGAAGGTATAGCAGTAGATCATACCAAGGTTAAATCAGTCACCGACTAGCTATCACCCACCACAGTTGGAGAAATCCACAATTTTCTGGGACTCGCTGGATATTATCGGAGATTTATTGAGAATTTCTCTAAAATTGCGAAGCCCATGACGGAGTTGTTGAAGAAGGACACCAAGTTCAAATGGACCGAAGAATGTGAGGCCAGTTTTCAGGAGTTGAAGAAACGTCTGACTACAACCCCAGTGCTAATTCTACCGGATATACGCAAGGATTTCCAAGTGTATTGCGACGCATCTCGCTTAGGACTTGGAGGAGTACTTATGCAAGACTGAAGAGTTGTTTCGTATGCCTCACGTCAACTTCGACCACATGAGTTAAATTATGCCACGCATGACTTGGAGTTAGCAGCCGTAGTGCATGCACTCAAGACCTGGAGACACTTTCTTATTGGAAACCGTTGTGATGTGTAGATGGATCATAAGAGTTTGAAGTACATATTCACCCAGAAGGAGCTGAACCTCAGGCAGAGGAGATGGTTGGAGCTTATAAAGGATTAGGACATGAAGCTGCATTGTCATCCAGGAAAGGCCAATGTCGTAGCAGACGCCTTGAGCCGGAAGAGTTATGTTAACACTCTCCAAATGGGAGGGATGCCAAAGGAGTTAGCCGAGGATCTCAGGGAACTTCGTTTGGAGATTGTTCCTAGAGGTTTGGTTGCAGCAATGGAAGTTCAATCTACATTATTGGGAAAGATTCGGGAAGCCCAGAAGGATGACAAGGAAATTGTCGAGATAAAGGAGAGAATGAGCGAAGGAAAGGCCAAAGGTTTTCGTGAGGATGAGCACGACACCTTGTGGTTTGAGGACCGTATTTATGTGCCCAATAATGCCGAGATTAGGAAGTTGATACTACTGGAAGCTCATGACTCGCCATACTCGATACACCCCGGAAACACCAAGATGTATTTGGATTTGAAGGAGCGTTTCTGGTGGACAGGTATGAAGAAGGATATTGCCGAGTATGTAGCCGTATGTGATGTATGTCAGAGAGTGAAGGTAGAACATCAGAAGCCAGCAGGATTACTGTAGCCTATGCCGATACCCTAATGGAAGTGGGATAAGCTTGGCATGGATTTCGTCACCGGATTACCCAGGACCCGATCGGGATATGATTCTATCTAGGTAGTAGTTGATCGCTTGACCAAAGTAGCTCACTTTATCCCAGTGAAAACCACTTATATATGACTAGGATCGTATGTCTGCATGGAGTTCCAAGGACCATCATATTAGATAGAGGAACATAGTCTACTTCAAAGTTTTGGCATCAGTTGCACCAGACTTTGGGTACCAGGCTAGACTTCAGTACAACTTTTCATCCACAGCCAGATGGACAGACTGAGAGAGTCAATCAGATTTTGGAGGACATGTTGAGAGCTTGTGCTCTAGATTACGGGTCTAGTTGGGATGATAATTTGCCATACGCAGAGTTCTCATACAACAATAGCTACCATGCCAGTTTGAAGATGGCACCGTTCGAAGCCCTGTATGGAAGAAGGTGCAGAACACCGTTGATGTGGGATGAAGTTGGAGACCGTCAGTTGTTTGGACCAGATTTGATCAAAGAGTCAGAAGAGAAGGTTAAGCTGATTCGAGATAGATTGAAGGTAGCTCAGTCCAGGCAGAAGAGTTATGCAGATTCAAAATGCAAGGAGGTAGTCTATGAGATCGGAGACAGAGCATATCTGCGAGTATCGCCTCTGCGAGGAGTTAAGCATTTTGGAGTTAAGGGAAAGTTAGCCCCGAGATTTGTAGGACCATACCGAGTTTTGGAACGCATGGGGGAGGTTGCCTACAAATTGGAGTTACCCGAAGGACTGTCAGGAGTTCATGATGTGTCTCACGTTTCCCAGTTGAAGAAGTGTCATGCAGAGATGGCCGATATTCCTCTGAGAGATACAGTGCCCCTGGAAGCAATTCAGTTGGACAATGATTTGACCTATGAAGAGAAACCTGTCAAGATTCTCGAGTTTTCCAGCCGAGTTACTCGCAGCAAGGTTATCAAGTTTTGCAAAGTTCAGTGGAGCCACCATACCGAGGATGAAGCCACCTGGGAACGAGAGGATGATCTACGGAAACACCACCCACACCTGTTTTCTAGCTAACCCGAATCTCGAGGGCGAGATTCATCTTAAGGGGGGTAGGTTTGTAACATCCCAAATTTTCAATTTGGAATGTTATACATAGGTCATTCGTGCATATCATATTTTATTGCATTTCATTTTGCGATCCTCGAAATTCTAAGCAACTCAAGGACCATCGGAGAGAGTTGGGGATTTCACGTTCTTCATATTTGAATTTTATCAAATATTGAACAAGGATCACTTTGATTTTAATTATTTTTTCTCTCCGAAAATATTTCATACTAAAGATATATGAGAGAAGATAATATGACTTCTCCAACATAAATGAAATATTGGAGGAAAAATATTAAAATTGAATAATATTTTTATTTGGATTTTATCGCTATTTTATTTGAATTAGGAAAAATTGCACAAGAGGCCCAAATATATGTTCACTTTGTCTGCATTTTATTGGAGGACTGTGAAAATTTATTTCAGGATTTTCGGAGTCCGTTTAATATCCCTTTTGTTTGTTTTTCCGCGTCAGGACTTTTTTTAAGTCAAACCGACCTACGAGTCGTAACCGGCCCGGACTCCCTAGGCCAGGCTGCCTTTATAAGCTGCCCGAGCCACCCCAGCCAACCTCACCGCCACCGCTCAAGGCCTCGAACCCTAGCCGCCACCGCCTCGAGCCGCGCCACGCCGCTACCGCCCGTCTTGCCAGCGCCGCCTCACCGCCCGCCATAAAGCCGGAGCTGCCACGCCGTTCGCCGGAGTTAGCCGCCGCCGCCGCCGTTTTTTCTTCGTCGGTTTATTTCAGTAAACCCTAGATCTAGATCCGGTTTTTTTAGTTTCCGGTTTATTTTGTTAGATTGGTTTTCCGTCGGTTTTATCTATTTAGTGGACGTTCGTTAGTACGTTCGTTTTAACGAACGCCATTCATCCCTTAGTCGCAGACAGCGAACGTTCGTTCGTTAGCCTGTTCGTCAGTTTTTCTTTTTTCAGGGTTTTTCGCGATTATTTTCGATCCCGATTTCTGCCCCGATCTTCGTTTTAGCTTATCTTTTCGCTCGTTCATCCAAATCAGGTGAAACAAGCGCCTAGATCTTCGTCTCAAAGTTCTCTTTCTGTTTAACCTACTTGAACAAGATTTTCATACAGTAAAATTTGACTTTAGTCCAGATTAGTAATCGGATCTTGTTTCTTTCGTAGTTTGAGTTTCGTTGCTCCGTTTGATTTGATTCTTTTTGCAAACCGGAGTTCTTCAGTTGAACTTTCTGGTTAGATCTTCTTATTTGAGTTTTACCTGTGCATCATTGCTTGAGTGCTCATGTATGCTATTGTTTGTTTGTGATAGAATTCCCGGAGTGCGAAGCGTGCTACTATGAGTCACTAGGTTTTGCGGATCGTCAGCAAGGCAAGTAACACATTGATCATACTCTTTTGATACCCAGTTTGTATGCATTAGTTCCAATCCTCAAACATTGCATGATTAGGATGTGATTAACTTGTGGGTTTCGGGAAGTACTTGAAGAGGTAGAACCTATTGCCTGTTTATTATTAAACCCTTGGGAGTTACTTCTACGTATGCTTATATTGCTATGTTATGCTCGTAGACGTTGTCTGGTTTGAGAGATCCATGACAGATGTGAGTGTTTAATTAATGGATCAACTTAAGGTGGCAACTTTAATACACATCTGGGTGGATTGCTTGTGGGCACCTGGAGAATCCAGTGTTGTCCTAGGATATCACGGAGTACCCGTGTGATCATGCTATGGTCCGCCACTCAGGCTCAAAGGGATCATAAGATTATTTGCTAGAAACTTCCGTGTGCAGCCACAAGCTATTATGGACTCTAGCACCCAGGCTCAAGGTTTCTGCCAGCGGCTGAGAAGATGGATGAATGGTGTGCCACCATCTAGAGCCTGCTCGGTTTCGCCGAAGTCGGGGGCTCACGACGAGCTGGCCCGCCACGACCTCCCAAAATGACAGCAACCGCCCGTACTGCTAGCTGAACGGAGGGGGTCGTCCCCACCGTGCAGTCCCCACCATGGCAGCCAACGCGGGCACAGCTGAATCAAGACCCCGACGATGTCTCGATGGCCTCTTTCGACCCTCGAGCACATCCAGGCCAACATTGAGCCCCTGACGATAGACGGTGGGGAGACGCGCGTGTTGTCATGGATCGACGCCACGACGACCTCCGCCAGACCGACGGGTGCGGCGGCCTCAACGTCGACGAGCCTGCGCTCGGTGTTGGCTGGTGCCTACCTTTCAAGGTCAGCTGCCCTGCCTTTACACGAGAGTTGTGGCAAGTCCATTGGCCGTCCGTTCACACGTTCATGCCAGAGATACCTGAGAAATACGATGAGAGGCCAAACCCGGCAGAGTTCCTGAGCATCTACACCATCGCTGTTCAGGCTGCCCGGGGAAGAGACGAGAAGGTGTTCGCCAACTACTTCCCTTTGGCCCTCAAGTCCAATGTGAGGTCTTGGCTGATGCACTTGCCGGAGAACTCCATTTCTTCATGGGAAGATCTGTGCCACGAGTTTGTCAGTGCCTTCACCGGTGGCCACCAAGAAACCGGCAGGCCTAGCGACCTGCAGCTTCTCCAGCAGAAGGAAAGAGAAACCCTCCATAAGTATTTACAAAGATTCAGTAAAGTTCATCGGAATATTCCAAATATCCATCCGGCAGCCGTTATAGCAGCCTTCTAGTCCAATATGCACAACCGTCGCATTCGTTATAAGATGAATGTGCAGTTGCCCAAGACTGTGAAGGAGCTATACACACTGGTAGATAAGTGTGCTCGGATGGAGGAAAGAAGGAAGTTTCCCGGAGATGAGGATTGCATCAATGTTGATTCAGAGGATGAAGATGAATCAACCAGTCAGAGAAAGGGCAAGAAGCGCGGTAAGAAGCCAAGAGATAAGGCAGTGATTACCGTGGAAGGTTCGAGCACACCTAGTACCGGCAAGAAGGCCAATGCTGAGGCCCCCGGCAAGGAAGTTGCCGCTTGCACAGCCTCCTGGGAAGCCGTTGCCATCGAGAAAGCTGGGAAAGCCGATGGCCCGTACTGCAAGATCCACCGGACCAAGGGGCATGCCCTTCAGGAGTGTTACCAGGTTGAGCAGCTTGTTAGGAAACAGAGGGCAGAGTATGATAAGCGTGATAAGGAAAAAGGTCAGAATGCTGTTGGCGGTAAGGGCCGAGGCGGTGAAGAAAATTGCCCCGGCAAATCCTTTCAGAACCAAGGAAAACCCGCCAGGGGCCAAGAGAAGGAAATCTGTGATGATGTGAGTGATGAAGGGAATGAAGAGGAAACCAGTGAGCAGGAATTTCAGAAGGCCACTAACTCCCTATGCATTGATGGAGGTGCATTGAGGGTGTCCTGGATTAGGGGGTGTCCGGATAGCCGGACTATAACCTTTGGCCGAACTCCTGGGCTATGAAGATACAAGATTGAAGACTTCGTCCCGTGTCCGGATGGGACTTTCCTTGGCGTGGAAGGCAAGCTTGGCGATACGGATATGTAGATCTCCTCCCATTGTAACCGACTCTGTGTAACCCTAGCCCTCTCCGGTGTCTATATAAACCGGAGGGTTTTAGTCTGTAGGACGAACAACAATCATACCATAGGCTAGCTTCTAGGGTTTAGCCTCTCTGATCTCGTGGTATATCTACTCTTGTACTACCCATATCATCAATATTAATCAAGGAGGAGTAGGGTTTTACCTCCATCGAGTGGGCCCGAACACAGGTAAAAACATCGTGTCCCTTGTCTCCTGTTACCATCCGCCTAGACGCACCGATTCAGGACCCCTACCCGAGATCCGCCGGTTTGACACCGACATTGGTGCTTTCATTGAGAGTTCCTACGTGTCGTCATCTTTAGGCCCGATGGCTCCTCCGATCATCAACAACGATGCGGTCCAGGTGAGACTTTTCTCCCGGACAGATCTTCAGATTCGGCGGCTTTACCTTTGTGGGCCAATTCGCAGCCATCCGGAAGCAGATCGAAGCTACGCCCGCCATCAGTCAGATTTGGAAGTTTGAACTACACGGCCGACGTCCGCGGAGACTTGATCTTCGACGGGTTCGAGCCACACCGAGCTGGCGCCTTGTCACGATGGGCATGATCTAGCTCGCCGCAACGGTGCTCGGAGGCCGCACCGTGACCGCTCCGACCCTTAGCTCGGAGCCGATCGCCAATCAGGGCGGGTGGTGGACCTTTGCCTCGGGGGCTGCAATCTCTACGGCGATCAAGCCGAATACCAGCCTTGTCCTCTGCGAAGCCCGTGACTCCAAGGTGCCGGACTCCTCTCCGGACTCCGAACCTTCCACGCCCCTGCCAATCAAATCCGATCGGGCACCGATCATGGAGTTCGCCGCCACGAACATCTTTCAGCACTCGCCCTTCGGCGACATTCTGAATTCACTAAGGTCTCTCTCTTTGTCAGGAGAGTCCTGGCCGGATTATGATCGGTAGGATTGGGATGCGGACGACGAAGAAATTCGACGCCCACCCACCATCCACTTCGTAGCCGTTGTCGACGATTTAACCAACATGCTGGACTTTGACTCCGAAGACATCGACGGTATGGACGACGATTTAGGAGACAAACAGGAACCAGCGCCTATAGGGCACCGGACAACCACCTCATCTCACGATGTATACATGGTGGACACACCTAAAATAAACGACGACGAGGAACAAAGGGACGCAACGAGGGATCGTTCCCTCGAAAAGCAGTCAAAGCGGCGGCATAAGCGCCACCCCAAACCCTACCTCGACACAGACAGCAGCCATACAGACCCAACCACAGAGCAGGGCGAACCGGCGGACGACGAACATGCCATCAAGCAACCATCTGAACAGGGCAACTTGGATAAACAAACCAAACAACCCGTCCCCTCATGGAGATAATACCGACGACTCACGCCAGACAAGTTGCCGGAGCAGAAGAACCTCCAAAAGGCTCGCCGCCATCTGCTGTAGCCTGAAAAAAGCAGAAGCGGAAGCTCAAAACAGCGGAAGATGCACTCAGAATTACATGGAGCAAAGTACTCAACACCGCAGAGAAATACGGCGACAGTTGCCACACAAAGAGCTATCCGAAGCGAAAATTACTGCCGGAATTTGATGAGGAGGCCTTAGAGCCCCCGCAATCAAAAAATAAGGAAGCCACCCGGTCGGATAAACAACTCCATGGCCAACATAGAGCGGCAAACGGCGCCGCACCCGAGCCAGCACGCGATCCACCCAAGGATTCACATCACAAAGACGGCCCAACTAGATCTATCTACGGGCCAAGAAAGCAAGATCTAGAAAGCAATGCAACACAACAAATATCCGAACAACACGGCACACCTGCATGTGGGTGCCAAGACACCCCCTATGTTTCACCGATGAGGTGCTAGACCATGAATTTCCAGCAGGATTCAAGCCCGTAAACATAGAGGCATACGACGGAACAACAGACCCTAGAGTCTGGATTGAGGATTATATCCTCCACATACACATGGCTAGAGGAGACGACCTCCACGCCATATAATACTTACCCCTCAAGCTCAAAGGGCCAGCCCGGCATTGGCTTAAAAGCCTTCCTGAGAACACCATTGGAAGTTGGGAAGAGCTTGAGGATGCTTTTCGGGCAAATTTTCAAGGGACCTATGTCTGACCTCCGGATGCAGAAGATTTAAGTCATATAACTCAACAATCCAGAGAGTCAGCCCGGAAACTCTGGAACAGATTTCTTACTAAAAAGAACCAGATAGTCGACTGTCCGGACGCCGAAGCCTTAGCAGCTTTCAAACACAGCGTTCGAGACGAATGGCTCGCCAGACACCTCGGCCAAGAAAAGCCAAGAACAATGGCCGCATTAACAAGCCTCATGACCCGCTTTTGCGCATGAGAGGATAGATGGTTGGCAAGATGCAGTACCAGCGACCCAAGTACATCCGAAGTTAGGGATGGAAACAAGAAACCGCGACGCAGCAAGTACCAGCGCCGGACCAAGGGAAACAGCCCGACGAGCACGGCAGTCAACGCCGGATTCAAAAGCTCTCGGCAGAATTAGAAAAAGCTGCCCTCAAGGATAACAGGGACGAGCTATCTAACCTAAACAAAATCTTGGAAAAGATATGCCAAATCCACAGTACTCCCTGGAAGCCTGCAAACCATACCCACAGAGATTGTTGGGTCTTCAAGCAATCCGGCAAACTCAACACCGAACACAAGGGGCTCGACACACCAAGCGAGGACGATGACGAACCCCACAAGCAGAGCACCGAAAAACAAAAGAATTTCCCACAAGAAGTCAAAACAGTAAACTCACTTCACGTGACAAAAGGGAAAAACAGTGGCGCCCACGGAGATACGCCGCCATACGGCCTATCCTGCAGGAGTCCCGCCACCGGGTTGTTAAAACCAATCACCTTCGACCATCAGGATTACTCTAGAAGTATCCGGAACGCAGGCTGGACTGCCTTGATATTAGATCCGAAAATTGACGGACTCCACTTTACACAAGTCCTAATGGACGGCGGTAGTGGTCTAAACCTACTATATCAGGACACAATCCGCAAAATGGGGATAAACCCAACAAAAATTCGCCATAGCAACACTTCCTTTCAAGGGGTAACGCCAGGCCCAGATGCCCATTGTACGGGTTCTCTCCGGCTAGAAGTTATGTTCGGCTCCCCCGACAACTTCCGCCACGAAAAGCTAACCTTCCACATCGCCCCATTTACAAGTAGCTATCAAGCACTACTGGGACGCGAAGCTTTCGCTCGCTTTAACGCAATACCACATTATGCATCTCTTACAATCAAAATGCCCGGTCCGCGAGGCATCATCTCATTAAAGGGAAATATCGAGTGTTCCTCGAGCACGGAAGACTGTGCAGCTGCCTTGACAGCCACACACTAAACCAGCTTCACTAATCAAAGCACATAAACATGTCGTTCAGACCCCGGACATGGCTAGACAAGTCCGGCGTAAACATACAAGGGCTTACCAGCCGCATACCCCCGTACAAGGGGCTCCGCGCATGTACAACAAGAGACAATAAAGCTCAATTTTAGCCATTTTTGAATTATACTTTGTTTATTTAATATAACATACATTTTCGCACGATCTTTTTCAACTAAGTTCCTCTCTTTTACAGATGAACACCGTGCTACACCCGTCCAGGATACGGCACAACAGAGACACATGCGCAGACATGCAGTAGGGACCCGTTCCAAGGATTCTTTTTAGATTAAGACCCTGCGTAAACCTTTTTCACCGTCTCTTGTTGATACACATCCCCTGGTTTCTTGGTATAACCGAGGAGGAGGCTGGCGTCTTGGCATGTGGCCACATCAGAATTTTTGCTGCACGGACACGAGGGCTTATTACCAAGGGCGTTGTTCAGCCCGTTTTCATAAAGACCGAATACCTTAGGAGTGTTTGGCGTCGCGATTTTGGCCTTATATGCATCAGCTCCGAATCATGTCTTTGGTCAAATGTTGGGTTTTCCCGGCTCCTGTGTTTTCCTGCCTTACGTTCCGCTCTATCGGCTAAGGCGGCACCAGGAGAACTATCGCGACAGCCCCAGTCGCCAAAGCGAGCACCTCGAGAGAAAGCCAAAACTGACTGTCATGATATAAGCGTGAGACTGGTCAACCACTCGATGACCCGCCTGAATCTTTAGGATTCCTCTGCATTAACGAAGGGTCGTATTCAGTGCCGTGCACACACGTGCCTCGAATTGGGTGAGCGCGGTGCCCCGGGGGCTATATAGTAGCCTTTGTCAAACTCCTATGGCTAAGTGAAAGTGATAAAGCATTATAGTCCGGTTGCCTAGTTCGCTGCGCTTATCACCTCCTTAATAGGACCAAGACGTTGGATCAAGTGTGAAAATCATGCGAACACCCCACATTATATGCGTGGGGGCTGAATGTCAAGACTGCCATCTTTCAGGTTATATACACATATACATTAACGGCCGCACATGAGGTATTTTAATTCTTGAAGGCACAAGTATAAAAAGCTTTTATATTCCCTCAAAACATTGTTTTACAATAATACATGTTATTTGAACATAATATCCTTCGAGCACTGCGTCTCTATTAAACGAGCGCCCTGCAGAACTTCCTGAAAATAGTGCTCGGCAGGTACTCGGCTCCCGTCTGAATCTTGGGATGCAACAGAGATGGCCTTCATCTCCGCCCAGTATGTCTTGACACGGGCAAGAGCCATCCGCGCACCCTCTATGCACGCTGACCTCTTCATTGCATTGATATGCGGCACCGCACCAAGGAACTGCTACACCAAGCTAAAATAACTCTTCGGCTTAGGCCTTTCCGGCCACAGATGACTCACGACATACTTCATGGCGAGTCCGGATAACCTATTCAGCTCCACCCATGCGGCCAAACGATCGGTTAATGGAAGTGGGCGCTCTGGATTGTGGAACTGCGACCAAAAAATCTTTTCCACTTCGTGATCCTTTTGATCTCGAAAGTGTTCGGCCGCGTCCGCGGCACTCGCTGCAAAGTCCAAATAAGTGTCCGCCGCACTCCACAGCCGGTCCAACGGAGCATATTTAGGATCCCCGAACTTCATCCGCAGCATAAAAAGGGCTTTCCAGCCGCAATATCTCCGGCCTGACGTAGCTCCTCCTTCATAGCTCTCATCGCAGAGCGCCTCGGTAGTGGCCTTCTCCAGGTCCTTCTGTTCCGCCCGATCTTCTTTTTCAAGAAGCTTGCAGCGGTCGGCAACATTCTTCAATTTCACAGCCATCTCGGCCATTTCCTTCTTGCTTCGGCAGTGAGCAGCCTGCTTGGCTTTCAGCTCTTCAACCGCCTTTAAGGCAGCCGCATCCCTTTTCCTGGCCTGCTCCTTGGCTCAGGCAAGTTCCGCCCGAAGATTCTCCATGGAAGCGGCACCATCTGCATCAAGCACACATGTTGTAAGATACGGGCATCAAGCTCCTCTTACCAGGTTTCTTCGGAGAAATTACATACCTTGTGCCTCGTCAAGCCGCTTGTTGACAAGCGCGATGTCGGCATCTGCCACGTCAAGTTGCCGCTTTAGCTCGGCAAATCCATCAGCCCGGCTAGCCACCGGACACTTCGCCACCTACATAGGAAGGGCGACATATTATACCTGGGATTATGATCCTCGGTGCGCCGTCATTTTTGACAACGCACAGAGTCTCAGGGGCTACTATCTACACAGGGCGCATCTTATATATGCGGAACTGTCAAAAGGTACATCATTTCGCGTACCTCAAAACCTGTCAGTAAACTCCTGACGGCCTCGTACAACCCGCTCTCCGCGGATGAAATCCTTTCAATCACCATACCCATCAACGCACGGTGTTCTTCTGAGATAGACGCTCACCCGAGCAGATCCTTCAGCTCCTCCGACCGTGCACCGGATGGTGTCGGGCTCGTCCGATGGCCTTTTTCGAAGGTCGTACACGGAGGGCTTTGGGGGGCCATACGACTGCCTTCCGGCCCTGCCTTATTCGGAGAAACCCTCCATGACGACACCTCAGGGTCGCCCGCCTCGCAAGGTTGTACGACAGGGGGAGGCGTTCCGCTCTCCATCATCTCCGAACGAAGATCCCCTAAAGATGAGCTCTGCTGAGAAGGGCTGAGCTCCGAACTACAAGGTAAAATTTCGGTTATCTTCCTCAGAAATTGAATAGGGATGTCTCTCATTTTAAAACTCCCCTCTCTACTTACGGCTTGGTGGAGGGCTGATCCCCTTGGGGGCACAGTGCGGCGGAGGCATCCCCCGGTGCAGGACCCTCTTACGAAGATTTCTTCCCCCGCTTTGGGACCATGGTCTCCGGGTCTTTAGAGGCGGTCCTCTTATTCCCCTGGATAGAGGAATTCTCGATTCCTCCTTTCCTGATAGCCTCCTTCGGTGAGGCGGTAGCTTCCTTGTTCCCCCCTTTGCCTTCTTCCAAAGGCGCAACCTCCAAAGATCTGGTTAACACGGGATCGGCGTGGTCTCGGGAGGGGGGGGCGGACACTGATTAGCTTTGCTTTTCGCTATCCACTCTTGTTTAAGGGACAACTCTTTTAAGGGCAATTTTATGATAAATATACAGATAGCGTGTCCGGGTACAGGGCTAATTACTTGAGTATCCGAGCGATCGCAGCTCAGACCTGCGTCGGTCGAGTACGGACACATTGCTTGTGATCCGAAGAACAATTTGTACATCTCCATGGGCGTCGCGCCCCTAAAATGTTGGATGGCTCGTGGTCCCTCCGGATTAAACTCCCACAGGTGGAGGGGGCGACGTTTGCAGGGCAGGGTGCGGCGAATCAACATGACCTGCGTCACTACGACCAGATTGATGTCTCTTTCTAGGAGATCTCGAATGCGGCCCTGCAACAAGGGCACTGTCGGTGTCAAAACCGGCGGATCTCGGGTAGGGGGTCCCGAACTGTGTGTCTAGGCGGATGGTAACAGGAGACAAGGGACACGATGTTTTTACCCAGGTTTGGGCCCTCTCGATGGATGTAATACCCTACTCCTGCTTGATTAATATTGATGATATGGGTAGTACAAGAGTAGATCTACCACGAGATCGAGAGGCTAAACCCTAGAAGCTAGCCTATGGTATGATTGTTGTTCGTCCTCTGAACTAAAACCCTTCGGTTTATATAGACACGAATAAGGTTAGGGTTACACAGTCGGTTACAATTGTAGGAGATCTACATATCCGTATCGCCAAGCTTGCCTTCCACGCCAAGGAAAGTCCTATCCGGACATGGGACGAAGTCTTCAATCTTGTATCTTCATAGTCCAGGAGTCCGACCAACGGTGACAGTTCGGCTATCCGGACACCCCCTAGTCCAGGACTCCCTCAGTAGCCCCCGAACCAGGCTTCAATGATAATAAGTCTGGCGTGTTGATTGTCTTCGGCATTGCAAGGAGGGTTCCCCTCCGAATCCTGTGTTGAATAGTGTCCGGCTTTCTTGTGAATATCGCGCTTCTCGGCTTCCACGCCCAATAATGGCCATCTTCCACGTGTCGAACGAATGTGAAAAGTCGGTATCTTTACATTTACCCTCCTTGCTGTGCAAATGAGCCATCTATAAAGAGACGGGATCCAGATCCGGATCACACCATCCTCCCTTCATGAGCCTTCATCAGGCGCCTTTGACAAAAGCCCACTCCACCATGGGCTGATCGACGCGGCTCCTCCTCTCGCGCTCCCAGCCCTCAGCCCGGAGATTGGGGGAGATGCTCAGTCCCGCACAGCGAATTGGTGGTGCTCCAAACCAAGGGATTCCTTCCCCCGGCCTTCATGGTTCCGGTGCGTTCCGGACTCGCCACTTATAAGGGGGGGAAGCAGGCGGAGAGCGTCCCCGATCCCTCTAAGAGAGAGCGGGTATGCTTCGTCTCTTACCTAATGAGAGGACTCGGATTTCCAATCCATCCGTTTCTCCGGGGGCTTCTGGAGTTCTACGGCCTCCAGCTGCACAACCTTACGCCTGCCTCCATCTTGCATATAGCGGGCTTTGTGGCCCTTTGCGAGCTGTTTCTGGGCGTTGAGGCCCATTTCGCTCTGTGGAAGAGATTGTTCTGCCTTGTGCCTCGTTCTCACGAAGGGTCAATATATCAAGTGGGCGGAGCCGAGCTATGGCGCATCGCCTGGACCGGATACTTATCCGGAACCCCAAAGAAGGCGTCCGAGGACTGGCCCTCGGAATGGTTTTACATGGAGGACGTCCATTGTCGGATCTGCTCGGATCGGCCTTAGGAGTTTAGCAACGCTCCTCTGAAGAAGCGCCTAAGCTGGGCGCTCATGAGCCCCTAGAGGAAAATGACCGGGGCGTCCTTTACTTGATGAGCCGAATAAGATTATCGGCTCATGCCGGATTGACCATGATTGAGTCATGGCAATCTGCATTATGAGGAGTGCAGCCGCCCAATATAGGGGCCACCCCATGTGGGACTTCAACGGGAGGACGATGCCACCCGCCATGGCCGCAAAGGGCCGGGACCGGTCACCGAACTGGTGAAGACCTTGTCCGCAATGTACAAAGGGGAAGAGGAGGATTTTCTCCGCGTCAGTCCACTGAACGGGTTTTCTTCGAATAATCCTCGAAGTTGGGTAAGCAAATACCTTAGTGGCCTGTCCGATCCATGTTCCCGTGGTTAAATATCTCATTTTATGGTTTCTCTGCGAGGAACTGCGGGCCGTGGAGAAGATACACAGCCCGCCCCACAACCCGAGGATCCGGAACGGTCCCTCGATCCGGCCTCCGAAGAGGACCCGGATATAAAGGTGGAGCTGATCGACGGGGTGTTCCACCAACTTAGCATCGACAATGCTTTGGTTGCCATTACGGCCGACTACCCTAGATTATTTCCGGCCTCCCAGGTAACCGTGACCGAAGTCTGGATACCATGACCCACCCATGCTTTACTTCTAATCACCACGTATTTGATGGTGTTTCGCAGGGGGTGCCTTCAGAACGGGAAGCCGAGCCTCCCGCGACCATCCAACAAGGGGCAGCTCGGCCCAGCAGGCGGAAAAGAAGTGCGGTACGACTCGAGACGTCGCCGCAACGGTATGATGTACCATCGTGTTTTAAGGAGAGGTTCCTGGGAGGCACACTGACGCCGTGGTTTTTCGGGAAAAAGAGCGCTCGGACCGAGTCCGGAGAAGTTATAATCGGACCTCCGCCAACCAGGCTCAAAAGCCGAGTCCGGAAGGGGTACAAACACGAGGCGTGCGTCGGATGCTCCTCCAACGGAGGATGCCGACAGCATCGTCCACCACCAAGTCGGAGGTGGAGAGCGCCATGAATCATAGGCGCCACGGACTATTCTACGTGACACATGTTTCTCCCAAAAGGCATTGGGCGCCTTTAGTTCGGGAGGCGCACCTCGTGCCGCTCAAGATGGCCTAGTCGAGCCACGGAGGCGGTATGTGAAAGACATACGGGTAAGGAATTTTGACGATTATATATGCGGTGGCCCCGAGACTTAAAATAGTTAGGATAACTGATTTAAGGATCATTTGGAATGCTTGAGTTCTTACCGAAAAGAATACCCGTTTGTCCCAGGAGCTTGAAGAGTGCAAGGCCCAACTTGAGGCCGCAAGATCGCATGACAGGGAAGCCATGAAGACTCCCTACGGTAATATATGCCCTTCAAAGTAGAAGTAGTTTCACAAAGTGCGGCGTGTGCATAAATCGACATTAACATTGCAGCATAGCGCGGAATAGATCCGGACAAGCAACAGCTCTTGCGCCGACTAAAGGCCGGCGAGAGCGTGCTTACGAGGGTGCGGCAGGAGAAAAATAACCTCCAAGATGCCAACACCCAACCGGGTGAGGAACTAAAGGATGTTCGTGCCCGGTTGTGCGACTCAGTAAGGAGAATCGACGGCTTCGTCAGCGGCATTTTCGATAAGTGCTTAAGCGAACTTTGAAAGAGTTGGCGAGGAAGGCGACTAACATAAACATGTATGTAGGTTTGCTCACAGGTCGTCATGAGGAGGAGATGCCCAGTTCTTGGGTGATCTTCTTCCCGAATCTGCTACCGCATTTAACGAAGTTCGGTAGGTGATGAAAGGCGTCGCCCATGCCTTGTATCCATCTATCTCCCCGCCCGAAGGCATTGGGGAGATGGCAGAGCGGCTTCAAGGAGCACGGTGGCGCTTCCGACTATGGAAGATATCGACCTGCCGTCAAGGCGCAAGGCAGGCCTGGGCCATGGTAAAGACGCGGTACATGAAGGCTGACCCAAACCACATGGCCGAGGTCGGACCTGTGGGGCCTGATGGGAAGGAGATCCCTGTAAGCTTAGTGTACGGCCAAGTGGAATTGGCCGCCAAGTATTCCCAGCAAGATTGTAAATTAGATAGCCTATTAGATGGCATTGAGGAGGAATACAATTAGTCGAGTTGACTATGTAATTGAATATGACATGAAAAATGTCTTCTAGCCGGATTGTAGATCGTTTGTCATAGCGGACCTTTTAACCCGACCTTGGGACCCAATAGTCCGGAGTGTGTCCGAATACCCTCGCGGTTATGTAAGAACCGGGGCATGCATGGAGACAAGGCGTAGGGGTCATTATTGCTGTATGTCGGACAAGTGCCCAACTAGTTATGTTATATTACATGGATAGTAAGAAACCTCTTCCGGGGAGAATAGTTCCGTTAAGGGTTCCTTTCCCCGGGATGCATGCCCTAAAGTGCATGTCCAAACTGCTAAGAAAGCAGAATATCAACTGGGGGCAGATGGATAAATCGTTAAAAATCATCTTTCAGTTCACCGACATAATATTACCTTAAGAACGCTTAGCTTTCGGCTTCACCCGGTCGAGGTACACATCCGGCTGACCAGCAAGAACAATCGCAGAGGTGCTCCCTTTACCACGTAGCCGAACAATCGGGAACTTAGGGGTAAGCACAGGAGCCAGGCAACCCAGCTTGGCCAAAACTTAAGTCATATCGATGCATATAATGGTGAGTAAAAGGTACATGCGGAAGTTTGACACATGTGTTGGGCATGAAGCCCGTATAAATAAGCTTCTGTTAAAGAAGCCCCCAGGTATAATGAGCGCGGACAGCGCATCAAGTATGTGCGAACAAAGCGCAAACGAGCCTCTAAAGGCTTCAAGAAGAAGGAGGAGGAAGGAGAGAAATAAAAGACAGCAAAAATAAAAAATGTGGACGAAGGAAGGAGATGAACTCGGAGTCCGGCGCTTAGGCGTAGAATCTTCGTAGACGGGCTGCGTTCCATGGGTTCGGCTCGAGTCGGTTATCCGATGCGTTTCGCAGACGGTATGCTCATGATCGAGGATCTGGTCGATGATGAAGGACCTTCCCATTTGGGCTTGAGTTTGTCCTTTTTCTTGTCCGGCAGCGAGAACTAGTTCGCCAACGTTGTAAGCTTTGGCCCGCATTTCCTCGCTTTGATATCTTCGAGCCTGCTGTTGATAAAATGCGAACGAGCTTTTGCCACGTCCGCGCTCCTCCTCCAATGCGTCCAAACTATCCCGCCGATCGAGCTCGGCTTCTCTTTCTTCATACATGCGCACGCCGAGGTGAGTCATGCATTATGTCGCAGGCAAGGCGCCTCTGCGTCGTACACCATAAAAAATGGTGTGAATCCGGAAGTACGATTCGGCGTGGTCCGCAGCCCCCAGAGTACGGAGTCGAGCTCCTCAACCTAGTGCGTGTTAGATTCCTTGAGGGACCGCACTATTCTGGGTTTAATGCCGCTCATGATTACGTTTGCCCGCTCGACTTGACCGTTGGTTTGAGGGTGATAGACCGAGGCGTAATCGAGCTTAATGCCCATGTTTTTGCACCATAATTTGACCTCATCGGCCGTGAAGTTGGTGTCGTTATCAGTGATGATACTGTGGGGGACGCCGTAACGGTGCACTACCCCTGATATGAAGTCTATCACCGGCCCGGATTCGCCGCTTTAATGTGCTTGGCCTCTATCCATTTGGTGAATTTATCCAACATGACCAATAGGTATTTTTGCTTGTGGGTTCCTCCCTTAAGGGGTCCAACCATGTCAAGCCCCCTGCCATGACGGCCAGGTGATCGGTATAGTTTTGAGGGCCGAGGGTGGCATGATGCTTTGGATAGCAAAAAGCTGGCAAACAACGCATCGTTGGACTAAATCCTGCGCATCTGTCCGGGCCGTCGGCCAATAAAATCCAGTACGGAAGGCCTAGCCTAAAGGGCCGGGCTGCGGCGCGTGGTGCCCACCCAGTCCGGCATGAATTTCAGCCAGGAGGTTTCGCCTTCCTCTCCGGAGATACACCTTTGAAGGACTCTGTTGTGCTTTTCTTATAGAGCTCTCCCTCATGGAATTTATAGGCTTTGGATCGCCGTACTATGCAAATGAGCCTCATTTTGGTCTTCGGGGAGTTCCCGCCTAGTTCGGTAGGCTAGGAATGGTTCCGGCCACGGGCGAGAACCGCCATTATTTCGTGGGCGGAGGGTGTTATCTCGTTGGCAGAGCCTCCGATTGTGTCAGAGTGTTCGGTGTCAGGCAGTGCGGTTGGGTCCGGATTGTTATTTTTGGAATCCCCTTCCCATAGTACGGAAAGCTTGAACAGCTGTTCCAGGAAGATGTTGGGCGGGACGGCATCGCGTTTTGCGCCGATGCGTGCCAATACGTCCGCCGCCTGGTTGTTATCCCGGGCTATATGATGAAATTCGAGCCCTTTGAACCGTGCTGACGTTTTTAGGACCGCATTGCGGTACGCTGCCATTTTCGGATCTTTGGCATCAAAGTCTACTGTTTATTTGGGATATCGCGAGGTTCGAATCCCGCGCACCTCTAGGCGTTTAATGCCCATGGAGACTGCCATCCGGAGGTCGTGCGTATGGGCCTCAGATTCGGCTGCATTGTTGGAGTCCGTATACATTATCTGAAGGACGATTGGACTGTGTCCCCGGTTGGGGACGCCAGACGACGCCAAATTTCAGGCCGCCAACATTTTGGAGCCGTCAAAGTGCATGATCCAATTGGAGTATGCGCCGTCTTTATTTAGGGAGTTCGCTTCGTCCATTCGCCACGGTTGGCCAAAACTCGCGACTTAATAGCTCGTCGTGGCTTATAGGTTATGTCGAATGGAAGGAGCTCTATGGACCATTTAGCAATCCGCCCGTCGCGTCATGTTGTTTATAATGTCGTTAAGAGGTACTTCGGAGGCTACCGTTATCGAACACTCTTGAAAGTAGTGTCGCAGCTTCCGGATGCCATGAACACCGCAGATGCTATATTTTGATAATGTGGGTACTGGGACTTGCATGGGGTTAGGACGGTGGACACATAGTAAACCGGTCTTTGAAGAGGGAACTGTGGTCCGTCCCGCTTCTCGCTCGACGACGAGCACCGCTACCGACAACTTGATGAGTTGGCGCGATATATAATAGCATTGGTTCGCCCATGTTGGGCGCAGCCAGGACCGGGTTTGTTGCCAATATGGCTTTTATTTCTTCGAGTCCTGCCGTGGCGGCATCTGTCCACTCGAAGTGTTCGGTGCGCCGGAGGAGGCGGTAAAGGGGTAATGCCTTTTCTCCCAAACGGGAAATAAAGCGGCTTAGAGCCGCTACACATCCAGTCAATTTTTGTATTTGTTTGAGGTCTTTTGGAATATCCAATTGTGATAGAGCTCGGATCTTGGCTGGGTTTGCTTCAATTCCTCTACCGGACACAATGAAGCCCAAGAGTTTTCCAGCTGGAACGCCAAAGACGTATTTTTCCGGATTGAGCTTAATGTCATATTTTCGGAGGTTGTCGAATGTGAGCCTCAAGTCGTCTACTAGAGTTTCGACATGCTTGGATTTGACGACCACGTCATCTACATATGCTTCCACTGTTTTGCCGATCTGGTTTGCGGACATGTACGAATCATGCTACCGATATGTTGCGCCGGCGTTTTTGAGCCCGAAGGGCATTGTGTTGAAGCAGAATGGGCCGTATGGAGTGATGAATGCTGTTGCGGCTTGGTCCGGCTCCGCCATCTTGATTTGGTGGTAGCCGGAGTACACATCGAGGAAGCACAATGAGTCGTGTCCTGCTGTAGCATCGATAATTTGATCAATGCATGGGAGGGGGAAGGGATCCTTTGGGCAAGCCTTATTAAGGTCTTTGAAATCAACACATAGGCGCCAGGATTTATCCTTCTTTGGTACCATCACCAGGTTTGCTAGCTAGTCCGGATGTTTTATATCTCTGATGAATCCAGCTTCTAGAAGTTTGGCTAGCTCCTCTCCCATGGCCTGTCTCTTGGGTTCAGAAAAGCGCTGAAGAGCCTGTTTGACTGGCTTGAATCCTTTTAGGCTATTTAGGCTGTGCTCGGCCAGCCGACGTGGGATTCCTGGCATGTCTGAAGGGTGCCGTGCAAAAATGTCCCGCTTTTCTCGTAGAAATTCTCGTAGTGCTGGCGTCTACATCAGGGTTTAATTGTGCCCCAATGAAGGCCGTCTTTGCGTGGTCCGTTGGGTGGACTTGGAATTTGACTATTTCATCCGCTGGTTTAAAAGAGGTGGACTTGGATCTTTTATCAAGTATCACATCGTCCCTGTTCACCGTGGAGCGCATCGCGGTGAGTTCCTCGGCCGCTAGGGCTTCGGATAGTGCCTCGAGGGCTAGTGCGGCTGTCTTGTTTTCGGCGCGGAGTGCTATGTTCGGATCACTAGCGAGAGTGATGATTCTGTTAGGTCCGGGCATTTTAAGCTTCATGTACCCATAATGGGGTATAGCTTGAAAAATTGTGAATGCCTCTCGCCCTAATATAGCGTGATATCTGCTGCTGAACGGGCCACTTGAAATGTGACCTCCTCGGACTGTAATTGTCCAAATGAAATAACACTACGCCCAAAGGTGATTTTTCTGTGCAGCATGCTTCCGGCTAGGGATTATTCCTCTAAAGGTTGTGCTGCTTCGTTCAATGCGGTTCCGATCTATTTCCATTTTTCGGAGGGTTTCCTCGTAGATGAGGTTTAGTCCGCTGCCGCCATCCATGAGTACCTTAGTAAGGCGTAAAGTCAGCCCACTATTGGACCGAGGACCAATGCGGCCGGTGCTCGGGCTGTTCGGAATTTGGGTTCACACTTTGGCATTAAAGGTAATAGCTGTGTTACTCCATGGATTTATTGTTGCTACTTGGTAGACTTCGCAAGGTTATGGAGTGTTCGTTTCCGCATGTTATTTGATGCGAAAGTCTCGAAGTATTAACACCGTCTTGGTGTTGCCGGGCTGGGATTACGAGGCTAGAAGCTCTTCGCCACTTTTGGCCACCTACCGTAGTATCCAACATGCTCGAAGGCTATGAGTTGGAGTGGCGCCCTCGTGCTATGAATTTTGCAGTGGTCCGCTTAGCCAACCCTCCAAGACGGTTCCGCACCCTTTAGGGGTTTTGTTTTTTGATGTTTAACCTAGGTGCTTGGTGATGATGCACCCTTTTATTTCGGACCAGGGATGTATTCGGGGCCGGATTATCCCAAAATTTACTTTCGGTTTTCCAAGCACTCTCCATCGCACAGTACTTTTGTACTATGGCCACCAAGTCAGCAAGGCGTGTAATTTCGCGACGACTTATGGCGTTTAGGATTCCCTTGTCCGTGCAATTATTGCAGAAAAGTGAGATTGCGTCCTCCTCTCAGCAGTCCTTTATCCTGTCCATAACCAGGGAGGAATCGCCCAAAGAATGATGTCTTGTTTCAGCGGCTCTTGCCGAATTCAGGATAGATCACTAATGTTTGGGTGGGCGGTGGAACTAGATCCGAACCCCGTCCAATTTAAGACTCAGGGGCCGACAAGTTTCGAACTTGGAAGTTTGGATTTTGAATGCCATCCAATGAATCCAACCCGCCACCGACTTTAAGTTCAGGGCTTGATCGACATCCGTCCCTCTGCAAGGGAATCCGCATGGAGGGATCCCGAATCCGGACGTAGCTAGTCCTTAAGATAGAAGAAGAATCGCAGTATTGCTCCTCTATCACAGCAACATGATGGGTAGCCTGGGGAGAGTTGATCTCTCTTAGATCGGTTTTAGGCCCGATCTGGTCGTAGTCTGTGGCGACTCCCAGGGTGGCGATGCGATCCAAGAGCTCGTTTACGGAGAAGAGCTCGATTGGATCTAACTGCTCGGCAAGTTCCGAGTTAACGTGAAGATTGGTTTCGATGACCCGAGAAGTCATCGTCGGTAGCAGGCTGAACCGGCGGTCATAAGAAAACCACCTAACCAAGAGTTCGACCAAGGCCAAGGCTCCTTTGGCTATAGTATCGTGTTTAAAGACGGGATGAGGCATCCTTCCCGACGGGCGCATTTACACGAGGAACTCTCAATGAAAGCACCAATGTCGGTATCAAACCGGTGGATCTCGGGTAGGGGGTCCCGAACTGCGCGTCTAGGCGGATGGTAACAGGAGACTAGGGACACGATGTTTTTACCCAGGTTCGGGCCCTCTCGATGGAGGTAATACCCTACTCCTGCTTGATTAATATTGATGATATGGGTAGTACAAGAGTAGATCTACCATAAGATCGTAGAGGCTAAACCCTAGAAGCTAGCCTATGGTATGATTGTTGTTCGTCCTACGGACTAAAACCCTTCGGTTTATATAGACACCAAATAGGGTTAGGGTTACACAGAGTCGGTTACAATGGTAGGAGATCTACATATCCGTATCGCCAAGCTTGCCTTCCACGCCAAGGAAAGTCCTATTCGGACACGGGACGAAGTCTTCAATCTTGTATCTTCATAGTCCAGAGTCCGGCCAACGGTGATTGACTATCCGGACACCCCTAGTCCAGGACTCCTCAGTGCACGTTGTCGGTGTCAAACCGGCGGATCTCGGTAGGGGGTCCCGAATCTGCAAGGCCTAGGCGGATGGTAACAGGAGACAAGGGACACGATGTTTTTACGCAGGTTCGGGCCCTCTCGATGGAGGTAAAACCCTACTCCTGCTTGATTAATATTGATGATATGGGTAGTACAAGAGTGGATCTACCACGAGATTAGAGAGGCTAAACCCTAGAAGCTAGCCTATGGTATGATTGTTATTCGTCCTACGGACTAAAACCCTCTGGTTTATATAGACACCGGATAGGGTTAGGGTTACACAGGGTCGGTTACAATGGTAGGAGATCTACATATCCGGATCGCCAAGCTTGCCTTCCACGCCAAGGAAAGTCCCATCCGAACACGGGACGAAGTCTTCAATCTTGTATATTCATAGTCCAGGAGTCCGGCCAACGGTGATAGTTCGGCTATCCGGACACCCCCTAATCCAGGACTCCCTCGAGCTCCCTGAACCAGCTTCAATGACGCATTTAGTCCGGCGCATATTGTCTTCGGCATTGCAAGGCGGGTTCCTCCTCGAATACTTCATAGAAGATTTTGAACACAAGGATAGTGTCCGCTCGCAAAACAAGTTCCACATACTACCGTAGAGAGAATAACCTTTGCACAGATCTGCTGACGTATTCCGCGGGCGTGACATCACACCACGGCCAGGCCTTTATACAAATCGTTTTACTGCTCCACCTCGGCGTTTAGCGAGGCGGTTTCCTTTGGCACGCCTTATCGAGCGGAGATCGTGCCCCTTATTCCGGGATTCCCATCAATACGGACGTGGGTAACCCAACCGCGCCATTGATTACGGCGCTTGGGAGATAAGCGAAGTTTTACCAGTCTGGCGGGGACGATAGCTTCATCCCGTCCATATAAGGGGATAAGGATCCACCTTTTCACCCACGCCTTCTTCCTCCTTTGCTCATCCATTTCCGCCAAGACTCGAGATCCAGCGCCCAAGTCCGCACATCCCTCCTCAACCTTCTCCAGCCATGTCCAGAAGCGGGAGGCAAGTGGATGGTCTCCTCCGTCACGGAGGGACAAGTCAAAAAGCTGCGGAAGGCGGATACTTGTCCAAATGACATCGCCAAGACCGGCTCCCCGATGAGGGGCAGGTCATTCCCACCCCCAGGCCCCATGAGAGGGTGGTGTTCCTCACTCACTTCCTCCGCGGACTAGGTTTTCCACTTCACCCATTTGTCCGGGGGCTCATGTTCTACTACGGCCTGGATTTCCACGATCCGCCCTCAATTTCATCCTCAACATCTCGGCGTTCATCGTCGTAGCGAGGCCTTCCTTCGCATCCAGCCCCACTTCGGCTTATGGCTGAAGACCTTCAATGTCAAGCCGAAGGTAGTGGGCGACCGCCAAGCGGAGTGCGGAGGTGCCATTGTTGGCAAGATGGCCAAAGTCCTATGGCTCGAGGGCTCCTTTGTGGAGACCATAAAGGTGGTGGCAATCGGGTGGTTCTACATCACCGAGCAGCGCGACTCTCAATGGGCGGCGGCTCCCGAATTCGATCCGGCTTCCCACACGGCTCACATCATGGAAAGAGACGGGCCTGGCGTGGGGTGATTCGGAAGAGCTGTCCGACTCCAAACCTACGCTCAAACCTGGTGGACAAGAATCTCGGGCTTGTCAATGTAGTCCAGGTTATGCTCATCCGCCGGATCCTCCCATGCCAACAACGGGCCTTCAAATTGTGGGAGTTCGATCCGCACAAAGACTAAACCCTGAAAAGGCTCTTCGACACTACGTATGAAGATGCCTGGAAGGTGCTGCTCAAGGGCGCCGAGGCTCCCACATCCGCTACCAAAGATCACGGATTCAGCTCGCAGCGCCAAGCTACCGAGGTAAGCTATTTTACCCTTTACGAGACTCTTGTTTTTTATAGTTTGACTCTATGTGGGATCTAAAACTCCCTAACCTTTGACAGATCGGTTGAAGATGTGGGACAGATTAACCGTCTGCCCCTTGCTAGAAGACCCAGCGGACGCCCGATTGATTTGGAGTTCTTGGTTCCGGCACCTCACGTGGTGCCGGGAGAAGAAGGCCACGAACTCGAAGGAGCTCCGGCGCCAGTCTTGTCGGACTCATCGTCCGACGACTCGAGGCGGAATCCTCCCCGAGGACGAGGAGGAGGAAGAAGCCTCTCCCCCCGGGGAGAGAAGAAAAGGAAGGCCGCCTGATCGGGGAGGCCGGAGGGTCCAAGAAAGGAAGGACCCTTCCTCGGACTTCTCCACCAACACCGACTAACGACGAGGAGGAGTGGCCAACAAGGGCCAAGCCCTCGGCGAGATCGTAAGTGTCCTGGACTCGAATAGCTCATGACTTTTTATTTGTCGCATAGTGTCTTCTAACGCCGAATATAACCATGTAGCCCGCCCAAGGACGAGCTCGCCGCTTGCCGTCGAAGCGGCTCTCGGATACGTCGGATGTGAATAGCACTTCACTTCCGACCGCCTCCTCTCCTCGTGACGCATTTACGACCGCGGTGGAGTCCCAAAAGGGGCCCAGCCAGAGGAGGTGGTCACGGAGACGCCGCAAGGGGACCTCCCGGACTGGGCGCAAAGGGGCGAGACCCTAGAGGGCTCTAAGTCCGCCATGGGGCGGACTCGCACTGAACCTTCAGTGGTTCCAAGTCCGCAAGCGCCCCTTCGTAAGAAGGGCAAGAGCTGACGCCGGTGACCTCCGGCCCATCCGGAGGCACCGGATAGCTTCGGAGGCGCTTACAGCGCCTCCATCGACGAGGAGCACCGCATCGTTATGAGTGTGGTGATCCAGAAAGTTCAGTCCGCCAAGAGCGGGCTGATCAAGCTTGCCAGCCTTCTAACAGTGCTTTGAGGTAAGTTTAGAATATGTAAAAATATTACCGCATAGACGGTAGAGCCTCGATGCTTAGTTCGGTGTTCGGAATGAAAAGCCGGACCGAGGATCTAAAAGATATACGCAGGAGTCTAACATAAGTATGTCAATATGGGAATGCAGGCTGCCGCCGACCTCTGCCAAGACCGACTTGGAGGTCAATGCATTGAAGCAGAGCCTCGAGCAGTCCGGGAACGAGCTCGGCCTTGCCAAGAAGCAGCTCGAGGACAAGGGAGGTAAGTAATACCTTATTAAAGAAATACCTTATAGAAAGGATTTGGTTGCAAAAATGATAGGACTAACATGGGTATTGTAGGGGCCACGAACGAGGTGGCGACCCTGAAGGAAGCGGTGTCCACGGCCGAAAAGCAAAGCGCCACGAGCGCAGCGAGCGAGAGAAGCAAGAGGCGCGGGTGGCGGAGGTGCGGCAAGAGCTCTGTGCTCGTGGAAAAACACGAGAGTTTGGAGCATGACTCAAGACTCGAGAGTCCGAGCTCGGCTCTTGAGAGTGCCAAAGCCGCTAAGGCCGAAGCCCAAAAAGCCCTCCAGAAATTGAATCATTAGAGAAGATAGCGGCGGTAAGGCATTCTTTATGCAAAGCAAGCATGTGAAAGTGAATTATCTATTACTTACCCGAATCCGGAGCTCTCCAGAGCATTCGCAGATCTGCCCGTAGGTGTCCGATCTTGCCGCTGCTCTACCGCCAAGGAGGGAGCTCGACGGAAAAGGTGTTCTGGTCTCAAGATGTCGAGGCCGGACATCTGGTGCCTGAGCGACCAAATTGAGCAGGTGGTCGAGCTCCACAAGGTCGCCGAACAGGCCATGAAGGGCCTCATAATTCGGCCGTGGCCATTGGAAGCCATGCCTGGAGCTACTTGGGCTAGTGCGGTGGCTGGTGGGCCTTTGTCCATGGATTGAAGTCATCAAGCTCCGCCTGCATTGAAGGTGCTCAGAGGCCCTTGCCTGCTAAAGTGCACCGGGCAAGCCGGATGTCGAGAAGCTTGTGATGGACGGGCCACCGAAGGGCAAGGAGCATCGCAAGCCCGAAATGTACTATGAGGGTGTCTCAAGGGTGCCCACCTTATAGCGGTGAATGCTCCAAAGATGTAAATTTTGAATAGACTCGCATTTGTTATCCTCAGACGCTGAAAACTTGTTCATATGCGCTTAAGCAACGCTTGTGAATTTAAAATATTACCTTCAGGCGGCCGTTTATCAAATTTGAGAGATGGCAAGTCGTTGGCTTCAGCCCCCATCCCACGAGTGATGGGGTGTTCGGGATAAACTTGAGCGCCTTGTTCCCATTCTTGGGTCCTTCGAGGGAGGCACTCAACGCAACGAACAAGGCAACCGGACTATAGTGCTTGAACATTCTCACTTAGCCATAGAATTCTATTATTTTAAATTTTGGCGAAGCCCCTAGTATTCAGAAGACCGAGTTCGGGGCACTATCCACGCCTTGGCCGGACAATGCCGACTCCTCACTCTAAGCGGCATAAGTCTTTAGGGACCCGAAAAAACCTCTCGAACAGCGACTGGATCTCGCCCTATCATGACGGTCAGTTTTAGCTTTCTCCACTGAGGTGCTCAACCCAGCTCAACCGGGGCACAATCGTAGTGGTTCTCCCAGCGCTACCTTAGCCGATATAACGGAACGTAAGGTACCAAAACATGGGAGCCGGGCAAACCCAACTATTGACCCAAGACATGATTCGGAGCAGATGCATATAATGCTATAAGTTCGGGGTGCCGCACTTGTGGAAGTGTTCGGACTTATCACACCATATTTTTGGGGTACTTAAGCCCTCGGTGTATTGGTCGTACCAAAGTGTACGGTGCAACGTGTCATGAATGAACATATATATAGATAAAAAAGGAGTGCAATAATATGCAAAAGCTATGTATTGTTTATTCAAAAGGTACCGCAATGAAAGCGTAATCGATACAAATAGTGCGATAAGCAAGGGATGGGACTATTTAACATGTCCTCTCCAGGTAAGCTGCGGGATGGTATGTAAAACAGGTATAATGCTCGTAGTAGAGACCACCGGACACTTGACGAGTACGCTTTCCCGGCTGTTGCATTGTGAGTTCGCAAATTCTAGTGCCGGACAGGCTTCGGAAAACGGAGTCCCGAAAGTAAGAGAAAAGAAGAAAGAAAATAATGACACAATCGGAGCCCACAGTGCGGTTGAGCCGCAATATGGGCGTGCCGTGGTCGTGCCCCTCCCCTTATGCCCATGGTATCTCCAGAGTGTAGTTATGTACGCGTAGTACTGGCTTCGCAATTTCGTGAGGGCTGGGGTTAGGGCCGGATTGCTACGCGTGCTCGGATCGTGCCAGGCGGTCTTGTTGTAGATTACCCGGCGCCGCTTGACAAAGACCCGGATGTTTAGTAGCCGAACTCGAGAATTGCTGTGAGAGGCTGCTTTGCACCTCCGCCCATGAGGCCGCCGTATGCTCCTCCGTTCGGAGAGAGCGTTCGGTGTTTCCATTGACCGTGATTACTCCTTGAGGGCCTGGCATCTTGAGCTTGAGGTATGCGTAGTGCGGCACCGCATTGAACTTTGCAAATGCAGTTCGTCCAAGCAGTGCGTGATAGCCGCCATGGAGCGGGACTATGTCGAAGATTAACTCTTCGCCGGAAGTTATCCGGGATCCAAGACCACTTCGAGTGTAACTTAGCCTGTACAATTGGCCTCTACACCTGGTATGACGCCTTTAAAGGTCGTCTTTGTGGGTTTAATCCTTGAGGGTCTATGCCCATTTTGGCGACCGTATCCTCGATAGAGCAGGTTTAGGTTGCTACCGCCGTCCCATCGGGACTCTAGTGAGGTGAAATCCGTCGATGATTGGGTCAAGAACCATCGCGCGAATCCGCCATGGCGGATGCTAGTGGGGTGGTCCCCGATCAAAGGTGATCGGGCAGGGAGGACCATGGGTTGAACTTCGGGCGAATCGGCTCCATCGCATATACGCCCCTTAGTGCACGCTTCCGCTCCCTTTTGGGTATGTGGGTTGCGTATATCATGTTCACCGTCCGCACTTGTGGGGGAAGCCCTTCATCCTCTATTGTTCGGGCGGCCGGGCTCCTCCTCGTCATCGCTGTGCAGCCCCTTGTCATTGAGTTCGCATTTAACTTGCTCGCTTGTTTGAAGACCCAACAATCCCTGTTGGTGTGGTTGGCTGGTTTTTCCGGGTGCCATGTATTTGGCACGAGCGATCGAGTATTCGGTCCAGATTGACGGCCTCGGGTATTTCTTTTGAACGGCTTTTTCCGCCGACCGGGTTTAGAGCCTCGAATCCGCATTGACCGCCAGATCTTCAAAGATTATCGCTGCACGCGGCGCTTTGTGCTTGTTGCGACGCCGACCTGCCATTGCTGTCCTTGGTATCCGAACTACCGTGGTTTTTGGTCAAGTTGTTACTACGAGCTAGCCAGCTATCCTCTCCGCCGCAAAAGCGGGTCATGAGCGCCAGTGAGGGCTGCCATGGATTTCGCTTTTCCTGTCCCTGTGCCGGGCAAGCCACTCGTCATGGATGTTATGTTTGAAGGCTGCAAGGGCCTCTACATCCGGACGATCAACGATTTGATCTTTCTTGGTTAGGAACCGTGTCCGTAATTGTCCGGCCGATTCTTCCGGCTGCTGAATTATGTGGCTGAGGTCATCAGCGCCCGGTGGTCGCACATATGTGCCCGGAAGTTATCAAGGAATGCGGCTTCCGTGTCCTCCCAACAACCAATTGATTCTGGCCGCAAGTCGTTAAGCCAATGCCGAGCTGGTCCTTTAAGCTTGACTGGGAGGTATTTGATGGCGTGTAGATCATCACCGCGGGCCATGTGTATATGGAGGAGGTAGTCCTCGATCCAAACCGCAGGATCTATTGTGCCATCGTATGATTTGATGTTTACGGGTTTGAAACCCTCGGGGATTTGATGATCCATCACTTCGTCTGTGAAGCATAGTGGGTGTGCGGCACCTCTATATTGAGCTATATCACAACGCAGCTCAAATGAGCTTTGTCTACTATGTTCGGCCCGGCCGGAATTGCTGTATCCGACGTGACGGTTATCCTCGCGTGTCATGGGGCGCCCACGCGATCCGTAGATCGATCTTGTTTGCCTTGCCTTGTCCTCCAATATGTCTCGCAGGTCTGGCGCGTTTCCCCGTGCCTTGGTACTTTTCGAGCGACGCCAAAGTGCGGCTTGAATGGAGGGTCTAGAGGCCTCTGTCGCGACCACGGGTGGCCGGTCGGCCGCATCATGCGCTTAGTGATGTAGGTTTGGGTGCTGCTTCCTCTAATTGGGGTAGCAGCCTGCATTTTGGGTATCTCTTGGAGGCGCTCGAGTTCGCATTTTCGGGCCGCAAGGACTTCACCATCCGTTAGCTAGCAAGTCTTGGTCAGCTCTAAGTTGCCGCTTCTTTTCTTGAGGCTGCTTGCCATGGCCATAAGCCTCCGCTTGAAACGCTCTTGTTCGGGCGGGATCCTCGTGCATGACAAATTGCCGTCGTCGCCGAGGCTTGCCTCATCTTCGAGGGAGGCATATAATTATCGCCCTCCACCTCCCCGCCCGCCGCTCTATCATGAGGGCTGGCTTCTCCCTCCTCCTGTGCTGAATCCTGCCGGAGGGGTTGTCTTGGCACCGTCCGGGTGTTATTATCTCCCGTGCGGAATCACCGCTTTTGCTATGGCGGATTTATAGCGGGCCGCTGATGCCGGGCGCTTGGGCTGTTTCTTGGAGGGTCATCCTCCATTGTTCCATCGCCGTTCCCATCTTTTGGGATGTCCACCATGTATATCTCAGATGACGAGGTGGCCTTCAAAGGTTCTCAGAGGCGCTGGTTCTTGGTCGCCTCCAAAGATCGCCGCCCACACCGCCGATGTCTTCGGAGTCGAAGTCGAGCATGTCGGTTAAATCATCGACAAGTGGCTACAAAGTGGGTGGTGGGTGGGCGTTGAATTTCTTCGTCAGTCCACATCCCAACCTTCCTAACCGTAGTCCGCCAGGGCTCTCGATAAAGAGAGAGACTTTAGTGAATTCAGGATATCGCCAAAGGGCGAGCCGAAAGATGTCTGCGGCAGTGAACTCCATGACCGGCGCCCAATCGGATTCGATTGGCCGGGGCGCGGGAGGTTCGGAGTCCGGAGAGGAGTCCGGCACCTTGGAGTCACGGGATTCGCAAAGGACAGGGATGGTGTTCGGCTCAATCGCTGTAGAGATTGTAGCCCCCGAGGCGGTGTCCAGCCACTCATCCTCGATCGGTGGAGTCGGCTCCGGGCTAAGGGTTGGAGCGTACGCTGGTGCGGCCTCCAGGGCACTGTTCGACGGCAGAGCTAGATCGTGCCCATCGAGACAGTGCGGCGCGCTTGGCTGTGGCTCGAATCCGTCGAAGACCAAGTCTCCGCGGATGTTGGTCGTGTAGTTCAAACTCCCAAATCTGACCTGATGGCCAGGGGCGTAGCTTTCGATCTACTCGGATGGCCAAGTGAATTGCCCGCAAAGGCAAAGCCGCCGAATACGAAGATCTGTCCGGGAGAAAAGTCTCACCTGGACCGCTGGCCATTGTTGATGATCGAAGGAGCCATCGGGCCTAAGGATGACGCATACGTAAGAACTCTCAATGAAAGTACCAATGTCGGTGTCAAAACCGGTGGATCTCGGGTAGGGGGTCCCGAATCAGACGCCTAGGCGGATGGTAACAGGAGACAAGGGACACGATGTTTTTACCTGTGTTCGCCCTCTCGATGGAGGTAAAACCCTACTCCTGCTTGATTAATATTGATGATATGGGTAGTACAAGAGTGGATCTACCACGAGATCAGAGAGGCTAAACCCTAGAAGCTAGCCTATGGTATGATTGTTGTTCGTCCTATGGACTAAAACCATCCGGTTTATATAGACACCGGATAGGGTTAGGGTTACACAGAGTCGGTTACAATGGTAGGAGATCTACATATCCGTATCGCCAAGCTTGCCTTCCACGCCAAGGAAAGTCCCATGCGAACACGGGACGAATTCTTCAATCTTGTATGTTCATAGTCCAGGAGTCCGGCCAACGGTGATAGTTCGGCTATCCGGACACCCCCTAATCCAGGACTCCCTCACACGTCCTTGGACGGCCCCCCAGTTAAACCCTTTATTGACCCATGACGCTAGCTGTGGTGGGGGACCCGAGCGAAAGGCAGGTGGCGCCACCCACTTGGTGCCCCTGGGAGCTGGGATATAAAACCACTCGCTGCCATAAGATGAACTCCTCTTGAAAAGAGCCCTCGGGCCATGGAGCGCCAAAGATTCTTGCTTATAACAGCACCTCCTCACTCCGCTGTTGCCCTCGATCATCTTCGGCTCTACTTTGAAGGTCTTAAGCCACAATCCAAGTGAGGAGTAATACGGAGGAAGGCTTCACACGCATGCTGAACGGCGATGAGATGTGGAGGATGGACTCGAACCAAGTCGTGAAATTCTAGCCCATAATAAAACAGAGCCCTCACGAAGGGGTCCGTCGGGAAGCCTAGCCTCAAGGAAATGAGACGCTAACACCACGCTCTTGCTGTGCTTGGGAGTGGGAATAACCTACCCTTGAGCAGGCAGCCTATATGGGATTTTGCGGTTAGATACGGCATCTCTTAGCTTTAGCACGTCTTCTTCCGTAACGGAGGAAGGCATCCACCGGCCTTGAAGGTCGGAGTCGGACATCATCGAAGGTCCGAAGCGCCTGAATCTGGAGCTTTGGGTGTTGGAACTCGAGGTGAGAGGCGGATTCGATTGGTATTGAAAGAAAGGAGTAGAGCCTTGGTCTCTTTATAAATAGGTTGAATACCAAGAGCCCTCCCCGTGACCGTTTGGGACTCGCCTTTGATTGAGGAGACATACCAACGGGCACGATTGGGTTACCCACGCCCATATTGATGAGAATCCCGGAATAAGGGGACACGATCTCTGCTTCGACAAGACGTGCCAAGGAAACCGCCTCGCTAAGTGCAATCGAGGTGGGACAAGAAAACGATTCAATAAAGGCTTGGCCGTAGGTGATGTCACGCCATGAATACGCCAAGAGTTGGATTTGTGTAAATATTATTCTCTCTACGGTGGTATGTGGAACTTATTTTGCAGAGCCGGACACTATCCTTGTGTTCAAAATCTTCTATGAAGTATTCGGAGGAGGAACCTGCCTTGCAATGTCGAAGACAATCTGCACGTCGGACTCATCGTCATTGAAGCCTGGTTCAGGGGCTACTGAGGGAGTCCTGGATTAGGGGGTGTCCGGATAGCCGGACTATAACCTTTGGCCGGACTCCTGGACTATGAAGATACGAGATTGAAGACTTTGTCCCGTGTCCGGATGGGACTTTCCTTGGCGTGGAAGGCAAGCTTGGCGATATGGATATGTAGATGTCCTCCCATTGTAACCGACTTTGTGTAACCCTAGCCCTCTCCGATGTCTATATAAACCGGAGGGTTTTAGTCCGTAGGACGAACAACAATCATACCATAGGCTAGCTTCTAGGGTTTAGCCTCTCCGATCTCGTGGTAGACCTACTCTTGTACTACCCATATCATCAATATTAATCAAGGTGAGTTCGGGAGGGCCCAACCTGGGTAAAAACATCGTGTCCCTTGTCTCCTGTTACCATCCGCCTAGACGCACGCTTCGGGACCCCTACCCGAGATCCGCCGGATTTGACACCGACATTGGTGCTTTCATTGAGAGTTCCTTCCGTCCGTCATCTTTAGGCCCGATGGCTCCTCCGATCATCAATAACGATGCGGTCCAGGGTGAGACTTTTCTCCCAGGACAGATGTTCGTATTCGGCAGCTTTGCACTGTGGGCCAATTCGCTTGGCCATCTGGAGAAGATCGAAAGCTACGCCCTTGGCCATCAGGTCAGATTTGGAAGTTTGAACTACACGGCTGACGTCCGCAGAGACTTGATCTTTGACGGGTTCGAGCCACAGCCGAGCTTGCCGCACTGTCACGATGGGCATGATCTAGCTCGCACAACAAAGGCTCGAGGTCAGACCCGTGACCGCCCGACCCTTAGCTCGAGCCGATCGTGCTAATCGAGGACGGGTGGCTGGACACCGCCTCGGGGCTGCAATCTCTACGGCGATCGAGCCAATACCAGCCTTTGTCCTTTGCGAAGCCCGTGGATTCCAACGCGTGCCGGACTCCTCTCCGGACTAACCTTACGCTACCGCTAATCGAATCCGATCGGGTGCCGATCATGGAGTTCGCCGCCATGACATCTTTTTCAAAGACTTCGCCCTTCGGCGACATTCTGAATTCACTAAGGTCTCTCTCTTTGCCAGGAGAGTCCTGGCCGAATTATGATCGACATGATTGGGATGCGGACGACGAAGAAATTCGACGCCCACCCACCACCCACTTCGTAGCCGCTATCGACGATTTAACCGACATGCTGGACTTTGACTCCGAAGACATCGACAGTATGGACGAGGATGTAGGAGACAAACAGGAACCAGCGCCTATAGGGCACCGGACAACCACCTCATCTCACGATGTATACATGGTGGACACACCTAAAAAAACGACGACGAGGAACAAAGGGATGCAACGAGGGATCGTTCCCTTGAAAAGTAGTCAAAGTGGAGGCGTAAACGCCGCCCCAAACCCCACCTCGACAAAGACGATAGCCATACAGACCGAGCCACAGAGCAGGGTGAACCGGCGGACGACGAACATGCCATCAAGCAACCGTCCGAACAGGGCAACTTGGATAAACAAACCGAACAACCCGTCCCCGACGGAGATAAAAGTCCGGACGACCTCACGCCGGACAAGTTGCTGGAGGAGAAGAACCTCCACAAAAGGCTCGTCGCCACTGCGCGTAGCCTGAAAAAGCAGAAGCGGAAGCTCAAAACAGCGGAAGATGCACTCAGAATTAGATGGAGCAAAGTACTCAACACCGCAGACAAATACGGCGATACCGCCACACAAAGAGCTATCCGGTTTAAAATTACTGCCGGAATTTGATGAGGAGGCCTTAGAGCCCCCGCAATCAAAAAAAATAAGGAAGCCACCCGGCCGGATAAACAACCCCATGGCCAACATAGAGCGGCAAACGGCGCCAAGACGAGCCAAAGACGCGATCCACCCAAGGATTCGCATCACAAAGACGACACAGCCAGATCTATCTACGGGCCAAGAAAGCAAGCTCTAGAAAGCAATGCAACACAACAAATATTCGAACAACACGGCACACCCAAGTACAGGGGTGCCGCACACCCCCTATGTTCCACCGATGAGGTGCTAGACCATGAATTTCCAGCGGGATTCAAGCCCGTAAACATAGAGGCATACGACGGAACAACAGACTTCGAGTGCGGATTGAGGATTATATCCTCCACATACACATGGCCGAGGAGACGACCTCCACGCCATAAAATACTTACCCCTCAAGCTCAAAGGGCCAGCCCGGCATTGGCTTAAAAGCCTTCCCGAAAACACCACTGGAAGTTGGGAAGAGCTCGAGGATGCTTTTCGGGCAAATTTTCAAGGGACCTATGTCCGACCTCCAGATGCAGACGATTTAAGTCATATAACTCAACAACCCGGAGAATCAGCCCGGAAACTCTGGAACATATTTCTTACTAAAAAGAACCAGTTAGTCGACCGTCCGGACGCCGAAGCCTTAGCAGCTTTCAAACACAGCGTTCGAGACAAATGGCTCGCCATACACCTCGGCCAATAAAAGCCAAGAACAATGGCCGCATTAACAAGCCTCATGACCCGCTTTTGCGCAGGAGAGGATAGCTGGTTGGCAAGATGCAGTAGCAGCGACCCAAGTACATCCGAAGTTACGGATGGAAACGGGAAACCGCGACGCAGCAAGGACCAGTGCCGGACCAAGGGAAACAGCCCGACGAGCATGGCAGTCAACGCCGGATTCGAAAGCTCTCGGAAGAATTAGAAAAAGCTGCCCCTCAAGGATAACAGGGACGAGCTATCTAACCTAAACAAAATCTTGGACAAGATATGCCAAATCCACAGTACTCGAAGCTCGCAAACCATACCCACAGAGATTGTTGGGTCTTCAAGCAATCCGCAAACTCAACACGAACACAAGGGGCTCGACACACCAAGCGAGGACGATGACGAACCCCACAAGCAGAAAGCACCGGAAAACAAAAGAATTTCCCACAAGAAGTCAAAACAAGAAACTCACTTCACGTGACAAAAGGGAAAACAGAGTGGCGCCCACGGAGATACGCGTCATACGGCCTATCCCAGAGGAGTCCCGCCACTGGTTGTTAAAACCAATCACCTTGACCATCAGGATTACTCTAGAAGTATTCGAAATGCAGGCTGGACTGCCTTGATATTAGATCCGATAATTGACGGACTCCACTTTACACAGGTCCTAATGGACGGCGGCAGTGGTCTAAACCTACTATATCAGGACACAATCCGCAAAATGGGGATAAACCCAACAAAAATTCGCCATAGCAACACTTCCTTTCAAGGGGTAACGCCAGGCCCAGATGCCCATTGTACGGGTTCTCTCCTCGCTAGAAGTTATGTTCGGCTCCCCGACAACTTCGCCGCAAAAAGCTAACCTTCCACATCGCCCCATTTACAAGTAGCTATCAAGACCATCGACGCTAAGCTTTCGCCGCTTTAACGCAATACCACATTATGCATCTCTTACAATCAAAATGCCCGGTCCATGAGGCATCATCTCATTAAAGGGAAATATCGAGTGTTCCTCGAAAGCACGGAAGATCGTGGCTGCCTTGACAGCCACACACTAAACCAGCTTCACTAATCAAAGCACATAAACATGTCGTTCAGACCCCGGACATGGCTAGACAAGTCCGGCGTAAACATACAAGGGCTTACCAGCCGCATACCCCCGTACAAGGGGCTCCGCGCATGTACAACAAGAGACAATAAAGCTCAATTTTAGCCATTTTTGAATTATACTTTGTTTATTTAATATAACATACATTTTCGCACGATCTTTTTCAACTAAGTTCCTCTCTTTTACAGATGAACACCGTGCTACACCCGTCTAGGATACGGCACAACAGAGACACAGGCGCAGACATGCAGTAGGGACCCGTTCCAAGGATTCTTTTTAGATTAAGACCCTGGGTAAACCTTTTTCACTGTCTCTTGTTGATACACATCCCCCGGTTTCTTGGTATAACCGAGGAGGAGGCTGGCGTCTTGGCATGTGGCCACCTCAGAATTTTGCGCGTACCTATACACCAGGGGCTTATTACCAAGGGCGTTGTTCAGCCCGTTTTCATAAAGACCGAATACCTCAGGGAGTGTTCGGCGTCGCGAGTTTGGCCTTATATGCATCAGCTCCGAATCATGTCTTTGGTCAAATGTTGGGTTTGCCTGCTCCTGTGTTTTGCTGCCTTATGTTCCGCTTCTATCGGCTAAGGCGGCACCATGAGAACTATCGCGATTGTGCCCGGTTCGCCGCGAAGTAGCACCTCAGTAGAGAAAGCCGAAAACTGACTGTCATGATATAGCGTGAGACTGGTCAACCACTCAATGACCCACCATAATCTTTAGGATTCCTCCGCATTAACGAAGGGTCATTTCCCGGCCAAGCACACACGCGCCCCGAATTCGGGTGAGTGTGGTGCCCCTAGGGGCTATATAGTAGCCCCACTGTCAAACTCCTATGGCTAAGTGAAAGTGATAAAGCATTATAGTCCGGTTTCCTAGTTCGCTGCGCTATCACCTCCTTAATAGGACCAAGACGTTGGATCAAGTGTGAAAATGCGCTTTTCGCGAACACCCCACATTATATGCGTGGGGCTAAGCCAAAGACTGCCATCTTTCAGGTTATATACACATATACATTAACGGCCGCACATGAGGTATTTTAATTCTTGAAGGCACAAGTATAAAAAGCTTTTATATTCCTCAAACATTGTTTTACAATAATACATGTTATTCGAACATAATATCCTTCGAGCATCAAGGCCTCTATTAAACGAAGCGCCTGCAGAACTTCACGAAAATAGTGCTCGGCAGTACTGGCTCCCGTCTCAATCTTGGGATGCAACAGCGATGGCCTTCATCTCCGCCCAGTATGTCTTGACACGGGCAAGAGCCATCCGTGCAACCTCTATGCACGCTGACCTCTTCATTGCATTGATATGCGGCACCGCACCAAGGAACTGCTGCACCAAGCTAAAATAACTCTTCGCTCAGCCTTTCCGCCACAGATGACTCACGACATACTTCATGGCGAGTCCGGATAACCTATTCAGCTCCGCCCATGCGCCAAACGATCGGTTAATGGAAGTGGGCGCCCGGATTGTGGAACTACGACCAAAAGCTTTTCCACTTCGTGATCCTTTTGATCTCGGAAGTGTTCGCCGCGTCCGTGGCACTCGCCGCCAAGTCCAGATAAGTGTCCGCCAGACTCCACGCCCGGGTCCAACGGAGCATATTTAGGATCCCCGAACTTCATCCGGAGCATAAAGGGCTTTCCAAACGCAATATCTCTGGCCTGACGTAGCTCCTCCTTCATAGCTCTCATCGCAGAGCGCCTCGGTAGTGGCCTTCTCCGGGTCCTTCTGTTCTGCCCGATCTTATTTTTCAAGAAGCTTGCAGCGGTCGACAGCATTCTTCAATTTCACAACCATCTCGGCCATTTCCTTCTTGCTTCGGCAGTGAGCAGCATGTTCGGCTTTCAGCTCTTCAGTCGCCTTTAAGGCAGCCGCATCGCTTTTCCTGGCCTGCTCCTTGGCTCGGGCAAGTTCCGCCCGAAGGTTCTCCATGGCAGCGGCACCATCTGCATCAGTGCACACATGTTGTAAGATACGGGCATCAAGCTCCTCTTACCAGGTGTCTTCGGAGAAATTACATACCTTGTGCCTCGTCAAGCCGCTTGTTGACAAGCGCGATGTCGGCATCTGCCACGTCAAGTTGCCGCTTTAGCTCGGCAAATCCATCAGCCCGGCTAGCCACCGGACACTTCGCCACCTACATAGGAAGGGCGACCTATTATACCTGGGATTATGATCCTCGGCGCACCGTCATTTTTGACAATGCACAGAGTCTCAGGGGTTACTATCTACACAGGGCGCATCTTATATATGCGAAACTGTCAAAAGGTACATCATTTCGCGTACCTCAAAACCCGTCAATAAACTCCTGACGGCATCTTACAACCCGCTCTCCGCGGATGAAATCCTTTCAATCACCGTACCCATCAACACACGGTGTTCTTCTGAGATAGACGCTCGCCCGAGCAGATCCTTTAGCTCCTCCGACCGTGCACCGGACGGTGCCGGACTCGTCCGATGGCCTTTTTCGAAGGCCGGACACGGAGGGCTTTGGGGGGCCATACGACTACCTTCCGGCCCTGCCATATTCGGAGAAACCCTCCGTGATGACACCTCAGGGTCGCCCGCCTCGCAAGGTGGTACGGCAGGGGGAGGCGTTCCGCTCTCGATCATTTCCGGATGAAGATCCCCTGAAGATGAGCTCTGCTGAGAAGGGCTGAGATCCGAACTACAAGGTAAAATTTCGGTTATCTTCCTCAGAAATAGAACAGGGATGTCTCTCATTTTAAATCTCCCCTCTCTACTTACGGCTCGGTGGAGGGCTGATCCCCTTGGGGGCACAGTGCGGCCGAGGCATCCCCCGGCGCAGGACCCTTTGACGAAGATTCTTCCCCCGCTTTGAGACTATGGTCTCCGGGTCTTCAGAGGCGGTCCTCTTCTTCTCCTAGATAGAGGAATTCTCGATTCCTCCTTTCCTGATAGCCTCCTTCGGGGAGGCGGTAGCTTCCTTGTTCCCCCCTTCTCCTTCTTCCAAAGGCGCAACCTCCAGCATCCTGGTTAACACGGGATCCGGCGTGGTCTCGGGGAGGGGGGCCGGACACCTGATTAGCTTTGCTTTCGTTGTCCACTCCTATTTAAGGGACACCTCTTTTAAGGGCAATTTTATGATAAATATACAGATAGCGTGTCCGGGTACGGGGCTACTAACTTGAGTATCCGGGCGATTGCAGCTCAGACCTGCGTCCTCGGTCGAGTCCGGACACATTGCTTGTGATCCGAAGAACAATTTGTACATCTCCATGGGCGTCGCGCCCGTAAAATGTTGGAGGGCTCGTGGTCCCTCCGGATTAAACTCCCACAGGCGGAGGGGGCGATGTTTGCAGGGCAGGGTGCGGCGAATCAACATGACCTGCGTCACTACGACTAGATTGATGTCTCTTTCTAGGAGATCTCGAATGCGGCCCTGCAACAAGGACACGTCCTTGGACGGCCCCAGTTTAAACCCTTTATTGACCCATGACGCTAGCTGTGGTGGGGGACCCGAGCGAAAGGCAGGTGGTGCCACCCACTTGGTGCCCCTGGGAGTTGTGATATAAAACCACTCTCGTTGCCATAAGCTGAACTCCTCTTGAAAAGAGCCCTCGGGCCATGGAGAGTCAGCATTCTTGCTTATAACAGCACCTCCAAGACTCCGCGTGCTGCCCCTCGATCATCTTCGGCTCTACTTTGAAGGTCTTAAGCCACAATTCGAAGTGAGGAGTAATACGGAGGAAGGCTTCGCACACGACAATGAACGATGAGATGTGGAGGATGGACTCCGGAGCCAAGTCGTGAAATCCCAGCCCATAATAAATCAGGAGCCCCCTCACGAAGGGGTCCGTCGGGAAGCCTAGCCCCCGACGGAAATGAGAAGCGAACACCACACTCTCGCCAGGCTTGGGAGTGGGAATAACCTGCCCTTGAGCAGGCAGCCTATGCGGGATTTCGCCGGTTAGATACCTGGCATCTCTTAGCTTTAGCACATCTTCTTCCGTAACGGAGGAAGGCATCCACCGGCCTTGAAGGTCGGAGCCGAACATCATCGAAGGTCCGAAGCGCCTGAATCTGGAGCTTTGGGTGTTGGAACTCAAGGTGAGAGGCGGATTCGATTGAGATTGAAAGAAAGGAGTAGAGCCTTGGTCTCTTTATAAAGAGGTTGAATACCAAGAGCCCTCCCCGTGACCGCTTGGGGACTCGCCTTGATTGAGGAGACATACCAACGGCACGATTGGGTTACCCACGCCCGTATTGATGAGAATCCCAGAATAAGGGGACACAATCTCTGCTTCGACAAGACGTGCCAAGGAAACCGCCTCGCTAAGTGCGCTGAGGTGGGACAGTAAAAACAATTCAAATGAAGGCTTGGCCGTGGTGTGATGTCACGCTGTGGAATACGTCAGCAGGTTGGATTTGTGTAAATATTATTCTCTCTACGGTGGTATGTGGAACTTATTTTGCAGAGCCGGACACTATCCTTGTGTTCAAAATCTTCTATGGAGTATTCGGAGGAGGAACCCGCCTTGCAATGCTGAAGACAATCTGCGCGCCGGACTCATCGTCATTGAAGCCTGGTTCAGGGGCTACTGAGGGAGTCCTGGATTTGGGGGTGTCCGGATAGCCGGACTATAACCTTTGGCCGGACTCATGGACTATGAAGATACAAGATTGAAGACTTCGTCCCGTGTCCGGATGGGACTTTCCTTGGCGTGGAAGGCAAGCTTGGCGATACGGATATGTAGATGTTCGCCCATTGTAACCGACTCTGTGTAACCCTAGCCCTCTCCGGTGTCTATATAAACCTGAGGGTTTTAGTCCGTAGGACGAACAACAATCACACCATAGGCTAGCCTCTAGGGTTTAGCCTCTCCGATCCCGTGGTAGATCTACTCTTGTACTACCCATATCATCAATATTAATCAAGCAGGAGTAGGGTATTACCTCCATCGAGAGGGCCCGAACCTGGGTAAAAACATCGTGTCCCTTGTCTCCTGTTACCATCCGCCTAGACGCACAGTTCGGGACCCCCTACCCGAGATCCGCCGGTTTTGACACCGACATGCATCTTTGCACACCTCTCATCGCAAACTCAAGTGATGGGCACGAGAGGTCAATGCTGTGCAACCAGCGTCAGAGGCCCGGAAGCCGCTCAAGTGGTCCCACACGCCCATCATCTTTGATGCGGAGGATCACCCTGGCTGCACCACAGCAGTAGGGTGTTTGCCATTGTTGGTCTCCCCAACAATTCGCAACCTCAAGGTCACAAAGATGTTAGTGGTTGGCGGGGCCGGGTTAAATCTGATTTCCCCGACAGTTATCAGCAAGCTTCTGATAGGATAAGAAGAGCTAGAAGTCACCAGCACGTTTCAAGGAATTAACCCGGGCAGGAGCCATCCTAAGGGGAAGACTACGCTGCCGGTGACGATTGGGGGAGAATTGAACTATCGCACTGAGAAGATTGTGTTTGATGTAGTTGATCTCCCCCTGCCGTACAATGGGATTCTGGGACGCCCGGCCCTGGCTAAGTTCATGGCAGCATCCCACTATGCTTATAACACTTTGAAGTTGCATGGGCCACTGGGAGTCATCACTATCCCATCAGATGAGAGGATGCATATCTGCGTAGATAAGATGTATCGGGATGCAGTTGAAGTAGAGGCTGCGGTAGCAGCAACTCCCGCCATGGAAAACAAAGGAAAGAAGAGGGACTGTAGGATCTCCGACAAGGATTTCGGGAAGCGTGCCCCCTCCGAGTGCACGGCATCCGTTGATGACGTGCCGGAGTGTTCCAACAGCAAGAGATCCAAGGTTACTGTACCCCAAGTGAAGAAGGTCCCGGCAGGACTGGTTGGCGTTGATGGTACTTTCACTATCAGCGCCACCCTTGATCACAAATAGGAAAGCGCGCTTGTTGCCTTCCTTCGGGCGAATATCGATGTGTTTGCCTGGCAACCATCTGATATCCCCGGTGTTCCTAGGGAGGTAATCGAGCACCACCTTGTTGTCCGCCTACATGCCCGACCCGTCAAGCAGAAAGTCGGAAGTAGGCCTTGGAGCGGCAGCAGTTCATTGCCAAGGAAATCAAGAAACTAAAGGCAGCTGGTTTGGTCAGAGGAGTACTGCATCCTACGTGGTTAGCAAATATAGTGGTGGTCTAGAAGGCGAATGGGAAATGGAGGCTTTGCATTGATTTCACATATATCAATAACGCTTGCCCGAAGGACCCGTTCCCCATGCCGCGCGTCGACTAGATCGTGGATTCCACTTCAGGTTGTGATTTGCTCTCCTTTCTGGATGCATATTCCGGATATCACCAGATCTTCATGTCCAAAGAAGATGACGAGAAGACATCGTTGATCACTCCATGTGGTACATACTGCTTTGTCTGCATGCCTTTCGTATTAAAGAGTGTCGGGTCCACTTCTGCAAGAGCAGTCCAGATTGGTTTTGAGCCACAGTTGCACAGAAATATATAAGCCTATATGGATGACATCATGGTCAAAACCAAGGATAAGACCACCCTTATCCAGGATTTGGAGGAGACATTTGCTAATATGCGCAAGATCAACTTGAAGCTTAATTCGGATAAGTGTGTATTCGGTGTTCCCTCCGGCAAGCTACTTGGATTCTTCGTGTCCCATCGGGGGATCAAAGCCAACCCCGACAAGATCAAGGCCATTGAGCAGATCCAAGCACCAAGGACAGTTAAGGATGTAAGGCGCTTGACGGGATGCGTTGCCGCGCTAAGCAGATTCATTTCCAAGTCTGCCGAGCATGCCCTGCCGTTCTTTAAAATTTTGAAGAAAGCAGGGCCTATGAAGTGCACCCCGGAAGCAGATGCAACTTTGCAGGAATTGAAGGCCTACCTATCGTCTGTGCCTACCTTGGTTGCACCCAAACCCCAAGAACCATTATTTCTTTACTTGGCGGCAACCAACCAAGTGCTTAGTGCGGCCTTGGTAGCACAATGAGAAGTGGATGAGGCAGAAAGTGGCCAGATCACAACAGAGTCAGAAAAGGATCAGAACAAAAATGAGCACGGCAACGAGAGCAACCCCAAGGACGCGGCAAGGAAGAAAGTGGTGTAGCACCTAGTGTACTTCGTCAGCTCCTTGTTACAAGTGGCTAGATCGAGGTACTCTGGTGTGCAAAAGTTGATCTTTGGACTCATCATGGCCTCAAGGAAACTGCGCCACTACTTCCAAGCCCATGAGATCATGGTTGTCACTCGTTTCCCATTGCAAAGGATACTCCAAAACCCTGAGGCCACCGGCAGAATAGTGGAGTGGGCTTTGGAGTTATCCAGCTTTGGTTTGAAGTTTGAGAGCACATCAACTATTCAGAGCAGAGCGCTGGCGGAGTTTATTGCAGAATGGATGCCAACCCCTGATGAGGAAGTGACAGAAATAGCTCTCCCTGGCAATGAATCACCCTAAGAATGGATTATGTATTTTGATGGTGCTTTTTCTCTACAAGGTGCAGGGGATGGCGTGCTTCTCGTTTCCCTCTCCGAGGAGCATTTGAAGTACGTCGTCCAAATGCACTTTGCCCGGGAAGAAGCCACCAAAAATACATCTGAGTATGAAGGGCTCCTTGCCGGGCTCAGGATTGCAGTAGAATTGGGAATTAAGAAGTTGATCATTCGAGGAGACTCACAGCTTGTGGTGAGACAAGTCAACAAGGATTATAAAAGCCCATTGATGGAAGCATACGTCGAGGAAGTGAGGAGATTGGAGGAGCACTTTGATGGGTTGCAAACAGAGCACGCACTCAGGCGGAAAACAGCAGAGCTGGTCACTGTCAAAGTGTGTCAAGGCAGAAGCTTCCTGTGGAACCAGGAACTTTTGTTCTCCATCTCTCTCAGCCCTCCGTATCACCAGCCACAATGGCCCGGAAAAGGAGAAAGTTGTACTACGATAAGTCTCTCCCGGTCGAGCCGTCCGCTCCCGTCAGAGACCCTGCCGGAAACAACTCCTCACAGCCTGCCAGGCCACCCCCTCCAGCTGGACCTATGGACCCCGCGAACGAGGCTGGTGCTCCCGCAGCAGACGAGGTTCTTCTAGTTCTCGTTGCCGAGCCCCATGCTCCAACTTGGGCAAGGCACATTGTCCACTTCCTCCAAACCTGAGAACTTCCCGGCGACCAAGATGAAGCTGAGACTGTAGCCCGGAGGGCCAATATGTATCAGTTTGTCAATGACACTCTGTACATAAGGAGGCCCAACAGTGTGAAATTGAAGTGTGTCTGCCGGGAGGATGGAAAGGAACTGCTGGCTGAGATTCACAGAGGAATGTGCGGCTCACACATTGGATCAAGGGCATTAGTTGGGAAAGCATTCCAGCAAGGATTCCATTGGCCAATATCCCTCCAAGATGCAGTCGAGCTCGTCACGACATGTGAAGCCTGCCAGCTCCATTCCAAGAGAACACACCTGTCAGTGTCAAAATCGGCGGATCTCGGGTAGGGGGTCCCGAACTGTGCGTCTAGGGTCGATAGTTACAAGAGATAGGGACACGATGTTTACCTAGGTTCGGGCCCTCTCTATGGAGGTAATACCCTACTTCCTGCTTGATTGATCTTGATGAATTTGAATATTACAAGAGTTGATCTACCACGAGATCGTAATGGCTAAACCCTAGAAGTCTAGCCTGTATGACTATGGTAATGAGTATATCCTTTCCGGACTACACCCTCCGGTTTATATAGACACTGGGGGAATCTAGGGTTACAAAGAGTCAGTTACATAGGAAGGAATATTCATAGTTGATCGCCAAGCTTGCCTTCCATGCCAAGGAGAATCCTATCCGGACATGGGTACAGTCTTCGGCCTTCGTGTCCTCACAGCCCATCAGTCCGGCCCATGGATAACAGGCCGGACGCCCGAGGACCCCTTAGTCCAGGACTCCCTCAACACCTGCCTGCCCAAGCCCTTCAGACAATCCCTCTATCATGGCCATTTTTGGTCCCGGGGATCGATATCCTCGGCCCCTTCCCCCTAGAAATCGGGGGCTTTGAATTCTTGTTCGTTGCCATCGACAAGTTTACAAAGTGGCCGGAAGTGACTGCCGTGAGAAAGGTGACCGATCGGCCACTATCAAGTTGTTGAAAGAATTTGTGTGTCGTTTCGGAGTTCTGGCAAGGATCATCACTGACAACGGCACCCAGTTCACGAGCCACGCCTTCATGCAATATATTCATGCCCTCGGATGCATGATCTCATTCGCTTCTATGGCACACCCCCGGAGCAATGGACGAGCTGAGAGGTCGAATGCTGAAGTGCTTCATGGACTCAAGACAAGAACTTTCGATACGCTGCAGAAGCACGACAGGCGGTGGATCTAGGAGCTGCCGGTAGTTCTTTGGTCCCTCAGAACGACACCTAACCAAGCTATCGGGCAGACTCCCTTCTCCCTGGTCTACGGGGCAGAAGCAGTTATCCCCACGGAACTCATTTACGGGTCCCCTCGAGTGCTTGCCTATGATGAAGTAGCACAAGATCAGCACCGGCGTGACGACGCTGTGCTACTCGAGGAGAACCGTCTCCGGGCTGCTACGCGTCGCGCATGCTACCAAAGAAGCCCGCATCGCTATTATAGCCGCAAGGTTCATACCCGGTGTTTTGAGGAAGGTGACCTTGTCCTTAGGCACGTTCAGTCCGCCAAGGGTACAAACAAGCTGTCACCAAAGTGCGAAGGCCCTTACCGGGTGGTACGAGTCACCATACCTAGCGCAGTCCGTTTGGAGACCGGGGATGACACTTAGTTGCAAAACTCATGGAATATTGAGCATCTCCGTAAGTACTACCCGTAAGGCGCGAGGCTGCCGAGCACTGCCCGATAGCCACCCTTTTGTATAGGCCTTGCCTCAGCTGCATGTAACCCCTTGTACAAAGCCAGGGGCGATGACCCCGTGCAAGAGAAAATAAAGAAGTGCCATAGGGGGGCCCCAACTAAGATTGCATGCATGCACGAGCACACCCAGATCACTGAATAAGCATTTCATGAGCATTTGCATGTGCATATAGATAGGATTGCATCCTGGATTCATTCTCATCTACATGGAGTTGCAGGTCCCTACCGTGAACTTGGCTTCGACAAAATATGAGAAGATTGCACGGCACAACGTTCCCTGGTAAGCCAAACATATAAGTTTACCTCTTGTCCATTGGTGTTCTGTAAAGCTATAACTTTGCATGAGAAAACCTCACCTCTCTTTTGAAACTTAGGTGCTCCCATCCATGACTCAAACGTTGCCTCAGTCAGGATGGTCGTAGTAGCCGTTGGTAAAAAGGAGCTGGCGGGGGCTGGCCCCTCTGTCTGTTCCCCGGCAGACGTAGCTCTCCGGCAGGCAAAGAGGGTGCCGACAGGATATCCTGCCGGGGAAAACTCGTTTATTTTTATTAAAGAGGCACTCTGCCTCTGCATGGACATACACATGCACGGGTTCCCGGCAAGGTTCATCTTTTTCATTTATATGCTAACACAAGTACAAGCATTACAGAACACAAAGATGGACAAGAGAGATTACATTATTTGAGTTAAAATTTGGCAATTGCTTGCCAATTTAAGATTGAAAAAAGATAAAAACCCAATAACCCCTCTTTTCCTTTCTCTGCTCCCCTTCCCCGGGATACTAAAGCTAGGGGGAAAGGAGAATAAAAGGAGCATTTGAGAGAGGGCGGTGGCGAAGGGACCGGCGGAGCGGTCATCCGCCGCGGTCTGTAGGTGGCGTGCACTCAAGAGCTGCGCAAGGTGACGAGCAAGGCCCGTCGCCCCTCCCCTAACGAAAAGAAGAGGGGGAGAAAAGGGGAAGGGACAGAGACGGTAGCGGCATCACCCACAACGGGCATTCAACGCTACCATCGCCTCGACGGACCGGAAGTCGCGCCCCTCATCGACAACAGCTCCAAGACCTCCGGGAAAGGCGATGCTGGGATTACCAACGATCTCCAGCCCCGCCTCCCGGCCGAGCCTCGAAGAGACCAAGGGATTCGGCACGCCAAGGACCAGGCTCACTCCTCGAGCGCCAGCACCAGCATGGGGCAACAATAGCCCCAAACAGGAGCCTGGGGGCTGGGGCCAGGCTCTTCTCTTCGGCATCGCCAGCGGAAGCAGAGAACAAGGGAAGAAGAAAGAGGAATGTAGAGATGGATGACTCCGCCCTCCTCCGCCCCTCCCTTCTATAGGCCGGGTGGGGAAAGGCAGCTGCTCCAGCAATAGGTGATCACCGCCCTCCTCCGCCAATTCAAGGCGGGCGGACCCTCTCCAAGATGCTCTCTCACGCCATGCACCTCCATTACCTACCCCGCGCGATGCATGCGGGGCTAAGGACAAGGGCGCGCTGTGGGAAGATTAAATTGGCGGTTTCTACCCCGTGCGTTAAAGTCATTCACGGGCCATCACTATCGCGGCCCCACCACTATTGGCTTTACACCGTGTGCGGGGAAATCGGAAACCGTTCCGGAATCAAGGCTAATTAAGCAGCAATGAAGACCTCAACGAGCCAACCCCTTCAAAGAACTTGCTCGCAGCACTTATTAGGCCCTACCCGACGGCACGACGGCCAGCGTTTGGGGCAGGAACGGGGGCTTCTGTCGGTGCAACAAACCCTGGGTTTGTTGCCCAGACAATGCACAGGCAAGGGAACAAGATTGAAGCACCAACCCAAGTCAGAGGTTGAAGGTCCAAGAGATTTGAAGAACCAATACGCAGCCCAGAGAGACCAAGATCGCCAGAGGAGCAAGATATATATATATATATATATATATATATATATATATATATATATATATATATATATATATATATATATATATATAAGAGAAGGGCCTCCTTGCCGGCAAAGTAGCTCGACAAGGGGCAAGGCCACCACCAGAAACAAGCAATCAAGGCTCCTCGGCAGAGCCTGCCGGGGCTCGCGGGGGCAGAACGACCCCACCAACCACTCAAGCACGACCCACGTCGTCGATCGATGCGGTGTCAAGCCGCAAGATGATTAAGTGGCAGCCATTCGCCACATGGCAGCCATTCACCACATGGCAACCATTTACTATAGGAGAAACCCGCATATGACACCCGTCCTGCGATGTGTCAAGAGAACAGACGCGGAGCAGGCAAGATAGCCCGGCAGGACTTGTCGGGCGACCAGTGATGTGACACTAAGTGGCGCATTTAATGCAACCTGTCAGCTCGGAGAGTTAGGTATGATAGCAGTGTTTGCTATCATATCAGTAGATAATGACCACTTCGCCACTATGGTGACCCGTTAATCTATAAAAGGAGGCCCATAACACTCGTAGAAGAGGTTGGAAAGTTGATGAACCCAAGCCACCATACACGCATAGTGGTTGCGGCCCCGAGGAAAACCCGGCCGGGCAAGTGTACTACGCATCACCACACTCATTCCACCATCAATCCACCAAAGCAAGAGTAGGGTCTGACGCCTCGTGGCGGCCCGAACCTGGGTAAATTGCTTGTGTGCTCTATGTTGTGCTGCCGCACGCTGATCTGCTCTTTGTGCAACACGGTGTCCCCCCGCCGAACCAGCAAGGGGCCACCGGTCCCATAGGTAGGCGCGGATATCCCGCGACAACGGCGCGGGTTGAAGAGGCGGGAGTTTCAAAGCAGATGAGACAAAAGATACTTGAGCTTGAAAATTTCAGGATAACAAGGCGCGGATACCATGTTCGGCAGAACAAACTTAACATGTACAAAAAAACAATTCATACAAGACACAAGAGAGTCATGTCCCCTTTTACTATATTGCTATAAATGCCATTGAAAAAACTACAAGAAAAATGTAAAAAAAAATCAGGAGAACAAGATTACCCTGTACAATACCAAATCGATTCGCACTTCCCTCAACAACAACAAAAAACTAATCAATTCGCACCAAAAGAAAGAGTCATGTCCCTTTTTATATGATTACAAATGCCAAGATCTCAAATTCCAATTTTTGAATCCACGTTATGTTGAATTCAAATATATCGTTAGGTGACCTTGCGGTTTATAATGGATGTAGTCCTACATTTTGATCTTCCATCATATATGAACATTTTACTCCACCCTATGAACATATATATTGTCGTCTACCATATGGACTAAATTTGAATCAATTTTCCTTATTTGAATATGATTGTTGTCAAGTTATACCATCATTTAAATATTATCTTGATAACAAAAAACATGCATATAGCAGTAATCATATTTCACTATGAACTACATGTACCATATGATCTCCAATTCCAATATTTGTATCCATTTTATGTGAATTCAAATCAGAGTACATTGTTCGGGATAATCTAAACCCTGTTTTCATATGTATAATTTTTGGCTGAATTGGGACAAGTTTTGGTATAAGCTTCTTGCAAAACCAGAGATTCTCTCAACAAGCCTCGTAGTTCCGAGAGGGAACGTGTCACCTTTGCGTGAGAAATGATATACGCTGCCTCCCCCCTAATTTTCTTTACAGAGGCAACATAGAACTATATGAGTGCCCTGTTAAATTTTGGAATTATTCCGGGTTCGTTTGGCCTTTTTTATACATTAATTGAGTTTCTGGACATTTAATGTGCATAATTCAAATTTGAACTACAAGCACATGCTCGGTGCACCAAAGTTGGTTGAAAAATCACATGTGTGTCCTTGGGTATATTTTTAGGTCCCATGCAAGAAACGGGAATGAAATTCAAACATCTGGGCGTCGTGACTCGGCCGAGAACATTGAGAAACTTGGTTTTTAAATTCCTGTAAATCCAAAACTTCCGTGGAAATCATGAAACTTGGCATGGTGTCATGTCATGGCACTAACATGCTGTGGTAAAAAATTGGGCCGAATTGGAACAAGTTTTGGTATAAGCTTCTTGCAAATCGGAGCTTCTCTCAAGAAGGCTCGTGGTTCTGAGAGGGAATGTGTCACCTTTGAGTGCAAAACGATATACGCTGCCCCCTTGAGTTTCTTTACAGAGGCAACATAGAACTACATGAGTGCCCTGTTAAATTTTGGAATTATTTCGGTTTCGTTTGGCCTTTTTTATACATTAATTGAGTTTTGGTCATTTAATGTGCATAATTCAAATTTGAACTACAAGCACATGCTCCCGTGCACGAAAGTTGGTTGAAAAATCACATGTGTGTCCTCGGGTGTATTTCTAGGTCCCATGCAAGAAATGGGAATGAAATTCAAACATCTGGGTATCGTGGCTCGGCCGAGAACATTGAGAAACTTGGTTTTAAAATTCTTGTAAATCCAAAACACGCCTGAAAATCATGAAACTTGGCATGGTGTCATGTCATGGTACATCATGTTGTGGTAAAAAAATGGCTGAATAAGAACAAGTTTTGGTATAAGCTTCTTGCAAACCAGAGCTTCTTTTAAGAAGGTTCGTGGTTCTGAGAGGGTACGTGTCACCTTTGTGTGCATAATTCAAATTTGAAATACAAGCACATGCTCCAGTGCACCAAAGTTGGTTGAAAAATCACATGTGTGTCCTCGGGTAAATATCTAGGTCCCATGCAAGAAATGGAAATGAAATTCAAACATCTGGGCGTCGTGGATCGGCCGAAAACATTGAGAAACTTTGTTTTTTAATTCTTGTGAATCCAAAACACGCATGAAAATCATGAAACTTGGCTTGGTGTCATTCCATGGCACCAACATGTTGTGGTAACTTTGATGTCCGATTTGCAAAGGCGCACACATTAACAATCAACAAAGTCATTTTGGAACAAGTGCTGTCATGTTACAATCGAAATCACAAGTATTATTGAAACCATGGGCGTTCTACTTACCATTTATGTGCTGCCACGCGTCCCTTTTTTTATTAGCTAGGAGGCGCCGTGTAGGGTAGTTATTTGAGTACGGGAGGTGTGCGATCAGACCCATGCGCGTGCTTATCGGGAGGAGATCCCTTTGACCTCCATCTGCCGCCCACCTCTCTCCCAAGGTCTCCATTAAATGGTGCCCGAGCCTCTTTTTAATGGCGTGGCTATGTCTCACTCGACTGAGATTTAAGAGAGAGAAAAGAAAATCTGAAAAGAAAATTTTGCATGGATCTTGATGTAAGATCCAACGGACCTATATAGCATATGATGCGACTTATAGCAAGACTGGTGAATATATAATGATGATGACAGTGGATAATAATTATCTTACATAATAGGAAGATAGTTAAAAAAGCCACATGCGGCTACGCCCGAAATACACAAGGGCAAAAGAAGAAGGAAGACAACGATCTGGCTTGCTGATCTCTACTTTCTTGATGCGTTGCTGTAGGCCGCAGGAACTAGTCTCCGCGGCGAGCGGCGATGAGCTTGTCGTGTCCTCAAGCCGCTACTTGAGAGCATCCACAGATTCCTCCACCAGCCTTTTGGTGCTCGATGCGGAGCATGTCATTCTCATCCATAAGTTTCTTGACGATGATGCTGGTCCTCTTCAACAAGGCACTGGTCTCCTCCTGCTGCTCTGCACTTCAGACGATGTTCGCCCTCAGCAGGTCGCGCTCGGCACGGAGCCTATCATTTCCCTCCCTTAGTTGCCGGATCACGCCGGTAGCCTGTTCAAACGAGGCTTTCATGTCGTCCTACAACCTCGCCCATCCGGAGATCTGATCCATCTGGCCAGGGACGATCACATGCATGTGCTTGTAAGAGTCGTCGCCTGCCCGCGAGACATTTTCCCAGGCCGCCGTGGGCGCAACAGGACATCTTTGTTGCTGCCGCGGCGCGGCTGGACCAGTCTACTGCATCAACGATGCGGCGGGACCTCTGTGCTGCTTCGGCGGCGCGACAGGACCTCTGTGCTGCTCCTTCCGTGCAGCGGGACATGTCGGCTGCTTTCGCAGCGAGGTGGGACATCTCTCGTGCTTCCACTTCCATGCTCGCCTCTCCCTGGTGGTAATCTCTCGACCCAGAACTCACGCTGGACATGGCAGACGCAAGGGAAGGATGCTGAATGACTTGTTTGTTTTTGTGGATGAGGAGTTGAGGAGGAATGTGCAGTCATCTTGGCACAGTAGTATTTATAACCGAGTACTAATACGCTCCTAAGTGGGAAACCGTTTAGGTTGTGATCGGTGTGAATAGGTTTGCAATTAAATATAGCGTGGTAGTAGTAATTTGGAATGTGATGAGATGCAAGTTCAAAATTTATTGACTTCTCTAGTTTCAAAGTGCGGCACTATTCCCGGATGGCGTAACGTGGGCACGTGTTCTCGACCGTGGTGTAGCATATGCCATGGTAGTTCTTTTTCTACTGCTGTGTACGTGCAATAACTGGCACCGTCGGATACATATCTTACGGTTATTGGGGCATTCGACAGGAATAGCCTCGTGGCGAGCTATAGACTAGTCTTTTTTTCAGACGGATTACACCTATCTCTCGGGACTTATCGCACGCACCATCTCTAGCTCCCTAGGTCGATGCCACCCACATACACTTGTACTCTGAGTTTAGTACGTTATACATGAAGAGAAGAGCGCATGCACTCGTCCTCTCTCACACACGCATCTGTAGCTATGAATTGTAGTGTTCTCAACCATCCGATTGGCTCTATCATAGGTTTCACATTGCTCCTTGGCCTTGAGATTGAGAAGTTTAAAATGCGGAGGCTAAGCTGGAGGCGCGAGGGTTTGGTTAATGTGCAGGCCGCACACGACACCAACACGGCACGAGCTTCATCTACCTGGTGCACAGTCGGGTGAGTTGTCCAAGTATAAACACAACCAGGCCCTCCTTGGTATCTACGCCTCCACTTATGCGCAAAGATATTAGGATCAGAGGGAGTACTACTAGTAGTAGTACTACTTTGATGTGTCGCGTCAACTCGCACAAGTATGCAACACTTCCTGAACAAACAAGCATATAAGTTGTTATACTTCTTACCCAAAGGATCTTTATATCCAACAGACACAAAATATCCGTCACCGTTGGAAATTACTTTAATCACGATCCGATGTCAAGTAATTGTTGCATCGCCACCAAAACCCACCATCTCTTAAGCTAAAGTAGACCGAGCTAACCCCTATATTAGCATATTACTAAGATAAATGAAGGCAATCAGAGAATCATTTAGGAGGTGAGCTTATCAATCTGAATGTGGAGGGACACCGTCCTCGACAACCCAGACCCGGCTAGCAGCTTGGGCGGAACTGTAAAGAAGGTCAGCTCCTGCATGGCAACGTCGCTGGGATCCTTGCTGCTTGTTGATACGTCTCCGTCGTATCTAAATTTTTTGATTGTTCCATGCCAATATTCTACAACTTTTATATACTTTTGGCAACTTTTTATACTATTTTTTGGGACTAACATATTGATCCAAAGGCTCGACTCAGCCTCGCTCATTGCATGTTTTTTGTTTCGTAGAAACCCAATATCAAACAGAGTCCAAATGGGATAAAAACGGACGGAGAATTATTTTGGAATATTTGTGATTTTTGGGAGGAAGAATCAACGCGAAACGGTGCCCGAGGTGGACACGAGAGTGGCCCACGCCACCCCTCCAGGGGGGCGCGCCCCCTATCTCGTGCGCCACCCGTAAGGCGGTTGATGCCCTTCTTTGGACGCAAGAAAGCTAATTTTTGGAAAACGATCTAGGCAAAGGTTTCAGGCCAATCAGAGTTACGGATCTCCATATATACACGAAACGGTGAAACAGAGCCTGGAGAGAGCGCAGAAACAGAGAGAAAGATCCAATCTCGGAGGGGCTCTCGCCCCTCCCAAGCCATGGGAGCCAAGGACCAGAGGGGAAACCCTTCTCCCATCTAGGGAGGAGGTCAAGGAAGAAGAAGAAGAAGGGGGCCTCTCCCCTTGCTTCCGGGTCGCGGCCGAGCGCTGCCGGGGGCCATCATCATCACCGCGATCTTCACCAACACCGCCGTCATCTTCACCGACATCTCCATCACCTTCCCCCTTCTATATTCAGCGGTCCACTCTCCCGCAACCCGCTGTACCCTCTACTTGAACATGGTGCTTTATGCTTCATATTATTAACCAATGATGTGTTGCCATCCTATGATGTCTGAGTAGATTTCTATTGTCCTATCGGTGATTGATGAATTGCTATGATTGGTTTGAGTTGCATGTTTTATTATTGGTGATGTCCTATTGTGCCCTCCGTGTCGTGCAAGTGTGAGGGATTCCCGCTGTAGGGTTTGCAATATGTTTATGATTTGCTTATGGTGGGTTGCGTGAGTGACTGAAACACAAACCCGAGTAAGTAGGTGTTTTGCGTATGGGATAAAAGGGGACTTGATGCTTTAATGCTATGGTTGGGGTTTTACCTTAATGAATCTTTAGTAGTTGCGGATGCTTGCTAGAGTACCAATCATAAGTGCATAGAATCCCAAGTAAAGGATGATATGTTAGCTTATGCCTCTCCCTCATATAGAATTGCAATAGTGATTACCGTTCTAGTAACATAGTTAATTGCTTAGGGGCAATTTCACAACTCCTACCACCACTTTTCCACACTCGCTATATTTAATTTCTTGCATCTTTATCTAAACAGACCCTAGTTTATATTTTTGTGTTCTTTATTTTCTTGCAAGCCTATCCAAAAAACACCTACAAAGTACTTCTAGTTTTATTCTTGTTCTAGGTAAAGTGAACGTCAACCGTGCGTAGAGTTGTATCGGTGGTCGACATAACTTTAGGGAATATTTGTTCTACCTTTAGCTCCTCGTTGGGTTCGACACTCTTACTTATCGAAAACTGTTGCGATCCCCTATACTTGTGGGTTATCAAGACCTTTTCCGGCGCTGCCGGGAGTCATAGCGTGGGGTGAATATTCTCGTGTGTTCTTCTTTGATTTATCACTAAGTAATTTTTATTTGCTGTTCTTAGTTGTTCTCTATCTTTAGTTATGGATATGGAACACGAAATACCAAAAAAATTAGGTGTAGATGCTACTCATGGTGATGGGGAACCTCCTAAAACCCTCGATGCTCGTTATGTGACAGATATTATGTACTACTTTAATAATCCTGAGAAAACCCCATTCAATTATGTAATGGGAGTAACGTTGGATCAACGTGAATACTTTAGGGATTATCGCTTAACACAAAAAGGGAAACTATTATGGGATCAAATTCATATATTGAAGTGGTATGCTTGGCAACTATGCGTGAGTTATGATTATACTTGTTGCTCTAGGATGAAGGCTCCACACCTTCCCTTTTCATGCAAATTTAATGATAATAAAACCTTAGCTTCTTATGCTAATGGTATATATGATTACTATGATGTGGAACAAATAGAAGAATTTGTTGCTTTTATGGGTGCTTATGAAATTGAATCTATGTGTAAAGAGTTTCAAGATTTTGATGATGCTGTTTATAGATCTCAAAATTTAGCTATCCTCAAATATTGTTATGAGAATTATCAATACAATTCCGATATTAATGCACTTATTGAGAAAGTCTCCGCTGTCCAAGAAGAGACTAATATTTTGCAGGAATCTATGAAAGAAGAAATTGATGAAACTGTGAGCTCATTGGATGAAAAAGATGAGGAGGAGAGCGAAGAACAAAAGGAGGAAGAGCGGATTGATCACCCGTGCCAACCTTCTAATGAGAGTAACTCTTCAACTCATACATTGTTTAATTCCCCTTCGTTCTTACCGAAGGATGATTGCTATGATGACTATTATGATCCCATTAATTCTCTTGAAATATCCCTTTTGATGATGCTTGCTATGCTTGTGGCCAAGATGCCAATATGAAATATGCTTATGGAGATGAACTAGCTGTAGATCCTTATGTTAAACATGAAATTGTTGCTATTGCACCCACGCATGATAGTCCTATTATCTTTTTGAATTCTCCCTACTACACTTTATCGGAGAAGTTTGTGCTTATTAAGGATTATATTGATGGGTTGCCTTTTACCGTTGCACATGATGATTTTAATAGATATAATATGCATGTGCTCGCTGCTCCTACTTGCAATTATTATGAGAGAGGAACTCTATCTCCACCTCTCTATGTTTCCAACACGATAGAATTGCAAGAAACTGCTTATACTATGCATTGGCCTTTACTATGTGTGCATGAATTGTTCTTTTATGACATGCCGATGCATAGGAAGAGAGTTAGACTTCGTTGTTGCATGATATATGTTACTTTGTGCTCACTACTAAATTACAAATCATTGTTAATTAAAATTGGTTTTGATATACCTTGGGATCCGGGTGGATTCATTACTTGAGCACTAAATGCCTAGCTTAATGGCTTTAAAGAAAGCGCTGCCAGGAAGACAACCCGGAAGTTTTAGAGAGTCATTTATTTCTGTTGAGTGCTTTTATATAGTTTAAAAAACAAAAAAATAAAGAGGGGAACCTAAAACTTTTCAAAAAGGAAAGTGAAAGTGAGAAAGACAAGCATTGTTGAAGTGGGAGAGCTCCTTGAACTTTGTTCATGCTCATGGCAAATTTGTGAATCTTGATTACAGAAACTTTTCAACAAAAATAATTATCCCCTTGTACAATTCCATTGTATTATAAAAATAATGTGCTAAGGTTTGCCTTTAGGATGTTTCAATGCTTGTTGGTTTGTACGGTGCAGGACAGAAACTTTGGCTGTAGTGCGCGATTTTTTTTTACTGGGACGTCAAATGGTTCTGATTCTTTTTGCACTGTCTTTCTGTACAAATTGTTTATTTTCCCTAATTTTGGCAGAATTGTTCAAGTATCAGAAGTATGGTGAATGTTCAGATTGCTACAGACTGTTCTGTTTTTGATGCATAGTTTGCTTGTTTTGATGAATCTATCAATTTATATCAGTGGATTAAGCCATGAAGAAGTTATATTACAGTAGACATAATGCAAATAGAAAATATGAATTGGTTTGAAACAGTACTTAGAGTGGTGATTTGCTTTATTATACTAACGGATCTTACCGAGTTTTCTGTTGAAGTTTTGTGTGGATGTAGTGTCTAATCGAGGATGTCTCGATATGAGGAGAAGGAAGAGAGGCAAGAGCTCAAGCTTGGTGATGCCCGAGGCACCCCAAGTAAATATTCAAGGGGACTCAAGCGTCTAAGCTTGGGGATGCCCCAGAAGGCATCCCCTCTTTCTTCAACAAGTATCGGTATGTTTTCAAATTCGTTTCGTTCATGCATTATGTGCTAGTCTTGGAGCGTCTTTTGCATTTAGTTTTCGCTTTTCTTTTTATGCACCATGCTGGTATGAGATAGTCCTTGGTTGATTTATAGAATTCTCATTGCACTTCACTTAAATCTTTTATAGTATGGCTTTATAGAATGCTTCATGTGCTTCACTTATATCATTTGAAGTTTGGGTTGCCTGTTTCTCTTTACATAGACAACCGCCATTTGTAGAATGCTCTTTTGCTTTACTTATATTTGTTAGAGCATGGGCATATCTTTTGTAGAAAGAATTAAACTCTCTTGCTTCACTTATATCTATTTAGAGAGATGACATGAATTGGTCATTCACATGGTTAGTCATAAAATCCTATATAAACTTGTAGATCGCTGAATATGATATGTTTGATGCCTTGCAATAGTTTTGCGATATAAATATGGTGATATTAGAGTCATGCTAGTGGGTAGTTGTGGATTGTAGAAATACTTGTGTTGAGGTTTGTGATTCCCATAGCATGCACGTATGGTGAACCGTTATGTGATGAAGTCGGAGCATTATTTATTTATTGATTGTCTTCCTTATGAGTGGCGGTCGGGGACGAGCGATGGTCTTTTCCTACCAATCTATCCCCCTAGGAGCATGCGCGTAGTGCTTTGGTTTTTGATGTCTTGTAGATTTTTGCAATAAGTATATGAGTTCTTTATGACTAATGTTGAGTCCATGGATTATACGCACTCTCACCCTTCCATCATTGCTAGCCTCTTGATGCACTGCATTGCCCTTTCTCACCTCGATAGTTGGTGCAAACTTCGCCGGTGCATCCAAACCCCGTGATAAGATACGCTCTATCACACATAAACCTCCTTATATCTTCCTCAAAATAGCCACCATACCTACCTATTATGGCATTTCCATAGCCATTCCAAGATATATTGCCATGCAACTTCCATCATCATCATATACACGACTTGAGCATTTATCGTCATATTGCTTTACATGATCGTAAGATAGCTAGCATGATGTTTTCATGGCTTGTCCATTTTTTTGATGTCATTGCTACGCTAGATCATTGCACATCCCAAAGACATCACGGAGGCATTCATATAGAGTCATATCTTTGTTCTAGATATCAAGTTGTCATATTGAGTTGTAAGTAAATAAAAGTGTGATGATCATCATTATTAGAGCATTGCCCCAGTGAGGAAAGGATGATGGAGACTATGATTCCCCCACAAGTCGGGATGAGACTCCGGACGAAAAAAAAGGGAAAGGCCAAAAAAAAAGAAGGCCCAAAAAAAGAAAAAAAAAGAAAAAAATGAGAGAAAAAGAGAGAAGGGGAAATGTTACTATCCTTTTACCACACTTGTGCTTCAAAGTAGCACCATGTTCTTCATATAGAGAGTCTCTTAAGTTATCACTTTCATATACTAGTGGGAATTTTCATTATAGAACTTGGCTTGTTTATTCCAACGATGGGCTTCCTCAAATGCCCTAGGTCTTCATGAGCAAGCAAGTTGGATGCACACCCACTTAGTTTTAGTTTGAGCTTTCATACACTTATAGCTCTAGTGCATCCGTTGCATGGCAATCCCAACTCCTCACATTGCTATCTATTAATGGGCATCTCCATAGCCCGTTGATACGCCTAGTTGATGTGAGACTTTCTCCTTTTTTGTCTTCTCCACATAACCCCATCATCATATTCTATTCCACCTATAGTGCTATGTCCATGGCTAACACTCATGTATTGCGTGAAAGTTGAAAAGGTTTGAGAAACGTCAAAACTATGAAACAATTGCTTGGCTTGTCATCGGGGTTGTGGATGATGTGAATATTTTGTGTGGTGAAGATGGAGCATAGCCAGACTATATGATTTTGTAGGGATGAGCTTTCTTTTTCTATGTTATTTCAATAAGACATAATTGCTTGGTTGGTATGCTTGAAGTATTATTGTTTTTATGTCAAAAAATAGACTATTGCTTTGAATCACTCGTGTCTTAATATTCATGCCATGATTAGACATATGATCAAGATTATGCTAGGTAGCATTCCACATCAAAAATTATCTTTTTTAACATTTACCTACTCAAGGACGAGCAGGAATTAAGCTTGGGGATGCTGATACATCTCCGTCATATCTATAATTTTTGATTGTTCCATGCCAATATTCTACAACGTTTATATACTTTTGGCAACTTTTGATACTATTTTTTGGGACTAACATATTGATCCGAAGGCCCTGTGCCGCCTCGTCATTGCATGTTTTATGTTTCGCAGAAACCCAATATCAAATGGAGTCCAAACGGGATAAAAACGGACGGAGAATTATTTTGGAATATTTTTGATTTTTGGGAGGAAGAATCAACGCGAAACGGTGCCCGAGGTGGCCACGAGAGTGGCCCACGCCACCCCTACAGGGGGGCGCGCCCCCCTATCTCGTGGGCCACCCGTAAGGCGGTTGATACCCTTCTTTGGCCGCAAGAAAGCTAATTTTTGGAAAACGATCTGGGCGAAGGTTTCAGGCCAATCAGAGTTATGGATCTCCATATATACACGAAACGGTGAAACAGAGCCTGGAGAGAACGCAGAAACAAAGAGATAGATCCAATCTCGGAGGGGCTCTCGCCCCTCCCAAGCCATGGGAGCCAAGGACCAGAGGGGAAACCCTTCTCCAATCTAGGGAGGAGGTCAAGGAAGAAGAAGAAGAAGAAGGGGGCTTCTCTCCCCCTTGCTTCCGGTGGTGCCGGAGCGCAGCCGGGGGCCATCATCATCACCGCGATCTTCACCAACACCGCCGTCATCTTCACCAACATCTCCATCACCTTCCCCCTTCTATATTCAGCGGTCCACTCTCCCACAACCCGCTGTACCCTCTACTTGAACATGGTGCTTTATGCTTCATATTATTATCCAATGATGTGTTGCCATCCTATGATGTCTGAGTAGATTTCTATTGTCCTATCGGTGATTGATGAATTGCTACGATTGGTTTGAGTGGCATGTTTTATTATTGGTGCTGTCCTATTGTGCCCTCCGTGTCGTGCAAGCGTGAGGGATTCCTGCTGTAGGGTTTGCAATATGTTTATGATTTGCTTATGGTGGGTTGCGTGAGTGAATGAAACACAAACCTGAGTAAGTAGGTTGTTTGCGTATGGGATAAAAGGGGACTTGATGCTTTAATGCTATGGTTGGGTTTTACCTTAATGAATCTTTAGTAGTTGCGGATGCTTGCTAGAGTTCCAATCATAAGTGCATAGAATTCCTAGTAAGGGATGATATGTTAGCTTATGCCTCTCCCTCAAATAGAATTGCAATAGTGATTACCGGTCTAGTAACATAGTCAATTGCTTAGGGGAAATTTCACAACTCCTACCACCACTTTTCCACACTCGCTATATTTACTTTCTTGCATCTTTATCTAAACAGCCCCTAGTTTATATTTTTGTGTTTTTTATTTTCTTGCAAGCCTATCCAAAAAACACCTACAAAGTACTTCTAGTTTTATTCTTGTTCTAGGTAAAGTGAACGTCAAGCGTGCGTAGAGTTGTATCGGTGGTCGATAGAACTTTAGGGAATATTTGTTCTACCTTTAGCTCCTCGTTGGGTTCGACACTCTTACTTATCGAAAACTGTTGCGATCCCCTATACTTGTGGGTTATTACTTCTCACCTCCATTTCCACCTTGACGACGTTGGTCCTGCCTTTGGGCTCACCCGGCGGGCCGCTCGCCCACAACTTGGCCACGTAGAGCGGCAGTGAGGATGCCCCCACTTTGATGCGGATGACTGGCACGGCGATAGACGAGCCGATGTCGAGCACGCCGCCGACCAAGAAAAATGCAAGGCCGTCCTCCTCCACGAACAGCAAGAGCCGTGGCTCCGATAGTGGCACTTGCAGCTGGAGCACCTTGCTGTACTGGATCTTGTGTATGGGCATGGGATGCACGGTGCTAATGTGGTGGGAGAGCGCTGCCGGCGGGCCCTCATAGCTGCAGACGAGCACAGGGCATTTGCAGGGCGCAAGAGGACACAAGCTCTGGTGATCGGCGAGCTTGTGGTAATTGACATAGAGCCCACAGCCTTCATGCAGGCACTCCACCCTCACCGAGGAGAGGACGACGTCCACCGCCGTGTTCCGCACGTCGAAGCCACCGCCGCGCTTGCACTTCTGGCACTGCCGCTGGTTCCCGGGGCGCTCGACGCGGCAGTCCGCGCAGGCTAGGTGCCCTCCCTTGCACTGCACAAATCAATCGAACAACACATCAATCAAGAAACTTGCACCTTGCTCGATCAGCAAAATGGACGAGGTGTATTCGAACCTCATACACTGGAGGCTTCAAGGGGCGGAGGCACAAGGGGCAGTGGAGCAAGGTGAGGTCCATGGAGACCATAGAGAGCTCCATCGTCGGGTCCTGTTCCGTCGACATGATCTCGCCCTCCTCGTGCACAACCATCTCCCGCTTTAGGGCCGGGGCATTACAAATCTTTATCGTCACATATTCATACTACTTCAAGGTGCATTAAATGAACACATGAAAGTATCAAAAGGAAAGTCACGACATGCATGCATGTGTTGTAATTAATGCATCGGTAAACGCAAATTATTGAAATATATCAAGTCAGTGCTTTGATGTGTCGCGTCAACTCAACTCGTACAACAATGAGAAGTTTGATTGCAATGCCCTCTCCCTCGCGGACTGAGCTCCAGTGCCTTAACTGCACCTGCCTTTGGCTGTATGATAGGTGGGCCACCCACCTGTTGGGCCCACCTTTCATACACACAAAGGCAGGAGCAGTAAGTCAATGAAGCTGCGTCCCTCCCTCGCCCATGCGTGTGGTGGCTGGCAGGACTAGGAGAAGCTTTCGCTACATGCTCTCCCTCCCGCACGCGGTCGACATGTAGCAGTTCATTCGGTGTCAGATGGCCAGAAGCATACTGTAGTACTCCACTGCAGTAGTACTCCATCATTGTTCGACTTCTCGAAGAGGCGAAGAGCCAAGCGTAGCCCGGATGCTTGCGTGGCAGTTTCATGTGTAGAGTAGTCTAGGATAGCGTGTGCCGTGCCTCTAAGCTTAAAATCATTGGGGTCGGATCCATGCTATGAGGCCGTCTCGAAGCATTTTTTGATTAGAATAATCTTCTAGCCCTACCTGTCATCCTGGTGATTGTAGTGTGCACTCTCATCTGGTCAAGACAGGAATACATATTTTAATTTGTGGTGGAGTAAATGTTAGAGGTTGCAGCAAATATATTGTACATTGCAGGTCTTTTAGCCAAGTTTAGAGGCAAGCATGTGGGTCCAGTGCTATGATGTGTCACGTCAACTCGTACAATGAGGAGAAGCTTGATTTTACTACTACACGCCTTCACCTCGCCCATGCGCGTGGTGGCTCACAGACGAGGACAGACTTTTGCTTATACTACAACAAGCTATCCCTCCCGCACGCGGTGGATGGACATGCAAAGATGGATTCGAGCATCGTAGAAGTAGTAGTAACATCATTGTTCGTCTTCTCAAAGAGGCGAAGATCCAAGTGCAACCCGAACGTGGCAGGTGTGAACGCTCGCGTGGCAGTCTTTGTGTAGGGGTGGGGCGTGGTGCGGAGCCTTGGAGCACGCATATAGCCAGGCTCTTACATGAGACAAAATTGCTATGTGAGCCCATTATTGTAGTACTTGCTAGTATAGCCCTGTAAACCGGAAAGGAGTATTTGCCTTTCTAGAGATTTCAACAAGTGACTAGACTACACCCTAAATGAGTAGTACATATGGAGCAAAATGAGTGAATCTACACCGTAAATAAATATGTAGTTCTCTCATTTTTATCTCCTCCTTGGTCGCGGTGCACAATATTGAGTATACTAGTACTGACTAGTCTCTTTTTGACACGCATTTACGTTTTTATAACACAGTAATACAAACGCAAGCGATCATATACACGCGATAGACTCACCCCTATGAACACACACACGCACACCCTGCCCCTATGAGCACCCCTGAAAGACCGAGCCGACATATCATCTTGAAATTTATGAAGTCACCATAGGCACCTCGTCATCAACGGGAACGTCTCCTAACACACATTTACATTGATACGGCTTGAATGCCAACGACGCAGAGGGTAGCGGTTCCCGAAACGTTGAACAGTCAATGATGCCTCCGCATTCAAGTAGCATGCAGATGTAGGAGTAAGTAATTGGAGAAGCAGAATGAAGCATGTGAATGCAACGCAGTTTGGACTGTCATATAAAGGTGTCACACCACTCCAATCCATGTACTCCTAGTCGTTGCGCAACACTGCCCACTCCAATCCAAGACCAAGACCAAGTGATCAGAAGCCACAAGCACCCATGGCGTCAATGGACGTGTGTGGCAGTCGGCTGTGCCAGGTCGTCCAAGACGCCGACCTGCGGCCCTGCACCGCGGAGCGTTTCCAGACGGTGCTGGCGATCGCCAGCGTCATAGCCCTCGTCGATGCCAGCTTCGTGTCTCGCATGCGCCAGATGATGGTCGACTCCATCCGCAGGTTCACCGCCATCAAGAAGCGTGTAGACGACCTTGCCGTACTGCTCCAGCCCACGTGCCCAGGCTCCTCGTTGCCTGCCACCCTCATTGGCCTCCAAGGTGATGAACTCTTTGAAGCACTGGTGGCCCTGCAGCTGCCATAGGTCGCGACAAAGAATGTGCACCTCGAGGCCGCGCTCGCTGCGCAGCGCCTCGCCATGCAAGAAACCGTCGATCTACACATCCACGTCTACGAGGAAATCGTCTACATAGGCACTACAAGGCCAACAAGGACAGAAAGACGTTGGCCTTCTTCCAGCGGCTGGAATCTTTGGATGCCATTGTTTAGAAGCACGTCGACCTGGCCACGAAAGCCGCTGCTACTTAGCCGCCGTTCGGTGGGCCGGCGCCCTGAGTCGAGGAGGTGGACGTCATCGATGGATGCATCTTTCTTCTTGCCTCCTGTAACCAACACTGCATCGCCTTGTGGCCTTAATGTTTTATTAGTGTATGGCATTTTTATTCCAGCCGTAAATGACATGTGTGATCCCTTGCTCTTATTTGGCATTAATTATTTGTAGTGTCACTGTCTTCGACCTGGTGTACTACTACCTAGGTCCTGGTTTATTAGTCCCTTTTGTAATTTGTGCTAAATTCTGACCAAAGATTTAACTGACAAAATGTTAGTGCATGTCAACAAAAATGATATCATTTGATTTATATTTGAACATAGTTTTCAATGATATAATTTTGGTGACATGCATGAACCTTTTGTTAGTCAAATTTATGGTCAAAATTTGGCATGAATTCTGACGAGGAGCAATAAACCAGGACGGAGGTAGACTGGTTCATCACCATCATGTTTTGTGTCTAATTTTGACTTCAGCGACCCAACCTACATGGAGGGAGTGCTGTATATATTGGCGCAACAACCAAACTTATAAAGTATATTCAAAACTGAGCGTTACTACAAGTCACGAGTTCAAAACGAGAAAGTGGAACAAGTACAACATGCCTGTGCCGTTCGCGTCGCACCCCCACACGGTCGCGGTGCACAATGTAGTAACTAGTCTCTTCTTGACCCGCATTTACATTGATACGGCTAGAATGCCAAGGAGGGAGAGGGTAGCCGGTTCCCGAATGTTGAATGGTCAATGATGCATCCTCAATTAGCATGCAGAGGGAATTAATTGGTGAAGCAGAATAGAGCCAGCATGATGTGAATGCAACAGAGTTTGGACTCTCATATAAAGGCGCCCCACCACTCCAATCCATCTACTCCTAGTCTCTGCGCAACACTGCTCACTCCAATCCAAGACCAAGTGACCAGAAGCCACAAGCACCTATGGAGGCGATGGACGCGAGCGGCAGTCGGCTGTGCCAAATCATCCAAGACGCCGGCATGCGGCCCCGCACCACAGTGTTTCCAGACAGTGCTGCCGACCGCCGGCGTCGTAGCCCTCGCCGACGCCGGCTTCGCCTCTTGCATGGACGACATGATGGTCCACTCCATCCGCAAGTTCACCACCGTCAAGAAGCGCGCAGACGACCTTGCTGTGCTGCTCCAGCCCGCACGCCCAGGCTCCTCATTGACTTCCACCCTCATCGGCCTCCATGGTGACGAACTCTTTCAAGCCCTGGTGGCCCTGCAGGTGCCGGAGGTCGTGACGAAGAATGTGCACCTCGAGGCCTCACTCGTCGTGCAGCGGCTCGCCATGCAAGAGACCGTCGACCTGCACATCCACGTCTACGAGGAAATCGTCTACATAGGCCACTACAAGGCCATCGAGGACATAAATACATTGGCCTTCTTCAAGCGACTGGAATCTTTGGACGCCCATTGTTCAGAAGCACGTCGACTTGGCCACGAAAGCCGCTGCTACTTAGTTGTCGTCCGGTGGGCTGGCACCCTGAGTCGAGGAGGTGGACGTCGTCGATGGATGCATCTTTCTTCTTGCCTCCTGTAACCAGCACTGCATCGCCTCGTGGCCTTAATGTTTTATTAGTATAGTACTCCCTCTGTTCCCAAATATAAGTCTTTCTAGAGATTCCAGCAAGTGACTACATACAGAGCAAAATGAGTGAATCTACACTCTAAAATATGTCTACATACGTCCGCATGTTGTATTCCATTTGAAATATCTAAAAAGACTTATATTTAGGAATGGAGGGAGTATATGGCATTTTTATTCCAGTCGTAACGTTTTCACTATGAGGTGGGGCCGCGGTTGAGCAAACCGACCATCGGAAAATCCCCACCCCGCCCAGCGTGCGTCGACTGAGTTTAGAATTAGAAGAGAGAAACGAGGGAGAAGAGCTAGCTGTAGCACGGGCACTATTGTCAAATGGGACTCGTATTGATAGAATAGGAGTACTAAGCACTCGTACCTCTTTTTTTTGAGGTAAAAAGTAGTCATATGTCTGGTACTACTAGTTGGGTGCGTGCGACCTATACCTGTCATCACTTTAGGTCTCCTTTTCGAACCGCAGCTATGCTTCACAGTACATATTTTTTCACGCATTTATCCTCCTGTATGTACTCCTAGGCTATTTCCACGTGCTCCCTTTCGCCGACATGTGGGACATGGAGCATCTGGGTCGTAGTGCATGCACGACTCGGAGCATATGCCGGGGTACTTTACATTTCAGACCTCACGAATTACATGCAAACCCCCCACAGAAGAATAATAAATGAATGAATTACTACATGAAACCGGATTATTTTCATAGAAACCGGAGCACGTTCATTAAATTTTGGACATAACACATTTATAAAAACGACTGGACCTAAACTAGTCTAAGGGCCTCTTTGATTCGCAGGATACTGAAAACACATGAATGGGGAAAGTATGATGGCGATGAACCGAGACGAGGAGAACTCTAACTCAGTTAGAGGTTAGAGTTAGATTCTAACCCTGAACTAACTCTAACCAAAGAGGTGTATGGATGGCAGGGTTAGATTGACAATAAATTCTCTTTCTCAATCATTTGACTACTTTGGACCCTATTTCCTGCCGGATTTGGTGTGGCCGGCTCTTGTGTGGCCTCCTCCCTCTCCCAGTTGACATAAATGAACCATCTTTACAAATCATGCATCCAAAACATGATAAATTGTAATTTGTCCATACAAATGAGATATCCCACTTAAACATACAAGTCGTCAATCAAGCTTCACAAAAAATACACTCCATGAAACAAAGCATGAGCTAACTCATCACGGAAGTCATTCACAATAGGGAGGGAGCCCGGAGCCCCTCATGCACCCAGGGAGGAGCTTGTCATCGTCGCTCTGGAGGAAGGCTCTGTAGAGCCCAAGCCCTGGGAACCCCTTCGACACTGGCGCTTGCAAGGTGAGGTCGACACCGGCATTGGTAGCAGGGCCGCTTGCTGACGACTGCGAACCGAATCTTTGGGCCTCTAGAAATAATGCAAGCCTGAAACTGAAATACCTAGAAAGGTGAACTGAATCTTTGGGCCTCTAGAAATAATTCAAGCCCAAAACTGAAATACCTAGAAAGGTGAACTGGATCTTTGGGCCTCTAGAAAGATTTATTATCTCCTCAAGCAGCATCAAACAATTCCATGCGTGCACCACAAATCTATACGAAGTTTAATCAGGATCTACTTTTCCAAATTATAATTAGCGCTAGAGCGAGCAAGATCAATGATATGGCTGTGAGACAGAGAAGGAACGAACAAACACACCCCTCTTGCGATCGCCCTGGTAGATGTGCCGCCGCCGTGCACGACAGAGGGAGAAAAACGACCGGTGAAGGGGGAGCGGGGCGAGCTTCGGAGGCCGGAGGGAGAGGGCGGCCGGAGGAGAGAGAGGGCGAGCGGCAGAGCGGTGCTTGGGTGGGCGGCTCGATGGGGAACAGAGAGGAGTCATGCGAGAGGGGCGGGGGAGGGGGGGGGGTAGAGGGAGCAATCTGGTGCGGGCAGGCTGGATTTTTTAGTTCTCTTTTAGTGGGCCCGAGGAGAACTAACCCAATTAGAACCTCTCCACCAGGCTAGTTTTTTTAGCTGGGTTAGAGCAAACTAGCTCAAACTAACCCCTCCTGTTTGGATACTTTGAGGCTATTTCAACCCAAACTAGCTCTAACTCAGGGATCCAAACAAAGAGGAGTAGTACTGTACATGCTACAGTCTGGACCATAGCACATTGTTTTTTATGGCCATATCACCACATTGTTTTTTACTGCTTGTTCACCGGGCTGCCGTGGTTCGCACTGCTGGTTCACTGGGCTGCCGTGGTTCGCACTCCTCCGACGTGAGTAGTAGTACAAGTATATACACTATATATATCGCATGATTCTTTGCTCCTTCTTACTACGTACTTCGCCGATATGTGGGAGAGCCAGCATCCGGGTTGACGTGTCATGCACCAGATTAGAGTGCAGAACGGAATGGGAGGATCACCCCAGTCGTAGCACCAGTAATTCATTACTATAGTGAGTAGTCATATCACAAGTCTTTCCAGCAGTAACGCCCGTCAAGTCGCATAGCCCGACCTTTCCAGCAGTAAGTAAGTTGAATCCTCTACTCCCTCACCCTCCTCGCCTCTTTGTCAAACCGCCTACGCGAAAATTGCCGGCGTACTACCCGTGAAAAGCCCCGCCCTCAACTTTTAACTACGCGAAAATAGTTCGAGGTTGTTCATTCTATATAAATACTAGTATTGTATGTTTATTCACCCGTGGGTTGTTCAATGAATGGAGGGTCGGGGAGCACAAGTGAACAATACTATTATTAGTAAGTAGGAGTCGTACATTTAGTCACGTACACAAATTGAAACGCTTGTTATGGAGAGAAAAACATAATCACTCCACTATATATGTACGCAGGGGCCTGAGCGCTTGCTTTACTAGGGTTGCTCTCTTCATTCTCTCATCCTCTCCAGATCTAAACAAGATAGTAGTAGCGGCATTCTGTCATCCTCTCCAGATCCCTTCGGCCGGTGTGTGTAGGGGACTAAGGTGCATCATTCATGCGGTCATCGCCGGCGAGGGAGGAAACCCACAGCTGTCGGCGGGGCCCGATCCTCTGCCCGTGCCGTTCTCTCCGACATAGCGCCGGCTCGGGAGGTCCTCCAACCCTTCTTCCTCCCTGCCATATTGTGCGCAGATCCGACCTGTCGCCACCGACATCCCGACGACCCTCAGGTATAAGTTCTTTGAAAGCGTCTTTGCTCTACTGCCCTAGGCCCCCACGTGTCTGCATGTGCATCTTTTTCTACTTCCATCAGCTCTTCCAAATCCACCTAATTTTTTAGTATTATTAGAGGTAAAGCTATTTCATGCATTCGAATCTAGGACTTGGTTCAAACAACGAAGAAAGGGGGAAAGTCATAGCATGAATCTAGGAGTTGATTCAAAGAGTAAATAACAGGGGGAAAGTAGTAGAGACCGAATACCCAACCGGTCTCTTGGTTGAAAAGGGAAATAATGGTAAAACGCAGTACAAACTGATAAGGAACAGATCTATTATTGGTTGAAAAAAGGATAGAAAGTGGTGGCTGGTGGACAAGTCAACAGAGTATGTCGTGGATTAGATTTGCTGCCCTCACATAGTAAAAGGTCTCTAGGATTAGATTTGCTACCCTCACATAGTAAAAGGTCTCCAGGATTAAATTTACTGCCCTCATAGAGCATGAACAAACTCGGCATCACCACTTTATGCCTCCTTGTAGGTACATTGTGCTGATGCGTCCAATGTCGCATGTCCTTATACCAACTTTTTTGCTGTCGTTAATGTAAGGGCACATGTAAAATTAAGCGATCACACTGTTACCTTAAGGACATGTTTAACCAGTGTTATTGTTAATCTAATGCCTCCAGTGATATGATGCAATTAAACTGTGTTACAAATGGTACTCCTGCTGTTTTCCCAGTATGATAAGTATGTTGCTTCTTTACGCTGCTGAGTGACCTGGTGTCCCCATGGTCCCATGCCCTTAAGCCAACTCTTTAGTTGCTGTTGATTTACTGTATCTGGTAAACAAGCAATGCCACCATTAAATTAATCCCATTTTTTTCGAATGTCATTGTTGATCGTAATGCTACCGGTAACATGAAGCATTGCTGATGTTTTAAAATTTCTACTGTCCTTGCGTGATTTCCATGAACATAATTAAGATGCTTCTTTTCATTTCGTGTATGTTTCGTATATTCTTATTGACCAGCAACTGTTTACTTTCTATCTTTTTGTGCAGATAGGGATATCCATTTCACCTTGTTGCTATTGTGACCTTTTGGTGAACGACACAAAACACTTTTTTTGGAATGAGTGTCTTGTGCAGTTCAACTAAAATGTCATGTGGGCAACATCTCTCAATTTTGGTGGAACTGCACAAAATGGTGATTGGAGTTTCCAAAATCTCCATCAAATTCTTTGGTAATCTCGTGCAACATTTTCTTAGCCTTTGCAAGATGAGCCGTCACTGTCACCACAATGGCACTTTATTTTAGTGGAACTGCACAAAAGGATAAGCAAATTATAGTTGCACCTTACATGAGCAGGACAACCAACCTTAATGTTGCTGAATTTTAGTGCAACTACTAAAGAAGAACCTGCCAGCTCACGAGAGCAAGTACTTCTTGCTAGCTGAATGATGCAATCTTTGCTTCATTTTAGGTGAACTGTAGAAAAAGGCGCATCAATTGAATCATGGATCTCCAGGCTAGCCTCATCCGAGTGGAGTTGCAGGTTCACCACATCGAGTCGTGGCGGCATAGGGCCCCTCACACCGGTCAGTACTGTCCTTTTATCAACATGATTGTACTTTGTCATACTGTGCTACTGTTCTATTTTTAAATAAAGCTATTCTATCGCAATCTTTTCTCGTTTTGGAAATAAAGTTTGCTTCAACTAGTGCCACTATTATAGTAATCATGCTCTTTCTTATTTGTGGAAACAGGAATACTCAATTACAACTGTTGTGATGGTCAAGAGCATTCGCCAAGTTCTTGGGTTTTATGACACGACTAGCCAAGATGGATTTAATCCTGATATTCAGTTTATCAAAAGGCTCTGATGGGTTGGTTCTGAATCTTGCAAGCTGGGAATCAATGAGATGTGTAGGCATCTTTGTTGTACTTGTTGTTTGAATCTTATTTGTCGGTTCTGAATCTTGCAAGCTGGGAATCAATGAGATGTGTAGGCATCTTTGATGTACTTATTATTTGAATCTTATTTGTTGGTTCTGAATCTTGCAAGCTAGGAAACACGACATGATGATGCAGAGGACAACAACCATAACAAACAGCTCAAACTTGGTAGTATTATCTGTGTGAAAGTGCGACAAATGTGCTGATCGTGTGCGTCCCGAGAATAATAATTCTAATTCTTGTGCATGTTGATCCTGTGGCACTGATAGAACGAGCCAATGCATTGCTTGTTTTAAGAATAAATTTCTATTAAAGCTAATTAAATTTAAGTAAAGTGACCACTAACACTTGTTATTACGGCCTGTCTGAGACCCGCTCGTGAACCGACGTGTGGCCGGAATAGGTTTCTTAATGGAGGCGTTTGAATGCGCCGAGGGTGCATGTCCTGCCGGGCGTACAGCAGCCGAGATAGTGGTAGTAACTGTTGTCGCCTGTACACACTCAGTTTACTGTTGAATCCAGTTCCCCAAGAGCCGAAAAACGAACTATCGCCGCCGCCTATCCACTCGTTCACTTGAAGAGACTCCAATGGCGATCCGAGGGGTGAGCCTGCTGGATATGGACTTCAGCAAGGAGTTCACCTTTGAGTTCGCCGTTAAGTCCCATGGCTGCACCAAGTTGAATGTGATGTACACCTACGATCCGGACTCGGTGAAGCTCTGCCACGCCGAGTTCAAGCAGTACCTACAGGACAAGAAATCACAAGGTCGCGGGACTAGACCTTGTGCCCATCCATTCGTATCCTGATACATCCATTTTGCATCATGTTTTTTTACTGTTATTTATGATGTTCTCATCCATAATAATGCTTTTTGTAGTAATTCTAATGCCTTTTATCTCATAATATTCAAGGTATACACAAAGAGGGAGAATTCCGACAGCTGGAAATCTGGACCTGGAAAAGCTACGTCAGGGCACCTATTCCGCACAACTTCAAACAAGCTAAAACTTCATGAGAATTTTTTATGGAATATTTGAGAATTATTGGAGCAAATAACTACCAGAGGGGGCCCACCAAGTGGGCACAACCCACCTGGGCACGCCAGGGAGCCCAGGCGCGCCCGGGTGGGTTGTGCTCACCCAGGCCCACCTCCGGTTCCCATCTTCTGGTATATAGGTCATTTTGACCTAGAAAAAAAATAAGGAGAGGACTTTCGGGACAGAGCGCCACCGTCTCGAGGTGGAACCTGGGCAGGAGCACTTTTGCCCTCCGGCTGAGCGATTTCGCCGGGGGAACTTCCCTCCTGGAGGGGGAAATGATTGTCATCGTCATCACCAACAACTCTCCCATCGGGGAGGGCAATCTCCATCAACATCTTCAACAGCACCATCTCATCTCAAACCCTAGTTCATCTCTTGTGTTCAATCTTGTTACCGGAACTATAGATTGGTGCTTGTGGGTGACTAGTAGCGTTGATTACATCTTGTAGTTGATTACTATATGGTTTATTTGGTGGAAGATTATATGTTCAGATCCATTATTCTATTTAATACCTCTCTGATCATGAGCATGATTATCATTTGTGAGTAGTTACTTTTGTTCTTGAGGTCACGGGAGAAATCATGTTGCAAGTAATCATGTGAACTTGATATGTGTTCGATATTTTGGTAGTATGTATGTTGTGATTCCCTTAGTGGTGTCATGTGAACGTCGACTACATGACACTTCACCATATTTTGGCCTAAGGGAATGCATTGTGGAGTAGCAATTAGATGATGGGTTGCGGGAGTGACAGAAGCTTCAGCCCAAGTTTATGCACTATTCCGTAAGGGACCGATTGGATCCAAAAGTTTAATGCTATGGTTAGAATTTATTCTTAATACTTTTCTCGTAGTTGCGGATGCTTGCGGGAGGGTTAATCATAAGTAGGAGGTTGTTCAAGTAAGAACAACACCTAAGCACCGTTCCACACACATATCAAATTATCAAAGTACCGAACACGAATTAAACCAACATGATGAAAGTGACTAGATGATAATCCCGTGTACCCTCAAGAACGCTTTGCTTATCATAAGAGACCGTTTTGGCCCGTCCTTTGCCTCTAAAGGATTGGGCTACCTTGATGCACTTTTGTTACTACTATCGTTACTTGCTCGTTACAAATTATCTTGCTATCAAACTACTCCGCTACTTACCATTTCAGCACTTGCAGACATTACCTTATTGAAAACTACTTGTCATTTCCTTCTGCTCCTCGTTGGGTTCGACACTCTTACTTATCAAAAAGAGCTACAATTGATGCCCTATACTTGTGGGTCATCAAGGCTATTTTCTGGCGCCGTTGTCGGGGAGTGAAGCGCCTTTGGTAAGTAGAATTTGGTAAGGAAACATTTATATAGTGTGCTGAAATTTATTGTCACTTGTTACTATGGAGACCAATCCCTTGAGGGGTTTGCTCGGGGTATCTTCACCTCACCCGGAACCACAATTAGCTACCCCTCAACTTACTTCACCTACTAAAAATATTGAATATGAAATTCCTTCGGGTATGATAGAACAACTGCTAGCTAATCCTTATGTAGAAGATGGAACCGAACATCCTGATATGCACTTGATGTATGTAGAACAAATTTGTGGATTGTTTAAGCTTGCAGATTTACCCGCGCATGAAGTTATGAAAAAGGTTTTCCCTTTATCTTTGAAGGGAAAATCATTAGCATGGTACAAGCTATGCGATGATACTGGATCTTGGAATTGGAATCGTATGAAATTGGAGTTCCACCAAAACAATTATCCCATGCATCTAGTTCATCGTGATCGGAAATATATATACAATTTTTGTCCTCGTGATGGAGAAAGTATCGCTCTAGCTTGGGGGAGGCTTAAGTCAATGTTATATTCATGCCCCAATCATGAGCTCTCAAGAGAAATTATTATCCAGAACTTTTATGCTCGGATTTCTTGTAATGATCAAACCATGCTTGATACTTCTTGTGTTGGTTCTTTTATGAAGAAGTCTATTGAATTCCGGTGGGATCTTGCGGAAAGAATTAAACACAACTCTGAAAATTGGGAACTCGATGAAGGTAAAGAGTCAGGTATTAGGCTTAAGTATGATTGTGTTAAATCTTTTATGGATACCGATGCTTTTCAAAAGGTTAGCACTAAATATGGACTTGACTCTGAGATAGTAGCCTCCTTTTGTGAATCATTTTCTACTCATGTTGATCTCCCTAAGGAGAAGTGGTTTAAATATCACCCACCTATTAAAGAGGAAATCAAAGAACCGGTACTAGTTAAACAAGAAACTATACTTTGTAATGTTGATCCAGTTGTTGCTTCTGCTTATATTGAGAAACCACCTTTCCCTGTTAGGATAAAGGAACATGCTAAAGTTTCAACTGTGGTTAATAAAATCTATATTAGAACACCTAAACCTGATGAACAAATTAAAGTAGAACCTAGTATTGCTATGGTTAAAGATCTTTTGGAAGAAGATATAGATGGGCATGTTATTTACTTCTGTGAAGAAGCTGCTAGAATTGCCAAACCTGATAAAAAGGATAAACATAGACCTGTTGTTGGCATGCCTGTCATCTCAGTTAAAATAGGAGATCACGATTATCATGGTTTATGTGACATAGGTGCTAGTGTTTGCTATTCCTTACACCTTATATCAAGAAATTATGAATGACATAGCACCCGCAGAGATAGAAGACATAGATGTTACTATTAAGCTTGCTAATAGAGAAACTATATCACCAATTGGGATTATTAGAGATGTTGAAGTCTTCTGTGGGAAAATAAAATACCCTACTGATTTTCTTGTTCTTGGTTCCCCACAAGATGACTTATGTCCCATTATTTTTGGTAGACCTTTCTTGAACACCGTTAATGCTAGAATAGATTGTGAGAAACAAACTGTCGGTGTTAGTTTTGGTGATGAGTTTCACGAGTTTAAATTTTCCAAGTTTAGTAGAAAACTTCATGAAAAAGAATTGCCTAGTAAGGATGAATTAAGTGGTCTTGCTTCTATTGCTGTACCACCTACTGATCATTTAGAACAATATTTGCTAGACCATGAAAATGATTTTCATATGCATGAAAGAAATGAAATAGATAAGATTTTCTTTGAACAACGTCCTCTGCTTAAACACAATTTGCCTATTGAAACTCTAGGAGGTCCACCTCCACCTAAATGTGATCCTGTGTTTGAATTAAAACAATTTCCAGACACTTTGAAATATGCTTATCTTGATGAAAAGAAGATATATCCTATTATTATTAGTGCTAACCTTTCAGAACATGAAGAATAAAGATTATTGAAAGTTCTAAGGAAGCACCGAGCTGCTATTGGATATAATCTTGATGATTTAAAGGGCATTAGTCCCACTCTATGTCATCACAAAATTAATATGGAACCTGATGCTGAACCCATTGTTGATCACCAACGTCGGTTAAATCCGAAGATGAAAGAAGTGGTAAGAACAGAAATGTTAAAACTTCTGGAAGTAGATATAATCTATCCCATACCTGATAGTAGATGGGTAAGTCCTGTTCATTGTGTCCCTAAGAAAGGAGGTATAACTGTTGTTCCTAACGATAAGAATGAGCTTATCCACAAAGAATTGTTATAGGCTATAGAATGGTAATTGATTTTAGAAAATTAAACAAAGCAACTAGAAAAGATCATTACCCTCTGCCTTTTATTGGTCAAATGCTTGAAAGATTATCTAAGCACACACATTTTTGTTTCCTTGATGGATATTCTGGTTTTTCACAAATACCTGTTTCTCAACCTAATCAAGAAAAGACCACTTTTACTTGTCCCTTTGGAACCCATGCTTATAGAAGTATGCCTTTCGGTTTATGTAATGCACCTGCTACCTTTCAAAGATGTATGACTGCTATATTCTCTGACTTTTGTGAAAAGATTATTGAGGTTGGGAAGTCTTTTGATGATTGTTTAAGCAATCTTGATCGAGTTATGCAGAGATGTGAACAAACAAATCTTGTCTTGATTTGGGAGAAGTGCCACTTTATGGTTAATGAAGGCATTGTCTTGGGTCATAAAATTTCTGAAGGAGGTATTGAAGTGGACCAAGCTAAGGTTGATGCAATCGAGAAAATGCCATGTCCTAAAGATATAAAAGGTATTCGTAGTTTCTTAGGTCATGCTGGTTTCTATAGGAGATTTATCAAAGACTTTCTAAAATTTCTAGGCCTCTTACTAGTCTTTTGCAAAAGGATATTCCTTTTGTTTTTGATGATGATTGTTTAGAAGCCTTTGAAACACTCAAGAAAGCCTTAATTTCTGCACCTATTGTTCAACCACCTGATTGGAACTTGCCTTTTGAAATTATGTGTGATGCTAGTGATTATGCTGTTCGTGTTGCTTTAGGACAAAGAGTTGATAAGAAATTGAATGTTATTCATTATGCTAGTAAAACTCTAGACATTGCTCAACGATACTATGCTACTACTAAAAAAGAATTCTTAGTAGTGGTGTTTGCTTCTGATAAATTTAGACCTTATATTGTTGATTCCAAAGTAACTATTCACACAGACCATGCTACTATTAAATATCTTACGGAAAAGAAAGATGCTAAACCTAGACTAATTCGATGGGTTCTCTTGTTACAAGAATTTTATTTGCATATCATTGATAGAAAAGGAGCTAAGAACCCCGTAGCTGATAATTTATCTAGGCTTGAAAATGTGCCTGATGACTCACTACCTATTGATGATAGTTTTCCTGATGAGCAGTTAGCTGCAATAAATGTTTCTCATAGTAGTCTTTGGTATGCTAACTATGCTAATTACATTGTTGCTAAATATTTACCACCTAGCTTTACATACCAACAACATAAAAAATTCTTCTATGATTTAAGGCATTACTTTTGGGATGACCCACATCTTTATAAAGAAGGAGTAGATGGTATTATTAGACGTTGTGTACCTAAGCATGAACAGGGACAAATCCTATGGAAATGTCACTTCGAAGCTTATGGTGGGCATCATGCTAGAGATAGAACTGCTCACAAGGTATTGTAGTCTGGATTTTATTAGCCTACTCTCTTCAAGGAAGCCGGTAAGTTCGGCTTATCTTGTGATGAATGTCAAAGAATAGGTAATATCCGTAAGCGTCAAGAATGGCCTATGAATTATTCACTTGCTGTTGAACCATTTGATGTTTGGGGATTTGATTACATGGGATCTTTTCCTTGTTCTAATGGGTATACACATATTTTTGTTGATGTTGATTATGTTACTAGATGGGTAGAAGCTATTCTAGCCAGTAGTGCTGATCACAACACCTCTATTAAAATGCTTAAGGAAGTTATTTTCCCAAGGTTTGGAGTCCCTAGATATTTAATGACCGATGGTGGTTCACACTTTATTCATGGTGCTTTCCGTAAAGTGCTTGCCAAGTATGATGTTAACCATAGAATTGCATCACCTTATCATCCTTAGTCTAGTGGTCAAGTTGAACTTAGCAATAGAGAAATAAAATTAATTTTGCAAAAGACTGTTAATATGTGCAGAAAGAATTGGTCTAAGAAATTAGATGATGCAATCCTATGGGTATGTCTCCTTATAAAATGGTTTATGGAAAAGCTTGTTATTTGCCTCTTGAGTTAGAACATAAAGCATATTGGATAGACAAAGAACTCAACTATGATTTCAAGCTTGCTGGTGAAAAACGGATATTTGATATTAGCTCCTTAGATGAATGGAGAACCCAAGCTTATGAAAATGCAAAATTATTCAAAGAAAAAATTAAAAGATGGCATGACCAAAGAATTAAAAAGCGTGAGTTTAAGGTTGGAGAATATGTTATTTTGTACAACTCTCGTTTTAGATTCTTTGCAGGAAAACTCCTCTCAAAATGGGAAGGCCCATATGTTATCGAGGAGGTTTATCGGTCTGGAGCCATCAAAATAAATAATTACGAAGGTACGAACCCGAAGGTTGTCAATGGACAACGAATAAAACATTATATCTCAGGACGCCCATTAATGTTGAAAGTAATATTATCCAAACTTTGACACCGGAAGAACACATAAAAGAGTCCTTCCGGAACACCCCAGTAAGTAAACGGACTCCGAAAAATCCGCAAAAATATTTTTATCAGTTTTAGAATATTTAAAAATTTAGGAAATAAAGAAACTTCCAGGAAGCGTACCCTGGTGGGCACAAGACAGCCTGGCGCGCCCAGGTGGGTTGTGCCCACCTGGGATACCTTCCGGACTCTGTTTTTGTACCGTATGTTTGTCCTCCAAGATTAAAAAATCTATATATACTTCTCGAACCTATTAACCACCGTATCATGGAGAAATCCTCTGTTCGCTTTTTTTGCTGTTTCCGGTCAGATCTATCAAGCCAGGCATCATGTCTTCCTACTCCTCCAACAACCTGGAAGAAGATGTTTGGTTGATGAAGATCGAGATGAAGAGGGAGGAGCCTACGCACGCTGTCAAGGGAGACAAGGGCAAGGAAGCTACCGTAGATCCATCCCCGGTGGCAGCACAAGCACTTCTAGCCGAGGAAGAGGAAGAAGATATCCTTAAGCCCTACCTTACTCACCTTACTCCTACTAAGATTGAAACTTTTCGCGTCATTGAAATAGTTGGCATACAAAATAAGTATCTCACTCGCGAAAATATTCTACATCAAGAGCATATCATCCATCTCCGGAGCGTCATCCGTCGATTTGAGAATCTCTTGATCCTTAAGGACACGATCGCTTGATCACCACCACCATCTTCTTCACCACCAAAGGAGAATTAAGTATCAGGTATGGGCACTCCCCTTGGCTTCCGCCAAGCTTGGGGGAGGTGCCCCGGTATCGTATCATCCCACTATATTTTTGCTTTTACTTATTTTAGTTCGATCTTTTTCTTTAGATGAATAAAAGTTTAGTTCGATCCTTTCTTCTTTGAGAGCTTGCTTAGTGATCTATCCTTTTAATCGTGTGCAAGTTATATAATAAAGTTTAGTTTGAGTTTTTGATTTCTTTACTTTCATGTAAAATAAAGGAAATAAGAAAGAAAAAGAGAAAGGAAATAGATAAAAGAAAGGAAATAAATCAAGAAGATCATAGACTAATCCTATGGTAGGTGATGACACCACATAAGGAAAAGTATAAGTTGAAAATTTTATTAGAGATTGACAAACATAGCATTAGTCAATGATGCAACTCATGAAAGAATTAATAAGGGAAGAGAAGATTCACATATAAATACACTATCCTAGAAATCTTTTGTGATTGTGAGCCCTCATAAAAATATTATATGCCAACATTGTTGACGTTGGACAAGGAAGACAACTTAATGGTTCATGTTTGTTTATATTCACATAGAAGTAATGTTGTCATAGATCCTTCAACATGTGATGCTTGCCCCCTACCTCTGCTAGCCAAAAATTCCGCACTAAGTAGAGATACTACTTGTGCATCCAAAACCCCTTAAACCAAATCTTATTCTCAAGTGTCCACCATACCTACCTATGGATTGAGCAAGATCCCTCAAGTAAGTTGTCATCGATGCAAAAAGGCAATAAAAATTGTTTCTAAATGTGTGAAATCATTTAGTGTAAGAGAAAATTGAGCGTTGCACGAACTTGTGATGGTGAAGAATAAAAGCGACAGGCTGCATAGTAAAGGTCGCTATCACAAGGGACAATGCAACGCGGCATTCTTTTGCACTAAGGGATTGAGCATACAAACAAATAAGCGCATGGCAACCTCTGCTTCCCTCTGCGAAGGGCCTATCTTTTACTGTTATGTATTTACTTTTATGCAAAGAGTCAAAGTTCTCCTTCTATTCCTTTTTATTTTTCTCCTTTGGCAAGCATCATGTGGTGTGGAAAGATCTAGGCACATATGTCTAGTTGAATGTAGATAGCATGAGTTATTATTGTTGACATCACCCTTGAGGTGAATATGTTGGGAGGCGAAACTATAAGCCCCTATCTTTCTATGTGTCCGGTTGAAACATTTTGCTCATGTGTACGCGGTGAGTGTTAGCAATCATAGAAGACTATATGATGGTTGAGTATATGGACTTGCCTAAAGGCTCCGATACGTGAACCTTCCTGAAAATATGATGAATTGTAGTTGCAAAGTTGACTAAGAACATAGTTTTTGGTTTCTAATAGAGTTTTTGCTTTATACTTCAATTGTGTGATGAGTTGTTAATTATTCATGAGAAGTATATGATAAAAGTTCTATGACAAAAGTCTTATGTTTAAATTTGTTGCTGTTATAATAATCAACATGATGCTTCTATGTCCGTATTTTGTTTTTATTGACACCTCTCTCTCAAAGCATGTGGACATGTTTTTCGATTTCGGTTTTCGCTTGAGGACAAGCAAGGTCTAAGCTTTGCGGAGTTTATACGTCCATTTTGCATCATGTTTTCTTACTATTATTTATGATGTTCTCATCCATAATAATGCTTTTTGGAGTAATTCTAATGCCTTTTCTCTCTCATAATATGCAAGGTATACACAAAGAGGGAGAATTCCGGCAGCTGGAAATTTGGACATGGAAAAGTTACGTCAGGCCACCTATTCTGCACAACTCCAAACAATCTGGACCTAGAATATTTGAGAATTATTGGAGCAAATAACTACCATAGGGGGCCCACCAGGTGGGCATAAGCCACCTGGGGGCGCCAGGGAGCCCAGGCGCGCCCTGGTGGGTTGTGCTCACCCAAGCCCACCTCCGATGCCCATCTTCTGGTATATAGGTCATTTTGACCTAGAAAAAATAAGGAGAGGACTTTCGGGACGGAGCGCCGCTGTCTCGAGGCGGAACTTGGGCAGGAGCACTTTTGCCCTCCGATGGAGCGATTACGCCGGGGGAACTTCCCTCCCGGAGGGGGAAATCATCGTCATCATCATCACCAACAACTATCCCATCTTGGGGAGGGCAATCTCCATCAACGTCTTCAACAGCACCATCTCATCTCAAACCCTAGTTCATCTCTTGTGTTCAATCTTGTTACGGGAACTATAGATTGGTGCTTGTGGGTGACTAGTAGTGTTGAGTACATCTCATAGTTGATTACTATATGGTTTTTTTGGTGGAAGATTATATTTTCAGATCCATTATGCTATTTAATACCTCTCTGATCATGAGCATGATTATCATTTGTGAGTAGTTACTTTTGTTCTTGAGGTCACGGGAGAAATCATGTTGCAAGTAATCATGTGAACTTGATATGTGTTCGATATTTTGATAGTATGTATGTTGTGATTCTCTTAGTGGTGTCATGTGAATGTCGACTACATGACACTTCACCATATTTGGGTCTAAGGGAATGCATTGTGGAGTAGCAATTAGATGATGGGTTGCGAGAGTGACAAAAGCTTAAACCCCAGTTTATGCGCTATTCCGTAAGGGACCGATTGGATCCAAAAGTTTAATGCTATGGTTAGAATTTATTCTTAATACTTTTCTCGTATTTGCAGATGCTTGCAGGAGGGTTAATCATAAGTAGGAAGTTTGTTCAAGTAAGAACAACACCTAAGCACCGGTCCGCCCACATATCAAATTATCAAAGTACCGAACATGAATTAAACCAACATGATGAAAGTGACTAGATGAAAACCCCGTGTACCCTCAAGAATGGTTTGCTTATAATAAGAGACCATTTTGGCCTGTCCTTCGCCTCAAAAGGATTGGGCTACCTTGCTGCACTTTTTTTACTACTATCTTACTTGCTCGTTACAAATTATCTTGCTATCAAACTACTCTGCTACTTACAATATCAGCACTTGCAGACATTACCTTACTGAAAACTACTTGTCATTTCCTTCTGCTCCTCGTTGGGTTTGACACTCTTACTTATCAAAAAAGAGCTACAATTGATCCCCTGTACTTGTGGGTCATCATCTCCTGACAGGGGCCAGCGGATCGCGGTCTCCCAGGTATGCGTGCGGGACGAGGTTCTCGTCTACCACTAGTGTAGGGCCATCAGAGGTTCTGGAGCATTCACCCGTTTCATCGGCAGCGCCTGCTACACCTTCGCTACGGTGGAGCGAAGGAAGAACGCGAAGATTCGGCCATCTGGTGCAAGAAGCTTGTCGACATCCAGAAGCAATACAAGATCATCGGCAACGGGCAGGAGAAGGACTCCGTGGCTGACCTCGCCGAGACCATCATCGACCCCTGCTACGCCAACATGAAAGAAGATAATGGTACCAAGGACCTGAACACGTGGGAGGTACCTCTGAATCTAGCCTACATAACCTACACGGCCAAGGACGCATACGCATGCTATGACATGTACATGTGGATCTTGGAAATGAGGGCATGTCTGCTTCCCGTAACCGACGAGTACATGGACAGCCGCAGCGTCACGATCAAGCATGCCAGGAAGGTCTAGATGTTGTACTTTATCTATTTATGCACCTTTATCATGTGAGTGTTTCATGCATTAGCCTATATGTCGTAATTATCTGTTTTGTCCGAAATATTTCTTCTAAGAACCCATTAACCTATTTGCTTTTTTTAGTGGCTATTTTCTTATGTATGGAACTAGTTCACTCGGCTACCATGCTTTGAATCTCCTTCCTCCCAACATATTCCCCTTCTCAGGTGGACCCAGCAGGTCTCGTACACAGACATATGGGACCAACCACCTATCCATTTGTATTTCTTTATTTTGTTCAATCTTTCGTCCTCTTCCTATACAGCGGCTGGCCATCATAGCCTATGGCATTGGCCAGGACATCCCTCTACTCCCACACATTGTCCGGCGTCGGCAGCTCCACCGGCCCACCCTGCACCTGAACAAGTCAACCCTCGTACTCCCCTCCGCATGCTTCTTCCCACGCTCCAGTTCGTTCAGTCCGAGGTCTCGATGTCATCCTCCGCCTTGGTTCTCTCGCCACGGCGCCGCCATCTGTCGTTCCCAACATGGTCAGCAAAACAAGAGGAATCGGGAGACAACTGTTCGTCGAGAGGCTGACAGTCCCGGGCCCACCAGGTCCATGGCCTAGGTTTTTTTGTTTAACATGGGCAGCCCACGACATGTTTCAACGTTTTTTGGATCCAGCAGGTATCAAGCGGCCTCTGGGCCTCCCAACCTAGCTTGTCTATAACATCAGCAGCCCAAGTTATGTTTATTTTTTCAAGACGACGCACAACTCAATTCTATCTTATTTTATTAGATATATATATAATAGAAACAACATAAGGTTCCATTAAACCTGTCGTTCGTCCAACCATTTTATAGACCTTCCCACTTCCTTTATTTTTCGTTTTCATTAATCCTATATCTGAATTTTCTCCCACTTTCTTTTTTGATGTAAACTGAGTTTTGTCCTAGTACTTTTCCCTAGAACCAACTCAACTGTCCCTTGTCTAGCCTAAAAAATAATAATACCCCACGTCCTATTAACTCATCAAAATAAAATGATATTTTATTTCGTAAATTGAAAGTTCTTACAAAATAATATTAATAATTGTTTATATATAACTTGGCAAGTTAACTCCTAGTGATTGCGTACATAAGCTTGCAAAGATTTTACTGACCAATGCAGTAATAGACGTGCAATCATGTGTTTATGTTTTTATAACATTTCTCCGTCCAGCCCAACATGATATTTTCACCCAGCCCAGCAAGTCCGCGGATTTCGAGAAAAATGCAAATGGGCTTTAAATTCTACCATAATATATAAACGGGCTGCATAGATGCTACATCATTGTTTCACCCAGCCCACCAAATGGACTGGCTGGCATATGGGCCAGTAGGTCGCAGCCTAAGCACTTTCAGAAAAAATAAAAATACAAAGGTCGAAGCCTAAGCAAGGCGTTGGATTTACATCCAACGGCCGATATTCTTCTTCAATCTCTCGTCTTCTTCCCCCAGTGCTGCCAGGACTTCCTGCTCCAGCCTCGGGCATCTAGCGGTGCTGTTTTGCATGCCTCGTAGCAAAATGCTACCCCGCCGACGGCCAAGCCATCCTCCTCTTTGCACCCCCCCCCCCGTTATTCTATGCCGAGTGTAGGCCCACCCCGCACCCGAACCAGTCAAGTTTCCCACTCCTCTCCGTCTGTGACTCCACTGCCGCGTCTTCCCCATCTCCGGGTCGTTCCAGTTTGGGGCCTCGCCATCGTCCATCGCCTCGCTGCGCTCGGCGTGGCGTGGTCAACAAGCGAGAGTCATCGGAAGAGGACTGTACGTGGAGAGCCTGACGGCTGGGACCCACGAGGTCCATGGTCGCATGCAAGGAAAATTCCTCCTTATTAAGCTGAAAAAAATGATTCCTCCCCCTGACAGCTGGGACCCACTGGCTATATCTTCGCACGGAAGGAAGTGCCTCCTTGTTATGCGAAAAAACTATTCCTCCCGATGACAGTTGGGACCCTGCAGATTTGGTGGCTACCTTGTGGGCCTACTAAGCGGACGTGTACGCAGGGCTTTGTCAACTTAATCAACAAATGATTCTAGCAGCTGGACCATTGGATGTTAATCCAACAGCCGTGCTCCTTCTTCACCCTCTGTTCTTGCTCCTATCTCCCTTGGGCGGCAGTGCTGCCGCGCACCCCAACCAGTCAAGTTTCCTACTCCACTGTCGCGTCTTTCCCATCTTCGGGTCGTTCCAGTCTGGGGCCTCGCTGTCGTCCACCGGCCTTGGTGCGCTCGGCACGGTGTGGTCAACATGGTCAACAAACGAGAGTCATCGGAAGATGACTGTACATGAGAGGCTGACAGTGGGGGCGGACCACGCCCATGGACGCATGCATGCAACTGCATCCTTTTTACCTTGAAAAATAATGTTTTCTCCCCCTGACTGCTGGGACCCACCAGCTACATCTTCACATGCAAGGAAGTGCGTCCTTATTACAGGCAAAAAAAGATTCCCCCTGACAGCTGTGAGCCAACAACTATATCTTCGCACGCAAGGAAGTGCGTCCTTATCCTCCCTGACAGCTCAGACCCACCCGGTCGAAGCGTACATACCGTTGTCTGTCTTGTCGCGAACGTTTACGTACATACTGGTCGATTGGTCGCTCTGCAATGATGAACCGTGGCCGAGTAAGTAGCCGCACATGTCATAGTAGCGCCCCCCACATAGCATTTCAGGTTGTCCTGTCTAAACCGTGTACACGTACTGATGTACATACAACCAACGCCAAAAAATACGACCATGTATGTACATACGGGCGGGGTCTCGAATGCCTACTAGCGAATACGTACGGCCAGGGCTCATGTACATGGCTGGGTCAGAATGAAGAAACTGCATCGCCATGTTCATCGGGAGCCAACCGACATGGACGGAACAGCCGATCAAAACGAGGTCTGGCGTACCATAGAAATGAGTAAACGGCCTTGTGTTCGACCGACCATGGTTGAAATGGGATCCTATTCATTAGGAGGGCTCTAGCGTACTGCAAAACAGAGGAAACGGACTTCTCTTGGACCTCCTATGGTCGAGACGGGGTCCTGTTGATTGGGAGGGGTGTGGCGTACCGCAAAACGGAGGAAACGGACTTGTGTTGGAGCGCTACGCTCAAAACGGAGCTCCTGTTCATCAGGAGGGGTGTGGCGTACCGCAAAACGGGACTCCACTGGATACTGTTCATCTCCACCGTCGACCTCCTCTAGCCTCCACGGTTTACTGTTCATCCACCGTCGACCTCCTCCAGCCTCCACCTGCGACTGTTCATCCACGGGCTCCTGTTCATCCAGCCTCCACCGCTCCTCCACCGGCTACTGTTCAACCATCCCTCTCCATGGGGTCCTGTTCAACCACCCCTCCACATGCTACTTTTCATCCAGCCCTCCACCGGCTACTATTCAACCAGCCCTCCACGGGGTCCTGTTCATCCAGCCCTCCACGGGGTCCTGTTCATCCACCCCCAACCGGCTCGATCGGGGTCCTGTTCGTCCAGCGGCAACGACCTCTACTACCATGGGGTCCTGTTCATCCAACTCCCCACTGGGAACTGTTCATCCAACCCCCCAACAACGCTCACTGTTCATCAAGGGAAGGAGGCAGCAGGTTCGATCAGCTTCAGTTTGCAACAGTAGCGAAGGAATCACTCGGGTTCAGTTAACAGCACGGGATCGATCGGGGTTCAGTAACATAGCTAGTGCAATCGCTCGGGTTCAGTTAGAGCCCAACGGCTAGCTCGGATTCAGTTAGAGTGCAACGCCTCACACACATGCGCATACGTGTATGAGAGAAACGCGCAAACTTCCGTGCATCGCTCGGCCCCGACCACCCACCATAACCGGGAACTCCCCGATATTTTCCTCGCCCTCGCTTCTACCACGTTTTTTTCCTTGATGGACGGCCCAAAGAATGTCATGCAGCTGCGTCTCCGGCCCGCCCAGGATGAAAAGCCCATTTTCTGTCATGATTTATTTTCATAGAAGTAGGATCCCACCACATCTATGATGATACCGGGTTTTGTCACAATTATCGTCATAGAAGTGTCTAAGCATGACAGGAAAAAAAATCCGTTCGGCCCAAAATGTCATGGATGTGTCTTTTTTTTGTAGTGAGTCCGAGGGTTTACTGGTTCGTCTGCCATCTCCGGAGAATAACAACAGGTGTAGTGAGTAGAGGGATGGCTAGGCCAGGAACGAGAGTGTGGTGGAGCGGTGAGGCCTGCGTGGCAGCACAACCGGCCACGGGAGGAGGGAGCATGCAGTCCCGCCGGCGCTTGTTTGAGCGGCTGGAGCAAGAAGAGTAGATTGAAGAAGCACGACGGTCGTTGGATGGACATCCATAAGTCAGTGCTCTCGTGTGTTGACTAAGTTGACACGGCGTTGCGTGTGCGTCAACCTTTTTTAGGAATGCGTATGCGTCAATCTATAGTAGGCATACAAGTTAGCCTCAAATGTGTGGAAAACAGCATACATCCCATCTGCCATTATTTCTGATAATTTACAGCCCATTTGCTAATTCTTAAGGATTTTTTTGGAGCCCATCTTCTTTTTGTTAGCTTTACAGCCCATATTGTGGCCACGGTTAAAAATTATACGAAATTTTGCATATTTCGGTGCGGACAACTGTTTTTAATCCCAAAATTTTGAGTCACATTCAAACTAATTTGAAAAATAAATTTATATAAATATAAAATCCAAATAATTGTCCATGCATAAATATCAATGGAATTTAAAATCTTGTAATGAAAAAATGAAACAATTCCCGGTTTGATGTGTTTTGAAAATGTACAACTCAGTTCTCATTACTGATAGCCCATTTTCTGGGCAAGCCGAATCAAACTCTCCTTGTCTTGAAAGATTTGCCGCCCAGCAGGGTTAACAATGCAAGTAGGCCTCATTTGGGTATTTCTTAAAAAAAAGTAGAACCGGGCTAGCCATTTTTAGCAAGAAAAAAGACACAACTGGGTTCATAAATGTGGTAAACATAAATAAAACCCTGGCTAGACGGGACACAGCCCCCGCACAACCCCGTTGTTACCCTGATCCGTCGCTAAAACTAGTATAAATAACAACTGCTTGTTCCTCACAAAAAATTGAATAACAACTGCGTGACCTGCTGGGTCCCTGGTGTCAGCCGCTCGTTGTGTAATTCTCTTGTTTATTGACTATGTTGACAATGGCGTGAGCCCCAGATGTCCAACCATTGGGAGGAACCATTTTTTGGGCTTGTAATAACGAGGCACTTGCTTGCATCGCCATGACCTCGGTGGGTCCCTCATCATCCTCTCCACGTACAATCATCTCCTTATTCCTCTCGGTTGTTGACGATGTTGACAACGCAAGAGGGCGGCGCACCGTGCACGGCAAGCGAACCAAGGCGGAGGACGACGACGAGGCCTCGGACGGAACAAATAGGAGCCGTGGAAGATGCGCCGGTCCAGTCGCAGGCAGAGGGGAGTACGAGGGTTGGCTGGTTCAGGTGCGGGTGCTTGTTGGGGTTGACGTCACCTAACATGACATGTGGGGGAATAGAGAGAGGGACTAGCCAATGTTGGAGGGTACGGTAGCGGCGGAGGCGCAGCCAGCCGTGGGAGGCGGGAGCATGCGGAACCGACGGGGTGGTTTGGTTTGGGCGGCTAGAGGAAGAGGACAAGAGATAGAAGATACACGACATATGTTGGATGTTAATGCAACGGCTGGTAGGCAGAATCGTCTGTTGACTATTAGCTAGTAAGTCGACACCACCTTGGATAGGCTTTTTCCTGGTGGGTCCCAAATGTCAGAATCCAAATTTATCACGGTCATGCAGCCTTTCTTATGACAATTTACAGCCCATTTGGTGTGCTAGTTCAAAATAAGTTTGTGGGTGCTGGTGGCGGGCTAATCACTTGGGTTACAGAATGCCTGATGAGCTCAAGCAGTGGCGAGAGTGACGTTATTTTCCTTGGTTGGGATTTGTTACAATATTTCTCCCTTAATTAAACAAATGGCAAGCCATTTGCCTTGTTTCAAAGAAAATATGACAGTCACAGCCGAGTTGAAAAGGGCAACAACATCTAACTCCAGCTTACAAACTGTACAGAAGCACGAGGGTTAATTGTTCATCAGGTTTAGACAAAACCCAGATTGAAAAGGGCAACAACATCGAACTCCAGCATTGTTTTCGGCAGTCACAGTCAAATGGATTGGTCAGGTCAATAGAATGAACATCCCGGGTCATAAAATTTACCGGATTATGACCACAAGATGTTGTAAATAGAAGCCCCGACACATTCAGAATCTCTTTTGTCCACCTGAAACTCCTTTTTTTGCTCTTCGACATACCCATCCATCAAAACCATGCTGCTGATAAACTTAATCCTTATGGACAACAGTAACCTCGCAATCAGCAGGAAGAATGTGACAAATCTAGTGTTTGCATGGTTGGCTACATATCGTTCTAGCGTTATTGTCTTCAATCGAATGTCATGAGAAGTGAGAAAATCCCCGTGCCTACAAATCCACCGATCGGTTATAACTTTCTTACCCCGTCCTGTATCCTAAATAGACATGAAGATTGAAAACAGTTAAGGTCTAAAAAAAGAGTGTCGAAAGAGCAACAGCTGAACGGTTAATTCTTGTACACTATATGCGGGCTTCCAATGTGCATGAAATTATCACCTTTATATACAACTTTTCCAGACATAGAAAGCATCGCAGCAAGCCAATAATCTTGTTCAGATCAAAACTATTCATTTGGATATATAAGATCTTGACAGAATCCAACACCATTGATAGGCTATCCTTGGAGAAACTCTTCATTGAGCATGGAACATAATATTAGTACAAAATGTGTACTCCAAGATGATATATAACTTATGCGCAGAAATTTAAAATGCAGCTTATGGTTACAAGTGTAGATGATAATATACAGTACCTGAAGAACTGTGGAGCCAAACACCATCTTGAAATGAGCTCAAAGATCATGTATTACACCCAAGGTCTCCAGTTTAGGAGCAGAGAGGACGGTTATTTGCGACGGTGAATAACTAGAATCAAGGATCAACCTTTGAAGTGAAGGGGCATCTTGGATGATGAGCTGCCTTTCGTCAAAAGAAATTCCAATTCTTACAAGGTTGGACGACTTTATTTGGAGAAAATCGTTTCTAACTATGAAAACAAGCACCAAGCACTCTAGGGCAGGGCAACTAGAGTGGGTGATGCTGTGCAATGAGGCCTCTGATATACGAACCCGCACAAGTGAAACTTTTTTGAGAAGTGGGAGTTGAAGGTTTAGTACCAGATTGTCTGGTAGGTAGCACAAGGCAAAGGTGGCGGTGTGGAGAGAGGAGGAAAACTGCGAGATGGACATCGGTGCTGAGGGCACAAGTACATGGGGTTCGGTATCTGGTAGGTGATTTCCTGGGGAATAGCAGAACTCAAGCAGCTGTAGTTCTGTGAATACAGGGGATTTCAGCCAGGCGTCCACCGTACAGGGCATGGTATGCTTGCTCAAGTAGCATGACAGGATGCAGAGGCTTTGAATGGAGCCATGGTGGGAGGATATGATGGCTCTGGGAGTTCAAAATCATTAAAGAGAGATAGCTGACGATAGTCGAGATTAAGGGGCACGGCGCGCCATAGAGGGCCACCGAATTGAGAGGACTTGGGTGCGGCAGCAATCCTTGGTGGGGAGAAGCGAGATGATCTCTCCAAGGGTGGCGTCTGGGAGATCGCTGATGCGGTCCACCCAAGATTCTACGGGTTCCTGGGATCCGGCGGGGGCAGGCTCGCCACTTCTCCCCTGCTTCCGGGTGCGGGATTTACAACAGGCATCGCCGCTGGTGGGAGCCTCATCTTCTTGGCGCTGGGGTCAGCCGACTCCATTTTCCTCGAGGGCGTCGCGTCGAGCTCACGGATTTGAGCAGAGTAATGAATGAAGAGCCTAGTTGTAGTGCGAGTGAAGAAGAAGGGGAGCTGGGGTTTTTCCGTAGTAGTGAGGAAGAAGGGGAGCTAGGGTTTTCTGTAGGAGTGAGGTGAGGAATTTGGGGGTGCGAGTGTAGTGAGTTGACGTGAGGTGGGTGGGAGTGAGGAGGAAGAAGAGCACCCATGTTTTTTTGGGGGGCGGTGTGCTGGGTGTGGGTAGCACCTCTCATTAAGTAAATATATGGGCTTTTGAATTGATTTTATTATTTACTAGGGTGGATGGGTTGTTTTGTCTTGGGCCCAAAGAAACAATTACTACTAGTACAGTGGAGACACTCTACAGCTACCCAGAAAAACAATTACTACTAGTACAGTGGATACACTACCGCTTCTGGCTACTCCGAGGTCATCGAAACGTCTCCCTCTACTGAATGCCGTTTTAATTTTGTTCACTGACAAGCGGGCCATGCAGCGCGCGGGCCGAAATGCCATCCACCAAATTAGAAGGCAGTATGCAGGTGGAGAGTCACCCTGGTCATAGCGCGATAGTAATGAGCCGTCGTATCACAAAACCCCACCTTCCCACAGTCTAAGTTTGACAGACGAAGCAACCATCATTTCACTCTTCGCTGAATCCCCTTCTCCCTCATCGTCTTCAAGAAAGCCAACACTCGCATCTGCCACTGTTCTTCTCTTGCAACGAAGGGAAGGTAAGCGGATCCATGATGTTGGTATATTTTCATTCAGATAAAAAAAGAACTTTTGTAGAGCAGTAACCAATCCTCACTCTTTTTTTGTTTCATTGTCATTGCGATTGTGTTTTCCTTTCAGTGGTCTCCTAGTATTCGTCAGTTTCATGATGGACCAAGGAGAACCAGGCAAAGATCTGCCAATGTTGGAGCAGATGCGGGAGGCTGATCCCCACGAGACAGAGAGATCCAAGAAGATGGAGGCAGCCACCGAGCCGACCCCATATACGCTAACGGCCACTACTGAGATGGTCAACGCCCTGCTTGAGGTTATAGCCCCCGTGGCCCTGCAGGAGCAATTCCCCCTTTGAGGATGTGCCCCCCCCCCCCCCGCTGAGCTGCCCAAGGTGATTTTCTTCTTTGCCGATCTCGATTGTGGTTTTTCATCTAAGTATGTGGTGATGAATAATGCAAAATTTTATTAGCTTCGATGCCATGCTACCTTCCCTATCATGCATACTTTTGACTCTACATAGTGGTTTAAATAACTTGTGTTTCTTATACTGGAAAGTAATTCAGATTTTGTTTCTGTTTCAATTAGAGCCCTGATGCAGACAAGGATTGTGTGGTTGTACACACTCGCTATGAGGCGGATGACCTAAATATACGCACTGGGAAAACTGAGTTCTTAGGATGTTGGATCCTGGAAGCCATTTGCGCTTATACCAATGTCGGCTTGTATTCTAGCCTCACGATTGTCAGGCGTGTTGTCCAGGGTGTACTGAAGCACAAGAAGTTCAAAGCTACTCCTTCGTTTGTGAGGTATACTGTTCTTGTAAAGCTTACGCAGGAAGATGGTGTGGCATGCCTCCACAAACAAGTTTATGAGTGGCAAGGCCACAAGGTTATCTTCAGGAAGGTTCACAGGATTGAGCTGCTGCCGGACATCCTCGATGATGTTCATGGCAAGGTCCGTCTTGTGTCCATCCCAAATTAGATCGAGGCATGAAATAGTTGCCCCAACTAGTGTTTAATTGTAGTTTGGATTGTGTCTAATTATCCAAACCTTGCCTATTATCGAGCCATCTAGGGCTAGTACTCTGTTTGAATCCGTCTATGGCAACTGCTGCTACTTTTGTGTGCCCGTGAATCATGTGAGAACCATCCTAATTGTTGCAGAAACAGATGCATCCTCACTAGTTTTTTCATAAATATGGCATGGTAAGACATAAGTTGTCACGGTTTATCATACGAGTTGTGTGTGTTTGATGAAATAGAGTACTCATTTGAGAACTGTGCACCGACGTATACATAGGGTACGTAAGGCTGGTTAAGTACTTGTAAACACTGTTGGTGCTGCCCCATTTGTAAGCAGTTGTGCAAAACACGGCACATTGGCTCAACTCACTTCAACACTTGGCTATCGACCAGCTAACAATCAATAATCTGTTGTTTGACATATAAGCAACCACACATCTTGTTATAGTGGTCCATGCAGTTAACTAAGGACACAATGTAAATTCCAAATGTTCACACGCTAGTCCAGCGTTAAGGTGGAACATTCGCATTAAACTCGTCATCATAAAATACTTGAAAATCATAAGTTAAGCAATTTTATACATCTCAATGATTCATGGGAGTTCACAGCAAGAGACAAAGTTGTGAGAAGGCTTACAAATCAGGATAAATCAAGCAAAGGCTTCTCTGAGGAAAGGGTGTCAGGGCAGGCTGATCTGGCCCACGAACACCTATGGGACCGGCGGACCGAGCCCCTTTCGGTTCGGCGGGGAGCGGAGGTCGCACGAAGAGCAGATCGAGGCGAAGCACACGAGAGGTTTACCCAGCTTCGGAGCTCTCCGGAGAGATAACACTCCTACTGCTGCATGTCTAGGTGTATTGCGTTCTTGCTCAGGAGCGCTGAGTGCTACAGTACACACGAGCTGCTAACGAGACTGAGCGTGGAGGAAACTGACCGACCCCTTTCTACGTTGCGCATGGGCCTCCTTTTATATGCTCAAGGGGCTCCGACAGGTGGCAACGTAGACGGGGGTACAAATGGAAAAGTAGTGGTTGGTACACCTACACTGTACAGTGTACAGTGTACCATACCTAACCCTGACGGCAGGGGACAAAGGCATTAAATGCCCGTCTAGTCGCCCTAACAGTGCAAACAGGGACCGTCAGGGGCGCCACCGCTTGCCACGATGGCAAACTTGTCAGCGCTGCTTGCCACCTCGCACCGCTGGCTGCCTGACCCTTCGCCACGCTGCTACCGGAAAGGTCCTGCAGGCGACACGTTAGCGGATGTCTTTGGAAGCGTAGGTACAGAGAGGTGGTGCCGCCGCAAGCGCCTTCTGCGATTCTTGTCTTGTCGCGCCGGAAGCTTATCGCTCATTGGGCTTTCCCGGCAAGCTCCTCTTGCCGGAGCCTTGTCTTCTAGGTGCCTTGGGTGGCCTTCCCGGCAAGCTCCTCTTGCCGGGGCCTTGTCTCCTTGGCTTGAATACGTTGTTCTTGAATGGCTCCAAAGGAACCACGGAGGACCTTGGCGGTCACCCGGTAAGCCTTGCAGCGGAGGGCTGCAACTGCCCGTGCACAAGTTCGGGATACTAGGGTACCCTACTCTAGTACACCGGCAGAGCCCCGGCCTGGCCACACACGGTGCCGAAGCGCTGTTGGGCCAGGCCCAAAACAGGCTGCAGACACGCGGCCCGGTCACGCCAGAACTCACCTCGGACCCACCACACCCTCCACAGGCACGGCACGCGTCGATTGCGGCGTCGTGTGAGAGATTGTGGGTGAGATCGTGGGGGTTTCTTTTATTCGTAATAACGAACGTCCGCCCCTCCCCTTTATAAGGGGGAAGCAGGGGCAGGCCGCCCATCTCGCCGATTGCCGTCCCATCGAAAACCATTGCTGCTCCCCCTTCTCTTCAAGGCTGAAAGAGAGGCGCTCCGCTTCATCGCCACCAGCATCATCAACGCCGTCGACCTCCTCCACCTCCTCCGCCATGGGCCCGAAAGCCGACAAGGGGAAGGCCGTGAAGTAGGCCGAGGCGCAGCGGCTTGCGGCGCTGCGGAAGGAGCAGGCCATCTTCCCCCCTCAGCTCGCCGCGAGGGAACTGAGGGAGAACTACTACCTCTTCTGGTCGACGGAGACGCGGGCGCATCCGCGCACGAAGGTACTCCCCGCCGCTGCTGCGGAACTGGCCCCGATGGAGTATCCCTTCTTCGCGCTCTTCTTCTACTGCAGGCTCTGCCCGCCTTTCTCTGAGTTCTTTTGTGACATCATGAACACCTACGTGTTCCGCCTCCTTGATTTCACCCCCAACGCCGTTCTGACCATGGCAGTTTTCGCACATCTCTGCGAAAACTTTGTCGGAGTCCACCCAAATGTAGCTCTTTTCCGTCACTTCTTTTTACCCCGTGTTGAGAGAGGAGAGCCCCTTGCCGGAGGGATCGCTTGGATCTCCAGGGTCGGCAAGAAGGAAGCCTATCTGGAGGGAGAGCTCCGTAGCAAATGGGAGGAGTGGAGGGCGGATTGGTGCTGGATTGTCGAGGAGAACCCGCAGCCCTTACCGCCCAGCGCCAAACCCCAGTAGTGCGGGCAATGATTGGAGTAATCTGGCCCCGGAGGACACTAGGCTGAAGATCGCAGTCACCCGAATCCTTCGCCTCAGACTTGCCGGACTCACCGTAGGTACTGTTGGCGCGGACTTTCTTCGCCGCCGCATCACCCCCTTGCAGGAGAGAAGGAGACCTGCCTGGGAATTTCAGAACGCAGCAGATATCATGAGGCTGCGCCCAGGCCTCAACTTCAACTTCACTGTCTTGGAGCTTGACGCAATGCTCTTAGAGCTGTTCAAGCCTGATCCTGATCATCCGGAGATGTTTAGGTTGCCGAGGGGCGTCGTTCCGCTATGCAACAACTCCGCGCTTGACCGCATCCGTGCAATGATGCCGTCATGCGACTCACATGGAATTGTCCCAACTTGGCAAGAGCCGGCAGATGACATCGTGCGGCAGTTCTTTGACAATCTGGTGGAAATGTCGGTCCGCCCCGACGAGCAGAGGGGCCTCACTCGCGACACTACTAACGATGAGATGCAGCGCATCGCCACCAGGCTGGAAGTGGCGGCAATAGCCGCTGCCGCAGGCGAGTTTGGCTTCACTGTGGAGGAGGCAGAGGCAGCCGAGGCGGCAAGCCTTGTCGAGCGAAAGGAGTTTGTCGGCGAGGAAGAGCTTGCCGAGCCTGAAACGGAGTCGAGCGAACCCGCCGAGGGCGCATCCTCCCCGCCTCCAAGCAGCTTGCCGCGAGCGGAGCCACCAGCTCCACCAAGAAGGCGTCTTCGCAAGGCCGGAGACGCAGCGGGGCGGCAGACGGGCCAACAGCCGCAGCGCCGCGCGACGCGCTCCACCGCGGCAAGCACTATTGCCGCGGGAGCACCTCACGCCGCTGCGGCAACTGGAGCGGGGCCCTCGCAGACCACCGGTTCCGCTCCCGCCAAGCGTCCAAGGGAACCCACTCCTCCGCCTCGTCGTACTGGAGGCGGGCGATTCGACCTCTCCGGCGCTCATCTCCGACGAGGAAGAAGAAGAGTAAGATTCCTTCTTTGTACTGTAATTCTTCGATTTGTTGCTTTGTCTTGTATCTGATTTGCTTTACTCTGAATCCATTCTTTTTCAGGACGCTGGCCCAGAGAATGTCGAAGAGAGCCAAGACCCCGGTGGTTGTCATCGAGGGCAAACCCACTGCGACAGCAGGTGGCGCGTCTGAGACCACCCTGCCGGATGAGGCAACTCTTCTTCAAAGCAGCCCCCAGCGCAGCCCCCAGCGTAAGCATATGGTCTACTTCTTGCTGTTCGGCGTGCATGGGTGCTTTTTCCTTGCTGATATCTGGCTGTTGATTTGTGTAGGAGCAGAGCAGCCTCCTTCTGCTTCGACTACGCCGCCAAGGGTGGATTCCCCGACAAGGGAGCGTTCTCCGGCAAGGGGTAGCTCTCCGGCAAGGGACGGGCCAGCGACCCCTCGGCGGCGGAGACCATGACCGCGGACCCCGGCGCAGGTAATCTTCTTGCCTGAGTACTTCCCTTGTGTTTTTCTTCTGATTTTGTCTTTGAATATTTGCTTGACTTTCTTCATCCGTCCGCCACAGAGCCAATGGAGACCGAGGTCGCCGGTGAGGAGGACGTGCGTGGCAACACTTATGAAGCCGCCGCCGTGGAAGAAGAAGCCGGGCGCCGACGAGCCTGGCCGGGCGAAGAGGCCGCTGGCCGCCGCAGAAGCCGGGCGAGGGTCCGGCGATCAGACTTGGACGACCTCGAGGTCAGCAGGAGCGCCAGCGCTTACATCGACCGCCGATCCCTCCGCTGTTGCCGCAGCTGTACAGCTCAAGAGCCCCACTTCGCCTACTTGAAGGCCGGCGATGGCGTCTTCATCAAGCTCCCATGGGAGTCGAGCTCCAGGGCGCCGGCCGAAGGAGAAACCTTCGATGAAGAGCTGCTCGCCTCCGCCGGACTGACGCTGGTCGACGCGCCAAGCAGCAGCGATGGCGAGCGAGGAGGAGCAAGCTGCCGGAAGTTCTTTGCCGCTCTACCGCGCCTCGACAAGCCAAGCTGGAATCCCGGAAGCGCTTGTCGCGAAGGCGGAGCAGAACATTGAGAAGCGCTACCGAGGAGCTCTGGGGCCGCAACCAGGAAGCTCTCCGGTCCTTGGCGGAGGAGCGGGAGCAACTCGCCGAGGAGCGCAAGGCCTTCATCCTTGAGAAGGCAGAAGTTGAGGAGGAACAGCGGCTTGCCGCCGAGAAGCTGTCTGCGCAGGAAGGCGAAATGGGCGCGTGAAGGTTAACCTGGACAGCCACGAGGAGGATCTTGCCATGCGCGAGCAAACTTTGGCGGGGCTCTCAAGGAAGCAAAGGATGTTGCCGCAGCTGCCGAGGCCGCCAAGAAGGAGCTGGAGACGAAGGTGGCGCAGTTGGAGGCCAGCCTCAAGAAGAGCGGCGAGGAGCTTGCTGCACTCAAGCACGAGAGCGAGAAGGACGCCTACACTCTTGGCGAGCTGCAGGGCCGTCTCGCCGAGAGGAGCAAGGAGCTCAGCGCCGCCAGGGACTCCAATGCAGATCTTGAGTTGAAGCTAACTACTTTGACTCGAATGGGCGGCGCCGAGGAGCAGGAGGTGTCCTTGAAGGAGAAGATCAAGGCCGACGAGGGGCTGCTAGCGAGTGCTGTTGCCGCCCAGAGTGCCTTGAGGGAGAACGTGGAGCACTGGACCGAGGGTCTCGTGGATACTGCTGCAGCCATCGACAGGGAGCTGATGGAGCTGGGGATGGTGGATCTTGGATATTCCTCCGACGAGCACCTCCAACCCAGCGCCAAGCTTAGCTTGTTCTTCAAGGAGTCGCGCCAGATCTGCGCGGGAGCTCTCCAGAAGGTGCTGATGAAGGTGGCCTTCCGCAACCCAGGCCTCAACCTCACCAACATCCTCAAGTCCCTGCCGCCAGATGCTGATGTGGAGGCGCTCAAGACCCTTGTCGCACCCATTGTGGACAGGGTGAGCGGAATCAAGAGGGTTGAGGGCGATCGCGTAGATTAGGCCGCCCGTTTTCTCTTTCTCTTGCAGCTGCTTTGGTCATGTCATAGGAACAATCCATTAGAGCTGCGGCAAGCTATCTTGTAATATAACTTTATTTTGGGTATCAATTGCTATGTTATTTCCTCTACTTGATTCCTTCCTTTGTATGTTTTTGCCCTACGCTTTTAGGGAACTTGTCGGTGCGGGCACTGAGTCATGAAGGCCGAGTGCGGACGTCAAGACCTGGCGGTGCTGCCCGACAAGCAACCTTGTCGCATAACTAGTCGCAACTCACTTAAGTTGTTGAGCGGACTCGAAACAAAGTAAGGCGCAACTAACTACGAGTTGGTTCCTCTGCACAGGTTTTCCATACAAAGTACGGTCGCTCGAGGAAGATAACTTAAAATTTACAACTGATTGCTCAAACTTTGGCAACTTAGCTTTTCCGTCGTTTGCTTCCGGTAAGGCTAGACTTCCTTGAGCGACGCTTGGTCCACACCATTATCTTCTCCTTTCCCCCCGGCAAACTTGTGTGCGAGGGAACCTTCCTTTCTTTGAGAAAGAGAAAGAAGAGAAAATAAAGATATGGAGCCTTATGGCTCGTTATTGCTTACCAGGGGTAGGTGCTGCACAAAGTGTCAGATAACGCATGCAAACAGGAGTAAAAAGCATGAAATTGACAAGATGTGCGGAGCACACTAGCTTTACTTATGCACGGGGTCTGCGCCCTACGGGTAAAACTTACGAAGATGCTCAATGTTCCAGGAGTTGCTCACCGGAATGCCATCTTCGGTCTCAAGGCGGACAGCGCCAGGCCTAGTGACTCGTTTCACCCGGTAAGGGCCTTCCCGCTTCGGCGTCAACTTGTTGGAATTCTTGGCGGACTGAGCGGCGAAGAACAAGGTCGCCTTCCTCGAGACTTCGGCATTGACTTTGCGGCTATGGTAGCGGCACAAAGCTTGTCGGTACCGAGCAGCTTGTACAAAGACTGAAGGCGATCTTCCTCAAGGAAGCGGTAGCGTCATCTTGTCGCAGCTGCTCTTGCTCAAGCTCATCATAAGCGAGCACTCGAGGCGATCCGTATCTGAGTTCCGTGGGGAGAACTGCCTCTCCTCCATAGACTAGAGCGAAAGGTGTGCGGCGGTGGCTCGATTTGGCGTCGTCTGATCGACCAAAGAACCACCGCAGCTCCTCAATCGATTTCTTCCGCACTTGTGCGACTGTCGAAAGTTCTGGTCTTGAGCCCGCGTAGCACTTCAACATTTTCCCTCTCCGCTTGACCGTTGCTTCTCGGATGAGCAACAGAAGCGAAGCAGACCTTGGCGCCAAGATCTTGGACGTACTGCATGAAGGTGCGGCTTGTGAATTGCGTGCCGGTGTCGGTGATGATCCTGTTAGGGATTCCGAAACGGCAAACAATCGACTTGAAGAACTTGACGCTGACTGTCTTTGTCACCTTCCTCATCGCTTCCACTTCCGGCCACTTTGTGAACATGTCGATTGCAACGCACAAGTACTCAAAGCCCCCGACAGCTCGGGGGAAGGGGCCGAGGATGTCGAGTCCCCAGACCGAAAATGGCCAGGATAAAGGAATCGTCTGGAGAGCTTGAGCTGGCTGGTGTATCTGCTTGGAATGGAACTGGCATGCTTCACACTTGGTTACTTGTGCGATTTGCATCACGGAGGGCTGTCGGCCAAAAGAAACCTTGCCGGAATGCTTTGCGGCAAGTGCTCTTCTTGCCAATGTGGTGACCACATATGCCTCCATGTATCTCTGCCAATAGCTTTTGTCCGTCTTCCCGGTGAATACACTTCAATTTCACACAGTTGAGTCTTCTTACATGCAGTGTCTTTGTCGACAAACTGGTACATACTTGACTGCGGTGCTACTCTTTCCGCTTCTTCTTGCTCTTGGGAAGTTCTCCGTCTGAAGGAAATGGACAATTTGCTGCGCTCATCCGGAGCTTGTGGCTCGACAACAAGGACTAAAGGCACATCTGCTGCTCTTGGGAACATCAGCTTCCACGGCGAGAATCTGCGGCTCAGCCGGAGCTTGACGTTCCCCGGCAAGCTTGCCGGGGCAAAGCTTGTCGGGAGCGTCTGCTTCAACGAAACAAACCCTAGGGCTTGTCGGAGCAGACTGCTCCTCAGCACTGTTGGCGTCGATCTTAGGGACCTTCTTGGCGGCGGCTTCGGGAAGCTCTGCCGGAAAGTAGTCACCAGAGATCAACTTCCTCTTCTTGCTCTGTCCAGTTGATGGTGTTACAGACGGTTGAGTCAGCTTGAGCACAAAAATCCCTGGTTCCACAGGTAACTTAAGTGCGACACACTTAGACAGGCCATCAGCAATGTCGTTCTGAGCTCTTGGAATATATTCCATCTGTAGGCCGTCAAAGTGCTCTTCTAGCTTTCTTACTTCATCAACATAAGCTTCCATCAACGGACTCTGATAATTCTTGTTCACTTGGCGGATGACAAGCTGTGAGTCACCACGACAATGAGCTTCTTGATCCCAAGGTCTCTGCATGATCCACGAGACCGGCAAGCAAACCTTCATACTCTGCGGTATTGTTTGTTGTTGCTCCTTGGGAAAGTGCATCTGGACTACATACTTGAGGTGCTCTCCGGTGGGTGCAACAAGTAGCACGCCAAGACCGGGCGCCTTTGCAGCGAGAAGGCACCATCAAAGTACATCAGCCACTCTTTGCTTGCCTCCTTGACGGGAATGCTCGCTTCTGGAATTTCTTCATCCGGTGTTGGCGTCCATTCTGCTATGAACTCCGCCAACGCTACGCTTTGGATAGTTGAAGTGCTCTCAAACTTGAGGCCAAAGCTTGACAGTTCAGTGCCCACTCGACAATCCTGCCTGCTTACGGATTTTGCGGTATCCTCTTGGTGAAAGCGAGTGACAACTGTGATCTCTTGTGCACGAAAGTAATGGCGCAGCTTTCTCGAGGCCATGAGGAGGCCGAAAAGCAATTTCTCGCACACCAGAGTACCTTGACCTAGCCCCTTGCGGAAGGGAACCGACAAAGTAAACTGGGCGTTGCACCATCCTTTTCTCGCATCTTCTCATGTGTCTGCGGTTCCATCCTTGTCGGGACCAGAGCTTCTTTGGCGAAGCCCCCGCTTGTCATTGGATGCATACGCCATGGTTGCTAGCTCATCATCCGCCTCCCTCTCCGCTACTAACGCAGCACTAACCACTTGATTGGTTGCCTCTATATATAGCAGCAACTTCTCTTGTGGCTTAGGTGCGACAAGTGTTGGAGTGGAGGATAGGTATCTCTTCAAGTCACGTAAGCGCAGCCTCCGCTTCGGAGTCCATTGCATCGGACCTGCCTTTTTCAAAATCTTGAAAAATGGCGAGGCGCTCAGCAGAACCTAGAGATAAACCTGCTGAGAGCAGCTACATAACCGACAAGCCTTCGTACATCCTTGACGCGCTTTGGTGCTTCAATCGCTCAATGGCCTTGATCTTGTCGGGATTGGCTTCAATTCCCATTTGAGACCACGAAGAACCGAGAAGCTTGCGGAAGGGACTCCAAACACACACTTCTCAGGGTTGAGCTTGAGGTTGATCTTGCGCATATTTGCAAAGGTTTCGTCTAAATCTTGAATCAGAGTCGCCTTGTCCTTGCTTTTGACCACTATGTCATCCATGTAGACTTCCACATTTCTGTGCATTTGCGGCTCAAAAGCGTCATGGACTACTCTTGCAAATGTTGAACCAGCATTATTTAACCCGAAGGGCATCCGTACAAAACAGTATGTGCCACATGGGGTGATGAATGCGGTCTTCTCCTCATCCTCTTCTGCCATGAAGATCTGATGATATCCTGAGTATGCATCCGTAAATGAAAGCAAATCACATCCGGTGTGGAGTCAATAATCTGGTCAATGCGGCGGCAAGGGAAATGGGTCTTTGGGACAAGCTTTATTGACATCGGTAAAGTCGATACAAAGCCTCCATTTCCCGTTAGCCTATGCGTACAACTTCTGAGATTGGCCAATCACGTGGGATGGAGCACTCCTCGACAAAGCCCGCTGCTTCTAGTTTCTTGATTTCTTCGCGATGAACTCTTGGCGCTCCTTTGCTTGCTTCACGACTTTCGCTTGACGGGCCCGCGCATGAGGACAAGCGGCAAGATGGTGCTCAATTACTTTCACAGGAACACGGGGATGTCGACGGTTCCCACGCAAACACGTCGATGTTAAGCCCACGTGAAAGCAACGAAGCGCGCCTTCCTATTTAGGGTCGAGAGAGGCACCGATGGTGAAGGTACCACGGTGTCGCCTGCTTGGCGGACACCTTCTTGGTCTCTGGTGGAGCTGCCATCGTCTTCTTACACTTGCCGGTGGAGCTCGATGGTGCGTCCTCGACGGTAGCGCAGCACTCCGAAGAGGTGCGCTTGCCGGAGTGGGCATCAGAGCTCTTGCCGGACTTGGTCTTCTTCTTCCCCCCGGGAGCTTCAGCGGCAAGTGGCTTGCAATCTGTTGCGGCTTTGCTTCCGGTAGATCTTGTCGGCAGATAAGAGCATCCTTCTTGTCGCCGAGACGGAGATGACACTTATCGAACTGGCATCTTCAGGATGTTGTAGGCATAGTGAGAGGCCGCCATGAATTTGGCGAGTGCTGGACGGCCAAGTATCCCATTGTAAGGCAATGGAAAGTCAGCAACGTCAAAGGTGACTCTCTCAGTTCTGAAGTTCAACTTCGCTGCCAAGCGTCACCGCAACGTGATCTTTCCCTTGACTTGCTCCTTCCCGGATTGATTCCTTGGAATGTGCGGTCTCTTGAGCTTCGCCATCGGGGATCCGGAGTTTACGGAGCACCGCGGAGGAGATCGAGTTCAAGCCGGCCCGCCGTCAACTAACATCTTGGTGACCTTGAGGTTGCGGATAGTTGGTGAAACCAACATCGGCAAGCACCCGACATGATTACGATCGGTGGTCCTCACTATCAAAGATGATAGGCGTCTTTGGACCATTTCGAGGCTTGCGTGACTCGATGGATGGATCTGCTGCATTGACTTCCGCATCCTTTGCTTGAGTTGGCGGTGTGAAGTATGCAGAGAAGCACCGCCGTCAACGCACAGGACCTCTGTGGCTTTCTGGAACTCCTGCTCATCGGCCTCGTCATCATCCATGTCTTCATCATCGTCGTCGTCTTCGTCCTTGTCGAGGCCGCGGGGAGGTCTGTCTCCTTGCCGTTGCTTGGCCTTGCCGCGGCGTCCTCCCCGGCCAGGACGTTTCTTGCTAGCTCCTCCAGCACCCTCCTGGGCCTTCTCCTTGTCGCGTCGTTCATATTCAGCCTTCTTCTGCTCGACAAGTTGCTCGACCTTCTTGCAGCTCTGGAGGTCATGGCCCTTGGTGCGGTGGATCTTGCAGATCTTGCTTGTTGGAGCCGTCACTGCTTGTCGGCGACCGCCACTGGTGGCTGTTGGCGCCCGATGGCAACCTCCTTGCTGGAGCTACCAGCCTTGGCTTTCTTGGCGCCACCTCCGTCGCCGGACTGCTCAACAACCAGTACATCTCCGCCTTTCTTCTTCCTGTTGCCCGCCGCGGCTCTTCTTTGCAGGCGGTCTCCTCACTGCTCGGATCCTCCTGCTTGATATTCTCTCCGAGTCTCCTCCCTTCCTCAAAGACGCGGCGCACTTGTCGGCCAGGGGCATATAGCTCATCGGCGTCTACGATCTTGCACATCGACATCTCCTCCCGCATCCTGCGCGGTTTCGCGACGTTACGATGGAGCAGCGCTGATCATCGGCGGGGTGGACATCTGGGATGTTGAGTTGTACACGGCTGAATCTTTGAATATATTTGTGCAGGGCTCTCCTTCCTTCCGGGCGGCGAGATGAAGGTCGCTTTCTTAGCCATGGGGCTTGTGGCCGCTGTAAAGGCGCCGACAAACTGATGGCATAGATCTGCCCAAGAAGATATGGAGTTGTCCGGCAAGTGCATGAGCGAGGATCGACATTGGGCTTGAGCACCGGCGAAGTAGTTGGCAAGGATCTTGTCGTCTCCCGGCAGCTTGCACCGTGATGGTGTAGATGCTCGGGAACTCCGACGGATGCGTCTTGCCGTCGTACTTCTACGGTACGTCTGGCTTGAAGTTTTTCTTCTTTGGGCCCTTGGACTTGCCGCAGCTCACGAGTGAACGCAGGGCAACCTACAGCGTCTGACAAGTCGCTGGTTCCTCCAGTGCGTGCATGTCGACGGAGAGGGCCCAGCGCGCTGTCGGATTGGCGGCGCTTCTCTCTGGCGCTTCGATCACGAGTTCGGCGTCCTCTTCTTGTCGATCGTGTAGAACTTGGCGCTGATCGCGACGAGCTCGTGGATCCGATGACGCGGTGGAGTCATTGTCGAGGTGGATCCGGCGAGTCGGCGATCTTAACCTTCGGGCGGAGAGTGCATGGTGGTTGCATCCCCACCGGTCTCGTCGCCACCGGCTCGTGTTTGGCAGTCCTGCCGCGGCAGCGATGCACTCGGTTGCCGCGGAGCGTCGCCGTTGGCGAGTTCGATGAGACTCTGAATGGTGGCCGTCCACTCATCGACCTTGTCGGCCGTTGGAGGGTAAACCAGGAGTAGTTGAGCTCTCACCAAAGCTTCTGCTGGAGTGGTGGGTGGCAGTGGCGAACGACGCGAGGAGCGGGATATGCTCGGACTTCTAACTATGTTAGAAGGAGCGATATCCGATCGAGCGGCCCATGCCTCGCTTCGTGCCAAGACGCGTTGGCGTGCATGCCGGTCTTGAGCATCCGAGATCCTCCAGCTCGATCTTGGTCCAACGAGCGTATGGCATTGTGAATGCCATGACCTTTGTCGGTCCCGCGCCTCTGAGGCGGGCGCGGTGCATGTACGGATGCGAGGTCATGCAGCCTTGTCCTTGGACTTGGCAGCACCGTGAGCTCCCTGTCGCCGTCCATTCTTCCGCGGCGTCTACCCCACCACCTGTTCTTTGCGGTGGTGGTGGGTTCGACGCAGACGGGCTTCGCCGCCGAAGCCTTCTTCTTGATGAAGATGATGGAGATCTAGCTTTCGCGTGGGCCGGATCAGGTTCACACAACCTCGGCGCCCCTACTGGCGGCGCCAAAGATGTCGAGAACGCGCTGATCAGCCCTAAACACCTATGGGACCGGCGCACCGAGCCCCTTTTGGTTCGGCGGGCGGCGGAGGTCGCACGAAGAGCAGATCGAGGCGAAGCACGCGAGAGGTTTACCCAGCTTCGGAGCTCTCCGGAGAGATAACACTCCTACTACTGCATGTCTAGGTGTATTGCGTTCTTGCTCAGGAGCGCTGAGTGCTACCGTACACACGAGCTGCTAACGAGACTGAGCGTGGAGGAAACTGACCGACCCCTTTCTACATTGCGCATGGGCCTCCTTTTATATGCTCAAGGGGCTCCGACAGGTGGCAACGTAGACGGGGGTACAAATGGAAAAGTAGTGGTTGGTACACCTACATTGTACAGTGTACAGTGTACCATACCTAACCCTGATGGCAGGGGACAAAGGCATTAAATGCCCGTCTAGTCGCCCTAACAGTGCAAACAGGGACCGTCAGGGGCGCCACCGCTTGCCACGATGGCAAACTTGTCGTGCTTGCCACCTCGCACCGCCGGCTGCCTGACCTCTCGCCACGCAGCGCTGGAAAGGTCCAGGCGACACGTTAAGCGGATGTCTTTGGGCGTGGAAGTGCAGAGAGGTGGTCCGCATGACAAGTGCCTTTGCATGATTCTTGCCTTGTCGCGCCCGGAAGCTTGTCGCTCACCGGTCCTTCCCGGCAAGCTCCTCTTGCCGGGGCTTTGTCTTCTAGGTGCCTTGGGTGGCCTTCCCGGCAAGCTCCTCTTGCGGGGGCCTTGTCTCCTTGGCTTGAATACTTTGTTCTTGAATGGCTCCAAAGGAACCACGGAGGACCTTGGCGGTCACCCGGTAAGCCTTGCCGCGGAGGGCTGCAACTGCCCGTGCACAAGTTCGGGATACTAGGGTACCCCTACTCTAGTACACCGACAAAGGGCCTCCCTAGGCAGGCTTTAATTTCCTAGAGTTCACTCTGGTTTTTCTTGTTGCCACCATCCAGGGTTAGGTTCTCATTCTAGAATAACCAATTATCATTGTGTTCTCAATTGGAATGCTGAACTGAACCATGTAGTGTACTGACCATCTGAACTTCTTGTGCAGTTCCACTAAATTTAAGCACCGCTATTTGCAGAAATAAGCAGACCACAATGCCTCTTGTCCGTGCACCTATCTCAAAAACCTCAGTGCAGCCGTGCCAGCTAGTCCTCGGTCCATGGATGAACTGGTAGAAAGTGCATTCCGGACTAGGATGCAGTTGTTTTAAGCTCGTCCTGCCTTGCAATCGAGAAGTAAAACATATGAATCAGCTTCTTTTAGATTGCGTTGGTCATTCTACCTAGTTACTACTAATGTAGGAATACCTGGCAGAGGGGTGGTTAGAGGACGGCAGCTAGGAATAGCCATCTCATTTTGTGCAGTTCTACTAAAGATGAGGTGTGTACTTTTGATTGCGCGGATAGAAACAATATGGAGACAGACATCCCTGTTTGCGCAAATATGAAATACGGTTATTTAAACAGTGACATTTATTTGCAGTGGCATATGATTAACATCAACATCTATTGTATTATAATTGGCACTACATTGATAGTATAAAAGTGCCCTTAAGTAAGTAGCATCAGCTCATATCAACACTGCCACTAGATTAACATGCAGAAAAATAGCATTGTTATTACTGTCATGAGAGTAACACATGGTCAGTAAATGTGCAATCAAATTTGTGTAGTTCCACTGGGATGAAGCAATGTTAGCGGTGTGAGATTTAAGTGTAACTGCAAAAACACAATTCATGGGAAATAAAGAAAGACGGAAGCACTTCATCAAATGGTGGTGGCATTGCTTCAATTTAGCGACGGCACTAGACCATTACTTAATAGTGACATTAGGTGGCATTGCTTAATGCTTCATGTGATTTTACATTAACGGTAGCGATATGGGTGTAGGGATAGCAGGGGCATAAAATGGTGAGGCAGATGTGGTTGCCGAGAGCGGAAAACACTTTCGAGCGACATGTCTGCATTTGTCCCATTTTTATCTCCTCGGTGACATTTTCCTATGTGAGCACAGGAATTCTAGACCTACTCGTTCTCATTTGCGCTGTCCCCCAACACCCCCCACTTTCTTTCCTTTCTCAACCAAGAGACAGGTCCAGTTTCCCCCACCCTTCCCATCCACCATACTTTCTTTGCCTTTTAAACCAAGAGACCGTATGGGTAGCCAGTATCTACTACTTTCCCCCGTTTCCTCTTAGAACCAATTCCTAGATTCATGCTACAGCTTTCCCACTTTCTTCCCTGTTTGAACCAACTCTTACATTTGACTGTAGGAACTAGCTTTACCTCTAATAATAGTAAAAGTCTAGGTGGCTTTGGAACAACCGACGGAAGTAGAAAAAGATCCACACACAGCACAGGCGATGAGAGCAAGGCAGGTTTGAAGGAATATATACCGAGGGTCGAAGCATGTGGCAAAGACGGCAGCCGGAGGCTGCATCTTGGCATAATACATGAGGAGGAAGAAGGGGTGAGGCCCTCCAGCCGGGCGCTGTCTTGAAGAGAACGGGCACGGCCACGATCGGAGACAGCAGCTGGGCAGCTGTTGGTCTCCTCCCTCGCCGCTGACGACCGCGTGAATGATGCACCTACACCCCTGCCCCGGTCGAGGTGGTCCTGCCAGATTTGTGACCTGCCGTGAGCAAAGAGAGTGCGTGTGGCCACCTATGCCTTGCTTAGATCTGGAGAGGATGAGAGAGTGAAAGAGAGGAACCCTAGTAAAGCAAGCGCTAAGGCTCCTGCTTATATATATAGTGGAGTGGTTTTGTTGTACCAGTCGTTATTCAATTGAATACGCGCGAACCACTATTTTCATTTAAAGTTCAAGTAAAAATAAAACTCGATCAATAACATGCCACCGCGTCCAGGATGCACTATACTGCATCATTCATGTACGGTCCCCGACCCTCCATCAAGTTGAAAACTAGACTAGTCAAAATGTCAATTGGGATGACTCTTTGTAAACAAATGTGCTCCTAGCTTCAAAAAAAATGCGCTCCTACGTGTACCCGCGAGTGGGTGTGAGAGAACTAGTGCGTGCGTGCACCGCTTGTCTTCATGAGAGTACAATATACTATGCCCAAAGAACGTTCGCCACAAGAGTAATAGTATAAGTGTGTCACGTGAGAATTAAAATAAAAGGTGCGCTACGTCTTTTATTTTTTAGAAGTTCTGAGGGTAGGGTGTGAAGAGCACATCTGTGTGTGACGTCTACCTACAGATAGACGGTGGGTGCGAGAGGACTCGGGAGAGTCGTGACTCGTGAGGGTGCATGTGTGCATGAGAGAGGGGGGGCACGTATCAATGCAATGCATGTTTCCATAAATCATATTTGACAAATATTCGCCACAAGCCGTTTCCTGACGAAGCCATAAGAACCGTTAGATCGGCATCCGATAGTGTCAGTTTTGCCATGTCATTTAACAAAATAGGCACTCCTCCGACACACAAATCTTCCACGCGAGTGTTAGCAACTGTCGTATGCTCCTCCCACCGTTCTAAAATGTAGTGCATATAGCTTTATTGGAAATTCAAATCTCACAGACTTTTACCGAGTTTTCGTGTACCAAAATGCACATATAGAATACCCAGTATATATCATTTCATTCATCTTCGAGAGGTAACTATAAAGATGGGGGAGGAGTGTACAAAGAAAGACCGTCGTATCACCTGCAACAATTTCAACCATCCTTTGATGTGGAGGAATATCATAGGAACTTTATATGATATGATTTTTATAGGATTTTTTTCCTTTAGAGCCAATTGGTTCATAGGAATAGATTCATATACTCCACATTTCAAAGGAAAATAAACATGATATCATTTTTATAGCTTTAGAGCCACTTGGTTCATATGAATGGATTCCTATACTCCCACAATTTCAAAGGAAAATAAACATTAGCGTATATTCAATAGAAAAGTTCCTATGATGTGAACCAAATGATATCTCTTTTCTAATCCCTCCTTATAGGAATTGAGATACATGTCATCTCTAGATTCAATATAAAAGTTCCTATGATGTGAACCAAATGACATCTCTTTTCCAATCCCTACTCATAGGAATTGAGATACATGTCATCTCTTTTCCTACAACTTCCATTTATACATCTTCTATTCCTAAATAGCTAGCACAACCCACTAGTAGCCTTTTCCTAGACATGCAACTATGGCACAAGAACACGTCAAGCATGCAAGTCATAAATCACATTGTTTTTGAACTCTATGCATGCAAGCACCACATCATCAATTCGTGCATGTTACTCATAAGTTATTTCTTGCATTAGATTTTGTATTAACCATGTATGTGTTGGTCACGTGCACACATATGTAGTTCGCATTCACATTTTTGTTAGAAATGTCATTCTTTTAAGTGCAATTCATTTTTCTCTTTGTACTTATTACATTTTCATTTTAAGCATACATTCACTTCCCATTAGTTATAGATGTTTTTGGAGGAACTTTTATGCATTATTTTGAGTAGCAAATTTCACGCAGCTGCGGGTATATCAAAATGCGGGGCCCATGCATAATTGCCTTTCGGTCAAACCTAGTCCACAATTTTTTGTACGTATATCTCCACTGGTCCCCGAACTCAAAATGCTGCCTCGTTCCCGTAAACCAAGCGGCCCACACATATTAAGGCGTCGAATCAAACTCAGTCCCTCTCCCGTTTACTACGCCGTGGCCCCGCACGCCGTAGTACTCCTACAAACCATATCGTCGCACGCATCATCAGTTTTCTTCAAGAGGACGAGAGAGAAGCGGATTTGTAATGGAGGCGCTTTAAAAAAAGGATTTGTAGTGGAGGCTCCTACCCTAGGGTGCCCTAGGTAGCTACCGCACGCATCATTGGTTTTCTTTTTTCTTTATGCTCTTGCGCCCTAGAGTGAAATGATGGTTGCTTCGTCCGTCCAGCTTAATGCGGGAAAGGTGGGGCTTTGTGATTTGACCCATCATCGCTCATTTACTACTACTGCGGCGCTACGACCGGGGTGCCTCCAAGTCCAACCGCTGCTCCAAACTATAATTTGGTGCATCACACATGGAACAAGATGGTGGATGAGCCACATGTCGGCAAAAGGGGTCCTGTTAAGTGTGTCGCCATTTCATGTGCGGACTGATCCTGCTTGAGTGGCTACACCAACACGACAGGAGCAACCTACCACTAGGTTTTTCTCCTTGGTGAATCCCGACTATATTGATCTAAAAAGATACTACTCCCTCCGTCTCGGTTTATAGGGCGTGCACATAGTTCTAGGCCATCCATTTGACTAACTAAATGTGACTTACTATGTCACAAAAAGTATATCATTGGATTCTTAAGCGGATGTAGTTTCTAAACATATATTGTTCATCACATGTAACACCCCGCTGTAATGATGCTACAGTAATCCCCTGGGGTTAAGTTAATCCTTTTGCTAAACAAGTGTTTGTTCGGCATTGTCTCTTGTCACTTTCAAATTCCAGTTGAATTCAATTTCAAATTCTGGGTGCAATTCAAATTGCTCAAACATGAAAACCAAAATGTCTAAGTGTCCTAAACTAGTTAAAACTATGGCTAAAGCAATTAAATTAAATGCCTTTTTAATTTGTCAAAGTTGCAAAAATTTTCAGAAGTCTCACAATCTTTTTGTGGGAGTGCACAATAATTCTTTGAAATAGTTCTGGCCAGTGGCATAATTGTGCAAAGTCATTAGTGGCTAAAAGAAAATGCAAAAGCTGCTAGAAATAGGAAAAAAGAAAAGGAAAAGAAAGGGGAGAGAAAGCCCCTGCCCCACTTGGGCTTCGGCCCACTCGAGCCAGCTGGCCCAGCTAGGCCGGTCCACGCCCCTCCCCGATCGCTCTCCCCTCCTTCATGTTCCCCCGGTGCATGCCGCAACAGCGGCTCGTCGCCGCCCGACCACCCCACCAGGCAACGCCGCGGGTGGATAAGAGCGCCCCCTCCGGCTCCTCGAGTTCTCCCCCACCTATCTCCACCCACTCCCAGATTCCCCTCGCCCTCTCCGCCCGCTCCTCGCCTCTCCCCCTCGTTCCCTACCGCATCCGAGCGCCGCCATGACCTCGCCGCCGTAGAACTCGCGGCCACCGCAACCTCCTCGCCACACCACCATGACAGCTTTCTCCGCCTCCATCCTCTACACCGTCTGCAACCACTGGAGCGAGACGGGAGCCACCACAGTGAGGGGATCGAGCTCTTCCACGTCTTCGGTCGCTGGCGCTTCTCTGCCGATCCGCTCCGTTCTGCTGCTCCTAATCTCCCAAGGGCCATTGGCGTGCCGCTCGGTGAGCTTCTCCGTCTCTTGCTCCCCTCCGTTAGCCTCTTCGCATGTCGTAGCTAGCTACCGCCGTGTCCGTGCTCCGCTCGCCGCCAACGGGCTTGTGGTCATCGCTGTGGTCGATGTCACCGCCGCCTGAGGCCAGGGTCGTGCTCCTGGTGCTCCTAGGAGCCCCACGAGCATGCGCACGAGCTTCCCCATGCTCCCTAGCATAGTTTCCATCGAGGTCCCATACGAGCTGCTGCCGTAGCTCATTGTCGGTCCCGTTTCCGGCGACCATTTGGTCCAGCGCCGCCACCAATCGACTCAGAGCACTGCGGCCGTTCGAACGCACGTTTCCGCGCGTGATTTGGTGCTGCGTAGAGCGAATCCGACGCATTCCGGCGACGCGACGCCACGTTTTGGGTTGCCAGAGTTATCTCCAGCGCCGTCGCCGACGTGGCATGACAAGTGGCCCCGTGAGACACTGACGCTGGGCCCCATGAGTCCCCGTTGACTTGTTTGACCAGTCAACGTCTTGTTGGCGTCTCTGTGATGCTGACATGCGGGCCCCGCCGCTTAATCCTCTAATTAAAATATTTTAATAATTAAAATTAATTAGTTTAGTTAATTAGTCTATGACAGGTGGGTCCTGCCTGCTAAATAACTCTGTTTAGGTAGTTTTAAAACTCTGTTAGCTCTCTGTCTATGACATGTGGGTCCCACTGGACCCACAGGTCATGTTTGACCTGGTCAGCGAGTCTATTGGCTGCTGACATCATCCCCACACAACGCTGATGTCATAATTCCATTTCTGTTAATTTAGATAAATCAAGAAAATGTTTAACTCTTTTAAAATTCATAGAAATTAACCTATAACTCAAATGAAAATGTTTTCTACATGAAAGTTGCTCAGAAAAGCGAGACGAATCCGAATACGCGGCCCATTCATCTATCACATGCCCCTAGCATGATGAACATGGAACCGTCCCCTCTCTTTTCATTTGTCTGGAAAATGTCAAACGTCAAAAAACCCTTCGGATGTTTTCCCTCTTCGTCTGCAACGTCTAGCACTGCGTTAGTTCACCCCTAACACCGCGTATTACCATGTTATTCTTTATGATGCTTTGTTTGCTTTATATTTATTGTTTCTTCCCCCTCTTCTCTCTGATAAACCTCGAGACCGATGTTGCCCCTGTGATCGATTATGTCTTTGATGACCCTTCTTCCTTTTCAACAGAGCTTCCAGGCAAGCCCCCCCTTTGATCATTCCGATATCGCCCATTCTATTCTCTTATGCTTGCATTAGATTTTTCTACTGTAATTGATTGCTCCTATTCTGATGCATAGCTTTCTATTGTACCTGCTATTGTACCTTACCTGCTTATCCTGAATTGTTTAGTATATGCTATTTAGAGACCCATCAGTGACCCCCACCTTGTCCCAGTTGCCCCGCTTTATGTTCGATGACTCGATCAACGTGATCGAGGCCCAGGCCCCGACACCGCACATCACCCCCCTTAGTTGTATGACTCTGCAGAGTTATTATCGCATGCCCAGGTTGATACCTCATCAAGACTTCGATGTTAACCTGCGATGTAGCTATTCGGTCCCTAGTCTTCGAGGGTGATTCCTCCTTGACCACTCCCGATAATGACTCTGTCGTGCAACCCCTCAAGTGTGGACCAACGAGGATGATTCCTCCAAGTCCACCTTGATGGTTACATCGAGTGGGAATCCATCGAGGGTGATTCCTCAGTTTTCCCCCATGTTGTTTCAGACACACGGTTACTTTGACTTACCATAGAGCCATGATGACATCGGGTCGGCCCCGAGGGGTACTCGCGAGTGATGTGAAGTCGGGTTTATTTGGAGGATACCCGCAACTTTTCCACGCGGCGTGGCCGGGCACTCTTATCCCTTGCCGCAAGTCCGTGAGATGGGGCAACGGGGTCACATGATCGTGTCTCTGCTCATTACTGCACACTACCAAGACACTAACGGTTTGGATATTTGATCCGAGTAGGCCTATGGCCTTTTTCACACTAACCACCACACGGGAATAAGTACGGGCACTCTGCATCGTATGTATCAGCCGAAAGCTGAACGGACGTCAGCAATGGAGCGGCGCGCGCCGGGTTGGACTGGAACGCCTTCTCTTGTATAAAGGAGGCTAGGTCTGCTCACCGGCCGCGTATGCAACATGCAGGATTGCAAAGGGCGATGGCCCATGACCCCTTTGCTTTTAGGATGTAGACCGGCGTGCTGGCCTCTCTGTTGAGCCTAGGTAGGACTGTGGTGTGTTGATCGGCCGAGGCCGATCATGGCCTGATGGTGTGTCCAGCCGGAGTTGATCGACCGTGTTGGGTAAGTTGGTGCACCCCTGCAGGGAAGAAAATATCTATCGATAGCCTATCCTACGGTAACGAACATTCGGAGTTGTACCCCGATCGATACAACTAGAACTTGATGCTGAGGCATGTAATGGAAATGATGGCTCCGGGATTGTTTTCTCGCACGGAGTCGAGGAAGTGATCTATGGGCAATGTTACAACATACTTTCTAATATTATAATATGCCACTCTTATCTCTTACGATGTCAGAAGATACTTGGAGCTGCTTGAAGATGCTAGTCTTCGATACGCTAGGCTTTCCCCTTCTCTTCTGGCATTCTGCAGTTCAGTCCACAGATACTACCCATTTCATTGACACCGATGCATATGTAGTGTAGATCCTTGCTTGCGTGTACTTTGTATGAGTACTCACGGTTGCTTGGCTTCCTCTTTTCCCCCTTTTCATTTCTTCTTGAATGTCGCAACCAGATGGTGGAGCCCACGAGCCAGACGTCACCTTCGACAGCGACCACTATTACACCGAGAGTGCCTACTACTACATGGAGGCTGCCAACAACCAGGAGTAGTTAGGAGGCTCCCAGGCAGGAGGCCTTGCCTTTTCGATCGATGTTGATTTTGTGCTAGCCTTCTTAAGGCAAACTTGTCTAACTTATGTCTGTACTTAGATATTGTTGCTTCCACTGACTAGTTTGTATTCGAGCTTATGTATTCGAGCCCTCGAGGCCCCTGGCTTGTAATATAAAGCTTGTATTATTTTAATTTGTGTCTAGAGTTGTGTTGTGGTATCTTCCCGGGAGTCCTTGATTTTGATCATACACATTTGCGTGTATGATTAGTGTACGATTGAATTGGGGGCGTAACAAGTTGGTACCAGAGCCGACTGCGTGTAGGTAGCCCCCTTTCGAGCTCCTTGGCCGAAGTTGAGTCTAGTCTTTGAAAAACTTTTACTAACATGGTTGTGTGTCTTACGGGCCCACGTCGTCATTGGGTGGTATTAGGATCTTTAACTCCTCTTCTATACTCTGGGACTCTGATCTCTCTTCCATTCGGGTTAAACGAATTTACTAACTCTAACATTAGGATCCCGTGACCACATTCACCCCAAAGTTGGATAAGCCATAGTTATTCCTTAGAATAGTATCTTGAATAGTACACACACTCTCGTGTTGACTACTCTGTGGTATCCATCGTACCTCTTTCATTATGCATGTTTCATCATGAATGATCCTTGGTATTTACAAATGCTCGATGCTGAACTACTCCTGTTACATGTTAGCAGGACGGTTAGACCCAATGGTCGTGGCCGCGGTGCCAAAGATCCACCACCGCCCGAATTCTTTGCTGGAATGATGCAACAGCTTGAGCTGAACCGCCGGTTCATGGAAGGAATGATGGCTCAGCTTCCTCGTCCGAATATGAATCATCAGCCAGCCCCAGTAACTCTGCAGGACTTCTTGCGTCTCAACCCGACTATCTACCGTGATACGTCTCCGTCGTATCTATAATTTTTGATTGTTCCATGCCAATATTATACAACTTTCATATACTTTTGGCAACTTTTTATATTATTTTTGGGACTAACATATTGATCCGATTGCCCGGTGCAGTTCTCGTTTGTTGCATGTTTTATGTTTCGCAGAAAACCTATATTAAACGGAGTCCAAACGGAATAAAAACGGACGGATAATATTTTTGGAATATTTGTGAAATATGGGAAGAAGAATCAACGCGAGAAGGTGCCCGAGGGGGCCACGAGGTAGGGGGCGCGCCTACCCCCCTAGGCACGCCCCTGACCCTCGTGGGCACCCCGTAAGACGGTTGCTGCTCTTATTTGGCCGCAAGAAAGCTAATTTCGGGGGGAAAAAACCTTGGCAAAGGTTTCAATCCAATCGGAGTTACGGATCTCCGGATATATAAGAAATGGCGAAGGGGCAGAATACCAGAACGCAGAAACAGAGAGAGACAGAGAGACAGATCCAATCTCGGAGGGGCTATTGCCACTCCCATGCCATGGAGACCAAGGACCAGAGGGGAAACCCTTCTCCCATCTAGGGAGGAGGTCAAGGAAGAAGAAGAAGGAGGGGGGCTCTCTCCCCCTCGCTTCCGGTGGCGCCGGAGTGCCACCAGGGGCCATCATCATCACCGCAATCTTCACAAGCAACTTCACCGCCATCATCACCAACTCTTCCCCCCTCTATGCAGCGGTGTAACCCCTCTTTTACCCGCTATAATATCTACTTAAACATGGTGCTCAACGCTATATATTATTTCCCAATGATGTATGGCTATCCTATGATGTTTGAGTAGATCCGTTTTGTTCTATGGGTTAATTGATGATCATGATCGGTTTGAGTTGCATGTTTTATTATTGGTGCTGTCCTATGGTGCTCTCCGTGTCGCGCAAGCGTGAGGGATCCCCGCTGTAGGGTTTGCAATATGTTCATGATTTGCTTATGGTGGGTGGCGTGAGTGACAGAAGCATATACCCAAGTAAGTAGGTTGTTTGCGTATGGGAATAAAGAGGACTTGATACTTTAATGCTATGGTTGGGTTTTACCTTAATGATCTTTAGTAGTTGCGGATGCTTGCTAGAGTTCCAATCATAAGTGCATATGATCCAAATAGAGAAAGTATGTTAGCTTATGCCTCTCCCTCAAATAAAATTGCAATAATGATTACCGGTCTAGTTATCGATTGCCTAGGGACAAATAACTTTCTCGTGAGAAAAAACTCTCTACTAAAACTAAGTTAGTTGTGTCTTCATCTAAACAGCTCCTACTTTTTATTTACATGCTCTTTATATTCTTGCAAACCTATCCAAAACCACCTACAAAGTAATTCTAGTTTCATACTTGTTCTAGCTAAAGCGAACGTTAAGCGTGCATAGAGTTGTATCGGTGGTCGATAGAACTTGAGGGAATATTTGTCCTACCTTTAGCTCCTCGTTGGGTTCGACACTCTTACTTATCGAAAGAGGCTACAATTGATCCCCTATACTTGTGGGTTATCAAGACCTTTTTACGCTATTTGTCGGGGGTTATAGCGTGGGGTGAATATTCTCGTGTGTGCTTGTTTGCTTTATCACTAAGTAATTTTTATTTGCTGTTCTTAGTTGTTTTCTATCTTTAGTTATGGGTAGGAAATGCAAAATACCAAAAAAAATTAGTTGTACCTACTGAACCAATGGTTGAAGAACCACTCAAAATCTATCACACTCCTGAAGCTTTTTACTTGGATCATCTTCGATCCTTATGTGCTCGTGCTGAAACCCCAAATAGCTTAGTTGAGAGCAAATCTTTAGATGAGCATGCTTGTTTTGTGCGACACCGCTAATCTCAAAAAGGGAAACTTTTACTAGATCAAATTCATCATTTTCAATGCTATGGTTGGAATTTATGTGAAATATATGATGTTACTTGTTGTTCTGAAAACCCTAAGAAACACCTTCCCTACCAATGTGAGTTTAGTGATAATGGAATCATATCTTCGTATGCTAAGGGTGTTTATAATTACTATGATGTTCAACAAATTGAAAATTTGTTGCTTTTAAGGGTGCATATGAAATTGCTTCTTTGATTGAAAAGTATGGTGCTACTCTTTACAAATCTGAAAATTTTGCCATACTTGAATATTGTTATGATAATTATGCTTCTAACGCCTATGTTAAACCATATATTGAGGACTCCTCTGCTGTCCAAGAAGAGACTAATATTTTGCAGGAGTCTATGGAAGAAGAATTAATGACATTGTGAGCTCATTGGATGAAAAAGACGAGGAGGAGAGCGAAGAACAAAAGGAGGAAGAGTGGATTGATCACCCGTGCCCACCTTCTAATGAGAGTAACTCTTCAACTCATACATTGTTTAATTTCCCTTCGTGCTTACCGAAGGATGATTGCTATGATGATTGTTATGATCCCATTGATTCTTTTGGAATATCCCTTTTTTATGATGCTTGCTATGCTTGTGGCAAAGATGCCAATATGAATTATTCTTATGGAGATGAACTTGCTATAGTTAATAATGTTAAACATGAAATTGTTGCTATTGCGCCCACACATGATAGTCCTATTATCTTTTTGAATTCTCCCGACTACACTATATCAGAGAAGTTTGCCCTTATTAAGGATTATATTGATGGGTTGCCTTTTACCGTCGCACATGATGATTTTGATGAATATAATATGCATGTGCTTGCTGCTCCTACTTGCAATTATTATGAGAGAGGAACTATATCTCCACCTCTCTATGTTTCCAATATGATAAAATTGCAAGAAACTGCTTATACTATGCATTGGCCTTTACTTTGTGTGCATGAATTGTTCTTTTATGACATGCCGATGCATAGGAAGAGCATTAGACTTTGTCATTACATGATATATGTTACTTTGTGCTCACTACTAAATTACAAATCATTGTTAATTAAAATTGGCTTTGATATACCTTGGGATACGGGTGGATCCATTACTTGAGCACTATATGCCTAGCTTAATGGATTTAAAGAAAGCGATGGCAGGGAGACAACCCGGAAGTTTTAGAGAGTCATTTATTTATGTTGAGTGCTTTTATATATTTTAAAATAAAAATAAATAGGGGAACCTAAAACTTTTTCAAAAAGGAAAGTGAAAGTGAGAGAGACAAGCATTGTTGAAGTGGGGGAGCTCCTTGAACTTTGTTCATGCTCACAGAAACTTTGTGAATCTTGATTACAGAAACTTTTCAACAAAATAATTATCCCCTTGTAAAATTCCATTGTATTATAAAAATAATGTGCCAAGGTTTGCCTTTAGGATATTTACAATTCTTGTTGGTTTGTGCGGTGCAGCACAGAAACTTTTGCTGTAGTGTGTTATTTTACATTTTTTACTGGAACTTCAAACGGTCCGGATTCTTCTTGTACTGTCTTTATACACAAATTTTTTATTTTTCCTAATTTTTGCAGAATTGTTTAAGTACCATAGGTATGGTGAATGTTCAGATTATTACAGATTGTCCTGTTTAAGACAGATTCTGTTTTTGATGCATAGTTTGCTTGTTTTGATGAAATTATCAATTCCTATCAGTGGATTAAGCCATGGAAAAGTTATATTACAGTAGCTACAATGCAAAAAAATATGAATTGGTTTGGAACAGTACTTAGAGTAGTGATTTGCTTTATTATACTAACGGATCTTACCGAGTTTTCTGTTGAAGTTTTGTGTGGATGAAGTGTTTGATCGAGGAGGTCCCGATATGAGGAAAAGGAGAAGAGGCAAGAGCTCAAGCATGGGGATGCCCAAGGCAACCCAAGTAAATATTCAAGGAGACTCAAGCGTCTATGCTTGGGTATGCCCCGGAAGGCATCCCATCTTTCTTCAACAAGTATCGGTATGTTTTCGGATTCGTTTCGTTCATGCGACATGTGCAAATCTTGGAGCGTCTTTTGCATTTAGTTTTCGCTTTTATTTTTATGCACCATGCTGGTATGAGATAGTCCATGATTGATTTTTATAATGCTCATTGCACTTCACTTAAATCTTTTGAGTATGGCTTTATAGAATGCTTCATGTGCTTCACCTATATCATTTGAAGTTTGGATTGCATGTTCCTCTTCACATAGAAAACCGCCATTTGTAGAATGCTCTTTTGCTTCACTTATATTTGTTAGAGCATGGGCATATCTTTTGTAGAAAGAATTAAACTCTCTTGCTTCACTTATATCTATTTAGAGAGATGCCAGGAATTGGTCATTCACATGGTTAGTCATAAAATCCTACATAAAACTTGTAGATCACTGAATATGATATGTTTGATTCTTTGCAATAGTTTTGCGATATAAAGATGATGATATTAGACTCATGCTAGTGGGTAGTTCTAGATTGCAGAAATACTTGTGTTGAAGTTTGTGATTCCCGTAGCATGCACGTATGGTGAACCGTTATGTAACGAAGTTGGAGCATGAGGTATTTACTGATTGTCTTCCTTATGAGTGGTGGTCGGGGACGAGCGATGGTCTTTTCCTACCAATCTACCACCCTAGGGGCATGCGCAGTAGTACTTTGCTTCGAGGGCTAATAAACTTTTGCAATAAGTATGTGAGTTCTTTATGACTAATGTGAGCCCATGGATTATACGCACTCTCACCCTTCCATCATTACTAGCCTCTTCGGTACCGTGCATTGCCCTTTCTCACCTCGAGAGTTGGTGCAAACGTCGCCGGTGCATCCAAACCCCGTGATATGATACGCTCTGTCACACATAAGCCTCATTATATCTTCCTCAAAACAGCCACCATACCTACCTATCATGGCATTTCCATAGCCATTCCAAGATATATTACCATGCAACTTCCATCATCATCATATACATGACTTGAGCATTTATTGTCATATTGCTTTGCGTGATCGTAAGATAGCTAGCAAGATGTTTCCATGGTTTGTCCGTTTTTTGATGTCATTGCTATGCTAGAGCATTGCACATCCTGGTACACCGCCGGAGGCATTCATTTAGAGTCATATCTTGTTTATAGTATCGAGTTGTAATATTGAGTTGTAAGTAAATAAAAGTGTGATGATCATCATTATTAGAGCATTGCCCCTAAAAAAAGGGAGAGGCCAAAGAAGCCTAAAAAAAGGGGGGCCAAAGAAGCCCGCAAAAAAGAGAGAAAAAGGGGCTATATTACTATCCTTTTACCACACTTGTGGTTCAAAGTAGCACCATGTTCTTCATATAGAGAGTCTCTTGAGTTATCACTTTTATATACTAGTGGGAATTTTCATTATAGAACTTGGCTTGTATATTCCAACGATGGGCTTCCTTAAATTCCCTAGGTCTTCATGAGCAAGCAAGTTGGATGCACACCCACTTAGTTTCACTTTGAGCTTTCATATACTTATAGCTCTAGTGCATCCGTTGCATGGCAATCCCTACTCCTCACATTGACATCAATTGATGGGCATCTCCATAGCAGATTGATTAGCAGCGTCGATGTGAGACTTCCTCCTTTTTTGTCTTCTCCACACAACCTCCACCATCATATTCTATTCCACCTATAGTGCTATGTCCATGGCTCACGCTCATGTATTGCGTGAGGGTTGAAAAGGCTGAAGCACGTTAAAAAGTATGAACCAATTGCTCTGCTTGTCATCGGGGTTGTGCATGATTTTAATATTTTGTGTGGTGAAGATGGAGCATAGCCAGTCTATATGATTTTGTAGGGATAACTTTCTTTGGCCATGTTATTTTGAAAAGACATGATTGCTTTATTAGTATGCTTGAAGTATTATTGTCTTAATGTCAAATGATAGACTATTGCTTTGAATCACTCGTGTCTCAATATTCATGATCAGATTATGTGATCAAGATTATGCTAGGTAGCATTCCACAACAAAAATTATCTTTTTTATCATTTACCTACTCGACGACGAGCAGGAATTAAGCTTGGGGATGTTGATACGTCTCCGTCGTATCTATAATTTTTTATTGTTCCATGCCAATATTATACAACTTTCATATACTTTTGGCAACTTTTATATTATTTTTGGGACTAACATATTGATCCAGTGCCCAGTGCCAGTTCCTGTTTGTTGCATGTTTTATGTTTCACAAAAAACCCATATTAAACGGAGTCCAAACGGAATAAAAACGGACGGATAATATTTTTGGAATATTTGTGAAATATGGGAAGAAGAATCAACGCGAGAAGGTGCCCGAGGAGGCCACGAGGCAGGGGGGCGTGCCCGCCCCCCTGGCAGCGCCCCTAACCCTCGTGGGCACCCTGTAAGGCGATTGCTGCTCTTCTTTGGCCGCAAGAAAGCTATTTTTTGGAAAAAATCTTGGTGAAGGTTTCAATCCAATCAGATTTACAGATCTCCAGATATATAAGAAACGGCGAAGGGGCAAAATACCAGAACGCAGAAACAGAGAGAGACAGGCCAGAGGGGAAACCCTTCTCCCATCTAGGGACGAGGTCAAGGAAGAAGAAGAAGGAGGGGGGCTCTCTCCCCCTCGTTTCCGGTGGCACCGGAGTGCCTCCGGGGGCCATCATCATCACCGCAATCTTCACCAACAACTTCACCGCCATCATCACCAACTCTTCCCCCCTCTATGCAGTGGTGTAACCCCTCTTTTACCCGCTGTAATCTCTACATAAATATGGTGCTCAACGCTATATATTATTTCCCAATGATGTATGGCCATCCTATGATGTTTGAGTAGATCCGTTTTGTCATATGGGTTAATTGATGATCGTGATCGGTTTGAGTTGCATGTTTTATTATTGGTGCTGTCCTATGGTGCTCTACGTGTCGGCATAGCGTGAGGGATCCCCGCTGTAGGGTTTGCAATATGTTCATGATTTTCTTATGATGGGTGGCATGAGTGACAGAAGCATATACCCGAGTAAGTAGGTTGTTTACGTATGGGAATAAAGAGGACTTGATACTTTAATGCTATGGTTGGGTTTTACCTTAATGATCTTTAGTACTTGCGGATGCTTGCTAGAGTTCCAATCATAAGTGCACATGATCCAAGTAGAGAAAGTATGTTAGCTTATGCCTCTCCCTCAAATAAAATTGCAATAATGATTACCGGTCTAGTTATCGATTGCCTAGGGACAAATAACTTTCTCGTGAAAAAAAGCTCTCTACTAAAACTAACTTAGTTGTGTCTTCATCTAAACAGCCCCTACTTTTATTTACGTGCTCTTTATATTCTTGCAAACCTATCCAAAAACACCTACAAAGTACTTCTAGTTTCATACTTGTTCTAGGTAAAGCGAACGTTAAGCGTGCGTAGAGTTGTATCGGTGGTCGATAGAACTTGAGGGAATATTTATCCTACCTTTAGCTCCTCGTTGGGTTCGACACTCTTACTTATTGAAAGAGGCTACAATTGATCACCTATACTTGTGGGTTATCATACCGTAGCTAACCTCAGCCCCTTGATGCTGATGACTGGCTCCGCGACATCATGTAGGAAATGGAGTCTGCTAGTCTGGCCCCTGCTAGCTATGTCACCTTTGCATCTTTATTTCTGAAGGGTCCCGCTACTCAATGGTGGGACAGCCACAGGCGTACCCTGCCTACTGGAACGGTCATCACTTGGCTGGATTTCCAAGCTGCCTTTCGTGCCCGCTTCATTCCTCAGGGAATCATGGACAGGAAGTAGCGAGAGTTCCGCAACCTCACCCAAGGCAACAAGTCTGTAGATGCTTATCAGCGGGAATTATTGGACTTGTCCCACTACGTTGAAGAAGACATTGCTACTGATGCTCGTAAGCAAGATAAGTTTCATGATGGACTTCACCCTGTTGTCAAGCTAGCACTACTTGTTCATGACTTTGCCGACTTCGCCACCTTTGTGGACAAGGCTATTCGGGTTGAGACTGGTCTTCAGGAACACCAGGGATCCCTCAGGCGCAGCCGTGATGCTGACTCATCTTCGGGCCCATCAGCGAAGAAGCATTGAATATGGATTCCCCACAGCATGTACCGCCCAACTGCACCTGCTCCAAGACAGTCCTATGCTACTCTACATCTGCCTCCTCCACCAACAAGGTAGCCTCTTCGGACTGCACCACCCCGAGCTCCTACTCCCAATCCCAATGATGGTTTGTGCTTCAGATACGGCTGCCTAGGTCACCTTGCCAAAGAGTGCAATCAGAAAAAGAACCAGCTGGCTCTGCCTTCAACTGGCCGTAACAACCAGCCTCGCAATGGCAATGCCAGACCGTATGGTCGTGGTAAGCCTAATCATGTTGATCTGAATGAAGCTCAAGACCAGCCTGCCACTGTGATGGGTACTCTTCTCGTTAATTCAGTACCGGCTTCTATTTTATTCGATTCAGGAGCATCGCATTCATTCATGTCAGAAAGTTTTGCATACGCACATGACATTCGATGCGATCCCATGAACACTCCGATAGTGGTACACACCCCTGCAAGCCGATGCCAAACTACCATGATTGGTCGCGACGTTCCCGTTGAGATTGAAGGGTTGGAATTCCTTGTTTCTCCCATTATTTTGGAGTCTTCCAATATTGACCTCATTCTGGGAATGAAATGGTTGAAAGCACATACTGCATGTGTCGTTTGCGCCACAAAAGTCATTCATCTCCTACATCCTTCCGATGAGATAGTAAGCTACCATGCTCAGATTGTTCAAAATGCTGAAGCACGGCTTTATGTCTTGAATGCGTTGAACACAACACCTCTTGAGGGAATTGAAAAGATTCCAGTTGTTCACGACTTCCTAGACGTCTTTCCAGAAGAACTTCCAGGAATACCCCCTGCTCGGGCTGTCGAGTTTGTCATCGACTTGAAACCAGGTACCGTTCCTATCACCAACCGACCCTACAAGAAGCCGCCTCATGAGCTCCTTGAACTTAAGGAGTAAATTGACAAATCTCTTCGCAAGGTTTTCATTCGTCCAAGCTCCTCTGCTTGGGGAGCACCTTCTCTCTTCGTCAAGAAGAAGGATGGGACGAACCGCTTGGTCCAAGACAACCGTCCTATCAACCAAGCTACAATTCAGAAAAAATATCCCCTTCCTCGGATCAATGATCTGTATGATCAACTGGCTGGTTCATCGATATTCTCTAAAATCGACTTGAGGTTGGGTTACCACCAGATCCGTGTTCTTGAAGAGGATATTCCCAAGACCGCCTTCGTTACTTGATATGGTTCATATGAGTACACTGTCATGTCATTCGGTTTAGCCAATGCTCCAGCTACTTTCACTCGTCTGATGAACTACATATTCATGGATTACCTCGACAAGTTCGTCATAGTCTATCTGGATGATATCCTGGTATATTCGAAGAACAAAGAAGAACATGTTGAACATCTTCGACTTGTTCTAGAGAAGCTTCGAGAACATCAACTTTATGCCAAGTATTCCAAGTGCGAATTTTGGTTACCCGAAGTCACCTACCTTGGTCATGTCATCTCCAAGGATGGTATTGCTGTCAACCCAGAGCGCGTTCAGGCTATACTTGACTGGACCCCTCCAAAGACTGTCAAGCAAGTCAGAAGCTTTCTCGTACTAGCTAGCTATTGTCGCTGCTTTTTCGAGAACTTCTCCAAGATCACCAAGCCACTGACCAATCTGCTACACAAAGGCGTTAAGTTTGATTGGACTGAAAAGTGTCAGGAAAGTTTCCAGGCACTCAAGGACAAGCTGACATCTACCCCAATGCTTGCTCCCCCTGATTCTCGCAAGGACTTCGTCATCTATTGCGACGCTTCACGTCAAGGATTAGGCTGTGTCCTAATGCAAGAGCGCAGAGTGATTGCTTATGCCTCCCGTCAAGTGTGTCCTAACAAAGAGAACTACCCAGTTCATGACCTTGAGCTTGTTGCGGTTATCTATGCACTGAAGCTATGACGACAGTACCTTCTAGGTAATCGTCGTGAGATCTTCACCGATCATCAGAGTCTGAAGTATCTTTTTACTCAGCCAGATCTGAACCTCCGTCAGCAGCGACCGCGGTATATCCTATACCCCTGGTAAGGCTAATGTAATGGCCGATGCCCTGAGCCGCAAGTCTTATTGCAATAACCACATGGTTCATAAAGCTCAGCCTCGCCATTACGAAGAACTTTGCAAGCCGAACCTTCAACTAGTTCCACAGGGTTCTCTGAATAACCTTGTCCTGGAACCAACTCATCTCAAAGCTATTAAGTCTGCACCAGCCAAAGATGCTCACGTTGATATGATGAAAAAGGATCTTGGCTTAGAGAAATCCAGAGATTTCTCACTTGGTGAAGATGGAACCTTATACTTCAGAGATCGCATTGTAGTGCCCCGGTTCGAGCGTATGACAAAGAAGGTGATGAAAGAAGCGCATGACACCCCTCTCTCTATTCATCCGAGAAGTACCAAGATGTATCTAGACATCCGTCAGAAGTACTAGTGGTCTAAAATGAAGCAAGACATTGCTCGATATATCGAAGAATGTGACTTTTTCCATCGCGTGAAAGCAGAACATCAGAAACCGGCTGGACTGCTACAACCGCTTCCGATTCCTGAATGGAAGTGGGATAAGATCCAAATGGACTTTGTCACTAGCCTTCCCAAGTCTCAGAAAGGTAACAACGCTATCTTTGTCGTCATCGACCAATTCTCGAATGTTGCTCACTTTCTGCCAGTCAAGGAGACAATCACTGCTAGTCAATTAGCAAACTTGTATATCTCCAGAATTATGTCACTCCATGGCATTCCGAAGGAGATCAGTTCAGACCGTGGTAGTATATTCACTTCAAAGTTCTGGGATAGTTTCCAAGAGGCAATGGGAACTCATATTACCTGGAGCACTGCTTATCATCCCCAATCCCAAGGCCAAGTCGAGCGAGTCATCCAAATTATTGAAGAAATGCTTCGGGCTTGCGTTATTTCTTTTGGCAAGAAGTGGGAAGAATCTCTCCCTTATGCGGAGTTCTCTTATAACAACAGCTATCAAGCCAGCTTGAAGATGGCACCCTTCGAGGTTCTTTATGGACGTAAGTGCCGAACCCCTTTGAATTAAATCGAGAAGCGGGGAGCAGACGCTCATTGGTCGGACATTATTCAACAAGCTGAAGAGCAGGTTCGCATTGTCCGGGATAATCTCAAGGCGGCCCAGTCCCGCCAGAAGAGCAATTATGATCGTAAACACTGGGGTTCAACTTATCAACCTGGTGAACAAGCTTATTTGCGTGTCACTCCTTTGAGAGGCACTCATCAGTTGGAGTCAAGGGCAAGCTAGCTCCTTGCTACATTGGTCCATTCCATATTCTCGCCCGTCGTGGACTAGTGTCTTATCAATTGGAGTTGCCACCTCAGTTCTCTCACGTCCATGACGTCTTCCACGTGTCGCAACTTGATCGATGCTTCAAGGATTCAGAACGTGAAGTCGATCCGGAATTGATTGAAGTTCAAGATGATCTCACATACAAAGAGCATCCGATCCGCATTCTTGAAGAAGCTGAACGTCGAACCCGCCAGAAGGTTACTAAGTTCCTTAAGGTGCAATGGTCGAATCATTCTAAATATGAAACCACTTGGGAACGCGGAGATAACCTCCACGCTGAATACCCTGACCTGTTCTCTTCTACCTCTTAATTCTCGGGACGAGAATTTCTTAGAGGAGGAGAGTTGTAACACCCCAGTGTAATGATGCTACCGTAATCCCTGGGGTTAAGTTAATCCTTTTGCTAAACAAGTGTTTGTTCGTCATTGTCTCTTGTCTCTTTCAAATTCCAGTTGAATTCAATTTCAAATTCTGGGTGTAATTCAAATTGCCCAAACATGAAAACTAAAATGTTCATCTTGTGGGAAATGATCACTTGTTAATATTGGTGGTGAACTAACATTTTTCCAAAATGTCTAAGTGCACTAAACTAGTTAAAACTATGGCTAAAGCAATTAAATTAAATGCCTTTTTAATTTATAAAAATTGCAAACTTTTTCAAAAGTCTCACAATCTTTTTGTGGGAGTGCACAATAATTCTTTGAAATTGTTTTGGCCAGTGGCATAATTTTGCAAAGTCATTAGTGGCTAAAAGAAAATGCAAAAGCTGCTGGAAAAGGGAAAAAAAGAAAAGGAAAAGCAGAGGGGAGAGAAAGCCGCAGCCCCACTTGGGCTTCGACCCAACCGAGCCAGCTGCCCAGCTAGGCCAACCCGCGCCCCTCCCCAATTCGCTCTCCCCTCCTTCCTGTTCCCCACATGCTTGGCCTTTCTGAGGGCTCGTCACCGCCGACCACCCCGCTTGAGCAATGCATGGTGGATAAGAGCGCCCCCTCCGGCTCCTCGAGTCCTCCCGCACCTACCTCCACCCACTCCCAGATTCCCCTCGCCCTCTCCGCCTGCTCCTCACCTCTCCCCCTCGTTCCCCACCACATCTGAGTGCCGCCATGACCTCGCCGCCGTAGAACTCGTGGCCACCGTGACCTCCTCGCCTCACCACCGTGCCAGCTCGCTCCGCCTCCATCCTCTATGTCGTCTGCACCCACCGGAGCGAGACGAGAGCCACCACAGCGAGCGGATCGAGCTCTTCCACGTTTTCGGTCGCCGGCGCTTCTCCGTCGATCCGCTCCGTTCTGCTACTCCTAAACTCCCAAGGGCCATCGGTGTGCCGCTCGGTGAGTTTCTCTGTCTCTTGCTCCCCTCCGTTATCCTCTTCGTGTGCCGTAGCTAGCTGCCGCCGCGTCCGTGCTCCGCTCGCCGCCGACGGGCTTGTGGCCGTCACTGTGGTCGTTGTCACGGCCGCCTGAGGCCACGATCATGCTCCTGGTGCTCCCAGGAGCCCCACGAGAGTGCGCATGAGCTTCCCCGTGCTCCCTAGCATAGTTTCCATCGAGGTCTCGTACGAGCTGCCGCCGTAGCTCGTCGCCAGTCCCATTTCCGGCGACCATTTGGTCCGGCGCCGCCACCAATCGACTTGGAGCACTGCTACCGTTTGAACGCACGTTTCCGCGCGTGATTTGGTGCTGCGTAGAGCGAATAGGACACATTCTGGCGACGTGCCGCTGCGTTTTGGGTCGTCGGAGTAATCTCCGGCGCCGTCGCTGACGTGGCATGACAAGTGGCCACCTGAGACACTGACGTTGGGCCCCATGAGTCCCCGTTGACTTGTTTGACCAATCAACATGCTGAATAGGCGTCTCTGTGACGCTGATGTGCGGGCCCACCGCTTAATCCTCTAATTAAAACATTTTTATAAATAAAACATTTTAATAATTAAAACTAATTAGTTTAGTTAATTAGTCTATGACAGGTGGGGCCTACCGGCTAAATAACTATGTTTAGTTAGTTTTAAAACTCTGATAGGTCTCTGTCTATAACATGTGGGTCCCACTGGACCCACAAGTCATGTTTGACCTGGTTAGCAAGTCTGTTGGCTGCTGACATCATCCCCACGCAATGCTGACGTCATAATTCGATTTTTGTTAATTTAGATAAATCCAAAAATGTTTAAATCTTTTAAAATTCGTAGAAATTAATTCGTAACTCCGATGAAAATGTTTTCTACATGAAAGTTGCTCAGAAAAGCGAGACGAATCCAAATACGTGATCCATTCATCTGTCACATGCCCCTAGCATGATGAACATGGAACCGTCCCCTCTCTTTTCATCTGTCCGGAAAATGTCAAACGCCAGAAAACCCTCCGGATGTTTCCCCTCTCCGTCTGCAACGTCTAGCATTGCGTTAGTTCACCCCTAACACCGCGTATTACCATGTTATGCTTTATGATGCTTTCTTTGCATTATATTTATTGTTTCTTCCCCCTCTTCTCTCCGGTAGACCCTGAGACCAAAGCTACCTCTATGATGGACTACGTCTTCGACGACCCTTCTTCCTTTTGAGCAGAGCTTCCAGGCACCCCCGTTGATCATTCCAAAATCGCCCATTCTATTCTCTTATGCTTGCGTTAGATTTTGCTACTGTAATTGATCGCTCCTATTCTGATGCATAGCCTGCTTTTGTACCTTACCTGCTTATCCTGAACTGTTTAGTATAGGCTATTTAGGGACCCATCAGTGACCCCCACCTTGTCGTAGTTGCCTTGCTTTATGTTCGATGACTCGATCAACGTGATCGACGCCCAGGCCCCAACACAACACATCACCCCCCTTAGTTGTATGACTCTGAGGAGTTAATATCAAGTGCGGAGGGTGATACCTCATCAACACTTCTGACATTAACCCTGTACTGTAGCTATTTGGTTGTGGTCTTCGAGGGTGATTCCTCCTTGACCACTCCCGGTAATGACTCTGTCGTTCAACCCCTCAAGTGTGGACCAACGAGGGTGATTCCTCCAAGTACACCTTGATGGTTACATTGAGTGGGAATCCATCGACGGTGATTCCTTAGTTTTCCACCTTGCTATTTCAGACACATGGTTACTTTGACTTACCACAGAGCCATGATGACATCGGGTCGGCCCCGAGGGGTACCGGCGAGTGATGTGAAGTCGGGTTGATTTGGAGGATACCCGCAAGTTTTCCACGCGGCATGGCCGGGCACTCTTAGCGCTTGCCGCAAGTCCGTGAGACGGGGCGACGGGGTCACATGATCGTGTCACTGCTCGTTACCGCACACTACCAAGACACTAACGTTTTGGATATTTGATCTGAGTTGGCCTCTGGCCTTTTTTGCACTAACCACCACGCGGGAATAAGTATGGGCACTCTGCATCGTATGTATCAGCCGAAAGCTCAACAGACGTCAGCGATGGAGCGGCGCTCGTCGGGTTGGTCTGGAACGCCTTCTCTTGTATAAGGGAGGCTAGGTCTGCTCAGCGGCTCCGTACGCAACGTGCCGGATTGCAAAGGGCGAAGGCCCATGACCCCTTCGCATTTAGGATATAGACCGGCGTGCTGGCCTCTCTGTTGAGCCTAGGTAGGACTGCTGTGTGTTGGTCGGCCGAGGCCGGTCATGGCCTGATGGTGTCTCCAGCCGGAGTTGATCGACCGTGTTGGGTAAGTTGGTGCACCCCTGCAGGGAAGAAATCATCTATCGATAGCCTGTCCTACGGTAACGGACACTCGGAGTTGTATCCCGATCGTACAACTAGAACTTGGTGCTGAGGCATGTAATGGAAATGATGGCTCCGGGATCGTTTTCTCGCACGGAGTACAGGAAGTGTTCTATGGGCAATGTTACAACATACTTTCTAATATTATAATATGCCACTCTTATCTCTTCTGATGCTGCAAGATACTTGGAGCTGCTTGAAGATGCTAGTCTTCGATAGGCTAGGCTTTCCCCTTCTCTTCTGGCATTCTGCAGTTTAGTCCACAGATACTACCCATTTCATTGACACCGATGCATATGTAGTGTAGATCCTTGGTTGCGATTACTTTGAATGAGTACTCACGGTTGCTTTGCTTCCTCTTTTCCCCTTTTCCTTTGTTCTTGAACATCGCAACCAGATGGTGGAGCCCAGGAGCCAGACATCACCTTCGACGATGATTACTATTACACCAAGGGTGCCTACTACTACGTGGAGGCTGCCGACGACCAGGAGTATTTAGGAGGCTACCAGGAAGGAGGCCTTGCCTTTTCGATCGATGTTGCTTTTGTGCTAGCCTTCTTAAGGCATACTTGTCTAACTTATGTCTGTACTCAGATATTGTTGCTTCCGCTGACTAGTTTGTATTCGAGCCTATGTATTCGAGCCCTCGAGGCCCCTGGCTTGTAATATAAAGCTTGTATTATTTTAATTTGTGTCTAGAGTTGTGTTGTGATATCTTCCTGGGAGTCCTTGATCTTGACCGTACACATTTGCGTGTATGATTAGTGTACGATTGAATCAGGGGCATCACAACATATATAGCCAGTTAAATTCTCAACCTAGAACGACGTGCATGCCCTGTAAACCGATTCAGAGGAAGTAGTAAAAATGAGGTGATTTTACCGAGCGGTGGGAGGGGGAGCGGGGCTTGTCATGCGGTCCCACGTGTCATGATGTACAAAGGTGATGCGCGTCCCTCTTGAGGCAGAACAATGGCAGAAGCAATATGTGGTTTTCTTGAAGGAGAGGATGGCGAAGGGGATTTAGCGAAATGTGAAATAATGGTTGCTTCGTCCGTCTGGGAAGGTGCGGCATTGTGATTTGACGTCTCATTGCTCATTACTACTCGGGGCTCTCTGTTGGTGCGTCCCCCATACCTCTGACCTTGTTATTTCGTGCATGACACGTCGACCCGGTTGCTATATGTCCCATATGTCGGCGAGAGGAAGTATAGAATTCATGAAAGCGAGTGTCTCCACTCTTTTTGTACGACAGAGGATTACAAGACACAGCTTGGTTTTTGCTGCTTCGCGCGATCCATTGATACAAACCTGGACTAAAAAAGGCGACGGCGGGTCTTTTCCCGTGCGGCAGGCAGGGGAGTTTGTCATAGACTGTTCGAGGCAATGAGGTAGGAAGGGAAACAAGCAAATAAAGGTTGAGCGATTTAGTTTTGGGAAAATCATATTTTACGGAGTACGTACCCACTATGGAGGTAGTACTACTTACTACTCCCTCCTTTCCGGTTTATATGGCTCATCTAAGAAAATCATTTTTCCGTTTTATAAGTGTTAATTCTACTAGTAGTACCATCACATGTTTGGACCTCGAGGTGCATTAAATCACCCGATGCAAGCAGTATCAAGAGAAAACTCACCAGTGCATGTAGAAGTTCATGGAAATTTAGTGGTCATGCATGCATTCGTTGTAATTAATGCATCGGTAAACATAACTTCTTGAGAAAAACGAGTGTACTAATTACTTGTGCAAACTACGAAATTAATTCCACCACTCACCGTCTACCTTGGTTGGAGAGATTTTGAAATTGAGCCATAAACCAGAAAGGAGGGAGTAGTAACATAGCCTAGGGTAGCTTGCTGCACCACGGACTCCAAGGAAATTGCTGTAGTACTATTCGTATGTACCACTATACTACTCCTACTAGTACTAAAAGACATATATTCCAAACAATACGATAATCTCTCTAACCAAGGTAGGGGCGAGGAGTAATCGGAAGGAGTAGTAAAATTTTCTCCTCGTCCTGCGAGCCATCAAGGCATGTAGGCGAGGCGGGCGTAGCATAGTAAGCAAGCTTCTCCTCGTCCTGCGACTCTGTGAGCCACCGTGCCCATGGGCAGGGGAGACGGCGTACTAAGCAAGTTTCTCCTTGTTCTGCGAGCTGAAGGGACACATCAAAAGTAATACGTACAGAGCATCTACAGTGTATAGAGCCTTGCCTCTAAGGTAGGCCCCACATGGTTTTGCCTCTTATCAAATGAAAAAACCACAATGTGTAGAGACTCTAACCAGTCTCTAAGGTGGGCCCTAGCAGAAATTTAAGAAGTATTGATTAGAAACACATTTGTCCAATCAGTACTATTTCTCTTTTACTCCTACTTTCCTATACTTCCTAAGGCTGACAACTGGGACCAGATGGATTGTTACATTGTTAGAGGCAGCCTCTAAGGTTAGACGCGATGCTAGACAATTTTTTGTTAGAGACAGTTCATGCAATGTATAGAGGTTTGTCTCTAAGAGGAGAGAGGGCTTAGAGGAAACAAAAAGCATACATTGTGGATGCCCTAAGTGCCTGCTTTCCGGTCTACATGACTCAATTTAAAATCCACAATGCATCCATAATAGATGCTTAGTGGTGGAATAAGTTTGTTACTTCCATAGTTCATGTGTGTTGACTAAGTTAACAAGGCATTGCGTGTGCGTCAACCTTTTTTTAGGAAAGCGTATGCGTCAACCTATAGTAGGCACACAAGTCAGCCTCAAATGTGTGGAAAACAGCATACAACCCATCTGCCATTATTTCTAATAATTTACAGCCCATTTGCTAATTCTTAAGGATTTTTTGGAGCCCATCTTCTTTTCGTTAGCATTACAGCCCATATTGTGGCCACGGTTAAAAAAATATGAAATTGTGCATATTTTGGTGCGGGCAACTGTTTTTAATCCCAAAATTTCGAGTCACATTCAAACTAATTTGAAAAAAATTATATAAATATAAAATCCAAATAATTGTCCACGCATAAAAATCAATGGAATTTAAAATCTTGTAATGAAAAAAAAATGAAACTAATTCCTGGTTTGATGTGTTTTAAAAATGTACAGCTCATTTCTCATTACTGATAGCCCATTTTCTGGGCAAGCCGGATGAAACTCCTCGTCTTGAAAGATTTGCAGCCCAGCAGGGCTGACAAAGCAAGTAGGCCTCATTTGGGTATTTCTTTAAAAAAAGTAGAACTGGGCTAGCCATTTTCAGCAAGAAAAAACACAATTGGGCTCATGATGTGGTAAACATAAATAAAACCTTGGCTAGACGGGCCACAGCCCCCGCACAACCCCATTGTTACCCTGATCCGTCGCTAAAACTAGTATAAATAACAATTGCTTGTTCCTCAGAAAAAAAAAGTAAATAACAACTGCGTGACCTGCTGGGTCCCTGGTGTCAACCGCTCGTTGTGTAATTCTCTCGTTTGACTGTGTTGACAATGGCGTGAGCCCCAGATGGTGAACGGACGGAGTATGATACCATTAGTACTACAGTTCTTTTGGAAGGGTTGTAGTAGTCCCTCCCATTCACATGTTCAAATTTCAAGCTTCAATAAAAACATTGCACGCAAGGATTAAGAGAAACCTTGGCAATGCATGTACTCCCTCAATCCATATAGGGTATAAAATGTGTTTTGGAGGCTAACTTTGACCGCATGTTAGAGCAATAATATGACATCCAACTTACACAAATCTTACCATCAAATTCATACGTGGTCATTATACTGCTAACACATGCATGTGGTGCAATTAGTACGTAGATACAGTAGTAAACACTCACTATCTAGTAGTACAAGTAGTACTCTACATGTGGCCATCGAACTGTGTCCCGGGCTCCCGGCAGAAGACCACAGATACCGATTATTCGTTCATATTTAAATTTGTTTTCACACAACAAAATATCTCTACTCTTATAAAAAACCAAGTTGGTGATGATGGTGTGCCTGCCATCTTGTAATATAGACCGCCCGATCTATATCTGATGAATAGAAAGCAAACTACGACAATTTTACAAAATATACCCGCACCTCTCTCCACATTTACAGATAAGGCCTTGCATCCCCTAGCGCGCGTTGGAGAGGAGCTCGCACGAGCTGTTTGGATCTTGCCCGGGGTAGCCAAAATATTGGCGACCCTTTTGTCCACCGGTGCCTTTGCCACCGATGAACGAGGAATAGCTTGGGTGCTCATGCATCCTCCAGCGCGCGCGTTGGAGACGAGCTCGCACGAGCTGTGCTTTTTTTGTCCCACCATGCCACCCGAGCCGCCCGTAGACCGACCGGCAACCCGCAAATTACGCCATCCAACCGTAGTCGCACACATTCTGACATCAACTCAACCAACCGGACAAAATTCATGCAAACACGGCGATATTTCATATAAACAATGACATAATTCATATAAAATACCGGATTTTCATACAAACATGATGGATTTCATTACATTCAAATCAACTAAGCGGTTCTAGTCCTGAACAACACATGTATAATAATACCTAGCCTAAATGGTCGCCTGTCGATCCATTTGTCTTCCTCATGTCCGGCAGCACGATCACCGGACTGCCGGGAGCCCCGGAGGTATATGCTTCATCGCAAAGGACGGCTCGCTTCCCCACTGCCCAACTGACATCGTTGGCTGATGCCCAAGATGGAGGTGGAAGGGGGCTTCTCCGCTTCCGTGGAGCCCATGCGGGGTCGATGAAAGTCCTTGCAACAAAATGATCCGGCAAGACACCTGATGTGTACGCCGGCGTCGCCTCCCCGATGGCCTTCATGGGACCCAAGTGGTGGCGGCCTCCTGTGTTCTACTTCTCCTCGATGATGGCGACGGACGCGGAGGTGCTGGCCACCGACTCGTCGCTCTCCGTGCTCCTAGCTTGTGTCTCTCCTTGCATGACACGGCCGCAGGCATGGGAGTCTCGGCCATAGAAACGGGAGACGCGGTCGCAGACACACGAGGCGCGGTACGAGGCGGTGGCGTGGATGGAAGCGACGACGCCCTTGCTCCCCGCCATGCTGGCGTGGAGCAGCTCACTGCTCCTTGTTGAGCTGGCCTGGAACGGCGAGTTGCTGAACCGCGCACTGGCTTGGGGCGGCAACTGGCTCCGTGGGGCGAGGTGAGGGAGGTGGATCAGCGAGCTGCATAGCTCGTATCCGGTGGGCTCGGCGGGCCACCCAGCCGGCTTGGATGCCTGATAACTACTCTTCGTAAGCCATCATAAGAGTGGACAAAATGGTGAAGGAGGAGATAGGGGAGCGATGGAGGTGTACGATTCTTGGCAGGCGTCTGGCCTCGTTTAAATAGGAGATTAAATAGACGGCAGACGGGAGGAGCTCCGCCGATGTTGCATTTAATGTCGGCCCGGTCATGAATGGACGTGTGTCCAGAGTGGGTTTCTCGGCTTCCACACAGGTTTCATGGAGGCGTTTGAATGCAGCAAGGAGGCGTGTTCAGCCGGGCAAGCAGCGAGCGGCGTCCTCGACTGCGACGTACGACACCGCGCGGTTCTTCGACTGATGTGTTGGCTCGTTGGGTACCTGGCCTGCATGTCAGTGACCCAACGCAGGCAACACACGACAGAGGGGCTTTTGGTGGGCCAGGGCGGTCAGAAGCGGGCATTTCATAAAGTGATGATTATTCATTGAGTGTGACATCATATATTTCATGTAGATAAGCCTTCTATATAATGTAAGAGAATTTTAAAATTTTCATATATACGTTGATAGCCCGTTTGATACGTTGTGATTCATAAAGACCGCTGCAAACTTCAATGTTCTGCTTATCACAGATAACATTGATTAATACGCATAACAGTCCATGTCTTTAACAAAGGGTGCATGCACGTATAGGTTGAGCGTGTGTCTTGCGTCGTGTGATGTGTGCATGCACGCGTGCGAGTTTTACCTGCGTGCATGTGTATGTTTCAGTGTTGCATGCATGTGCGTGTGTGCGCGTGTTTGTGAGTGCATGTGTATGTGTCAGTGTTGCACGCCTGCATGCATGCGTGTGTTCCTGCGAGAGTTGCGTGTGTGCATGTGTACGTGCGGGGTGAGGCTACACGTCAGTCGACTGACTTTTTCATCTCTGGTCAGTCGATTTTCCAGCCGTTGGATACGAAATCAAGGTCCTGCAGTTCATCTTCAACCTCCACCCCCTGGGCCGCCGGCCACCACCGCCGAATGCCGTTACGCCGCCCATGACGGCGGGCGCCTCAAGGCCGCCGCCTCGCCACCCACCCCGAAACCACTCCCCACCGCCGGCCCGTCGCCGCCCCAGCCATCCCTCTAGGCCCCCCGGCTGTGGGATTTCGGGTTCCGGCTGACCCTTGAGGTTTGAACACTGGGGTGCGCGCGGAGATCTCTCCCCTACCAGCTCACGCGTTAATGATTTGCAAGGGATCTGAACTAGGAGCGATGAACAGCACAAGAGACACAAGATTTATACTGGTTCGGGCCACCATTGTGGTGTAATACCCTACTCCAGTGTGTGGTGTGGTGGATTGCCTCTAGGGCTGATGAAGAACAGTACAAAGGAAGAATAGCCTCGCGAGGGGCTGTTCTTGAGCTGGTGCGATGGTGGGTGAGTCCAGTCGCTTCTCTCTCTCTCTTTGGTAGGTTCGATCTGTTCTGGTCCGCCTTTCTTGTCCCGTTGGCCCTCTCTTCTCTCTGTGGTGGCTAGTCCTATTTATAGAGGGAGGCCCTGGGCCTCTTCCCAAATAATGAGCGGGAAGGGCGCCAACAATTGGCCATTTTGAAGGGGAACATCTAGTACACTTATCTGAATAAAGTTGGTCTTCGGCTGCCAAAGGCTCTGACGGTGACGCCGTCCTGGGCTCCACGATGACCTCCTTCCTGCCGCTCTGCTGGTCTTGGTCTTGTTGCACCGAAGCGGTAACCTTTGCCTGATGCCTTGGCCTGTGCTTGCCTCCTTTGCACCAAAGGGGAAATGAGGACACTGCGCAGGCTGGCGCCCGCCTGGCGCCCGCCTGGTCTCGATCGTCATGGCTTGCGTCATGGGGCACCCTTGTGAGGTACCCCGCCTTGATCTCTCCGCCTCCTCGTGAGCCTGCCTGACGAGGCTGCTCTGAGGAAGGTTCACGTCTGCCCGCCTTGAGGCTTGGCCCCTCGCGAGGGTCTTGAGCTTGAGCTGATGAAGCTGGGCCGCGCTGGGCCCCCACTTGAGCCACGTCGCAGGCCGCAGGCAGGCCAGTCTGGGGACCCCCATTCCCAGAACGTCGACACCGGCCGGCCGTTTATATTTATATTTTAATTTAATGAGTATCATCACAAGGCGATCCTTGTCCGCTACGGTTAGGGGGCGCGGGCTGCCAACCAGAGGTCTCATGACTTCGAATCCCCACCAACCACTAATTTATTACCATTTTTGTCTTTCATATACGTGCTGACGGGTGGGCCCTATGGTAATATGCGCTGCTGAATGTGGACCGTTTGACTAGTCAATTGATTGTGTCATCAAAAAATTATGGAGCTGTATGGTGAGCCAGTGACCGTATGATCACCATAAAATGTACTCCTTCTGTCCCAAAATATAAGAACGCTTTTGACACTAGCATAGTGTAAAAAACGTTCCTATATTTTGGGACGGGGGGGGGGGAGTATTTTATTAGCACAGTACAGACTCAAACTACCATTTCTTTCTTTCATATACGCGCTGACAGGTGGGCCCCATGGTTACGCACCCTGATGGTGCAACACTAGTTGTGCCACGTGGAATGTTTGACTGGTCAATTGATCGTGTCACCAACAAAATACGGAGTTGTACGGGTGAGCCAGTGACCGTATAATCATGACATGTATTTTTTTTAACATGATATTGGTTTGCATCTTGAATATGATTTCTAGCATGTAGTGCTTCTAGTTTGATGAACACCACCAATGACGAGACAATTTTAACTTGGCAGAGTGATATTGATTGCATCTGTGATAAGCCCCAAGTGCAGGGAATCATCGTAGCAATTCCCAAAGGTGGAAGTGATAAGTATGGAGTGTCGAACCCACAAGGAGCTAAAGGTAAGATCAATATTCTCTCAAGTCCTATCTCGCCAATCGATACGACTCTCATTAATCAACGCGTTTGCTTCCAACTAGAAACGAGAAAGAAAACTATGCTGTGGGTATGAAGAGGATAACTTTGCATGGCATCGGAGAGCTAAAATATAAAAGTAGGTGCAATTATCATAAAGTTAGAATATATTAATAAATATTATAAATAGTGAGTGTGGAATAATGATGGGTAGGTGTGCGGAATTATCCTAGGCAATTGTTAACAAGACCGGTAGTCGTCATTGCAATTTCATATGAGGGAGAGGCATAAGCTAACATACTTTCTCTTTTGGATCATATGAACTTATGGTTGGAACTCTAGAAAGCATCCGCAACTACTAAAGATCATTAAGGTACACTACAAAAAAAAGACACATCCGTGACATTTTGGGCTGAAGGAATTTTTTTCTGTCATACATATGACACTTCTATGACGATAATTGTGACAAAACCCGGTATCATCATAGATGTCGTGGGCTCCTACTTCCATGACAAAAAATCATGACAGAAAATGAGCTTTTCGTCCTGGGCGGGCCGGAGACGCAGTTGCATGACATTCTTTGGGCCGTCCATGATAGAAAAACCGTGGTAGAAGCGAGGGGGAAGAAAATTTCGGGGTTGCCGGTTACGGTGGGAGGTCGGGGGCCGAGCGATGCTGCTTTCTCTCGTGCGAATGCAGCGGCGTGTGCGGCGTTGGCTCTAGCGAACATGAGCGAGGCGTTGGGCTCTAAGCGAACCCGGCGATTACCTGCAGGCTACGCGTTCTTGAACCCGAGGGATCGATCGATAGTCGTTAATCGAACCCGATGGAGCGATTCTTCGCCATCGCCGCTAATTCAAGCCGATCGATTGGATGAACAAAGGAGCGTTGCGGGGGTTTGGATGAGCAGTGGCGGTGGCGTTGCCTCTGGATGAACAGGACCCCATGGTGTGGAGGGCTGGATGAGCGATGAGCGGTGGAGGGTGGCCGTGGAGGGTGGTTGAACAGACCCCGTGGTGTGGAGGGCTGGATGAGCGATGAAGCGGTGGAGGGGTGCCCGTGGAGAGGTTTTTGAGCGATGGCGGTGGAGTAGCGGCGGTGGAGGCTGGATGAACAGGAGCCCGTGGAGGTTGGAGGAGGTCGACGGTAGCCCGTGGTGGCCGGAGGAGGTCGACGGTGGAGATGAACAGTATCCCGTGGAGTCTCGTTTTGCGGTACGCCACACCCCTCCCGATGAACAGGACCCCCGTTTCGACCATAGCGCTCCAACACAAGTCCATTTCGTCCGTTATGCGGTACACCACACCCCTCCCGATCAACAGGACCCCCGTTTCGACCGTAGGAGGTCCGTTTCCTCCTTTTTGTGGTACGCCACACCCCTCCCGATCAACAGGACCCCCGTTTCGACCGTAGGAGGTTCGTTTCCTCCGTTTTGCGGTACGCCACACCCCTCCCGATCAACAGGACCCCCGTTTCGACCTTAGGAGGTCTTTTTCCACGTTGTGCGGTACGCCAGGCCCCTCCCGATGAACAGGATCCCGTTTCGAACGTGGCCGGTCGAACACAAGGTCGTTTCCTCCGTTGTGCGGTACGCCAGGCCTCGTTTCCATCGCCTGTTCCGTCCAAGCCCTCCCGATGAACACGACCACGCATTCCGTTTCGACCCAGCAGGTTGGCTCCCCATGAACACGACGACGACGCTGTTTCTCCGTTCCGACCCAGCCATGTACGTATGCGTGAGTAGGCATTCGAGACCCTGCCCGTATGTACGTACGTGGCCGTATTTTCTTTCTTGCACCACAGGCGTATGCGTGCGTGTACATGCTACGTGCGGCGCCTCTACTACGACTGCGTGCGTGCCTCTACATCTACGACACGCGGCGCCTCTACATCGACCGGTATGTACGCATTACGTTCGCGACCAGAATGACAACGCCACGCACGCTTCGACCAGGTGGGTCCGTATCGAGTGCACTTCCTTGCGTGCGAAGATGTAGCTGGTGGGTCCCGGCGATCGGGCGAATCGTTTTTTTGCCTGGACGCACTTCCTTGCGTGCGAAGATGTAGCTGGTGGGTCCCAGCAGTCAGGGGGTGAATCATTTTTTTTGCCCGGACGCACTTCCTTGCGTGCGAAGATGTAGCTGGTGGGTCCCAGCAGTCAGGGGGTGAATCGTTTTTTTCACGAATTACGGTGGCCCGTCCAGTGGGTCCCTGCTATCAGGTGGAGGAATAATTATTTTGCACGTAATAAGGAGGCACTTCCTTGCTGCGGCCGTGGACCCAGCTGTCAGCCTCTCCACGTACAGTCCACGTCCGATGGAAGCTGTTCCTTGACCACGTTGACCACGCCGCGCCGAGAGCACCAGGGCGATGGACGACGGCGAGGCCTAGGAAGGGGACGACGCGGAGCCGGGGAAGACGCGGCAGTGGATGCCTACTGGCGTGAGAGGAGTGCGAGGGTTCACCGGTTCGGCTGTAGTGTGAGGCTGCCGTCGCCGCTTGAGAATAACAGGGGTGTGGGTGAGTAGAGGGATGGCCTGGCCAGCGGTGGGAGTAGTAGGGGGCGGTGAGGCCTCCACCGCATCGCAGCCGGCCACGGGAGGCAGGAGCACGAGGCACGACCGGCGCTGGTTTGGGCGGCTGGAGAAAGAAGACCAGAGGTTGAAGAAGCACTACGGCCGTTGGATGGACATCGTACGGTCACTGGAGCTAGAATCATGCATATTGACTAAGTTGACAAAGCGCTCCGTCCCCGTCAACTTAGTAGGCCCACAAGTCAGCCTGCCACTATCTTTGGGTCCCGGCTAACGGTAGCGGAGTATTCATTTTTTGTGTGCGTAATAAGGAGGCACTTCCTTGCGTGCGAAGATATAGCTGGTGGGTCCGAGCTGTCAGCGGCGGTAATGTTTTTTTCGTGAAATACAGAGGCCCTTTCGATGGGTCCCTGATGTCAGGTGGAGGAATCATTACTTTGCGCGTAATGAGGCATTTCTGTGCGTGCAGCCGTGGACCCAGCTGTCGGCCTCTCCACGGAGAGTCCACTTCGGATGCATGTCGGTTGTTGACCACGTTGACCAGGCCTCGCCGAGAGCACCAGGGCGGTGGACGACGGCGAGGCCTAGGAAGGGAACGACGCGGAGGCAGGGAAGACTCAGCAGTTGTTTCCCACGTGGAGAAATCTGTTGAACGAGGGTTTCTTGGTTCGTCTGCCGTCGTCGGAGAATAACAGCGAGTGTGGGTGAGTAGAGGGATGGCTAGGCCAGCTATGGGAGTACGGTGGGCGGTGAGGCTGGCAGCGGCTGACAATCGGCCATGGGGAGGAGGGAGCAGCAGTCCCACGGGCGCTTGTTTGAGCGGGCCGAGCAGAAGAGCAGAGATTGAAGAAGCACGACGGCCGTTGGATGGCCATCTAACAGTCTGCTTGTGCGTCAACCTTTTTTTAGGAAAGCCTCAAATCTATGGAAAACAGCATACATCCCATCTGCCATTATTTCTAATAATTTACAGCCCATTTGCTAATTGTTAAGGTTTTTTTGGAGCCCATATTCTTTTTGTTAGCATTACAGCCCATACTGTGGCCACGGTTAAAAAAGTATATGAAATTTTGTATATTTCGATGCGGTCCGAACTGTTTTTAATCCCGAAATTTCGACTCACATTCAAACTGATTTTAAAAACAAATGTATATCAATATAAAATCCAACAAATTCTCCACACATAAAAATTAATGTAATTTAAAATCTCGAAATGAAAAAAAGATATTTGAAACTAATTGTCGGTTTGATGTGTTTTAAAAATGTACAACCCATTTCTCATTCTTGATGGGCCATTTTCTCGGCTGCCGAATGAAAGCTCTCCTCGTCTTGAAAGATTTGCAGCCCAACAGGCACGACAAAGCGACTTACTTGGCAAATAACAAAAAAAAGCTGAGGCGTGGCCGTGGACCCGACTATCGGCCTCTCCACGTACAATACTCTTGATGGAAGTCGTTCCTTGACCACGTTGACCATGCCGCATGGAGAGCACCACGGCGGTGGACTGACGGCGAGGCTTAGGAAGGGACGACGGAGCCGGGAAGACGCAGCGGTGGAAGCCCGCGGAGAGGAGTCTGAGGTTCACCGGTTCGGCTGCGGTGTGAGGCTGCCGTCGTGGCGAGGCCTGGCCAGCGGTGGGAATAATGCAGGCGGTGAGGCCTCACGCGGTAGCACTGACCACGGGAGGCGGGAGCATGAGGCACGACCAAGCCTTTGGTTTGGGCGGCTGGAGCAAGAAGACCAGAGGTTGAAGAAGCACTACGGCCGTTGGATGGACATCGTCACAGTCCTTTGGAGCTAGAATCGTTCATATTGACTAAGTTGACAAAACCCTTCGTCCCCGTCAACTTAGTAGGCCCACAAGTTAGCCTCCCACCAAGGTGGGTCCCAGCTAGTAGGGGGAGTATTCATTTTTTGTGCGTAATAAGGAGGCACTTCCGGTGGGTCCGAGCTGATAGCGGGCGTTTTTCACAATACGGTGGCCCGTCGGTGGGTCCCAGCGATCGGGGGCAAACGTTTTTTCGCAAAATACGGTGGCCCGTCCGGTGGGTCCCTGTCGATTGGAGGAATCATTATTTTCCGCGTAATAAGGAGGCACTTACTTGCTGCGGCCGTGGACCCAGCTGAGACTCTCCATGTACAGTATACTTCTGATGGAAGTCGTTCCTTGACCACATTGACCTCACCACCTTCCGTTGCATGCATGCGTCCATGGGCGTGGTGCGTCCCCACTGTCAGCCTCTCACGTACAGTCATCTTCTGATGACTCTCGGTTGTTGACCACGTTGAACACACCGTGCCGAAAGCGCACCTGACCGGAACGACCGGAGATGGGGAAGGCGGGCGGTGGAGTCGCAGATGGAGAGGTGGGAAACTTCATCGATTGGGTCTTGGCGGCGGCACAGCGCGGTGCATGGGAGGCAGGGAGCAAGACGAGAGGTTGAAGAAGGAGCATGGCTCTTGGATTAACATCCAACGATCCAAATTGCTAGAATCATTTCTTGATTAAGTTGACAAAGCCGTGCGTACCGTCCCGCTTAGCAGGCCCACAAGTCGGTCACCAAATCGACAGTCCCGGTATCAGCGGGATGAATAATTTTTTCGCAAAAACAAGGAGGCACTTTCTTCCGTGCGAAGATACAGCGGTGGGTCCCTATTTGTCGGTGGAGGAAACATTTTTTCAGCTTAATAAGGAGGAACTTTCCTTGCGTGCGACCATGGACCTCGTGGGTCCCAGCCGTCGAGCTCTCCGCATCTGATCCTCTTCCGATGACTCTCGTTTGTTGACCACGCCGCACCGAACATAGCGAGGCGCCGGACGACGGCGAGGCCCCGGACGGAACGACTCGGAGATGGGAAAACGGCAGTGGAGTCGCATGATTGAGAGGAGGAGAAGGGTTATAACTGGTTACATTGCGGCGTGGGGCTGTAGTCTGTGGAGAATAACAGGAGGTGTCGAGGGGTGGAGGGATAGCCTGGCCGGCGGTGGGGTAGCGCTTCGCAGCAATGCGTGCTAAGCAGAGCCGCTAGCCACTGGAGGCCGGACCAGGCGGTCCCGGCGACGCTGGAGGAAGAAGACGAGAGATTGAAGGTGCATGTCGGCCGTTGGATATAAATCCAATGGTTGTGTATGACACAATCATTTGTTGACCAAGTTGACAACGCCCTGCATAGGCTTTGACCTATTGGCCCACATGTCAGCCTGCAAAAAAGTGGCATATATTTAACCCATGTTTTCTAGAATGTACAGTCCATTTGCTGGGCTGGGTGAACAAAAAATTTCGCGTCAATCAGGCCCATTTATATTTTCTAAGAAATCCCAGCCCATTTGCACTTCCTTGAAATACACGTATTAGGTGGGCTCGTTATATATATAATGTTATGTTAGAAGGAGCAATTAATATCAAAGAATAAACCGGAGAGGACATTATATATATATATATATATAATTAAGAAATTAACGAGTTATTGCTCAAAATAAAAATGAGCGCGTCATTATTAAATTGGTCCTTAAAATCTTCGCAAGCTTTTGTACGCAATCACCAGGATTTTCCTTGCCTGTGAGTCAAAAACAACCAGGATTTTCCGTTAAACATTTACTTTTATAAGTTAATAACACGTGGGATGTTTTTATAATGTATATACAAGTCTCTATAAAATATACGATAATAGTAATAATATAAATATATATAATGTGCTTAGAAGGGAAAACATAAATTGGACACATCATTACTTTTATAAGAGACCTGCATTTTATACCCGACTATAGGCATACTAACAAGTTCACACACAAATACAACAAAAAAGGTAAACATTCATATCAAACTCAGGTTCACAGGACACGTTCATATTCATAGCCAACATTCACTATCAACAACTCAAAAGATTCATATATACACAAGCTCAAAGCATATCTATGCATCCAAATGATTGATAGATCACACGACAATATTCATACATAATTCACAAAAAGATTCAGATATACACATGTTCAGTATGTTTATGCATCCAAATGATTGAGATCACCGCCAAAATGATCCATGGACGAACTTTAATTACATAGGGTACAGACTGGTAAATGGTGTTCAATCGGAGGTACTTCTTGCTAAAATTAGTTCTTGTACGAGTAAAGTTTCGAGTACATAAGAGGCAAAGATGCAGCGGTCCGAACTTTGCTTGTAGGTTTATCCTCAAATAGTGGCCTCGTGCGAGGGAGGTTTGAGCAACTTGGCCACTACTTTCATCCAACTAGTTCTTGGCTCATCTTGGTCCCGTATCTCGCCAAAATTCTACATTGCAGGAGCGAGAAAGGAGGCGGTTGAGAAAATGAACCACCCAAATTTTTGTGCAGATCAAGCTGAAATGGAGCATCCTTGGCGTGCAGACTGATTAAGTGCCGATGAATATGTCGTCAACCAAGTTATGCGGAATCTTTAGACTCCATGCCATATAGTTCGCTACCATATGTGTCGATAACCAAAAGGCACAAGTTGGGACCAAAAAAAGACTGGACTGCGTTTTTCGGGCTATGCACCAAGCAATATTTTTGGCGTTCACTCTCCTAATACTTGAGTTTGACAATTGTTTGACGCGGTTGATACTCGAATGAATATAGGCACTTCTTGTCAACATCGATGCTTATGTCTGAGTGAACTTTGGAGTACATAGCAGCAGCATAAGTACTGTCCATCTGATCATTTTGTGCAGTTCTACTAAAATCACCCGATGTAATGATTTGCCTGCGAGTTTAGGCTCCAAATTACTCCTTTATGAAATCGGCAAACAGTAGCACAATACCAAATTACCAATACATATGACAGGCACAATAATCAGGATAAGGACCAGTACCAACCTGTGTGAGGTAGCATATCAATTACTATTTCCTTTGACTGGAATCCGAGATAAGCCAAGCGACTGAGAGCAAAGGAAGAAAGCAAGCGGAGATTAGCGACTCACAGGAAAGGACGGAAGCTGTCGAGGCAATGAAGCGCCCAAAGTTTTTGTGCAGTTCCACCAAAATCGAGCATCCCTGTTGGCACATATATTGAGTGAGATTACTGTAATAGTGGGACTAGTTGATGAAACATACACTAACAAGCGAAGCACCCTCATTATCTTAATGGGTAAAGTTAGCAACATAGTAGTCTTGCTTAAATAGAGGTATTAGTTTATTTAATCGGTGCCAATTAGCTCAACTCAACACTCAAAGCATTGCCATTTATCATAGGTTGCAAAACTTAAAAGTGCAAAGATAAAGGAGTTTCTCATGATGAGTACGATACAAATAGAGATGACAACAAACTAATATGGATGAAGGCCTTAGGCTCGTACCAACCTGAGAAAAAAGCTTATTCATGTAGTCCCATAAGAGATGATAAAGCACTCACTGGAATCACACAATAGTATATATTTTTGTGCACTTCAAATGTATGGTTGAAATCACTCTTGTTTACCAGTGCTAAGATTATATCGAAAGATTATCAAGAACTTCCAGCAGAGTTAAAGCACTGGCTGGGATACAGTTCATTGTATTGTCTTGTCTAGTTCCACTAAAATGTATGATTGGCACAACATGATCCCTGTTTGCACAAGTAGGAACAAGGTGAAACCTTCATTAGCTTAGTGAGAAAGGATAGGAAGACATTAGCATATTACTCTAACAGTAGCATCAAATTCATGATGGACAATACTCAAAACATTGCATCATTGATCGAATGGCAATAAATTGACATGAAAAACAATAGCTCTATTTTGTCATGACACTAATTATATTCCCTCCTGCTCCACCACATGATTCACCTCCATAGACAAACATTCACACGTACATGATTCAGCATAGGGTCCTACTAAAGATTTGTTTAACTCCAACAGAAAATTAGGCGGTAATAAATTAGTGGTACTTAAGTACTCCTAATTAATTAAGTGAGACATGAAGTGGAAGGGCTCCTGGAGGATCGTCTCACATGTAAGGTAGTCGTTGTCGAGCCCTTGAATAGCCTCGACCGAGGCCTCACAGCTTCAGCAAGATCGCCTTGGCACTATTTATTCTTCTTCTTCTTCCTCTTCATGCTCTGATTCTCTTTCTCCTCACTAGTTGGTGAAACCAAGTACATGATTGGCCTTCTAATTCAGAATTGGTTTTGTCAGTGAGGGAGTACAAGTGTACTAGTAAAAAATAGCATTATTTTCTCATGGCAGTCGGAAAATAGAGATGAACACATGCATTAAATATCATTCTTACCTAAAAAGAGGAAGGTTATGGCGCCGATATGGATGATGAGGATTGGAACACAGATCTCCCTTTGTGCAGTTCCACCAAAATGAACCAACTGTTCCATTCGACATTCCAATTAAACAAAGACAAAAGTCACTTCTTTTAAGAAGAGTTTTGTGCAAGACACCAAAAGGTCTACAACAAAGAACCGGTGAATTGGATACCTGTTTGCACAAAAAGGCACAGAGGAAACGATGAGTCTCGAACAATTACAGGCAAAAACATTTGGCTAAACTTGTCGAGTCTCAAACAATTCTGAGCAAAAACAGTGGCAGGGCTTCATTTTTACCAGGGACATTATATTAAGAACAACTAAGGCTGCGTTCGGTTCACAAGTTTGGTGCAGGATTTTCGTAGGAACAAAATTCCTACGGTATTCTTTCCCTTCCAACCGTTTGTAATACGGGAAAGGTGAATAGTGTTTCATAGAAAGCTGGTCTGGTAGTACTGATTCCATCGGATTAGAAACATCCACGCGCTGCTCATTTTTTGGGCGGAAGCCCGAGGCAGGCGCTCGCTGCCATGCGTTACACAGGTTGTTGTGCTGTGTTTGCCCGAATAAAAAAATCAACCTATGTGTGGTACGTGAGGTGAGAACAAGAGTAGTCACTGTGCAGCTGAATAAACAAATAGCATCTCATACTGCCAAGCATGCTACTCTAAAAAAACAAATCTGGACATTTCGTAGTCCATCCGAACACATTCTCTTGAGAGTTTCCTCCGGTTCGCTATTCCATAGTTTTATACCTACATTCCTTTCCTATTCCGGTCCTCTTTTCTGCCTTTATTCCCCGGAGCCTAAATATTTGGTATAAGGGCATGGGACGGTGGGTGCACCAAAGATACAACACCATCTCGTAAGCAGGGGCATAAAGTGGTGATTCATAGTTTGTTGCCCCGAGAAACAAACATCCAAGAAACATATTTCGGTTGGTCCCATTTTGTTCACTCTAGCCACCTACTCCTATGTGTGGATAGCAAATCTAGTCCTGGTCATACCACTTTGTATGCAGCGTTACCCCTATATTTCCCTTTTCGACCAAGAGACCGGTTGGATGACCAGTCTGTACTAGTTTCATCCCCTTTCCTTCCTGTTTGTACCAAGTCCGATGTACATACTAAATTCCCCCACCCCCACTTTATTTTGATGACAAGTATTTTCGGACGGAGGGAGTACAAGATTCGACTCCATGAAGTAGCTTTACCTCTAACAATAGAAAAAGAATAGGTGACGTTGGACCATCCGATCGAGAGGGGCTGAGAGGTAGAAAATGATGCACATGCAGCGACGCAGCAAGCTGGGGAAGTAGAGCTAAGGCGGTTTCGAACGAAGATATACCTGAAGGTCGTCGGGATGTGGATAGGTGGGCGACGGAAGACCGGATCCGCCCACAGGCAATGACGAAGGTATCGGAGGACCTCCCGCGCCAGCGCTCGGCCAGAGATAACGGTGCGGCCGGCAGTGGGTCTCCTCCCTTGCTGTCGATGACGGCCTAAACGCTGCCCCTCCTCCCCTTCACCGGCGGAGGGGGATACGTCCGGATCTGTAACCAGCGGTGAGGATAGAAAGCCAGTGTTTTTTTGAAGGGAGAAAGACAGTGTTACTACCCCTATCTTGTTTAGACCTGGAGAGGATGAGAGTGTGTCAATAGAGCAGCCCTAGCAAGCAAGCGTGGAGGCTCCGGCCTATATGTAAGTAGTGGGATAGTTTTCCTTTTTCACTCCATCAAAACAATCGTTTAAAATTGTGTACTACTACATGCCAGGTCGCGGTTTTTTAGTTGTTGATTGTTTTTTGAGATAGCTACCCACTTGTTCCAAGTGGTGTTACGGTGCCAGTCGCACTTTGTATCGTTCAAGTCTGGTACTACAAGTCCCTCCATTAAATGAACAACCACCCCCTCGTAAAAATTGTGAACAAGCCCACGGCTAAAATTAGCGGAAACGTGGATTGCCCCAACATGCATTATTATTAAATTTTCTACTCCCTCCATTCCTAAATATAAGTCTTTTTTATTAGCCACACCTAAGACAAGTTTTTTTTATTAGCAGTAAACCCCACATGTCATAGACACTAAAATTGTGGCAAGATTCCCTTAGGCAAGCCAAAGTGTGTCTAACAATTTGAGCAACTCAGGTTAGGCAAGTGTGGGAAAAATATTGTGGCAACATAAGACAAACATAGTCACAATCCAAACAGCCCCGTTATTTTTTGTGACATGCATGAAAATTTGGTTAGTTAAATTTATAGTCAAAATTTGGCAAGGTGCATCAAATCAACACATGCAAGTATCAAAAGGAAAGTCACGGCATGCATGCATGCGTTGTACTCCCTCCGTTTCCAAATATAAGTCTTCTTAGAGATTTCAACAAGTGACTACATACGAAGCAGAATATGTCTACTCCTACATACAAAGTAGCCCATTTGAAATGTGTAAAAAGACTTTTATCGAGTGTAGTGCTTTGATGTGTCATGTCAACTCGTACAAGACCGAGAAATTTGATTACTACGACGCCTCTCTCCTCATGGACGAGCTCGGTGTTTATCGCACTCGCCTTTGGCTGCATGACAGGTGGGCCAACCACTTGTTGGGCCCACCTGTCATAAACGCAAAAGCGAGGAGCGAAAGTAAACTTTAAGCTACACGCTATCTCTCCCGCACGAGGTGGACGGACATGCAACAATGGATTCGATATTGTAGAAGTAGGAGTAACATCATTGTTCATCTTCTCGAAGAGGCGAAGAGCCAAGCACAAACCGAACGTGGCAGTTGCAAACGCTCACGTGGTGCGGTTCCTTGGAGTACTAGCCAGGCTCTTGCATGAGACAAAATTGCTATTGTTTAACAATTAAACTCCATTATCCATTGGTTGATACTCATTCTGCATAGGTCCACGCGCTTAGCATCGTTTCCTCCTGGGGTCACCAATGTTTATTTGCTAATTAATAGCATTTCGTGCAATGAACTAGCCATTGCAAGTCATGAAAAGCATGCACACCTCTCATCTCTTATTGGTTGATACGTATGTCAAGAAACAAGAAACAAGGTAGAAATTAATGCACCGTGCCTAAGTGTTTTGGGACTATTTGGTTTTCGTAAGATGACTTACACACCTAGACAGAGGGAGTAGTATAGACCTGTAAACCGGAAAGGAGTATTTGCCTTTTTAGAGATTTCAACAAGTGACTAGACTACACCGTATGCGACCCCCTCCCTTCCGGTTTATAGGGCTCAAATCTCAAATCTCATGAACCTAGGCATTTTGCGATTGGAGGAATGTACTGTATCTCGTACTTTACAAAACTACCCTAATTAAACTCATGCATTAATTACATAGTTCTCTTGTTTTCCTCTCCGCCTTCGTCGCGGTGCACAATATTGAGCACTCCTATATGACTAGCCGCTCTATCTACATGCGGGACATTTCAAAGCATCCGGGCCCGCGTGCCATCCACCAAATCACAGCAAGGTGCTACAGTCAAGACTCACCTGTCACCCCGGTGTGGCCGTCATGACCCGTCATATCACAAAACCCACACCTTTACCAGTAGTGGTAAGGTGGCCTCCAAGTTGGACTGGACGAAGCAACCATCATTTCATTGGAACGCTTGTTCAAGCCCTTTCTTCCCTTTCTTGAAGAAAACCTCACTCCAGGCTACTCACTTCTGCCATTTTTCTTCTCTACCGTTGAAGGAAAGGTGGGCGAGTCAGTTATGTTGCTATATTTTCATTCCAATAATCATCTTTTTGCGAAGCACCGACCGATTCTCACATCCTATTCTTTTCCTGTTTTCATTGCGATTGTGGTTTCCTTTCGATTGCTTTTTGTTTGTCAGTTCATTGATGGATCCTGGAGCACTATGCAAAGAGTTGCCGGTGGACAACCCACTGGAGACAGCGATCTCCAGGAAGCGAGCACCGACCAACGAGTTGACCATGTTGGCGGGCCAACCCATGGAGACGAAGAACTCCAAGAAACAAGCTTTGGCCAAAGAGTTGAAATGCGTTGGCGGACGAACTCCTCAAAGAAAGTTGGAAGAACAACAAGGGGCCCACCGTGCCTACCCCAGGAACTCTGATTGCCACCTATGTGAGGCTCAAGACCGAGTTTGAGGAGATAGTTGCCGTTGAGAAGCAGTATTCCCCTGGCAAGGTGATGGCCCCCATCGAGGACGAGGAGATGGCCCCCGGAGGATGAGATCCCAGTGAGCTGCACAAGGTAAAAAATAATGGCTTATTACCATAGTTGTGGTTTTGATTATTTGCAATGTGCTTGCTTTTTGATTATTTGCAATGTGCTTGCTAATATGTTAGGGTTGTGCGGTGCGGTGGTTGTCCTTGATGATTACGATGTCGTGGCCCGTCTGTTGGCATCGCCGGAGATCGATTCGGATGCCGCTGTCCATCCTGTGGACATCGCCCGAGATCGATTCGATGTCGCGGTCGATCTGTGGACATCACCCCAGAAATCGATTCCCATGCCGATGTCCGTGCTGTGGTCATTGCCCAAGAGATCGATGACAAGAAACAGTTGGTCGCGCTAATCCTTCAGGGTAGTTTGCATTGCCATGTGTTTAATTACCAAAACGATGCGTGTTATCAAACCATCTTAGGGCTAGTGCACTGTCTTGTGTGGGAGGATCTTGCTACTTTCATTTGATAGTGAATCATGCGAACCCTCTCCAAGTTATGGAAACATATGTATCCTCACCAGCTTTTGATGTAATATATGGCATGCTTAGATGTAATTTTGAACTGTTTATCATATCAGCGGGTCTTGTTTGATGATTCTTGGTGTTAGTAGGCTAGCTACTGTGCGAGCTATAGTACTTGCAAAACACTCACCAAAGAGAAACGTTGGGGCTAATGAGCTCGTGGTACGCTTATACTTATCCCTCATCGATCGACCAATAGCCCTAGCTCCTAAAATTGTAGGCTTAGCGATCGATCAGACAATAGTCGACATACATTCATGCCTTATTTGGTTCATAGGGTAGGAAAATCGTAGCAAAAGTACGGAAGAGCGTGCAACACAAAATCATAGCGGTCTGAGACATACTCCCTCCGTTCCAAAAGAGATGACCTAGGCGGGCTAGTTTGGCCTAGTGGGTTTCGGTGATATGACGTGGTGCGATGCGTCCGGTCTTGGCGTGTGGTAGCAGATGTGCGGGTACAGTAAGTTTTCTTGAAGAAGCGGAATTCAACGAAGTCATGATGGTTCCTTCGTCCGAACAACTTACAGTGGGAAAGGTTGGGCCTGCGATACAACCAGGGTAGACCAGGATAATTTTGTGCATGGCAGGTGGACCAGGATGGTCGACGTCCCACATGTCAGCGAACAAAAGTATTCTTTCCGATATAGAGGACGAGCAACGAGTATTCATTGTTTATTTTTTATGAAAGCTATTGTCTCCACTGTTACTCCTTGACTTTGTCAATGCCTCTCTCTCCTCCACATAAGAGGGGACTACTTGCTATGCATGCAGCGATTACCGGCGTCTTGAGGGCGCCAGGCGGTGAGAGCGGCTCGAAGCGGTTCGGACTCGCATGGCCCACCTCACATTATCACCGTATATTTCTTGGAGTCCGGTCTTGGCGGCGGCGGCGATCTCTTCTCCTCCCCGTTTCTCTCTTCTCGGCCCGGCCTTTGCCGAGTGATTAGATTTCGGCTATCGACGGTTTATTCAATTACGGTCCCACATGTTAGTGAAATTGCAAGACAAGGCATGTCCCCTCTGGTGAGCGGCGTGCGAGCCGGACTGTCGGGGTTGCGACACGTACGAGTCGTAAGCGTGCCGCCTTTTCCTTTAGAACTTGCGAAGCGTAACATTTTCGTGTGATCGATCGATAGAAATGCAGAACAAAATGACGAGGGCGGTGCTTTCCCGCTCGTTAGGCGGGCTAGTTCAAGTGATATGACGTACTACAGTGCCATCCACTTGCTCCATTTTTATGTAAGCAAGAGTTTACACTCTTTCGCGGGAGGAGTGCGAAACACCGCAGATCTGATTTTGATCGAGGGATAACTGTTCCCTGCCAAATAATGGAGGATTGTTAGCGATTATAGCATGATAGTTAGGGCATCTCCAGCGCTTGCCCACAAATTTACACCGGCATCTGTCCGAGGACACTGATGGATGCTATCCGATGCTGCCCGCATACCTTTTGACAACTATATGAACTAACCGAACGAAATTCGTGCAAACAAAGCAAATTTCAAATTAACCGGATGAAATTCATTACATTTCGAAAACTTTTCCTACAAACTGGACGAAATTCATTACATATTTCGCACAGACCATACTAAACCCATCAGAACCTAATCTAAACGATCGCCGGCGCCCGACCACCATGTCCGGCAATGAACCCGAGAAAGCCGTCCATTGCCTTTGCCTCCTCCTCATCCGCATCGATAACCTCCTCCTCCGGCCAGAGCACAAGGTTCTGAAGATTTCCTCCTTCATGTCGCCGTCAAGCGGCTAATCAGCCGCCGATGTTTACCCCACCAAGCTTGGCGTCGACTGAGTGGAGTAGCGGTGGCCTTCCCGGGACCAGAGCGGCGGCGACCTACCGTGTACTACTCTTCCTCGCTGTCGGCTACGCCTGCGCACGTGCGCCGGCTTTGTGGTCGTGGCGGCGGAGGGCGGCCGGGGGGTGCCGGCGATCTCCTTCGTTTGCTCCTGTGACAGTACGTCGAAGAGAGCTTTGGAGCGTACCCGGAGCGGAGCCGCCGATGTCCCTCGTCTGCTCCTGCGATAGTACGTCCAAGAGAGCGTCGGAGTGCCAGGAGGCCATGGTTGAAGTGGTGCCGACAGAAGGAAGGGACCGGAGGAGAATAAGTGTGGGTCTTTGGCTATGGCTGGGAGCTGGGGCTCAAGTTAATATAGCGGGCGAATGGCAATGAGCCGCGGCAGATGGATGGACAACTGGCGCCAGAGTAGGTTCGTCGGGCGTGAATGGGGACGCCGCTGATGACTTAACTACTGAGATGCGTTTGGAGTTCTTGACATGTGGGCGAGCAGGCGTCGCCCGCATGTCAGTGACACACCAATTGCACCTGCAGTTAAGTCCGGTGAATGCGGCATTGACATTCTGGAGAGACGATGACCGTTTTAGGCGGGAAGCGCGCGCTAGCGATGGAAGGGGTTTCGGTGTGCAGTGGCACTAAGATCGGTTGCAGTGGCACTAAGATCGGTCGCTCACGATAGTACATACTCCGTACCATACTACCATAGTACCCTCTCTAGCTTAGGTTGTTTTATAGATTGTCGTTGTGATGGACGATATACATAAGCAAGGCGGTCCGAGTATGACCGTTGGTGTTGAGCCAGGTGAATACATGCTCGGCGTTCGCGTAGGCCTCCATCAAACGTCTAAAGAGTAATGTCAGGCAACGCCGGGGCGCGCAGGTGATGGGCTCGCCGTTTGCGTTGTGCCATGAGTAGGACTTTGATTTAGAGGGTGACGTGCATGCATTAGCATGCTTTGACAGCGTGAGCGTGAGTGTCTGACCACGAAGTATTTCATTTTCATTTGGCTGACGAGTGTGCGCTGCAGCAACGAGTTCGTGGTTTGATTCCCCACATACGCATAATTTTGGTTTTTACAGTATTTATTTCTCCATTCAAGGTAGGCCCGCGTAGATAGATAAAGAACACGAGCTGATGAGGCGCATGCGAACTGTTTGACTAGTCAACCATACAAATACGGAGCTATACGCTGAGCCAGTGAACGTATAATCACCATATCTCGTATACAATGATCAATGTGAGATATCAAGACAAGTTCGATGACTGCCAATGCATTTTAATCGGTAATAAATGTCCAGGATTGAAGGGTAATCCTAATTTGCTTCGTCTTCTGTCCTTGAGCTCTTGACAAACCAATGCACTATACGGTTGTCCGGCCACTCCACCCCAGAGCTCTCACCAAGCGTCGTTCATGCCAGCGCGCCGCACACTAACCGGTAAGGCAACGATGGCATCCCGCCGCGCCGAGTTCCCCGCCGCCCACGAACGCACAAAAAATGGTAGGGAAGCGATGGCATCCCGCTGTGCCGAGTTCATCGCCGCTCGCGGCCTCACAACTATGTGGGAGGAATTTGAAGATGCCAAGGCCGAATGGGCGGTAGAGCAAGAGGCGGCCAAAGCCGCACAGAGGGAGCGGAAAAGTCAGAAAGCACTCAAGAAAATAGATGCCCGCCACCGCAAGAAAGAAAAGGACGCCTTGCTATTCTTGGAGAGGTCGTGAAGATCCAAGCACGGTGGGTGTCGCCGACAAAGCCGGAAGGAGAACGACGTCTAGCCAAAGCATGTGAGAAGTAGTAGTACTAGTAGTTAGTGTGTGTGTATGTGTCTCGAGTACGAGCATGTACCAAAGATTACTACTAGTTACTACTGTAGTTTTTAGAGCAAATTACCAAGTACATTAGCCTAGACTAAATGGAAACATCCCTATCCTATGCATCAAAGCGCATCGCTTTCTCTATAGGAATTGAGATGCATGTCATCTCACTTCCTATGATTTTCATATTCCTATCCTATGAACGAAAGGAGGCCTCTGTTGGAGTAAATACTATAGCTAGCAGTACTACTAGTACAATAGTTTTCTTCAAGAAGCGGAATTCAACAAAGTCATGATGGTTCCTTCGTCCGAGCAACTTCAAAGTGGGAAGTGGGCCTGTGATTTGACGGCTCATTAGTCATTGTTACTGCAGCATGACGACCTGGGTGACTCCCTTGGAGTTCTGCGTGCATGGCAAGTGGACCAAGATGGTCGACGTCCCACATGTTGGCGAACGGAAGTATTATTTTCGATATCGAGGAGCAAGGAAACCGCGTGGTATAGTATCACTACTGATTGGTTCGCAAAAAAATGTATCACTGATGATTTATAATTATTTTTTATTTTTGATGAATGCTAGCGTTTCAACTCTTACGACGAAGGGTGCCAAACACGACGCGTCTGGATGTCCCACACGCCGAAAAGGAGTGGGACATGAACATCATGGTAGAGCCGAGTGTAAAAAAACAGCGTGGTAGAGCGTCTCCACTTCTTCCACTTCTGGGTCGGAGACCACACGTAGTAGTACTTAGTGGTATGAATGATACAAAGTGCGACCTAGAGAGAAAGACACGTCTAGTTGGAATGTCTCGGGACATGTAAGTGAAGTAGAAAGGCACAAATGGTATGAACATGCATGGCATACAGGGTGTGTTTGGTTGCGTTCTCGTCTCAGCATAGTTGTTCCCTCTTCATGCATGCTCAACTCAACACCCCTCTTCATGCATGCTCTCTTCATGCATGCTTCTAGAGTATCTGTGCTAAACTAGTGTGGACTCATGCACCCTCCATACACTCTACCAAACACCCAAAAGTAGGTCGAGAAGGGAACTCTTGGGCGGAATTTGTCTCTTACTACGTACTACCACTAAATGTTGTACGTGCAATGCACGGTGATGTTATGGAGTACGTGCCTAAGTACTCTACTAGAATCAAGGGTCTTCACTTACATTTGTGCCTTTCTACTTGACGTACAGGGTGTGTTTGGTCTTTATAACCAAACACACCCTGTACGTCCACTCCTGGGTACATGTCCGTCTCGTAGTTCCAGTCCCACGTGTACTTCATATAGATGGAATGATCGTTGCATAACACGTGCACCTTGATGCTAGATGTCTCACGTGTTGGCAAAAGGATGAACAAAGCTCACGTAAAAAAAAATAGAGTGGAAGAACAATAGATTCCGGACGACCGAGAAGGAGCAAGGAACCTCGTGGTGGAGCGTCTGCACTCATAATATTTAATATTATTCAGCGATATAAAATTAACCAATCATCTCCACAAAGGATTTGGAAGAGTACGAAACACGGCAGCCCAGTGTAGTTACGTCATACTAGTACATGGCTAACCCACGCTATCACCATATTTCTTGGCTTCCGTGCGACACCTATCTCTAGTAATCCAGCAGCCTGTATTGCTTCTCCCTCCTCGTCTTTATAAAAGTGCGGCGGGCTGGCGTTTCTGCCGTCTATTGAGGTCGCTTAACTATCACATGTTAGCGACATGCCAAGAGCATTCTAAAAAAAATTCCTTTCACGTTCTGTTTTCAAAAAGAAAAAAAGTCCTTTCACATACGAATTTGCCTGTATGCTTTGAGCAACTTGCATGTCCTATACGGCTCCTGTTTGATACTCTAACTTAGCTAGAGGTTAGACTAACTCATGACTAACCCTGAACTAACTGTAGCCAAAGAGGTGTTTGGGTGACAGGGTTAGATTGACAATAAATGCACTTCATGGAGAGAGAAAAGTGATTTTCAGGGGTCTCAATGAGAACTATCTCGATTAGCACCTCTTGGGTGGGATAGTTTTTTTTGGTGGGTTCGGTGCAACTTGCTCCAATTTAAACCCTCATGCTTGGATACTTTAGGGCTATTTGAGCCCCAACTAGCTCAAACTAACTCTAACCCATGGATCCAAACAGGGCCTATGCCCAGTCTCGACGCGGAGAAGTCGCGTGCACCGGGAAGCGGCGCTCTCTCGGCCGTCGCGCCACTTCAAAGCCGGCGCCAGTGAGCGGTCGCCTCCGCTCTGGCCGGGAATTAATGCGGCACTGACGCTCCAGGGCGACGCTGACCGTTTCACGCGGGAAGCGCGCGCTGGCAAGGGAGTATAGGTTTTGAACCGTTTCAGGTGTAGTAGTAATGGTAGTTTGCAAAACTACTCAATTATTGCACTCAGTTTCCTAAGAAATTGTGGTAAAACACGTTACTCCACAGCCCACTTCCCTTCTCCTTCCTGCTCGTGATTTACGTGGCCATGTTAACGTGGTTGTGTCAAAAAAATGTCACTTCCTGCTCGTCATTTGCGTTATATAATTACAAGCAAGATTCTCGTGCATTGCACGGAACATCAATATGCATTCTTTTACAAAACACTGTTGTGATTGACCCATGCAGAGTAATCCCATGTGTAAAAACTAATGATATCTCGAGAATTTTATCGGAAAACTGGTATCTCGAGAATATCATCGAAAAAATGAAAGATGAGAGATAAGGAGAGGAGGAGTGGAGCGTGGTGGTGACTGGTGGTTGGAATGGGCGGAGGCATGGGGATGGATTTGCGGCGCGGCAAGCGGCCACCATGCATGCTAGATTGTTCCAGAGACTTATTCCTTTTTTAATTGCTGAGCAATGAGGTTGCGGGAGATAATGATGTGGAGAGAGGTGCAGGTATCTTTTGTAAAATTATCATAGTTTGCTTTCTATCCGTCAGATATAGATCATACGCTATGTATTACAAGATGGCAGGCACATCATCATCGCCAACTCGTTTTTTATAAGGGTATAGATGATAAGTTTGCTGACTACTAAAGTAAAGTGGAACCTGTCCATGTTATGCAAGTAAATAAAGGTGATTGTTTATCATACGGGTAAGGTTGGATGAAGGGTGGTAGGAACAAATGCTCCGCCTAGAGCATGTGTGTGTGTGGGGTGTGTGTGTGTGTGTGAGAGAGAGAGAGAGAGAGAGGGGAGAGAGAGAGAGATGGAGTCTTAGTTTGTGTGTGTGTGAGAGAGAGAGAGATGGAGTCTAAGTGTGTGTGGGGGGAGGGGTGCGTGCGTGTGTGTGTGTGTGTGTGTGTTTGTGTGTGTGTGAGAGAGAGAGATGGAGTCTTAGTGTGTGTGGGGGGGTGTGTGCGTGCGTGCGTGCGTGTGTGTGTGTGTGTCGCGGGGTCCTCTGTGGTGGATGTAATTTAAGTGTGCATGGCTTCATCATATAGAGGTGATGTGTATGGCAGAGGCCACCAACGATGGGGCGCGAGAGAGAAAATGCCCGTAGAGAGGGAAGAGAAGGTGCGTCTTGGCGTGAGAGGAGTCGACATCGAGAGAACGTGTTTGTTCGAGAGACACCGAGGAAGACTACTATATATCGATGGTGCATGTAGGCGGGTGTTAAACAAAGGGATGGTCTTAGTGGTTTCGGGGGTATAGGGGACGAGTGAGAGGCGCCGGGGGGGTAGCTAGAAGGAGATTGTTAAGTGTGAGTGTGTGTTTTGCCCATCCGGCGGAAGTTATGTGCACAAAAGCCGAGAACGAGTCGATGTGGCGTGAGGATTGAGGGTAATTAACTACGTATGGAGTCATAGAGACCTTGAGCGTGCATGTGTCAGAGTTATAAAGGTATTCGTGGGATGTGTGTGTGTGTGTGCCAAGCATGATCGAGATAAAAGAAAGAAGACATAAGTCATAAGATCAACGACATGGGAGAGACGGGTCGGTATGACAATATGCATGCATGTGAGAATGCAGGGAAGAAGGCCCGACAATTGAGCATGTGCTTTTGTCTTTAAGAGATAGTGGCGTGGGCTGGAGCATGCATCTATGGCGAGCAGAGGGGGTGAGGCGCAACGATTGTGCAAAAGAGATCAACCTATAAATGCATATGTATGGAGAGACATATATAATGTGGGTGATAGGAAGCAAAACTCCATGTGAGAAAGAAATGTTGACGGAGAAACTACAGATAGATACAGAGATGGAGATGCTAGCTAGAGGGACATCCGTTAGTTTGGGTGTTGGAGATGACCGTCGGGTGGTTCAAAGGGTGAAGTTATATATGTGTTTGAGAGGGCACTTGACTGCATGTACAGAGAAACATATGTAGTGTGCGTGATAGGAATCAAGAGTGAGGGCGAGAAAGAAGGTTGATGGAGAAACAGATAAATAGAAAGATAAAGATGCTAGCTAGTATGCGTTAGAGATAGGAGTCGAGTGGATCAGAAGGCTGGGTTATGTGTGTGGGTGTGAGAGAGATAGAGAGAGGGTGCATGTGAGTCACATACAAACAGATAGCAGAGAGAAATGAGATCCAGAGAGACAGAGTTTTGTGTCTGCGAGAGAGAAAGATATTTCACAACGAGAGTGATAGCTAGAGAGACATATGAGGGAACACAAGATATCTCTAGGGAGAGAGGGTGTGTTTGAGCGACATACAAGAGAACAATGGAGAAATATGAGACCCTGGGAGACAGAGTTTGTGTTTGTGTGTGAGAAAGAGATATTGAAGATGAAGAGTCGTAGGTTCTCATATCTAAGGAGCGAATGACATCTCTGTATGAGGGGTGTGCGAGTGGCACACATGGGAATAGTTGAGAGAAATGAGACCCCAGGAGACAAAGGTTTGTGTTTGTGTGAGAGAAAGAGATTCCACATGGAGAATCATAGCTAGAGACACATAGCAGGGAGCGAGATATACTTAGAGAGAGATAGAGTGATGAAGGTTGAGGGAGAGAGTACCGTCAGTGTGTTACGAAGATAAAAGATCATTGTCGACATACAGGTAGCACGAGAGATGCCTGAGAGATGATGAACACGTATAGGTCCAGAGAGATGGTCCTATATAAGCATGAGTGATATCTATATGAGACGAATATCTGGATTAAAGGGGATTCAAATATTTAAACTGGAGATCACGACATCGATAATATCATAACGCAAATTGGTGTATCAAACATGCATATTCATTTGAATTTGGGCACACGTGTAATGTTATATAGTTTATCAATATTGGTGATCCATAGATTCTTCAATTACAAACAATGCATGGTTTATATGCAATTAATGTATAAACGGGATTAAACTATATGTTGCGTGTGTGAAACACATTATACATGTTTGAGAAGTTAAAAAAAACCCGCATGAAACACACATTAATTGGAGACAGTTAATGAGGAATGCATACATTGGTTTCAAATATTTGAAAATCCAAATTGATGGATACAACTTTATGAATCTGAGATCATGCCATTTGTAAACCATATTTATGTATAAATGGTGTTGTGCTTTTGAAAGTATATATAAAAAATGATGTATATAGAATGTAATTCCAATTGAAAATGGATCCCTTGAAAAAAATAGTAGAATACAAACGGGATTCGAATTGAGTTGGCACGGTAAACATGCATCGTGCAAAATTTGAACGAAGCGGGGAAAGTCGCAGAATCGCCTCAAAACCAAAATCTGCGAGATGGAAATCACTACCGCCTATCCTCGCCACGCAAAGCCTATCTGCTGCATTTCTATTGGTTTCAATAGGGGTAGGTTTGTAATTTCACCCAAACATGACTTAACCGCCTCTCACCCGGATTCATACACGGTGGGCGCTAAAACACAGTGTGCCCTCGGCCAAAATCGACTCCCTCCCCGATTCATATTCATACACGGTGGGCGCCAAAAACAAACTCCCGTCGGCAAATATTCGGTGTATGCGAGATTACCGTCCTATCCCCAACCGACTAATGTTCTTTGTGATGTAGTAGAAATTTGAAACGGGGGCTAAGTTTGTAAATTTCCTCGCATTTGAGACAAGCGCGCCTTGAATACATGGTTCCCCCATTCCTCTCTACCTCCCTTTTCCCCATTCGTACTCCGTGGGCGCCAAAACACCCTCTCCACCCCACCCTCCTCTGTTCGCCGCCGTCCGCCACCCCATCCACCGCCGTCCTCCTCCACCATGCCGGAGCTGATACCCCGACGCCGCGTCCATTACAAGCGATCGACCTCTCTCATCCACGCCTTCGGACCGGGATCCTTGCATCCCGTCCTCTCGCTTCATCCCCGCCGTCGTCCACCTTGCCACCGCGCCCCGCTGCCACCGTCTACCCTCCTAGATCTGCTTCCATGCCACCGACAGCCATCGCTACCGCAGCACCGTCAAATTCTCGAGATGCGCAGACACGGCGCCGCAAGAGGCGGTACTCTTTCAGATTCTGCTCAACTTATTTATCGCAGCAAGAAAATAGATCGCCACCGATTTACTCGATTTCTTGTCTTGGTTGCGGTTGTCTTTGTCCGGTTTGCACCTTCGGATCCGCCATGGCACGCTCAACACTATACTCCCAATGCTTATGGTTTTCCCTTTATATTCCACACTAGTTAAATCGCAGAGACTAAATTTCAAAATTGGGTCACCGATTATTGAGCTCGCCGAATTCGCGGTGCGATCCAAGGGGCTCTGTTGGTTGTGCGGCCTCGCCGAACGAATAAAACTCGACGCAGGAGGGGGGTGGGGGTTGCGGAGGAACACAGGTGGGGGCGGTGGTCCGCCGGGCGTCTGCAAGCGGTGTTTTGTATGGGAAGAATTAAGAGACGAGGACGAAAAAGGGTTAGGAGATGTAGGATCTTCATCCAACCGTCTGAAATGGTCGAGAGACAGCTGGGAGTTGCATTCTTAATGCGCTCTGGTTCATCCTGTGTGGGCACTGCGCAACCAACATTTTATTATCCAAAATATGCTTCCTCTTCTTTACCATGTTCGATAGTGCTGGCCTGTACGTGATCGATAGGCTTTCAATTACTAGCGGCAATACAACACCGTATTTTCAAGCCGCCCACTTTCCCGATTTATATATCGTGGTTATGGTGTACCCACATTATGTACACTATGATCCGCCTAGTTGTTGTGTGCTCTTGTTATCATGGTATGGCAATAAACTCAGTATAAAATATATTATGAAACTATAAACTTCCAGCTATCATTACTTCTAGAGCCTTTTTGTGTACTTGTGCGGATTATATAAATGCACGCACGATATTACAGCACACATGAGCTCTCTCATCAGAATCCAGTGATAGCACATAAGTGATACAGGGGCGCCCCTGTATTAGAATATCATCTGCATTACAAAGATAATCTCAAAACTATTTATGTTTTCATGGTTCTCAGATATTATACGCAATTACAGTGAATATCAGAATTCGCGCATCAGAAGAATATTGTGGAACACTGAAATGACTTACAAAATTGGCACCAAGGCATTGAGTGCCATCCTTGAAGCAATGAAACTCATACGCTCCCCACCTGTTGATTCTTGTTCAGAATATCATCCTAATGACTATTCTAACCTCGAGGAGTCAAAGGCAGATGGCCTGTCCTGTTCACCCATCAAGGTGCCTGTTCTAATTTGGCAAGGTTTTATTGATTGTGCGTATCTTGCATATGTTATCTTGCATTTCTTCTACTTTGTTGCACCGCCATCTGCTTAGTTTACTCATCATATAACTCGAGATGCCATGCCCATCCATTATCAATACATATTCCATCCGTCGTCATACCATGTTTTTTCACTCAAATGTTGTTCTTGTGCATCGGGCATCAAAAAGGAAGAGGGTGATTGCCGAACTGAAGGAGCACCAACAAAGTCCTTGAAAACGTGGTGGTGCCGGAGAAATCGACATACGCCCACTTATATTGGCTGTACAACCAGTGACACAAAACATAGGACCGACTCCAGCAGACTGTACCCATACTTCACTGGCCACACCACTAGCCCCACCACACAGGACCTGCACTCCAATAAAAGGTATACCGATTTCATTTTCCATAGCACCAAATTGCACTACGTAAAAAATCCCACTCCAGCAAAAAGTACAGCAAGTCCACCGGCCGAAGACCTATCCCAACTGCAGAGACGATCAATTCCTGCAGATTGGAACCCCATTCCATTTATTCCCAGTTTAAAAGACAATGCTTTCAATGTTGTTAGGGACTACGTGCATATATTCCCACCATGGGAAGATTATAGTGAAGACAAACACCATTTTCACATCTTCCTGTCCAACTTACGTGTAAGTGCTATTATTCATGGTTATTATTTTCCTGTTTTCATCGATCAAACACATCAATGATTTACATTACATTGTTGTAACTAGGTGAGGGTCAATCTGGATAGTCATGACAAGCAAAGCTTGCTTGTGCTTTTCAAGGAAGCATTGCAGCAAGATCGGTGTTACACGAGGAAATCACACTTTGATGGCAAGTCTATAAACGAATTTCGGTGAAGTCTCACGTGCTAAATTTAGAAGACATTGAATGGAAAAACCTTGTTATGCACTGGTCTCGTTCCCAGGATGAGGAACTGTCTATGAAATCACATGACAATTTGAACTTCTACTTTTCCGCATGTGCCTTACGGATCTTTTTTGCAGGAAATCTGCTCAAAGAAGAATTCTGGTTTGAAAAGAACGATAGGATATCGCAAATATGATGCCCGCTGCTTTGCTCTTGTTAGTACCGGTTGTCTGTATCCTTTGTACTTGCATACATACCTGGTTCATTATGTGACATCAGTATGCATGATAGCTTGCTTATGAATTGTTCGCTCCAAATTATCTGATCTGTATGAATGGTTACATTAGTGTAGAATATATCCTATGCCAATGAATTTTTTTAGCTCTGCATTGTTCTTGTAAGTACATGCTGTCCTTTATCAGTGTACTTATATTGACAGTAGTTGTTCATGTACCATCACTCGCAGCTTATTTTCCTTTGCCCTCCATTTTCTACACATCAGATCTATATTTGCTCTTACCATAAGGTTGGTACTGAAGAAGTTTAGCTGTGCATTGCTCTTGGCTGTGCCTTTTGCCTGTATCGCTGCACATACATTTATAGCTACTTAGTTATGTAGCATCACTCTTCATCTTATCTTTAATATTCTCCATTTTTTGTATATTATCACATCTATATTTACTCTTAACAAAATGTAGAATAAAGGCAATGCTTACGAAGAACATTCTGTGCTAAACTTTTTGAATTGCCCCCCATCAAGATGGACAAGGGCTTTATAGAGCCTGTCTTCACCAAAGAATGTAAGTTTGTCCTTCTCAAGCCTTCAAACTTTGTTGTGTATATTTGGTTAGGCATGACTGCAATGACTGTTTATTTTTGGTGTTTGCATCAAATTGCATGTTTAAAGTTTATTATGTAGTTCATAAACAAAATTTTGTCCTTCTCAATTTAAGTTTTCAGTTGTACAACCAAGTTCCTTCTTCATACCATGTAAATTAAACTATACAGAGCAAGTGATCTTCTTTTGCACTGCATGTATGCTTCTGCTCTTCATCCGTAATCCAGTGGTGTGGTGAACCTACCCACTACAGCACAATGTCATATTCTGCAATGTCTTAACTATGAACAATGTCATATCACCCGCAAAAAAAATCTACTACTCCCTCCGTCCGAAAATACTTGTCATTGAAATGGATGTATCTAGATGTATTTTAGTTCTAGACACATCCATTTTGATGACAAGTAATTCCGGACGGAGGGAGTATTATTTAAACCATCTCTTTATTTGCAAATCTGAAATGGGATAAATTGACAACACACTAACCATTGATACTTATGAGTTCTTGATCTGTAATCCAGTGGTGTCGTGAAGCTGCCAACTCCTTCACAATGTCATTTCCTGCCATGTCTTGACCTGAACAATACCATATTGTGTTAATGCAATTTTAAACTGTGTCACTTTATTTGTCAGTAAGAAATGTAATGAATTGTCAGCACTGATACTTTTATGTGCAAAACCTGTCAGCTGTCTGCGTGTTTATCTTTCAGAGTGAGGAAGATATAAGTGTTGAACAACCGTAGTCACAACAACTTGCTCACCGCTTGCGCCATAACTCCCAAAGAGGCTAACCTTTCTTGAACTCTAATGAAGTGCTGTCGGTTTTGTATATTATTTTGTCGGCGTGTTCATTTGCACTGGTGGCGATCTTTGATGCCTAGTGTATGTAATATGCTGTCTGCTTGTGCATTATTATTATAGTGGCGAACTTTGATGCCCAGTGGATGTAATATGCCGTAATTTCTTTATTGTATAGTCTAGATTTTTTCTTATTCACGATGCTGCAGTTATTTTACTGTATATATATATCATGTCTTCGCAGTAAACCGGCCAAACCGTAAAATTACGGTACATAATCGGGCCATCATGCAATCACGATGTATGATCCGCATCATGGGCCCCGCTAAACCGCCCACTAGTAGATTCGGACCTTTAATAGGCCGAGTAACCCCGCCCTCTTTTCGCAAGAAAACTCAATGGGCTTTTAGGAGGTGAGAAGTAAATTTGGACTGAAAGCGTCTTAGAATAGCTCACGGGTCGGCAAAGAGCCGAAATGGACCCCGACCCATGATTGTGCGAATCAATTCACGGGCTTTTAACATGCCAAAGTTGTCTCGGTCCTTGTTTGGCCCAATCAGATATCGGCTGCGAGCAGGCCGGATGCAAATCGGGCCGTAGTTAGGCCCAACTATATGACGGGATTTTAACAGGCCGAAATTAATATAGGGCCGAAATGTTAAATGGGCCCTTAACAGACTTAAACTAATATCGTGCTGAATTACTAAATGGGCCTTTAGCAAGTGGGCGAAAAGCATAGCGCCCAAATAACGGGCGAATCGATATGGGCCATAATTGAGCCCAAAGCCTCTTAAAGGGCTAGACCTGATCTGGGCCGTGATTTGGCCTGAAAGTGGGAGGCTTTAACGGGCGGATCTTATATGGGCCATTATTAGGCGGAATGTGCCGTGCCATTAATGGACCGGATCAAATATGGGCCGACATTTGGCCCAAAACATGGCAACCGATTAATGGGCCGCCTACTAGGGTCCTCAAAATCTTGTGGGCCTACGGTGGCCGCCCATTAATGTAGGCGAAATCTGCTGAGCCTTTAGTGGGCCGACCCATTATGATCCGCAAGAATTTTACGGGCCTTTACAGGCCGCCCATTATGGCACACAAAAATCTTGTGGGCCTTTATCGGGCCTAATAATATGGCCCGCGAAATCTTGTGGGCCTTTTAGCTAGGCCAGCCCATTATAGTCCGCAAAATCTCGTGGGTTTTAATCGGGCCGGCCCATTATGGTCCGCAAAATCTTGTGGGCCTTTAGTTGGGCCGGCCCATTTAAACTTGATGGGCCGTGCCACGTGTCGACATATCATAGGCGCCTTCTGTCCAATGAGTGGATGACATCTGTCTCAACGATGAGCCGATAAGTGTTTCCTCCAGCCAATGATGATTTTACACGTGGAAATTTCCCATTGGTCGGGGTTGTTAACGGGTTATCGGATCCAAAATCCGACCCGATAGCTTAACGGCGTTCCGTTACGGTGGATGCCACGTGTCGGTCACCCTTGACGAAAGCACTTCTGTGACGCGCGTTTTATCATCATGGAAGTTGACACTTCCGTGATGATAATTTTGGTAATGTCATGGAACACTTCTATGACAGCACATGTATGACTATCTTGATTCTGTCATAAATTTGTCATGGATGTACATGCATGACAGAAAACGCGACCTACTGTGACAAACACGTATCATCAAGGAAGTGTATTTTTTTGTAGCGGTAAAACCCAACCATAGCATTAAACCATCAAGTCCCCTTTATCCCATACGCAACAACCCCCTTACTCGGGTTTATGCTTATGTCACTCAAGCAACCCACTATAAGCGAATCATGACCGTATTGCAACAGCCTACAGCGGGAATCCGTCACGCTTGCACGACACGGAGGGCACAATATGACAGCACCAAAATAAAACATACAACTCATGCCAATCTAGATCATCAATCAACCCAAAGACAAAGGATATCTACTCAAAACGTCATAGGATGGCAACACATCATTGGATCATAATATGTGGCATAAAGCACCATGTTCAAGTAGGGATTACAGCGGGGTGCGGGAGAGTGGACCGCGTAAAATAGATGAGGATGGTGATGATGATGGTGATGTTGATGAAGACAATTGCGTGGCGATGATTCCCCTCCCGATGGCACTCCGGTGCCACCGAGAGAGAGGAGGAAAGGTTCTCCCCATTATGCTTCCTCCTCCATGGCCTCCCCCCTAGATGGGGAGAGGTTCTCCCTCCGGTCCTTGGCCTTCATGGCGATGATGGCCCCTCCGGGATCATCCTCCATGGCCTCCGGCGATGATGGCCCCCTCCGGCAGGGTGCTAGAGAGGGCCTAGATTGATTTATGTGGCTACAGAGGCTTGCGGCGGCGGAACTTCCAATCTAGGTTATTTTCTGGAGGTTTGGGTATTTATAGGAGAGGTTGGCGTCGAGAACAAGTCAGGGGGCCCCACGGGAAGTCCACGAGGCATAGGGGCGTGCCCTCCACCCTCGTGGGGCCCACGGGCCTCCCCTCCGGTAACTCTTTGTTCCAGTATTTTTTATATTTTCCAGAAAAATTCTCCGTTGACTTTCATCGCATTCCGAGAACTTTTATTTCTGCACAAAAACAACACCACGGTAGTTCTGCTGAAAACAGCATCAGTCCGGGTTAGTTCTAATCAAATCATACAAAAATCATATACAACTATTGCAAACGTGGCATGAATACTTCATAAATTATAGATACTAGTTGACCCGTTTCGCCAAATGGCGCAGAGACCTGCTGAAGACATGATGTCGATGAAAATAGTTTCATGCTGAAAGAACCTTCAACTAAATCATGCTTTTTTTAAACATGTTTACATGTGGTTAAACCATGCTATATTGAAAATGTGTTTAGCATGTTGTGTAATCCGAGTTTGAAAAAAAAGTGTATGACATGTATAGACCAGCTAAGGAAGCTTATTATTAGTTGAAAATATGATTATCACAATGAGAAATCTGATTAAAAAAACATATTTGTATACAATGTATAGCCAGTTAAGGATGTATATTTTTAGCGGTATTTGTACCAAACTTTTATTTTTCACGTGCATGAGAAAAAACCTCTTTGTGTTGTGCATATGGAGGCATAGGTATTTGAAATGCCCATATGCTACCTAGCCCATCCTTAACAAAGCTATCTCGTGGCTTGTCAAGAGTAGAATATGAAGCGATTGTGGACTGAATCCATCGAGCTTGTTTATCCCCTTTTCCTCCTCGGTTCCTCAGTTGGGCAAGATAAGCATTCCCAGAGAGGCTTATCAACTAGTGAAATTTCTCCTTTCCTTCGATTTCGGATTTCTCTACATGCATGGATTTAGTTCTCATTTATCCGGATCTTGCATTTCTCCTCTTTATGTGGCAATTTTTACTTTTCTCGTATCTTTTTTAGGCATCGTAGATCATGTGTTGTAATTCTCTCCTAAAACATTTATGGATGTATACGTATGCAAATAAATCCTTGTAGTTATTTACATTGCACCATTGAATTCATGTTCACATTGAAAAAAACTTACTTTAGTTATTTTAGTTGTGGACAAGCACATATGGTAACAAATTTAACCCTTCTTTTTGCGAATAAAGTCAATCCTCTTTAATAAAGAAATAATGGAGGTTTGTTGTCTACAATGAGATTTACCTATAGATTTTAATTTGGTGGTATAGAATCTCACTGAAGATCATGCTATGTTTAAAATATGTGTATTTTTGAGTAATCTCCGATTGCGCAAAATGACAGAGACCCACTAAACACCATTTATGCTCTGACATAAAAATCAATTTATTAGTAGCACTATTTTTCTACTGCATGCTTCATAAAAGTGTTTTATTTGTTTATAAAATGTATATGATTGCAGTCCTTTGATAACTGATACAACATGTAAGTACCATCGACCCTTGACATGAAAAGGAAAGTAAAATACTTACATTACTTTCAAAATGACCTCGTGCTCAACCCACACATGTCATTAGTTGAGCTCATTGAGACTGAATTTCCTGTTGACCAATTACATTATCTCCACACTTCTGCTTCTATTCTTTCAACATGGACTGTTTACATGTGGCACACACTGTTGGTGTTTTTCAAATAAGCTAGCAATAGACCGCCTGTTCCTCATGGACCCGTTGCGCCAAATGGCAGAACCCGTTGAATCCATGCTCACATTGAAAAGAGAATCATGGTTTAGTTGGTTTGTTGTTGGCAAACATATAAGGTAACAAATTTAATGCCCTTTAATAATTACAAAAACATGGCTTGTTGTCTACAAAGAGATGTACACATTGTGTGTGTGTTTGAAAAAAGTGACTATTTTTGAGCCAATTAGACACATGTCTATTTTAAAGTAGTCATATGTAAGTTAGTCTGTCCATGAAGCGTTGTTTTGGGCTCGCCCACTTGGAATAGAATATGAAGCTTATTGGGAATATCGACCAAATGGCGAAAGTCCCATTTGAAACCATGTGCACGTGCATTATTTTTGTAACTTTAGGTTATAGTCCATTTCAAATCTGAAGTATTCTAAAATTGTTTCTCTTCTTTGGTAAAATTAGGTTTTAGCAGATACTTAGGATACAACCCAACACCGATTGCAACAGATTTGCCCTCGGCTGCTCAATTTTCACTACTCATTTTACCCCGTCTTTTCATTAGTGGAGAATGACCGGTGGCCCTCTTCACATGTGTGTCTTGAAGGGGAGTGGATTTCCGTCGGCTCATACCAAATTCAAACCAAGAACTAAATGCAAGTATTTTTCTTTACTTTGCAAATGAATGGTTACAATGATAGAGAACATTTTTTATCCTATATTATATTGTTGTTTTGTTATATGTATGCATAAAAGAAAGGAAATATTTTTTCTTATATTGTTGTTATAATATATTGTTGTTTTTTCTTATATTGTTGTTTTGTTGGATGTATGCATAAAAGAAAGGAAATATTTATTTCAAAATTAGCTTACTCGGCCCATCAATGTTAGCTGGGCTAAGCCCAATCAGGGGAGAAGAGCAACCAAGAAGAATTTCTAGCAACCCTGTCTTCTCTATAAACTCTGTTCCAACGCCTAACATGTAATCTACTTAGGGCAGTACTTCCTCCGGTCGGAATTACCTGCCGCTCAAATAGATGTATGTAGCACTAAAAGGAGCTAGTAGTTATTTACAACCAAAAAACTAACTTTAGTCTTATATAACATGTGGTCATGAGCACATATCAAACATATTTTCACATGATCAGTCATAAATATAGGCAATACTTGTTTGATAGCAAGACTGTCTTGTTATAGGTACATCATTGAAACCTAGAACATGCTAAGGGAGACGCTCGGACATATCAAACCTATCTTTCTTCAGCAACAGACTGCCCGTTCCTCTAGAACTTGAGCTGGGTAACACCCGGTGCTCGCATCTTCCTAACACATATACGGTAGACTAAATACCACTGAACAGAAGAACATACTGTAAGCAAATCGTATCATGGAGAAAATAATAAAGATTAGGAGAGCTGCACAAATAGAAGCAAGAAACGTTAAGAATGAACAAATGTATTAGTTATTGGGAAAAACAAAGGAAACCATAAGGCTCGTAATGAATAGATGGGCCCATTTTAGATTTTTATGCTACAATACAAATGACAGGAAAACAAAGGTTCAAGAAAGTATCCCCGGCAGCTGGTCTCCGGTAATAGCAACTAACGCCAACGCCTCACCAGCTTTAACGTAAAATCTAACCATATGCGCTCGGGGAGAGTCCAAATACAAGACAAATTCTTTTCATTCTAGCATCACCAATGTCCCTCTTGCATGCTTTGCCAAGTCAAGAATCAATCGGTGACAGACTCGAAATGTTCAAAGGTTTCAGCAAGAAAAGTTCATAAATTTCAGAGAAACGACTCAAGGTTCAGATGAGCCTCCCGGGGGTTGTATTGCTCCCGGAGAAAAGTGTTGCTGGACCATGATATTGGATGCTAGGGAAGCCCAATTACAACAACGTAGATGACTCACTCGGCTTGAATCTAGTGATTCTATATATAGCCATTATAGTGCAGATTATGCGGTAAATAAAGGGGAAAGCATGTAAATCTGGAGGCGACACTTGAACTTAAACATCAATCTAGAATGGAGTTGCGGTTGTTAAACTTGGATCGGAAGTTGTTACTTATTATGTGAATTGTGTCTCTACTTTCAGTTTCCACAGTTGGCTGGCAACACACATAAACATGGGTCTCAATCGAAGTCTTTCAAGATTTAAATCAATTCCATTCATGCCAAATATTTTCCAATGTTGAACCTAACGTATTATGAGAGAAAATAAATAAATTACATTGCGAAAAGACTGAAAATACCTACTCGTAATTCATGTAATGAGTTTTTCCTTCATACACGGTTTATGTATTTATTAAGTTGAGACCATAAGCTGCATATGGCAACCAATAAGAACAGAGAAACTCTTGTAGGCACACTCCTTACCATGTTCCCTTTCTTGCTCCAAAGACACAATTTTTTTCTTGAAATCCTAGTTGGAAAGTTAATTTGATAGCATTGTTTTAACACAAAATTTGATACAATTTGTTACCGGCAACACACATAAACATTCCGCTTGATGATGCATAGTCTAGTGACATGTGTATGTAAATCAAACTGACAACTAAAGATAGAGAGTGCTAATTTTGCTTGTTCTAAGCATATATATACAGGTATTTTATATCTGCTATAAGCTTAACAAAGCTGAACCAGTAGAGGAAAAACAGGGAATACATGTAGATCAGAACATGTAGATGAATTGATCACCAGAGCGCTGCTCGATTGATTCGATTTCTCGCCTCTGTATTCAGAGCTGCGGAGTTCCTTGAATTCTTTTTCTCCACAAGGATTCCTCAATCACACGGATTGGTCAGCTCAATCTGCAAAGCAGTTAAGCGAGGCTGGCATAACCAAAATGGAGTATATAAGAGGTTTTGTAGTATAAGAATATCACTCCATTTATCTTTGTTCACTCTAGAAGTTCTATAGTAGAGCCACTGCCAAGTGGGCCCCTGTGCATGTTTATGTTAGTCTAGTTTTCTATTTAGATTAGTGCTAATCCCACGGAGCCCACGTGTCAGCTTTGACTTGGCCTAATCAGCGTTGACCGGGCCCACATGTCGGTGACACTCACCAGCCTAGGTCACTGACCATCAGGTCCCACAAGTCAGGATTGACCTAGGTCGCCCGTTGACCAGCTGACGTAGTGCTGACACAATGTTGATGCAGTAATGCCCTTTTCTAGATTTATTCTTATTCAGGAAATTCCAGAAAATAGTGCTAACTTCTAAAAATCATAGAAATTAATCTGTAACTCCAAATGCAAAGATTTATATATGAAAAATGATTAGAAAAATCCAATCTATCCATATGTACTGGTTTCATGCGTGTTAAAGAAACTTAACCCTACTGTTTAGTGCAAAACATGATAAGGCACTATTTAAATTCATAAGTTGAGTTTGGGATTGAACCTTAGGTTGAAAATGACTCAAACCCAGCTGGTTGTAGTTGCATTAGCCCAACACACTCATTTTTCCATGTCCTGATCATGCATCATATTGAGCATTGCATTGATTGTGTTCTACCTTGTTTGCCGGTAATTGTCCCCTTTGAGTAGACGATGTTCCGACGATGAGTTCGATGACACCAATGAAGAGCTATATCATCTTGAGAAGTGCCAGGCAAGCAAACCCCCTTGTTCATTCTGATACAATCCCACTCTCCCGCTTCTGCTCTCTTTTACCGCATTAGGAGAACAACGCTTCAAGCTATCGACCATGTAGTTGAACCCCTTTCCTCTGCATGACCTGTCATTGTCACAATAAATAGATGAAACCCACTAGCATGAGTAGGAGTTTTTTGAGCCCTGATGTGCCTACTCATTCATGCTTGTTGTCATGCCTGCTACTGCTTAGAGTTGAGTGAGGTCTGATTCATCGGGGATGAATTGGAATGTGGTGAACATGTCCTACTGTTGAGAGCTAAGTGTGTGAACACGATTTGCTAAAGGTTGCGGTGAGAGGCCATGTAGGAGTACATGGTGGATTGTCTCACTGAAGCCGTCCTCTAGAACGGAGTTCTGTGTTTGTGATCCATGAACAACTACTACCACACGTTGGGCCCTGAAATATGACCCCACTCGACTTATTAACCCCCCTTGTCCTCTGTCCAGGAGTTGCAAGTAGTTTCTGGTGTTTGTAGTATGCTGGAGGCCATGCGCAGCGCTGACCCAAGGGGTGGGTGGTGATGTGGTAGGCACGTGGCATGGTGTACCAGGCGCCCATTTGGTGTCTCGGGAACCCTGCACACATCGTTCGGGGCCGTAAGTGGAAACCACGGCCGGACATCCTTCGGATGGAACCTGAATAGGCGATAAACCTGGACTAGGGACTTGTGTGGTTAGTCAGGTCGTGGTCTACACCCACGTCGGCTTTCGCTTGAAGTCTGCCGAGCACATGTCGTGTGCAGATGCTAAGTGGTGGGAACATGTGTGAATAAGTACACCCCTGCAGGGTTATAAATGATCTATTCGAATAGGCGCGTCCGCGGTAAAGGAATTCTTGGTTGCCTATATAGTTCAAAGACAACTTGAAGTGGATACTCTAGAACTCGCAAGATAAGCGTGAGTGCTATGGATGGCCTTCTCGTAGGGAGACGGGAGCGGATCCATAGTGGTGTATTGATATGGTGAATATGTGGACTCGTGTGCGCCACCTCAAAAGAGTTACTTGCAGTCGTAGTTCAGGATAGCCACCGAGTCAAAGCTGGCTTGCTGCAGTAAAACCCCACCACCCCTTTGTTGATATTGATTCATATGTAGCTAGTTCTGATGTAAGTCTTGTTGGGTACATTTGTACTCACGTTTTCTTAATTTATGTTTTGCAGAGAGACGTCAGTCTCACTAGTAATTCCGCGTGGACTTTGACATTTAGCTTGTTACCTTAGCTACGATCTTGTGCCCTCGGCAGGGTCTTGTAGTTAGTCAGGCTTCTCAGCCTTTTTGTTTTGTAGTTGTCTGTACTCAGACAAGTTAAGCTTCCGCTTGTGCTTGTTGCTTGTATGACTTGAATGCTGGATCATCAGACCCGTGTTTGTAATATCTGGCTCTTCGGAGCCTAACGAATAAATACTTTGAGTCATAGAGTTTTGTTGTGATGCCATGTTGTATTTACACATATCGAGCATATTGTGTGTATGATTGAAATGCTTGGTATGTGTGGGATCCAACAACCTAGTTGTCTATCCTTGGTAGCCTCTCTTATGGGGAAATGTAGTCTAGTGCTTCCACTGAGCCATGGTAGTCTGCTACAGCCCGATTTACTGGAGTCCTGTTAGTCCAGTTGCTACTGCTCCGGAACACTTAGACTGGCCAACATGTGTCCTTCTTCGATCTTGTGTCTGTCCCTTCGGGGAAATGTCACGCGGTGTCTTTCAGAGTCGTGTTAGCCTGCTACAGCCCGGATTCCCAGAGTCCTGCTAGCCCGGTTGCTACAGCCAAAATTCACTCGCTGATGACTGACACGTTCGTTGCTGGGTCATGTATGTCTGTCCCTATAAGTTAGTGCCACTTTGGGTTCACGACTAGTCATGTCGGCCCGGGTTCTCTGTCATATGGATGCTAGCGACACTATCATATACGTGAGCCAAAAGGCACAAACGGTCCCGGGCCAGGTAAGGTGGCACCCGTGGGAATACCGTGCGGGAGGCCGCAAGGTGATATGATGTGTTACATGCTAGATCGATGTGGCTTAGGATCGGGGTCCTGACACAACAAGATTCGCAAGACAATGCAAGGCTAGATAGTCAATGTAGTTGTGTAGATGATGAGCACATCTCCCCAACTCCACCATCACAGGTGTTTGCTCTAACTTGGCACTATTATATGTTGCATGTTGCGTATGACGTCTAGGTTGTATTTCTTCTAACTTTGTTGAATTGCATCGGCTTACTTTACACATAATGCCTGTGAATATGACATGTGTTCCTATTTCTAGAACATACTATATCTGATCACACCATGTTCTTACATCAGACTACTGTTCTTGCATATCCCGCATCAGTCACTTCTGATAAGGCACCTTTAAGTCGCCACTGTGATATTGGTTGCGTCTTGCATATGATTTCTAGAATGTACTGCTTCTAATTTGTTGAAACGCCAGACATTTTTAATTTGGAAGAGTGATATTGGTTGCATCTTTCATATGGTGTCTAGCTTGCAGTGCTTCTAATTGGTTGAAATGGCTTCTGCTTAGTTACCACATCATAGGTGTGAATATGTGACGCCATCCTGTTTTTCGTACATATTCCATCCTCGTATCATGTGTTTGCCTTTCATCCGAGTAGTGCTCATCGATATCATGCATGAATGAGTTCTGAAGAGCGAATTTTATTCCTTTTTCTTCTCGGTTTGACTTCACAGTGCAAAATCAATACAGCTGAAGGAAATTAGTATGGCAGTGGATGATGGTGGTCCTTCGGAGCAACTCAAACAGAGGGTATCTATAGATTATACTCCGCCATCCTCCCAACAAGATTCGCAAGACAACACATGGTTGGACAGTCAATGTAGCTGTGTAGATGATGAGCACATCTCCCCTACTCCACCATCAAAGGTGCTTGCTCTAACTTGGAACTGTTATATGTGGTTGCACATTCCGTATGATGTCTAGTTTGTATTGCTTCTAATTTTGTTGAATTGCATCTGCGTAGCTTACAACTTATACCTGCAACAATCACTTACCCATAAGACACATTTAACTTGGGAGTGTGATGTAGGTTGCATCTTGCATTGTCTTCTAGCTTGTACTGCTTCTAATTTCTTGAAATGGCACTTACGATGAGACACTTTTTACCTGATAGAGGGATATTGGTTGCATGTTCGTATGGTGCCTAGTTTTCATTTCTTCTAATTTTGTTGAAATGCCTTCTCCTTACTGTTTTTCAAACACATTCCATCCTCCTATCGTACGTGTGAATATGCAATGTTGTCTTTTTTGTATATATTCCATCCTCCTATCCTGCGCTTGCCTTACATCAAAGTAGTGTTAAATGCGTATCATGCATCAACCAGTTATGCAGGGCTAATTTTATTCATCGTCTTGTGGTTTTGACTTCATAAGGCAATATCAGAAAAGAGGAAGGAAAAGAGTAAGTTAGGGGATGTTGGTGGTCCTCTGGACCGACGCAAACAGAGATTCTCTAGATTTTCCACTACTACTGCTAATGCAGTTGAAGTCCCAAGTCTACATGATGAGTTCATCTCCCGTACTCCACCATCACGGGTGCTTGCTTGATACGTCTCCAACGTATCTATAATTTATGAAGTATTCATGCTGTTATTTTACCATTCTTGGATGTTCTATAATCATTTTATAGAAACTTTATATCATTTTTGGGACTAAACTATTGACCCAGTGCCTAGTGCCAGTTGCTATTTTTTGCTTGTTTTTTACATCGCAGGAAATCAATATCAAACAGAGTCCAAACACCACGAAACTTTTTGGAGATTTTTTATGGACCAAAACACTCGGGATGGGCCAGAGCAGCACCTGGGGGGGTGCCCCGAGGGGGTACAACCCACCAGGGCGCACCTGAGCCCCCAGGCGCGCCCAGGTGGGTTGTGCCCGCCTCGGTGGCCTTCTGCACCCCCTCTTTACCCTATAAATTCCCAAAAATTCCAAAAACCCTCGGGGTTAACCTAGATCAGAAGTTCTGCCACTGCAAGGCTCTGTAGCCACCGAAAACCAATCTTGACCCGTTCCGGCACCCTGCCAGAGGGGGGAATCATCACCGGTGGCCATCTTCATCATCCCGGCGGCCACCACGATGAGGAGGGAGTAGTCCACCCTCGGGGCTGAGGGTTTGTACCAATAGCTATGTGTTTAATCTCTCTCTCTCTCTCTCTCTCTCTCTCTCTCTCTGTCTCTCTCTCTCTCATGATCTATATCATGGGCTTTGTTAACATAGATGGATCATATGTTTCTCCCCTCTATACTCTTGTTGTGATGAATCGAGTCTTTACCCTTTGAAGTTCTGTCTTGTCGGATTGAATATTCAGATACGGGAACACATGATGTATGTCTTCGGTATGAATACTTGAGATGACAATGGGGTATCATATTTATTCACTTGATGTATGTTATGGCACTCAACTTGCGGATTCCCGAGGTGACATTGGGGTAACCTATGCATAGGGGTTGATGCACGTTTTTATTATCTTTTCTCCGATATAAACTTTGGGGTCTCTTTGTAGTTCTTTGTGTGGATTGAATATTATGATCATGAAGTTGTTTGATGCATATCATAGAATTAACTCACGGATACTCATGGTGACATTGGAGTATCCAGGTGACATTAGAGTTGGTTGATGTGTGTCATATGGTGTTATTTTACTACGAACTCTTGATTAGATCGATAGGAAAGAATAGCTTGCGTTATTTTAGTACGAACTCTAGGATAGATTGATCGGAAAGAATAGCTTTGAGGTGGTTTCTTACCCTACAGACAATTTCTATATTTTGTTCTCCTCTAATAGGAACTCAGGAGTGATTCTTTATTGCACTTTGAGGGATAATCATATGATCCAACTAGGTTAGCATCATTGAGAGATTGCACTAGCGAAAGTACGGACCCTAGGCCTTGTTTTCAAGCTTTGCAATACTGTTTTTGTGCCCGTTTACTATTTGCTACCTTGCTGTTTTTATTTATTCATATTATAAAAATATATTTCTACCATCCATATTACACTTTTATCACCATCTCTTCGCCGAACTAGTGCACCTATATAATTTGCCATTGTATCGGGCGTGTTGGGGACACAAGAGATTTCTTGTATTTGGTTGCAGAGTCGTTTGAGAGAGACCATCTTCATCCGACACTCTCATGGATTGATAAACCTTAGGTCATCCACTTGAGGAAAAATTGTTACTGTCCTACAGAACTCTACGCTTGGAGGCCCAACACATGTCTACAAGAATAAAGTTGCGTAGTAGACATCATTGCTCTAAGTTGACCGTGTGATAATTGGTTTCATATTGCATATTTTTTTTAGCCTATATTTCTTCTATTTTGATTAAATTGCACGTGATGAGTATATACGTTATACATGTGCATATGACATGCCTTTCTGTGTCTAGAATACACTACATCTATCTATCATACCATGTTCATACATCAAAGTATTGTTGTTGTGTATCGCGCATCAGTCACTCATGATTGGACGCTTTTAACATGGCAGTTTGATAGTGGTTGCATCTTGCATTGATTTCTAGGTTATACTGCTTCTAGTTTTTCGAAATGCCACTTATGACAAAACATTTTTAACTTGGCAGAGTGATATTAGTTGCATCTTTCATATGGTGTCTAGCTTGCATTACTTCTATTTTCTTGAAAATCATTCTGCTTAATTTACACATCGTAGCTGTGAATATGTCACGCCATCCTGTTTTTCTTACATATTCCATCCTCATACGACTACTGTCTTACATCAAAGTATTGCTTGTCTGTATCATGCATCAACGAGTTCTGAAGAGTGATTTTATTCTTTTGTGTTGTGGGTACGGCTTGACATGGCAGTCAAAAAAGAGCAAGGAAAAGAATATAGTAGGGAATGGTGTTACTCGTCGGGTGCAACGGAAAAGGATCTGCCCTCGAGATTCTGCTGGTACTTATAGTGCAGTACAAGGTGCTAAATCTAGAAACACAGTATCACCTCCTCCACCAGCTACAGCATCCTCCTCAACTGTACCGACATCTCAACAAGTTACTCGTTTGTTTGCTCCGCAACTGGCCAGTTCCCAAGTTGCCTTCACACCTAACACTACTTCTGAAGCACTGCTGACACAACAGGACTTGGCAAGATCAGATGAACCTCATGAGTTCAACACAAAGATGGTACCTGGCCGAGTCAAGTTGCAGTTGCATGCTCCTTTATATGTACTCTCACAGTTTGATGTGCACTGCTACCTCTTGAGCACTGCGTTGGTTTTCCCTTGAAGAGGAAAGGGTGATGCAGTAAAGTAGCGTAAGTATTTCCCTCAGTTTTTGAGAACCAAGGTATCAATCCAGTAGGAGGCCACGCTCAAGTCCATCGCACCTACACAGACAAATAAAAACCTCGCAACCAACATGATAAAGGGGTTGTCAATCCCTTCACGGTCACTTACGAAAGTGAGATCGGATAGATATGATAAGATAATACTTTTGGTATTTTTATAATAAAGATGCAAAGTAAAATAAAAGGCAATAAAAATAACTAAGTGTTGGAAGATTAATATGATGGAAAATAGACCCGGGGGCCATTGGTTTCACTAGTGGCTTCTCTCAAGAGCATAAGTATTACTGTGGGTGAACAAATTACTGTTGAGCAATTGATATATCTAGGTATGAGAATATCTAGGTATGATCATGTATATAGGCATCACGTCCGTGACAAGTAGACCGACTCCTGCCTGCATCTACTACTATTACTCCACATTTCGACCGCTATCCAGCATGCATATAGAGTATTAAGTTCAAAAGAACACAGTAATGCTTTAAGTAAGATGACATGATGTAGAGGGATAAACTCACGCAATATGATATAAACTGAAAGTGCTAGTTATCGACTAGAGGGGGGTGAATAGGCGATTTTTATGGAAGTCTTCAAAACATGAGAGTTTCGAAGATAAACAATAGAAATGAACCTATTGATATGCAGCGGAAGGTAGACTACACTAGGCAAGCCATAGACAAGTATTCAATGAAGTGAAAGTGCGAAGACTAGTAGCAGCTAGGTAGTACGGATCAGGATGGAAGATGGTATGAAGCCAAACAACGACAGAAGTCACACAGTGAAGACAAATAGGTAAAGCAAACAAGCAATGACTTCACAAAGTCAAACTGTAAGTAAAGAGAGGGAGACGATAGAACCAGTCACTTGTTGAGGACACATGATTTGTTGGACCAGTTCCAGTTGCTGTGACAACTCTATGTCTGGTTAGGGAGGCTGAGATTTAACTCAGAAGACCGCGTATTCACCTTATTCCCCTTGAGCTAAGGACACCCAGTCCTTGCCCAATTACTCTGGTAAGTCTTCAAGGTAGACTTCCAAACCTACACAGACTTCGTTCCTTTGGCGATCCACAATGACTCTTGGATGCTCAGAACGCGATGCCTAACCGGCTGGAGGATTCACAGTCCTCAAGTGTAACAAGTCTTCAGGTCATGCGGACAGAAAGACTTCAGTGATGCCTAACACTCTTTGGCTCTGGGTGTTTGGGTTTGTCCTCGCAAGGATTTCTCTCTCTCTAAAGCTTCGGAGGTGGGTTGCTCTCAAACGACAAAAGTCGTGCACTAACTCTGAGCAGCCACCAATTTATGGTGTAGGGGGTGGGATATTTATAGCCACCAGGCAACCCGACCTGATTTGTCCGAAATGACCCTGGGTCACTAAGGAACGGACACGTGTTCCAACGGTCAGATTTCAAACACACGCGGCAACTTTACTTGGGCTACAAGTAAAGTCGACTCATCGACTACGGATAAGATTTGCTCTCATAGTCTTCATTCGAAGACATAGGATTTTGGTTGAGCATCACTTCAGTCACTCTGACTTTGTTCACTGGGACCCCATTTAATAGTACGGTGGTTCCTACGACTCAACAAAGAAGAAAAGGAAACAACGAAACAACTAAGTCTTCGCGCTCCATAGTCTTCACGCAATGCCTTCTCTTGTCATAGTCTTCAATGTGAATATCTTCACATACCACCATTGTCTTCAATGTCTTCATACATTTTTAGGGGTCATCTCCGGTAGGTAAACCGAATCACTGACGGACTACTACCTGTGTTATCCTGCAATTCTCACAAACACATTAGTCCCTCAACCAGGTTTGTCATCAATACTCCAAAACCAACTTGGGGTGGCACTAGATGCACTTACGATCTCCCCCTTTTTGGTGATTGATGACAAACTGGTTGAAGTTTTCAACGGGGATAAAAGTATGTGAAATTGTAAAGGATAAAGGTATTGTCTTCATAAGTAGCAAAAGGCTCCCCCTGAAGATGTGCATATAAGTAATATGCTTTTGGAATGCAAACACATGGCAGGTTGTACTTGTGGAGATCCTCTTCAACTTATGAAGACAATTCATCATGAATGATTTGATATAACAAAGATAATGACATGCATAATGAAAAATGGACGTCTGCAAAATAACTAAGTGCGGAATTTATCATCGCACATGGGGAATTTATCATCGCATCACAGAATAGCAGAAAACGTTGCGGACGACCATCAAAGTTTAAGTGTTACAACTCAGAGAACCAAATGTATCAAAAGCGAGAGTTGTAAACACTAGGCAAAATATAAAGCAACCGCCCATATGGACCCGCTTGAAGACTATCAACTCATATGCTTCTTCCCCTTTTGTCAGGAAGGACCAAAAAGGTTTGAAGACATAGAGCCTCTACTCGTTCCCAGAAGGATGTAGGGTCGGCGTCGGGGTTTGGCGGTGCAGATGAACTTGGTGCAGTGTCGATACGTATCTTGATCATCGATCACTCTGGCATTCACCGTTGTAGCGGAGGAGGAATAATCAGAGTCTTCAAGAGACGGAGTTCAACGCAAAACAGCATTCCTTGGAGGGGTGGAGTCAAACTTGAATCTTTCAGTGAAGCCATCGTCTTGAAGATCTGCTTCAGCACTGAGCAATGTCAAACTCTTCCATGACCTCCGACAGGTTTCATGTGTAACAAAGGCATTCTTGGTGGCAAGATTGCGAATACGATTGACGTCCACCAAGAGGATTTGCATCTGCCGCTTCAGCCATTAGTGATGCTTATCCTATTTCTGATGTAGAGCAACGAGAAGCTCTCAGTCATTGAGAACATGAGATCGCTTCCGAGGCCTTTGGGCAATAGTGCTTTCAGTGGGTTCAGTTTGAGCACGGTGAGGTAAGCGTGTATTGCCAACCAAATGATAAACATGAGTGACTACCTGGACTCCTTCAATGGATTGAGTGAAGCTTTGGTGATCAGCATTGCAAAGACAAACAGGCTCCTTGGCAGGCTCTGGGTATATGTTTTCAACTGACATATCTACCTCTGGCAGAAAGATCAGATGGTTGCGAGCAGAGGGCTGATAGTTGACAGCTGAGTGTAGCTTGATGAGGCGCATGACCCACGGAGCGTAGAACTTCAAATCCGGAGATCGAGCTGATGCAGCCAACTGCACGATAAAGAAGTCTTGAGCATTGAAGCTGATGCCGTTGAAGATATAAAAGACCAAAGTCTTCATTGCTCCTTCAAGTTTTGTCTTTGAAGAATGTCCTTTGACAGGCCATAGAGTTCGCCTGATGATGTGATAAATGGTGCGGGGCAGATACTCTAGCTCTTCGACAAAGAACTCCTTTGGGTAATCAGCATCATGTGGCAGAGGCTTCGTCATGCTCAGCATTTGGCTCATGTTGGGCTCTGGCTTATGGAAGATACTCTCCAAAGCATTGCGGTGAAGCTGACAACCAGGTTCATATAATTCTCCTGGAGTGGGCAGGCCGGTTATCTCAATGATGTCAAAAGCTTTGGCTTCATGATGGACATTGCCTGTCATCCACTCAAGGACCCAAGTCTTCGGATCCCTGTTGTATCCGCAAATGTGAAGGGTAGCATAGAATTGCAGCAGAAGCTCTTCATTCCAATGCTCCTTATCAGTCACAAAGTTTAGCAAGCCAGCGTCACGGAAGCAGTCAAGGGCTTCTTCAAGGCATGGCAATCCAGGAATGGCTTCGCAGTCAAGACGCATATGAGGGAAGATGCGCCCTTGATCATAGAGAACACATGAGTAGTAGCTCTTGTTGCTGATAGCTCGAACCGATCGGATGAAATCCTTGGCCTTGAATAGGGGTTCTTGGCGCTATCAAAGAAAGTGTTAGCGCTTTGAAGCCATTTGCATTGAAGGACCACGGTGAAGTGGCGGTACACGGAAACACAGGCAGTCTTGGCTTCGGCTTCTGGACCAGAGGCATGTGCTCGACATGGTAATCAAATTGAGGACCAGCAGTAGGTGGAGGAACCAGAATAGGCCATCTGACAGTGACCAGCTGACCATAGTTGTATGCTTGCTCAATAGTATGTGGTCTGGGAGGCGGTACAGGAGCAGTGGCAGTGGCAGTGACTTCAGGCTGCAGATTGGCATCAAGTGCAACATTGACTTCAGGTGCTATCACTTCAGGCACCACACTGACTGCAGGCGCCACATTAGCTTCAGCCATGACAACGTCATTGGCTTCAGTGTTGGTGTTGGTGGTCGCCTCAATGTTGTTAACCTCCACTTGAGTAGCTGGAGGGTCAGACACGTTCTCCTCGAGAACAACTTGGTTGGTAGGGGGTGGAGCAACACGTGCTTCTTCTTATCTTGGTTCTACTTGGTCATCGGCTGATGCAGCCGGAATATCTTCTGCCATATTGGCTTCAGTCTCGGGGTTGTTCATAGTTGGAGAGGCTTCAGGAAAGACTTGGCATGAAACGGATTGGCGCTCTTCTCCTTCTGGAACACTTGACAGAGTGACCTATGGCCTTGATCCTTTGCGAAGCCTGTGGAACGCTGGCGACGCTTGTGGAGATAGAGTTGGTTGGGCCACAAAGTCTTTATCTCCAATCACCGGAGTGGTGACTTGAGTTGGGGGAGTAACTGGTGTTTCTTCTTGACAGGGGGATACTTGTGGGTGATCAGCCCATGAGTCATCCTGAGCAGTTGGCGTCAATGGACGACCAATGCTGATGAGTTCGCTGTTCGTAAGAACAGGCGATGATACCACGTTGTGCTCGATCTGAGGAAGGACTTCATCATCTTCAACATGGTCATGATGACCAATGTCTTCAGCTGAGGTGGGGTCAACATCTGGAATGTCTCTGTGGAAGCAGGCTCATGAACTATCATTCGACGTTCTTGTTGTGCAGATTCAGGACGAGCAACAGAAATCGGCTCGACTACAAGGGGCTCTGTGGGAGCAACCTGGTCTCTCTTCTTGGTCTTGCGCTTCTTGGTGGGTGGAGCATCATTAGTGGTGTTCTTGGTCTTGCGCTTTCTGGCCTTGGCTTCAGCTGCCCTTGTCTTCTGAAGCTCTAAATCCACTGTCGGAACCTTAGGCTTCACGCCTGTCATACTGGCTGGGAAGACAATGTGAGGTTCTTCCCACCTGGATGGTTAAGTTTGGTCCACATATGGCTTCTTCTTCTTCTGCTTGGCAGCCATCTTAGGGTCGATGCCAGGACGCCCAAGTGCCTTGTGCTTCTCAGCTTCATTGTAAGCTTGAACACACTTGGCAGTGAGAATCTTCATGCGCTCACGAGAACCTTTGGCTTCATCACGTTTCTTGTGAAACGCTTCCTTGAGCTCATGCAACATGTCCTTGAAGTTCTGGACGTCTGCCACGCTGAGCTTGGCCATGTGCTTCTTGAACTGAGCCTTTTCATAATCGATCTTGTGCTTCAGCTCAACAATTTTCTGAGCAAGAGCCATTTCAGAGCAATGGCGCCATGGAAGGAGACGCTCAGGCCAATGGGAAGTTGTAGATCGTCAAAGCTGAGATTGGGGGTGTCAAACCACTCATCAATGAAGTTGTTCAATACTTCCACATCAAAGAGAGGCAAATCATTGAAGATTTCCGCCTCTTTCTTGCTCTTTATCAGCTGCTCAAGAGCGTCATCAGCAAGATAAATCGTCACTTGACAGATCAATGGCGTCATTCTCATTCCTCAGAACAGCAACAGGGGTCAGAGCTGGACCAGTGGTGTGCATAGGCTTCTTTTTCTTTTTCTCAGACTTGGAGATGCATGAGAGATCTTCAGACTACACACTTGGTGCAGGAGGAGCAGTGGCCAGAGGCTTCACTCGTGAAGCTTTTGGTGCAGGGGAAGGCTTCGAAGCCTTAGGTTTCTTCAGCTTCTTTGGCTTCGGTGATGACGACGCTTCATCAGAATTAGCATCATCCGCAGGCTCATCCACGACTGTCCCTTGAACCATAATATGAGTGATGAGACCTTCTAGGTTGTAGAAGGGCCCAACAAGATTGGGTTCAGCTTCGCGTGTGCCATCGGCACGAGGAGCATAGGGGCCTGGATTGAAGTCTAATCCCCGCGACTTCTTGTTTTCTTTGGCAGAGTTCTTGGCAAACTGGAAGTTGCGCTTGAACAAATTGTCGTCACGACACCATAGCAATGAAGATGGGTCGGCATCTGCAGGCTGTGGTCCACGGACCATACAAGGGTAGAAGCCTTGTTCAATGGCTTCAGCTCTAGACCTGGGTGGAAGATTTTTGTACAAAGTGTCTCCCCAGGGTCGCTTGATGGCATTCTTCTCAGCATATTCCTGGGTCACGAACCTGTACTTGTACCATTGTTCTTCCCAATATCTTCGAATCTATTGAATTCGGGTTTTTCTCTGATTGTAGTCCTCCTCTGGATCTGTCTTGTATAGCTCATAGAGGCCAGGAGGCAAATCTCTTGAGGTGTTCCCACGGCGTTGTCTGCCACCCTTCCTTGCAGACTTCTCTGTTGCCATGAAGTTCAGACTGAATGGCTTCAACACTGTCAGAGGCTTCCGTCTGCTGGTCAGACAAGAACTGGCTTCGGGAGAATTGATGTGATGTTGTAAGAATTCTGCAAATGAATGCAGACTATGAGAACCAAGGGATTTTCCCACGGACATGTACCTGTGACAACATTAGAGATGCGAGGGAAGGGGAAGAGGTCATATGCATTCTCAGAAGATTTTGAAGATAAATCAGTTTAGAAGACATTGACCTCATAGCGCGAAGACATTCACTAATATGTTGAGAGTTGGTTTCAGATTTGTACGAATCCAAGAATAAGTACAAGTGAGGAATCTAACTATGTGTTAAGCATAAGTGAATATACTAGGCATTATATGAGATGCAAACATGATAGATCCAAATTTGTGGAGGCAGAAACCACTTTTGGTAGAAAGGATGAATCTATATGATCAAAAAGACGGTAAAAAGAGGGTTTTAATTTACCACACGATGAACTGCTAGACGAAGTAGAAGATGAGGCCAAGCAGTTCGATCTTCCGTGCCCTAACTTGGTGACGGAGGACACCTACGGCGGCGGCGGAGAAGACGATGTCCGCGGCCGGAGTAAGGACGGCGTCGAAGAGGTCGCGACAGCTAAGCGCTTCGTCACCGGCGTCGTCGAGAGCTAGCAGAGGCGCTTGGGTTTGTCGAGGTGAAGAGGTGGAAGAAGGATTTTAACCGCGATTGGACAGGTATTTATAGGGAAAGGGACGACAAAGCGCAATTACGCAGGTGCCCCTGGTGGTTCACATCTGAGGGACACGTGGCGAACATGCAACACATTGGGAGTTGTCCCACGTTCCCACGCCCACCTGGACTGTCGGATGGTCGGGTTTTGGATCCGATAACCCGTTAACCGCCCCGACCAATGGGGATTTTCCACGTGTAAAATCATCATTGGCTGGAGGAAACACATGTCGGCTCATCATTGGGACAGATGTCATCCACTCCTTTGGGCGGAAGAAGGCGCCTATGATACGTTGACACGTGGCACGCCCAACAATGGCCCATTCCTGTGAAAAAGGCCGGCCCGTTTGACTTGGTCAAAGCTGGCGGGCCGCCCATGGAAAGCTCGTTAACGGCCGTTAGCATATAGCCCATTTACAGCCCGCTAACCCAAGGCCCGTTACGCCCTATGCGAATTAGGCCCAGTAGCGTCATCTGGGCCATCCAATATGATTCCAGCCCGTTTTCACATCTGGCCCATGTATGGCCCATGACGTCTTTCGGCCCATATGAAGCCCTTTGTAACTCTTGGCTCATTAGCGCCCGTCTTGAAATCGCCCGTAATGAACATTGTATTACTTTACACCCATTAACGGCCATGGTGAAATCGCCCGTAATGAACGGTGTAACACTTTATACCCATTAACGGGCCGTTATTCCGTTGGGCGTTTCGATCAAGTTAACTTCGGCCTTCTGAGGGCCCATTTATTCTTGGGCTCATTTGCAGCATTCGGTTACTTACGGCCCGTTACTGTCATTTTCTGCTTGTGGGCCAAATTCAGCCCGTCGTTACAGTCGGCCCATTTGTGGTCCGTTAGTATGTTGGGCCATTTTCATAGCATCACCAAATACGGCCTATTAACGGCCCATTATGGTCAGCCCATAAAACATACGATTTCCATTATAGGCCCGTCTACGACCCATTAAAGGCTCGTACAAGACCCGTAAATGAGTCGGCGGCCCATGGATCCTACGTGACGTAGAAGGCCCATGGATCCTACGAGACGTAGAAGGCCCATGGATCCTACGAGACGTAGAAGGCCCATGGATCCTATGAGATGTAGAAGGACCATGGATCCTACGAGACGTAGAAGGCCCATGGATCCTACGAGACGTAGAAGGCCCATGGATCCGACAGCCCGTGAAGGGCCATGGTCGGGCGAGTTGGCCCCCGTTTGAACGATATAGCATATTCAAAGAATTATCCTACTCAATACTATCACCTCTAAAAAGCATACACTATACAACAAAGAGATTAAGGCAAAGAAAGGTAGAATAATCCTACACTATACAATAAAGAAATTACAGCCGATTATACCCACTTGGCATTATGGTTCGTACGGTGATAATAAAGCATACACAAACAGCAAATTACATACCTTTGGCAAATACAACTCATACATCATGGACGGCGCATCAACTTAACTCCATTAGAACTATAATCTCTCCAAAAATAGGATTGGCGGATTCAGATAGCACAAATTTCAGTCTGCAAAATCTCCAATTCCTTCATGGTTACCTCAGTGTCTTGTTTCATTTTTTGACTCCTGCATCTAATATCTGCATGTCCAGTCTCAACTTGTTGATTATACGTTGACAATCATGTACACGTTGTCTTGCCACCTCTAGTTGATGCTCGAGAACATCAGCACATTCCAATTCCAATCCATAATCATTCGGCAACGTCCATGCCGCCTTTGCCGCAGATTTTTGTGTTGATGTCACTTCATCACGAAATGTTTACGTAAGTACACATGACTAGGGCAAAAATATAGTTACAACAGTGAAGCGAACAAGACACTATTTTGTACTACATGGCAAAACAGGACTAACAATAATGTTATACATCACTTTCACAAAAAAAATGTTACACGTCATGAAGCATAAGCAGGTCATATTTTAAAAATTATAAAAAAGATAGTCTGTGCAGCCTAGATACAGAAATCCCTCTTAGCTCACTAGAGGAGCATGATGTTGGGGCCCAATCGAAAACACAGACAAGTTACAAATTTAGACAGACGCTATAGTATAAGTAAGCAAGTAGTTGGCCATTCTGTACCTCAATTAAAGTCTTAGGTAGCATAATGAACAGCAGAGGGTTTCATACAAACATACTACAAGAGGGCAAAACTATGCAATCATTAGCGTAGTATAAACTAGATTGTGAGCCTCATGCAATAATAGTTGGTTAATAGACTTCAAAGCTTCAGGCACACTTCGGCAGAGTAATTAAATGGTAAGGCCTTTAATTATGTCAACTAATAGTGATACAAGTACCGAACAACAGGCATGATTATTTGGGCATCTCATTAACTAAGGACAAATAAAGCAATTGAAAAGAGAAAATTAACTATGCCTCAAAACAAACAAGGAATTGAACTGCTGAGTTGCATACCAGTGACTTACCTTAGCGAGTTGAAGAGGCTCAGCGCAGGTCCTACTTCTCTTGCAAGGCTCCTTCCTAACATCTTGTACTTGGAAATCCTCAATGTTATCTTCATTGCACCCCCTCTGCAAGGTGACACAAACTAGTTACTCGTCTCCTTGGAAGATAAATATGCATAGTTTCCAGTCTGTGAACACAAAAGGATGAGATTATAACAAAACAACACCACATAATGAAACATGCGGCATCTCTTGCACTTGCACACAATGAAATGATCATTTACTATATGCGCACTATGTAAAAACTAAGCATACCTTGAACTGGATCTCCGGTACTCTTGGAGAGCCCTCTTGTAGTGTCTGACCAAACCTTTATGTCATCTATGAGTTAGACAAGGCCCCACTACAGCAGCCCTTAGTGTTTAAATCGTTGACAAGCTACTGTTAGAGTGTTAGGTCAAGAACAACAAGTAATCAAAGCAAGCAGTCCTAATATGGCTGGCTGATGCAAACAAGCAATTGAGCAGAGATGTGTGAGCAAATCTTACATATCAAGAAAAGAAGCAAAGAAGGAGGCTTAAAGACCATCACTTGATGACCATATTTAAGGGGCATTTAAACATCATGTGCAACGATGAACTAACATAAACATTGCATATTCGAGATTCTACAATGGAATGCACATGTATTAGGTTATGCCATGTATGATGATGCCTAAATGTACAAATAGCGTGCAGGAGTGATTCATCATTGCACGCACAATTGAATTGCGTGTTAAGGGCGATTCGATTCCGCCTTTTCAGGTCATATTGTCAAAATAAGCCATAAAAGATGTAAAGAAGTCATTTTTGAGTTATGGGCTTGGGCTTAACTAATTTTGCTTTGGAGGGGGGTGTTTCGGGTAGAACCTCACTAAAAATTGAAGGGAAGGGAATAGTGAAATGACTCTGTTGTTCCGCCTATATCACGCTCAAAATGCAATCACTGGCCTTTGTGTCACACCTGACCCTCAAGTAAAAACAAACATGCAAGAATTCATTGCCCTGCCCGCTTGCATCTCCTCTCCCCTTTCCCTCTACCTCGGTCCCCTGCCTGCAGCACTAGGGTTCCTCCTGCGAGTCGTCGCCACTGGTCCCATCTGGCCTGGTCCTCGACGATGCTATGACCAGCTAGGCTACATGGCCAGCGGGTAGGGGCAAATCTCCCTGGCTGCTCCTCCTCCGGGCGCCGCCTCATTCTCATGGTCTCCAAAGAATGCTCCACTGTGGTTCGTCCAACGCACTACTCCGGCGGGCGCTGCACAACTACGGCTGATGCCACACTGCGGCAGAAGGCACCTTATTCCCCCTCCCCTCCTTCCAGGCCATGGCCTTGAGGTGTTGTTGAACGATGAGCTCATCCAACAAGATGAGGATCTCCTCTGATTTTTTGCCAAATTTTCATTCTGATCCACTATACGATGAATTGCTATGAGCCGCTTCTGCTGCTGCTATATGATGCATTGCTATGAGCTGCTCTCGCTGCTGCTATATGATGAATTGCTATGAGCTGCCGCCGTATGATGAGTTGCTATGAGCTGCCATCTGCTGCTATATGATGAATTGCTATGAGCTGCTTTGGTGTTGCTTTGCTATATGATGAGTTGCTACAAGCTGCTCCCGCTGCTATATAATGAATTGCTATGAGTTGCTCCTCGCTGCTGCTATATGATGAATTGCTAGGAGCTGCTCTCGCTGCTGCTATATGATGAATTGCTATGAGCTGCTGCTGGTATATGATGAATTGCGCATTGTCATTGTATGACGAGTTGCTTTGAGCTGCTGCTGCTATATGATGCTTTCAAGTGGTGCTGCTATATGATAATAACCAGCCACTTGGACCATCGAATTTTAATAAATATTGTTCTTCATTTAAATGTGGGTCATGCGTTCTTTGTTTAAATTAGGCAATGGGATCTCTATGAAAAACATTGACCAAAGTAGATTGTGCCAAGTAGATGGTATCTTTGTATTTGCATTTTGAGCAAATAGTGATGGTCTATTTTCCTATCATATTAATTACTGCACCTTTGGGTTCAATTTGTGATGTTTGCAAGTCAAATTAATTTCCATATGGGCAGCAAAATGAAAAATATATAATGCAATCTAGACTTTCCACTGATCATACCAAAGATAAGCTGAAAACGCAATGAAAAGAACTGGTTGGCTTATTACATGGTGCTTATATTCACGGGTGCTTATTTTCTTAGGATAACTCGTAATAACTGTCCCTGAGAAACTTGGCTAATTGAACTAGCATACAAATAACATGTCACGATGATTGCAATGGAGGAGTGACGTACCATAGCACACTGTATAGGCTCACCGCTACCTCTCCTTTTTTGCGATGTTCCATGAAATTGCCACATACATCTTGTACTTTTTCATTGTGTAACCCTATTTGCAAGTTGACACGGCTAAGTTCGAGACATCTCTACATGATACTACATTGCATATCCCTTATGCATATTTAAACCACCAATTAACGATTGTGTGCGTACCATAAACTAGCCATGACTCAGATCTTTGGACTAGCAGGCACTCTAAGGGAGCCTAATGTAGTGCAATCGGAATTCCTACATGCCACCTACGATTTTGTGTAATGTAACGCCCCTATTCCTAAATATATGTCTTTGTAGAGATTCCAAAGATGGACAACATACAGATGTATATAGATGCATTTTCAGTGTAGATTCACTCATTTTGCTCCGTATGTAGCCTATAGTGGAATCTCTAGAAAGACTTATATTTAGGAACGGAGGTGCGAGGTAGTATCATGTATGACATCTACATATCTAATTTAGTAATTTAGCAGCCAAGAGTAGAAATCATTATGCGCACAAAGGGATTCTTGGTCAAAAATCCTAGCAAAGCGCTATTTGGCGAGCCTGAGAACAATACAAGAGAGAGAGAGACGCGCTTACAAGATCATAGCAATGCCTCGATCCCAGGATCTTGGTTGGCCAAGCTGTTAGATCTAGAAGAAACATCGTCCTTGTAGTTTTTGCCACCGCATAACAGGTAACAATGACGTTAGTATATTTGAAGTACATCGGCGGTGATCTTTGTCACGGGTTTAAAGGTGACAAGTACCTAGGCCATGGCGGGTGCTTGGCATCTCTCGAGCGGTGGGAATCAGGTTAGAAACGCCGAGGGTGCCGACGCTGCTACCGGCTGTCGGGGTCCGGTAAGGAGATCTAGAACCGTCGAGTAGGGTGTTTGTGGAGCGGCTCCGGTAGGGTGGACTACGGTGTGGATGAAGCGGATTTGTGGCCGTGGACGAGGGCGTAGGTGAAGCTGCTCCGGTGGTTGGGTTAAGGATGGTGTCGACGACGCGGATATGCGACCATGGACGGGGCGTCAGAAGCTGCTCCGGTGGTTGGTTTAAGGATGGTGTCGACGATGCGGATCTGCGGCCGTGGACGGGGCGTCAGAAGCTGCTCCGGTGGTTGGGTTAAGGGTGGTGTCAACGATGCGGATCTCTGGCCGTGGGCCAGGGCGTCGGGTTGCTCCGTGAGGTTGGATGAGGGTGCGAGGAAGCGGATCTGAGGCCGTGGACATGTGAGTTGGCAAAGCGGCCCTGGTAGGGTTGAGAATGGTATAGGCGGCTACTCCAGCAGGTTGACGATGGTGTCGTGGCGGTTGCCCGAGGGGTTGAGGAAGGTGTCGGTGACGCGGCTCCGATAGGGTTGAGGAAGGTGTCGGCGAAGTGGATTAGAGGCCGTCGTCGGGGGCGTCGGTGGGACGGCTCCGGGGGGTGTGGACGAAGCGTCTCCGGTGGGGAATCTGAATGAGCCGCTTGCAGATCTGCGTGGTACGAAAGTACCAGCCGAAGCGAATCCGGCGCCGTGGACAAGGCCCGACCTTGAATGGGCTATGGTACACTAGTGGATGAGCAGTCTACTTGTTTCTAGGGGAGGTGGGAGGGTAGATGCGGCCGCAGGCGAGATCCGGCAAGGTGGACGCCATTGGCGATGAATGGGCTATGGTACGCGCGGTGGATGAGTAGTCTAGGGTTTCGAGAGGGAGGGAGAAAGGGCGATGAAGTACGGACGGCGTGATGTAAGATGCTCTGGTCTTTGTGGAGTTAGTCGCTTTTTATGGAGGGGGAGAGGAAATGGGGTGCCGTGTAGTGGGGGAACCGGAAGTTACTAAAGCAGCCCGACCTATCATGTAGATGAGGGCGGTTTGTAATCATGGTCTCCGTGCACCAAGGACAAAAGGGGGATTTAGCATGCTAAAGACTAAGGTGGCGGAAATTTTAGAAGGAGGCGGAAGATTTTGCTGCCCGCGGGATCGTTCGTATCCAGTTTCAACTAATTTTGGACCGTGCTAGCGGGAAGGTCATGCTAGACTGTGTACACGGGCACGCGTCGTGATTAATAACCGGTGTGAAGTGCACCCCGTAAAAAAAGACAATAACTTTCGGGATGATGCGCCGATAACTTGGACGTTCACACGGGCGCGGCCAATCGTACGGGTGTAGTAGCGCATTCACAAAAAAAGGGATCAAACGCCCAGCCTATGTATTTCTCGTGTAAATAGATAATTTAGTGCCATTGGTTATTTACTTTAAACATAATGCATTGACGTGTTAGTGTAGAGGCGCACAAAAAGAAATGGATATTGTAGTTAGCTACTTAAAAGTGTTACCTCATATGATTACATAGCCTCCATTTCATAAATTATGCACTGCTGAATTCATATATGAATATTACATATATTACTTCAAAATAGAAACTTCAATCATCCAAGACTAATGAATTTGAATGCAAGAGTAATGTGATGGTGCATGTACATGATAGCTACATTGGTTGTTTGAAGAAACATCATTGTAACTTTGGCATGCACAACTGAAAAGGTTTATTTAAATAGAAAAAATGTGATATGTGAGTGTCCAATCTTTATAGCGTTGAATCGATATTGTACCTTTGGCCACGATACGAAGTACATATTGACTTATGTTCAAGCGATGCACGTCCACGATCACTAGATAGTGATACGTGAATGAATTGTGCAATCTCTCTCACATGCATACATATCTCATTTCCCTGTGGGCATCGGAATCACACACGCGCACTTCGTGTATTTCTCTCCCTTCGTCAGGGTTAAATTCATCTTTCTACCTCGTCCTCTGTGTCTCTCACATGTAAACACACACGCTCTCTATGTCTAACACGCCCACCCCTTTAATTCCGCCCACCCACAGCCACCAATGTCTCAAAGCATAATAATGTGTCTCACACATATGTTGTCTACCTATCCCTTAATATAGCTAGATATGTGTCACACAAACTCCTTCTCCCTACTAGCAAGATGCCCATGCGTTGCACGGAACATCAAGATGCATTTGTATGAGAAGTTTATCTTGTGGGAGAAAAGGATGAACGAGGGAATACCTTATTTGCAAATGCGGAGAGGGGTGTGGGTATCTTTTTGCAAAATTGCCATATTTCCCTTCCTGTCCGTCGGATATAAATCGGATGGCCTATATTGCAGGATGGCAGGAACACCATCATCACCAGCTCTGTTTTTTTATAAGAGTAGAGATATGTGAGTGTCACTGCCCCCCCCCCCACACACACACCCACACTTCCCAACACCGAAAGAGTAGGGTGACACCTCGATCTTGATACTAATCTATCGACTGGCTTCTCTCTCAAACCTACACACACACACTACGGCAATCAAGGAGTAGGGTGACACCTCGATCTTGATACTAATCTATCGACTTGATTCTATCTCAAACATACACACACACACACTACCCGGCACCAAAGGAGTAGGGTGGCACATCGATCTTGATAATAATCTATCTACTTCTCTTTCAAACACACACACACACACACACACACACACACGCTAGTTGTGCCTCTGTGCCTACCGCGCACACTCTCGGTACGTCTTTCTCTCCCTCCCCCCTGAGGGATTCCTGGATTAGGGGATATCCGGACAGCCGGACTATATACATCATCCGGACTATTGAAGCGTGAAGATACAAGACTCAAGACTTCGTCCCGTGTCCGGATGGAACTCTCCTTGGCGTGGAAGGCAAGCTTGGCGATCCGGATATTGTATTTCCTTCCTTGTAACCGACTCCATGTAAACCCTAGCCCTCTCGGTGTCTATATAAACGGGAGAGGTTGGTCCTCGAAGGCCGATCACAATTACAATCATACCCTCATAGGCTAGCTTCTAGGGTTTAGCCTCTACGATCTCGTGGTAGATCTACTCTTGTACTACCCATATCTTCAATATTAATCAAGCAGGTAGTAGGGTTTTACCTCCATCGAGAGGGCCCGAACACAGGTAAACATTGTGTCCCTTGCTTCTGTTATCACAACCTAAGACGCACAGATCGGGACCCCCTACCCGAGATCCGCCGGTTTTGACACCGACATTGGTGCTTTCATTGAGAGTTCCTTTGTGTCGTCGCTGCAAGGCTCGATGGCTCGTCTCGTTGTCGGGGACAACATTACCGCGGGGGGAGCTCTGGCTATAGGGCAAACTCTCCGACTAGGCGGCTTCGTCATGGCCGCCCCATCGGCCGTCGCGCCGACGATGGCCTCTCGGGTCATCACGCATAAACTTCGCATCAATTCGGAACTCGCCGAACAGATGGATCTGATAGAGCTCTCTTCTCTTAATGAGCTCTTGGATCGCATCGCTGCTTTGGGAGTCATAGCGGACTATGACCGGATCGGGCTTAAACCCGACCAAAGGGACATTAAATCCCGCCGCCACCCATGAGATAGCGGTAGCGGAGGAACCACACAGGAGTATCCCTCTATTTTGAGGACGAATTATGTCCGGATCGCTAAGCTCTCGGAGCCGGACACCCGCCTGAGGGAGGATATGACCCGGTCATGGACTTAGAATCGACGCACGGGCGGAAAAATTGGGCGATGTCCGGATCCCGAGCTGTCGAACTCGGAAGCTCCCATGCCCCGGGTGCTAGATCGGATCAGAATCCGGATTCAGCTATAACCACCCACACGGACTTAAATCGTCTCTCCCATATCAGGCAAGAGCCCCAGGAGACAGTGCATCATTACTGGGCCAGATTCCTCCTTGCGCTAGACAAGGTTGAGGACTGCCACGAGGAGGACGTAGTCTCACTCTTCTGCAAAAATTGCTCGATAAAGGAATCCTTAATGCTATAAGTCGCCATGACATAGTACGCTTTGCGGACTTAGCAACCATAGTATAAGTACTTGTGCGATGGAAAGCGTCTGAAAACCCAAGCTGAATTTTGGAACAGTCCGGCTCTCACCAAAACCTTTGTCCGAATGAAACAGGCGAACTCTCGTAAGTCGGCCGATCCAATCCCCAAGAAACCAAAGCCCACCCCGGGGCGGGGAACCGTATTGGAAAAATGGCTCAATGGGCCATGTAAACTCCACAGCACTTCGGACACAACACCAACTCATAGCCTTAGGGCATGTTGGATACTCCGCCAACGAGCACAATACGATACTAACAGTCTTCGAGACTTTTGCCTCAAACAGTAGGCGCAAGTGAGCTCATCGAAGCTCCGCGGAAATTTGCCATATGGCCAAAATAAACCCCTAGAACGACACTACTATAACTTTCAATGCCAGTGACGAACCTCGATTCCAGACTGTCCGGGCACCAGCCGCTCTGGTTCTTAGCCCAATTGTGGACGGCTTTCGGTTCACTGAAGTGCTCATGGATGACGTAAGCGAATTAAATTTGATCTATGAAGAGACACTCAGCAAGATGGAAATTGACAAGGGCCGCATTGAACAAAGCAGCACAACCTTCAGGGGAATTATCCCTAGTCGGGAAGCACGGTGTGCAGGAAAAATCACACTCGACGTGGTATTCGGCACCTCTGAGAATTATAGGTCTGAAGAAATCACATTCCAAGTGGCCCCTTTTAGCAGCGGATACCACGCCCTTCTAGGGCGGGACGCGTTTACAAGCTTTCAAGCTATACCCCATTACGGTTACATGAAGCTTAAAATGCCCGGACCCAATGGAATCATCACTCTAGCCAGTGATCCGGACGCCGACTTCGTGCGAAAATAAAACCGCAGCACTATCCTCGGAGGCATTATCCGAGGCCCTAGCGGCGAAGAATTAACAACACTGCGGGCCACCACCATGGACAGGGACGACGTGATACTCGACAAGCGACCCAAGTCCACCTCATTTAAACCCGCAGACGAGATAGTCAAATTCCAAGTCCATCCAACGGACCCCACGAAGACAGCTTCCGTCAGGACACAGCTGAGCCCCTCAATGGATGCCGTACTGCGAGACTTCTTACGCGAGAATTGGGACATCTTCGCCTGGCACCCATCGGACATGCCGGGCATCCCACGCAGATTGGCCGAACACAGCCTCAATATACTAAAAGGATACAAACCGGTCAAGCAGACTCTAAGACGGTTTTTAGAGCCCAAACGGCTGGCCATGGGGAAGATCTAGCCAAACTACTCGAGGCTGGATTCATCGAGATATCAAGCATCCGGATTGGCTGGCAAACCTGTAATGGTACCAAAGAAGGACAACATCGGGCGCCTATGTGTCGACTTTAAAGACCTCAAGAAGGCTTGCCCCAAGGATCCTTTCCCTCCCTCGCATCGATCACATCATCGATGCCACAGCAGGACATGACTCGCTGTGTTTCCTCGACGCATACTCTGGATACCATCAAATAAAGATGGCAGAGTCTGACCAAGCTGCAACAGCTTTCATAACGCCATATGGCCCTTTCTGCTTCAACACTATGCCTTTCGGGCTTAAGAACGTCGGCGCAACCTACCAACGCATGATTCAAACATGCCTGGAAAAGCAAATCGGCAAAACAGTGGAGGCATACGTGGATGACGTGATCATAAAAACAAGACACGTCGAAACCCTAATAGATGACTTGAGGCTTACATTCGACAATCTCCGGACATACGACATCAAGCTGAACCCGGAAAAATGCGTTTTTGGCATCCCCTCGGGGAAACTACTCGGCTTCATCGTTTCCAATAGAGGAATTGAAGCGAATCCAGCAAAAATCCGAGCTCTATCACAGTTGGCTATACCAACAGACCTCAAGCACATCCAGAAACTAGCGGATGCATGGTTGCTCTAAGCCGCTTTATCTCCAGGTTAGGAGAAAAGGCATTACCTCTTTACCACCTTCTTCGGCGCACCGAACACTTCGTGTGGACGGATGCAGCCACGGCCGGACTGGATGAAATAAAGACCTTATTGGCCAAGTAATCCGGATTACTAAATACCAAATATTGACGAACCTATGCTGCTGTACATAGCTACAACGCATCAAGTTGTAAGCGCAGTGCTCGTCGTTGAATGAGAGGCTGACGGATACAAGTTCCTGCTCCAGAAGCTGGTTTACTACGTATCCACGGTCCTAACCCATGCAAATCCCGATACCCACACTATCAAAAAATAGCATACGCGGTGTTCATGGCATCCCGGAAGCTACAACACTAATTTCAAGAGTGTTCGATTACGGTGGCCTCCGAAGTACCACTCAATGACATAATAAATAACCGCGATGCTATGGGCCGGATTGCCAAATGGGCCATTGAGCTCCTTCCGTTCGACATAACATACAAACCACGGCGGGCCATCAAGTCGCAAGTATTGGCTGACTTAAATGCCGAATGGACAGAAGCTGAACTCCCTAAAGAGTACGGCGCATACTCAAACTGGATCATGCACTTCGATGGCTCTAAAATGCTGGCCGGATTGGGAGCAGGTGTAGTCCTGACGTCTCACACCGGAGACACGGTCCAAGATCGTCCTCCAAATATTATACACAGACTCCAACAATGCAGCCGAACATGAGGCTCTGTTGCACGGTCTTCGGATGGCACTCTCTATGGGCATTCAACGCCTAGAAGTGCGCGGGGATTCAAACCTCGCAATATCACAAATGAACGGAGATTTTGATGCCAAGCACCAGAAAATGGCGGCCTACCGTAATAACGTCCTCAAGATGTCAGCTCGGTTCGAGGGGCTCGAATTCCACCATGTGGCTCGAGAAAACAATCAAGCGGTGGACGTCCTCGCTCGCATTGGCGCTAAACGCAACCCTGTCCCACCTAACATATTCTTGGAACGGTTGTTCAAGCCATCCGTAGTATGGGAAGGGGAGTCCGGCAATACTAGCACGGACCCGAATACACCCTGCATTCGAATTATCGACATAATCGGAGGTTCTACCACTGAAATAACGCCCTCGGCCCATGAAATCATGGTTGTAATCGCCTCGTGGATCGAGCCTTTCTTGGCCTACCTAAATAGGCAGGAGCTCCCCGAAGACCAAAATGAAGCATGCTGCATCGTCCGGCGCTCTAAAGCTTACAAAGTCTACGAAGGGGAACTCTACAAGAGAAGTGCTACCGGAGTGCTCCAAAGATGCATCTCCGAAGAGGAAGGGCGGCAGCTCTTGGCTAAAATCCATGCCGGACTGGGCGGGCACCACGCCGCGGCTCGAGCATTAGTCAGCAAGGCCTTCCGTACAGGTTTCTACTGGCCGACGGCCCGAGCAGACGCACAGGACCTTGTCCAACATTGCGTTGGTTGCCAGCTCTTTGCCAATCAGAGTCATATGCCCCTACCGCTCTCCAAACAATCCCCATAACTTGGCCCTTTGCGATCTGGGGGCTGGATATGGTCGGACCTCTTAAAGAGGGAAGCCATAAGAAAAAATACTTATTGGTCATGGTGGACAAATTCACCAAATGGATAGAAGCCAAACCAGTCAAAACGGCCGAATCCGGACTAGTAATAGACTTCATATCCGTGGTCGTACACCGATACGGTGTCCCCACAAAGATCATCATCGATAATGGCTCAAATTTCACAGCCGATTTAAGTGAAAACTTGGTGCGCAAAAATGGGCATTAAGCTTGATTACGCTTCCGTCTACCATCCCCAAACAAACGGCCAGGTAGAGCGGGCAAATGGTCTCATCATGAGCGGCATCAAACCAAGACTAGTGCAATCCTTGACAGAGTCGGATACGCACTGGGTCGAGGAGCTCGACTCCGTACTCTGGGGGCTGCGGACCACGCCGAATCGCACCACCGGATATACACCATTTTTATGGTGTACGGCGCGGAAGCGGTATTACCCTGCGACATAATACATGATTCGCCACGCGTACGCATGTACGAAGAGAAGGAAGCCGAGTTAGATCGGCAGGATAACTTGGATGCCCTGGAGGAGGAGCGCGACGTCGCAAAAGCCCGCTCCGCATTCTATCAGCAGTAGGCTCGACGATATCAAAGCAGAGAAGTGCGGGCCAAAACTTACAATATTGGCGAGCTCGTTCTACGCCTACCGGAGAAGAAGAAGGACAAGCTCAAACCCAAGTGGGAGGGTCCCTTCGTCATTGACAAAGTTCTCACCGGAGGAGCGTACCGCTTACGTAATGCATCCGATAACAGACTCGAGCCGAACCCATGGAACGCAGCCAGACTTCGGAGATTCTACGCCTAACGCCGAACTCAGTGTTCATCTCCTAACCCCTCCTTTTTAATTATGCTCCATCCCTTTTCCTTTCTCGAACTTTTTCCTCTTCACACAAAGTATTTAATACAGTACGGACTCCCGGATCATTCTGGCCGCACTATTTGTGTAAGTAATACCTGGGGGCTTCCTATACGGAAGCTAAAAATAATTACTCTAATGGCTTTTTGCCCATCACATATGCGTTTCTTTTTCCATATGTGCCTTTTCTTCACCATTATATGCACCGATATGACTTAAGATGTGGCCAAGCTTGGTTGCCTGGCTCTTGTGTTTATGCCCTACGTTCCCGTTAATTCAGCTAGGGCATAAGGGGAGCACCTCTACGATTGTTACTGTCGGTTCAGCCGGATGTGTACCTCAGACTGGGTGAAGCCGAAAGCTAGCTTCCTTAAGAGAATATTCGGCCGGTGAACAAAAGATGTATTCGTTTATTACAATGCAAATCCCTAGAAGATTTGTATCCTACGCAACCATTTGCAGTCCGGACATGTGCATTGTCGCATGCGTACCCAGGGAAAGGAACCCCTAACGGAACTATTCTCCCTGGAAGATGTTTCTTACTATCCATGTAATATAACATAACTAGTTGGGTACTTGTCTGTTCAAGCACTTATGACCCCTACGCCTGGTTTCCACGCATACCCCGGTTTTGTATAACCAAGTGGGTATTCGGACACACCCCGGACCGTAGGATCCGGGGGCTGAAGCGAAAAGGTCTGCCATGACAGATGATTTTAATCCGGCTAGGGACTAATTATGTCCATTGAATTACACAGTCACTTGGACTGACTATATTCCTCCTCTATACCATCCAACAGGCTATCTAGCTTACAATCCTGTTGAGAATATTTTGCGGCTAACGCTACCTGGTCATATACCAGACTCACGGGAATTTCTTGCCCATCTGGCCCCGCCGGTCCGACTTCGGCCATATGGTTCGGGTCCAGCTTGGTGTAGCGCGTCTTCACCATAGCCCAGGCTTCTCTTGCACCTTGCCGGCAGGCTGACATCTTCCACAATCGGAAGCGCCGCCGTGCTCCTTGAAGCATATCCACAAGCTCCCCCATGCCATTTGGGAGGAGGCTTGATGGCCACAAGGCCTGAGCAACGCCCTGCATCACCTGCCGAGCTCGCTCGTGCAGTTGTAAGAGGTCTTGTAGTAAATCGCCTGCAGATGAGGGCATATCCTCCTCAGGGCGACCTGTTAACATTCCTGCAAGCACAATCCTATCAATATACTTCCGCGCCGAACTATACTACAGTTCGTCTAGGCACTTACCGTAAATGTCGCGTCGAAGCCTTTTGTTCTCCTTCACGGAGTCCGCTAGCTGAGCGCGGAGATCTTTTAACTCCACGTCCAGCTGGACTTTGGCATCTTGAAGATTGTTCTTCTCCTGCCTAACTTGCGTAAGAATGCGCTCGCCAGCCTTCAGCTGCCTTTTGAGATGTGATCCGTCCTCTCTTACGCCCTCCGGATTCACCCCGGGATTGTCTGCAGAATTTTCTGTTGGACTAGTCATAACAGCCATTTACTAACTGGTGCATCTTCGTACAATTGCGACAACTGTTACCAGATGAGGGCTTTTGGGATTCCTCTAACCTGGCAACTACGGACCTCAGCTCGGCCTTGCACTCCTCCAGCTCCCGAGACAATTTCTCATTCTTATCTACAAGGACCTGTGCATAAATTGATCCTTAAACAGTTGTTCCAACCGTTTCAAGTCTCAGGGGCTACTGCTACACATGCTTATCAAATTTTCTTACTCGTCTATCTTTGGTATCTTTGGTCCGTCGCCGGGCAAGCCCGCCTTTGGGCAGCTCGAATGTATGTGTCTCCCGAATTGAAGGCGTTAAATGCCTCTTCGTAAAAGATGTTGTTCCGGCAAATGCGGCCCGTCGGCACCGGTGATTCATGGCGCTCTCTACTTCGGAATTCGTGGCCGAGAGCATATCCGCATTCTCTGTTGGAGAAATATGCGGCATTGGCCCCGCTCCCGCCTCCGCTCTCGAAGCCGGTTTTGGAATCCGGCTGGTGGAGGTGTGGTTGGCAGGATCCCCGGATATAGTCCAGCTGCTCCTCTTCCTGCCAGGACACAAAGGGTGCTCTCATACTTCAAAAATACCATAATCACAGCACAAGTTTTTGCCTTACCTTTGTAGCGGCGAGTCGACCCTTACCGCCTTCCTCTTGAGCCTGCCCGATCCGGACGCCCTTGGCCGACGAGTCCCTAGGGACTCGGCCCCATGCTCCGACCGTCACCTCTGCAAAAACACGACACTTCAAGGGTAAGGCATGACATTCAAGGGAGTCCTCTTGAGGAGGATAGGGTTTTTCGGCTTGGCTTACGCCATAGAACGTAGGCAGCAGTCCAGGATAGTCGGCAGTAATGGACACTAAGGCCCCATCGCAGCTCGCTTGATAAAATAACCCGTTGACAAGCTCCAAACTCATATCCGGATCTTCATCGAGACATGGATCTAGGGCCCTTCCGGGTCCTCTAGCTGCGAGGAGGGCTGGAGATTCCTTCACGGCCCTCCTCAGTTCCTGCTCGGGAATATCGAGGCAGATGATCTTAGCGAAGAACGCCACAATAAGTGACGTGGGGAAAGGAATGACAACTTACCCAGTTTGGGGGGTTGTACATGGAGAATCCATCTCGCGGTTTGATGTGAAGGAATTCCTCCTCTTCCCCTTTGTATAAATCGGACAATATGCTTGCCAGAGAAGTGGCGGCGTCCGGACCCTTCTGACCACGGCGGGTGGCATCATCTTCCCGTTGAAGTGCCACATGGGCTTCCCCGATATTGAAGCGGTTGCACTCCCCGTATTATGCATATTGCCATAACCTCGACTATAGTCAGTCCGGATTTGGCCAGTAACTTTATCCCGCTCATCAGGTAATATATTTCCCTGGTATCCTCCTCTTGGGGGCCTCGGGGCGCCAGCTTAGACGTGCCCTCGGCGGGGCATTACTGAACTAGGGAAGACTTGTCTGGACTGGATCCGGAAGGGGAATGTCGTCAATGTAGAACCACTCTGAAGGCCAGTTCTCTGGTGCCTTCTTGGGAGTGCCGGATAGGTATCCGGTCTCGGCAATGCACCATACTCGCCCCGCCCACGACATAGGGATTCTCCACGGTTGCGGGGACAAGGCGTAACAACTTCTTCCATAACTCAAGTGAGGCTCGCAGCCTAAAAATAGCTTCATAAAGGGCAACGTACCCTGCTATATGTAGTATAGAGGCACGGGTAAAGTTGTGTAACTGGAGGCCGTAGAACTCCAGGAGCCCGCGAAGGAGCGGGTGGATAGGAAACCCGACGCCCCTTAGCAAATGCGGGATGAGGCATATTCGCTCCTTTGGAGATGGATTGGGAGATCTCTCCGCTTGCTCCCCGCCATTATAGGTGGCTATTCCAGCTCGGACGGGGACCATGAATGCTGGTGGGAGAAACCCTTGGGTTTGTAAATCAATCAAACGGCTATGGGGAACTGAACACTCTTCCCAGTCCCCCGGCTTGGAGCAAGGAGAGCGAGCAGAGGAGCTGCGACGACCGGCATGTTGGAATGGTTTTTCCGGAGCACTCTGTTGGATGCTTGCTCGAGGGGGAAGAGTGAGGTTTGGATCTGAGAATCCCCCTCTCTTCAAATAGGCGGTCAACCCAAAGGATTGAGGGTGGCAAATGCGAAAAATACCTCGGCTCCTCGCATTCGTTCGACACGTGGAGATGGTCATTATTGAGGCACTGAAGCCAAGGAATACAACATTAATGGAGTTCCGGGCACTATTCGTCGTAACAGGTACTTTAGAGTATTCGGAGATGGAACCCGCCCTGAAATGCCGAAGACAAGACTGCGCGCTGGACTCATCGTCATTGAAGCCTCGTTCAGGGGCTACTTAGGGAGTCCTGGATTAGGGGGTATCCAGACAGCCGGACTATTGAAGCGTGAAGATACAAGACTTAAGACTTCGTCCCGTGTCCGGATGGAACTCTCCTTGGCGTGGAAGGCAAGCTTGGAGATCCAGATATTGTATTTCCTTCCTTGTAACCGACTCCATGTAAAACCTAGCCCTCTCCGCTGTCTATATAAACGGGAGAGGTTGGTCCTCAGAAGGCCGATCACAATTACAATCATACCATCATAGGCTAGCTTCTAGGGTTTAGCCTCTATGATCTCGTGGTAGATCTACTCTTGTACTACCCATATCTTCAATATTAATCAAGCAGGAAGTAGGGTTTTACCTCCATCGAGAGGGCCCGAACCTGGGTAAACATTGTGTCCCTTGCTTCATGTTACCGTCATCCTAAGATGCACAGATCGGGACCCCCTACCCTAGATCCGCCGGTTTTGACACCGACACCCCCCCCCCAACAATGACAGCAGAAGGGTGACAACTCGATCCATCTTTCTTCTTGCCTTTTGTAACCACCACTGCGATCGCATCATCGTGGCCTTAATTCTTATTGTGTTGTTGCATTCTCGTTCTAGTCAATACCGACATGTGCGATCCCTTTGCTTAAGTATATGCATCACTGTAACTAGTACTCCATCCGTCAATTTATAAGTTGTGCTTACCTTTTCCATCAACTTCATGCAACGCGCGGGCATCTTGCTAGAAACACTAGAATATGTCTATATAATCAGTACATGATAGTCCATTTGAAATCTCAAAAAAGACAAATATTTAGGTACGGAGGGAGTAATATATTATGAGTATATCAAAATAATAGTGATTTCTTTCAAGTTTGTGAACAAATACTACTATTCTACTACTTTGGATCCGTCGCAATGCACGGACACATTGCTAGTAAAAGGAAAAGGCCTGCCGCGTTCGCGTCACACCCCCACACGCCCGGGAATCGGGAGTACAACACGGCCCGTCCGGCACGACACATAGCTTAGGGAAGGCGTGTTGCCTAGCATTTTCACTTTCATGTGGGACCGCCGTTGAGCAAACCGACACCCCGCCTGCCGGGTTGGAAAACAGTAAACAAGGGAAGATCTAGTCAGAGTAACGGAAGCCAAGAAATTTTGTGTCAGACGGGGCTCGTTGATAGAGTAGGAGCATTTCGTACTAGTACTACTCCTACTAGTACCAAGTTTGTACTCCTAATACTATATTACTAGTACTACCACTATACAACTAGTAGATACGTGCACGGCATAACATCGTAGGAACAAAAAATGGGAAGATCTTGTTTTGGGTGATTTATCTTTTTTTCAATCAATGTACTATGAATAATATGATGTGGGGGGCACCCATGAAGCTTATGTGGCTTGGTTGCATGGCTACGGGAGGTTAGAGAAAAAGAAATAGATAATGTGTTTAGAGTGCACTCCACTAAATAGATATACTTTGGATCCATTGCAATAGACCGACACATCTATATCTATACCCCCTATATAGTGTGTGAAAAACTTTGAAAGTTGGTCGTTGGATGAAGCCAATCCGACGGTACAAAGATGGCAAATCCGAGCACTACTGGCCGTTGGATATCATCCACCAAATTCTGCCACATGTATAATCTAGAAGACTCCATGGTTGAACTTAATTCATGACTAACTTTGCCACAACTAAGCTTAGGGAAAGTTATTAGTTCTTCAAAATGAGAGCCACAAGTTGGCAAGCCTAAGGGAATCTTGCCACATTTTTTGTGTGTATGTCATGTGGGGCCTTAGTGTGGCTTGCCTAAGGTGTGGCTTGAACCAAACACTCACCTAAGTTAATCAAACTTGCCTAACCTTACATTCCACCAGATTTTGCCACATGTTAGAATCCGTAAAACTCCACATGTAAAAGCATAATGCACAAACCACGAATCTCATGCGTGCAATGCACGTGTACCTTACTAGTACTAGTTGGTAGTAGTAAGAAACAAATTCCAGTTTTGGCACGAGCTCAGATCAAGGAGCGCCACAAGGCCTGCCGCAGGAGTTACATTTCCCTCTCGGGGCCAACAGGACCGAACTTCAGTGGCTTAGTGCCCGGCCTATGAGTCAATGACATGCGGACCATAAATGCGGCTGGCCCACATGTCATTCTCATGGTGGTGGCGTGGTTCACGACTCACTCATTCGAGATGAACCGGCCGGTGGTGGCGTGGCCGTGGAGAGGGTGCCACAGCTAGGCGTCGGGCGTTCTGGCGAGATGGCCACACCAAGGGTACTACCTGTAGTACATAAGTACTCCACCGAGGATTGATGCCCGGGACGAAATGTGTCACAGCCCCTGGATGAAAATTCGATGGTGCGGGAGTACGGATCGGAGCACAGCAGCGGAGCAGGCAAACCGCGTCCAATCAGGTGTGTCTGTGGTAGAAAGTTGATGGTCGCCGCAGTTCAGCTGGCCCGCATGTCATGCACACAAAGGCAGAGGAGCGGTGGGGCCGAGAGGGATGAGGGGCACGAACAATTCTTGATTCTGTTATCGACATGTGGGACCCATAAGCGTGGGTCCCACCTATCGCTGAAGGAAAGGCAGGCGAGGCAGTGGTAGCCACGCCGAGGATCCATGTCCACGTCGGGGGACGTCGTGCCGTGGGTTGGAGCGGCGTCGTGGGAATCGCGTGTGGGTGTGGCAGTGGTAGAAACAAGAAACGTGATGGTCGACGTAGTTCAACTTCCATGGACAAGCTGTCGTGTCTTCTGACACATGTATATCAAAACTAGAGTGTTTATATTTCAAGCACGTGAACAATTATTATTCTACTAGTTTGGATCCATTGCAACGCATGGGCCAGCACATTGGTAGTAGTAGTGTCCATCTCTATCTCTAGAGGCCTTCCCTCGTTCATCATTTTCTCTCACAAGATAAACTACTCAAACAAATGCATCTTGATGTTCCGTGGAACGCACAAGGATGTTTCCTTGGGGGTCTCTCGGTAGCGGCGTGGCCGTGAAGTTGCAAGTTGACGCCCCTTGAGATGCCGACGTTGAGGGCACTCGATTTCCTCCGATGAGCGTGTAAGATGAGTTTGATCACGTAGTAAATGAATTCTAAAGACTACTTCCGTGTCCATTTCCTAATTCTCCCCGCCCTTGCTTTGTTTCACAGCTAGGCTGGTCTTGAAGTAGTGGAGATTGGCTTGCATATGTATGGGAGGGTACAAACATCAATTTGCACAACATTTACAACGGTGACACCGTTCCCGTAGAACCTTTGTCCAACATTGGGATCAGCCATGCAACGGGCCACCACATGAATTGGTATGATGGAACCACGGCGAGATTAAATAAGATAGCATGAACCTTGCACATGGCGGTCAAAGGCAGACCATGCTGTCTGCGGCCGATTTGTTGTCGTACGAGTAGGAAGACGTTGTGCTCCTTTCTAACTGCATCTTCGTGGTGAACCAGGGGACTTATTTTGTATGGGACACATCCTACGATATACTCCCTCTCTCCCAGTTTATTTGTTTTGAATCTTTTTGTTTTATAACTTTCAAATTCAAATTTAGAGCTCCCCATCACATGTTGAGATTACAATGTCCATTAAATCGTTGCGTGCATGTATAGTAAAGAAACAAATCTCGAGTTTGCCACGAGTTCGTGCTATGGAGCACCACAAGCCTGGCGCAGAGTTACATTTCCTCTCAGGGCCGCTGACTGAGCTTCGGGCCGCTTTACTACACCTACCTTTGAGTCAATAACATGTGGACCCGATAGGTGACTGGTCCACGTGTAATGCTCTCGAAGGCAGAGGGGCAGTGGGGCCAAGAGGGGTGAGCCGCAAGTCGGGGGACGTGTGGTTTCATGGGTTCGAGCGGCATCGTGAGAATCGCGGGTGGCTGTGGTAGAAACTTGATGCTCGCCACATTTTAGGTGGCCCACATGTCATGCACACAAAGGCAGAGGTGCGGTGCGGCCGAGAGGGTGAGGCGACGCGTCGGGGGGCGTGGTGCCGTGGGTTGGAGAGGCATCGTGGGAATCGCGAGATGAAACGTGATGGTCGCCGTAATTGAACTTCCATGGACAAGTTGTCATGTCTACGGACACATGCACTGCAAACCGATCACTGGAAGGAGTAGCAGAGAAAGCTATATATGCGGATAAATAGTTCCTTATACTCAAGCGGACCCACGCCATCGCTTCTCATTCCAAAGACATGCACACCATCGAAATAGTCCATCTATATAAATATACACCGAGAGGGAATAATTTTTTTACAAGAGAGGAAATAGTTCATCCATCCATAATGCCCTCCTGTTGGTGTAGCGTTTTCTTCTTCTTCTTCTTCTTCTTCTTCTTCTTCTTCTTCTTCTTCTTCTTCTTCTTCTTCTTCTTCTTCTTCTTCTTCTTCTTCTTCTTCTTCTTCTTCTTCTTCTTCTTCTTCTTCTTCTTCTTCTTCTTCTTCTTCTTCTTCTTCTTGATACGGCTTCGCAACAACCTCTTTGGACCTTGCAGCTATCTCGAAACTCACACGGGCATCGACGGCAGCATATTTTATCCGCTCGTACATCAAGGGATAATTCTCCCATCCAGACGACCTTAATGCCACCGTCTTGTCACCCTTCTGAAGATTTGTACCGAGCACAAAATTTTCTCTGTCAAATAGGGATGGTGTCTGTTTAGCACAATCTTCTACAGGAATTTTGATTCTGGTTTCTAGGTCAGCGATGCTTTTCAAATCAAGGTTGTACGGCTCCAGCTTCTGTTTGTCCCCTTCGATGGCTGCCCCACAGAAGTATACGTCCTCCCGATACAAGAAATCGTGAAGTTCACCTGGTATGGAGGGCGAGTGTATGATGTGGTACACCAAAACATCATCTTCGAGGCACAGCTGAAGGACGGCGGCGCTACCGGATCTTCCCAGGCACGCTCCGTGTACTCAAGCGCCGAGACCGATGACCCTCGTCTCTACCTTTTTTGAGGGAGTTGGATACATTGTTGATCCACTGCCGAACAACCCTTGGGTGGACGGTGAAGGTGGCAACTATGCGCATCGAGCCTTCGACGAAGACATGTTGGACGCTAAAAACCTGCATCTCGATCTCTTTCGCCATTTGGAACCGCTGGAACGGAGGGCTATGGTTTGGAGAATTAGGATTATATGGCTAGTCTAACCGAAGTAGTAGATGGTTATTTAAAGAGGTTAAAACAATGTGAACGCAGTGGGGTTTGGATGCAAATGAAGACGAAGGGGAGGTGAAGAAGCCGAGGCGAATTGGTTCCCGATGGAGAAGTAAATGGGAGAAGTGGCGTGCAGGCAGTTGGTTAGACGGCTAGGTAGACTAAACGAAAAGGCTATGCGGGTAGACTGAGGAGTCGTACCTGTTCGTGTACGTGCCCATCCTTCCTGATAGGTGGGACCTATGCAAACAGATAAAAAATGTGTCATAGCTTTTTTTTGAGCGCGTGAGTGGGAGACACAACATTCTCTGGTTAAGGAATACTCCCTCCGTTTAGGTGAGTATAAGTCACCTTATGAAAATCAGGTTTTCCCAAAACCTTTAGGCGTGGAGCATTAACTTTCGCCGATCCCTCCTAGCCTCATTAGGCAGCGTTCTCTTCCTCTCGCCGCCGCGTTCTACCTTTCCATTTTTCCTCTTCTCAAGTGTGGAACGATACGCATGCCGCCCTTGATGCACTGCGACCCTTTGCATGCATCATGGCGGGTATGGCGTTGATTGGGCATGCACGAGAATTTGGTTCTCGCCATAATATGGATGATACCTGAACGATGAAGTGAACAGGCATGCTAGCATGGGAGACCTATTTCCGCTATACAATACTGGAGTACTCATGTTCCTACTAGTAGTAGTAGTAGTAGTACAACTGTGGTACACTTGATGGTCAAAATACTATTCATCCGGTCCTCACAGTGAAGTGACAACACCATGCTACCGACACTAGTCCAGCGAGGCGGCGTGTTCGGGTTACCAAAGTCAGCCTCACCCTATGCCTTTGTGCAGGTCATCACCGCCCATTGTACAACACATTGGCGCCTCGCCTGCCTCTCCTCTCCGCTCCCATAGCACCACTCCATCTCCATCTCCTTCTCCGTCTCCATCTCACTGTGCCCCCGTGTACCGTCGCCTCACTCGCCTCCCCCAGTACCACTATTCCCTCGCTAGCCGCTCCAGCACCGACATCCTTCTCCCCCGTAAATCAAGCCCCCTTCCAAACTCCACCATGGTCGAACGTGAACCGTGCAGCATCCATATGAGCCGCGATTGGAGCAATCTCCCCAATGACATCCTCGGCCTCTGTTGTTCGTGTATGGATATGTTGACCGCCCTGCGGCTGGCTGCATGCTCGAGGGACATGCACACGGCCATCGTCGAAGCGAGGCCTAAGCTTTTCAAGACACCCTTCTTGCTGCTATCTGGTCTTGCGAGATTGGCTCACCATGATACGGAGGTGTGCCTGATGCCCCTCGACTTCAATCCGATCTCCATTAGCCGAAACTTCTTTGCAGGTATGTGGTGTGTCGCCGTACATCATTTCCCTCGACATCGATCCGATCACCATCGCTCGAAACTTCTTGGCAGGTATGTACTTTGGGTCGGCATGAACTCCCATCGGATGGCTGCCTTCAGAGAAGACGGTAAAAAGATGGTGCTCGTGAACTTCCGACCTCCCATGAGATTATCCTTCCTCCGTTGGATTATATAGAGTATTACCATCGCGATCCAAGTCATCTAGATTACTACGCCGCTTGGACGGACCTTGTTTTGCGTAAGATTGTAATCTTCCAAGTGCCCACACGACATGCGAATTATGCAGACTTCAAGCTAATTGCCTTGTTCGACCGCCGACCGCTTATCTTTACGCCGGTGCCTTCTTTAGTCGGAGACAACTTCATTTCGCGGTGGATCATTGTCAAAGTTGATACACACTTCTGTGATGCTATTGAACACAATGGCATCATCTATGCGATCGACAAAGCAGATGGCACCACGTATTGCTGGGATGGCGTGTGGTAAGTTGTTTCCGTGTCATGTTAATGATGACGCCATGACACTGTTTGAACTTTTTGTGATGATTGGCATATCCCTGTTTGAGCAGAATTTGAGTAGAACTATGGCAATATATTAGAGACGCCAGTAAATCAGCTATATTTGGAATGAGTTAATTCATGTGATTGTGACCATGTCATTACGTACCAATTTGTACCTGAATAATCAAACGGTTAGGAATATATGGATATTATCCTTATTTTACAGTAATCTATATACTACTACTAAATATGAGTGTGTATCAATGGCCATGTTAGTTTCCTCATTTTCATGATGTAGAAACATGCACCACATCGTTGTTTTCATCTAACCATACATTAGGGAAGTAAATGTGCATATGGAGAACTCTATATTTGGAAGTAGTGAAATCCTGCAATGCTTACCATGTGTACATACCTATATTTTCCCTTCAAAGAATCAATGGCTAGAATAATATCCTCACAAAAATTTTGCCCACGTAACACGAGTATATAACAATGCATGGTGCATTAGTTACCTTGAAGAATTTGTTTGTGAGGATGAACATGATTACATAACATGCATGACATGGTAGTTTCTGTGAAGAATCGATTGTGAGATAACATGAGTACAACCATGCATGGCACTTCTATATTTTGAACCCAAAGTATACATTTCCTGTATTTTCCTCCTGGGGCCCAACAGGGGACATATCAATGTTGTTTCTTGCATTATCCTACTCATACTACGAACAATGCTGATCTTACATTAACAATGCCTGTCCTTTTTGATATGATGCAGTGTCCCTACAGTTACTGCCCTTTGTAATCACACCACCTTTGCCAAAAACAGGCACAACTGGTTCCTCGCTCGATCAGACGACGGCAAAAGACTGATGATCATTTGGACACATGAGCCGGAAAAGTTATATTGCAAAAAACCCACTGTATACAAGCACCATGTAATACGTGAGTATCCGGACAGTGGTTGTTACGTCTATGAGCAGGATACCAGCTTGTTGGGGCCTTTAGGATTTTTTAGTTCGAGGCAGGTAAACAGCCTTGGTTCACACTCTTTGTTTCTCGGACTCAATTATCCGATTAACCAGGAGATCACCGTTGGCAAGGACCTTGATGGTAGAGAGGCTCTATTTGCTATGGAAAACTGTGTCTACACGGCGAGCCCTAGGAGTTCGGGAGCAAACTCCCCTGATTGTCAACGATACAGCCTGCAGCCAAAAGAAGGTGAGAATGACAAAGGCATCTGGATTAACTTTGATCCTTGGATGTCTCAATTACGACAGACAGTGATGTGGTTCAAGCCTTGAAAGTTGATAGGTAATTAGGTCATTGCATCGAAGGGTGGAGTAATCGGTGTCTCCGGATCACCGGTCATTGAAGCGGGGCTGCAAATTATGATGGTGTTGGATCATCTCTTGAATGACTTTGTTGTCTTTGCTGGTGGTTACGGATGGGTAGTTCTTTCTTTTGTTATGCATATTCCTTTTCATTTGGTCATCCTCGTCTATGTCACTCTTTCTATGTAATAGTTGCTTACATTTAGAATGTCATTCTCGTCTCGGATCACGAGAATCTGTAGCTGAGATGGGTGCGTTTTGGTGGTGTAGCAAGACTTCTTATGAACTATCATGTCTTCTTTGTTTATGTCGAGAGTAGTCACTAGTCGGTGTTTGAATGTTGTATATATCGTTGTTTTAACTATTTATTGTCTAGAACTACTTGGTGGGCTAAATGAGGGCATCACCATTCTCCAAAGGTTCGTGAGTATATCTCCTTTTTTCAAGTTATATAATTTGAGCTCACTGTCTTTTCGATGATGTACACTTGTTTGGGCCAGTGAGGTGTCATTGAATATGGGCCGTGTAGTAACGCAATGCCAAACAGGTCAATTATGACTCTCACGTCGGGCTCTCAAAACATCCTGGAAAAAAAAGGTCGGGCTCTCCAAAAAAGAAAGAATAAAGACTCTTAGGCCGACATGTGGGCGCCACCGGTGTTTTCATGCGCTTGCGCACCGAGAGCATATTGGCGCGTGCTCGAAATTCATGCTACCTTCTCATCCCCAGTCTCCCGCCCCTCCCCCACCTCTGGAATCTCGATTCCTACTCCAGTTCCCCAAATCCCCCTCCTGTACTCCTTGTACTCAAGCGCACTATCATGTCGCCGGTCAACGCAGATCTCCGAGCCGAGATCACGATGTTCCGTCTGCCTTCGGTCGCTGCGTGCTGTCGCTCAACAGTGGCATGGCGGCGCTTGACGACCAGTTTGCCGGAAAAGTGCTGATGGTAACCATCAACGGCGACCGGCCTCCCGTCTCACCGGACGACCTTGTCAAAGCTCTTGGCATTGCACACGGCATCCAAATAAGTGATTTGCTTGTCGAAGTCTGTCCGCCACCGGCTGATTTCTTCGTCAGGTTCCGGACAACTTTCATTGCAATCGTGGTGTTCGAATCTTCCGGCGCTTGTTCTGCGATGATGGCGCTACCGGTGAGCTTTGATCGGTGGCACCTGTGATGGGGCTCGGTGCCCTCCGAGCTTGAGTTTTTAACAAAGCTTACCTTCCACGGCATGCCTCGGCGTGCTTGGAACAATGAGTCCATGAACGAGCTTATCAACGACCTTGGAGGTGAGCTCGTAAGTATGTTTGTTCCTCCAGACAATTTGGGCTCACAGCGGTTATGGCATGGATGAAGAAGCCATCCACCATACCGAAGGTGATTGGTGTTGAGATACCGTGCAGAACCGGGTTGTACTATTAAATGCGCCACCAAGGCCGCCATGACCACGTTAGGGATGTACCTATATCGAGTGTTCGTGCATGTCGAAGAAGTGGTCAATCCATCAATTGAAGTCCTACCGCCGCTGGTGTTGTGCGGTCCGACGACGACGTCCATTACGTGAGTCAACGCCGGACTTTCCCGTGTTGCTCGGAACGATGGATGGCACAGGGCCTACTCCATCGCGGCGGAGGCCAACGCTTCTTTGGGAGAATAGGCAGGCTGGCTGCTGGATGTGCTCTAATTTGAGGTAACAGCTGAATCTTGTCAGATAGTACTAGTTAAATCCGAGCTATGGGTCTGAAGCACTGATATGCTAGTACATTTGATTGTGACATGTTCTAATTTTGTACCTGAACTTTTTTTGAAAGGGTTGTACGTCAACTTAATGTGCTAGAAGAACTTATTGTGCTGTCTATCTGTTTTCTTTGCACAACATTCAAGATATTTCCCCGTCATTTATAAAGACGATGAACCATTCTGTATGACTTCGTTGGTTTCAACATAGCCTTTCCCGTAGTGATCCACTGCTTCCATCCTGATTGTGCCGCCTGAGTGAAATTTTTGTATGCAAGTTCAGTGTGCTATGATGTTCTATATGATTGTGTCAACTATATACTCCCTCCGTTCCTTGATATAAGGTGTATAGATTTTTGAGAAAAAGTCCAAAATATAAGGTGTATCGCATTGCACCACTCGTTTGGATAATTTTTTAAGGGATTTGATTACATTTCCCTATATTAGTTAATCTCCTCTATTTTCTCATGCCAAATAGTAAGGAGTAATATCGCTCAAAACTTGTGAAATTTTCCCTCCACTTGCGTTCTTTAATTTTCGTGTCAAAAACTATACACCCTATATTTAGGAACTGAGGGAGTAAGTTTTTACTGAGCATCAGCAATGCATATGGCTGAAAGATGTATTTACGAGCATCGACCGATGGGTCTCTCTCTCTCACACACACACACACATACACACACGCGCACACGCACAAGTGGGACCCGTTAAATTATTTATTTGCTTGTGACAGCTTTTAATTAGGTTCCACTGTAATCTAACTTTTTTCTTAAGTTATTAATCGAGCTCATTGACTTCAAAAAGTTGTCTGAAGCCTTGTTTGGGCCTTTTCCGCCGCTAAATGTGGGCTGAGTAACCATGTTAGGTTGTACTTGTACTACAGGCCTTTTTTCTCAACATCAAGAATGCAACTGGGCGGCAGTTGTACACGATATCTGGGTCAACTTGTTATCCGCTCATTGGCTGCAAAGTTTCCTAGGAGGTATGCATTAGGCTTAACAAGAAAATGGACTTTATGAAATAATAAATGGGATGTAATTATAATAACTGGGCAATTACTATGCACCAAACACGTAATTAGTTTGAAAAATATATTATTTTTGGAATTTGGAAATTTTAATTTCATTACTTGTTGCGCGCGCAATATTTCTTTGGATTTTAACGTATTTATTTTGAAATTATATTTAACCTGACTAGAAATTTTGGATAAAAATATTTCGGATCCCATCAAAATGTGGGAATTTTTTTTGAATTCTGTTTTTAGCGGTTGTTTGAAATTATTAATCGTCGTCCTAGCTAGAAGTTGGGTTGTACTTTTAACAAACTGTAAATGGGTTGTAGTAAATTCCATTAGAATTAAAAAATGGGATGTACATTCTTACAAATCGCAAATGGGCTATATGTTCTCTGCCAAATACGAGTTGTGGGCCTACTAAGTTGATGCGTACCAAGGGCTTTGTCAACTTAGTCAATATAAACGATTCTAGCTGCAGTGATCGTACGATGTCCATCCAACGTCAGTAGTGCTTCTTCAACCTCTGGTCTTCTTGCTCCGGCCGCCCAAAAGCGGCGGTCGTGTCGCGTGCTCGCCTCCCGTGGGTCGGGCTGTGATGCGTGAGGCCTCACCACCGCATTACTACTCCCACCGCTGGCAGGCCATCCCTCTACTCACCCACACCCTCGTTATTCTCAATGACGGCAGCCTCACACCGCAAATTAACCAGTTGAAACCTCAGACTCCTCTCCGCTGGGCTTCCTTGCTCGTCTTCCCGGCTCCGCGTTGTCCCCTTCCTAGGCCTCGCCGTCATCCAGACCAACACCCTGGTGCTCTCGGCGCGGCGTGGTCAACATGGTCAATGACCGACTTCCATTGGAAGAGTACTGTACGTGGAGAGGCTGACAGCTGGGTCCAGTGTAACATCCCAAAATTCTAAATTTTGGAATGTTATATTAGATAAATAACTATGCTTGTTGCCTGATTGTTTGTTTGATTGATTGAGTGAAATTGAGTGGAATTTGAAATTTTTGAAAGTTGGATGAGAGGGAATAAAATGACTTTCCCAAAACTATCCCCTTGCCCTTTTTGGATCTCAATGAATTCAATTCCATTCCAACATCAAAACCCTAGAGTAAAGATGAAATGACTTCTTCCATTTGAAATGAAAAGGGTTTTGAAAAGATTTGAGTTTCATTTGAGAATATTTCAAATTCAAAACTTTATGCAACTCAATGATTTTCATGAGGGAAGATAAAATGACTTCTTCAATTATATGAAATATGAGTTGGAAGTTAAAAAGAATCAAATTGAAAGTCATTTGAAAGTGCCTTGAAACCCCTTTCAAATTTGAGTTTTATTTGAATTTTGGAATAAGTTATTTTTATAAACTTTGGTTTTTGCCCCTGGAAAAATGTTCAAATGATAGGGAATATTCCCCTGATCATTTTGATATATATATGTCCTATATAAAATATTTATATTTTAAATATTATCTCTGTTTTTATTTTTCTCAAAAAAATGGAAAAAGAAAAATGCCCAGGCACCAGCCGATCGGCCCAGCCAAAGACTGGCAACCCACCAAGACCGCCACCAGGCGCCACCGAGCGGCCCAATGAGCCGCCCAGCCGAGTGCACTCCCCCTCGGCCGAAACCGTTTTCGGTCGGCCGACCGAGCCGCTCCTCTCTTGTAACATCCCAAATTTTCAATTTGGAATGTTATACATTAGGTCATCATGCATATCATATTTTCTCGCATTTTTTCGATCCTAAGAAATTTCACGAACTCAAGGACCCTCGGAGAGAGTTGGAAGTTTCATAATTTTTCATATTTGGGATTTCTCAAATTTTGGAAATAGGATCATTGGATTTATTTAATTATCTTCATAAAGTTTTCCTATAAAAATCTCAAGAGAGGGAATAATATGACTTTCCCAATATTTAGGAAAAATGAAGATATTATAAATAAATCAAATTTGGTTTTTGAAAGAATTATTTTGCTTAGGCTAAAATGAGCATTTTAAAAATATATGCATGTTTGCCGTTTTAAAAGTTCATTTTGTTCGACTCGTTTTTAGGAGTCGTGGAAAATTTGTTTTATTTAATTTGGAGTTCATTTGGTATTTTTTTAAATTCGTTTGGTTTAAATTTTAATACAAAAAAGCGCCACAGGGCCAAGGCCCGGTGACCCGACCAGCCAGGCCCGGCCCGGCGCCCGCCTCCCTCTCCCTCGCGACGCCCGCCCGCCTCCCGAGTCCGGCTCGACCCAGCCACCCGTCGCCCCTCCCCAAGCCGGAACCCCACCTCCTTAAAACCCGCGGACCCCCTCTCTCTACTCGCCCTTGCCGCCGCCGCCCTCGACCCGCCGCCGCCCTTGAAAACCGCTTGCCGTCCGAGCCGCCGCCGCCCCGGAGCCCTCATGAGCCCTCGCCACCCGCCAGACCCGTCGCCCTTGCCGCCGGACCTCGCCCGGCGATCACGAGGTAGCCGCCGCGACCGATCCGATCCGATCCGATCCGGTTTCTCTAGAAAACCGGTCCGGTTTTTTGCGATGTTCGGTTTTTTCAAAAACCTAGATGGATTTTTTTTGGTTTTCTTATTTAGTGAACGTTCACCGACCCGCTCGTTTCAATGAACGCCGTTCGTTGGATTAGTTCTGTTAATCTAACGTCCGTTATTTAATCCGCTCACGTTTTCTTTTAAATCCGATTTAATCCGTTATTTTCGTGATTCGATTTCGATCCGATTTTCAAATCTGTTTTATTTCTTGCTCGTTTATCGGAATCGTGTGATTCAAGCGCCTGAGTTTCAGAACGAAACCGCCGTTCGACTAACCTATTTTCACAGAGTTTTGCTACTGAGGAATTTTGACCTAATTTCAGATTGCTAAACCGAGTCGTTCTCTCTCGAGTTCCGACTTTCGATGCTTTATTTGATTCGATTCTTTTGCAACTGTGGTTCTTAAGTTGAACTATCTGGTTAGATGTTTTCGAGATTTCCCTGTGCATTAGATGAGTACTTATTGTATGCTTGTTGTTTGTCTGCGTTAGATCACCCGGAGTGCGCCGCTTGTTATTTCGAATCTCTAGGACTCGCGGATCATCAGCAAGGCAAGTAACACTTTGATCATACCTTTCTACTACCGGTTTTATTGCATTAGATCAAACCTCAAACACTTGCATGTTTAGGATCTAATTAAATTGTGGGATGGGAAGTAGATTGAGGTAGTACCTATTACCTGTTTTACTTATGAAACCTTGGGAGTTACTTCTCGTTTGCTTATTACGCCATGCTATGCTAGTAGACGTGGATTGGGTGAGTGAATATCCATGACAGATGTGAGATTGTTAATTAATGGTTTATTTAAGGTGGCAACCTAAACACACATCTGGGTGGATTGAGGCACTGGTTTCTATCAGACTTGCCTGTATTTCTTCGGACCGCCACCTGTGCCCAAAGGGATCATGAGATTTTTCAAACTAGAAACTTCCGTGTGCAGCCACAAGCCAATTATGGGCTCTGGCGTAGTTGACTAAGTTGTGCGAACTCTTACGGGTAGGCTAGCTGATGTAGGGGATGTAGGTTGGTACGGTCTACCCACATGTAAGGTGCTAAGCGCTTCGAAAGACTATGTCTCGGTCATCCGTTTCTCAAACACCATGTAGTCACGAGAACCAAGCGGAGGCGATCGAGTCTTGTGGGGAAAAGTGCGCAAACCTCTGCAGAGTGTATAAACTAATCATGATTAGCCGTGTCCCCGGTTATGGACGTTTTGAGTATCTAGTACTTGAATATCATGTGAATCTCAACATGTTACTCTAATAATAAAGTTATTGGGTTTTTAAATGAGTACTTTCTAATTGGGATTGAGGATGCTGTCAACCATTCTCAATGTTTAACAACCACCATGATAGTTAAATAAAATTATTCCTTTGATGTAGGGAAAAATCAGCTTTATGCAAAAATGTAATCAGAGAGCCTTACCACCAGCCAAATATGCATGTAGTATAGGCTTGTTGCTTCATTATTCTCTATGTGTTACATTGCGGCATATTCCATGTCTTGACCCGTTTTCGGGCTGCAACTTTTCATGTTGCAGACTTTTAGATTTACTGACAGTAAGGTGTTAGGTTGTGGTTCTATACTCAGTGATGGCGTTGGAGTTGATGGACTCACTCGTTTTCCAAGCCTTCCGCTGTTATTATTAGATGGCATTAAGCCATATTATTGTATTAAGTTCCCTTGTGGACAACGATGTAATAAGTGTGTGATTGCTACTCTGCTATAAATCCTTGAAATCTTGTGTTGTGTCAAGACATATCGATCCAGGATGACACCGAGCACAGAGCGCTAGATCCATTCGGTCCAGTCATGACAGAGAATGGTATCGAGCACACGCTGACTATAGGACACGACCACTAAGATAAAGCCATAGATCACTATTCTCTTCCCATTTTCTAACTCCTCATCTTTTCCACTCTCTTTAGGATGAAGGGCCTTGAAGATCAAGTACACCCAACCGGATGAAGGCACACCTTTTGGATTTCACTTGAAGGAAGTTACCAAGCACGAACATTGGACTACCAAGCTTCACCGGACTTTCAACGCCACTGCCTGAAGAGGAGCGCTGGAAGATTCACACTCACGTTCGGGAAGGACATTCGCCCCAATCACCAAGCCAATAGATAGTGTTTTCGATTGCACCAACTTGGAGTCTGGGAAAGAGCATGGCAGCTCACATCACCATGGGACGCATTGGAGAAGTTTATCAAGAAGACCTTAAGGACACAATCTACCAAATTTGCGGACGCCGAGACGACAAATGGGACGTTGTCAGCACCAAGAAGGATAGATCCATTGCATCATTCATCCAGGAGTTAAACCACACATTCGACGCCAGGAGAACCAGATGTGCAATGATATGTTGGAGTTGCGAGAATGCAAAGGGAAGGATCATCGAGCTTGAAGAAGAACTAAAGACAACTCGCAAGGACTATATGGGCGAGATCGTAGCTCTAGCAAGACACAATAACGATCTTAAGTACGAGATTGAAGAACTCAAGAAGAAGTTGGCGCCAGGAATGAAGACCAAGATGTCGATTGCCCAGCGACTACATCAACATCGACGACACCGATTCGGATCCAAGTGAACCCGACTTTGAAGACGGTGGAGCGAGACATTATGGAGTCTTCCACGGTTCAAATTAGTAGATGTCCCCACATATTAGTAGTATTCCCTCCATGTAAACATTATAGTACATGCACTTTTGCGATAGTTAGATCGTTGTAAGCCTTTGTTTGATTGAATGAAGTGATTTTGTGTGTATTTGCTCATGTGCATTTGGGTAGTGATTCCCCTTAGACCTCATTCTATTCTAAATTCTCATCTTTTCTAAACCCATAGATGCCTCCTAGACGCCGACCTCGGATTCGCTTTTCCCGCCAGAGATCACCCAACTGATCCAGCAGAATCACTCGATTCAAACATTGGTGCGTAACTGTGGCAACAACAACAACAACAACCCACCGCCACCACCACTGCGGATCATCTCGACTCGTTTCCTTAGACTAAATCCGCGGTGTATTCCAAGAGTACCCGAGCCAATTGTAGCAGATGGTGGCTCCGCAAGATAGGGAGGAGCTGACCACCGCAGGATGCACGGATGGAGAAAGAGTGAAGTTTGCGGCACATCGGCTTGAAGGACCCGGCGGCATGGTGGGAGAATTTCACGACCACTTACCCTGTAGACACCGCCACATGGGATCAATTTCAGCAAGCTTTTCGTGACCGCCCATGTTTGGCAGGAGCTATGGCCATGAAGAAGCGTGAGTTTCGCAACTTACGCCAAGGAGGAAGGACTGTTGGCACAAGACGTGGATGACTTTAGCAAATTAGCACGTTATGCCCCGGATGACGTTGCTTACGGATGCAGACTAAGGTGAGAAGTTTCTAGAAGGACTGAATGATGAGTTCAGCATGCCATTGATGGTAGCCGGTTTCAATAACTACCAGGAGTTAGTAGACCGAGCCCTCATGATTGAAGGAAAGCAAAGAAAGAATTGAGAACTGCAAGCGGAAGTATGGGCAAGGGAAGTATAACTGGAGCTCAAAGAAACCTCGTTATACCCCTAAGTCAGAATTCAGTTTGACATACCCATGGAGGAGGTAATTCGCATAACCATAATAAAGCACCAAGAATGGGAACAGGGAATGGAGGAAGTAATGGACAGAATCGCACCAACCCGTCAACACCATCCAAAGTAGACTTGAGTCACATTACTTGCTTTAAGTGCCGCAAGACTGGGCATTATGCAAATGATCGCCGAAGGCCAGAATGGAAATGGCAATGGAAGCTACGAAAGAAGCCCAACCCTTTCAATAGAGGACAGGTGAACCACATTGAAGTGGAGGAGGTTGAAGATCGACTGATGCGATGTCGGTAAGTTTTTGGTTAAGTCATTTACCGCAGCTTGTTCTTTTCGATCTTGGTGCATCGCATTCATACATATCAAGGGGATTTGTGGATAAGTACAAGTTACCAACCCAAGCCCTTAGGTCACCCATGCTAGTAACCTCACCCGGAATGAGTACATGGCTAGTAAATGGTGTGATCGATTGCCATTAAGGATTGGACACTATGTTTTCCCCTCGGACCTAATAGTTACGGAATCCCAAGGATTGGATGTGATATTAGGTATGGATTGGTTATCAAAGTATGGAGGAAACATAGATTGCACCACAAAGTCAATTTTGCTCACCACACCAGAAGGAAGAAGGATTAAGTATGTATCACGGCACGAGCCGAGGAGAGCACAAATTAATTGCTTATCAGGAGTGGTACAGGAAGAAGTACCAGTGGTGAAGGATTTTCCTGATGTATTTCCGGAAGAGTTGCCAGGAATGCCACCGGATAGAGACATTGAGTTTTGATCGAGCTTTTGCCAGGAACAGGCCCGATATCGAAGCGACCGTGATAGGATGCCAAAGACAGGATTTGGCGGAAATCAAGAAGCTGATTAAGGAACTATTGGATAAAGGTTTTATACGCCCAAGTTCTTCACCTTGGGGATCACCCGTTTGCTTGTGGAGAAGAAGGATGGATCGTTAAGAATGGTTGTTGATTATCGTGGATTGAATGAAGTAACAATCAAGAACAAGTACCCACTACCTATGATAAATGATCTGTTTGATCGCTTGCAAGGAGCCAAGGTGTTTTCCAAGATCGACTTGCGATCGTGGTACCATCGATTGAAGATTCGGGAGCAGGACATACCCAAGACAGCATTTACCACGAGATATGGACTATACGAGTATACCGTTATGTCATTTGGACTGACTAACGCACCAGCCTATTTCATGAACCTGATGAACAAAGTGTTTATGGAGTTTTTGGATAAGTTCGTCGTGGTGTTCATTGATGACATTTTGATTTTCTTGAAGAATGAAGAGGAACACAAGGAACATTTGCGATTGATTTTGGAGAAACTGAGGGAACACAAGATGTATGCCAAATTCAGCAAATGTGAGTTTTGGTTAAGGGAAGTTGGATTTCTCGGACATGTTATATCCGGAGAAGGAATAGCAGTTGACCCCACAAAAGTTGAGACCGTAACCAAATGGGAAGCACCAACGACAGTTGGAGAGATTCGGAGTTTCCTTGGACTCGCAGGATACTACCGAAGGTTCATTGAGAATTTCTCAAGGATTGCCAAGCCTATGACAGAATTGTTGAAGAAGGAAAATAAATTCTTATGGACTGAGGACTGTGAGGCAAGTTTTCAGGAGTTGAAGAAAAGATTGGTCACCTCACCAGTATTGATATTGCCAGATCAGACTAAGGATTATGAGGTGTATTGCGACGCTTCACGTCGAGGACTTGGAGCAGTGCTTATGCAGGAAGGAAGAGTTGTTTCGTATGCTTCACGTCAACTTAAGCCCCATGAGTTGAATTATGCTACTCATGATTTGGAGTTAGCAGCCGTTGTGCATGCCACGAAGACGTGGAGACATTTTCTCATTGGAAATCATTGTGAAGTATATACGGATCACAAGAGTTTGAAGTACATCTTCACACAGAAGGAATTGAATCTCAGACAAAGGAGATGGTTAGAGCTTATCAAGGATTATGACATGAGATTGCATTATCACCCGGGAAGGCTAATGTCGTAGCAGACGCATTGAGCCGTAAGAGCCACGTCAATACCCTAATGATGGGAGGAATACCCAATGAGTTAGCCGAGGACCTTCGAGAGCTATGTTTGGAAATAGTTCCGAGAGGCTATGTAGCAGCATTGGAGATTGATCAACGCTGATGGACAAAATCGGAGAAGCCCAAAAGGCGAGATAAGGAAGTTGCCTCTATAAAGGAGAAAATGAGCAAAGGAAAAGCTAAAGGATTTCGTGAGGACGAGCACGATACCCTATGGTTTGAAGACCGTGTTTATGTGCCTAATGACCCGTAGATCGGGAAGTTGATTTTACAAGAAGCCCATGATTCACCCTATTCGATTCACCCAGGAAATACCAAGATGTATTTGGATTTGAAGAATACTTTACGGTGGACCGGAATGAAGAAGGATATTGCGGAGTATGTAGCGATTTGCGATGTATGTCGAGAAAGTAAAGGCGAGAGCATCGAAGCCAGCAGGATTGTTACAACCATTGCCGATACCGAATGGAAGTGGGATAAACTAGGCATGGATTTTATCACATGATTGCCAAAGACTCGTTCGAGGATATGACTCGATTTGGGTTATAGTCGACCGTTTGACAAAGGTAGCTCATTTTATTCGATCAAGACTACCTATAGCAGTGCTAAGTTGGCAAAGATATACATGACCAGAATTGTGTGCTTACACGGAGTTCCGAGGAGCATCGTACGAGATAGAGGAACCCGGTTTACCTCGAAATTTTGGAACCGGTTACACGAAACATTGGGAACCCGATTGGAATTCAAAGACAGACTTTCCACCCACAGACCGATGGATGACCGAGAGAGTCAATCAGATTTTGGAGGACATGCTGAGAGCTTGTGCCCTAGATTATGGATCTAGCTGGGACGATAATTTGCCGTATGCAGAATTTTCCTACAACAACAGTTACCAAACCAGTTTGAAGATGGCACCTTTCGAGGCTTTGTATGGAAGAAGGTGCAGGACACCGTTGTTATGGGACGAAATTGGAGATCGTCAGTTGTTTGGACCAGATTTGATTAAGGAGTGCGAGCAGAAAGTTAAGTTGATTCGAGGCGAGCTCAAGATAGCCCAGTCCGGACAAAAGAGCTATGCCGATTCAAAGCGCCAAAGCGATTGAGTATGAAGTTGGAGACAGTATATCTCGAGTATCCCGCTTGAGGAGTTAAGCGTTTGGAGTTAAAGGAAAGTTAGCACCCGTTTCGTTGGACCGTATAAGATTTTGCAACGCATGGGAGAAGTTGCTTATAAGTTGGAATTGCGGAAGGACTGTCGGGAGTTCATGATGTATTCCATGTTTCTCGATTGAAGAAATGTCACCCGAGATAGCAGAGGTACCGTTAAAAGATATTGTACCATTGGAAGCAATTGGTTGAAGGATGATTTGACATATGAGGACAAACCGGTTAAGATTCTCGATTATGCCAAAGAGAGTTACTCGCAGCAAGGTTATCAAGTTTTGCAAAGTTCAGTGGAGCCACCACACCGAGGATGAAGCCACCTGGGAAAGAGAGGAAGTTTTGCTCAAGGACCACCCTCACCTATTTTCTAGCCAACCCGAATCTCGAGGGCGAGATTCATCTTAAGGGGGTAGGTTTGTAACATCCCAAATTTTCAATTTGGAATGTTATACATTAGGTCATCATGCATATCATATTTTCTCGCATTTTTTCGATCCTAAGAAATTTCACGCAACTCAAGGACCCTCGGAGAGAGTTGGAAGTTTCATAATTTTTCATATTTGGGATTTCTCAAATTTTGGAAATAGGATCATTGGATTTATTTAATTATCTTCATAAAGTTTTTCCTATAAAAATCTCAAGAGAGGGAATAATATGACTTTCCCAATATTTAGGAAAAATGAAGATATTATAAATAAATCAAATTTGGTTTTGAAAGATTTATTTTGCTTAGGCAAAAATGAGCATTTTAAAAAATATATGCATGTTTGCCGTTTAAAAGTTCATTTTGTTCGACTCATTTTTAGGAGTCGGGGAAAATTGTTTTATTTAATTTGGAGTTCATTTGGTATTTTTTTAATTCGTTTGGTTTAAATTTTAATACAAAAACGCCGCCGGGCCAAGGCCCACCCGGCCCGAGCCCAGCGCCTCCGCCTCCCTCTCCCTCGCACGCCTTGCCGCCCGCTGGTGTCCCGCCAAGACGCCTCCCGGAGTCCGGCTCAAACCCGGCCACCCGTCGCCCCCTCCCAAGCAACGGAACCCCCTCCTTAAAACCCGCGGGACCCCCCTCTCTCTCAACTCGCCCTTGCCCGCCGCCCTCGACGAAACCGCGCCGCGCCCGAGCGCCGCCGTCGTCGGAACGCCGCCGCCCTCGTCGCCCCGGAGCCCTCGCCGACCCCGCCGCCACCCGCCGACCCGTCGCCCGCCGCCCGGACCTCGCCGGCGACCGCCGGAGGTAGCCGCCGCCTCGCACCGATCCGATCCGATCCGATCCGGTTTTCTCTAGAAAACCCGGTCCGGTTTTTTTATGCGATGTTCGGTTTTTTTTCAAAAACCTAGATGGATTTTTTTTGGTTTTCTTATTTAGTGAACGTTCACCGACCCGTTCGTTTCAATGAACGCGTTCGTTGGATTAGTTCTGTTAACGAACGTCCGTTATTTAATCCGTTCGTCGTTTTCTTTTAAATCCGATTTAATCCGTTATTTTTCAGATTCGATTTCTGATCTGATTTTCAAATCTGTTTTATTTCTTGCTCGTTTATCGAAATCAGGTGATTCAAGCGCTGGAGTTTAAATAACGAAACCGCCGCTCCGACTAACCTATTTTCACAGAGTTTTGCTACTGAGGAATTTTGACCTAATTTCAGATTGCTAAACCGAGTCGTTCTCTCTCGAGTTCCGACTTTCGATGCTTTATTTGATTCGATTCTTTTGCAACCAGGGTTCTTAAGTTGAACTATCTGGTTAGATGTTTTCGAGATTTCCCTGTGCATTAGATGAGTACTTATTGTATGCTTGTTGTTTGTCTGCGTTAGATCACGGAGTGCGCCGCTTGTTATTTGAATCTCTAGGACTCATGGATCATCAAGAAGGCAAGTAACACTTTGATCATACTTTTCTACTACCCGGTTTTATTGCATTAGATCAAACCCTCAAACACTTGCATGTTTAGGATCTAATTAAATTGTGGGATGGGAAGTAGATTGAGGTAGTACCTATTACACTGTTTTACTTATGAAACCTTGGGAGTTACTTCTACGTTTGCTTATTACGCCATGCTATGCTAGTAGACGTGGATTGGGTGAGTGAATATCCATGACAGATGTGAGATTGTTAATTAATGGTTTATTTAAGGTGGCAACCTAAACACACATCTGGGTGGATTGAGGCACCTGGTTTCTATCAGGACTTGCTGTATTTCTTCGGACCGCCACCCGGGCCCAAAGGGATCATGAGATTTTTCAAACTAGAAACTTCCGTAATGCAGCCACAAGCCAATTATGGGCTCTGGCGTAGTTGACTAAGTTGTGCGAACTCTTACGGGTAGGCTAGCTGATGTAGGGGATGTAGGTTGGTACGGTCTACCCACATGTAAGGTGCTAAGCGCTTACGAAAGACTATGTCTCGGTCATCCGTTTCTCAAACACCATGTAGTCACGAGAACCAAGCGGAGGCGATCGAGTCTTGTGGGGAAAAGTCATAAACCTCTGCAGAGTGTATAAACTAATTATGATTAGCCGTGTCCCCGGTTATGGACGTTTTGAGTATCTAGTACTTGAATATCATGTGAATCTCAACATGTTACTCTAATAATAAAGTTATTGGGTTTTTAATGAGTACTTTCTAATTGGGATTGAGGATCTTGTCAACCATTCTCAATGTTTAACAACCACCATGATAGTTAAATAAAATTATTCCTTTGATGTAGGGAAAAATCAGCTTTATGCAAAAATGTAACCGTAGAGCCTTACCACCAGCCAAATATGCATGTAGTATAGGCTTGATGCTTCATTATTCTCTATGTGTTACATTGCGGCATATTCCATGTCTTTGACCGTTTTCGGGCTGCAACTTTTCATGTTGCGAGACTTTTTAGACGACAGTAAGGTGTTAGGTTGTGGTTCTATACTCGGTGATGCCGTTGGAGTTGATGGACTCACTTTCGTTTCCAAGCCTTCCATTGTTATTATTAGATGGCCTTAAGCCATATTATTGTATTAAGTTCCCTTGTGGACAACGATGTAATAAGTGTGTGATTGCTACTCGCTATAAATCCTTCAAATCTTGTATAAACCCCTCCCTTCCATTCCCCCTCGCCCCCTCACCGGACCCCCTCTCCCTCGCCGCATGCGCTCACCGGAGCTCGAACACGCCGCCGCCGTCATTGACCTCGTCGCCGTCGCCCTAGCCCTCCCCGAGCCCCAGCGACTCCACCAGACCCACCCCCTCGTCGCGCCGCACCGGAGCACTCACGACGCCCGAGCCACCGGAGGCAGGCCTTTTCGCCGCCCGAGCCGCCGCCGTCCAACTCCGGTAACTCGCGGACTTCTTCTCCCCCGTCCGATCTAATCTCGACGGCTAGGATTAGAACCCCCGAAGGGGTATGCACTTTTAAATAAAACCGGGTTTTATTCCGGTTAGTTCCGGTTTAGGTTAGTTAGGTTTTTTTTATTAGACCGGCCCGATTCGTTTAACCCAAGGTCCCGTTTTAGTTAAGTTACGCTCAGTGCGTTAGTTAGGCCCATTAGGCCATTTTTCTTTATTTTCGTTTTTCTGTTTTAACAGGTCCAGATTTGAAAAAAATTCATAACTTTTATTTTACTTAATATTTTTAAATGATTCTTTTTGTTGGTTTGCAAATTTCATATAGTTTCTGCAGAAAATATAATTAGCTATGTTAAAATTATTTAGAATTGCTTTATTTTAATTTTAGTCAGAATAGTAAATCTGCTATAAAATGAGTTAGGAAAATTATTTTTATATGATTCTTTTTGTCCCAACTTAGTTTTGTCATTGCCAAACCGTAGGAATTAATTTGGGCATTTTAGGATTAATAAAAAATTAGTTTTAATCAGAATCATGATATTCTTAATTAATTAACTAGCTACTGTTTTCCTATTATTTTAATTAGCAAATAAATTTATTTTTCACATGGGATAGATTATTCTAGGTTAGTTTCTGTAACTTTAGAGCATGAACTTTTATTTATAACAAATAAAACTTTTATTTTATTTTTCTTATTAGAAATTGCTTTAGGCCTAATAGGAGTTTTATAATAGCTTTTAAGGTGATTCTTTTTGCTACTAGTTGCTTGGTGAATTCTTTTCTGTTAAGTTAGCATAAAACCATGATTAGGTTCTGTTGAGAAAAACTTTTGTAATGCAAAACTATTTTTTAGTTGTTGCTTGAAGTAGGAAAACCTTGAGTTGGATTTCTTCGAGTTTTTCCTTTGGGTTTTGATTCGTTTGTTTTGTGTGATTGTGTTAGCATGTTGTTATGTTAAGTGATCATATGCTATATGCTTATTATGTTTGTTGTTTGCCTCGGTAGAATTTCCGGTCTGAAGCTTGCTACCATGAGTCCCTAGTTTTTCGAAGATCGTCGGCAAGGCAAGTTCACTTTGACCATGCTTTCATACCTATGTTTTATTGCATTTAGTGGCATCTTTGCAACCACCCCTCAGTAGTGTTATTGAATCCTTGTAGTTGAGTAGTATGCATGAGGTAGGAACCCATCACCCTGTTACCAAGCCGGGGCGTTATTTATTTTAATGCTACGCTATAGTAGACGGGGTTTGGTATGAGTGTTCGAGTGGTGTGAAGAAGGAGGACTCTCGTCAATGACGCACAACTCCATGATGGAACCTACAAGGATCTGCATCTTCAAGGCCTCAAGACTTCCGGACTCGAGACAAGAATTCAATACACACTCTTGGGTGAAGGATTTGTGACGGGCACCTGGAGAAACCGGTGGTTGGTCGGGATGCATGGAGAAGCGCCATGACATCTTGCGGAAAGCTTCACCCAGACTCAAAGAGACGGAAGAATACTTCATGCCCGGAAGCTTACCTGCAACCGCAAGTCAATATGGGCTCTGGCTTGGTTGACCTTAGTTGTGACTCGACTGGGGCGGTGCTAGCAGATGTAGAACTACGGTAGGATGGGATGAGCAGGACGGTGGTCGAGGAACTCTTCGGAAGACCATGTTTCGGTCATCTTGTTCTCAAACACCACGAAGTGCGAGAACGTAAAGAGAGGGATCGAATCTTGCGGGTAAAGTGTACAAACCTCTCGCAGAGGGTTTAAACCTAATCGATTAGCCGTGTCCCCGATTACGGACAATTTGAGCCTCTGGACTTGGATCTATCTCGGAACTCTCAACACCGGATGATAACTTAATTGTGGGCAACTTATGATGATTTTGGGCTATGAGACATCGGTTGGCGGAACCATGTCATGATAGAAAACTCCATAGTACAGACTTCATTTATTCCTTTGATGTAGGGAAAATAAAATCAGCTTTACATAAACAAAACTCGAATCTGAGCCACAAAGCCAAATTGCATATAGTATAGTTTTACCATCTGTTTATTCATGTTGTGATCTTGCCGGTACATTCAATGTCTTGACCTACACGGCTGCAACGTATCATGTTGCGAGATATTTTTCTTCCGACGAGTAAGAGTGCAGTGCAGGTTACGGTCTACACTCAACCCGCCGATGGCGTTGATGGGACTCCACACCCGACTATTTGTTTCATTGTGACTTATGAGGTATATATCAGTTTTACATTAATTATACATGTGATTGCACTTTGATATATACATTGATGTACTTGTGTGTGCCAAAGATACTGATCCGAGGATGGCATAGAAACACAGAGGCTTGACCGTTCGAGGTCGGGTCGCTTCTGAATATGGTATCGTAACACATGTTGGCTGTAGGGACGTGACCCTAGAAAATGGCTTAGTAATATGAAGACCCCAATAGGAATGACCTTTGTTTTGTACTACTCTCGTAACACCTGATTTCTTGTCTTGAACCTTCCTTATTTCAAACTATAGATGGAGAGCTACATTACGAACAAAAGAGAACACTACGAGAAGGTTCTTGGAGGCCCCTTCCTTGTGGAGCTAGTCAGTGCTGAAGTTACCGATACACGAGATCAAGGCAACTAAGAGGACGTCTAGATCATGGGGAGTCAAGACCCAAGTTTTTGGCCGTAAAGAAGACCCCAAGACTGCAGACATCCGCTTCGGCACTATAAATGGTGACTGTGATATGGGCATCAACACTGCCGTCCATGATGCTATTGCACGCTTATGCTATCGTCATCGTGCTGCACTAAACCCACACTTCTTTGGAAGGATTGGATGGCAGAAGTTTGATGTTGCAACTATTGCCTTGACGGAAGTGCAAAAGATGAAGTTCTCCCCACTGTAGTATACAATCAGGATCTAGAACAATACATCAAGAATCTTCAGATGGACCTCCTGGAAGCCCTGTTTGACAATGAAGCACTACGAGAAGAGGTCAAGACTCAGAGGTGAAGGTAAACAAGCTGGAGGAGGAGAACCTCGAGATCTCGAGAATCGTCGAGAACTGAAAAGCAGCAGGATCATGTCTCATGCCAAGGACGTTGAAATCTGTAAGCTCAAGGAACAACTTCAGGACATACAGGGTCGTCACAAGAAACTCCGCGTCGACAGGGAAAATCTAGCAGAAAAACTAGAGGAGATCAAGTCCACGCAGAAGAAGCCCCAGTGGGGACAATGACCAAGTTCCTAATAAATTAGCCTAGTAGTATCCCACCATGAGAGAAATAAAGATGAACGCCTTCTCGATTTAAGTATCTGACCATACCAAATTTATGTGGGTGGCGATACCGTAGAATTGGTTGAATAAATGAATGCTTGGTTGCTATTATTTTTGTGTGTTTATTGAATGGTTGGATAGATGCGATATTCATAGGCTTGTATTTATTTCAACCATGAGAGACGTAAGTTACGGAAGAATGGTAGAAGGCCTTCATATGGGAAAAGCATCAGGAATTGGAAACTCCCGAGCATTGAAGACTGAAGAAATGAGGACTTAGAAACGAAAACCATAGTAGAACGGCCCATTACAAACGGTACTTTTGAGCTAGGATTCTTTTGTTGATGGGTGGGTATTTGCTTTCTCTTTCTATCTCAACGGACCCGAAATCTTGAACCCATGGACAAGCTGAACACCAAACTTTTCTGGAGACAATTGCAATTTCCCCATGGAGATACATTCTTTGTTCTGAGCACCCCTCTTATCCTACACATGCCGATGACAACCCTTTATGAGTCTTTCCTTACGGGCCCTGAAACGATCATGACCCTGACAAGTGATCATGATTACCCGAAGATCCTGAAGGACATGATGAAGCATATTCACCTTGAAGGAGATGCAGTCTACAAAGGCTACCCTTCATGCAAAAGGAGTGGAACTTTGGTATGTGGAGGTACACCTCCACTGTTCGAAAGGAGTTTGCCCAAAGATGATGGGGCAGTACTTTTTCATCTCATGTGTGCCACAAGCAACTATCTTCGAACTTGTTCGTGAAGCAGCCATGGAAGCCATACGCCAGATCGGAGAAATACTTGGAGCAAGACTCCGTTATACTCGTGGAGTACCTAAGCGAAGTGCATGCGAGAGATGATGGAGGCGAAGCTCAAGGCCACCACGATGAAACGTAAGATTGAAGATTTCAAGGCGCATGTCGCACAATTCCAAATGGGACTAAAGAATCCTCGAGGAGGATAAATAAATAAAGTTGGAAGTAATGCCCGACCATACCAAATCATGTGGGTGGCAGCATTTGTAACAAAGTACTTTTTGGAATTTGGATTCACAAAAAATGGTTAAGGATGTAATAAAAGATCGATATGAAAATAATGAGATTTATGGATAAACTAGTGCATTCTTTTGGTGTCGTAGTACTCCGTAAAGCCACATGATCAATGAAGAAAGAAATGTGTTATTCATGACGGTCCATAGAAGGAGGCTGGAAAAAATAAGTTGGAGTTTTGTATGATCGTCACCACAAGGGTATGAAGAAACAAAGTACTACTGGATTTAAAGGAGGTGTAATATGGAACAAGAGAGTTACTCCAAGGATGAGTTAAAGCTGCACTAGTGTTGAAGTGGGCCATAACCCACAGGCCCAGGATTTTGAAAAGGAATAGATGTAACCTTGATGAAGGAAGAAATTTGGAAGAATCGGTGATTCAATCAGCTTACGTTTCGTAGGAGGTTACGCAAAAACCTGAGAGTGGTGAAGTAACGATAGATGTTTTGTTTGGCTTGCTGAACCAAAGGATTTACTCGAACCCAGTTCGAGGAGAAGAGAAATTCTGCAATGCTTGTGAGTATGCCCAAGTGTTAGAATACGTGATTCGATATTTACGTATGTGGTAATGATTCAAGTACGGGATGGATTGGCCCCCATACCGGAGACTTCTATCATGAACTATCATATGTTGATGGAAAATCAGAGAGCCTCGAAAACCTTAGAAGAGTGTCGACGCGATAAGCCATAAAACCATAGAATGGTAGGACGATGGAACCCTTTACAGGCAACCGTTGCCAATCGTAGGTTATACGGTGAGGTTCAACCTGCACCCGTTTTACGCAGGAAAAACCATGAATTGTAGACCACCATGAGTATTTCGATAGTTGTCTAGAATGGACACAGACCTATCAGCTAAGAAGATCCGGTCTGGATTTAACTTCAACTTTGACGAACCGACCCAAGATTTGGAGGAAAACTCTATGCTTCTGACTGAAGAGCATTAATGAAGGAGCTATTGTAAGATATGTGAAGGGACATACATTATCGGCACTCCAGAGGAAATATCTGAGTTTATTGGAACCGTAACCTTGTTTTAAGTGTGGTAGCACCCCTGACCTTTCCGACCAAATGTTTGCTAGCAGACCCCAACCCCTAACCTTTTCTTGCTAGCCTCTTTGAATCTCGAGGACGAGATTCATTTTAAATAATGGTAGGTTTGTAACATCCCAAAATTCTAAATTTTGGAATGTTATATTAGATAAATAACTATGCTTGTTGCCTGATTGTTTGTTTGATTGATTGAGTGGAATTGAGTGGAATTTGAAAATTTTGAAAGTTGGATGAGAGGGAATAAAATGACTTTCCCAAAACTATCCCCTTGCCCTTTTTGGATCTCAATGAATTCAATTCCATTCCAACATCAAAACCCTAGAGTGAAGATGAAATGACTTCTTCCATTTGAAATGAAAAGGGTTTTGAAAAGATTTGAATTTCATTTGAGAATATTTCAAATTCAAAACTTTATGCAACTCAATGATTTTCATGAGGGAAGATAAAATGACTTCTTCAATTATATGAAATATGAGTTGGAAGTTAAAAAGAATCAAATTGAAAGTCATTTGAAAGTGCCTTGAAACCCCCTTTCAAATTTGAGTTTTATTTGAATTTTGGAAAAAATGATTTTTATAAACTTTGGGTTTTGCCCTCGAAAAATGTTCAAATGATAGGAATATTCCCTGATCATTTTGATATATATATGTCCTATATAAAATATTTATATTTTAAATATTATCTCTGTTTTTATTTTTCTCAAAAAAAATGGAAAAAGAAAAATGCCCAGGCACACCAGCCGATCGGCCCAGCCAAAGACTGGCAACCCACCGACCGGCCACCAGCGCCCGGCGGCCCAGCCAATGCACCCCCCTCGTGAAACCGTTTTGCTCGGTCGACCGACCGAGCCCCGCTCCTCTTCCCATTGCCAGCGGGCCCCACCTCCTCAACCTCGCCACGCCACAGCGTCGCCGCTCACGGAGATCCCGAGATCTCGGGATCTCACCCGATCTCCCGATTCACCCTCGCCCAAGCCGAGGCGCCCCCTATAAACCCCTCCCATTCCCCCCCCCCTCGCCCCCTCACCAGACCCTCTCCCTTGCCTTGACGCGCTCACCGGAGCCCGAACACGCCGCCGCCGCCATTGACCTCGTCGCCGTCGCCCTAGCCCTCCCCGAGCCCCAACGACTCCACCAGACCCACCCCCTCGTCGCGCCGCACCCGCCGGAGCACTCCGCCGACGCCCCCGACCACCGGAGGCGCTGGCCTTTTCGCCGCCCGAGTCAGCCGCCGTCCAACTCGGTAACTCGCGGACTTCTTCTCCCCCGTCCGATCTAATCTCGACGGCTAGGATTAGAACCCCCGAAGGGGTATGCACTTTTAAATAAAACCGGGTTTTATTCTGGTTAGTTCCGGTTTAGGTTAGTTAGGTTTTTTTTATTAGACCGGCCCGATTCGTTTAACCCTAGGGCCCGTTTTAGTTAAGTTACGCTCAGTGCGTTAGTTAGGCCCATTAGGCCATTTTTCTTTATTTTCGTTTTTCTGTTTTAACAGGTCCAGATTTGAAAAAAATTCATAACTTTTATTTTACTTAATATTTTTAAATGATTCTTTTTTTGTTGGTTTGCAAATTTCATATAGTTTCTGTAGAAAATATAATTAGCTATGTTAAAATTATTTAGAATTGCTTTATTTTAATTTTAGTCAGAATAGTCAATCTGCTATAAAATGAGTTAGGAAAATTATTTTTATATGATTCTTTTTGTCCCAACTTAGTTTTGTCATTGCCAAACCGTAGGAATTAATTTGGGCATTTTAGGATTAATAAAAAAAATTAGTTTTAATCAGAATCATGATATTCTTAATGAATTAACTAGCTACTGTTTTCCTATTATTTTAATGAGCAAATAAATTTATTTTTCCCATGGGATAGATTATTCTAGGTTAGTTTCTGTAACTTTAGAGCATGAACTTTTATTTATAACAAATAAAACTTTTATTTTATTTTTCTTATTAGAAATTGCTTTAGGCCTAATAGGAGTTTTATAATAGCTTTTAAGGTGATTCTTTTTGCTACTAGTTGCTTGGTGAATTCTTTTCTGTTAAGTTAGCATAAAACCATGATTAGGTTCTGTTGAGGAAAACTTTTGTAATGCAAAACTATTTTTAGTTGTTGCTTGAAGTAGGAAAAACCTTGAGTTGGATTTCTTCGAGTTTTTCCTTTGGGTTTTGATTCGTTTGTTTTGTGTGATTGTGTTAGCATGTTGTTATGTTAAGTGATCATATGCTATATGCTTATTATGTTTGTTGTTTGCCTCGGTAGAATTTCCGAGTGCTGAAGCTTGCTACCATGAGTCCCTAGTTTTCGAAGATCGTCGGCCAGAAGGCAAGTTCACTTTGACCATGCTTTCATACCTATGTTTTATTGCATTTAGTGGCATCTTTGCAACCACCCTCGATAGTGTTATTGAATCCTTGTAGTTGAGTAGTATGCATGAGGTAGGAACCCATCACCCTGTTACCAAGCCCGGGACGTTATTTATTTTAATGCTACGCTATAGTAGACGGGGTTTGGTATGAGTGTTCGAGAGTGGTGTGAAGAAGGAGGACTCTACGTCAATGACGACAACTCCATGATGGAACCTACAAGGACTGCATCTTCAAGGCCTCAAGACTTCCAGACTCGAGACAAGAATTCAATACACACTCTTTGGGTGAAGGATTGCTGACGGGCACCTGGAGAAACCAGTGGTTGGCCGGGATGCATGGAGAAGCGCCATGACATCTTGCGCAAAGCTTCACCCAGACTCAAAGAGACGGAAGAATACTTCATGCCCGGAAGCTTACCTGGGCAACCGCAAGTCAATATGGGCTCTGGCTTGGTTGACCTTAGTTGTGACTCGACCGACGGTGCTAGCAGATGTAGAACTACGGTAGGATGGGATGAGCACCGGACGGTGGTCGAGAGGAACTCTTCGGAAGACCATGTTTCGGTCGTCTTGTTCTCAAACACCGTGAAGTGCGAGAATGTAAAGAGAGGATCGAATCTTGCGGGTAAAGTGTACAAACCTCTGCAGAGGGTTTAAACCTAATCGATTAGCCGTGTCCCCGGTTACGGACAATTTGAGCCTCTGGACTTGGATCTATCTCGGAACTCTCAACACCGGACTGATAACTTAATTGTGGGCAACTTATGATGATTTTGGGCTATGAGACATCGGTTGGCGGAACCATGTCATGATAGAAAACTCCATAGTACAGACTTCATTTATTCCTTTGATGTAGGGAAAATAAAATCAGCTTTTACGCAAACAAAACTCAGATACTGAGCCACAAAGCCAAATTGCATATAGTATAGTTTTACCATCTGCTTATTCATGTTGTGATCTTGCCGGTACATTCAATGTCTTGACCTACACGGCTGCAACGTATCATGTTGCAGATATTTTTCTTCCGACGAGTAAGAGTGCATGTGGTTACGGTCTACACTCAACTCCGCCGATGGCGTTGATGGGACTCCACACCCGACTATTTGTTTCATTGTGACTTATGAGGTATATATCAGTTTTACGTTAATTATACATGTGATTGCACTTTGATATATACATTGATGTACTTGTGTGTGCCAAAGATCTTGATCTGTGGATGGCATAGAAACACAGAGGCTTGACCGTCTGAGGTCGGGTCGCTACATCCAGGCGGCCGCAAGGAAGTGCCTCCTTATTACGCGCAAAATAATTATTCCTCCACCTGACAGCAGGGACCCACCGGACGGGCCACCTTATTTCGTAAAAAAAACGTTTCCCCCCTGACTGATGGGACCCACCGGACGGGCCAGCGTATTTTGCGAAAAAAATGTTCCCCCCGATGTCAGCTCAGACCCACCAGAAGTGCCTCCTTATTACGCACAAAAAATGAATACTCCCCCTGCTAGCTGGGACCCACCATGGTGGGAGGCTGACTTGTGGGCCGACTAAGTTGACTGGGACGGGGGCCTTTGTCAACTTTAGTCAATATGAACGATTCTAGCTCCAAGAACTGCACGATGTCCATCCAACGGCCGTAGTGCTTCTTCAACCTCTGGTCTTCTTGCTCCGGCCGCCCAAAGCAGCCGGTCGTGCCGCATGCTCCACGCCTCCGTGGCGGGTTGTCTTGCCGCGGAGGCCTCACCGCCCCCTACTATTCCCACCGCTGGCCAGGCCTGCGGCGACGGCAGCCTCACACCGCAGCCGAACCAGTGAACCCTCGTACTCCGCTCCGCGCGGGCCTCCACTGTCGTGTCTTCCCCGCCCCCCGTCGTCCCCTTCCTAGGCCTCGCCGTCGTCCACCGCCCTGGTGCTCTCGGCGCGGCGTGGTCAACGTGGTCAAGGAACGACTTCCGTCGGACGTGGACTGTACGTGGAGAGGCTGACAGCTGGGTCCACGGCCGCAGCAAGGAAGTGCCTCCTTATTACGCGGAAAATAATGATTCCTCCACCTGACAGGTGGGACCCACCGGACAGACTCAGTATTTCGCGAAAAAAGGTTTCCCGATCGGCTGCTGGGACCCACCACTACATCTTATACGCAAGGAAGTGCGTCGGGCAAAAAACAAAACGATTCACCCACGACCGGGACCCACCAGTGACACCTTCGCACGCAAGGAAGTGCGTCCCGGGCAAAAAATGATTCACCCCATTGCTGGGACCCACCAGCTACATCTTCGCACGCAAGGAAGTGTGTCCGAAAAAACCGATTCGCCCCCCTGACTGCTGGGACCCACCAGCTACATCTTCGCATGCAAGGAAGTGCCTGACAGTCAGGACCCACCTGGTCGAAGCGTACGTAGCGTTGTCATTCTGGTCGCAAACGTGTACGTACATATATAGTGGTGGATGTAGAGGCGCGCATGTGTCGTAGTAGAGGTGCGCATGTAGCATGTACACGTACATACAGCGGAGAGGGTGCAAGAAAGAAAATACGACCACGTACGTTCATACGGGCAGGGTCTCGAACGCCTACTCGTGCATACGTACAGCCAGGGCTCGTGTACATGGCTGGGTCAGAACGGAGAAACAGCGTCGTCGTCGTGTTCATGGGGAGGCAATGGAATGCGTCGTGTTCATCGGGAGGCAACGGAATGCGTCGTGTTCATGGGGAGGCAACGGAATGCGTCGTGTTCATCGGGAGGCAACAGAACGCGTCGTGTTCATCGGGAGGCAACGGAATGCGTGGGAGCCAACCGGCTTGGACGGAACAGGCGATGGAAACGAGGCCTAGCATACCGCACAACGGAGGAAACAGACCTCCTACGTTCGGAACGGGGTCCTGTTGATCGGGAGGGGTGTGACGTACCGCAAAACGGAGGAAACGGACCTCCTACAGTCGAAACGGGGGGTCTTGCTGATCGGGAGGGGTGTGGCATACCACAAAACGGAGGAAACGGACCTCCTACGGTCGAAACGGGGGTCCTGTTGATTGGGAGGGGTGTGGCGTACCGCAAAACGGAGGAAACGGACCTCCTGCGGTCGAAACGGGGGTCCTGTTCACCGAGAGGGGTGTGGCGTACCGCAAAACGGGACTCCACGAGATACTATTCATCTCCACCGTCGACCTCCTCCAGCCTCCACGGACTCCTGTTCATCCAGCCTCCACCGCGCGCTACTCCACCGGCTACTGTTCAACCACCCCTCCACGGGCACCCTTCCACCGTCTACTGTTCATCCAGCCCTCCACACCACGGGGTCATGTTCAACCACCCCTCCACGGCCACCCCACCGTCTACTGTTCATCCAACCCTCCACACCACGGGGTCCTGTTCATCCACCCCTCCACGGCCCCCCCACCGCTTCATCGCTCATCCAGCTCCACACCACGGGTCCTGTTCATCCAGAGGCAACGCCACCGCCATCGTTCATCCAACCCCCCATAACGCCACTTTGTTCATCCAACCGATCGGCTTGATTAGCAGCAGATGGCGAATCGCCGATCGGGTTCGATTAACGACCATCGATCGATCACTCGGGTTCAAGAACGCCAGAGTTCGCAGCCGCAATCGCTCGGGTTCGATTAGAGCCCAACGCCTCGCCGGGTTCGATTAGAGCCAACGCCTCGCATGTGTACGAGAAACGCGCATCGCCGCCCCGACCACCCACCATAACCGGAACTCCCGAAATTTTCCTCCTCGCTTCTACCACGGTTTTTCCGTCATGGACGGCCCAAAGAATGTCATGCAGCTGCGTCTCCGGCCCGCCAGACGAAAAGCCCATTTTACATCATGATTTTTGTCATAGAAGTAGGAGCCCACCACATCTATGATGATACTGGGTTTTGTCACAATTATCGTCATAGAAGTGTCATATGTATGACAGAAAAAAAAATGTTCGGCCCAAAATGTCACGGATCTGTCTTTTTTTTTGTAGTGATATGAATATATCAGAATGCAACCAAATCAACATAGTGAAGAAAATCATGAAGACACGTTGAAATTGAAGACAAACCAAATGCGAAGACATAGAAAATGTAACGCTGTGAGAAAAACACTTCAAACAGAAGAATTTGGTGGTGGCGTTACCCACCGTATAGGAAGTATTAGACCCAGACACGGCGCACAATTATCGTGGCGCTCCGAAGTCAAATTCCGTGTTAATGTATTCACACTTAGACGGTAAGTCTTCATTGATTGAAGATATACTTTACTTCGTGTGTTGCACATATAAGTCATCATCATGCATAAGCGTTAGGATGTGTGCCTGATCACAGGACATTTGAGGACTCTAAGATATTTAGCTCACACCGTAACTTGCAAAACCTTTTATCATCCAAGGGCTTTGTGAAGATATCTGCCAGTTTCTCTTCAGTGTTGACGTGTATGATATCAATATCTTCCTTCATGACATGATCTCTGAGAAAGTGATGACGAATTTCAATATGCTTTGTCTTCGAGTGCCGAATCGGGTTGTTGGCAATCTTGATGGCGCTTTTGTTGTCGCGATGAGAGTGGTACTTGTTTCAGATGGATGCCATAGTCCTTGAGTGTTTGCTTCATCCATAGAAGCCGAGCGCAAAGATGATCCAAAGACAATGTATTCAGATTCAGCGGTGGAGCGTGAGACACGATTACGCTTCTTTGAAGACCAATGACAAGTGATCGTCCCAGAAAGTGACATGTGCCTGATGTAGACTTGCGATCCACCTTGTCACCGGCATAATCAGCATCCGAGAATCCAACTAGATCAAACTCTGAGCCCTTTGGATACCATAATCCTAATGTTGGGGTGTAAGCCAAATATCGAAAAAGTCGCTTCACAGCCAAGTGATGCGATTCCTTTGGTGCCGCTTGGAATCGAGCACACATGCAAACACTAAGCATAATACCTGGCCTAGATGCACATAAATAAATTAAAGAACCAATCATGGAGCGGTATACCTTTTGATCGAACTCTTTACCATTGGCGTCAGGACCCAGATGACTCTTGGTTGGCATTGGCGTCGTGTAACCTTTGCGCCTTGCATTCCAAACTTCTTCAGCAATCTTTGAGGTATTTCTCTTGAGATATGAAGATGTCATTTCTTTCTTGTGAATTTGAAGACCAAGGAAGAATTTCAGCTCACCCATCATGGACATCCGATATTGCTCTTGCATCATGTGTCCAAACTCATCATTGTATTTACGGTTGGTGCGGTAGAAGATAATGTCATCCACATATATTTGGCACACAAACAGCTCACCATCATATGTCTTCGTGAAGAGTGTGGGATCCAGGGAACCAGGTTTAAAGCCTTTGCTCTTCAGGAAGTCTTTGAGTGTGTCATACCAAGCGTGAGGGGCTTGTTTGAGGCCATACAGTGCCTTTTTTAGCTTGTACAACATATCAGGATGTTTTGGATCTTCAAAACCAAGAGGTTGTGCGACATACACTTCTTCTTCAATCTTGCCGTTGAGAAATGCACTCTTCACATCCATTTGATACAACATGTTGTGATGATTAGCATAGGCTAGTAGTATGCGAATAGCTTCAAGTCTAGCCACAGGAGCAAATTTTTCATCGAAGTCAATCCCTTCAACTTGAGTGTATCCTTGAGCAACGAGACGAGCCTTGTTTCTGACAACTTGACCATGCTCATCTTGCTTGTTGTGATATATCCATTTTGTGCCTATTATGTTGTGCTTGCGAGGGTCAGTACGCTTGACAAGTTCCCAGACATTGTCCAACTCGAACTGTTGAAGCTCTTCTTGCATAGCTTGAATCCATTCTGGTTCCATGAAGGCTTCAGCAACTTTCTTAGGTTCAGATATTGAGACAAAAGCAAAGTGCCCACAGAAATTTGCTAGTTGTGTTGCTCTTGAACGAGTGAGTGGACCAGGCGCATTGATTCTATCAATTATCTTCTCAATCTGTACTTCATTTGCAACACGAGGATGGATTGGACAAAGATTCTGTTCTTGCTGATCATTGTCATCATTGGGAGGATTGTCTTCAGGCTGAGCATTGTCTTCAGGTTGATTAGGTGCAGAAATGATTAGTTCCTCTTCAGGATGTGCTTCAGACGGTACGATTTCTCCAGTTCCCATTAGCTTGATGGATTCACTGGGTGGAACTTCATCTAACACATTTGGTAGGTGCTCTCTTTGTGAGCTGTTAGTCTCATCGAACCGCACATCCACAGTTTCAACCACTTTATAGCGAAAGAGGTTGAAGACTCTGTAGGAGTCCGAGTCCTTTCCGTAACCAAGCATAAAACCTTCATGTGCTTTCGGTGCAAATTTTGAAGTGTGATGTGGATCCTTGATCCAGCACCTAGCTCCAAATACTCAAGTAAATGGCAGCGGTTGGCTTCTTACCAAAGGAGGAGTTCATAGGATGTTTTCTTCAGAAGCTTGTGAAGATAAACACGGTTGACGACATGGCATGCAGTATCAATAGCTTCAGGCCAGAACTTTCTGGGTGTCTTGTATTCATCGAGCATCGTCCGAGCCATCTCAATTAGTGTTCTGTTCTTGCGCTCCACACTACAAAAAAAGACACATCCGTGACCTTTTGGGCCGAACGAAAAAAAATGTGTCATACATATGACACTTCTATGACGATAATTGTGACAAAACCCGGTATCATCATAGATGTGGTGGGCTCCTACTTCTATGACAAAAAATCATGACAGAAAATGGGCTTTTCGTCCTCGGCGGGCCGGAGACGCAGCTGCATGACATTCTTTGGGCCGTCCATGATGGAAAAAACCGTGGTAGAAGCGAGGGCGAGCAAAATTTCAGGGAGTTGCCGGTTACAGTGGGAGGTCGGGGCCGAAGCGATGCTGCTTTCTCAGACACGACGTGCATGTGTGCGAGGAGTTGGCTCTAATCGAACCCGATTACAGACTGCAGTTACTGCTATCGAACCCGAGCGATCAATCGATGGTTGTTAATCGAACCCGATCGAGCGATTTCTTCGCTACTACGCTAATCAAGCCGATCGATGCTGCCTCGATGAACAATGAGCGTTGGGGGGGTTGGATGAACAGTGAGCGGTGGCGTTTTCCTCTGGATGAACAGGACCCCGTGGTGTGGAGGGCTGGATGGACAGTAGACGGTGGAGGGGTGCCGGTGGAGGGGTGGTTGAACCGGACCCCATGGTGTGGAGGGCTGGATGAACAGTAGACGGTGGAGGGGTGGTTGAATAGGAGCCGGTGGAGGGGTGCCTGTGGAGGGGTGGTTGAACAGTAGCCAGTGGAGTAGCACGCGGTGGAGGCTGGATGAACAGGAGCCCATGGAGGTTGGAGGAGGTCGACGGTAGCCCGTGGAGGCTGGAGGAGGTTGACGGTGGAGATGAACAGTATCTCGTGGAGTCCTGCTTTTGCATGCACGCGAGAACCCTCCCGATGAAACAGGACCGTTTCGACCGTAGGAGGTCCGTTTCGTCTGCTTGGCGGTACGCCACACCTCCCGATCAACAGGACCCCGTTTCGACCGTAGGAGGTTCGTTTGCTTTGTTTTACGGATACGCCACACCCTCCCGATCAACAGGACCCTGCTTTGACCGTAGGGAGATCCGCTTCTTCGTTTTGCGGTATGCCACACCCTCCCGATCAACGGGACCCGTTCCGAACGTGGGGTCCGTTTCTCCGCCAGCGATACGCCAGCCTCGTTTCCATCGCCTGTTCCATCCAAGCCCTCCCGATGAACATGACCACGCATTCCGTTCCGACCCAGCCGGTTGGTTCCCCATGAACACGACGACGACGCTATTTCTCCGTTCCGACCCAGCCATGTACGTATGCGCGAGTAGGCGTTTGAGACCTCGCCCGTATATACACATACGTGGCCATATTTTCTTTCTTGCACCCTGGCCGATGTACGTACGTGTACATGCTACGTGCGCGCCTCTACTACGACATTAATGCGGCGCCTCTACATCGACTCCGGTATATGCATTACATATTCGCGACCGGGATGACAATGCTACGACGCTTTGACCGTGTGGGTCCCGACCGCCGTGCACTTCCTTGCTGCGAAGGTGTAGCTGCTGGGTCCCAGCAGTTAGGGGGGCGAATCGTTTTTTTTGCCCGGACGCACTTCCTTGCGTGCGAAGGTGTAGCTGGTGGGTCCCAGCAATCGGAGGGTGAATCGTTTTTTTTTCGGACGCACTTCCTTGCGTGCGAAGATGTAGCTGGTGGGTCCCAGCAGTGGGAAACGGTTTTTCCACGAAATCTGGCCCGTCCGGTGGGTCCCAATTGCCGGTGGAGGATTCATTATTTTCCGCGTAATAAGGAGGCACTTCCTTGTTGCGGCCGTGGGACTGTTGTCGGCCTCTCCACGCATGATCCATGTCCGATGGAAGTCGTTCCTTGACCACGTTGACCAGGCTGCGCAGAGAGCACCACGGCGGTGGACGATGGCAAGGCCTAGGAAGGGGATGACGCGGAGCCGGGAAAGACGCGGCAGTGGAAGCCCGCACGGAGAGGAGTACGAGGGTTCACTGGTTCGGCTGCGGTGTGAGGCTGCCGTCGCCGCAGGGACTGGCCAGCGGTGGGAATAGTAGGGGGCGATGAGGCGTCCGCAGCAAGACACAGCCGCCACGGGAGGCGGAGCATGCGGCATAATGGGCGCTATTCTTTGGGGTGGCTGGAGCAAGAAGACCAGAGGTTGAAGAAGCACTACGGCTGTTGGATGGACATCGTACGGTCGCTGGAGCTAGAATCGTTCATATTGACTAAGTTGACAAAGCCCTCCGTCCCCATCAACTTAGTTGGCCCACAAGTCATCCTCCCACTATGGTGGGTCCCAGCTAGCAGTGTGGGTATTCTTTTTTTTGTGCGTAATAAGGAGGTACTTCCTTGCATGCGAAGATATAGCTGGTGGGTCCGACATGTCAGCGGGGGGAACCTTTTTTCGCGAAATACAGAGGCCCTTCCGGTGGGTCCCACTGCCGTGGAGGAATCATTATTTTGCGCGTACAGTCCACGGCCAATGGATGTCGTTTGTTGACCAAGTTGACCAGGCCGCGCCGAGAGCACCATGGCGGTGGACGACGGCGAGGCCTAGGAAGGGAACGACACGAAGCCGAGGAAGACTCGGCAATGGTTGCCCACGCGATGGGGAGTACGAGGGTTTACTGGTCCGGCTGCCATCGCCGGAAAATAACAGGGAGGTTTGGGTGAGTAGAGGAATGGCCTGGCCAGCAATGAAGTAGGGTGGGCGGTGCGGCTGTAAGGGCAAAGACAGCCACGGGAGGTGGGAGCAGGCAGTCCACCGGAGCTGGTTTGGGCTGGAGCAAGAAGATCGGATATTGAAGAAGAAGACGGCCGTTGGATTAACATCCAACGGTCATCGCTGCTAGAATCGTTAATGGACTAAGTTGACAAAGCCAAAGTACACGCCAACCTAGTAGACCCACAAGTCAGCCTCCAAATCTGTCCCAAACAAAGCACTCTGACCCGAAATTTGTAGCCAGATTCAAATTAATTTTAAATCTAAATATACCTTAATTTAAATTCAATGAAATTTTACCCGCACAAAAACAATGAAATTTAAAATATCAAAATCCAAAAGAAAACAGTATTTTGGAACTAATTGCATGTTTGTTGTATTTGTTTCATTTTATAGCCCATTTATTATTACTTATAGCCCATTTCTTATTACTTATAGCCCATTTCTTATTACTTATAGCCCATTTTCTGGGCAAAATGCATCCCTCCTCGTCTTGAAAGATTTCCAGGCCCGAGGCGTAGAAAAGCAAGTAGGCCTATGTTGGTTATTCTGCAAAAAAGAAAATAGCTGGCTAGCCATTTTTCAGAAAGGAAAAAAACAAACTAGGCTGGTCATGTGCTAAACATATGAAATAAAAGCCTGGGCTAGACGAGCCATGGGCCCCGCACAACCTAGTTGATACCCTTCTCCGTCCCGAAAAAACAAAATTATCGCATGAGTGCTTGGGTCCCTACTGTCATCCTCACCATGTACAATCATCTCCTTATTCCTCTCAGTTGTTGACCATGTTGACAACACCGGAGGGCGGCTCCGCGACGAGCGAACCAAGGCGAAGGACGATGGTGAGGCATCGGACGGGAACGAACAGGAGCCGGGCAAGATCACAACCAGCCGTGGGAGGCGGGAGCAGGAGGTCCCGCCGGCGCTGGTTTGGCTTTGGAGGCTCGAGGAAGAAGAGACTGAAGAAACGCGACAGACGTTGAATGTCAATCCAATGGTCAAGGTTGGCACAATCGTTTTTTGACTAAGAGGACACCAAGTAGCATACTTTTTTATATATAGGAAGAAAACTGCGAGGAAAATGCGTTACTGGCCCCTCCTCACAGGGAACGTTCGCCACATAAGTGACTAGAACCCTTGGTTTTCAACCGAGAGGTCTTGGGTTCGAGTCCGAGGAACTCTCAATTTTGTCCTCCTTCCTTCCTCGTAAAAAAAGGGAAAGAAAATAAAAGACTTGGGAAGGCGTACAAAACAAGCTAGTGTACCAGTAAAGAGACGTTGCCAAGTTTTAGAAAAAAGAAAGACGTGCTCCTGTAGCTGGTTCGAATCCAAACCTAGACTATGACTATATATGGTGCTATGCTACTCTGCAAGTAATGAAACTGGCATATCCAACGTTCGCTTCTCCTCTTCTCTACTTACTCGCTTAGCATCGAAGCTCGGCGCAGCAACCATATGTTCGGCTGCTCGTCCACTGCTCTTCAAGAGCAACAACCAGATATGCGCCAAGTCGTCACCCGTACCATCGCTGTGGGTCTCATCACACCCTCAGCACAAGCAAGATCGCAACGGTTGCTCATCGCAACCCGCTTTGTTGGTGTGGTGCCACCGCTGCAAATCACGCAGAGTCATCCGTCGCGTCTCAACCACAATCCGCAACCCTGGCCGAGTCTTCTACAAATGCCCGAATCATGGGGTAATAATATGTTTAAGTGTTGTTCTGCTGCTTTCAGTTGCTGATTTTTTAATAGTTTGGTTGATGATCTTCCAATTTGATTCGTGTAGAAAAGGGAAGATTCGTGTGATTTGTATTTACGGGAAGTTCTCGATGTGGGGGAATGCAACTACGCTGATTATTTGGTTAGCCGAGAATCCCAATACCGCAGGTTGGGGTGTTGGACAAATGGCGGAAGGAACGACGGAAGAGGAAGATGCAGAGCGAAGGTTAAAGATGCGCCTTCTCGATCATGGCCAAGCAACAGCTGTTGAACGGCCTTAACAGCAATGAGGAGATGAAAGTGCTTGTGAAGATAATGGGCAAAATCGATGTGCTCAGAGGATGATTGTCTCTTTATTTGCGATGTATGCGGCACTTTCGTGATGTATTCAGTGGCTACGACATGAGCACTTTGCTTAAACTAGCAATGAATGAAACATGTGTAGCAGGCTGGGCGTAGTGTTGTGAACATCTAATGATTTCTATTAACAAAAATCAGGGGGTATCCCCTTTTGCTCATATAAATAAATAAATAGCAGAGGCCCTGTGGGGTCAGCTTTGTTCTCATTCGAAGACGTCGAGCAAATTGCAGTCCAACAGCAAACTATGTCATCAAATTCAAGTTTCACAGCCAAATATGAGTACAAGTAAACAACAATGTCATCATGTTTTAGTTGTCATACAATCACCAAACACAAATCAACATACATAACAAGTGATGTTCTCACAACAAAATACTAAACAACATGTTCATCAGGTTTCATTGTCATAGCAAACACAATTTCACATAGTAGATAAAAAACGTCTTCCCGACTGTGCAAATACGACAAAAGCAATGTAATCATCATCCGCAGCAGCAGCGTCAACATCTTCGCCATGTGTATCAGTCTGAATCGTAATTCCCCACGGTGTCATCATCTTCTTCATCCTCAACGTTGGCTTCTTCTTGATCAACTCTTGTATGTCCACAGCACGACAGGCAATCTTTTCGCTGGCGTCATTGACGTGATGGTTCTCAAAGATATTAGGAACATCTGTGTTATCTTGTACATCAGGAGCAGTGTAAGCATCATCTTGTTGTGCAACTTCATTAAACGAATTCCTCTGCTCAAACCTTTGCAATACTCTCCAGTCATTGCTACGTGCAAATGTGTCTTCCAAGAAAAATATTTGTGTTGCTTGATTTGCCAAAATAAAAGGCTCGTTGGTATGGTACGCCGCCTTGACATTGATGGATTTGAAATAATCATCACTTCACGGGTTTTGCGATCCTCGAAAACAGGTTATACCAACGACAAAGACAATAGAACCACACACCAAATGATCCTCGGCCCGGAGATATATCGCAACTGAACAATGTCTCGTTATGTTAGCATACATTTCAATTATCTCTTTGTCATACGTATCCGTGCTCATGATGGCACTGTTTTGTGTCTTCCCTTTGCCGTCTCGTGCAAGGGTGTTGTAGCGCACATCTCCAACAACGCAAGATTCATAATGTCTTACCCGAGTATCGGGACCCATTGCTAGTGAGTAAAGGGCATCATCAACTGCACGCCCATCCTCCGCATCTTCTTAACCTATGGTTAGAAAATAGACAAGCTGGTCATCTTATGTACTCAATATATTAAAAACCGACAAGGCACTTCAAAAGCTTACATGGTTCTTGAACCATTTAGCAAATCCTGCCATAACCAGTTTGTCAATGTTTCTTGGATTTTGCGGCAAGAACTCCTCTTTGTAGATGCTGCACAACATATTGATCGCGTCAAACATCTAAATATATAAGAATGTGCTGCAAGTTTAGTAGATTACGATGTATAAGCTGCGATCGCACTTACTTGATATAAGGTAGTATCTCAGGACAATTATTCAACACATACCAAACCATTTTGTCCAAATCTTTAGGTTTGTCCTCTTGTCGACTCTTCCCTCGTAACTCAAAGCAGAATAATCGAAAACATTGAGCCCGGATTGTCTTCACCCACCTCTTTGCTAAGCTGATCAATTTGTTTCAATGTATTTTGAGCAGTAATGTCAACGCTTCAGAGCAATGTAGGCCTCTGCAATGGAACCCTCGGGTCTAGCTCTGTTCCTAACATAGCCCTTGAAAGTGCCTGGCCGCCTTTCAATAGGGTACATCCAGCCATCTTGTCTTTGGACCTCTAAGTAGTGCCTCATCAGGTAGATGAACAGCCAAATGCACCATCACATCAAAGAAGGTTGGAGGATATATCTTCTCAAGGTCGCATAAGATAGTTGGTATCTTGTCTCTAAGACGCTCCAAAGAATCTATCCTGATATTTCTACTGCAGAGTTCCCTGAAGAATTGTCCCAACTCTGAATCTGCTTTCTGTATAAGTCGTATGCGGCCCAATCCTCTAAGTATAACAGGTAAAACCCTTTGAAATAGGGCGTGGCGGTCATGAGTTTTCAACCCTTGTACCTTGTTTCCATCTGCAGACCGACTCTCCTTTCGAGGGTTGGAAGCAAATCCATGTGGGAATCTCACGTGTGAGGACCTCGCAGAATTCTTTTCTTTTTACCTTGTCCAAGATGTACACAGCTGGTGCCATATCCCGTGGTTTACCTTCATCTTGCACTGCAAATTCTTTCGATACCAGTGTGTCAAATAAATCCTAGATTTTAAGGTATCTTCGTCTTGCTTTCAATGTTAAGAAGTGTGCCGATAATGCTTTGTCACATATATTTTTCTTGATGTGCATCACATCAAGATTATGCCGCAGATCCAAATCTTTCCAATACTCCAAGTCCCACAAAGTGGACTGCGGGTAAACAATATCTCTCTTCTACCGTGCCACGCTTCCTTTTCCCGCTACCATTACGGGATGGTTTCACGGTGTAATATACTGACCTTCTCTAATTCCACCTGCAACTCATCGGCGGTGAGCCTCTTTGGCGCATCACGGTTTTCATGCTTTGCATTGAACACATGTCTTCGGTATTTTCTAGGATGCGGCTTGTCCTTGGGAAGGAAACGGCGGTGTCCAATGTAACAGATCTTGCTAAGTATTGCGTATGACAGTGGATTCCTGTCACAGCGAACACATGCATTGTCGGAGTAATGGGCCACGAGTAGGCCAACCCGAGCCCCTGGACCTTTCAAAACATCGGGGCAGACTGCGCCCCTCAAGACTCCAAGACGAAGAACCGCCTTCTGAGAGTCGGCAGCAGAGCCACCAACTGCCCCTCCCAGCCGAGTCCCAGAGACGGCCTCGAGATGGGCCGACTCCCAGCCAGCGACTTCCGGAGAAGCCGGCTATGGGGAGTCGGTCCGCGACTCCAACCACCTCCTGCCTATGCGACTACGGACGGGATAGGATGAGGCCGCCTCGCAGCCCATCCCTGCCCCATTCATAAAGGATGAGCATGGCCGCGAGCGCCCGTCTTGTGAGAGATCTCCGTCCGTGGCGGCAAGGTTAACGCCCGGCCTCGACATCAGCCCGTGGGCAGATCCACCATGCACGGCCCAGCTGTCATGCATGCACGACCCGAAGACGGCGGGACCCGCCTGTCGGCGGGAGTGCAGAAGACGGCGAGAGCGCCCCAAGACGGACCCACTGGGAGTCGGCCTCCAAGAGTCGGCCGGCCCCTCCCACGGGCTCCGTGCGCCATTAACCAGACAAGACAGGGAGTGGCAACAGTGATCGCCCGTCAGGCGGCGGCACTGTTGCCATGACCCCATGACCCAGCTTGCGTCATTAGAAACTGCGGCTACGGTAATCCGCAGGCCGGCAAGACCACGCCCAAGGCGGACAAAGGGCTGTCGGCCCCATCTTGGACCGTCGGCGGGGCCCACTAGTCGGCGGGCCCCAAGTCGGCGGAGAAAGCGGCGACTTAAGAGGCCAGCGGCTGGGACCTGCGCCCGGCCGGATTACCAATGTGCCCAGGGGTAGGCCTACTCTCGGCCCCCAGGGGCACCCATGCAAGAGGTTGGACCCTAATAGCTTTAGATACACATAGAGGGAAGAGAAGAGCTAGTCGTGCCCTTCTCCTTCCTCACCCCGAACAGCTCAAGGAGCAAACTTGTACTCACTTTGCCATAGTGATCATGCGGAGACCCAGCTTGAGCAGCGATGAGTGTTATCTCCCGGAGAGCCACAGCTGGGTAAGATTCGCCGGCGTGCATGCCTTCGCCTCGGCCGTTTCTGAGCACCCGGCGACGTTCTACTCGCCCCTCCATGATAAGACATCCTTTGGCATATGTCGCACCCAACCCCGACATTTGGCGCCCACCGTGGGCCTAGGTGCACCGTCGTCCGAGACCTGCTCGGACGGAACCTCTTCCTCCTGGGCGAAGCGCAGCCAGCCCGGCAGACGCCAGACGGATTCTGCGTCGGCGCTGGCGCATGGCGCTGAGGTCGCTCGCGAGCTGCCTCGCCCGAACTTGTCGGCGAGGTTCGCCTCTCCGACGAGCCTGCATCCGACACATGCACGGACGGCCCCGAGAGCCTCCTCGCGGGCCTCCTCGAGCACCTCCACATCGCCGGCGAGCCTGCCGCCAACCTGGAGTCCGTAGGCTCCACTGACCCGATGTTGGTCGACTCCGACACCGCGTCGCTCGACGCGTTCCCCACCAACGTGGTGGTCTACGATGAGCCGCTCCCTCGCGCGGAGAGCGGCGGAAGCACCGTCACGGAGGTGCTCGTCATCGGTCATAGCGAGCCTTCCGGTGAGGGAGCTCATGACCCTCTCGATGCGGTTCTGCAAGACCTGACCGCACCCATTCCGGAAGACGCTGACGCTAGGACGCTGGAGGCGCGCCGCCTTCAGCTCCTCGTAGGCGCGAAGAAGCTGGCAAGCATGAGACGCTTGTCAGAAGCCTACCAGCGTGAGATGGATCGTGCCGTGGGCGGCTCGCCGGATCCGACTGGGCCTAGCCGCCTAGGCGCGGTCCAGCAGCACGGCGTAGCCATCGCCAACCTGTTTGGGGCCAATCGCCCCGTGTACGCCACGCCCGCGGAGAACATCCACGCTGCCCAGGCAACGGCGCATTTAGCTGGATAACCGAGGGCGAGGAGCGCTACCGATGACGGAGCGAGTCCAGCAGCTCCTCGACATGGCTGCGCGCAAGACGAAGCCGGTTGCCGCCGCGAGGCGCCAGCGGCGACAACACGGCGACTTACCTTCCCGCCGAGATCAAGGCGCGACGTCTCGGACGCCGACTGGCGGTGTCCGTGGAAGAAAAAACAAGGATCCGGCTGTCAGCCATAGTTGGACTCACATCTCCATCGAGTGCGACGAAGACGGCCGCCCAAGAGCGGTGGAGCGGCGGGACGACTATCTGCCCCCTCCTCCCCGCAGAGAAAGGCGAGTCTCCCCGCCACCCGTCGAGCATCTAACTATCGGCGACCGCCTGGGCCGCCGAGAGGGAGTCGGAGAAAACGACGCCCGCCACCGGATCGACCGACTCCACCGGTCCCTGGCGCTCGAAGAGGAAGACGAGGTGGGCCCGCCGAAGCCAGGACCTCGCATCCGAGACGAGCCCTTCCCGTGAGGGTTCACACTCCCGAGATACACCCAAATACACCGGCTCCGTGAAGCCGGAGGGCTAGTTGATTGACTACTCCACGGCCCGTCGGCATAGCGAACGGCAACAAAGCGTTGCCATAAAGTATGTTCCCCTCATGCTCCATGGCACGGCCGGACATGGTTGAACAGCTTGAAGCCCCGCATCAACAGCTGGGTCGACTTCACCGAGGCCTTCATCCGCAACTTCACGAGCACATACAAGTGACCTCCCAAGCCTCGCCAGCTCTCCTTGTGCGTACAAGGCCCCAACGAGTCCACTCGTGACTACCTCCTGTATTTGGGCCGAGCTCAAAACTCTGCGAGGAGTGCACGGGTGCAGGCTATCGAGTACTTCACCGCCGGGTGCAGAGAAGGCACCCTCCTCAAGCACAAGCTCCTTTGCGACGAGCCGGAAACCCTCGACGAGCTGCTGATCATAGCAGACAAGTACGCCACAGCCGACTCCTCCATGAAGACGGAGATCGAAGTCAGTGCGACCGGCAAGGTGGCCCCTCAAGCTCCCAGAACTCCGGCTGGCGACACCAACCGGCGACAACAGCAGTATGATCACAAGCGCAAGGCCCCGCAGCCGGCTTCCAACAGCCGACAGGTGGCGACAGTTGAAGACCAGCAGCCAGAGGTGCAGCCTCCGGCCAAGCGGTAGAAAGGCGGCAAATCCAACTGGTTGCCGGCCTTCTCTTACGAGCAGACTCTAGATGGTCCCTGTAAGTTCCATAGCGGCACGAAGCCGTCAAACCACACCACCCGGAAGTGCCACTGGCTCACCAGGATCGCCAAGGGAGACGGCCTTCGCCTCCCCGCTTTCTTGGGCCGCCGCCTCACCGCCGCCCAAAGAGTCGGCCTGTCAAAGGCCGGTCGGCAAAGACAAGACGAGTACCCATAAGAGCATGGAGCTTATGTAGTGTTCACCAGTGTGGCCGACGACCGACGCAGCAGGCGACTGCAGCAGCAAGAAGTGAATGCAGTAGCATCAGATACCCCAGAGTTCATGCACTGGTCCGAGAAACCTATCGGTTGAGTCGGGCTGATCACCCGAAGGTGATGCGAATCCGGCTCCTACGCCTGGTCTTGGGAGCCACCCTTGCCGCGGATAGGCAGGGCCGCTCGCTTCTCGCGAGTCTTGCGATAGACGGAAGGCAGCGACATCAACATCCTGTACAAGGACACAATGGAGAAGTTAGGAATCAAGCAAAGACAGCTTGAGAACAGCCGGATGTGTTCCACGGCATTGTGCACAGCCTTTCCTGCTCACCGATCGACAAGATCCTGATAGACGTCCTCTTTGGGGACAAAGGTCACTTTCGCCGAGAGCCAGTCTGGTTCGAAGTGGTGGACCTCGAAAGCCCATACCATGCCCTGCTTGGCCGACCTACTTTGGCCAAGTTCATGGCGGTCCCCCACTACGCCTACCTCAAGATGAAGATGCCGAGTACCAAGGATTTCGATTGTAGCCGGCGACTACGTAAAGTCGTCCTTTGGCAGTTGAAAGCAGCCAGCTGGCCGAGTCCCCGGTGATCGCGGTCGAGAAGCGACTTCTTGATCGGGTTGTGGCAATGGCGACAAGCAGCCGAAGATATCGCCCAACCCCAAGGAGTCGAAATGAGGGCTCGTTCAAGCCGGCCAAAGAGACAAAGAAGATACCCTTGGACCCGGAGCACCGGAGAGGTATCTTGCCATAGGTGCAAACCTTGACGATAAATAGGAAAGGCGAGCTCGTCGATTTCCTCCGTGAGAATCAGGACATTTTCGCATGGTCCCCTAAAGACATGCGGTGTACAAGACGGAATTCGCCGAGCACAAGTTACATGTCCGATCTGATGTGAAGCCCGTCAGGCAGCCCTTGCACCGCCTATCAGAAGAGAAGAGAAGAGTTGTTGAAGAAGAGATAGCCCAGCTTCTCGCAGCCGGTTTCATCATGGAAGTGTTCTTTCTAGAGTGGCTAGCGAACCCGGTCTTGGTACTAAAGAAGAACAAGCAGTGGCGGATGTGTATTGACTACACGAGCCTCAACAAAGCTTGCCCCAAGGACCCCTTCGCTGCCGAGAATTGATCGGTGATAGACTCCATAGCGGATGCGAGCTGTTGAGCTCCTTAGATGCATACTCGGGATATCACCAGATCAAAGCTGAACCCGCCGACAGATTGAAGACCGCCTTCATCACGCCCGTTTGGAGCCTTACGCTGCGACCATGACGTTCGGCTTAAGGAATGTCGGCGCCACCTTTCAGCGTTGCATGCGAAGTGCCTCCTCAAGCAGCTTGGCGAAACGCATGCGTCTATGTGGACGATGTGGTGGTGAAGACGGAAAGCGAGGAACACTGTTGGAAGACCTCAAGGAGACCTTTGAAAATCTGCGCGATTCCAGATCAAGCTCAACCCGGAAGAAGTGCGTCTTCGGAGTACCAGCCGGCCAACTCCTTGGTTTCCTGGTCTCCGAACGCGGCATAGAGTGCAACCCCGTGAAGATCAAAGCGATCGATAGGATGGAAGTACCCTGTCGACTGCTAGATGTGCAAAAGTTCACCGGCTGTTTGGCGTCCATCAGCCGATTCATCAGCCGGCTGGGCGAGAAAGCTCTTCCTTTGTACCAACTCATGAAGAAGACCACCTTCTTTGAATGGAACCCCAAGGCGGATGAAGCTTTTCTCCAGTTGAAGAAAATGTTGACTACTACCCCCGTGCTGGCGGCCCCGACTCCCAAGGAGCCCATGCTCCTCAGATATTGCCGCCACCGGCAGGGTAGTCAAAGATCATTGTAGTTGAAGGCAAGGAGGAAGGCAAGGCGCTACGTCCGAAGACCGGTATATTACCTGAGCGAAGTAATGTCGACCTCCAAGCAGTACTACCCCCACTACCAGAAGATGTGTTACGGCGTGCACTTTGCCGCCAAGAAGTTGAAGCCTTACTTTCAAGAGCATCCAATCACCATGGTTTGCACAACCCCACTAGCCGAGATCATTGGAAGCCGAGATGCTTCTGGCTGAGTGGCCAAATGGGCCATAGAGCTGGCCCCGTACACCATCTATTACCAGCCCCGCACCGCCATCAAGTCACAAGCACTGGTCGACTTCCTCGACCGGGCCGAGACTCCAGATGCCGCCGGTACCGAGCTCCACCCATTGGCGGATGCGCCGATGGCTCCAAGATGCGCACCGGCTTGGGGCCGGCGTTGTCCTCACTTCCCCAAAGGCGACAAGCTCAAGTACGCTGCCGCAGATCCATTTCGCCGCCTCCAACAATGTCGCCCGAATACGAGGCGCTCATTCACGGCTCCGCTTGCCAAGGAGCTTGGCATCCGCCGGATCTGTGTTATGGCGACTCGACTTGGTGGTCCAAGGTCATCCGGTGACTGGACGCCAAAGACGCATAAACATGGCGAGCTACCGCTTCTGGTACAGCGGTGAGTGGATATTTTGAGGGGTGCGAGTTCCTCCATGTGCCAAGAAACGACAACGACCAAGCAGATACCCTGGCAAGAATCGGCTCCACCCGCCAGGCAATACCATCCGGTGTCGCCCTTCAGTGCCTCCTCAAGCCATCCGTCCAGCCGTCACCAGAGTCAGACTCCATTTTTGTGCCGACTCCCGCTGAAGAAGTCGGATCCGACTCCAAAGCCTCAGCAGACGGCAAGAGAATTCTTGTAGACGGCCCCAAGAACGCTGCAGTCGAAGCCGGCCCGGGGACTTCGGAACCCGGCCCGGGGACTGCGGCGACCCTTACGAAGACTCCAAGATTTCGGCCGGGGACTGCGCCTACGGTCCGGGACGTCTTCAACCCAAAGAAGCTGCTGCGGACTCCAACCTGCCGCCTCCAGCCCGGCGCCTCGTCCAAGTAGCAAGATCGGCAGTCGAAGAAATAGCAGCACCCTCATGGGCCCAGCCCATCCTGAAGTTCCTAGTAAGCGGAGAGCTACCAACCGACGAGACCTTAGCTCGGCAAGTATAACGCCGAGCCGCAGCCTACACTATAGTCAACAGAGTTGGTCAGGCGCAGTGTCACTGGTGTCTACCAGCGCTGCGTCGAGCCAGAGCAGGGCCAAGCAATTCTCGAAAACATTCATCAAGGTGAGTGCGGCCATCATGCAGCCTCAAGAGCGCTCGTCGCTAAAGCCTTCCGACACGGTTTCTTCTGGCCAACTGCCCTAGAAGAGGCCAAGGAATTAGTTCAGAAATGCAAGGGGTGCCAGGTGTTCCGCTCCAAGCCGTTTTAGCCGGCTTCTGCACTCAAGACTATCCTCATCGCCTGGCCCTTTGTTGTTTGGGGCCTGGACATGGTGGGACCATTCAAAACGGCACGAGGCGGCCTAACTCACTTACTTTTCGCGGTGGACAAGTTCACCAAGTGGATAGAAGCAAAACCCATCAAGAAGTTGAATGGTCCTATCTGCGGTGACTTTCATCGCCGACATCACGACTCGATGACGGTACCTGCAAAGCATCATCACCGACAACAAAGACAAATTTTGCCAAAGGCGCCTGCCCGCTTTCGCGCTGATGCAAGGCATCCGATGGACTAAGCGCCCGTTGCCCATCCGCGATCAAACGGCCAGGTGGAGCGAGCGAACGGCCTCATCCTCGTCTGCATCAAGCCTCGACTGGTCGAACCACCGGAGCTGCTCGGGCCGGTCGCCGCTTGAGGAGTTGCTACCGTCCTTCCGAGTCTGCGCACGACTCCAAACAAGTCAACTGGCTTCACACCCTTCTTCCTCGTCTACGGTGCCGAAGCCGTCATCCCAACGGATATAGAATTCGACTCCCCGCGAGTCACCATGTACACCGAAGAGGAAGCAGAGGAAGCATGTCAAGACGGCGTCGATCTGCTCGAAGAGGGCCGGTTGTTGGCACTCAGCCGGTCCAGCATCTACCAGCAGAGCCTGCACCGCTACTACAACAAGAAGATCAAGCCAAGATCATTCCTAGAGGACGACCTTGTGCTCCGGCTGATCCAGTGAACAGCCAGCCAGCACAAGTTGTCGGCGCCTTGGGAAGGCCCATTTATCATCAGCAAAGTGCTGGGCAACGACTCCTACTACCTGATCGATGCTCAGAAGCCCCGAGCACGCAAGAGGGACGACTCCGGCAAAGAGACGGAACGGCCATGGAATGTGAATCTCCTCCGAAGATTTTACAGTTGATGCAGTATGTACCGCGCTACCTTTTGTGTTTAAAGTACCAAGACTTCAGGCCCCCCGAGACGAGCTCGGGGACTGCCCTCTTTTGTTATCTGTATGATAAGAATTATGCCTTCGAGTATGTTACTCTTTGTTATGCTATTCGGCACCGGGCTCGACTAGTCGGCCCGGGGACACGCCATATGGGCTATGAAATGCTTCCTTGATCGGACAAGTAACGTCACGGTGTTGCCTAAGCCGTCTCTGTCGAAGCCGCAGCTTGCAAGAGCTTAATCGTTTGGTGGGCAGGAGTAAGGAAGAACGGCGCCACACGAAAAAATGGCTAAGGACCCAAAGCATAAACATAGTTTAAGCCGGCTTCCAGCCCCGTTTTGCAAAAACCGACTCTTACGTAGTCGGCTTGCCGCTTTCTACCCAACTTGTTTAAAGACTCTAAAAAATGGCCAAGTACTTGCCTTCTCAAAGGTAGCCAAGCACTTGACCCAAACGGCAGTCCGCAGAGCGGTTGCCCGATGGGCAAGGCAGCAACTAAGGGAAGGCGGCAAAGGAAAAAGCCATACGAGCAATAAGCAAGGAAAGATAAAATTAGGATAATATTTACACAGCTTAGGCCCTTGGCCGGATCTTCGGACAGAGGTTCAGAATACACCCCGCGGGTGGAATTGTGCGAATTAACAAGTTCTTTTCAAAGACTATCAAAACAGAGATAAAATAAAGGCGAGACAATGACCTAGGAAGCGGCAGATGGGGTCGGAAGGTCGGAGAGGCGACGGCGGCGCCAGCGCCGGGCGGCCGGGCTGGGCGGTCTCGGCTTGATCGTCTCCGGCGTAGCCGCCCAGACGGGCACGGGCTCGTTGCCGGAGGCGCGGCTGAGCCGAGGCTGGTCGCCCGCCTCGCCTCTTCTAGCGCCCATCTCGTCTCCGTCCTCCGCCTCGTCTTCCTCCTCGGCGCTGAGCCGATCACCTCCGCCGAGTCTCGTCGTAGTCCGGGTTCATCTCGAACCACTGCAGCGCCTCCCACCGCCCTCAGCCCGCCAGGACGGCGAAGACGCCGTGTCCGTAGTAGTCGGTAATCGCCGCCGACGCCGACGAGGTAGTCCTCCGCAGCTTAGCAACTCCGCTGGGCCTTCGATCAAACGCGGCCCAGCGGTCCAGATCCAGCCACAGATACCACGCCTTGACGAATTCCATGGCCCGGCGGCGCTTCCACCGGGCCGCGGAACCCTTCCAGGCCTCAAGACGGCCAGCCGCGACCTCCAGCCAGTCGGCAGTCCGGCTGGGAGTGCGCAGAACCGGCATGTCCGGCCACAGGGCAGCGATCGCCTGGGCACCGACGCGCTGAAGCCGGCACAACATCCGATGGGCCGGCTGCAGACGAGCCTCAATGCTCAGGAGCTGCTCGTCAAGGGTCCGGGGGGCATTGGCAACGATCGCAGCACCACTCGCCCTTCGCGCCTTGCGGTCAGCCTCGATGGCTTGATTGGCCGCGTGCGTGTGGCCGGGGAAGAAGTCTGCCAAGACGAAAATATAGCAAGTCAAAAAACAGAAGTCGGCCTGACCCATAGTCGGCGGCCCAAAGGAAGAAGTAAAAACAAACTCACCATCGACGATGTCCTCGATTTCATGGAAGCCGGAGGTCAGCAGCGCTTCCTTGTCGGTCCAGGGAGGCGCCGCTCTCGAACTTCGGCCAGAGAGCAGCCTCTCTCTTCTCCGCCTCGTCTGCGCCGCCTTGGCTCCCTCTGCTCCGCCCGGTGCGTAGGCAGGTCGCGCTTCTGGCGAGCTTGCTGCATTCCTCCTCCTTAGCACACAAAGGCGGTGTTGCCGTACCAGATGCCGCCAAGAATGGCGTTAGCCTCACGAAGAATAAAAGAAGAAGGACGAAAGTAAATCGGCTAAGAAGGTCGCCAGGAAGATCCGGCCCGAATCTCACGGACTACAGCCCGCGGGTGCGCCAGCGCACCCCCGCGAAGAAGAAGAAAATTCACTTCGGCTCCTCGACAAGTCGGCAGTCCGCTTGCCCAGCTCCTCAACATTGCGGTTGAAGGCAGTGGCGCGGAGGTTGTGATACTCCTGCGACAAGAATTTCAGACAAAGGTAAAAATTTGGAAGTCAAGATAGAGTTCGAGTCACCGCTTTCGGCCGCCACCGAAACTGGGGACTACACCCGGTGGAGTGAGGCGCGCGCCCACGAGAGAAAACGAAGAAAAAATTCAAAGAAGGAAACATACCCACGGCAGCTCGCGACGCCGGGTGTGCCTTGGTGCGATTTTGGATGGCGTCGCCCTCAGCCCAGCAGCTGCACGGGCGTCCGGGAGCGCCCGTGTTCGGCGGGCCTGTGCCGCCTCGCACTTCCACCCAATGGGCGCGCTTGTCGCCTCGGCGTCTGGAATGGCCGGCGGCGGCGCCCGGTCTCCAAGGGGCGCGGCGCCGAAGTCGCCTTCTCAAGACGGCGTCGCGCTGGCGAGGCGACTTGAAGGAGCAGCCTCGCCACAGCCTCGTCGTCGGTCGGCGACACAGGCGGGTCCGCCGGCTGTTTTCCTCGCGCGCTCTCAGACTGCGGTGGAGGCGGCGGGGGCGGCACGGCCGTGCCCGACAGGGAGGCCTCGTCGCCTTCCCTCTCCACGACGGGGACCTCACCGCTGACTCCCTCCGTCTACCCCGTGAACTCCGGCGGCGGCGGCGCAGAGCTCAGCGGGGTGACGAGCAGCACCGACTGGAGGCGCGCGGCCTCCTCGGCTCGCCTCTTGGCTGCAACGGCGGCTTCAGCCTCCTGAAGATTCTTCTGGGCGGAAGCCGCCGCCTTCTCAGCCTCCGCCTTCTCCAGACGGGCGGCCTCCTCCTCGTCGCGCTTCTCCTGCGCGTTCCGCTCCGTCGCCTCCTGGAGGTCGGCCGCAGGGTCAATCTGCCGAGTATTGGCGGACGTCTCTGCCGAACCCATGATGGAGGCGGCGGCGACCCTCTCCAAAGTGAGAGGAGCCCTGATGAGAAAAGGACACATAAAAGACTTGGACAAGACGGACCAGAAGAAAACAAGACAAATTAAGAAGCACTTACGCAGAGACCAGCGGCGGCTTCTTCACTTCCTTGCGGAAACGGTTAGCCTTTGCGACCGCCTCTTCGCGCTGGGTCGCGGCGGCCGTCCCCCTGAACTTCTTCGCCCGGCCGCCTGGCAAGCTCGGCCCGGCCCGGCGCTTCTCCGTGCCGCCTCGACCACCCAAGCCGACGGAAGAGCTCGCGCCTGGATGGCCGACCTTCGGTTGGCGGCGGGGGACGACTTCCCTCTCACCGTCGTCGTTAGGCCAGTCGGCGAAGGTCGCCGAGGGCCTGAAGTCGTCGGCCCCTCCTCCTCCCCCTCCTTCGGCGTCGGCCTCCATCGCTGCCACCCCCAAGTCGGGGTCATCGACATTGCTCTCCGCCCGGTCGGGGACGAACTCCGCAGGCCGGCCCGTGGTGCCGGGCCGAGGGCTGCATGAGGGGTTCGACTCGAAAAACCAAAGAAAATCAGAGTCGGATTCGGCTGAAGAAGGAAACAGAAAAGCAAGAGAGATGACTTACCACAAAGGGGGGTTATGCCATGAAATCACGGCTCCTTGCCGATGCCATTCCTCCGTGAGGCCGCAGATTCGCCAGAAATTCACCATGTCCGCCACCTCCGCGGCGGCATGTCTTTGAACCTGACCGACTAGGGTCGGCGGCAGCTCATCCGGCTGACAGATCGAGATGAGGTCGGCCTTGAGAGGAAGAACTTCGGTGCGCCATGAAGGCGGCCAACAAGTCGGCCCCTGGCCCGCCAGCTGCGTCGACTTTGAACCGCCTGACGACGGCGGCGGCGCTGCAGGAGTCGGCGTCTGGCCCGATGGGACCCGGTGAAGTCGCCCGCCAACTCGCCGGCCTCGTAAGGCGGCAGGTTGACACAGTCGCCTTCTGGGGCGACGTTCTTCACATAGAAATACAAGCGCTGCCACATCTTCACCGACTTGATCAATGGGATGGCAGGGAAGGGGTTGTCGGGCACTGGCCTCCTCATGGTGATGAAAGTGCCGCACAGAGCCGGCACACGAGCGACGTGTGTGCCGAGCTTGGCCTGGAAGAATTCCCCCCACAGCTCGATGGTGGGGAGAACGCCAAGAAAGCCTTCGCACAAGGAGGCGAAGGCGGCCAGCAGCACCACCGTGTTTGGAGTGAGGTGGTGCGGCTGAAGCCCGTGGAACTCCAGGAAGACGCGGAAGAAGCCGCTCGCTGGCAGCCCTAGCCCGCGCATGAGGTGCGAGCGGAATATGACCCGCTCGCCCTCCTCCGGTGCTGGCGTTATTTCACCCGCCGGTGCGGCGCGGGTCGGCACTAGGTTGGTGCCGGGGATGCGGCGCGTCTGGCGGAGGAACTCGATGATGTCGTCGTCCACTTTGGAGCCGTCCCACACGCCGGAGCGCGCGGTGGGAGGCGCAGCGGCGGAGGAGGAGCTCATCTCTGTGGCGTGGCGTGGTCCGGCGCGGCGGAGGCGAGAGGAAGACGGAGCAAGAAGGAGAAGGAGCGAGAGGAAGCGGGGAGAGTGGGTGCGTGTGCATCGCCGCCCCCCTCCTCCCGCCTACTTATAGGCGCCTAGGCTGAGAAGTCGATGGGGCGGGCGTGGGATTAATCGCGCCAGCACCCCACGCCTCACGATTTAACCCACGACGCTATCGCTGGCAGTAATAACGCGGGGAAACCCAACCGCCGCAGACGGCGGTAATGGATCAGCCCGTGCGCCGAGGCGCGGTAGTGGCGGGCCCCGCCTGACGGGCCTGTCTAGTCACGCGCGTGGGTGGGCAGACTGCCCCTGCCGTGTGGCAAAATGTGGCGGGCCCGCAACGGGCAGCTGCCTGGAAGCTTATCGGGCACGCTGCCCAGATCCCGCCACGACCTTCGAAACCTTTGAGGAGCAACACGGCCTCCTGCAAGGCTGACTCCAGCTAGTCGGCTCAAGAGAGAGACTGCGAGCCAAGCCCAGATTCTTCCATTAGAGGGATGAAACTGTTGAGGCTCCTCGACATGTTGCCCTCGGCGCCTCACCAGACCGGGGACTCATCGTTGAGTAATGGGCCACGGGTAGGCCAACCCGAGCCCTGGACCTTTCAAAACATCGGGCAGATGCGCCTCAAGACCCCAAGACGAAGAACCGCCGAGAGTCCGCGGCAGAGCCGATCGCCTCTTCCCAGCCGAGTCCAGAGCGGCCTCGAGATGGGCCGACTCTACCAGCGACTTCCGGAGAAGCCGGCTATGGGGAGTCGGCCCGCGACTCCAACCACCTCCTGCCTATGCGACTACGGAGGGGTTAGGATGTGGCGGCCTCGCAGCCCATCCCTGCCCTGTTCATAAGCGATGCATGGCCGCATGAGCGCCACATCGACAGAGATCTCCGTCCGGGCGCGGCATCGCTGCCACGCCGCCTCGACATCAGCCCGTGGGCGCAGATCCTCCACGACGGCTGTCATGCATCTGACCCGAAGACGGCGGGACCCGCCCGTCAGCGGGAGTGCAGAAGACGGCGAGAGCACTCCAAGACGGACCCACTGGGAGTCGGCCTCCGAGAGTCGGCCGGCCCCTCCCACGGGCTCCGTGTGCCATTAACCAGACAATACAGGGAGTGGCAACAGTGATCGCCCGTCAGGCGGCGGCACTGTTGCCATGCCCCATGACCAAGCTCGCGTCATTAGAGGCATGGCTACAGTAATCCGCAGCCGGCAAGACCCGCCCGTGGCGGACAAGGGTTGTCGGCCCCATGCTGGACCGTTGGTGGGGCCCACTAGTCGGCGGGCCCCAGAAGTCGGCGGAGAAGACGGCGACTTAAGAGACTGATGGTTGGGACCTGCGCCCAGCCGGATTACCATTGTACCCCCGGGGGTAGGCCTATATAAACCCCCCGGGGCACCCATGCAAGAGGTTGGACCCTAATAGCTTTAGATACACATAGAGGGAAGAGAAGAGCTAGCCGTGCCCTTCTCCTTCCTCACCTCGAACAGCTCAAGGGGCAACCTTGTACTCACTTTGCCATAGTGATCATGCGGAGACCCAGCAGAGCGTGAAAGAGGGTGTCATCTCCCGGAGAGCCACAAGCTGGGTAAGATTCGTCGGCGTGCATGCCTTCGCCGCATCCCGTTTCCAGGCACCGGCGACGTTCTACTCGCCCCCTCCATGATAAGCCATCCTTTGGCATATGTCGCACCCAACCCCCGACATGCATTGTAACCATGTGTCGTTCGCCCTGACATAGTGCCCAAAGCCGGATAATCATGGATGCACCAAATTACAACAGCACACAGAAAGAAATCAGCTGGTTGGCTGCTATATAGGTCTCGAGTGAGAACACCCTTCCATAGCTGTTGAAGTTCCTCCATAAGAGGCTCCATGAACAAATCAAAATCCTTTCCAGGACTTTTTTGACCTGGGATGAGCAAGGCCATCATGTAGTTTGATTCTTTGGTGCAGACATTTGAAGGCATGTTGTAAGGGATAACAAGCACTGGCCACATGCTATATGTGTCGCTCTGGTGACCAAATGGGTTAAATCCATCTGAAGCTAAGCCAAGTCTAATGTTTCGGGTGACAAACTCTTTGTGTTTATCATTGAAGCTTTTCCACTCACTACCATGAGATGGAAGGCTCATTACATTCTGATCTCTGTACTCCTGGTTCCTAAAATGCCAAAGTACATCCTCTCTTGTTTGAGCATCATGAAACAACCTCTGCAATCTTGGTGTAATTGGAAAATGTCTCAGAACATTATGAGGAATCCTCTTCACAGCATTGCCATCTTTCCATCTTGATGATTTGCATTTCGGGCATTCACTTAAGTTGGCATAATCCTTCCGGAATGTAACACGCTTATTCTTACAAACATGGATCATATCATATCCAATTCCAACTGCACGAAGGAAATTCTTCATTTCTTGTAGGTGTGTGGCAGCTCGAGCCTTGATCACAGGAAAGATTTGCGGAAAGCGACCAACATCGCATCGAATGATTTGCTGGTCATCCGCTCAGATGTCTTCACCTGAAGAAAGGTGACCATAGCTGAGAATACTGACAGCTTATTTCCTGGGGTGACAGCAATGTTGCATTGTTCCAACATGAGGGCCCACCTTTTTCTTCTGCAGGTGAAAGTTCACGGAATGCACGAGCATTTCGTAGCATTGTTTCAATGTTGGTCAAACTCATTGGCTCCACCACCACCACCTCCTCCTCCTCTTCCACACGAACATCAGGCGAGATCAAGATGGTGATCTGCTGCTTCCACGTAGTCAATAACATTGACGTTCACAGCTTCACCATGATGAACCCACCTAGTATATGTGACCGACATCACATACAAGTGTAGATGATTTTGCACAGTTGACTGGGGTCTTGTAACTGAATTCATACAACTGCTACACGGGCAGAGCACATCTGATTTCGAACCACCGTACTCAGCTCAGATAAAGTTCATGAAGTTTTCAACCCCTCGACATATGCAGCGGAGAATCTTCGAGCAGAAGTTATCCAAGTCTTGTCCATCTGTTAGACATACAAATTAGTTCTTCTACTAGATATTACAGGAAAAACAAATATGCTTTTTTATGAAGTCCAGAAGAAAAAAATACCTAGGTCGTCTAAAGCTATGGCAAGATATTTGGACGAGCACATCTAAGTAACGAAATATATGTAAAGCTAATTCAGCAAACAGATTTGAGTGCTAAACTATGGCAGGCTATTTCAGTAGTCAATGAGGCCGAGCACACAGCCATCGAACTATCGAAGGCCATCACAGCAACAAAGATCGAGTATAAAACGGTGTAGAGCTATTTCACCTAACAGATTGGCTACTAGACCATGGCAATCTACGTCACAATAAATATATGGCAAGATATTTTAGCAACTAATCGGCCTTGGCATGCCATCTCACTCAAAGCATTGAGTGCGCACAGGGCAAGGAAGCTTCTTAAGCGGGGCATATTGACGATAAACTACTTGACAAGCGGTGAGATTAACAGCGTCTATCGGCTAACATTCAGCGCTACACACCGACATGAACGGGCCTCGGTCTAGAATGCGTACCGTGGGAGAAGCTGACCGCCGTGCGTCTCCACCTGACGTCGCCCGGTGATGGCGGCGGCGCTGACCGTCGTGCGCCTCCACAAGAACGTAGCTAGAGGTGGCGGCACGACTACAGGACGGCAGTCTACGAGAGCGTACTGTGGGAGCGAGAGGATCGCCGTGCGTCCCCTCGACGAACCTCGGTGCCGACGTATCGGCGCGGCGGGGAGGGCGGCTTTAGCGGAGCGAATGGAGTGGAGGGGGGACGCGGGGAGGGGGTTTTGGGGAATATTTGGCCGAAGGGCGGTTGAATCGGATTTGGGGGGAATTTTTGTGTGTGGGGGGGGAGGATTTTCGCGCGGTGGGCGGGGGGAGTTTGGCGCATGTTCGGTTCCTCCAAGTGCAGTCCCACGTGTCAGTTAAGAGGCAAGCCAAAGCGCATTCCGTTTGCGTGAGCCGTGTGCAGGACCGAACGTGTGTGGGGTGCAATGCGACATGACGAAGTGCTGTGAGTGTACCGCCTTTTTTCCTTTTAAACTAGTAGGTGCTTCGCCCCCTCAACAAAAATTGTTGCTTCGCGCGATCCATCGATACTACTACTAGTAATCCGGTAATCCCTACTAAAACGACGCGGCCGGGTCTTTTCCCGCGCGATATGCTGGGAGGTTGGCTTAGTTGGGTTTTTTAGATTTGTCTCGGTTCAATAAAAAGCAGAGTTGGTGATGATGGTGTGCCTGACATCCTGCAATATAGGATGTCCGATCTATATCTAACGGATAGGAAGGAAACTATGACAATTTACCCGCACTCCTCTCCACATTTGCAGATAAGGCTTTCCCTCGTTCATCCTTTTCTCCCACAAGATCTTGATCTTCCGTGCAACGCATGGGCATCTTGCTAGTACTCCCACAATATGTATATTATTGTGCAAGTTCATATACACCAGTCGAGATTAATGCAAACACGGCAGATTTTCATTACATTTCCAACTTTTATAGGACAGAAAAATAAAAGAAACCCGACCCTAAACCTATTCTACGGCGGCGACCGACGTCCTCCATCTGCGATCTCTACGGGGGCGGGGTTCAAGACCCGTGAAGTGAAGGTACGGTCTCCGGCGAGGAAGAGTAGAACACGGGATACGGACCGGCCAGTTGGCACACCATGCCCTGCCGCCTCCCATGCCCTACTCATCCTTGGAGGATCCCCCGACCAAGGCGGTGCTGGACGTTGGACGGTGGCAAGTAGGACGCGTGGCTGATGGTGCTCCCGTTGTCGGCCGCCAGCGTGGCCACCGCTTGTGCGGTCGCGTCCGCGTCCGGCTACGCCGCTATTGCGTCGCGAGAGGCGACTTGAGCGAGGGTGGCGACCTCGAGCTTCATCCCCGAAGACAAGCTCTCCCGCAGAGCGTTCGCACTTGCGGTCATGGCGGAAGTGGTGCCAGGTAGGAGGACGATGCGCTATGGTGTGGAGATTAGCTGGGTGTTGCCGCTTTAAGTAGCGCATTCCGGTGAGGCCAAGCGTCCGGGTGCGTCATTAAGTCACCAGAGTTGGTTCCTCGGGCACTGAGCCTCTTAACGACGACATACGAACGGGCAACATGAATGCGGGCATTGGCGCGGTTGGAACGCACATGACGGCGCGAGGGACGAGGGCTTTGGTGTGCGGGGTAGTCGATTCGCGGTCGTGGCAACGTTGGAGATGCCCTTTGCTCAAATGTGATCCCGCATGTCATTGAAAAAGCAAGACGACCGGCATGGTCTCATGTCCAGAGGATGCACGATTGGCGCTACACCACTCCACGCAGACGCGTCGCGGCGCCCGTGCATCCTCGACGAGCCCAGTGTTGGGGTGTGTTTGGATTGTGGCCAAAGTGCACCTTACCAAAATTTTGGTCATACCCAAAGATTGGTCTTTGTTTGGATGGTTGCCATTTTTTGGCATGCCAATGAACTCTAGCCAACTCTAGTTCATTTTTCTTGCCAATGTCGGCCAAATCATGGGCAACCAATACCTCAACCAAAATTATGGTCATGACCCAAAGATTGGTCTTTGTTTGGATGGTTGCCATTTCTTTGGCATGCCAATGAACTCTAGCCAACTCTAGTTCATTTTTCTTGCCAATGTCGGCCAAATCATGGGCAACCAATACCTCAACCAAAATTTTGGTCATGACCCAAAGATTGGTCTTTGTTTGGATGGTTGCCATTTCTTTGGCATGCCAATGAATTCTAGCCAACTCTAGTTCATTTTTCTTGCCAATGTCGGCTAAATCATGGGCAACCAAAACCTCAACCAAAATTTTGGCTACCCAATGCTTTGATGGGGCAACTTGGGCACAAACCAAACATACCGTTGGTCGTGCCACAGCACTAACGCCACCCTCGGCACACTGAAACTGACCGTGTCTAGCGACGATATGAGTGTATCGCTCACCACGGTCGCCGTGTCCACAGGCGGTGCTGGAGTTGCGCCCCGTTGTTGGCCACAACGACCCACATGAACGGTTGTCGGTGGCGAGGAGGTCGTGGGCCAGCCCCTCCATTGGACTAGTCTGCGCTACGTCGTCCCGACGGGTGTGCCCCACATGTCTGGTTCCTTGTTGTCCCGGACATATTCGAGCGTCAGTGCTCCGCGTTGCGCATTAGGCCTTTCACTATGTAGGCCAAGCGAGACAACTTATTGTTTATTTGAGCCGTTCAAGTATAATCATGTGGTGTTTGCTTATTTCTCATTCCTCTCCAACCCTCTTCTCCATCGATCATGTCGCCCTCCAGACGAGTCCATCCTCCCGCATGCCTCATTTGAACATTCCGCCGAGTATCATTCGCATGTACCCACCCTAGTCCTCTTTCAATAGATCTCCGAACCCCGAGATGAAATCAAGAGGGAACGAGTGGGGGCACTTGATACCTAAGGCAGATTCAAAATTTTGAACCGGTGATCATAGCATCCGCAAATCATATATAAAGGGTATTCAATGTTCGTTTCATTTTGGAACGTACAATATACTCCCTCCTATACTTTCTACTTTACATATAAGTTTTATGTGTAGTCAAAGTATCTCTACTATGATCAAAAAGGTATGAACATTCAACAACGCCCAATCAATATTGTTAGATTCATACGTACTCCTAGATTTGTACTCGAGATGGTTTCCAATTTGACTATTGACAAGATTAATAGTACATGAGATGTATAATGTGAAAATTATATCATTGGAAACTCCTTTCACATACAAAATTGACTGTATGCTTTTGTAAGTTGCATGTCATATATTATTACTCTAACATTTGGTCAAAGTTAGCCTCGAAAAACGCATTAGACCCTGTATGCTTTGTGTAAGTTGCATGTCATATATAATTACTCTAACATTTGTGTAAGTTGCATGTCATATATTATTACCGTAACATTTGGTCAAAGTAGTATAGTGGAAGTGGATCCTCCGACGGAGGTATCCTGCCTTACCCTCCCTTTCGGTCACTTCTTGGCGGACCCCATGCTTGCTAGGCCCCGTATTTCAGTTACTCAATGGGTTCGGCCACGTCAGGGGATCCTCATCCGTAGTATACTCCCTCTGTTTTTATTTACTCCGCATAAAACGGAGTGAGTGGTGGTATAATAAATGACGCGGGCGGGGGAGGGGGAGGTACGTCGGTTTGCTCTCAACTGCGGTCCCACAAGCGAGCGAAAACGCAAGAAAAAGCGCCTTCCATTCGGTGAGTGACGTGGAGGGTCCAGCATGCCGGGCTGCAACGTGAACGCGACAAGAGTGATGTATAGTCAAAACCGATTGACCGGTCGTCACCGGAACCACTATTCACACCAGAACCTTCGCTGCTCGGCCTACGCCAGCCATCGCCCTAAACCACACCAAATCTCCAGCCCATTCCCCACCTTTCGATCCCGTAGCCGCATCAAGCGTCCCCTAGTTCGCCGGAAAGCCATGGTGCGCCGCAAGATCACTTACTACAAGATGTCGACGCCTTGAGCGCCGCGCAGAAATCACGGCGCGGTCGGGCGCCATTGCACTCCGTTCCCAAGCTCGCTGCGGCGGGCCACTCCCCGAGTTCTCTGGAGCCAAGCTACGAGGAGGAGGAAGCCGATCCAATGTTCACTGCGGAGGTCGCGGCGCAGAAGGCCCCCGATGGGTATGAGACGATGGACGTAGACTTCATGCCGGCGTCCGAGTCCCCCATGGTGCAGGTGGACCAGCGGTTCAACATGGCGATACTAAAGGAGGACCGGGAGGCAGAGGCTCAACTCGACACGGAGCGCGCACATGCCACTGCCATCGAGGCTCTCCTGCAGGCAGAACCGGATATCGTGGATGTGAACCGGGCGGTGGAGGCTCAACTTGAGGCGGAGCACGCGGATGCCGCTGCCATCGAGGCTCTCCTGCAGACGGAACCGGACGTCCTGGACATGAACCGGGCGGCAGAGGCTCGACTCGACGCAGAGCGCGCGGATGCCGCTCTCATCGACACCCTCCTGCAGGCGGAACCGGACGTCCTCGACTTGAACTGGGCTGTGCTCTCGTCCGTGCAGAGCGCCCGCACACTCCGCTTGAACGAGTAGCTGGAGGCCGAGGACAACCACGGTGCGGAGACACACGCCGGCGACGGCTGGTTCGCCGGCAGCCAAAGACGACAAGGTCGTCTCTTTCCATGACGATGATAGTTTTTCTTTATGTTGTTGTTTTTATGGATCTTTTGCTGTGTAAAAACATATTGTTTTATATTTGTTATGCAAGTTGCCTGACTTGGGTCAGTCTACCATTTCAGGCGGTTGGATGAATATCCTATGTCTCCTAACCTTTCTTTCCTTCTTCCTCACCTCTTCTTCTTCCCCAACAGACCACCGCACGGGCCTTACGGATACTCCCCAACATGCGGTTGGATAAACATAACGAAAATTATGTGTCAGCGATAGGATGGCTGAGTTTGGTTTGTTCACATGCGACAACACGTGTCAGTGAGGGTGCGTTCCCTTGGTTGGGTTTGCGGCGTGCAGGAGCGACTGTGTGAGGTTGCGGTGTGACCGCGGCGTGCAGGAGCGACCGTGTGAGGGTGCCGTGCGACCGCGACAGCCGTGCGCAAGTGTACCTCCTCATTTTGAAAACTTTAGGCAAGGTTGGCAAAAATGTGTGGCGAAGTTTGGCAATGCAAGGCCTAGACCCAAACAGGATAAGTACGTACGTACTAGGAGTACTAGTGTTAAAAAAGAAAGGCGGGGTTTTCCTTCGCGGGATTTAATCGATACAAATCCTCGTTTCACGTGTCAATTAATGCGTATTTTTCGAAATACCAAAGAGCTAACCATCTCACTCCTCATCGCTTGATTAATGCAGCGCCATGCAAACCAACCTTCTCACTTCCGCATGCATGCAGGGGATATTAATGTCCTTGGTTGCTAACCCCATCAATTTTGCCTCGATTAGTGTTAGTGGCCCTTTGCAAATTGTAATTTTGATAATACTGGCCTTGTGTACAAAAAAATGGAGGTAGTAACTATATTTGACTTCCTTCCCCATTGCGGTGACGTCGACGATTTTTTTGTGGTTTGGCGAAGTGCGTTCGACGGAGAACACCATTGAGGGAGACCACGGTAAGTCGTTCGCAAGTGCCGCTTGCAAGCCGAGACAACCGCCTTTATTTGCATCCAGAAGTCCTTTACTAGTACTACTACTAGGAGTACTAGTGCGGTGAGATGGTTTCTCGAAGAAGACGATGGAGAAGCGGAGTCGTGAAGAGTGAAATGATGGTTGCTTCGTCCGTGCTTTGTGATTTGACGCCTCACTGCTTTGTGATTTGTGATAGAAGGGACAGGGGAGTAGACTCTATGTTCTATAATGTACTACATGCGTCCAAGCATGGGAGAAAGAAGAGAGACGTTGCATTTTTCTATTGCTTCAATCAATCAATCAATCAGGGAGCTTCGGTTCCATCTTTTTGGCTTTGGCAACACCGTCCACAATGGTTCCCACGATGCCAAAACCTATTTTCACATTTGGCTACACATTATTGATGCCCTTAACCGTACCACTTGGTTTTGCTCCTGTGTGCTATCTATACAAATCTCAATTATATTGATCTAAAAAATTATAGAATCAAGATTAGTAAAAAGGAGGTGATTTTGCCGCGCGGATGGCGGTTTTCTAACATGCGGTCCCACGTGTCAGTGCTTTACCAAGCCGATCCACGTCCCACATGAGGCAGAACAACGGCAGAAGCAACACGTGGTTAAGTTGAAGAAGATGAGGGAGAAGCGGATTCAGCAACGAGTGAAATGATGGTTGCTTCGTCCCTCCAACTTCTTTTTTAGCATTATTACTGCCCCTCCAACTTAAGCTGCGGAAAGGTGCAGCTTTGTGATTTGACGCCTCATTGCTCATTACTACGCCGGCGCCATGACTGGGGTGCTTCACCCCGGTTGCTCTGCACTGTATTCCGGTATGGCACGTGGACCCAGTAGCTTGATGTCCCACATGTCGGAGAAAGGGACTAGAAGATTTATGAAAGCGAGCGCTCCACTCTTACGACGGAGGAGTAGACGACACGATGGCCTAGTGAACTATCACTTGTACTGTATAGTACTATAGTTTTATTGTTTCGCACGATCCATCGATACAATCCCGATTAAACAGGAAAGGGCGGGATTTTTCCCATGTAGATGATAATCGCCATACATTTCAAAGGCAATTTTAATGTATGCAAACTGAATAATTATAAGTAACAATATAATATCTAGTAAAACTAAAAACACATATGTTTTATTCTGTTAGAGTGTAGTAGTAGTGTTGTATTGCAGAGTTGTTAGATGTAACATGTGAGAACGTGTAGAGATGTAGTTTTGGAGGGCCTACAGAGAGAAAAGCGTAATACGGTCACCGAACTTCAGAATAAGCTGATTACGGTCACTATATATGTTCTGCGGTGATTATCCGGTCACTTGCTCATAGTTCAGCATCGGATTGCACTCATTGACCGCCAAATAGTCTGCGTGGCGCCATGTCGACTAGTTAAATTGACCATGTTCCTTGTGGGTCCCACTGTTAGATTCGCATAGGGAAAAGGTCGATAAACACAAATTTACGCATGCGCCGACAAGGCTCCAACCCGTCTTGTGAGGAATCACCTGGTTGTGTATGTGTCTGTCAGGGCCTGATGTGTGCGCATGCACATGTAGGTTGAGCACTTGAGCGTGAGAGTGTGTGTTGGTCGTGTGGTGTACTGGTGTGTGCATGAATGCGTGTGTGTGTGTGCATGTGAGTGTTGCGTGCGTGCGTGGCTACGTGTGTACGTGTGAGTGTTGCGTGCGTGCGTGGGTGCATGTGTTTGTGTGAGTGTTGCGTGGATGCAGTTCGTGTGCATGCGTGCGTGTGTGTATAATCACCACACCAGCTCTTGTGTGTTAAAAACAGACGGCTCGGCATACCAATACAAGGCCACCTTATCCATCGTGCCCGCGGTCATGACTTGAACCACCACAAAATATTTTTTTGTCGTTTGTTTTCATTCTTACTAGCAAGATGCTCGTATGCGTTACGTAACATCAAGATGCGTTTGTATGAATTGTTTATCTTGTGAGAGAAAAGATGAACGAGGGAAGGCCTTATTTGCAAATGTGGAGAGGTGTGTGGGTACCTTTTGCAAAATTGCCATAGTTTCTTTCCTATCCGTCAGATATAAATCGGACGGCCTATATTGCAGGATGGCAGGCACACCATCATCACCAACTCTGTTTTTTATAAGAGTGTATTTTATGTATTTTATAAGAGTGTAGATGTAGAGTAGATACAAGTCGACAGGTGGACACGATGGTAGTGAGATAATGTGATGCAACACTAGAGGTGCCACGTGGAGCGTTTAACTGGTCAACTAGTCATGTCATGAGAAAATACAGAGTTGTACGGTGAGCCCGTGACTATATAATAAACACTAAACGTAAACGGTGACCGTAATGAGTGGATTATGAAGTCCAATGTATGTATCGTGCTTTCCCTTCAAATACAATGATCGTCATTGCATATATCGCGAGAGAAAGATGAAACACGCGTGAATTTTCTAGGGGCTTACTTTTAGAGGACCTGGAGATAGTTTTGTGTGCATATGTGAAAGGGGCGTACAGGGGGATGTATGCGATGGAGAGAGAGATGCTCTTCGTTTCTCTTTATTATGACTAACTTTGTATATAATATAAAAATATACAAATACATAGTGTGGAATAAATATCATTGTGGGCACCATGCAATGCAAATTAGTGTTCGTACTCCTCCATATAACTTTGTAATGTTGTATATATAAAGAAACTCTAAAATAATTTTTTGGCCACACTTTATTCAAAAGGAATGTTGTATGCGAAATAAACGTGAAGAGAGGGCTCTTTAGATCAATGGGGTACGTGATGTAACATCTGTGAATGTGTAGTTGATGCATTTGGCAGGGCCTAGAGAGGTATGTGTGTGTATTACGTATTCGAGAGAGGCATGGATAGAGGGGCCGACCGGGGGGGCGTGGGAGATATAGCACGAGAAATGAGAGTGGTCTAGAGAGAGAGAGAGACGAATATGACGTCACGACAAGAGATTCCATTCCCTTGAGTGTGTATATGCAAGGGGGAAGGGAATAGAGGCACCAGGAGAAATTTTCTGTGTGTGTGGTGTTTGTGTTGGTATGTGTGGGTGTGAGAAGATAATGAGAGTGGGGGCAGAGGGTGTGCCACCGCGTGAGGTCCCGTGGGTCGAGGTGAGGCCCTTCATTCGGTTCCATCCTGCGCCACATTGGTCGGCCCATGACACATTTAGGAAGACCCATGGATGACTAGTCGTACAAGACAAAGATAGCAGAATTGTGAAGGACTCTGTGTCCACTGACAAAGCCGTCTAGGATTTGTAACTCTAGGTTCTCGGACTAAGGTAACCCATTTATCTCTGATATTACTATTCATCCAACCTAACTTTAAGGGGCATCCTACAAAATGCTCTGCTAGAATCATACTCGTCGATTAGGAAGAGAGATTTGAGACAATGTGTGAGAGACAGGTGTAAAGATAATGTGCGTACATGAGACACGTAGGCAGGTCCATGTATATAGAAAGGGTCGATAAGGATTGTGCGTGTGTATGTTTGCGAGAGGAAGAATGCTTGTGATAAAGGTTAGTGTAAACAGTTGTAAATGGTTACGAGGGGGAGGGAGGGTTATATCTAGAGCATGTGTGCGAGAAAGACACCTCGGGAGAGAGTGCTTGAGCATGTGTGAGAGACCACTGATGGAGAGTGAAACTACACGTAAAAGACTGCTCTACACATTCATTAAAGATATAAATTGTATCCAAATATTAGGATGAGATCATGGTATTTGCAATTCGTGTAAGGAGCGGTCATTGATCCATCCTTTAGCAATCGAATATAAACGTGAGTATAGTTCATGTTGTGTGTGTAAAGCACATTATACATACGAAAGTTACACAATGGACATTATAAATAGCTACATATGAACTAGCATACATTTGAATTCAACTTATGGTGGTTTAAAAAAATCGAATTCAACATGAAGTCCATTCAATCATTTGAATTTGATATCATGGCATTTGTAAACCATACCTAAATTATAGGGGAACCAATCTTTGCTCTGATTTTGTACATAATAGCATATGTAGTCGTGTACAAAATAGATTCAAATTTAGCTCCTCCATTCCAAAATAATCGTAGTTATAGGATTTTCAAGTGTCAAAATTTCAAAAGAAGCGGATAATTTAATGAGGTTTTCAAACATACAAGGTCAAATATAACGCTTTCTATTTAGGTCAATCCTCATAGTTCAAGAGTACTCTAAACGTGAATGCTTGTGTTTCAAAATTTCGAAGCGGTTACCAAAAGAGCCTCTACTACCGAAACCGTGGAGACCAATGTTTGGTAGTACAAGGAAATTACTTTTCTAATAACTCCGACCCGTGAAACCCGCCGGCCCGACGTCCAAAGGTCTAAACTGGGGTAGGTTTGTAGCTTCGTCTAGACGCCACACAACCGCCTCCGAAAAACATTCATACACAATGGCCGCCTAAGCACACATGCGCGTGACCGAAATCGCTCCTGCCCACTATTTGGGACACCTGGGATTACCATCCTACCCCCGACCCGCAGTAGGTCCATAATTTAAGAGGGGGGCAAAGTTTGTACTTTCCCCAAATTTCAAACAAGCGCGTCCCATCTTCTGTTCAAAAAAGCAAAAAACAAGTGTGTCCTAGACCAAAACATGGTTCCTCCCCACCCGTCTGATTCCCCATTCGTACTTCGTGGGCGCCAAAACTACCTCTCCACCAGCTGTGAAACCCCGGCGTCCTCCGTCCGCCACCCCATCGCACCCATCAACCGCCGCCCTCCTCCATCACGCCGGAGCCGATACCCCGACGTCGTCGTCCACCGCAACCTCAACTGCACCGCCCTCCATGGCTAGTAGTTGGAGCCGAGGCCGAACCGTCCGTACCCGAGCCAGTTCAACCACGTCGTCCTGTGCCTCATCGCTGCCGCTCCAACTTCGCCACCCTCCACCGCACCGGAGCTGTTCCTGCTATGCCGTCCTTCGCCGCCTCGGATCTGCTTCCCCTCCGCCGACATATGGCCACGGCAACACAGTCAACAATTTGGCCATGGGTTCGTCCAAGCATGCACCGTCCAGAACATCGGTTTCCCCGATAAAAAGAAGAATATCGGCGTGACATGTGGAGATGACCACACCGGCAACCGAAGAAGGTACTCCTCTTCACTTATTCGTGCAAATCTTACGTCTCTGCTTGCACGGTATTCATCCCACAAAAGACACTAGTTGACCGCTTCTTCTTGAAACTAGATGTTCCTAGTAACTCGCGCTGCACAAGGTTTCTCCTCATATACTATTTCACCATAGCTAGAGGTCCGTCGCCCCCCTGAATTTCAATTTCTGGCCAGTTGATTCCCAATTAACGGAAGCATTCCCCGGCGTAACAGGCGCTAGTATGACTATTACGCCGGGGAAGCAGCGCCTTGGTGTTTATCTTAGGGGCATGTGCGGCCTAGAGCTACCGGCGCCCGATCTGGAGATCGGTCGGGATTAAAGGGAAGGCTTGGGGGGGCTGCCAAGCATGGCGGTGGTGTGAGGTCAATGGGAGGGCGGGGCGATGGAGGCAGGGGTCTGGGCCGGTGGTCGCTGGCGGTTCGAGAAAGATCATCAACAGTGACTGGCGGGAGGTAGACGAAGGCCATCTGCCCGTTCCTTATAGATCGGACAGTTCATAAAAAAAATCGACTGACCTATTTATTTTTAGTCGACTGTTATCTTGATAGGACCACATGTGGTGGTGTGCTACAAGAGTACCTGCATTTCCTGTGCTCATATATTACAAAAACATACGGAGTAGAATCTAATTTTGTTTGCCATGCAATATTGTAAAGCTATCATATGTCTCCTGTCATTTATTTTTCAGCCACCTGCTATCTGCTACTTTTAGAGTGCACTACTTCTGCACACACTTCACCCATACTCTCACTATTGTGTTTTTATGCAAGGGTATTTCAGACCATGCCTTCACAGAAGTAGGAAAGAGAAGAGAGAAGTCGCTCCAGCGTGGTACGCGGCTAGGCTAGACACGTTTCAAGACTTTAAAGGGTGTAGTGTCAGCAGATGGAGACGGGGAACGTAGCTCTGGAGTTGATGATCTCGCTCGTCGTGAACCACCATCCCAGGTGCTTGCTTAACTTCACGGTGTCATATGTGGTTGCATGTTGCATATGGTGTCTAGCTTGTATTCGAAAGGCCAAAGTCAGTCTTTATCAAGATAAGGAAAGATATTTTTTACATGAACCACCATCCCGGGAGCACGGAAGACAAATAGCTAGTCGGGGGCCTTTGGTCGAGCCAGTGACAAGCCCAGCAAAGATAGGCATCACCTGGAAGCCAACTAAAAAGCTGCGATGGTGGTGAAGCAGCTTGCCTCCCACCAGGCTCTCAGGTCCTAGATGATCATGCTCACCACTTCAGCCGGATGTCTAGCTTGTATTGCTTCCAATTTGGTTAAATTGCATCCGCTTAGCTTACACATTATACCTTTGAGTATGACGTGCCTTTCTGTTTTTGGTACATACTAGTACATCTGTGTGTTAACCATGTTCTTACATTAAACTAATGTTCTTGTGTATCCCTCATCAATCACTTATGACGAGGCAGGTAGGCAAGGGGACTACTCATTTAAAGAATGCAGCGTCAGCTCCCGACATGATTCTCAAGAAATGAAATGCTAGATGAAGATAGTGAACGTAGCTACGTAGTTGATTACAGCATTTCCCCTACACTAGCATCGCAGGTGCTTGCTCTAACTTGGTAGCATGATATGTGGTTGCATGTTGCATATGGTGTCTAGATTGTAATTCTTCCAATCTGGTTAAACTGCATGTGCTAGTCTGCTTAGCTTATAGTACATTATACCTGTTAATGTGACATGCCTTCCTGTATTTAGTACATAGTACATCTGTCTATTAAGCATGTCCTTACATAAAACTATTTTTTTTGTATCCCGCATCAATCAATATGACGAGACACCTTTAGTATATGCAGTGCGATATTAGTTGCATCTTTCATATGATTTATAGCATGCGCTGCTTCTACTTTGTTGAAATTCCATTTATGATGGGATGCTTTTAACTTGGCAGAGTCATATTGGTTGCATCTTTCATGTGGTGTCTAGCTTGCATTGCTTCTTATTTGCTGGAATGGTTTCTGCTTAGTTTACACAAACAGTTGTGAACATGCCATTTAAATCCTGTTTTTCGTACATATTCCATCCACGGTATCATGTGTTTGCCTTACATCAAAGTAGTGATTGTCAGTATCATGCATGAATGAGTTCTGAAGAGAGAATTTTATTGCTTTTTCTTGTCGGTTTTACTTGACAATTCAAAAACAATAAAATGGAAGGAGGTTAGCAAGGCAGCGGATAAAGGTGCTCCTTCTGAACAGAGGGCCTCTACAGTTTCTACTCCTCCACACCCCCAAGATGATTTCCAAGACAACACATGCATAGACACTCAACAAAGCTGTGTTTATGATGAGCACGTCTCCCCTAGTGCAGCATCACTGGTGCTCCCTCTAACTTCGCACTGTTATATGTGGTTGCATGTTATGTGTGATGTCTAGCTTGTATTGCTTCTAGTTTTGTTGAATTCCATCTGCTTACTTTACACATTATACTTGAATAAGACACGTGTTCTGTTTCTAGAACATACAATATCATCTATCACACCATGTTCTTACATCAAATTACTACTGTTGTGTAACCTGCAATAATCACTTATCATAAGACATGTTTGACTTCAGAGTGTGATATAGGTTACATCTCACATTCTTTTCTAGCTTGTACTAGTAATTTTTTGAAATGGCACTTATGAAAAGACAGTTTTAACTTGGTAGAGTGATATTCGTTGCATCTTTCATATGGTGTCTAGCTTTCATTGCTTCTAATTTGTTGAAATGCCTTCTCCTTAGTTTACACATCATAAGCTGTGAATATGCAATGGCACTAATGACGAGAGACCTCTAACATGGTAGTGTGATGTTGTTTGCATCTTGCATATGATTTATTTCTTGTCTTGCTTCACATTTGTTTAAACGCCATTTATGATGAGACAACATTAACTTGGTAGAGTGATATTTGTAGCATCTTTCATATGGTGTCTACCTTCCATTGCATTGCTTCTAATTTGGTGAAATGTCTTCTTCTTAGTTTACACATCATAGTTACGGTTATCTCTTCCGTCCTGTTTTCATACATATTACATCCTCCTATCATGTGGTTGTCTAACATCAAAGTTCAATTAAATGCATGTCACACATCAATTTGTTACGAAGAACTAATTGTTATTCGTTTTCTTGTCGGCTTGACTTAACATGGCGCAGAGAAAAGGCGAAGAAACACAGAATGGCGGGGAATGAGAAGCGGTGAATCCTGCAGATTCTGTGCATGCGTGTTCTGTTTCTAGAACATACAATATCATCTATCACACCATGTTCTTACATCAAATTACTACTGTTGTGTAACCTGCAATAATCACTTATCATAAGACACGTTTGACTTCAGAGTGTGATATAGGTTACATCTCACATTCTTTTCTAGCTTGTAGTAGTAATTTGTTGAAATGGCACTTATGAAAAGACAGTTTTAACTTGGTAGAGTGATATTCGTTGCATCTTTCATATGGTGTCTAGCTTTCATTGCTTCTAATTTGTTGAAATGCCTTCTCCTTAGTTTACACATCATAAGCTGTGAATATGCAATGGCACTAATGACGAGAGACCTCTAACATGGTAGTGTGATGTTGTTTGCATCTTGCATATGATTTATTTCTTGTACTGCTTCACATTTGTTTAAACGCCATTTATGATGAGACACTGTTAACTTGGTAGAGCGATATTTGTAGCATCTTTCATATGGTGTCTACCTTCCATTGCATTGCTTCTAATTTGGTGAAATGTCTTCTTCTTAGTTTACACATCATAGTCATGGTTATCTCTTCTGTCCTGTTTTCATACATATTACATCCTCCTATCATGTGGTTGTCTAACATCAAAGTTCAATTAAATGCATGTCACGCATCAATTTGTTCTCAAGAACTAAATTGTTATTCGTTTTCTTGTCGGCTTGACTTAACATGGCACAGAGAAAGACGAAGAAACACGAATGGCGGGGAATGAGAAGCGGATGAATCCTGCAGATTCATTGAAATGCGATGGTGCAATAGAAGGTCAAAGTCCAGCGGAAAATTCTACAAACACGGCATCCCATGCTACACGAGCTGCAAAAAGCCAAAGCGAAACAAATAGCTGCCACCAAACAAGTAGAGACAGCCCTAGTTCTTGCAACACCTACCACAGTACTACCGGTGCCACGACATACTGCGTCGTCAATCGAGCTAGCAGCACATTCCCAAGCTCCCTTGCCACTGACACTACTTCCCAAGCACTCTTGACACAAGACGAGTTGGCAATATCAGATGAACCTTGTGAGCTTCAACAGCAAGAAGGTAGTTCTTTGGAGTCAAATTCTGATTCCATGCTTCTTTATATGTAGTCTCACAGTTTGATGTACACTAACACTTCCTATGTTCGTTGTTGGACTAGCACCTAGGAGCAAGAGGAAACAAACATCATGGATAATTATCGATAGGTTAAATAAATCTAGAGGAGGAAGAATGGAGATCCGTTTTGAGGCAGGTTTAAAAAGGCCACGTGATGCTACAGAGTCAGCCAAGTTAGTATCAGAGGCAGCGGTTTCCGTCAGGTGTCATGTATGTATCCTCCCAGCATGGATTCAGTATAGGAATGACAAAGACGAAATACAGTTCAACACCTTCCTCGACCATTTATCTGTAAGTATGGTTATGTATGGAAACTAGTAATATCGTCTTGCTCTGTCCCATACTTTCTAGGTTAGCGATAATGAGACTCCCATAATTTTCAACAGATGAGGTTCAAGTTGGATAGCCAAGATGATGCAACGGACAAGCTTGCACCCATGTTCTCAAGTACGCTTTCATGACAAGATGTCGGTATAACTTGAGGAAAACTCACTTTGAAGGCAAGGCTAATAGTGAACTTTCCCAAACATCTCCGATGGAAAATATATCGGATGAAGACCGGAGGGCCTTGTTAAACATTGGTCTGATCCGAAGTATCAGGTACATTATATACATATGTGATCAGATCACATGTTGAAGTCCTATTTACGCATGTGTCACACAAATCTATCTTCTTGTAGGTGAACTGTTCAAAAAACAAGGCCAACCGTACAAAAGTGAAATTCCAACAGACGACAGGATCTCATAGCTATATTGCACACTGCGAGGCTCTTGTAATTAGTTGTCGTTTCACTCTTCTCGCTGTACCATATTATCAGATCTATATTGACTTGTTCGAAATGTAGAGGAAAGCCCGCAAGGACCAAAAAGTACCTGAACCAAATGTTGTGGAAACCTTCAAGGACTATCACACCAACAAGAAGAAGGGCATGACTACACCAGTCAAAGCCGCGGTTGTAAGTCCTTAATCCTCATGCCTTTTAACTACTACTTACTCTGACTTGTGCCTTGAACTGCATGGTTTGCAGCCAATGTCTATTACTCTTTTCAATTTTATACACAATTGTCTTAGCGTATCATTGCACCTTATAAGGTTCTAAATAGAGGAGTGATGTTCCTTTGATCTTGACCTGTAATCTAGTTTTGTGCTGGACTTGGCCACACAACGTTATAATTGCCTGTTTGTCTGTTCTCAGTTGTTTTGTGATATGAATGATGTCATACTATGCTTACCGTATTATAAACTTCGTCTCTTTATCCTTAACCCTCAATACAATGTGAAGAAATAGACAATACATTAGCGATGGTACATGGTCATATGTTTGGAACCTGGTTTTATTATGTACTTTGCAATAAAATACAACTAATATTTTACATGGGTTCACGAGAATAAGTTACGTATATAGACCAAAGCTATTTTGTTTGGTTTTGTTGCCTCCTTAATATCTTACGCTACGGTACTACTAATGTAAAACCTCAACTTTTCAAATGAGCTATGGAAAAATGGTGGAACCGCCACCTTACGAAGGTGGCGAGGCAACTATAAGCGCAATATCAGCCCTTAACTGCGGTGGGTGATGCACATCCACTAACGGTGCCAAAAAGCACGTTCTGCGTAATCTTGGGTTGGTTGTTAAGGCAATATCGTCCAAACTGCCTCATGATCAAGATATGCAAGCTCAAAGCAATGTTGTATCTGCGCTCCAGACACTAAGTCCATTCCCTAACAGAGGCCCTTTGTGAAACAAGGAGAAACATTGCTCAATGTCGTCAAGATATGCATGGTTTTAAAACCAGACTATCAGACATTTGCTATGTTGTTCAGGAGCCTAGGGGAAATGAGGGCGACGGTTATGGTGCTCCATCGGACAATACTGCATGAAAACATAACAGAAAGGTCAAATGAACTGAGCTTCTGAACTTCTGGTGGTGCATTTATCTGCTAGACTGTTAAGTTTTATGCCAACCTTCCTTTTGTTATATGGTTGTGTAATTTGTTTTGGTGCGATACAAAATTTATTCTTAATGTGCAGCCACCGGTTGAAGAAAACAGCAAGCCATTTTTGTATAGTGTAGGGTGTTCCCTATATTTGCACTGGTGGCGATCTTTGATGCCGAGTGGATGTAATTTGTGCAACGCCTTAATAGCCTAGTGTTAGTTTCGGCCTTATTTATTTCCTAGTCTTCTTTTTCCCTGGTTTGCTAGTGGCCGCAACTACCATGGGCCATATATCTGAACGTGGGATCCATGGGTCTCCTACGGGCTGTCGATTAATGGGCCTATAATCGGTGCGCCTCGGGCCGTTGATAAATGGGCCTGCAATCGGTGGGCCTCGGGCCGTCGGATAAATGGGTCTACATGGGCCGTAATCGGGCGTAATTGGTATCGGCCCAGCACGGTAACGGGTCATTAACAGGCCGTAGGACCGCAAAGGCTTAATTCTGTCACAGGCATAACGGGTCGTTAATGGGCCAGAATATAGGACGGGTTGTATAATGCACAACGGGTTAACAGGCTAGAAACGGGCCGACTCTTGCCATGGGCCGAATTTGGCCCATTAGGGTAACATGCCAGTAACGGGCCGACTCTTGCCATGGGCCGAATTTGGCCCATTTGGGGAACATGCGATGAACGGGCCGACTCTTGCCATGGGCGAATTTGGCCCATTAGAAACAGAACCCGATGTGGCCTAAGTAATCGAGGGCCGAAAAGGAGCCCAAGAACGTATGGGCCGTCAATAGACCGAAAGCTAACACGGGCTTGAAACGGCCCATGTAAATCACGGGCCGTTAACGGGCACAAAGAAAATTACTGTTCATTATGGGCTAGAGTCACCGTGGGCTGTAAAGGGCGAAAGATCTGAAGGCCTCATATGGGCGAAAGGCGTCGTGGGCCATACATGGGCCGAAAGTGAAATGGGTTGGTGTTATATTCGACGGCCCACATGACGTTGTTGGGCCAATTTCCTTTAGGGCCTAACGGGCCGTGAGTTAACGGGCCGTAAAATGGGCTATTTGGGAAGAGACCATTAACAGGCTTTTCATGGGCCAGCTCGTTAACTTTTGACCAAGTCAAACGGGCCGGCTTTGTAAGCTAAATGGGCCAGTGGTGGGCCGTGGCACGTGTCGACATGTAGCGACCCGACCTCAGACGGTCAAGCCTCTGTGTATCATGCCATCCTCGATCGATATCTTTGGCACACAAGACATCAATGTATATATCAAAGTGCAATCACATGTATAAATAATGTAAAATGATATATACCTCATAATACTCGGTGAAACAATCAAGCGGGTGAAGAGTCCCATCAACGCCATCGGCGGGTTGAGTGTAGACCGTAACTCGCACTGCATCTCTTACTGCGTCGGAAGTAAATATACGCAACATGATACGTTGCAGCCGTGTAGGTCAAGATACATTGAATGTACCGCCAGATCACAACATGAGAAAAGCAGATGATAAAACTATACTATATGCAATATGGCTTTGTGGCTCGTGTCTGCAGTTTTGTTTGCGTAAAAGCTGATTTATTTTCCCTACATCAAAGGAATAAATGAAGTCTGTACTATAGAGTTTTCTATCATGACATGGTTCCGCCAACCGATGTCTCATAGCCCAAATTCATCATAAGTTGCCCACAATTAAGTTATCGGTCCGGTGTTGAGAGTTCCGAGATAGATCCAAGTCCAGACGCTCAAATTGTCCGTAATCGGGACACGGCTAATTGATTAGGTTTAAACCCTCTGCAGAGGTTTGTACACTTTACCCGCATAAGATTCGATCCCTCTCTTTACGTTCTCGCCCGCAGGTGTTTGAGAACAAGATGACCAAACATGGTCCTCCGAAGAGTTCCTCGACCACCGTCCGGTGCTCATCCAATCCTACCGTAGTTCTACATCTGCTAGCACCGCCCCACCAGTAGTCACAACTAAGGCCAACCAAGCGAGCCCATATTGACTTGCGGTTGCACAGGTAAGCTTCGGGCATGAAGTATTCTTCCGTCTCTTTGAGTCTGGGTGAAGCTTTCGCAAGATGTCATGGCGCTTCTCCATGCATCCCGGCCAACCACTGGTTTCTCCAGGTGCCCGTCAACCATCCTTCACCCAAAGAGTGTGTATTGAATTCTTGTCTCGAGTCTTGAAGTCTTGAGGCCTTGAAAATGCAGTCCTTGCGAGATGCCATCATGGAGTTGTCGTCATTGACGTAGAGTCCTCCTTCTTCACACCACTCCCGAGCACTCATACCAACCCCGTCTACTATAGCGTAGCATTAAAATAAATGACGTCCCGGGCTTGGTAACAGGGTGATGGGTTCCTACCTCATGCATACTACTCAACTACAAGGATTCAATATCACTACTGGAGGGATTATTGCGAAGATGACACTAGATGCAATAAAATACATAGGTATGAAAAACATGGTCAAAGTGAACTTGCCTGGTAATACTTGATGAAGATAACAACACTGTCAGAAAATGACTTGGTAGAACTAATCGTCACTCCGTTGAAAACCTATATAGTCAAACATGGCATTCATATAAGCAAACATCCTAGCAAACAATTCTAACACTCATAATAAAACCAACAAATAAAAATGCAAATCAAGGGACACCAAATAAAACAAAGGAAAACTACACAACAAAACTACTAAAGAAAACTCTAAGGCATAACACAAAATAGCTTTGTCCTAAATAAATTTAACAACAAAGAAAATACCAATATAATAAATAAACATAAAAGAAAATATAAAACAACTAATTTTAACAGAAAGTATTTTTCATAAACTTTTAATAGCAAAAAGAAACAAAAACTTTTATGAAACACTAACTATGACCTAAACAAGTTTTCATACAAAACTAAATAAAATAAATTTTTAAAATAAAAACAAAATTTTCTTTGGTTTACTAACAGAAACAAAACTAAATTTGTCAAAAGTGACAAAAATAAATAATTTAAAACTAATAAAAACAATAAAGAAAAGACTAAAACAAAACTATAACTAAAACAGTACTGTTTTGCTAAAAACCTAATTTAAAAATAAAGTAAAACTAAAGAAGTATCTGCTACTGGATAGACAAAACCATAAGAATACAGTAGCAAAAGGAATCAATCAAAATACTTTGTAAAACTCAAAATATGACCAAATTAGTGATTTGAACAAATTTCATCAAATTCAAATCTAAACTATTCAAATTTCAAACCTAAGTACACCAACAGAAACTTAAGCAAATTTGTGACACAATGCAAAAAGAATCACTAAAATAAAATAATCCTAACTCATTTTATAGCAGAAATACTAATCTGTCTAAAACTAAAATAAAACAATTTCTAATAATTTAAACATGGCCAAACATATTTTCTACAGAAACTACAACAAATTTGTAAACTAACAAAAAAAAGAATCAACTAAAAATATTAAGTAACCTAAAAGATATGGATTTTACAAAACTGAAACTATTCTGTTAAAAGCAGAAACGAAAAAAAAAATAACTAAAAGAAAAACTGGCGCTAACGGGCCTATCTAACGCTCAGGCGATAAATAACTAAAACGTGCTCGCGGCTAACTGAAAATAAACCGATCGGGCCGGTCCAACTAAACCGCTAACTAAACCGTAACTAAATCAGTCTTTTTAAAAAAAACGTACCCCTTCGGGTGATCTAATCTAGGGCGTAGATTTCAGATCGGACGACGGAGGGGGTTCCGGTGGTTTACCGTGGTGGTCGACGGCGACGGCGGCTCGGGCGGCGACGGCGCGGTGGCTCCGGTGGTCCGGGGCGACGGCGGAGACGTCAGGCGGGTGCGGACGAGCGAGGGGAGTCCGGAGGTGGAGTCGGTGGAGCTCGGGGGGATCTGTGGAGCTGGCTGGGCAAGTGATGGCGGCGGCGGGGTTCAATGAGGAATCGCGGTGAGGAGAGGGTTTTGCAAGCAGGGGCGGAACGGGGCGAGGGGGGTATTTATAGGGCGGGGCCGACTTGGAGGAGGGGGCGAATCGGGGAGGTGAATCCCGAGATCTCCGGCGGGTGCGGCGGCGACGGCGGCTCGGGTGTTGGCGGCGTGGCATGGGCGAGGGAAAAGAGAGGGTGGGGCCGGCGCGTCAGCGAAAGAGGGGGAGAGGTGAGCGAGCGGGCGACCGAGATGGAGGGGTTTCGGGCGCGTCGGCTCGGGCGTGGGCCGGCTCGGCTGGAGCTGGAGCTGGGAGGCTGCTGGTGGGTGCCTCGGCTGGCCGGGTTAGCTGGCCGGGCGCTGGGTTTTCTTTCTTTTTTTTTGAAATAGGGAGAGGGGGGATATATATATTTTTATATAGGACATGTATATATCAAAATTATCAGAAAAATAAATCCTACAACGTGAACATATTTTCAGAGGCAAATAAAATATACCAAAATTCCAATAAAGCAAGTAGTGATACTGTTGCATTAAAACCCAACAAAAATCATTTTTAAAATACCAAAATGATTTCAAATTTATTTTCTCCTAATTTTCCATTGAAGGGAATCATTTTACCCATATTTCCATTTATTTATTTTAGGAGAAAAATAATTTGAATAAAATCCAAATAATTCCAAATTTGAAAGGGAGTTTCAAAATACTTTCAAATGACTTTCAATTTGATTCTTTTTAACTTCCAACTCATATTTCATATAATTGAAGAAGTCATTTTATCTTCTCTCATGAAAATAATTGAGTTGCATAAAGTTTCTAAAATTTGAAATATTTCCAAACAGAATTCAAATCTTTTCAAAACCCTTTTCATTTATTTAAATGGAAGAAGTCATATCATCTTCTCTCTAGGGTTTTGTGTTTGAATTGAATTTGAATTCATGGATATCAAAAGGCAAAGTGAAAGTCAGGAAAGTCATTTCATTCCCTCTCATTCAACTTTCAAAAAGTTTCAAATTCCACTCAATTTCACTCAATCAATCACACAACAAACAATCAATCAATCAAAACTATTTATTTATTATAACATTCCAAAATTTAGAATTTTGGGATGTTACACGACATATCATAGGCGCCTATCTGACCCACTGACGAGCTGACACGTGTTTCGTCCGGCCAATAAGAATTTTACACGTGGAAATTTCCCATTGGTCGGGGCTGTTAACGGGTTATCGGATCCAAAACCCGACCCGATAGCTTAACGGTGTTCCGTTACGGTGGATGCCACGTGTCGGTCACCCTTGACAAAAGCATACATGGACGACGATTTATCGTCATGGAAGTGGACACTTCCGTGATGATAATTTTCGTAATGTCATGGAACACTTCTACGACAACAGGTATGACTATCTTGATTCTGTCATAAATTTGTCATGGATGTACATGCATGACAAAAAACGCGACCTACTGTGACAAACACGTATCATCACGGAAGTGTATTTTTTTTGTAGTGCCACGATGCCATTCTGCTAAGGGGTGTACGGAGCTGAGAACTCATGAGTGATGCCTAATGTATCCAAGTACAGATCGAGGCCGGTGTTCTTGAACTCTGTGCCGTTGTCACTCCTGATATGCTTGATCTTGATGCCATAGTTGTTCATGGCACGGTTGGCGAAGCGTCTGAAGACATCCCGCACTTGATCTTGTAGAGAATTATGTGAACCCATGTATATCTTGAATAATCATCAACAATGACGAAGCCATAGAGACAAGCAGTTGTAGTGAGAGTAGAGTAGTGAGTAGGGCCAAATAAGTCCATGTGTAGCAGTTCGAAGGTTTGAGATGTCGTCATGATTGTCTTCGAGGGATGCTTGGCCCTAGTCATCTTTCCAGCTTCACAGGTGCCGCACAAGTGATCCTTCTTGAACTTAACGCCCTTGATGCCTATGACATGCTTCTTCTTTGCAAGAGTGTGTAAGTTCCTCATGACAGCATGCCCTTGCCTCCGATGCCAGAGCCAGCACTCTGAAGCTTTTGCAAGAAGGCATACGGCAAGCTGTGGCCCTGCTGATAAACCTACCATGTATAGATCATCTTTCCGGTACCCTTCAAAGACTAGAGACTTGTCAGATTCCATTAGTACAAGGCGACGATATTTTCCAAATATCACAATCATGTTCAAGTCACAAAGCATTGAGACAGACATTAAGTTGAAACCAAGGGATTCAACAAGCATCACTTTATCCATGTCTGATCCTTTGAGATTGCAACTCTACCTAGACCCAATACCTTGCTTTTACCAAAGTGTCAAGAAATTTGATGTGACTCTTGTCGATGGACGTAAGGTTGAGTCCATGAGAAGACTTCGATCACCAGTCATATGATTAGTGCATCCGCTGTCCATAATCCATTCTGAAGCATGAGGTGTCATACCCTACAGTACAATTAGGGGGATAGACTTCACCAAGAGTATTGTGAAGCATAACCATTTGACAGGTAAGAGGATTATCAAAGCTCAGATCAAGATTAGGACTGATAGGATGATTGGCAAACGATTCAGGAACAAAATACATAGACCATTTGGGCATTTGATCTTGCGCCCTACAAGATGTTTTAGGTCCCCAGCAATAGCATCAGACGCCTTTGATTTCCGGCTGGAGACCTTTCCCTGCAAAAGAAAGTTAATTCTTCTTAACCACCCACATCTTCAGGGGTGGCTTAGAAGCAATGAGTCTAAGTGCAGCATCTGAGAACTTCAGCTTTGAAGCCCTAGCAAATAGCCTTGCAGGAGGTGAATAGTACTCATATGAATAAGCAGAATAGTTCTTAGTTTTATGAACATAGCGGTTTGAAGAAACACGCTCATATTCATAAGTCTGAGTATGGTTTCCCTACAAAACATTGGTGTTAGGGTGACTCAGGTGAGTCCTCTACATGCAGATGAAGCCTTTGGGCCATATGAAGCCTTTGGTGCAGGATTTGTCTTCTTCCCTGTGGTGTCATGATGACATTCACAGGAAGATTCTCAAGACAACTTTTGGGAACCCAGATCTTCTTCATAGGTGGCCCATTCACCGCAATTAGTACCAATATACAGCAAACACTTCACCATTACGATTCTTAAACAGTTTATAGTTTGCATCAAAGGATTCATCAATGATAATAGGGTTAGCACAGTGAAGCCAGATAAGGTGGATGGATCCACTGAAGGTCCCTTTGCAGCAAACCCATGTGGTTTTGGGGTACTGCTCAGGCTTCCAGTAGGAGCCATCAACATTCATTTTCCTCTCGAACCCAACACCCTCTTTCCTAGGGTTTCGGTTCAGAATTTGCTTTTGAGGACATAACACGATTGTCCGATGCCCTTTGAGACTTTTGTACATCCCTATTTCAAGCAATGTCTTCAACCTAGCATTTTCATCGGCAATAGTAGTGGTATCCTCAACAGAGGGTTAGTTACCACATCAGGTTGAAGATATTGCAACCTTGAGCAGCAGAGAACATTCAAGAATGTAAGTAGCGTTATCACGCTCAAGGCATTTTAGACATGGTGGTTCAAATCCTTCCTGGGCGGAACTGGTCTGTTGAGCACGAACTGACTCATTCTCTTTTTGAAGATCTTCATGAGCCGCTCTCAATTTCTCAAGCTCTTGCTTCCTTTGAAGATAATCATCGGAGAGCTTTTCATGAGTGGTTGCGAGCGTTTCATGACGACTTTCAAGTTCCTGGTACTTAACATGAAGATTTTTTATGTCTTCAATTAAGGACTGAGAACGGGTCATTTCAGCATCCAACAGGTCATCGCTTTTGTCTAACAGTTTTTGAGTATGTTCCATGGCTTTCTGTTGTTTAGTTGCAGTTTTAGCAAGTGTTTTGTAGCTGGGTTTGGATTCACGATCAGAGTCATCTTCACTTGATGTTTGAAAGCAAGCATCGCGTGATTTTACCTTGGCACCACGTGCCATGAAGCAGTAGGTGGGAGCAGAGTCGTCCTTGTCATTAGCTTCAGCGTTGGTGACGGAGCCATTGTCTTCAGTGTTGAAGATGGACTTGGCAATGGAGGCTGTAGCTAGAGCCAGACTTGCAACGCCAGGGTTGGACTCCTCCTCAGACTCCACCTCCGCCTCCTCAGAAGCAGACTCCTCCTCTGAATCCATCTCCTTGCCGACAAAAGCATGAGCCTTGCCAGATGAGCTCTTCTTATGAGATGAAGACTTGGATGAGGACTAGGAAGAAGACTTTGAGGATTTCTTCTTCTTCTTGTCATCAGAATCATATTCCTTGCTCTTCTTCTTCTTCTTCTTCTTGTTCTCATTGTCCCACTGTGGACACTCAGAGATGTAGTGTCCAGGTTTCTTGCACTTGTGACATGTTCTCTTCTTGTAGTCATGAGTGGAAGCTTCATCATTTCTTGAGCTGGATCGTGAGGACTTTCTGAAGCCCTTCTTCTTAGTAAACTTCTGGAACTTCTTCACAAGCATAGCAAGTTCCTTTCCAATGTCTTCAGGATCATCAGAACTGCAGTCAGATTCTTCTTCAGATGAGGAAACAGCTTTTGCCTTCAAAGAACGAGTTCGGCCGTAGTTGGGACCATAGATATCTCTTTTCTCAGATAGCTGGAACTCATGTGTGTGGAGCCTCTCAAGTATATCAGACGGATCGAGTGTTTTGAAGTCAGGCGTTCTTGTATCATGAGGGCAAGGGTGTCGAACGAGCTGTCAAGTGATCTCAGTAGTGTCTTGACAATTTCATGCTTGGTAATCTCAGTGGCGCCGAGAGCACGAAGCTCATTTGTGATGTCAGTGAGGCGATCAAACGTGAGCTGGACATTCTCATTGTTGTTTGTCTTGAAGCGGTTGAAGAGGTTGCGGAGAACACTGATCCTTTGATCTCTCTGGGTTGAGATGCCTTCCTTGACCTTGGAGAGTCAGTCCCAGACTAGCTTCGGCGTTTCCAGAGCACTCACACGGCCATACTGTCCTTTGGTCAGATGACCACTGATGATGTTCTTGGCAGTAGAATCCAGTTGAATGAACTTCTTGACATCAGCAGGGGTGACACCTTCACCAGTCTTGGGAACGCCATTGAACGACATACCAGAGGTCGACATCAATGTCTTCAAGATGCATGCGCATCTTATTCTTCCAGTAGGGATATTCAGTTCCATCGAAGACGGGGCAAGCAGCGGAGACTTTGATTATCCCTGCAGTCGACATAGCTAAAACTCCAGGTGGTTAAACCGAATCAAACAGAACAAGGGAGTACCTTGCTCTGATACCAATTGAAAGTGCTAGTTATCGACTAGAGGGGGGTGAATAGGCGATTTTTATGAAAGTCTTCAAAACATGAGAGTATCGAAGACAAACAATAGAAATGAACCTATTGATATGCAGCGGAAGGTAGACTACACTAGGCAAGCCATAGTCAAGTATTCAATGAAGTGAAAGTGCGAAGACTAATAGCAGCTAGGTAGTACGGATCAGGATGGAAGATGGTATGAAGCCAAACAACGATAGAAGTCACACAGTGAAGACAAATAGGTAAAGCAAACAAGCAATGACTTCACGAAGTCAAACTGTAAGTAAAGAGAGGGAGAGGATAGAACCAGTCACTTGTTGAGGACACAGGATTTGTTGGACCAGTTCCAATTGCTGTGACAACGGTATGTCTGGTTAGAGAGGCTAAGATTCAACTCAGAAGACCGCGTCTTCACCTTATTCCCCTTGAGCTAAGGACACCTAGTCCTCGCCCAATTACTCTGGTAAGTCTTCAAGGTAAACTTCCAAACCTTCACAGACTTCGTTCACGGCAATCCACAATGACTCTTGGATGCTCAGAACGCGACGCCTAACCGGCTGGAGGATTCACAGTCCTCAAGTGTAACAAGTCTTCAGGTCACGCGGACAGAAAGACTTCAGTGATGCCTAACACTCTTTGGCTCTGGGTGTTTGGGTTTTGTCCTCGCAAGGATTTCTCTCTCTCTAAAGCTTCGGAGGTGGGTTGCTCTCAAACGACAAAAGCCGTGCACTAACTCTGAGCAGCCACCAATTTATGGTGTAGGGGGTGGGCTATTTATAGCCACTAGGCAACCCGACCTGATTTGTTGAAATGACCTGGGTCACTAAGGAACGGACACGTGTTCCAACGGTCAGATTTCAAACACACGCGGCAACTTTACTTGGGCTACAAGTAAAGCTGACTCATCCAGCTCTGGATAAGATTTGCTCTCATAGTCTTCACTCGAAGACATAGGATTTTGGTTGAGCATCACTTCAGTCACTCTAACTTTGTTCATGGGGACCCCACTTAACAGTACGGTGGTTCCTACAACTCAACAAAGAAGAAAAGGAAACAACGAAACAACTAAGTCTTCGCGCTCCATAGTCTTCACGCAATGCCTTCTCTTGTCATAGTCTTCAATGTGAATATCTTCACATACCACCATTGTCTTCAATGTCTTCATACATTTTTAGGGGTCATCTCCGGTAGGTAAACCAAATCAATGAGGGACTACTACATGTGTTATCCTGCAATTCTCACGAACACATTAGTCCCTCAACTAGGTTTGTCGTCAATACTCCAAAACCAACAAGGGGTGGCACTCGATGCACTTACATAAACCCCATCTTGTTATCCTCGATGGCAAAAATACAATACGTGCCTTGCTGCCCCTGCTGTCACTGGGAAAGGACACCGCAAGATTGAACCCAAAGCTAAGCACTTCTTACATTGCAAGAAAGATCAATCTAGTAGGCCAAACCAAACTGATAATTTGAAGAGACTTGCAAACAATCATGCATAAAAGAATTCAGAGAAGATTCAAATATTGTTCATAGATAAACTTGATCATAAACCCACAATTCATCGGTCTCAACAAACACATCGCAAAAAAAGATTACATCGAATAGATCTCCACGAGAATCATGGAGAACTTTGTATTGAGATCCAAAGAGAGAGAAGAAGCCATCTAGCTAATAACTATGGACCCGAAGGTCTGAGGTAAACTACTCACACATCATCGGAGAGGCTATGGTGTTGATGTAGAAGCCCTCCATGATCAATGCCCCCTCCGTGAGACAGGAAAAAGGCCCCAAGATGGGATCTCACAGGTACAGAAGGTTGCGGCGGTAGAATTAGGTTTTCGTGGATGCTTCTGTTGGTTTGGGGGTACGTAGGTATATATATAGGAGGAAGAAGTACGTCGGTGGAGCAACATGGGCCCCACGAGGGTGGAGGGTGCGCCCAGGGGGGTAGGCGCGCCCCCTGCCTCGTGCTCTCCTGGTTGATTTCTTGATGTAGGGTCCAAGTCCCCTTGATCATGTATGTTCCGAAAATCACGTTCCCGAAGGTTTCATTCCGTTTGGACTCCGTTTGATATTCTTTTTCTACGAAACTCTGAAATAGGCAAAAAAAAAGCAATTTGGGCTGGGCCTCCGGTTAATAGGTTAGTCCAAAAATAATATAAAAGTGTATAACAAAGCCCATTAATCATCCAAAACAGAATATAATATAGCATGAAGCAATAAAAAATTATAGATACGTTGGAGACGTATCAAGCATCCCAAGCTTAATTCCTGCTCGTCCTCGAGTAGGTAAATGATAAAAACAAAAATTTTGATGCGGAATGCTACTTGGCATAATTTTTTTAATGTAACCCTCTTAATTGTGGTATGAATATTCAGATCCGAAAGATTCAAGATAAAAGTTTATGTTGACATAAAAGCAATAATACTTCAAGCATACTAACTAAGCAATTATGTCTCCTCAAAATAACATGGCCAAAGAAAGTTCATCCCTACAAAATCATATAGTTTAGTCATGCTCCATGATAACCCACAAGTATAGGGGATCCCAACAGTTTTCGAGGGTAGAGTATTCAACCCAAATTTATTGATTCGACACAAGGAGAGTCAAAGAATATTCTCAAGTATTAGCAACTGAGTTGTCAATTCAGCCACACCTGGATAACTTAATATCTGCCGAAAAGTATTTAGTAGCAAAGTAGAATGATAGTAGTGGTAACGTAGCAAAAGTAATATTTTTGGTGTTTTATAGTGATTGTAACAATAGCAACGGGAAAGTAAATAAGCGAAGAACAATATGTGAAAAGCTCGTAGGCATTGGATCGGTGATGGAGAATTATGCTGGATGTGGTTCATCAATGTAATGTAGGCATGTATTCCGAATATAGTCATACGTGCTTATGGAAAAGAACTTGCATGACATCTTTTGTCCTACCCTCCCGTGGCAGCGGGGTCCTAATGGAAACTAAGGGATATTAAGGCCTCCTTTTAATAGAGTAATCGGACCAAAGCATTCACACATAGTGAATACATGAACTCCTCAAACTACGGTCATCACCGGGAGTGGTCCTGATTATTGTCACTTCGGGGTTGCCGGATCATAACACATAGTAGGTGACTATAGACTTGCAAGATAGGATCAAGAACTCACATATATTCATTAAAACATAATAGGTTCATATCTGAAATCATGGCACTCGGGCCCTAGTGACAATCATTAAGCACAGCAAAGTCATAGCAACATCAATATCAGAACATAGTGGATACTAGGGATCAAACCTTAACAAAACTAACTCGATTACATGATAAATCTCATCCAACCCATCACCGTCCAGCAAGCCTACGATGGAATTACTCACGCACGGCGGTGAGCATCATGAAATTGGTGATGGAGGATGGTTGATGATGGCAACAACGATGGATTCCCCTCTCCGGAGCCCCGAACGAACTCCAGATCAGCCCTCCTGAGAGAGATTAGGGCTTGGCGGCGGCTCCGTATCGTAAAACGCGATGAATCTTTCTCTCTGATTTTTTTATCCCCGAACACGAATATATAGAGTTGGAGTTGAGGTCGGTGGAGCTCCAGGGGGGCCACGAGGCAGGGGGCGCGCCCCCACCCTCGTGGCAAGGGTGTGGGCCCCCTGGCCTTGATTCTTTTGCCAGTATTTTTTATTATTTCCAAAAATAATCTCCGTGGAGTTTCAGGTCATTCCGAGAACTTTTGTTTCTGCACATAAATAACTCCATGGCAATTCTGCTGTAGTTTGTTCCATTCAAATCATGCAAGTTAGAGTCCAAAACAAGGGCAAAAGTGTTTGGAAAAGTAGATACGATGGAGACGTATCACTCCATTTTCGTCACACAAGAATTCTCTCATCATGCACAACCCCAATGACAAGCCAAGCAATTGTTTCATACTTTAGTAATCTCAAACTTTTTCGACCTTCACGCAATACATGAGCGTGAGCCATGGATATAGCACTATGGGTGGAATATAATATAATGATGGGGGGTATGTGGAGAAGACAAAAAAGGAGAAAGTCTCACATCAACGCGGCTAATCAACGGGCTATGGAGATGCCCATCGATTGATGTTAATACAAGGAGTAGGGATTGCCATGCAACGGATGCACTAGAGCTATAAATGTATAAGAGCTCAACAAAAGAAACTAAGTGGGTGTGCATCCAACTTGCCTGCTCACGAAGACCTAGGGCATTTGAGTAAGTCCATTGTTGGAATATACAAGCCAAGTTCTATAATGAAAAATTCCCACTAGTATATGAAAGTGACAAACAAGAGACTCCCCATCATGAAAATCATGGTGCTACTTTGAAGCACAAGTGTGGGAAAAAAGGATAGTAGCATTGTCCCTTTTTTTATTGGGAAAATGCTCTATGAATGATGATCATCACACTTCTATTTATTTACAACTCAATGATTACAACTCGATACTAGAACAAGGTATGACTCTATATGAATGCCTCCGGCAGTATACCGGGATAGGCAATGAATCAAGAGCGACATGTATGAAAAATTATGAACGGTGGCTTTGCCACAAATACGATGTCAACTACATGATCATGCAAAGCAATATGACAATGATGAACGTGTCATGATAAACGGAACGGTGGAAAGTTGCATGGCAATATTTCTCGTAATGGCTATGGAAATGCCATAATAGGTAGGTATGGTGGCTTCTTTGAGGAAGATATAAGGAGGTTTATATGTGACAGAGTGTATCATATCACGGGGGTTGGATGCACCGGCGAAGTTTGCACCAACTCTCAATGTGAGAAAGAGCAATGCACGGTACCGAAGAGGCTAGCAATGATGGAAGGGTAAGAGTGTGTATAATCCATGGACTCAACATTAGTCATAAAGAACTCACATACTTATTGCAAAAATCTACAAGTCATCAAAAACCAAGCACTACGCGCATTCTCCTAGGGGGATAGATTGGTAGGAAAAGACCATCGCTCGTCCCCGACCGCCACTCATAAGGAAGACAATCAAAGAACACCTCGTGTTTCAAATTTGCAATCTACAAGTATTTTTCAATTCCACAACTACTCAACTAGCACAACTTTAATATCACTACCTCCATATCTCAAAACAATCATCAAGCATCAAACTTCTCTTAGTATTCAGCACACTCATAAGAAAGTTTTTACTAGTCTTGAGTACTTATCATATTAGGATTGATTTTCCTATTTAAGCAAATTAGCATGATGTTTAAGACTCTCAAAATAATATAAGTGGAGCATGAGAGCATAATAGTTTCTATAAAACAAAACCACCGCCCTGCTCTAAAAGATATAAGTGAAGCACTAGAGCAAAAACTATGTAGCTCAAAAGATATAAGCGAAGCGCATAGAGTATTCTAATAAATTCCGAATCATGTGTGTCTCTCTCAAAAGGTGTGTACATCAAAGATTATTGTGGTAAACTAAAAAGCAAAGACTCAAATCATACAAGACGCTCCAAGCAAAACACATATCATGTGGTGAATAAAAATATAGCTCCAAGTAAAGTTACCGATGGAAGTAGATGAAAGAGGGGATGCCTTCCGGGGCATCCCCAAGCTTTGGATTTTTCGTGTCCTTAGATTATCTTGTGGGGTGCCATGGGAATCCCCAAGCTTATGCTCTTTCCACTCCTTGTTCCATAATCCATCAAATCTTTTACCCAAAACTTGAAAACTTCACAACACAAAACTTAACAGAAAATCTCGTGAGCTCCATTAGCGAAAGAAAACAAAACACCACTTCAAGGTACTGTAATGAACTCTTTATTTATTTATATTGGTGTTAAACCTACTGTATTCCAACTTCTCTATGGTTTATAAACTATTTTACTAGCCATAGATTCATCAAAATAAGCAAACAACACACGGAAAACAGAATCTGTCAAAAACAGAACAGTTTGTAGTAATCTGTACCTAACGCAAACTTCTGGAACTGCAAAATATCTACAAAAATAGGATGACCTAGAAAATTTGTTTATTGATCAGCAGAAATTGGAATCAGTATTTTATAACGTTCTGGTGATTTTTAGTAATTGTTTTCGTGGACAGAAAGTTTCTGGAATTTTCAGCAAGATCAAATAACTATCATCCAAGAAGATCTTATAGGTTTAACTTGGCACAAACACTAACTAAAACATAAAAACAAATCTAACCATAGGCTAGATCAAAGATTTATTCCTAAAAATAAGCAAAAAGCAAAAAACTAAAAATAAAATTGGGTTGCCTCCCAACAAGCGCTATTGTTTAACGCCCCTAGCTAGGCATTAAGATTTCAACGATGCTCACACGAAAGACAAGAATTGAAACACAAAGAGAGCATAATATAGCATGTGACAAACACATGTAAGTCTAACATACTTCCTATGCATATGCATTTTATAAGCAAACAAATTATCATAGCAAGCAAAAATTAGCATATGCAAGGAAGCGGAAAGAAACAATAGCAATCTCAACATAACGAGGGGTAATTTAGTAACATGAAAATTTCTACAACCATATTTTCCCCTCTCATAATAATTACATGTAGGATCATAAGCAAATTCAACAATATAGCTATCACAAAGCATATTCTCAACATGATCCACATGCATGCGAAGTTGACACTCTTCCAAAATAGTGGGATTATCATTAACTAAAGTCATGACCTCTCCAAACCCACTTTTATCAAAAATACCATAAGATTGAACATTCTCCAAATATGTGGGATCTAAAGTTTACACTCTTCCAAACCCACTTTCAATAATATTGCAAACACTATTATCAATCTCATATTCATCATGGGGCTTAAATAAATTTTCAAGATCATAAGAAGAATCACCCCAATCATGATCATTGCAACAAGTAGTAGACATAGCAAAACTAGCATCCCCAAGCTTAGGGTTTTGCATATTATTAGCACAATTGACATCAAGAAAATTTATAGTAAAATTATTGTAATCATGCTTTTCATCGAAGGAACTACCAAGTATGGGTGCAATAGCAACGATCTCATGTTTAACGTAAGGAACTATAGCAAATTCATGTTCATCAAGGGATATTTCAATCAAATAATTAGAATCATCATTATCTATATATTCATGCATATCATTATTTTCTTCCAAAGCAACGGTCATTCTCTCAATAAATTCTTTCACATAGACATTATGAGCATAGTTTTCATAGCAATATTTAAGTATGTCAAAATTTTCAGATTCGTAGAGAGTAATATCATACTTTTCAATCAAAGAAGCAACTTCATAAGCACCCTTAAAAGCAACAAATTCTTCAATTTGTTCGATATCATAGTAACTATAAACACCCTTTGCATAAGAACATAAGATTTTATTCTCATTAAAATCACATAGGTAGGGAAGGTGTTTTTTAGGGTTCTTAGAGCAACAAGTAAAATCATGAATTTCACAAAGATTCCAAGCATAACACAGCAATTTGTTTATTTGATTCCATAAGAGTTTCCCTTTTTCAGACAAACGGTGACACACAAAATGACCATGCTCATCTAAAGATTTCCCGTCAACTAGGCTAGTTGGGGTTTCAGCACGAGCGCATAAGGATCGAAGATGATCCAAGTAGAACACTTTAAGTGGATCCATATCAATAGATTTTTAGCAAGCAAAGATGCAAGCAAATAGAAGGCACATGGAAACACAAACAAAGATACATACGGAAGAAGGCGAGCGAAAAGAGGCGAATAAAGCGGCAAGGGTGAAGTGGGGAGAGGAAAACGAGATACAAATGGCAAATAATGTAGCGGAGATAAGAGTTTGTGATGGGTACTTGGTATGTTGACTTTGCGTAGACTCCCGGAAGCGGCGCCAGAAATCCTTCTTGCTACCTCTTGAGCACTGCGTTGGTTTTCCCTTGAAGAGGAAAGGGTGATGCAGTAAAGTAGCGTAAGTATTTCCCTTAATTTTTGAGAACCAAGGTATCAATCCAGTAGGAGGCCACGCTCAAGTCCCTTGCACCTACACAAACAAATAAAAACCTCGCAACCAACGCGATAAAGAGGTTGTCAATCCCTTCACGGTCACTTACGAAAGTGAGATCTGATACATATGATAAGATAATATTTTTGGTATTTTATAATAAAGATGCAAAGTAAAATAAAAGGCAATAAAAATAACCAAGTGTTGGAAGATTAATATGATGGAAAATAGACCCAGGAGCCATAGGTTTCACTAGTGGCTTCTCTCAAGAGCATAAGTATTACTGTGGGTGAACAAATTACTGTTGAGCAATTGATAGAATTGAGCATAGTTATGAGAATATCTAGGTATGATCATGTATATAGGCATCACGTCCGTGACAAGTAGACCGACTCCTGCTGCATCTACTACTATTACTCCACACATCGACCGCTATCCAGCATGCATCTAGAGTATTAAGTTCAAAACAACAGAGTAATGCTTTAAGTAAGATGACATGATGTAGAGGGATAAACTCATGCAATATGATATAAAACCCATATTGTTATCCTCGATGGCAACAATACAATACGTGCCTTGTTGCCCTAACATCCTTTGGGAAAGGACACTGCAAGATTGAACCCAAAGCTAAGCACTTCTCCCATTGCAAGAAAGATCAATCTAGTAGGCCAAACCAAACTGATAATTCAAGAGACTTGCAAAGATAACCAATCATACATAAAAGAATTCAGAGAAGATTCAAATATTGTTCATAGATAAACTTGATCATAAACCCACAATTCATCGGTCTCAACAAACACACCGCAAAATAAGATTACATCGAATAGATCTCCACGAGAATCATGGAGAACTTTGTATTGAGATCCAAAGAGAGAGAGAAGAAGCCATCTAGCTAATAACTATGGACCCGAAGGTCTGAGGTAAACTACTCACACATCATTGGAGAGGCTATGGTGTTGATGTAGAAGCCCTCCGTGATAAATGCCCCCTCCGGCAGGACGCCGGAAAAGGCCCAAAGATGGGATCTCACTAGTACAGAAGGTTGCGGCGGTGGAATTAGGTTTTCGTGGATGCTTCTTTTGGTTTGGGGGTACGTAGGTATATATAGGAGGAAGAAGTACGTCGGTGGAGCAACGTGGGCCCCACGAGGATGGAGGGCGTGCCCAGGGGGGTAGGCGCGCCCCCTGCCTCGTGCTCTCCTGGTTGATTTCTTGACGTAGGGTCCAAGTCCTCTGGATCACGTTTGTTCCGAAAATCACGTTCCTGAAGGTTTCATTCCGTTTGGACTCCGTTTGATATTCTTTTTCTGCGAAACTCTGAAATAGGCAAAAAACAACAATTTAATTTGGGCCTCCGGTTAATAGGTTAGTCCCAAAAATAATATAAAAGTGTATAACAAAGCCCATTAATCATCCAAAACAGAATATAATATAGCATGAAGCAATCAAAAATTGTAGATACGTTGGAGACGTATCATGCACTAACACTTTCCATATACGTTGTTGAACTAGCACCACGGCACAAGCGGAAATAGACATCATGGATAATGCTTGACAAATTAACAAAATCTAAAGGAGGAAGAATGGAGATCCATTTTGAGGCGGGTTTGAAAAGGCCGCGTGATGCTATAGAGTCAGCCAAGTTAGTATAAGAGGCAACCGTTGTCGTTAGGTGTCATGCACGTATCCTCCCAACGTGGATCCAGTACAGGAATGAGAAAGACGATACCGAGTTTAACACCTTCCTTGACCATTTACCTGTAAGTAGTGTTATTCATCGCAATTTGTAACATTGTCTTGCTTTGTCCCATACTTTCTAGCTTCCTCCTAATAAGACTCACATTCTTTTTTCAACATATGTGGTTCAAGTTGGATCCGAAAGATGATGCAACTAAACAAGCATGCACTCATGTTTTTCGATCTGCTCATGACGATGTCGGTATCACCTTAGAAAAACTCACTTTGAAGGCAAGGCTAACAATAAAATCGCCCAAACATCTCCAGTAGAATATATTACAGATGAAGACTGGACAGCCCTTGTTAAACACTGGTCTGATCCAAAGTATCAGGTATGGTATATGTATTTGATCATATCACATATTGAACTTGTATTTACGTATGTGCCTTACAAGTGTATCTTCTTCTAGGCTAACTGTTTGAAGAACAAGACCTACTGTTCTAAAATGAAATTCCAACAGACAACAGGATCTCGTAGCTATATTGCACGCTACGAGGCTCTTGTAAATAGCTGCTACTTCCTTCTTTTTTCTATGTCATATTATCATATCTATATTGACTTGTTCCAAATACAGAGGAAATCCCGTGCGAACCAAAAAGAACCTGAACCAAATGCAGTGCAAATCTTCAAGGATTGCCACACCAGCAAGATGAAGGGCATGAGCACACCAGTTCAAGCCGCTGTTTTAAGTCCTTACTCCTCCTTCCTTTGAACTGCTTGTTAGTTTGACGTGTTCATTTAACTGCTTGGTTTGCAGCCAATGTCAGTTACTCTGTTCACTTTTATACACAGTTGTCTTAACGTATCATTTCACCTTACACGGTTTAAAAGAGATGAAGAATATTCTTTTGGTCTTGATCTGTAATCTAGTTGTGATGTTCATGTGCCCACACAATGATACAATAGCATGTTTGTTTTATATTTGTTTGACCATGGTATGAATGATGTCATACTATGTTCATCCTACTTTAAACCATGCCTCTTTATCCTTACGTGTCAACAAATGTGAGGAAATAGACAATACAGTAGGCATGCTACATGGACATATGTTCCGAAAGTGATTTTATTATGTAGTTGGCACTACAATACATGCTAATGTATTACAGTAGTTCACCAAAATAAGTTATGTATAAACGTGAAACCTACCTTGTTTGTTTTTGTCTCGTTAGTAACTTATCTGGTACACTAATCTACAAGTTCAAACTTTCAGCAAGCTACGGAACAAATGATTGAACAGCCACAACCACCTGAAGGTGACGAGGCTACCACAGGCACAATTTTACCTCTTGCTGCAGTGCATCGGTATCTCTCCACTAACAATGCAAAAAGCATCTCCTGCGTAATTCTGGGCTGGTTGTCAAGGTAACCTCAACCAAATCGCCTACTGAACAAAATCTTCCGGCTAGACAGAGTGATATATCTGTGCTCCAGACACAAGTCCAATCCCTAATGGATGTCATTTCGGAAACAAGAATAGTGGTTGACAAATGTCGTCAAGATATGAATGGTTTTGAAACCAAACTATCAGACATTTGCATCGTTGTTCAAGAGCAATGACGGAAAAAAGGGGATGATCATGCTGCTCCATCAAATTCTACAGCCTGAAAAATTAGCACTCAGGTCAAATGATCTGTGCTTCTATACATCTGATGGTGCTTTTATCTTCAAGGACTGTAAACTTTATCCCAACAAGCCTTTTGTTGTATGGCTGGAATTTACTTTGTTGTGATACATCATTTATCGTGTTGCCAAAGGCTGTAGAAATTACGATGCTATTTTTGCGTAGTGTAGGTTTATCTTAGTAATGTATTCGGCCGAAAGCTTCGTAGGAGCCCAATGTGCCAACATTCGTTAGGCCCATTCCGATTGTGCTAAAAACGATTATGGGTCATAATTTGCATGCAGCCCACTAAAAATATCTGGGCCTAAATCAGCATAAGCTTTCATATTTTTGGTAGGCCTATGCGCCTAGCGGGCCTTTAATAGGCCTAAACATAATTTGGGCCCTCATTAACAATAGGTTGTTAACATGTGTAAATATCTCGAGCCCATAAATAACATGGGCCTTTAATAGGCCGGAAGTGAGATTGGGCCCTGATTGTGCCAAATAACCCACTGGTCATTAGCAGGCCGAAATGTATCTCAGCTCGTGGTGGCCCATTTACAATGCGGATCATTCACTGGCCGAAATTCAGACGGGCCGTAAATGCGCCGACCTACTACACGGGCCTTTAACAGGCTGGAAGTTCGGTCGGGCTTGATTAATATCAGTTTTATATGGGCGGTTAATAGGCCCGATGTGATGTTGGGCCACATATGGCCCATGCATTTCGTCTGACGTTAACATGTCAAAAATTACAACAGGCTGGAAGTGGCCCAAATCTATAGTGGGCCTCTAACAGGCCGAATATGACCCAAATCCTTCACGGTCGTTTATGGTCCAAAAGTTTCAATGGCCCATAAATGGGCCCAAATTAAGCAGGGCCTTGAACAGGCCGGAAACACACCGGGCCGTAATTCGGCCTAAATACTTAGTGGACTGTTAACGGGCAGAAGTGACCATGGGTCGCAATGATGACAAGTTTAGAACAGGCCGTTGACGGGCCGATTTGGCAATAGCCGTATGGGCAGTCTACAAGCATGCCGTTAATGGGCCAGCCCGCTAATTTTGACTAGGCCAGCCTTTTTAACCTAAGTAGGCCCCTATTGGGCCTTGCCACGTGTCGACGTATCATAGGCGCCTCCGGTCCATTGGGCGGTTGACATCTGTCATTTTCGGGTGCCGACACGTGGTTGCTATAGCCAATGATAATTTTACACGTGGAAAATCCTCATTTGTCCCAGTTGTTAATGGGTTACTGGATCCAAACAAGAACCTGGTAGCTTAACGGCGGCCCGTTACGGTGGATGCCACATGTCGGTCACCCTTGACGAAAGCACTTCTGTGATGCGTGATTTATCGTCATGGAAGTGAACACTTCCGTGATGATAATTTTGGTAATGTCATGGAACACTTCTATGACAGCACAGGTATGACTATCTTGATTCTGTCATAAAATCGTCATGGATGTACATGCATGACAAAAAACGTGACCTACTGTGACAAACACTTATCATCACGGAAGTGTATTTTTTTGTAGTGTGATTGTGTTATTGACAGAGTTCTTCAGTCACTGCCACCAAACTACAAAGGCTTCGTTATGAACTATAATATGCAAGGGATGAATAAAACAATTCCCGAGCTCTTCGCAATGCTTAAGGCCGCGGAGGTAGAAATCAAGAAGGAGCATCAAGTGTTGACGGTTAACAAGACCACTAGTTTCAAGAAAAAGGGCAAGGGAAAGAAAGGGAACTTCAAGAAGAATGGCAAGCAAATTGCCACTCCCGGGAAGAAGCCCAAAGCTGGACCTAAGCATGTGTAAGGGCATATTTCTCCGTATGTGGTTTTGGTGATTGATGACAATGCATTTGCGGACTAATAGTGTGCATTGAGCATTTCATATATCTCATGTCTAGGCACAAGACGATTCGGTCCCCCTCGGAGCCTATCGAAGACGACGGTTTTCTACGTTTCTTTTTGGTGGATTTGAGTCGTAGGAAAGTCGTACTATTAAGAGGGGGCCCGCTTCAGAAAGGTTAGGGTGGAATCAACACGTACACATCTGTTCCTTTGCACCACCTTTCCTTTGCTTCATTGGAGCACCGTCCGTTTATCCATGTCTCTGCAAAATGAAGGACTCCAAGTGCTACAGCTTCTATGGCGTGCGGTAGTACTGCTCAAGGGAGTAGTAGTACTGCAGCGGCCCACGGTAGTACCACTAAGAGAGGCGGCAGTACCGCGTTGTGCGGTAGTACCGCTCCTTACAAGCGGTAGTACCACGACCTCTAGCCGAGCAATGGCGTGCCTGCGGAAAGTAGGTGCGGAAGTAAATTTTTACTTCAGTACAAGAAATATGTCAACTTGCGACCATCACTATTGGTCGCTGAATGGTCATTGTTTTTCATTTGCGACCTTTTTGTGACCAAAAATAGATGGTCAAAAGCTGGTCGTCGTAAAATGAAATTAACGACCTTCTTTGTGATATGTATAACGTCGTTGGTTCTACGACCAAATTTTTGGTCACTGGCAGCCTCCCCAGGCCACGTAGGATCCAACGTGGCAAGCTGACGTGGATAAGAATCAGCCCGATCCAATTCGGTGTACTACATGGGCCGAGATCATTAATTCAGCATTTTTAATATATTTTTTGTTAATAGCTACATGGGCCTGGCCCAATAATTTGGCCTCTTTTATTTTTCTGTTAATAGCTACATGGGCCTGGCCCAGCATTTTTAATATATATTTTTCTGTTAATGTTGGCCGCCTCTTCCTTCTTCTGCCCCTTGATCTTAAAAAGGTTTATCATCTTCCTGTGAAACATGAGGGAAGGAGGTAACGAGCATGAGCTAAAGAGAGCAGACTTTTCATAGGAACAAAATTGACAAAAACAAGAAAAGTACCATTCATGCTTAAGAATGGTTTTACACATAAACGGGTAGAAACGATGTAGCGGAAATCAACAGAAGCAGTTTGGTTCTCTTTAATTATTGTGTTCATCGATTAGTAGTAGAAAATAATATACCTAGTACAAAGGAAATCAAAATACTAAAGTACCAAGCACGACTAGTAGCTCTGCACAATTGCACCACATATACAACTAGCTGCAGATAAAACTATATGCACGTACATGCATTACAGTTGTGATTTATCATAACAAAGACATTCAAGTGATAATAGTAAAAAAATGAACTAAAAGAGCTAAAATAAGACTGTGTTATGAACAAAGATCATCTAACCAATTATAAAAATCATGGTACGTATAGCTAACAGATATATCAAACCATCCTTAATCCAAAGCATCATCAAACATAAATCACAGGAGCATCTACCCAGTATAACAGCAAAATGGCATAATCATACAACTGTAAGAGATGGACTCAGGGATGGTAAGGAAACATCAGATGAGGGGAGGGGAGGGTGCAGACGCTTGTACTCGTTGCCAAGCAGTACTATCAGCTTCGCTATGACAAGTTTGAGGACCCCTGTCGCCACGCTGACGAGAGCCGCCTCCATGGTGATGCTAGCTCAGAGCTTGGCCAGTCCACCGTGCGTGGAGCCGTGGAGGTCAGGTTGCTGAATGCACTGACAGTAAATAGCTAGCTCTAAATTGACAACCTGAAAAGAGGATTGGTTAGTACACTGAAAAGAGTAAATAGCCAGCTCCAAAGTTAAGGTACTGGCAGAAAACATTATTAGAAGCACAACTAATGATTCATCAAGCAAAAGGAAACATTTCAAAGATACCAGCTGGGCGTCAAATCAAGCAGAAGGAAACATTTCAAAAATACCAGTTGCGCGTCAAATTTGAATGAAGCGATGTAAGTTTATCTAGAACCAGAATGGCAGATGCCAAACACAAATAATCATTGTAAGTATATCCCAAATTTGATCATAAAATTGACATGAATAATAACCTGTATAGGGACTCCCTAAAAAGGTACGCCACTGAGCCAGTGAATGGTGAATGCCAAACATAAAGACACGTTGGAATATATTTCTAATTTGACCATAAATAGGCATGAATAATAAGCTCTACATGCACTCCCCAAGAGAAGTACACGCAGTAGGTTTTGTTTTATAGTTATCTACAATACAGTTATCGGTTTGCAACATACTATTTATATCTAGAACCAGAATAGTCACTTGAGAAGGGATGCAACTTTGTGACCCTCAGAGTACCCTCTCAACCTCCTTAGTTTTACCAAATAAACTAAAATTTCAAAAGTTATGTGACCTCTGAAAATTTAGTTCATTTAGTTGAACTAAAGAGGGTCACAAAATACCCTACATGGTGCCCATTTGCACTCCTGCACTCTAACACACACACACACACACACACACACACACACACACACACACACTATGGAGACTTTTGAGATTCACATCTCACATGCACATTCAGTAAATTCAATGAAATTCAGTAAACATGGAGTACAGAAGAGAGGTTCAGACTTTAGACCCAGGCTGTAGGCCTGGTGACGGAGATGATCTAGGCTGTAGGACTTGGAGATGAGCTGCAGCAGTGGAGAAAACTTGTAGCCGCCGCCACTGCTGCTAGGTAAGCAGGCGTGACCCACTGGACAGCCCAGCCGTGGTGTCGCGGTAGCAGCAACAGGTGTTCAATTAGTAAAGCAGCAAGCCACATGATTTGCGATCAATTAGCCGATGTTGAACAGGACCGCCTCCCCTCCATGGCTTGCAACCACCACACACCTTTCCTGGCTGGTACGATGAAGTGAAGCCCTTCTGCTCTGCTGTAGGGATGAAAACTTCCCCTGCACAAGGAGAGGAGAAATATGAATCAACTACACATACCTAGATGAACAGAATCAACATCACTTGCATCTCAAAACTAGCTAGCTAGCTTGCTTCATGTCCAGATATCATTTGGTGTTCAATTCACAAACAAATAAGAATGCTTGCTGTTCAAACTAGCAATACAAATTATGCAATTGGTTTCAAATCTTTCTCCCATCCCCTAATACATAGTTCAACCATAAATTACTTCTTAAAGAGACAAACTAATTAACACTAGGTATTCAATGGCCAATCCTAGTACCAGCAAAGTAATTGAGCAGAGAGGAGCAGCTCACCTGCAACCAGAGAGGAGGCACCATGGTTGATGCATCCCGAGCAGCAGCCTCCCTCTTGCTTCATCCATCCATGTCGTTGATAACCCACAAGTATAGGGGATCGCAACAGTTTTCGATAAGTAAGAATGTCGAACCCAACGAGGAGCTAAAGGTAGAACAAATATTCCCTAAAGTTCTATCGACCACCGATACAACTCTACGCGCGCTTGACGTTCGCTTTACCTAGAACAAGTATGAAACAAGAAGTACTTTGTAGGTGTTTTTGGATAGGTTTGCAAGAAGATAAAGAGCGAGTAAATAAAAGCTAGGGGCTATTTAGATGAAGACACAACAAAATTAGTTTTATTAGAAAGATTTTTGTTATGAGAAAGTTATTTGTCCCTAGGCAATCAATAACTAGACCGGTAATCATCATTGCAATTTTATTTGAGGGAGAGGCATAAGCTAACATACTTTCTCTACTTGGATCATATGCACTTATGATTGGAACTCTAGCAAGCATCCGCAACTACTAAAGATCATTAAGGTAAAACCCAACCATAGCATTAAAGTATCAAGTCCCCTTTATCCCATACGCAAACAACCTACTTACTCGGGTTTGTGCTTCTGTCACTCACGCCACCCACCATAAGCAAATCATGTACATATTGCAAACCCTACAGCGGGAATCCCTCACGCTTGCGCGACACGGAGAGCACCATAGGACAACACCAATAATAAGACATGCAACTCAAACCAATCTTGATCATCAAATAGCCAATAGGACAAAACGGATCTACTCAAACATCATAGGATAGCCATACATCAATGGGAAATAATATATAGCGTTGAGCACCATGTTTAAGTAGAGATTACAGCGGGTAAGAGAGAGGTTACACCGCTGCATAGAGGGGGGAAGAGTTGGTGATGATGGCGGTGAATTTGTTGGTGAAGATTGCGGTGATGATGATGGCCACGGCAGTGTTCCGATGCCACCGGAGGAGAAGGGGAGAGGGGGCCCCTTCGTCTTCTTCTTCCTTGACCTCCTCCCTAGATGGGAGAAGGGTTTCCCCTCCGGTCCTTGGCCTCCATGGCGTGGGAGGGGCGAGAGCCCCACCGAGATTGGATCTGTCTCTATGTTTATCTCTGTTTCTGCATTCTGTTCTGGTGCCCTTTCACCGTTTCGTATATATTTGGAGATCCGTAACTCCGATTGGACTGAAACCTTCGCCGTGATTTTTTACCAAAAATTAGCTTTCTTGCGTCAAGAAGGGCATCAACCGCCTTACGGGTGGCCCACGAGGGTCAAGGCGGCATACAAAGGGGGGTGCCCTACCTCGTGGCCACCTCGCACCTTATCCGCGTGGATTTTTCTTCCGGAATTTTCCAAATATTCCAAAAATAAGCTCCGTCCGTTTTTATCCCGTTTGGATTCCATTTGATATGGATATTCTGCGAAACATAAAACATGCAACAAACATGAACCGCACTTTGAGCCTTTGGATCAATATGTTAGTCCCAAAATAATATAAAAAGTTGCCAAAAGTATATGAAAGTTGAATAATATTGGCATGAAACAATCAAAATTATAGATCTGACGGAGATCTATCGGCATCCCCAAGCTTAATTCCTACTCGTCCTAGAGTAGGTAAATGATAAAAAAGATAATTTTTTATGTGGAATGCTACCTAGCATAATCTTGATCATATTTCTAATCATGGCATGAATATTAAGACACGAGTGATTCAAAGCAATAGTCTATCCTTTGACATAAAAACATTAATACTTCAAGCCTACTAATAAAGCAATCATGTCTTTTCAAAATAACATGGCCAAATAAAGTTATCCCTACAGAATCATATAGTCTAGCTATGCTCCATCTTCACCACACAAAATATTCACATCATGCACAACCCCGATGACAAGCCAAGCAATTGTTTCATACTTTCGATGTTCTCAAACCTTTTCAACTTTCACGCAATACATGAGCGTGAGCCATGGACATAGCACTATAGGTGGAATAGAATATGATGGTGGAGGTTGTATGGAGAAGACAAAAAGGAGAAAGTCTCACATCAACTAAGCGTATCAACGGGCTATGGAGATGCCCATCAATAGATATCAATGTGAGTGAGTAGGGATTGCCATGCAACAGATTCACTAGAGCTATAAGTGTATAAAGCTCAAACTGGAAACTAAGTGGGTGTGCATCCAACTTGGTTGCTCATGAAGACCTCGGGCGTTTGAGGAAGCCCATCATCGGAATATACAAGCCAAGTTCTATAATGAAAATTCCCACTAGTATATGAAAGTGATAACTCAAGAGACTCTCTATATGAAGAACATGGTGCTACTTTGAAGCACAAGTGTGGTAAAAGGATAGTAACATTGCCCCTTCTCTCTTTTTCTCTCATTTTTTTTATTTTCTTTTTTTGGGTGGGCTTCTTTGGCCTCTCTTTTTTATTTGGGCTTCTTTGGCCTCTTTTATTTTTCATAAAGTCCGGAGTCTCATCCCAACTTATGGGGGAATAATAGTCTCCATCATTCTTTCCTCACTGGGGCAATGCTCTAATAATGATGATCATCACACTTTTATTTACTTACAACTCAATATTACAACTCGATATCTAGAACAAAGATATGACTCTATATGAATGCCTCCGGCGGTGTACCGGGATGTGCAATGATCTAGCAAAGCAAAGATATCAAAAAATGGACAAGCCATGAAAATATCATGCTAGCTATCTTACGATCATGCAAAGCAATATGACAATGAATGCTCAAGTCATGTATATGATGATGATGGAAGTTGCATGGCAATATATCTCGAATGGCTATGGAAATGCCATAATACGTAGGTATGGTGGCTGTTTTGAGGAAGGTATATGGTGGTTTATGTGTGATAGAGCGTATCGTATCACGGGGTTTGGATGCACCGGCGAAGTTTGCACCAACTCTCGAGGTGAGAAAGGGCAATGCACGGTACCGAAGAGGCTAGCAATGATGGAAGGGTGAGACTGCGTATAATCCATGGACTCAACATTAGTCATAAAGAACTCACATACTTATTGCAAAAATCTATTAGTCATCGAAACAAAGTACTACGCGCATGCTCCTAGGGGATAGATTGGTAGGAAAAGACCATCGCTCGTCCCCGACTGACCACTCATAAGGAAGACAATCAATAAATAAATCATGCTCCGACTTCATCACATAACGGTTCACCATACGTGCATGCTACGGAATCACAAAATTCAACACAAGTATTTCTACAATCCACAACTACCCACTAGCATGACTCTAATATCACCATCTTTATATCGCAAAACTATTGCAAGGAATCAAACATATCATATTCAGCGATCTACAAGTTCATGTAGGATTTTATGACTAACCATGTGAATGACCAGTTCCTGTCATCTCTCTAAATAGATATAAGTGAAGCAAGAGAGTTTAATTCTTTCTACAAAATATATGCCCAAGCTCTAACAAATATAAGTGAAGCAAAAGAGCATTCTACAAATGGCGGTTGTCTAAGTGAAGAGAAACAGGCAATCCAACTTCAAATGATATAAGTGAAGCACATGAAGCATTCTATAAAGCCATACTCGAAAGATATAAGTGAAGTGCAATGAGAATTCTATAAATCAACCAAGGACTATCTCATACCAGCATGGTGCATAAAATAAAAAAATGAAAACTAAATGCAAAAGACGCTCCAAGATTTGCACATATCGCATGAACGAAACGAATCCGAAAACATACCGATACTTGTTGAAGAAAGAGGGGATGCCTTTCGGGGCATCCCCAAGCTTAGACGCTTGAGTCTCCTTGAATATTTACTTGGGGTGCCTTGGGAATCCCCAAGCTTGAGCTCTTTCCTCTCTTCCTTCTTCTCACATCGAAACCTTCTCCATCATTGAACACTTCATCCACACAAAACTTCAACAGAAAACTCGGTAATATCCGTTAGTATAATAAAGTAAATCACTACTCTAAGTACTGTTGCAAACCAATTCATATTTTATTTTTGCATTGTGTCTACTTTAATATAACTTTTTCATGGCTTAATCCACTGATATAAATTGATAGTTTCATTAAAACAAGCAAACTATGCATCAAAAACAAAATCTGTGTAAAACAGAACAATCTGTAGCAATCTGAACATTCACCATACTTCTGATACTTGAAAAATTCTGCCAAAATTACGAAAATAAAAAATTTGTACAGCAAGACAGTGGAAAAAGAATCAGAACCATTTGATGTTCCAGTAAAAATTTAAAATTACAAGACTACAGCCAAAGTTTACATCTGCACCGTACAAACCAACAAGCATTGTAAACATCCTAAAGGCAAACCTTGGCACACTATTTTTATAATACAATGGCATTGTACAAGGGGATAATTATTTTTTTTGAAAAGTTTCTGTAATTAAGATTCACAAAGTTCCCACGGGCCTGAACAAAGTTCAAGGGCGTCCCCCACTTTCACAATGCTCGTCTCTCTCACTTTCACTTTTCTTTTGAAAAGTTTTGGGTTCCCCTCTTTATTTTTGTTGTTTTTAAACTATATGAAATAACTCAACAGAAATAAATGACTCTCTAAAACTTCCGGGTTGTCTCCTTGGCAGCGGTTTCTTTAAAGCCATTAAGCTAGGCATATAGTGCTCAAGTAGTGAATCCACCCGGATCCCAAGGTATATCAAAGCCAATTTTAATTAGCAATGATTTAGCATTTAGTAGTGAGCACAAAGCAACATATATCAAGCAATGAAGAAGTCTAACTCTCTTCCTATGCATCGGCATGTCATAAAAGAACAATTCGTGCACACATAGTAAAGGCCAATGCATAGTATAAACAGTTTCTTGCAATTTTATCGTGTGGGGAACATAGAGAGGTGGAGATATAGTTCCTCTCTCATAATAATTGCAAGTAGGATCAGCAAGCACATGCATATTATATTCATCAAAATCATCATGTGCAACGGTAAAAGGAAACCCATCAATATAATCCTTAATAAGTGCAAACTTCTCCGATATAGTATAATCGGGAGAATTCAAATAGATAATAGGACTATCATGCGTGGGTGCAATAGCAAAAATTTCATGTTTAACATAAGGAACTATAGCAAGTTCATCTCCATAAGCATAATTCATATTGGCATCTTGGCCACTAGCATAGCAAGCATCATCAAAAAGGGATATTTCAAAAGAATCAAAGGGATCATAACAGTCATCATAGCAATCATCCTTCGGTAAGCACGAAGGGGAATTAAACAATGTATGAGTTGAAGAGTTACTCTCATTAGAATGTGGGAACGAGTAGCTAATCCGCTCTTCCTCCTTTTGTTCTTTGCTCTCCTCATCATCTTTTTCATCCAATGAGCTCACAGTTTCATCAATTTCTTCTTCCATAGACTCTGCAAAATATTAGTCTCTTCTTGGACAACGGAGACTTTCTCAATGAGTGCATTAATATCGGCATTGTATTCATAATTCTCATAACAATATTTGAAGATAGCTAAATTTTTAGTTCTATAAGTAGCATCATCAAAATCTTCAAACTCTTTAAACATATATTCAATTTCATAAGCACCCATAAAAGCAACAAATTCTTCTATTTGCTCCACATCATAGTAATCATATATACCATTAGCATAAGAAGCTAAGGTTTTATTATCATTAAATTTGCATGAAAAGGGAAGGTGTGGAGCCTTCATCCTAGAGCAACAAGTATAATCATATTCCAAGCATAGTTGTCTAGCATAGCACTTCAATATATGAATTTGATCCCATAATAGTTTCCCTTTTTGTGTCAAGCGGTAATCCCTAAAGTATTAACGTTCATCCAACGTTACTCCCATTACATAATTGAATGGGGTTTTCTCAGGATCATTAAAGTAGTACGTAATATCTTTCACATAACCATCATCGAGGGTTTTAGGAGGTTCCCCATCTCCATGAGCAGAAAGTACACCTTTTTTTTTGGTGTTTCGTGTTCCATATCCATAACTAAAGATAGAGAACAACTAACAACAACAAATAAAAATTACTTAGTGATAAAGCAAACAAGCACACACGAGAATATTCACCCCATGCTATGACTCCCCGGCAACGGCGCCAGAAAAAGGTCTTGATAACCCACAAGTATCGGGGATCACAACAGTTTTCAATAAGTAAGAGTGTTGAACCCAACGAGGAGCTAAAGGTAGAACAAATATTCCCTAAAGTTCTATTGACCACCGATACAACTCTACGCGCGCTTGACGTTCGCTTTACCTAGAACAAGTATGAAACTAGAAGTACTTTGTAGGTGTTTTTGGATAGGTTTGCAAGAAGATAAAGAGCGAGTAAATAAAAGCTAGGGGCTGTTTAGATGAAGACACAACTAAATTAGTTTTAGTAGAAAGCTTTTTGTTACGAGAAAGTTATTTGTCCCTAGGCAATTGATAACTAGACCGGTAATCATTATTGCAATTTTATTTGAGGGAGAGGCATAAGCTGACATACTTTCTCTACTTGGATCATATGCACTTATGATTGGAACTCTAGAAAGCATCCGCAACTACTAAAGATCATTAAGGTAAAAACCAACCATAGCATTAAAGTATCAAGTCCCCTTTATCCCATAATGCAAACAACCTACTTACTCGGGTCTATGCTTCATCACTCACGCCACCCACCATAAGCAAATCATGAACATATTGCAAACCCTACAGCGGGAATCCCTCACGCTTGCGCGACACGAAGAGCACCATAGGACAACACCAATAATAAAACATGCAACTCAAACCAATCTTGATCATCAAATAGCCAATAGGACAAAACGGATCTACTCAAACATCATAGGATAGCCATACATCATTGGGAAATAATAAATAGCATTGAGCACCATGTTTAAGTAGAGATTACATCGGGTAAGAGAGAGGTTACACCGCTGCATAGAGGGGGGGAGAGTTGGTGATGATGGCGGTGAAGTTTTTGGTGAAGATTGCGGTGATGATGATGGCCACGGCAGCGTTCCGGTGCCACCGGAAGAGAAGGGGAGAGGGGGGGCCCCTTTGTCTTCTTCTTCCTTGACCTCCTCCCTAGATGGGAGAAGGGTTTCCCCTCCGGTCCTTGGCCTCCATGGCGAGGGAGGCGAGAGCCCTCCAAATTGGATATGTCTCTCTGTTCTCTCTGTTTCCGCGTTACATTACGGTGCCCTTTCACCGCTTTCGTATATATATGGAGACCCGTAACTCCGATTGGACTGAAACCTTCGCCGTGATTTTTACCAAAAATTAGCTTTCTTGCGGCGAAGAAGGGCATCAACCGCCTTACGGTGGCCCACGAGGTCGGGCGCATACAGAGGCGGGCGCCCCCTACCTCGTGGCTACCTCGGGCACTGTCTCGCGTGGATTTTTCTTCCTGAATTTTCCAAATATTCCAAAAATAAGCTCCGTCCGTTTTTATCCCATTTGGATTCCATTTGATATGGATATTCTGCGAAACATAAAACATGCAACAAACAGGAACTGGCAATGGGCACTGGATCAATATGTTAGTCCCAAAAATAATATAAAAAGTTTCCAAAAGTATATGAAATTTGAATAATATTGTCATGAAACAATCAAAAATTATAGATACGACGGAGACGTATCAGTCGTCCAGTTCATCTACATTCAATCCTTCCTCCTATACATCTATAGTCGAAGAGAGGGTAAGAGATTAGAGGGAGAGATGATGGGGAGGAGAGAAAGAGGAGGAGATGAACTGACCAGAGGAGGAGCTCGAGCACCCCATGGCCACCGGGGGTGGAGCACCATCCAGGGGCATAGCTGCATGCGGGGGCGTGGTAAGAGTTGGGGAGGAGCCGCCGGAGTCGCCGGAGCCGCACCTGCGATGGAGGCACCACCGTGCCTGAAACCTAACCACGGGGAGGGTTGCGGGTAAGAGTTGGAGGCCGGGAGCGGCAAATCCCGCCGGGGGAAAGACCTAGCGGAACAAGGTGAGATTGGGACGGCGTTGCATGGTTGCAGCTGTCGCTAGAGAACGCCTGAATCGGCATGCATCTGTTGCAGCGGAGATGTGTCCCGGGATAGAGAGAAAGGTTGCGGGAGAGAGAGATGGGTGGATGGGGGTCCGCCTGAGGTGTGTGGGAAGCGGATGGGAGGGGGTAGGCTGCCATGGAAGAAGCCGGAGAGGGAAGGAGAGGTCGCTGGATCTGGCCGCCGCGCCCGACCTGGTCGATCTCCTTCTTCTCTTCTCTTTCGATGAGGGGAGGGGGTTGTTGGGGGAGGTCGCTGGTTGTAGGGAGAGGGCAGAGGCCGGCGGTGAGGCCATCAGTGGGTGGGTGGGTGGGTGGGTGGCGGGCTGGCGGCGGCGGCGATGTAGGTGGGAGAGAAGAGAAGGAGACGAAAGGAATCGGGGCTTGGATCGGCTCAGATGAGAAAGAAAGAAAGAAAGGAGGCGGGGGTGGATAAAAGATGTCTAGGGGAATTGGCTAGGGTTTCGGCTGTGGGTTGGATGGACGGACGGACGGATGGATGGATGGGGTGATGGATGGATGTTTGCCATGTCACTGATCCATGTCACAACCGATTCCACTAATCATAATTCAGCTTATGTAATTTTGTTTTTTCCTTTTATTTTCTTATATTCTGTACCCTCTTAATCTGGGTAAACATTCAACATATTACCCGCTTATTGTTTTTTCAATGACCCAATATTGTGCACCTGTGTCGGTGTACTAGAGTAGGGGTACCCTAGTACCCGTGCATCTGCAGACGATTCTGCAAAGACCAGCTGGCAGGTTTGCCTCACACCGCCAAGATCCTTCGTGGCTCCGTGTGGAGCCATTCTTGAACAAAGGGTGTGCTTGAGAAGACAAGGCCGCGATAAGAAGAGCTAGGCGGGAAGGCCGCCTGTGCACGCAGAAGACAAGGCCCGGCAAGAGGAGCTTGCCGGGAAGGCTCGGAGCGCGACAAGTCTCCGAGCGACAAGGATTCCGGCCATGCAAAGGCGCTTACCCATGACATGCAGCTCCCTCTCCGTCCCGCTCCAGCTCACCCAGCGACGTGTCGCCATGGGACCGTTCCATGGGCGCGTGTTGAGCGGCTGTGCAGCCAGCGGAGAGCAGCGATAAGCGGCGCTGGCAGGCTCGCCATCGTGGCGAGCGGAGGCGCACCTGACGGCTTCATTGCCTTGTTTGGCGACAATGACGGGCATTTATTGCTTTTGTCCCTTGCCGTCGAGTTAGGTATTTTGCACTGCATAATTGTTCAAGTAGGTGTACCAACTCCTGTTTTACATTTGTACCCTCGCCTATGTTGCCACCGCCGGAGACCCTTGAGCATATAAAAGGAGGCCCGAGTGCAACGTGAAGGAGGTTTGGTTCCGTTCCGTTCGGTTCGGTTCGCCGAGGTTAAATGCGGTTGGGTTCATTCGACCCACTCGAGATCGGATAGACTCACGCTTAGGTTTTGTAGCCCTCGTTGCTCCTAGCAAGAACACAATAGATCAAACAAGCAGCAGAGGAGTTTTATCTCTCGGAGAGCTCTGCTGGGTAAACTGCTCGTGTGCCTTGCCTCGATCCGCTCTTCGTGCGATCTCCGCCCCCTCCGAACCACAAGGGGCCTGCTCCGCCCGGCCCCATAGGTGTCCGTGGAGTACGATCAGCCTCCCGACATCTCTGGCGCGCTGTAGGGGCGTCGAGGCCGTCTGAATCTGATCCGGCGTTCACACGAGCGGCGTCATCAACATCTCCCTCAACATGCCACCAAAGAAGAAGGCTTCGGCGGCAGCAGAGCCGTCCGCGTCGTACCCACCCTCACCGCAGCAAACGGGTGGTGGGGCTGACGCTGGCGGAGGAACGGGCGCCGACGAAGGTGCTCGCGACGTTTCCAAGTCCAAGGACAAGGCACCGCAAACCTCGGCGTCCGCGCACCCCCCGCGCCCATCTCAGAGGCAGCGGGACCAACAACGTCATGGCGTTCACAACGCCATACGTTCGTTGGATCGAGACCCTCAAGACCAGCATGCACGCCAACATGCTGGCACTAGTGAGATACGGTCGCCCGGACGGGGCGCTGCTCCTTCTAACGTAGTTAGAAGTCCGAGCGTGTCCTGCTCCTCGCACCGTTCTCCAATGCCACCCACTACTCCAGCAGAAGCTCTGGCGAGAGCTCAACTGCTCCTCAACTACCCTCCAACGGCCGACAAGGTCGACGAGTGGAGGGCCACTATCCAGAGCCTCATCGGCTTTGCCAACGGCGACGCTCCGTGACAACCAACGCCATCATTGCCGCGGCGAGACGACAAGGCACGAGCTGGTGGCGACGAGACTGTCGGAGGTGCAACCACCGTGCACTCTCCGCCAAGAAGGCCAAGATCACCGACTCATCGGATCCACCTCGACAGCGACTCCACTGCGTCGCCGGATCCGCGAGCTTCGCCGCGATCAGCGCCAAGTTCTTCATGGCGACAACAAGAGGATGCTCGAACTCGCATCGGCGCCCGAAGAAGCGCGATGTCGATCCGACAAGCGCTGGGCCTTCGTTGATATGCACGCCGGAGGGGCAGGCGACTTGCCGACGCGGTAGGTTGCCCTGCGTTCACTCGTGAGCTGCGGCAAGTCCGGTGGCCCAACCAGAAAAACTTCAAACCAGACGCGTGCGGAGAAGTATGATGGCAGGGCGCACCCGTCGGAGTTCCTCGGTATCTACACCATCGCGGTGCAGGCTGCGGGGGCGGGACGACAAGATCCTCGCCAACTACTTCCCGCTCGTGCTCAAGCCCAATGTCGATCTTGGCTCATGCACTTGCCGGACAGCTCCATATCCTCTTAGGCAGATCTGTGCCATCGGTTTGTTGGCGCCTTCACGGTGGCCACAAACCTCATGGCCAAGAGAGTGACCTTCACTTGCTCGCCCGAAGGAAGGAGAGTCCTGCGCAAGTTCATTCAGAGGTTCACCGCGTGCACTACAACATCCCAGACGTCCACTGTCGCGGTGATCGGCGCATTTCATCGAATGTGCGGAACCGCAGGATGAGGGAGGAGATGGCGATGTGCAAAGTCAAGGACGTCGATGAGCTGTACGCCCTCGCCGACAAGTGTGCACGCTACCGAGGAAGGAGGAGACTTCGGAGAGAATGCGAAACAGGGTCCGACAGTTGATGACACCGCCCGGCAAAGAAGGGCGGCGGCGAGGCAACAGAAGAAGAAAAGCGAGAAGTGCTAGCTGTCGAGCAGTCCGGCAACGGAGGCGGCGACAAGAACGCCAAGGCTGGTGGCTCCGGCAAGGAGGTTGCCGCTGACGCCAATCACCAGTCGGTGGCGGCCGCCGACAAGCAGGACGGCTCCGGCAAGCAGTACTGCAAGATCCATCGCACCAAGGGCCACGATCTCCAGAGCTGCAAGAAGGTTGAGCAGCTCGTCGAACAACAGAGAGCTGAGTACGAGCGGCGAGACAAGGAGAAGGCCCAGGAAGGTGCTGGGGGAGCAAGCAAGAAACGTCCCGGCCGGGGAGGACGCCGCGGCAAGGCCAAGCAGCGGCAAGGAGATAGACCTCCCCGCGGCCGCGACAAGGATGAAGATGATGACGACGACGAAGATATGGAAGATGACGACGCCGACGAGCAGGAGTTTCAGAAAGCCACAGAGGTTCTCTGTGTTGACGGAGGTGCCTCCCTGCATACCTCCCACCGCCAACTCAAGCAATGGATGCGGGAGGTCAATGCAGCGGAACCATCCGTGGAGTCACGCAAGCCTCTCAAGTGGTCCAAAGACGCCTATCATTTTTGATATTGAGGACCACCACGATCGCATAATGCGGTCGGGTGTGATGTTGGTCTCTCCAACCATCCGCAACCTCAAGGTCACAAAAATGTTAGTTGACGGCGGGCGGCTTGAATCTGATCTCCTCGCGGTGCTCCGAAGCTTCAAATCCTCGACAATGAGCTCGAAGAGACCGGAACCTTCCAAGGAATCAATCCGGAAGGAGCAAGCGAAGGGGAAGATTACATTGCCGGTCACATTTGGCAGCGAGCTGAACTTCAGGACTGAGAGGGTTACGTTTGACGTCGCCGATTTCCCATTGCCTTACAATGGGATACTTGGCCGTCCAGCACTCGCCAAGTTCATGGTAGCCTCTCACTACGCCTACAACCTACTTAAGATGCCGGGCCCGATAAGCGTCATCTCTGTCCAAGGCGACAAGAAGGACGCCCTTATCTGTGCCGACAAGATCTTCCGGGAAGCAGCAGCCACGACAGATTGCCAGACACTTGCCGCTGAAGCTCCCGGGGGGAAGAAGACCAAGTCCAAGTCCGGCAAGGGCTCGATGCTCACTCCGCAAGCGCACCTCTTCGAGTGCTGCGCTACCGCCGAGGACGCACCATCGAGCTCCACCGGCAAGTGCAAGAAGATGGTGGCTCCGCCAAGACCAAGAAGGTGCCCGCCAAGGAGGACGGCACTGGTGGTACCTTCACCATCGATGCCTCTCTCGACCCCAAATAGGAAGGCGCTCGTTGCTTTCTGCGAGGCGAATGTAGACGTGTTTGCATGGCAACCGTCGATATCGCCGGTGTTCCTGTGAAAGTGATTGAGCACCGCTGGCCGCTTGTCCTCATGCGCGCCCGTCAAGCAAAAAGTCGGGAAGCAAGCGGTGGAGCGCCAAGAATTCATAGCCGAAGAGATCAAGAACCGGAAGCGGCGGGCCTTGTCGAGGAGTGCTCCATCCCACGTGGTTGGCCAATCTCAGTAATGCGCAAGGCAAATGGGAAATGGAGACTTTGTATTGACTTCACGGATGTTAATAAAGCTTGTCCCAAAGATCCATTTCCCTTGCCGCACATTGACCAGATTGTTGACTCCACGGCTGGATGTGATTTGCTTTCGTTTCTTGATGCATACTCTGGATACCATCAGATCTTCATGGCTGAAGAAGATGAAGAGAAGACCGCATTCATCACACCATGTGGCACATCTTTGTTTCATACGGATGCCTTTCGGGTTGAAGAATGCTGGTTCAACATTTGCAAGGGTAGTCCATGACGCTTTTGAGCCGCAAATGCACAGAAATGTAGAAGCCTACATGGATGACATAGTGGTCAAAAGCAAGAACAAAGAACTCTGGTTCAAGATTTGGACGAGACCTTTGCAAATCTCCGCAAGATCAACCTCAAGCTCAACCCCGAGAAGTGCGTGTTCGGAGTCCCTTCCGGCAAGCTTCTCGGGTTCTTCGTGTCTCAAATGAGGGATTGAAGCCAACCCGACAAGATCAAGGCCATTGAGCAGATTGAAGCACCAAAGCGCGTCAAGGATGTACGAAGACTTGCCGGTTGCGTGGCTGCTCTCGGAGGTTTATTTCTAGGTTCTGCTGAGCGCATACCGCCATTTTTCAAGATTTTGAAAAGGCAGGTCGATAAAATGGACTCCGAAGCGGAGGCTGCTGCAGGACTTAAAGAGATACTGTCCTCCACTCCAACACTTGTCGCACCTAGGCCACAAGAGAAGTTGCTGCTATATATAGCGGCAACCAATCAAGTGGCTAGTGCTGCGTTAGTGGCGGAGAGGGAGGCGGATGACGAGCTTGACAAGCTGCGGCAAGCACATCCAAATGATAAGCGGGGGCTTCACGACAAGCTCTGGTCCCGACAAGGACGAATCCGCAGACACATGGGCCAGAATCTGAGAAAAGGATGGTGCAGCGCCCGGTCTACCGTCGACTCCCTTCTGAGGGGCTAGGTCAAGGTATTCTGGTGTGCAGAAATTGCTTTTCGGCCTCCTCATGGCCTCGAGAAAGCTGCGCCACTACTTTCAAGCGCATGAGATCACAGTTGTCACTCGCTTTCCCCTGAAGAGGATACTGCAGAATCCAGAAGCGACGGGCAGGATTGTCGAGTGGGCACTGGAGCTATCAAGCTTTGGTCTCAAGTTTGAAAGCACATCAACTATCCAAAGCGGAGCATTGGCAGAATTCACAGCAGAATGGACGCCAACACCGGATGAAGAGACTCGAGACGAGCATTCCGTCAAAGAAGCAAGCAAAGAGTGGTGATGTACTTTGATGGTGCCTTCGCTGCAAGGCGCCGGTCTTGGCGTCTTGCTTATCGCACCCACCGGAGAGCACCTCAAGTCGTCGTCCGGATGCACTTTCCCAAGGAGCAAGCGACAAACAATACCGCAGTATGAAGGTTTGCTTGCCGGTCTCAGGGTCGCCGTGGACCTTGGGATCAAGAAGCTTATTGTCAGGGGTGACTCGCAACTTGTCGTCCGACAAGTGAACAAAGATTACCAGAGTCCGTTGATGGAAGCCTACATTGGTGAAGTGAGGAAGCTAGAAGAGCACTTTGACGGCTCGCAAATGGAACATGTTCCAAGAGCTCGAGAATGATATTGCCGACGGCTGTCAAAGTGCCGCGCTTAAGTTACACAATGGAACCAGGGATTTTCGTGCTCAAGTCGACTCACCAACCGTAACACCGTCATTGGGACCGGAGCAAGAAGAGGAAGTTGGCCTCTGGTGACTACTTTCCGACAGAGCTTCGAAGCCATCGTTGCAAAGGTCCCCAAGATCAACTCCAACAGTCTTTGAGGAGCGATGCTCCGGCTGCACCCTGTGGTTTGTTCCGTTGAAGCGACGCTCCCTACAAGTCTTGTTCCGGCAAGCTCGTCGGGAGCATCTAGCTCCGGCAGGCCGCAGCTCTTGCCGTGGAAGCTGATGTTCCCAGCAGCAGATGTGCCTTTAGTCCTTGTTGTCGAGCCGCATAGCTCCGGCATGGGCGCAGCGGATTGTCCACTTCCTTCAGACGGAGAACTTCCGAAGAGCAAGAAGAAGCGGAAAGAGTAGCCCGGCAGTCAAGTATGTACCAGTTTGTCGACGACATACTGCATGTAAGAAGACTTAACGGTGTGAAATTGAAGTGTATTCCCGGGGAAGATGGAAGCTGTTGGCGAGAGATACATGGAGGCATATGTGGTCACCACATTGGCGCAACGGCACTTGCCTAAGCAAAGCTTTCCGGCAAGGTTTCTTCCGCCGACAGCCTCCAGGATGCAGCTGCACAAGTAACCAAGTGTGAAGCGTGCCAGTTCCATTCCAAATAGATACACCAGCCAGCTCAAGCTCTCCAGACGATCCCTTTATCCTGGCCATTTTCGGTCTGGGGGCTCGACATCTCGGCCCCTTCCCCCGAGCCGTCGGGGGCTTTGAGTACTTGTACGTCGCCATCGACAAGTTCACAAGGTGGCCGGAAGTGGAAGCGATGAGGAAGGTGACAAAGACGGCGATCAAGTTCTTGGTCGATTGTTTGCCGTTTCGAATCCCTAACAGGATCATCACCGACAACGACACACAATTTCTGAAGTCGCACCTTCATGCAAGACGCCCAAGACCTTGGCGCCAAGGTCTGCTTTGCTTCATTGCTCACTCGAGAAGCAACGGTCAAGCGAGAGGGCAAATCTTTGAAGTGCTTTGCGGGCTCAAGACCAGAACTTTCGACAGTGCTGCACAAGTGCGGAAGAAACTGGATCGAGGAGCCGCCGGTGGTTCTTGGTCGATCAGACGACGCCAAATCGAGCCATCGCCGGACACCCTTTGCTCTAGTCTATGGAGCAGAGGCAGTTCTCCCCACGGAACTTCAGATACGGATCGCCTCGAGTACTCGCTTATGATGAGCTTGAGCAAGAGCAGCTGCGACAAGATGACGCGCTGCTCCTCGAGGAGGATCGTCTTCAGGCCATTGTCAGGCGAGCCGCTCGCTTCTGACAAGCTCTGCGCCGCTACCATAGCCGCAGGTTAGTGCCGAAGTCTCGAGGAAGGCGACCTTGTTCTTCGCTGCTCAGTCCGCCAAGAATTCAAACAAGTTGACGCTGAAGTGGGAAGGCCCTTATCGGGTGAAACGAGTCACTAGGCTCGGCGCTGTCCGCTTTGAGACCGAAGATGGCATTCCGTGAGCAACTCCTAGAACATTGAGCATCTTCGTAAGTTTTACCCATATATGCGGTTGTCGGAACCCGTTAAAGCAACCACCTTTTGTACAAATCTTGCCGCTGTTGCATGTAATCCTTATTACAAAGCCGGGCGCAGACCCGTGCATCGATAAAAGCTCATGTGTTGCGCATGACTTGTCAAGTTCATGCTTTCATCAATTTATTGCATGCTTTGGCTAACACTTTGTGCAGCAACCACACCCGTAAGCGAGAATCGAGCCGCTAGGCTCCATAACGTTATTACCTCTTCTTTTTCTTTTCTCAAAGAAAGGAAAGCTCCCCGCGCACAAGTTAACCAGGGGAGGAGGAGACAATGCTATGGACCAGACACTGCTCGAGGAAGATTCACCTCATCGGGAAGCAAGAGACCGAAAAGCTAAGTTGCCAAAGTTTGAGCAATCAATTTTTAAATTTTTAAGTTATCTTCCTCGAACGATAGTACTTTGTATGGAGAACCTGTGCGCAGAGGAACCAAATCGTGACTGGTCGCGCCCTTACTTTGTTTCGAGTCCGCTCAACAACTTAAGTGAGCTGCGGCTAGTCCGCGACAAGGTTGCTTGTCGGTAGCGACCCCGCCAAACTCTTTGAAGTTCGCACTTTCGGCTCGCGGCAAGGGTGCCTGCACCGGCAAGTTTCCCTGAAATGCGTAAGGCAGAAACGTACAAAGGAAGGAATCAAGTAGAGGAAATAACGTTGCATTGATCGATTCACCTAAGATAGAGTATATTACAGAATAACTTGTCGCTGATCTAACAAAGTTTTCTAAACATAATCAGCAGCGACAAGGGAAAGATAAGGCTGGCGGCCTAGTCCGCGCGGTCGCCCTCGATCCGCTTGATCTTGTTCACCTTGTCCACAATGGGTGCGACAAGGGCTTTGAGCTCCTCCACGTTGGCTTCGGGCGGCAAGGATCTGAGGACGCCGTTAAGGTTGAGGCCCGGGTTGTGGAAGGCCACCTTCATCAACACCTTCTCGAGGGCCCCGCACGAGACTGGGCGTGATTCTCGGCCAGCCGCCGGGACCTCTTCTCGGAGACGCTGGAGGCCCGTCGCCACGCCTTTGAAGAATAAGCTGAGCTTGGCGCTGGGTTGGAGATGCTCGTCGGAGGAGTACGCAAGGTCCGCCATCCCAGCTCCATCGGCTTCGTTGTGGATGTCGTGGCGGTGTCCACAAGACCTTCGGTCCAGTGTTCCACGCTCTCCCTCAAGGTGTTACGGACGGAGACGGCATTCGCCAGCCAGCTCCTCCTTGGCCTTGATCGCCTCCAACAAGCCCGCCTCCCGCTCTCGGGCGCCATCCAACGTCTGCGTCGAGTGGTCACCAGCTCAAGATCTGCCTTGGAATCCTTGGCGGCGTCGAGCTCCTTAGCCTGTCGGAGGCGGCTCTGCAGCTCGCCAGGGTGTAAGCGTCCTTCTCGCGCTCACGCTTGAGCACGGCGAGCTCTTCGCCGCTCTTCTTGAGGGTGGCCTCCAGCTGTGCCACCTTCGCCTTCAGCTCCTCCTTGGCAGCCTCGACGGCTGCGGCAGCGTCCTTCGCTTCCTGAAGCGCCCCGCCAAGCGACTCCTCGCGCGCGGCAAGGTCCTCTTCATGACTGTCCAGATTGACCTTCCGCTGCGCCAACTCGCTTTCTGCCTGGCGAAGCTTCTCGGCAGCCGGCATTGCTCCTCATCATTGCGGCCTTCTCAAGGATGAAGGCCGTGCGCTCTTCTGACTGCGCCAGCAGCGTACGCCACGTCGCGGAGGGTTTCTTCTTTGGCGCCCGGAGCTCCTCGGCGCGTTTTTCCATGTCCGCTCCGCCCTCGTGACAAGAGCCTCTCGGTCTCCAACTTGGCCTGCCGGCGCGGTAGAGCGACAGCTTCTTCTGTTGCTCCTCCTCAGACTTCGCAGCTGCTGCTGCTTGGCGCATCCACCAGCGTCGGCCAATGAGGCGAGTAGCTCGCCGTCGAAGGTCTCGCCCTCGAACGGCGCCACTGGAGCTCGGTTCAGGGGAGCTTGATGAAGACGCCTTCGCCCGGCCTTGGTAGGCACCGGGCTGGGAGCTCCTCGAACCCGACGCAGCGGGCAGAAATCATTGTCGGTGTAGGCGCTTGCAGCTCCTGCGCCTCAGGGCCGTCAAGACGATCGCTCGACCCTTGCCGGCCTCGCGTCGGCAGCCTCGGTGGCCCTCGCCGACAAGCTTCGGCGACGGCCTCTTCCTCCACGACCTCTTCTTCTTCGACGGCGGCCTCGTCGGTGTTGCTGAAGTTTCCTCCTCGCGGCCTCGACCTCCATCGGGTCTGCGTCAGGCGAAGAAAGAGCAGTCAAGCAGATATTCAAAAAAGAAAAACAAAAGAAAGCAAGCCGAAGGGAAAATTCCATGTAAGGGAGTTACCTGCAACGGGATCCGCAGCCATGGCCTCGACCACTGGAGGGTCGCCGGGCGCCGTCCCCTTGCCGGGGTAGCCTCCCTTGCCGGAGTGGCCTCCCTTGTCGGGGTGGCCTCCCTTGTCGGAGGGAGCTCCCTTGCCGGGGAGTTCTCCCTTGGCGGCGTAGTGGCAGCGGGCAGGATCTCGGAGGCGGCTTCCGAACCCTCCTGACGAGGCTGCTCCGCTCCTACACAAACAAACAGTCAGAAATCAACGAAGAAAGGCCCCCCCCTGCGCACCTAATAGTAAGGAGAAAAATCGCACACTTACTCTGGGGTCAGGCTGGGCTGCTCAGAAGGAAGGGTCGCTGGTCCGGCAAAGCGGTCAGACGCGCCCCCTGCCGCCACGGGAGTCGTCCTCAACGACGATCGTCGGGATCTTGGCCCTCTTCGCCGCTCTGGGCCAGCGTCTGAAAAGAAAAAAGTCGAGCAAAGCAAATCAGATTCAAGATGAAGCAATAAAATTGAAGAAATACAAGCACAAGTCTCAAGGGCTTACTCTTCGCCCTCCTCCTCGGAGCTGAGCGGAGAAGTCAAACTCGCCCGCCTCCGGTGCGATGAGGCGGGGAGTGGGCTCTCTTGGCCGCTTGGCGGGGGCGGCGGCGGCCCGAGAAGATTCCGCCAGCTTGTCGGCTGCAGTTTGGGGCGCCTCAGCAACCTCGCTTGCCGCGGTGAAGCGCGTCGGCGGGCGCTCTGCTGTGGCCGGTCTGCCGCCCGACTTCGTCTCCAACCCTGCGGAGACGCCTCCTCGGCGGAGCCGGGCTCACTGGCGGCAAGTCGCTTGGCGGAGGAGAAGAAGCGCCTCGGCGGTCTACTCGACCCGGCCTCGGTCCCCAAGCTCGTCCTCGCCGGCGACCTCCTCGCCGGGCGAGGCTTGCTCGCCGCCTCCGCCTCCTCCACGGTGAACCCGAAGGCTCCGGCAGCGGCTGCTGCCGCCTCCTCCACCGGGTGGCAATCCGCGCCATCTCCTCGCCGGTGGTGTCTCGGGTGAGCCTCTTCGCCGTCGGGCGGATCGGCACCTCTTGCAAGTCGTCGAAGAATTGCTGCGACCTCGTCGGGGGCTCTGCCAGTCGGGACGATCCGTGGGAGTCGTGACGGTGGCATCATGGCGCTGGATGCGGTCGGCGCCGAAGTTGTTGCACAATGGGACGACTTCGCTGCAACCTGAACCACTCGGATGTTCGGGTCGTTCTTGAACAACTCGAGCAGCACTGAATCCAGCTCCATGACGGTGAAGTTTCAATTCAGGCCCGGGCGCAGCCTCATGATGTCCGGCGCTCGGAACTCCCAAGCAGGCCTCCTCCTTTCACAAAGGAAGCGATCTGGCGGCAAATGAAGTCTGCGCCAACTGCGCCAACAGTTAACCCGGCAAGCCTGAGGCGCAGGATTCGGGTCACAGCTATCTTCAGCCTCGCATCCTCCGGCGCCAAGTTACTCCAATCCTTGCCGCGAGCAATTGGGGCTTGGCGCACGGCGGTGAAGGGCTGTGGGTCCTCCTCACGACTCCGAAGCACCAGTTGGCCTCCTCCTCCCACTTGTTCCGAACTCCCTCTAGGTAGGCCTCTTTCTTGCCGATCCTAGAGACCCGTGCTATTCCCCGGCAAGTGGCTCTCCTCTCTCAACGCGGGGAACAAAGAAATGGCGGAAGAGTGCCACGTTCGGGTGGACTCCGACAAAGTTTTCGCGCAAATGTGCGAAAACCGCCATGGTCAAGACGGCGTTGGGGGTGAAATCAAGGAGGCGGAGGCTAAAGGTGTTCATTATGTCGCAAAAGAACTCGGAAAACGGCGGGCAAAGACTGCAATAGAAGAAAATGGCGAAGAAAGGGTACCTGTTAGGGCCAGATCAGCGGCGGAGGCGGGAGCACCCTCGTGCGCGGATGCGCATGGGTCTCCGTCGACCGAAAAAGGTAGAAGACGTCCCGCAGCTCCGGCGCCAAGCTGCGGGGAAGATGGCTTGCTCCTTGCGCGCCATGAGCCGCTGCGCCTCGGCAGACTTGACGCCCTTCTCCTTATCGGCCTTGAGCCATGGCGAGGAGGGCGGAGGTCGACGGCGGTGAGTGTGCTTGCGGCGAAAAGCGGGCGCTGCTCTCTTCGCACCGGAGAAGACGAGGGAGCGGCGGTGGTTTCTTGACAAGACAGCAATGGCGGGGGTGGTCGGCTGCCTCTGTTTCCTCTGCTTATAAAGGGGAGGAGGGGCGGACGTTCCGCTTATATCAATAAAGAATCCCCCACGACCGCGCCCACGATCTCTCGCACGACGCCACGTCCGGTGCGTGCCGTTAGTGGGGATCGTGGTGGGTCCGGGGCGAGTTGCGACGCGGTCGAGGCTGCGTGTGTCCGTGCACAGTTCTGGGCCTGGCCCGACAGGCCCGGGGGCTCCTGTCGGTGTACTAGAGTAGGGGTACCCTAGTACCCCGTACTCGTGCACGGACGGTTGCAGCACCCCGCGGCAGGGTTTTCCTCGTCACCGCCAAGATCCTTCGTGGCTCCTTTTGGAGCCATTCAAGAACAAAGTATTTGATTGAGAAGACAAGGCCCCGACAAGAAGAGCTTGTCGGGAAGGCCACTCCAGGCACGCAGAAGACAAGGCCCCGGCAAGAGGAGCTTGCCGGGAAGGCTCGGAGCGTGACAAGTCTCCGAGCGCGACAAGGATTCGGCCGCGGCAAGGCGCTTGCCGCGGCATGCAGCCCCTCTCCGTCCCCGCTCCAGCTCACCCAGCGACGTGTCGCCATGGGACCGTTCCATGGGCGCGTGTCGAGCGGCTGTGCAGCCAGCGGAGAGCAGCGATAAGCGGGCTGGCAGGGCTCGCCATCATGGCGGCGGAGGCGCACTGACGGCTTCATTGCCTTGTTTGGGCGACAATGACGGGCATTTATTGCTTTTGTCCCTTTGCCGTCGAGTTAGGTATTTTGCACTGTACACTGTTCAAGTAGGTGTACCAACTCCTGTTTTTACATTTGTACCCTCGCCTATGTTGCCACCTGTCGGAGACCCCTTGAGCATATAAAAGGAGGCCCGAGTGCAACGTAGAGGAGGTTTGGTTCCGTTCCGTTCGGTTCGGTTCGCCAGGTTCGTCTGGTTGGGTTCATTCGACCCACTCGAGATCAGATAGACTCACGCTAGGTTTTGTAGCCCTCGTTGCTCCCTAGCAAGAACACAATAGATCAAACAAGCAGCAGTAGGAGTTTTATCTCTCCGGAGAGCTCCGAAGCTGGGTAAACTGCTCGTGTGCCTCGCCACGATCCGCTCTTCGTGCGATCTCCGCCCCCCTCCGAACCACAAGGGGCCTGCTCCGCCGGCCCCATAGGTGTCCGTGGGTACGATCAGCCTCCCCGACAACCTGTGTGTATCTTGCGATGACAAACAATATTGATTTGGTGGGTTTTCATTTTCTTTGCACAAAATAATCATTTACATTTTTCGAGTACCCAAAATCGCTTTTTTTGTGAAGGACCTACCAAATCTTTGTTGCAAAATTGCACTGCATCATTTTTAGAAAATATTAAGCCATATTTAATGTACAATTAACCAAATGGTTTGGTGTAAGAAGTTTTGATCCACCTCTCGTGAAAAAGACAAATCTCCGCCGATTCAGCAGGAAGTGGGTCAAATTTGAACTGCAGCTACCTTATAGTTTGCACTTTATTTTTTCCAATTTTTTTATTTAGGTACAAAAGTATCTATTTAACCAGAGAAATAGCAAAAGGTTTCCAAGATTCAACCACTAGCTAGGAACGATCAAGCCCATCGTTTTGACCGCATTTTGAAACGGACATAAAAAATTCAAAAAAATTGAAAAATTGAAAAACCTTCGCATTGTATCACTATATGTGACCAAGTTATCAAGAAAAATAATAAACTTATAATACGGCAATTCTTCTAAAAAAGTGTTCTCGAAAATGAGCTATCATGTGTGAAGATTCATGGCTTTCAAGCCAAATGATCAATCTTATGGCCACATTCATGGCATAGTTTTTCAAAATGATCTCATATTGTGCACAAGGGTGCATCTTGGAATGGCAAACAATATTGCCTAAGGGAGTTTTCATTTTCTTTGGACAAAAAATTCATTTTCCATTTTCTGAATGCCCAAAATGAGTTTTTAAGGGCCTACCATATATTTGTTGCAAAATAGGACCAAATTAATTTTATAAAATATTAGTCCATGTTTAATGCACAATTGACCAAATGGTTGGGTGTCAAAAGTATTGATCCACCTCTGATGAAAAAGACAAATTTTCGCCGATTCAGGAGGAAGCGGGTCAAATTCAAACTGCGGCTGCCTCATAGTTTGCTCTTTATTTTTTCCAACAATCTTTTATAGGTACATAAGTATCTATTTAATTAGAGAAACACCAAAAGTTTTCCAAGATTCAACCACTAGCTAGGAATGGTCAAGCCCACCATTTTGACCGCATTTTGAAACGGGCATAAAAAAATCAGAAAAAACAAAAAAATTGTAAACCTTCGCATTGTGTCATTATATGTGACCAAGTTATCAGGAAAAATAATAAACTTATAATATGACAATTCTTTTAAAAAAGTGTCTCAGAAATGAGCTATCATGTGTGAAGATTCATGGCTTTCAAGCCAAATGATCAATCTTATGGCCACATTCATGACATAGTTTGTTAGAATGGTCTCATATTGTGCACAGGGGTGCATCTTGGAATGGCAAACAATATTTGCCTAATGGAGTTTTCATTTTCTTTGGATGAAAATTCATTTTCCATTTTCTGAATGCCCAAAATGAGTTTTTTTATGAAGGACCTGCCATATATTTGTTGCAAAATTGGACAAAATCAATTTTATAAAATATTAGGCCATGTTTAATGCAGAAATACACAGTTTGATGGCGATACGTCGAGGTTTGGACGGTGGCCGAGGGCTCCAAATTCAAAGCGCGTAAACTCGCATGCCTGCCGCGTGGTCACCACGTGACCGTGGTGTTGCCATGCGTTCTGGGCGGCCTAGGCATGTCTAGTGGGTTGGGGACTCCCCATGTAGGTGCTAGGAAGAAAATGACAACATAAGAATCTCACGAGGAGACCGAACTATGATATGGGCATATAGAAGATGTGGAAAAAATTCAACTCATTAGGATATGCATAGCTAGTACTTCCTTCATAAAGATTCTAGCTGAACAAAAACTTTGGAAATTTGCCGACGAATATTTTTATGAACAATTTTGTGTACACTAAGAAACATTTTTATACATATTAAATAGTTTTTAATTACATCATTAACATTTTAATAAATATTTTGATGTCTAAAATTTTGAACACATGTCTACATTTTTTAAGACACATTGTACATATTGTTTATATATGTTTAACCTTTTCCAAATACATGATTAACATCTTTTCATATATTCCCAACAAAAAACATCTTTTCATACATACGTTTTGATGTCTATATTTGTTTTTACACATTGTACATTTTTATACATATAAAACATTGTTTATATAGGTTAAAAAATTTAATTACATGATTAACATTTTAGAAAATCTTGTTTGTTATCTACTTTTCCATATATATGTACGGAAAATTAATAAAATGATTAACATGATTAACATTGTTTATATTGTAAATTTTTCATATATACGTAGTGATAACTTTTTTTCATACACATGAAACTTTTTTTATACATATCTAATCTTACTTATGATTATCATTTTTATATGCATGAAACTTTTCAAATACACACATTTAGTTTTTCAAACACATGGTTACATATTTTGAAATAGGTATTAACATTAACATTTTTTTGAATTACACATTTAGTTTTCTAATTGCTAAACCATATAGCAAGATTCACGAAGGAGTTCATTATTTTCCTATTCTTATAATTTTATATTGTTTAATTGGTTTCGAGATTTTTTTCTATAAGGAAAAACCTGTTTTTTAGACAATAATGAAAAAGTGTTTTTTTCACATAACTGACCATCCTTACCAAATGGTAATAAGGAAAACCTTTTTATTTTCCCATTATTTTGTTGGGTCGAATATATGTTTTTTTAGAAATATGAGGGCATCCCACATTTCTTCCTGGATGGGTCGAGGCCTACATGGCACACGAAAATTTTAAAAGAAAAAAGGAGGTGGCCTCGTTCCACCAAGGCCCAAGCCCACCTGGAGCGACTAAGTACCAATGCATCCACGTTCACAACCTAATGACCATTTATATTGGTCGTAATCAGGTAGAAATAAGGTCGTCGACCACTCTTGTCTGCTTTATGACTGTTTGGTGTAAGCAATTTCAGGGTTTGAGCCCTTCCAAGCGAAATGGTCGTGGATTTATGACCAATTCAGCTGGGGTCACTAAGAGAAGGTCACAAATTGACATATTTCCTGTAGTGCTTCCGCGCCCTACGCGGTAGTACCGCTCCTTGCGAGCGGTAGTACCGTGCCGGATTTTCACACAGACCGAAACTTAGCGAAAGTAGCCACGGATGTAATTTTATTAGTCCGTGCCTTCCCAGCCCAGTTGAACCCTGCCTTGCGGTAGTATCGCAAGGGCGTGCAGTAGTACCGCTCCGGCGGTTCTATCGCTCATTGCTATACGCAACAGGGCCTCATCTGGTCACTGTTGCTCCAGCGGTAGTACCGCACCGTCAAGCGGTAGTATCGCAACTCCTTGTGGTAGTACCGCGGGCTTGTGCGGTTGTACCGCGTGTCGCGGGCTGAATGAGTGGGTACCGGTTGGATCTTTTCCCCCACTATATAAAGGGGTTCTTCTTTCCCAAGAAGACCACCTCTTCCCTCCCCGAGCTCCATTGTTGCTCAAAGCTCCATTTTCGCCCGATCTCTCTCCCTAGCCAATCAAACTTGTTGATTTTCTAGGTATTAGTTGAGAAGGCCCCGATCTACACTTCCACCAACAAGAATTTGATTCCCCCCACTAATCCCTTGCGGATCTTGTTACTCTTGGGTGTTTGAGCACCCTAGACGGTTGAGGTCACCGCAGAGCCATATTCCATTGTGGTGAAGCTTTGTGGTGTCGTTGGGAGCCTCCGATTAAGTTGTGGAGATTGCCGCAACCTTGTTTGTAAAGGTTCGGTCGCCACCTCCAAGGGCACCAATAGTGGAATCAGGCATCTCGCATTATGTGAGGGTGTGAGGAGAATACGTTGGCGCTAGTGGCTTCTTGGGGAGCATAGTGCCTCCTGTAGGACCTTGAAGTATGTCTAGAGGGGGGGTGATTAGACTCCTTGACCAACTAAAACTTAACCTTTTCCCAATTTTAGACTTTGGCAGATTTTAGCTATCTTTAAGCTAGTCAAGCAATCTTCACACAATTCAAGCAAGCATGCAAAGAGTATATAGGCAGCGGAAAATAAAGCATGCAACTTGCAAGAATGTAAAGGGAAGGGTTTGGAGGATTCATACGCAATTGGAGACACGGATGTTTTTGTCGTGGTTCCGATAGGTGGTGCTATCGTACCTCCACGTTGATGGAGACTTCAACCCACGAAGGGTAACGATTCTTGCGAGTCCACGGAGGGCTCCACCCACGAAGGGTCCACGAAGAAGCAACCTTGTCTATCCCACCATGGCCGCCGCCCACGAAGGACTTGCCTCACTAGCGGTAGATCTTCACGAAGTAGGCGATCTCCTTGCCCTTACAAACTCCTTGGTTCAACTCCACAATCTTGTCGGAGGCTCCCAAGTGACACCTAGCCAATCTAGGAGACACCACTCTCCAAGAAGTAACAAATGGTGTGTTGATGATGAACTCCTTGCTCTTGTGCTTCAAATGATAGTCTCCCCAACACTCAACTCTCTCTCTCTCACAAGATTTTGATTTGGAGGAAAGAAGATTTGAGTGGAAAGCAACCTGGGAAGGCTAGAGATCAAGATTCATATGGTTGGAATGGAATATCTTGGCCTCAACACATGAGTAGGTGGTTCTCTCTCAGGCGGTAAGTTGGAAGTGTAGGTTTGTTCTGATGGCTCTCTCCATGAATGAAGAGGAGGTGGAGGGGTATGTATAGCCTCCACACAAAATCTAACGGTTACACACAATTTACCAAACTCGGTGGGACCGAATCATCAAACTCGGTCGGACTGATTTAGTAAACCTAGTGACCGTTAGGGTTTTCGGTGGGACTGACATGCAACTCGGTAGGACCGATACGGTTAGGGTTAGGGCATAACGTAATCTCGGTGAGACCGATTACACAAACTCGGTGAGACCGAATTTGGTAATTAGCTAACCAGAGAGTTGGCCAGGTAAACTTGGTGGGACCGATTCGCTCTTTCGGTGAGACCGAAAAGTTATGAAAGGGAAACAGAGAGTTTACATTGTAATCTCGGTGGGACCGATCGCTCACTTCGGTTAGACCGAAACGTTACGAAGGGAAATAGAGAGATTACAATCCCATCTCGGTGAGACCGAGATCCCTATCGGTGAGACCGATTTTCCTAGGGTTTGTGGTAGTGGCTAAGACATCTGAACTCGGTGGCGCCGGATAGAAAGAATCGGTAGGGCCGAGTTTGACTTTAGGTTTAGGTCATATGTGGATGTGAGAAAGTAGTGGAGGGTTTTGGAGCATATCACTAAGCACATGAAGCAAAAGGCTCATTAAGCAACACCTCATCCCTCCTTGATAGTATTGGCTTTTCCTATAGACTCAATGTGATCTTGGATCACTAAAATGTAAAATGTAGAGTCTTGAGCTTTTGAGCTTGATCCAATCCTTTGTCCTTGATATTTTGAGGGATCCACTTTCATCATCCATGCCATGCCATTCATTGAGCTTTCCTGAAATATTTGTCTTGGAATAGCATTAGCTCAATGAGCTATATGTTGTTATGAATTACCAAAACCACCTAGGGATAGTTCCACTTTCAGCCTCCCCCTTTTTGGTAATTCATGACAACATATAGATCAAAGCTTCGACAAATGATAATAAAATTTGAAAAACATCGTCGCTTTGAGAAGTATGTGATAAGCAAGAGCTCCCCCTAATTTGTGCATATTAAGATTTGCTTTGGACTGCAAATGCACAAGGAATTAGACTCATGGGTTACTCTTCCATGTCACATACATCTTGGTGGAGCGCTCAAAATAATAAAGATTGAATACATGCACTCATCACCAAGCAAAGTGAATGATTATATAAGGATAAGTAAGATAATAACATAACAAGCATAAGTGTAGCTTATGATCAAACACATGATCATCAATGTCTCGCAGGTAATTGCATAGTATCTCAAGCAATCAAAAGCAAATAAAGTTCAACCAAGAAGACAAGAGAGAACAAAAGCAGCAAAACTCTCTCTCTCGAAGCCTATGATCTATACATTTTTCTCCCCCTTTGGCAACAAGTTACCAAAAAGTTCCTAGAAAATGCATAGGACTATATCGTCTCGTGCTTGGTCTTCTGGTGGTGGTGTCCGGAGAACTCCAAGAACGAAGGCTTCAGTCGATGTAGAAGGAGCTGAAGGAGTTGGTGCTGGAGCTGGTGGCGCTGAAGCTGTAGCTGGAGCTAATGAAGTGACTTTGGTGTCTTGAACTGGCTCTGCAGCTGATCTCTGAGCTCGTGGCACTCTGGAAAATGCATCAGTTGTTGTCCTGCCCTTTCTCTCCTGCATGTCATCCTCAGAGCTGCTCCACACCGATCAATCTCGATTACTTTGACATCAAGATCATAGAATTTTGTTCCATGATTCTTTCCTGTGCTCTCCTGGTTTTGAGTTAGGGTGGCCAACCCCTTCTCAATCCGCATGAGTTGATGCTATCAAGTAACCAAGCTGCTCTCGCTTGTTCTTGAAAGTATTCAGATGCCTCTCGCTTGAGTTGGCATCTTGGCAGCCTTCTCTTTCCTTGCTTTCTCCTTCTTCTCTTGCGCTTGTACCGATGATGGTTCATTCTCAGTCATGACAACTTGATTGTCCTCAAAGTCGAGGATAGAGAACCATGTGTTCCTTATCCAATGATACTTTCCTGTGCCCATCTTTGAGTTAATCAACTCCACGAATCATGGGGCATATCCACGGCTCCTCTTCCGTCTGCTGCAGTCCTCTTGATAGTTTCAACTATGAGGCTCATGACTTTGAATTTCGAGGCACATCAAAATGTGAAGCAAATTGATTGCATGCCCTCTGATCATGTTGTGGTCACCTGATTTGGGCAACAGAGTGTGCCTTAGGATCCAGTTGATTGTAGGCAGCCCTGACTGAAGAAAATGAACTGATCCAAACTTGAAGGACTCAAGTGCATCATCAGGGATCTCCTTGTACATCTGTGACATTGAGTTGTGTCCCATCTTCTTCTTGGCATAAATGTCCAGGTCATCTTCACTCTCCTTTGGGCATTGATCAGACTTGCCCATTCCTCTATGGTTGACTGGTATCTCGTTCCTTCTGACATCCAAACTATCCTGCCATCTGGATAGAAATGTGTTGTGGAGTAGAATTGCATTATGAGCTCATCATTCCAATTTGTGAGCTTCTGCCCAACAAAATCTGCAACTCCACAAGCACAACTATGGGCTTCTTATACAAAAAGATGGTCTCATAGAAGTCCTGCTGCTCCTTGGTGTGGAACCTGTAATCTACAGCAGTCCTTCTCCTGGTGGCATATGGATCTGAGTCTCTCCATAGCCTCAACCCTTGATCTCTCCTGATCTTCATGTTCTCAGTCACAGGATGAGCATCATTGTGGTCTGGAATCTTGGGCTTGAGCTTCCTTAGGACCTACCCTTCTTCATCTTCCTCAGCATCAACCTCAGGCATTGGAGCCTTGTTCTTCTCGGCTGCTGGTATACTCCTGGTATTCCTCTTTGGTGCATTCTTGGGCTTGGGGGCAACTTTGGGCTTTGAAGTTGCAGCCCCTGACTTTATGGCATCACCCATCAGCTTTTGTGCCTTGGGTGCAGGCTCAGCAACCTCTTCTTCTTCCTCTTCCTCCATCATAGAAGGCTTCCCAATCACTCTGGCCATGGTCTTCTTGACCCTTTACTTCCTCTTCTTTCCTTTAGCAGCAGCAGGTTCTTTGGGTTGGGATTCCAAAGAAGCTTGAGTGGAGACTCTGGCTTTGGACATTGGTTGTCTACCTGCTGGCCTTTTGATCTTCATTCCAGGCTTAACTGTTGTCGAGCTGTACTCCTTCTTGAGCACTTTCTTCTTGGAACTGGCCTCATCCTCAGCTGCCACATAATCCTCATCCTCAGACTCTGAGGTCTTCTTCTTCCTTGTCCTTGTGGCAGCCTTGGGCAAATTGTTGGGAGTGCTTCTGCTCCCCTCATCTGAGCTGCTAGAGGAACTAGTGCCCTCACTCATGTGAATCTGCTCTTCCGACCTGTTCTGGCTGTCACTTTGGTCTGACATGCTGCTCACACTGACTGCTGACCCTGTGAATAGTTATGGATGCGGTAGTGTGGATGAGCATCACAAAATGCAGAGTTTTTTGCAAAAGAATGATCCCAGAAACTTAGTTTTATTTTTCCACAGAAAGCATTTCGGATCTACCGATTTTTAAACTCGGTGATACCGAAGCAGTTTTGGAACCTAAACTAGTGACCTCGGTCAGACCGAGTCACAGTTCGGTGGCACCGAGACTCCTAGGGTTTCACAAAGTTCTAAAATCGGTCACACCGATTTGTAATTCTCGGTCAGACTGAGACTTACTAGTGCAATGGCGTTAGCCAAATCGATGGGACCGAGTTGTAACGCCCCGGATACAATTCTCCACATTCGTAACTCCAACTCTTGCCTTTTCCGGAGATGCGTTATGATTTTTCCTTCGTGGTTGGGTTTTGTCTTTTGTTTTGCATTTTGTTCATGTCGTGCATCTCATCTCATAGCATCATGCGCATTGCATCTGCATGTTTTCTTAAAGCTTGCACCCGTTCGTAGTTGCCGCGTTCCCCCCTTGCTTTCGTTGACCGTTCCGAGGCCATTCGGGTTTTCGCTTCCCTCTTGACCGTGACCACCTAACCTCTCTTGCCATCTCGCAGCACCTCGTGTGCGTGTCCGGCTACTCCGAACTCGAACCTGGTTGTCGTTACCGATGGATCCGGATCATCCCCAAACGTCTATAAAATATCTCCTTTTCTTTATTTGGACTCTGTACCCTATTTATCTCGACCGTTTGATTTTAATCGGAGGGTCAGATTAGCCCCTGACCAAAATCCTTGCTATATATATATATATATATATATATACTGCGTAACCCTAGCTAGTATCATGCCCCATCCATCCTTTCCCATCACGCCGCCGCCCTCATTCACCATCTCCCTCGGGATCCTCCCAGATCCACCTCTCCGCCCGACCACCTCCCTTGTTTTCAAAGACCGAGCCAACCACCTTCTCCTCTCGATCCATGGTCGCCTCCTCCCTGCCTTCTTCGCCAACCACCAGATCAAAGCCCGTGCTCCCCACCACCTCGTCCTCGCGAGCACGACCACCGGGCGTCGGACCTCTCGCGCACTCGATGCTCGAGCTCCTCCGCCAAGGCGTCCCACGCGCCTCAAGCCCGTCGTCCTTCGTCCTTGCGTCGACCGGCCGCAAGTAGCGCCACCAGCAGAGGAGCCCCGATCCAACTCCTTCGCCTGCCATACCAGAGGCCATGGATGGCCTCATCACTGCGCCACTCGGTGACTCCAGCTCGCCGGTGACCTCGACCTCCAGGTCCGGCCGCCTCCGTTCAAATTGCTGCCGACGAGCAGATGAGTCGCCGCCCGTCTCCTCTTTCTCTTCCTGTTTTTTCCTCTCCTTCCTCCTCGATCTCTCTCCCGTGCAGGGAACGCCATGACCGCGCCCGAAGTTTTGCCTCGTTCTCAGCCTGGTCACCGCTTGCTTGCCGCTCCTAACCCGCCGCCGGTGGGCGTCTCCTCCGCCGCCTGCTCTCCCTTCCTCTTCTGTTTTCTCTCTCTTTCTAACCAGAGAGCCGCCATCTTCTTGCAGCTCGCCATTTCGAACTCGGATGCGCCTGAACTGCCTCCATGCGCAGGATTCACTCCATCCCCAAGTTCGCGGACCTCGTCGCCCCGCATCAAGATCGCTGGTCCGCCGCCAGACCCTCCAGCGCCGCTGCCTTGCTCCTGCCGCTCGATCCTCGCTTCACGAACGAGGCGACCAGCGCTCCCTTCATTGACTTGGTCGGCGCCGGTGTGGCGGTCTCCAAGTCCCAGCGCCAAGGCCCAAGCCGCCCACTTCACAAGACGAACCGCCAAGCTCGCAGCCAGCTCCACCGACTGGCTCGGCCCATGGTGAGCGCCTCCGCCCGGGCCAGCCCGATAACGTTTTTTTTCCTGTTCCAGCGAATTTAGACATTATTCCAGAGAGTCCAGTTTTGAAGAAAAACCCTCCTGATCATGCATATAATAACTAATTAATCGTGCATCGGATTAAAATGATTTAAACATGTAAAGTGCTTAGAATTTTGTCTAGTTTCATAATATGCCACTTTCATCCATGTTAAAAATGTTTAACTTGTTGTTTGCATTAATTTGCCTAATGCCATGCTAAAATGCTTTATTTCATAACTAAATAACCGTAGCTCGGTTTTTAATAAACTTTATATGTAAATGGGGTGGAAAATGCCTAGTTTAACATGTTGCACTTTATTTTCCTGTTTAACAACAATAAAATATGCTTTAGGACAGAACAGTACCAAATTTGAAATATGCATATGAGGATTTTCCTAATTGTTGTTTGTTGTTCCGGCCTCATTTAAATTTGCCTAAATAGTTAGCTTACTTATGCCTCACCTCTTGCCATGTTTAACAACATTTAATATTGTTGAGTAGCTTATAACGAGATCAAACTAAATAATTGCATGTGGTGTTTTGTCAAAATGCAACTCGTTGCATATTGAGCTCCACTTAACTTGTAGTATTGTTTGTTGCACTTTGCCATGCCATGCCTCATTAAACCGGACATGCATCATACTTGATTGTGCATCATGCCATGTTTATGTTTGTGCATTTACCATGTTGTTTGTTTCTTTCCGGTGTTGTTCCCTAGTTCCGGTAATGTTGCGATTGTGAGGATTCGTTCGACTACTCCCATTCATCTTCTTCATGGACTCGTTCTTCTTCCTAGCGGGATTTCAGGCAAGATGGCCGTCACCTTGGATCTCTTTACTATCAGTGCTATGCTAGTTGCTTCGTTCTATCGCTATGATGCGTTACCCACCACTTGCTGCTCAAGCCTCCCAAATTGCATGATAGCCCCTAACCTTTGTCACCCTTCCTAGCAAACTGTTGTTTGGCTATGTTACCGCTTTTGCTCAGCCCCTCTTATAGCGTTGCTAGTCGCAGGTGAAGATGAAGATTGATCCATGTTGGATTATGTTTATGTTGGGATATCACAATATCTCTTATATTATTAATGCATCTATACACTTGGTAAAGGGTGGAAGGCTCGGCCTTATGCCTGGTGTTTTGTTCCACTCTTGCCGCCCTAGTTTCCGTCATATCGGTATTATGTTCCGGATTTTGCGTCCCTAACGCGGTTGGGTGGTTTATGGGACCCCCTTGACGATTCGCTTTGAATAAGACTCCTCCAAAGAAGGCCCAACCTTGGTTTTACCATTTGCCTCACCACCACCTATACCCTTCCCTTGGGTCGCCAACCCGAGGGTCATCTTTATTTAGCCCCTGCCGTGCTTCTCTAAGTGCTGGTTCGAACTGAAGCTACTGTGGGCCACCTTGGGGAAACTTGAGGCTTGGTTTTACTCGTAGCTAGTTTCATCCGGTGTTGCCACGAGAACGAGATATGTGCAGCTCCTATCGGGATTTGTCGGCACATCGGGCGGCTTTTTGGTCTTGTTTTATTCTTGTCGAAATGTCTTGTAGCCGGATTTCGAGACCGATCGGGTCTTCAGGGAGAAGGAATATCCTTCGTTGATCGCGAGAGCTTATCATGGGCTAAGTTGGGACACCCCTGCAGGGTTTGATCTTTCGAAAGTCGTGCCCGCGGTTATGTGGCAGATGGGAATTTGTTAATATCCGATTGTAGTAAACTTGAAGTAAACCCTTCTAAAATACACCAATCATGTGCGTAACCGTGAGTGTCTCTTTTCGGGGTTGATCGAGAGGAGAACACGGTTTCTGTGTTATGATTGGCGTAAGTAGGAGCTCAGGATCACTTCTTGATCATTACTAGTTGACGACCGTTCCTTTGCTTCTCTTCTCGCTCTCATTTGCGTATGTTAGCCACCATACTTGCTTAGTCGCTGCTGCAACCTCACCACTTTACCCCTTCCTTTCCCATTAAGCTTTGCTAGTCTTGATACCCATGGTAATGGGATTGCTGAGTCCTCATGGATCACAGCTTTACTACACCAACAGCTGATGTACAGGTTATGCGATGATCATGACGTGAGAGCGATGTTTGCTTGTTTTGGAGTTCTTACGCTTCTTCGATCGGGGATAGGTTCTGTGTCGGCACTGGGCTAAGGTGGTGGATATTGTTTGAGTTTCTGTTTATGATTCATCCGTAGCTCGGATGTTGATCTTGTATGTTGTGATGTTGTATTGTTGTATTCAGTGACCTTGTATGTATTGGATGTATCCCCACTATTATGTAATGTTGATGTAATGATATCCACCTTGCAAAGGCGTCTTCAAGATGCGCTTCTATCCTTGGTGGGACCTTCGAGTTCCTTTAGGATAGGGTCGCATCTTGGGCGTGACAAGTTGGTATCAGAGCCTCGACCGACCATAGGAGCCCCCTTGATTATTGGACGTTGTTGAGTCTAGAGGAAAACTATTTTGAGTCTTAGGATTATATATATATCAGAGAGTAGGATTCTTTTTACTCCTCAAATTTCTTCTGCCGCTCTGGTGAGGCCCCGACGTAGATGTTTTGTCTTTCCTCTCCTCAAATTTCACGAATTTTTTTAGGATCACGCTGGTATCTTGGGATCGTTCCGATATTCTTGTGACGAGAACATTGTTCTTGGTGCCTCGACATTTAGGGGTTGTGGCGGTGTCCGGGGAGTTGAGCTCCGAGGTGTTGTCGCCACAATTTTATCGTTGCGATGAATACTGAGTTTTGCCGACATCGAAAATCTCTTTTATGCAGTTGTTGGTGAGATAACCTCGACGCCACCCAAAGATCGGGGAGTTCGGGAGTATTGCCATAGCTTGTATAACGGATGCTTTTCAAGGTTGAGGTACACGATTTCGGAGTTTTCTTGGATATGTGTTGACGGATGGATACAATTTGGATCTAGGTATTGTTAGTTTGGGTGATATATTTTGTATCCTCAGATCCCCAACACCAGATTGCATAATCGTAAAGTTTCGGGAGTTTATAGGTGGGAATTCAAGTAGCTCCTAGAATATCTTTCCGACAGATGCATGATATGGGATTGGGTAAATCTCTATCATATGTATTTGTTCCGGCTTATTCGGCAAGCCAAATCCTTTGTTTTGTTTTATTTGTGGTATTCAAGTTGCTTCAAAGTCAAATGTTGAATCCATACCTTCCCTAAACGGTGTTCTCATATTGATATGTGAATACTAATCCTTCTTGATCATCGAGGTCGTCATGTTAATTCTTTTCCAACCGGCGTGCTTCTCTTTAAACGGATCCGATCATTTCAACATCCGCAAGATAAATTCTAAGTTTTTCTCAACGGTGTCCGTTTCATCCGTCCCCAAGTTGCCTTTTGTTTTCCGCCTCCCACCCTTTTTCTTCAAGGACTCAGATTTCTTAATCACGTATCCTTTTATTTGTGGAAGTCTCTTCATTCTTTTCTTTCAATGTTCTTATCCGGTGATTTCCCATGAAGATGCTCAAAAGTTTCAAGTTCATCATCCTTCATTGTTGTTTCTTCTCCGGTGGATCCAATTCAAGCTTTCAATATTCATCATATTCCTTTCCTTGTTTCTTATGCTTTCTCATGCCGATGCACCTCTTAATCATTCACTTCTTCCTGTTCATTTGTTCTGGAGTGCTGAAGATATCTCACAAGACTTGTGTTTCCATTCTCAATCCGTTCAAGATATCTCAAGATTGTTATCTCATTCAAGCCATTTAATTCTACCGGTGCAATATTTATTTCAAGCAAACCTTCAACGATGTTTCTTTCGAGTGGGCCCTAACCCACGTGTCTTTTCGAGTGATCTTACGACTCTTCTAATTTTCCCGGAGCTTCTAAAATTATTTTCAAAGTTTGAAGTAAGAATGAGTTATCACCAGTCTAATGTCTTTCTCCAATATCTTCCAAATTCTTTTCATTGTTGGTTCAACCTTTCTAATTTTCATCCCGGAGTATCTCAACAATTCATGGTGGTGTTTCTCGTCGTCATTCTCAAAGATGTGAAGACCGAAGAAGAGTTTCTCTTAAATCTTGCTCCATTCTCTTCAAGATTCATGGTTCTAGCTTGTTGCCATTCGCTCATAATTGTTTTCGATTGTGAGAATAATTTTCACCCATCCGGAGCATTTCACGAGTCTTTTCAGTTTGATTCTTCGGAGCCCATTATCTCGAATTATTCATTCAAGCTTTCAGCTCTCGTTCTCCAAATCATACCGTGCATCGCTCAAATATCCTCTAATCAGTTCATGATCTCTTCATTCTCTTGTATCTAAATCCTCTCAAGTATCTTCGTTTTCCTTTTCTCCAATTCTTCCCGGTGAATTGTGCCTTTGCTACGTTCATTTTCAATTCTTATGGTGGTTCGTTCAAGATTTCACTTCCTTCGTTATCGTATCAATTCATTCGTTGTTTCCAAATTCCACCGGTGGTTCCATCAATACCTTCTCAAGTTTGCGCTATATCTCTCTTAATCCTTTCTACGAGAATAAGTAGTATGCCAAATCCGTTGCTTGTCATCAATTTATATTGGTGAAGGATATGCATAACATAATTCTTGTTCTTGTTTCATCCAAGTGATTAATTCCTTCTTCCGGAGTTCGTAATGGTATCAATTTCTTAGTCTATGTTGTTCATATTTCTTTCCGGAGTTCCAAGTTTTTCTCGGTTATATCATTTCAAAGCTCCTTCTAAATCATCGCAAGGCTTCACCCTGTGTTTTCAACTTCTCTTTCTTTTTATCATCCTTTTATTACCGGAGTTCTTCATGGAGGCTCTACATGATGGTTCGTCAAGGATTCTTTTCATTCTTCAATTGTTCTTCAAGATTTCTCTCTAAGTTATGATCCGCCAAGCTATTCTCTAAAATAAACATGGTGTTCAACACATGTTTTGTTTTGAGGAGTTCAAGCATTCTTCTGCTTGCATTCCGAAGTGCAATTCTTCCTACCTTATCTTTTGAGGTGGTGTTATGTCACTCTTGACAATTTCCTTCATGTTTCATGATTCATATTGTTGTCAAGAAGGAGGTATTTTAAATCCATCAATACCTTTGTTGGAGTTATCTTGGGTCATATTTCACCTAAAGCCTTCCCTAAGGAATGTTGCTATTTGTGGTGCGTATCTATGATCCAATTTTCTCCTTCTCATCTCGGTGAAGAAGTTTCTCTTATCTTCATTGATCTCAACCAATCAATTGTTTCTGTTAATGGCGGGTTGTCACCTCATCATTTTGAGATGTTTGCCATAAGCCCATAACAAGCTTGTGTTTTTCGTTGTTGATTTTCCAACAACTCCGTTCAATTCTTCTTTGCAAGGATGCTTTTCAAGATCATTTGTGGCAGAAGTTGGCATTTTCTTCTCCATTCTTTTATTCCAATGATCTATCTTCTATTCTTTCTTAGGAGGCTTTGTGATGTTACTCTCTTCGACCCATCATCTCATTTTGCAAATATCATGTTCTTTTCCTTGCTTACCCGCTTAACAGAGTGTTATGTCCTCTGATTAAGTTCTTTCGTCTTATCAAGTTTTGCCTCCTTCCTCAACCGGAGAGCTGTCTGAAATCTTTCTTACCCCTTGTGCCATTCTTTCAATAGTTCCGGAGGTAGTGTGTTGTTGATCTCATCAAGTATCCTCTCATCTTGTCAAGTTCATGTTCTATTCCTTCCGTGTTCAACCGAGTGCTGCCTTAATTCTTCCTCTCTCATCTTGTTTTAACCGGAGTGGTTTCAATTCTATCTTGTTCATTAAACTCTTGATTCATGTCTTTGCAACCTTCAAGTTCTCGTAATGTTCCTTGGTCCTCTTTTCTAACGGATTGTTTGCAATCTCGTTTATCTCTGTTGTACTCTTTCTTTTAAATTGTTTAACCTTTCAAGGTTCGTGGTTTCACTCGTTTGTCGTAGAAGCAACTTAGTTTTACCTCTTCTCTTCCTCTTCAGTTTCTCTCCGGTGCTATCCTAGATCTCGAGACGAGATCCTCTCGTAGTGGTGGAGTGTTGTAACGCCCCGGATACAATTTTCCACATTCGTAACTCCAACTCTTGCCTTTTCCGGAGATGCGTTATGATATTTCCTTCGTGGTTGGGTTTTGCCTTTTGTTTTGCATTTTGTTCATGTCGTGCATCTCATCTCATAGCAGCCCCCCCATAAAAAATACTACTCCGGATCGGAGTGAGTACCTTGTTCACTAATGTATGTAGGACGTTTTGATAGGATAATTCATCCTGGAGCCCGGGCTCATCTGCTCTCTCTCAGCAAAAAATTCAAAAAAATACTAGAAAAATTCAAAAAATTCTAAATTTTTTTGTGGTGGTAAATAATTTGACGCGTGAGGTGCGCCTCAAAATTCAACTTATTTGGACATCTGAGTAGCTCTCGGCAAAAAAGACAAATCGGATCAAAACAGTGCGTGAACAGTAAACATTTTTACATACCCTGATTTCGTCTTTTTTGCCGAGAGCTACTCAGATGCTCAAATGAGTTGAATTTTAGGGCGCACCTCACGCGTCAAATTATCTACCACCACAAAAAAAATTGGAATTTTTTGAATTTTTCTAGTATTTTTTTTGAATTTTTTTTGAATTTTTTTCTAAGCGTGGGTGCAGCTGAGCCCGGGTGCAGATTAGTCGCACTCGTTTTGATAGTAAAATAGTGAATAAAGGGTGTATGTAGCATCAGTCAGGAGACTAATATTAACTACACCTGCTTATTTCGAAGAATTCAACACTCCCATATGACAAGATTACCGTTGCGAGCATAGTAAAACTATACTTCATAATGCAGTGTCAGTCAGGAGTCTTAGTATGCACCAAACCTGCTTCTTATGTCGAAGAATTCAAAGCTACCAACTATTCCAGATTTTCATAGCATGGTTTCTTTTTAGTCCAATCAAATTGTAACTTACTCCCTCCGTAACATAATACACGACGTTTTTTGACACTGTCATGGTGTCAAAAAACGTCTATTATCTTACAGAGAGAGTATCATCTTAAGCTAAGCCGTGGTGCCTGCAGTTTGTCCATCCAAGTCAACAGCAGTTGTCCATTGCTGGGCTCACACTGAGAAACTTGACCTATGTCTCACGTACAATTACAAAGCATGCCGAGAAATGAAAATGCTGGCGAGCTCTTATATTGACCTAAGAAAGCAGGAATTTGGTTTCCATGTATATATATTTACTAAACATGATTGACGGAGAAATGTTCAGTGATTGTTCTGGATATGATTATTTCGCCTGAGGCTTGTGCTAGGTAGTCGTTGTCTTGTCATGGGGGTGCCTTCAATGACACTGAAATCCCTGTCTTACAGTCTCATGAACATCATTCCTTAAACGCCAGTTCGCAGACCAATGCGATATGATCACTTCCCCATTTCTGTCAACCAACAGAAATAGACACAATTAGTAAAATGTCATGAGGATACAGCAGTTAACCAGTAAAGAAGCCATGAACTGAAGAGACAAACATGCTGCTTCTGTCTCTAAACATTTTAGAAACTTCATTTTAAAATTAACACTTTTATCTTTTTGACTGGTATAGTGTATGCCTGTATGGTAAGAACATTAGCTCTATGAAAACAATGGCACTTGATTTTTGGTACGAAATATTTACATAATAAGTCGTCTTTTTGCTGCTAGCATATTAGAATAAGAAACCATAGTCAGTCACACATTGAATACTGTGGAAAGTTCAGACAATGCATTTGTAGACGGATGGAATATAAGAAAAATATTCATAAGGTAGTACCTTTGTGGGGAATCCATTTGTTTCCTTCAAAATCACTTCCGGAAATGTATCTAGCACGCTAACAGTATGAAGGTCTTCAGAAGCCCTTCATTGTCATATTACAAGGTTGTCATTGGCAGCAATTAGATTGTAAAATACTGGTGCATTTGAATAGCTAAGAGTTTCAATAAAGCTTGCTTACCATACGTAGTCCACTGTCCCCATAAATTTTCTGTTGTAACTGGTTACCAAGGGCTCCTTATTGGCATCTTTTGTCCCATTAAAATCCTGATTGGATGAAGTTATCAGTAAGCACCAACTGTGTTCTCACAAAAGCCTGAAATATACTAGTACTTGTACAACATTATTCACTAAAACAAAACTGTACATTGCTTTGTGCTTTTAGCAAGGTTGGAAAAAGCGGTAGGCGTAAGCGAGGCGGTTGGCCTTCGCCTAGTGCCTAGGCGGTGCTTAAGCGCCCTAGGCGTGAACTAGGCGGTAATATAGTTTTACTATCAGGGTGTATTTGTGAGTATTATGCGTGTGTTGATATTAATTTAGGACAATAAATAAGTTAATTACCAGCTACTGCCATTGGAATATGGCCAGTTTGGCATATTAGTGCAATATGGCATGACTCCTTGCTTGGGTAGACAATTCCTTGCTTGCCCTGCCTAGACTTCCATTTATGCCCTAGGCGAGGCGTTTGGCCATCGCCTAGTGCTTAGGCGTGCCTAAGCGCCTCCTAGGCACTGTCTTTTCCAACAGAGGCTTTTAGAGTTAAAGAACTGATGGTGAAAGCTTTCTTTTATGACCCCCCCCCCCCCCGGCCCCCGCGTCGCTCCCAGGGGGCGACTCGGGTGGCGAAACCCTAGCCGCCACCTCAAACTCCCCTCCTCCCCTCCCTCCCCTCGCCGTCGCCGGAGGATACTGGCGGGCGAAGCCCTCACCGGTGGACGGCGGCGGCGGGGCCCTTGTCCGTGGGCTCGCGCGCTGCTGTTTGTGCGCTGGAGCGGCGGGAGCGCGCGGTGGCGAGGCAGGCGGTCATCTACGCTCAGGGGAGGCCGTGATGGTGTGGAACGCATGCGCGGTGGCGCTGCTGTGGCAGCGGCCGGCCGCTGCTGCGAGCTGCAGAGATGAGGGCGCCCAGATCTGGGCTGCGCGTTTCTGCCCCAACCCACCCGTCCCCCTCCTTCCACCCCTCCCGGCCGCCGTCGGTGGTAGCCGCTGGGCGGGTGCGCACGCGCGCGGCAGTCCTTGACGGCTGCTGCTCTGCTGTGCCCCGGCGATTCCTGGCGGTGGAGGCTGCGGGCCGGCGCGGTGCAGGTGGCTGTGGTCGCCTGCTCGTCGCGCTCCCGGCGGTGGCCGGCCTGCTGGCGCTGCGCCGTCGGTGCTCCTCCTGCGACTACAACGTTCCTAGGCATCCCTCCATGTGTGCTGGTCTTCTCCGACGTTCTTCTCCAAGTCCGGTCTGCCATTGCATCTGAGGTCCTTGTTCATGGGTCGGGGCGAAATCCCCGCGCGGCGACGGCCTGCGCTGTCAACGGCGACGCCCGAGGGTGTCGTCACCTCCTTGGAGGCGTTGGCATGACCCTGACCAGATCTCCTCCTCGAGCACCAGGAGAAATCCCAGGTCCGGCCTCCCGGCCCGGGCAGCGGCGGCGTCTCAGCGCCGTTCCCCTCTTGTAGGCGCTGCTTTGGCTGCAAGTGGAGTTTGATGCGGCAGATGGAGGCTGGTGATGCATCGCTCTGGCGTAGACTGCTACACAGGGAGCGGATCGCAATGTATGCCAGCGCCCGCGCTTCTCCAACGGTTGCTACACCAGTTCCTGCTGAGCCCTGCCCTTCACCCGCCGACTCTCTAGGCACATGGGTGAGAGGTACGTTGGCCTGGGCAGTCCTGGAGCTGCAATCGTCCCTGGAGCTGTCTGGCAATGGCAGTGACGCTGCCCTGCTGGGCGAGGCCTAATGTCGCTATGCGTGTCAGAAGTTGAGGGCACCTCCTCACCTAGTTGTAGTCACTTGGTGAGGACGGTCGTGTATTTGTGTGTGTGTGTGTGTCCCTCCTTTCTGGAGGTTGTACCCCTGATGTCTTCCTGTTCAATGAAATGAAACGCAAAGTCTCTTGCGTTTTCTCGAAAAAAAGAGTTAAAGAACTGTAAGCACAACTTGCCCAAATGTTCGATAACTCAGAAAGAGATAATAGTGAATGTCCTGGTGTTTTCAGTTACAGATGGATGGTGAAAATGCAGCCAAGTAAATTAACAAGAAGGCATCAGTTACCTCCACATCTGTGTAGACACTCCTTACTTTCAAATTATGTTCCACATAAGTACACTCTTCCTTCCCAGTAGCAGCCTTGATTTCATCTACTGTCCACCTGTACGGATCGTTATAGTACCCTCCATAAGGAACCACCTTGTGAGCATGTAGTGAACCATTTGAAATTTTTGGCAGCTGATCATTATCCACATGTAAGCATTCATTATCACCAGAGAACTCTTTGAAGGAGGTAGGGTCAGATATCACATTGGAGCACAAATTTTCATTAGCTGTGACATCATCCTCAACAGAACAAGCATGATTTCCAAACTCTTCTGGACAGGAATACGAGTCTAAATGCTTGTTGGTTACTTCAGGAGTACACTGATTGCCACAGGAATCTGAAGTAGCACTATTTATTTGATGCGTTAGTTCTACTGGGGATGTTAAGTGAGTTGATCCAGTATTAATTTCTTCTACTACTCTCATATTACTCATTTTATCCCGTGCATCAGCAGACTTCAGAGAATCACTGAAATGGGATGATTCTGACTCGGGAGTTGTATAATTGTTCTGACCAGACATAGATTCATTGCACTTTTCCTTTTCACCAGGGTTTTCTTTTGATACATTCAACGACGTATCTGATTGAAAACTATTTCCTTCAAAACCACCTGTGACATCTTCACAAATCACATTCCCAGACAAGTCTCCCTGGGAATTTGAATCCTTACGGATAACACCTCTTAATTCTCGGACAGAATCTATACGCCCAGATAGTTCATAAGATGAAAGTAGGTGTCTGCCATCAATTACTTCACTTGAATCTGACTGGAAGGCCGCATCACATACATCAGTTTGTGAACATTGGACACCACCAACGTCAGGTTCTTTTGATTCAACTTTGATTCCTCCAGAACATTCTTCAGAGGAGCTGTCAACAGCCACACCGTCTTCGCGTTCAGTTGCCTTTACATGGTCTTCACCATCAGAATTATAGGCATCCTTTGCAAGACCTGCCAAACAGCTTGATAATCCTTGCTCTTCAAGATTACTAGGGCCAGAACAAGATCTATTGTTGCCAAAATATTTACTCGATTCAGAGTTAAAGCAAGATGTTGAAGCAGTAGCAGTCAAAACAGGTTCTCTTCCAGCAAGGCAAGAATCTCTGACCAAACTTTTTGCTTCACTTTGAGGCTTATGGACATCTCGAGTAATTATTCTTCCCTCTCTACCATTGGTCGTGTGTAAAGGTGGACGGAATGTATAACTGATACAAAGCAACCATTGAAGTGAAGATAGGTTAGGATTTTGCAGATACATTGTGGCGTCCAACATAAGTACTCAATAAATGCACTTCCATCAAGTAGAAGATTTACCGAGATGTGTTAGAACCAGTATAAAGCCCATGTGAACTAGTTTGCTGCCCTGATATAGCATTTCTTGCAAGCCCAAACAAATTCAACTGCATGATTGTGAAGCTTCATAAGTTTCAGCTCCATGATATAACATTAATAAGTTAACTGCAGAAAATGACAATTTGTTCTACCTTTTGCTCTGATATAAAATTGTACAGCGGGCTCTGGGCAACATACAGACCTTGTTAGTGTTAAAAATGAGTATAACAGCACAAGAAATAGCAAAGTAGAATGGACTCTTGAATGCAAATATACATATACATAGTTAAGTACTAGAATATTACCTTCGGTGTAGCGTTGAAGTCCCCACAGAGTATTACCGGAGCATCATTCCACCTCTTAGATGTAGCATAAGCTTGGTCAAGGAGTGTCCTTATCTGTAGGAAATAAAGTCAGCATGAAATTAAGTGCATAAGGATGCTAGTGGTAGATAGCCAAGAGCAAAAGAAACACTAGATGATGCTTCATACAGCAAAACAGCAGAGAGAGGGAAAGGCACAATGGGCAAATCTTTAAAAGATGACAAGAAAGTATCACATGATCAAATATCATAGCAGAACTCAACAAAGTTACATCGATGTTTTTTACTAGATAATGTCTAACACATGTAATGTTATTATCATGTTAAACATATGCTAAACTAAAGTCAGACAAATATGCAAACAAAACCTTGATTCAATTACAAAACAGAAATGCACGTCTCAAGCAGCCAAGTCAGGAGCAAACGAGCATTGTATCGGCAAATACATGAAATTAAGACACAAGTATCAGAGGAAAAAACAATATACCTGGCCAAGTTTGATATCCCTCTCTTCGGATTATAAAGAACATGAATGTTACATATAACAACTTGTTTGGCTTGTTGTGGATGGATAGGGCTTTGAGACAAAAGAAGAAGCATAAGCATGGGTAAGTCATACAAATTTGTGCTTCATTTCTTCTGTCTTAAACAACATATAAATATGATACAGTAACTAACCACAAATCCCAAACACAACCACATGAGAAACAGAAGGTAGCAGAATAGCAGTTATGAGTCTGCTGGGTATTTCAAATCACAATTACCTAGTAGATAAGTGAGTAGACACAGTTTGCACATTTCTTCGAAACACTGACTGTACATTACAGCAAAAAATGGTTAGCAGATTTGGATGGCATACAACACTGTAAGCATAGGAGAAGCACCCAAAAGAAAAAGGCTCAAGTGTTCATCTAATTGCCCATAATTCAAACTCACTTCTAAAACACAAAGCTGTGCAACATTATCCCGAAGCCCAAGCTTACTGAACTCGATGTCTTCTTTATAACACAACCGGAACCTGGTGAGTGATAAAAGTCTTAGATAACCATGAAAATGTCCCTATGAAATGAATTGAAGCAAATTTAATATGATCACCCCAAATTTTGGATAACAACAGTAGATAAAAATTTCGACCACACAAAGACAAACAAGAAAAACTTGAATTGATTACCTTGCTGTCCTCCAAAATATGGCACATCCATCAACAGCATTTCCAGTCCGCATCTGTGTCACCATTCAGCAAATGTGCAAATCACAGTCATGAACTCAAAAAAAGTTTGTTCCTATTCCCTCAATGACAAAAAAAAAATCAATTCCGCAAATGTTACACATATTTCAGTCACTTCCGTGAACACTGTAAATGAAAATGCCTACAATATAGCACAGCGTAAATAAACTTAGAACATTACCTTCCATATGCCGCTATATCCTCGGGTTGACATTTCTTGTTCAAGGTCTGTAAATTTGTCTACCTCCTACAAGTACAAAGAAGATGGTTACAAGAAGAAACAAAAGTTCAAACAAGGAATGAAATGCTGACATTGAACGAATAGAGACCCCCCCATCAGACCATATATTGTACTCCCTCCGTTCACAAATATAAGATGTTTTGGATATTTCAATATGGAGTACATACGGAATGAAATGAGTGAACAAACACACTAAAAATAGTCTATATACATCCGATTCTGAAAAAGTTAGAACATCTTACATTTGTGAACGGAGGGAGTACTTAGTTGCTGACTTCCATGGACAACATATATTCATCAATTGGATTTAGGAAATTGGCATATTTTTATCCTTACCATGACTTGAGTTTGCCAACATCAGCACAACCTGCTGAGATTGGTGCAGTACAACAGCTTTTCTTAAGAATTACCTGAAAACATATAATATCTGGACGCCACCAGCTGATCTCTAAACCTATCCTATTCTTACGCCAGTTCCAGTCCATGATGAATGATGGTATGTCTCTATAAAGATCTTGGTGCTCCTGGGCCAGATAATCCGCCAGTATATTGTATGACAGAACCTTAAACCTCTCTGCAGAATCAAAAGTCCATACTCAAAATACAAGAGCAAGAACTGTATTCTTTTACAAGAATAATGAGGATCTCACACACATCATATTTACTCAAGTCTAATACTAAGTTTGGAAAATAACACAAGTAAATCTCTTCGCAAGCATATCACAGATATTACCGACACATTTAATGTCCCTTAGCACATCAACTGGAACTGTCGCTTCACAGTTCAGGACTCCAAAGGCATCTATCTAGATTTGGAAATAAAATTCCAAGTTTTTCATCATGAGAATAAGACTAGCTATAAATGACACGGTTGCAATCATTATTAAGAAAACTTTCAGTTATGAAACAGAGCTAGGAATAATTACTATAATAAGTAAAACGAGTATACTACTTGGACTTGAGAGTAATGCTCCTACGATAGTTTCACAACACATTGCTGCAAACAAATAAATGTTAAGCATTGAGATGCTACCAGCATGGCGAGGTGGCAGCTTCTGCACAGATCGCCACTCTCGTTTGTACTGTGCCAGACTTGGATGCAGCTGCGGCCCCGCAGGTCGGAACCCAGCATTCCGCGGCAGGAACCCTCCATTCGGTGGCACAACGCTGTATGGCTGTGGATGCCAGTGACCGTACTGATTCGGAGTCCCATAGCCGTACTGAGGGCCTGGGAACGGCGTCTGCGGCGGATGGCTGTAGTTGTACGGCACAAACCCGTAAGGCTGAACCTGCGGCTGCGGCTGTGGTTGAGGTTGGCCGTAGCCATATCCATACGGCGGTGGCTGGAACTGCGGCCCGTGCCTGTACTGCGGTGGAGGCGCGCGAGGAACCCCGCCGCGGCGGAGGGAATCGTTGGCAGAGGGCACAGTGCCGAGGTGAGAATCGCCGCTAACGAGCTCGGCGGCGGCGTAGGCGGAAGGCGGCGGGGGCGGGAGGAGTATCCGCGGTGAGGTCGCGAGGATCCTCGGCGCTGCAAAAGGGCAGAAGGGTAAAGAGTTTAGATGTCAGGGATTGATAGGGAGGAGGAAGCCCAAAGGCGCACGTACGTTGTAGTGAGAGGACATCGAGGCGGCGCGACGGAGAAAAGATGAGGGGACGACGCGCATCCCTTTTGGTCACGGCGGTGGCGACAACGGCGGGCGGCGACCTGGGAACAGCCGCATTCGACGAGTCACCGGGGGCGGCGGAGTTGACTGCTGGCGCGGCGACGAAGGGAACGGAGGCGGTGTCGCTGCGGACGCAACGCCGAGGCGAGCGCCTTGAGAAGGGCGTCGGCGTACTAGGCTTTCCCGTCTTCCTTACACTTTCATATCAGGCCCTTGATTTTCGATCGGATGGTTGGCAGGAAAATGCCTTGTATCTGCAGCACTATTTTTCGGATTCGCTTCCTTTTTCTTTCTTTTTTTTGAGAAAACGGACTCGCTTCCCTGAAAGAACATATATTGTCAATTGCCACCAATCTGTACCTAGCTACTACTCCCTCCGTTCCCAAATAATTATCTTTCTAGCCATCAAATGGACTATGACATACGGATGTATGTAGACATGTTTTAGAATGTAGATTCACTCATTTTGCTCCGTATGTAGTCACTTGTTGAAATCTCTAAAAAGACAATTATTTGAGAACGGAGGGAGTAATAAACTCATTAATCCTCTTTATGTAATAATATAATAACAAAAATAAAGTCTTGCTTCAAGGCCCATCGCTAATTTTCTCGTCAGCCCCTAGCCCCCCGACCCTAGCCCTCGCCAACGGCCGCTCCGGCCTTGGTGCCCACTTCCGCGCCGGTGGCCACTCCGGCCCCGTGGCCCACCCTCCCTAGCCCGGGCATGAATTGCTCCTCCTCCCCCCGTGGCCGCCCCCGCGAGCGCCGGTGGCTCGCCTCCAACCCCTCCTCGATCGTGTCCATCGAGGTCGCACAGTCCTACCGCGAGGCGCTGGTTGGCGCGACGCCGCTTCCGAAGTCGTTGCCGCCCGACGCCGCCTTCAAGGCTTACGCGCTCGAGATCCATCTCGCCGAGCTGCTGGCCCCGAGGCCGCCTCGGAGTTAAGGAGCATCGCCAAGCGCCTCGACGGCAGCCGGGCCGCCTCGCGGCTCGCCTCGCACTGCCCCTCGGAGAATGCCCCGGTGCCTTGGCTCTGGTCACCCACGGGTTGAATGCCAGCACGACATCTGCTGTCGTCGTTATCGCTTGTTCGACCACAAGGCCCGGGACTGCACGACGCCTCGCTCCTCCTCTCCTTCGAGTCAGGGCGCGGCCAAGCACCCTCGCCCCTCTTGCTCTGCTTCCTCAATTTTCGATGCGGCTAGTCCTAGCCAACCCGCGCCTGATACGTCTCCAACGTATCTATAATTTGATTGTTCCATGCTATTATATTATCAATCTTGGATGTTAATATGCAATTATATATCATTTTTTGGACTAACCTATTGACCTAGCCAAGTGCCAGTTGATGTTTTTTGCCTGTTTTTGGTTTTCCAGAAAATCAGTACTAAACAAAGTCCAAATGCCACGAAACTTTTTGAGGATTTTCTTCTGGACAAGAGAGACCCTAGAAGTTTTGGGAGGAGACCAGAAGGCAAACAAGTAGACGATAAGGCACTAGGGTGCATCCTGGGGGGGGCGCCCTAGTACCTTGTGGGTCCCTCGTTGCTCCGTCTGACCTAATTCCAGCTCTGTAAATTCTCTAAGATCGGGAAACAAACACAAAGCCGCCCAAAATATATTTTTCGCCGCCACAAGTTTTTGTTCTTCCGCGATCCCATCTGGAGGACTTTTTCGGTACTCTGCCAGAGGGGGAATCGATCATGGAGGGCTTCTACATCAACCTTGCTGCCCCTCTGATGATGTGTGAGTAGTTTACCATAGACCTACAGGTCCATAGCTAGTAGCTAGATGGCTTCTTCTCTCTCTTTGATCTTTCAAGATAATGTTCTCCTCGATGTTCTTGGAGATCTATTCGATGTAATCTTCTTTTGCGGTGTGTTTGTTGGGATCCGATGAATTGTGGGTTTATGATCAGATTATTCATGAGAAATATTTGAGTCTTTTTTGAATTCTTATATGCATGATTGTTATTTCTTTGTATTTCTCTCTGATCCATAAGTTTGGTTTAGTCAACTAGATTGATTTATCTTGCAATGGGAGAGGTGCTTTATAATGGGTTCAATCTTGCGGTGATCTATATCCTAGTGACAGAAGGGGACAAGACACGTATTTGTATTGTCGCCATTAAGGGAAAACGACATGGTTTATTCATATTGATTGGATTTACTTTGTCTACATCATGTCATCTTGCTTAAAGCGTTACTCCGTTTCTTATGAACTTAATACTCTAGATGCATGCTGGATAGCGATCGATGGTGGAGTAATAGTAGTAGATGCATGCAAGAGGCAAGAGTCGGTCGAGTTGTCTCGGACGTGATGCCTGCACACATGATCATTGCCTTGAATATCGTAATAACTATGCGCTTTTCTATCAATTGCACAACCGTAATTTGTTTACCCACCGTATGCTTTTTGTTCGAGATAGAAGCCTCTAGTGAAAACTATGGCCCCCGAGTCTACCTTGATGTAATTTATTTTGTCCCGGGCGTGATTAAATCAAAAAATACCTTGTTGTAATTTATTTATTAAATCCAAAAATACCTTACTGTAATTTATTTACCATTCTTATATTTTGTGTTTTTGTTATCCATCTATCATTATCAGATTTGATCCTTATAAATAATCGCCAAGGGGATTGACAACCCCCTTGATCGCGTTGGGTGCAAGTATTTGCTCTTTTGTGTGTAGGTGTTGTTAATGAGGTTTCGCGTGGTTCTCCTACTGGATTGGTAACCTTGGTTCTTAACTGAGGGAAATACTTATCTCTATTGTACTGCATCATCCTCTCCTCTTCAAGGAAATCCCAACGCAACTCACAAGTAGCAGGAAGAATTTCTGGCGCCATTGCCATTGATACATCACCAAAACCTATCAAGTACCCTTGCATAAACTATCATCTACTTATTCTTACCTTCATTTGCTATTTGCCTCTTGTTTTCATCTCCCCTGCTTCTAAAACAATTTTACAAAAAATATTTTCCTTTGCTTGTTTGCTTGCTTGAAGTTGCTATCATGTCTAAATTTGAGAAAATTATTGTTGAAAGTGTTAGTCAATATAGCACTAGTGAAACTCTTGAAGAAAAATTTGAATCTTGTGTTCTTGATCATGACCCTTCGAAAACTAAAGCTCCCACCGCTCTTAAAACTAAAATCTATCACGTGGGTAGCGGAAATATTATCGGGAAGAATACTATTCAGGAATTCTTTGATTGCACGGGAGGCATACCCATAATTCGAGGATCAATTCTTGATAAAACAAATTGATATGATGCTATTGCTATGCTCGTGGTTAAGTTAGAAAGAAATTTTCTACATATTCATCCGGCACTACAAAAGATATTTTATGAACTTCCCAACATTCATGATCCCAAAATGAAGAAGATTGCTACTATTATCCTTATGCATGAATTTGACTATATAATCCAGAAGCTAGAGAAATCTTTGCGTACTATAGGATAAATATGAGCATCCTCCAATAGAACAAACTCTCCATGATAAAGATATTATACGTAGTTTGGAATCTAAAGATTATTTTGCATATAGTGAAAATCTTGGGAGGAGAGTTCCTTATGCCGAAGTTATTAAAACTTTGTACCACCATACTTGTGATAAATTGGAGTGGATAACTAAAGGGATTGATGAAGGATTTAGTAATAAGTGGTTTGAGGAGATGGCTAGGGAACCCACTGATGATGAAATACATGTTTTATATGAAGATGTTTATGGTGATGATTCAGAATTTGAAGTAATGAATGTTAAAATTACCGAACAAAGTCCTTTCAATAGTTTAAGCTCTCCCACTAGGAAAGAAGAACATGAGAAGAGATATTTACTGAGAAAAGTTTTGGAAGATTTGATTAAAAAGGACTTGGGAATGAAGGATGACAACACTTGAAACTATGCATTACGCCTAGCTAGGGGTGTAAAACAATAGAGCTTGTTAGGAGGCAACCTAGTAGTTATCTTTATTTTTCCTTTTTGTTTTCTGTTTTTTGTGTGCACACACAATTATGCTACTGTTATGGTTGTGTTTTGTGTTAAATTAGTGTTTGTGCCAAGTAAAGCCTTTGGGATGATTTGGTTGATAGTTTATTTGATTATGTGAAAAAATTGAAACTTTTGCGCCTAGTAGAACAATTGTTTAAACTCACTGGAACATGATAAAATTCTGATTTTTTACACATGATTGATATACAAATTGCCCACGTTGTCGTAATTTTTCAGAAGTTTTGGAGTTACAGAAGTGTTGAGTCTGTCCAGATCATTACAAATTGTTCTCTTTCTGACAGATTTTGTTTTCGTTGCATTGTTTGCTTGTTTTAATGAATCTGTGGATTGTATCGGGGGGGTATAAGTCATGGTGAAGTTAGAATACAATAGGTATTATGCAATAATAAAATATGAATGGGTTTACAATAGTGCCTAAAGTTTATGATTGGCTTGTTATACTAACGGATATCATGAGTTTTTTGTTGAGTTTTGTGTGCTGAAGTTTTCAAGTTTTAAGTGAGATCGCGATGGATGAAGGAATGAGGAGTGGCAAGACCCTAAGCTTGGGGATACCCAAGGTACCTGATGCGGAGCATCCCTCGACCATCACCATGGATGTCACACCACCACCGCAAGCACGGAGAGGACCTAGGACAAGAGCACACGCACGTGCCATCGAAACCGGGATTAACTCTTTACTCTTTGAGTTTCATTCGGATTCACTCGTGAATTGGGTTCTACCTCAATTGGAAATGTTGTGCATCCTTAGGTACAAAGAAGAGCCCCATGAAGAAGCTAGGAGGGAGACCCAAGCATCCGGGAAGGAGAAGAAGGAGGAAGGAGACGTGAAGAAGAAGGACGTGGAGGTCCTGGACACCCCGAGTGCCCGGCCACCAGCTGGAGATCACCCCTGGCCACCCCGGGTGCCCGGCCCCTCTGCCTAGCGCTGGTTGGGGCAGCCCGGGTGCCCGGCCAAATGGCCCCGGGTGCTCGGCCCCTTTAGCCGCCCACGGGCCGGCTCCCTGACCGCCCCGGGTGCCCGACCAAATGGCCTCGGGTGCCCGGTCCCCTCAGCCACCCGGCCTCCTATGCACCACGGGTGCCCGGCCCACCTTCCCAGGTGCGCCTCGGGTGCCGGACCCCATGACTCCGGGTGCCCGGCCCCCTCCTCCGTGGCTACGCGTTTTTAGGGATATATTGGACATTTGTACCCCTCTTTCCCCAAGTTTCGTCCCTAGCCTTTATATACTCTTCCCCTAGCTCATTTAGAGGATAACAAAGTATTACATAGACAAAGAGAGAGCTTTGCTCATCTTCCTCCTCTTGGAGATCTAGACCTCCTCTTGGGAGAAGCTCCTCTTGGAGATCAAGCCCTCCTCTTGGAGAAGGATCCCCATCATAGGATCATCAAGACCTCTTTCCTCATAGGATTGGGATGAACTAGTTACCTTATATCTTTCCTTTGTTGTCCTTGAATCATTGTGACCTCTTGTGTGTTCTTGGATCTAGCATATGTGTGATTGGATCTAGTCAATTTGAGTGTTTCCCCTCTCTTGTGTTCTTCGTGTTCTTCGGGGGATTTCCCCTCCAATTCATGAAAGATCTTCATCTAGGGTTCCACCCTACAATAGTACCCCAAGGTAATATTCAAGGACACCCAAGACTCTAAGCTCGGGGATGCCCCGAATGGCATCCCCTCTTTCTTCTACCAACCATCGGTAAATTACTTGGAGTTATATTTTTATTCATCACATGATATGAGTTTTGCTTGGAGCGTCGTGTATTATGCAAGTCTTTTCTTTGTTTGATTTTTAGTTTGCCAAAATCATCTTTGCAGGACACACTACTACTTCTTGAGCTTGCATTAGTTTTTCCCTTAAAGAGGAAAGGGTGATGCAACAAAGTAGAGATAAGTATTTCCCTCAGTTAAGAACCAAGGTATCAATCTAGTAGGAGGAACACACAAGTATCCAATAATTACACCTGCACAAACAAACAAATACTTGCACCCAACGCGATAAAGGGGTTGTCAATCCCTTCATGGTTACTTGCAAGGATGAGATCTGGTAGTGATAGATATAAAAGATAAGTAAAAGTGCTAAATAAAATAAAAGTAAGTAAATTGCAGCAAGGTATTTTTGTGTTTTTGATTTTGTAGATCTGAAAAAAGAATGATAAAAGATAGACCCGGGGGCCATAGTTTTCACTAGAGGCTTCTCTCTTGAAAGAAAGCATATAGTGGGTAAACAAATTACTGTTGAGAAATTGATAGAAAATCCCATAGTTATGACGATATCCAAGGCATTGATCATGTATATAGGCATCATGTCCGAGACAAGTAGACCGACTCCTGCCTACATCTACTAATATTACTCCACACATCGACTGCTATCCAGCATGCATCTAGTGTATTAAGTTAACAAGAACGGAGTAACGCCTTAAGTAAGATGTCATGATGTAGGATCGGAAGTATGTCTAGAGGGGGTGATTAGACTACTTGACCAAATAAAAATCTAGCCTTTTTCCAATTTTAGTTCTTGGCAGATTTTAGCAACTTAGCACAAGTCAAGCAATCAACCCACACATGCAATTCTAAGAGTATAGCAGTGGAATGTAAAACAATTGCATATGAAGGTAAAGGGAGGAGTTTGTGGGAGCAAACGCAATGTTGACACGGCGGGTCCTTGCGGGGAGCTGAGAGCGGGGATGGATCCGCAGATCAAGGGTGGTCCTTCCGGTGGTTGCAGGGTCGTCGGAGGTGGAGGGAATCGCCGTCGACGAGCTTCGCGGAGGCCGGCGGCGTCGGGGGTAAAGTGGATTTGAGGCTTCGGTGGCTCTCCGTCGCAGCTGGGGGTTTGGGTGGCTCCGCAAGATGGAGTGGATTCTGTTGGTGGTGTCGGGAGGGCCGGGGAGGCTCTAGTTATGCCGAATGGAGCCGGGAGGCGGCGATGGCCGAACTGGCCGGAGTCGGTGAAGACGGCCTCTTCCCCCTCAATTGACGGCAATGGGGCACTAGGAGGATAGTGAGAGGTCTGCTCAAGGCGGGGATGAGCTCGGGGCTCCTTAAATAGACTCGCCAAGGCGGTTCCGTGGCGGCCGGGGATAAGGTTGTCGGCGACCGTCTTTCTGTAGCTATGGCGACGTGGCGGCGACGCGCGCTAGGGGACGAGGCTGCGGATGAGCTGGAGATGCTTAAGGGGCAGTGGCGAAGGCCGGTGGCTTTGGCGGCACCGACTAAGGCAGGGCGCCATGGACGCTGGTGTGCCGCCAAGGCTCGACGGCGGCACAGAGGCTGCCAGGCGGCTTGGCGCATTGCCGTGAGAAGGGAGTGTGTGGCGTGGCGCCACAGAAAGGTGCCAAAACCAGGGGCACGACGTGTCGGTTCGGCCGAGGCTCAGGCAAGACGCTGCAGCCTCGCCGCGCCTGCAGAGCACGCACGGAATGTGTTTGATAAAATGCCGAGGCATGCTAGAGGTCTCGTGAGGTTGGCAAGCAAATGTAACTAGGTTAGTGATAGAGGGAAGATCAAGGGACAAGGTGGTTTGGTCTCGAGACCAAGTTCACCATGTAGACTTGAAATCATGCCAACCGGCCTTGCACTCGTGGTGTTTGTCAAATGCCACAGTGCACCTAGGCATTTCTTGGAGTGGCCAATTCTTCCAGATTGAAGTCTCTTTGGATGCTCAAGAGGGTGGTGAGGTTGGTTTGTGAAAAGCACAAACTTGCTAGTGCAAGTTTTGCGTAACTCCACCTCGGATGTAACTTAAATGGCATCATCTCATGAACCAAAAGTATTCCAATGGTTGCATGCTCCTCGGACTTAGGGGTTTGGCAAGGTACACTACAAGGTGGAGGAAGAATCAAGGGCCAATGAGCAAGCAAGGATATGGTTGTCTGTACAATCCATCATGTTGGACCAAAATGAAGATGAGGCTGATTCACTCAAAATTTTCAAATAACAACCTTGGATTTTTGCATATAGTGGAATAATATGCTCCTACTGACATCCCATAATTTTGGTGGAGGCTAGAAAGAAGTATTTAAATGAGTTGCAGTGCAAAAATGCCTACTGGACCAGAGAATAAAATTGGGTGTAGAGCTCAAAATAACTCATGAATAAATTATAACTTTGCACAAAAGTGATTTAAAAACATCACCAGACATCTCCAATTTTTGGTTGGAATTTTAGGTGAATTTATCAAATGGTTGTAGTTCAATTATGGCCATATAATCTTGGAAAACCATTTTTCAAGAAACTAAAGATCAAGAAAATTAATTATGTAATTAGTTCTACTAATAAAAGAAAAGTTTTTCTTGAGTGGTTAAACAAGTCCAATATTATAAGTAAAAGATTTTCCATCTTAGGGAACAACTCCAAGATAACCAAGAAAAGAATGGTTTTGAAATCAAGAAAAACCAAGAAAAAGGAAAGTTAAATTTCCTGGCAAGATTTTTATTAGCAAAACAAAGTTAAAAATTTTGGGGTGTCACAAGGAGTAGGTGGGGGTGTGTCGGGCGCTGACTGTTGCCGGGAGGTGCTCAGTTAGATGTAACACTGTTGCAAAATTTTTGCAAGCAGTGTATGTGTTCGTGTAATTGTGGTTGTGAGTCTCGCATGCCGTGGTGCTGCGGAAAATAAAATAATCCATGTCGTGAACGATGCAGCAATACCGGGAAAAGAAATCTCACCTGTGATTTCTCTGAAAGGACATAGTAATACAATAGAGTCAAATTGCAACAATAATCAAACTAAACGGTTTACATTGCCGCACAAACTCGGGGCACCAGGCAAGAGTTACAACACATGAATAAACGTCACAGCAATAAATATAGCGGCGACGCCTAAAGTGAAAACGGTAACTGGACGGGGTCCTGAGAAAACGTCTCTGGTACTGGGGTACACTCTTCTTCTATCGGAGGAAGTGGATTGACTAGACGATGAATGTGACTCTCCGGTCGGGCCTCAATGATTCGCCGATGGCGATCCGAGGATTTAAATCATGAGGCTCAGAGATAACCCATCACGTTGGGTTAAACGCTCTTGAGCGATGACGTATTGGACGAGGTTGGCCAAGACGCGGTCTCTCTCAATACGCCCACCGAAAAGATGTTACTCCTCCGGTGCCGCACGACTCGAAAATAATAATACCTCGTCACGGGCAAAGGGCACCGCTGAATCGGCGAAGCGAAGCGCTTCAGACGCCGCAGCTTCTACGGCCATATGTGGGGTTGGCATAGATTTCCCTCTGAAGGAGACCTCCGTTGGATCTTGGTTTGGGTTTACGGAGGGATGTGCACGGCTGCCCAATATCTCGAGGTGGAAGGGGTGATTCTCGATTTGAACAGCTCGTATTGGGGTGTCCGGTAGCGCCCATGGTACCGTGGGTAAAATCCCACAATATCTTGACAAAACTACCCGGGTTGCATCCGGAGTTCTCGATAGATACTGGGGCTCGGCATGGCAAGAAATGGTTGTGAGAATGGTGCACAAGGTGAGGGGTGCTTGGCGTGGTCACTCGGTGGCCCTTTTTATAGCACCGGAGATGGGTCATTTTTACCATGGTGAAAGGTAAAGAATTTGCCGGCTCAGCTTGGGGTCAAGCCACAGATACACACATCTCACTAAAGTGACGTATCACTGTGGGTGTTGTCGGGGCGGTTTTTGGTGGCTGCGCCAAGGATAGAGAAATCCCACTACATGCTAACACATCCATGCAAGACTACTATATAAAACAGAGGCACGATGACAGGCTGCATTAATTTAAGGGATCACAGGATTACCAAGCGAGGATACACTGGGACTCGACACTACTCGAGTAACTTAGTCTACCGCTTTACATCCAAGCGGGCGTCCCTTGTGGATGTCGAGGCTTATCCACGGTTCTCACCGGCCGGAATTAGTCGGAGAGGGTTGAGGGGCTGCAGGCTCGGGTAGTGATGATGACCATCGCGGGGATTGTTGACCACAACCCCGTTGGAGTGTGCTCCCGTGAGGCTGACGAAGCACTTCGGGTCATCAAGGCACCGTGGCTGACGGCTGGGGCTGATCTCAGGGTCTCGATCGGGTGTCCGAATAGCACGACAGGGTTGTCGGAGATGGGCTCGATCTCTTCTCTCGCCGGGGCTCGACGAGCCAGCTCTCCACGAGCTGCGATCAGATCAATGGTGATTTGATCGAATAGTTCCTCCAGCGCACCTACATAGCGCACTAGGTGCGGCAATGCAGGGTCCGCTTCGTGATCTGCGTTGGCTACTTGGGGTGGTCTCACCGCACCCTTCACGCTGGGGTAGTAGTGGAACGAGCGACGCTTAACTCGGGCGACAGTGTGCCCGAGATGAACTATAGCCTCTCGAGCAGCTAGTTGGATGGCTTGTGGCTCAAAGGAAGTTGTTCTTCCGATGAACTCGTAGGGCGCTCGGCGCTAGACCCCTACCGTAGATGTGTACCGTGGCCCAGAATTGATGGCTCTCACCGCTCAGGGGTCCTTGGTACACAACATATTCGGGTGGCTCTTCTAACGCATAGGCACGGCGGGTGAGGTCTGCGAGTATGGTCACAAAGCCTGCAAGGTTAGTTGTTGTGGTCTCATTGTGCACGACGGGACCGGGCATTGTGGCTTAGTTTGGGGAAAATGTTGTGCTGTGCTGGGTTGGGGCTAGCGTGCCCTTTTTATAGAAAAAGGGGACGGAGTCTTCCTTCGCACGCTTGCGAATGAGACCCTTGGGTGCTGGTCACTGGTGCGTGATAGATGGGCTAGGTTGATAGGTTGGGCACCGACTGCCAAAAGCGTCGGGTCACTGTGTGGCTATCTTGTGCGAGAAGCTTGGCTGGGGTTTACTTATGGCTTGGTGGGTTGGTTTGCCTAAGTTTATTGACTTGGCTAAGATAGGATTAGCCAATGGTCAGCCTGGCTCTGATACCAAGTCTGTCGCGACCGGGTTTTTTCCGGATATTAAATTCCAGAAAATGGCCGTCGTGCTCATCAGCCCCTGTGATCTTTAATGATGAGGCATCAACTCATGTAAAAAATCCAAGCAAAATTACAGGATATGCGGTACAAGACCATTCTGGCCTGTGAGTACAACAAATGGTTTCTAGTGGTTGATGGCGGAAGTGGTTTGTGGATCATCAGTGGAACTCCATTTCCCCACGGAACAAATGACCGTGTTAACTCCTATCTTCGCGAGGCTGCTATCACTGTTGCTTAGGTTCCGGGCGGTCGCCAGAACGCCTCCGCCCACGCAAGAAATCTGGCCAAGACAATAGCTGTGGACAAGCCAATGAGTACTTTGAATGTACTCGCAAACATTAGGAACACAAAGCGTAATATAACAATGATGTGCTGAAAATATTTTATGCTCATGGCGTCAGTCACAAAAGATAATAAAAAAAATCTGATGCACGCAAGCATGTTACTCATGAATATGCAATAACATAGTAGTATAAAAAAATTATGAAATAAATAATAAACATGTCACAGTCGGGCGTCTTAGCGACACCACATAAAGGGCTTTAAAAGGAATGCCGCAGTTGGGCGTCTAAGCGACACCACATAAAGGGCTTTAAAAGAAATGCCACAGTCGGGCGTCTCAAATGACACCACATAAAGGGCTTATAAAAGAAATGCCACAGTCAAGGCCTCAAATGACCCCACATAAAGGGCTTATAAAAGAAATGCCATTAAAGGCGTCTTAGCGACACCACATAAAGGGCTTTAAAAGAAATGCCACGATCAAGGCGTCTCAGCGACACCACATAAAGGGCTTATAAAAGAAATGCCACAGTCGGGCGTCTCAGCGACACCACATAAAGGGCTTATAAAAGAAATAATCACAGCGAATATCCAGGAGGTAAAACCATTCCAAGGATACTCAATACTTCAAATAATATAAGGGGGTTAGTCCATAAATAAAATAATCGTAATCATCATAAGTCACAAGTCACAATCCATGTTACGGTTTAACAGTCTCTCCTCAAGACCGACACTAAGACCGACACTTGACCCATCCTGCATCGTAATCCTTAACCATGGACACGGCTATTCGAATAGGTTTAATCTCTATAGAGGGTGTACTCTTTACCCACGAGTAACGGATTTCTTTAGTCCATCGGGACTAATTCCGTCTACGGTCTTTTAATTGAAAACACACCTGACTTGCACACACACCAGCTTAACGTACCCGTGTCTGGAATCACCCATGACACCTGTTAAGCAAAACTCTAAGTGGGGAGGCTGCAACCTCGCGTAGCATGGGATCAAATTTATAACGCGCGCTCTAAGGGGTGGCCTCCCCTCTCGGTCTCAACCGAAACACCCATGCCCCGGACCAGGTGGCATGCCTACCGCTTCAACCGATATCTTCCACCATGGCCTCTCTGTATGGTGTGTGCTAGAAAGAGGTTGACAACTTCATCGAACCGTACTCTACTTGTTGTAGAGACGAGTGGTAGTACGAAACAAGCATGGGGGTTACTGGAACAAGACTCGATCTAGGGTCGACTCAGGAGGTTTAAGTATTCCCTGCATGATTAGTATAACAAATATATTTCAACCAACAGAATCACCGCTCATTATACCTTACTCTGCCATACCGGACATAACCGTCCTGACGGAGACCGGCGACAAACTCATGCCTACCCAAGGCAGAGGTTTTCCTGATTCCTTCCGGTATGCATGCAAGGCACATGAGGATGATTATCATCACAAGTGTGTTCATTTCCAACAGCATGGAAATCACTAATATGCATTCATGCAAATGATCATATCACATGAAATAACAAGTTCTCCGAAATGAGCTGGTGTTATAAATGTGTCGATTTAACACACAAAATGTTATGCCGGGTTCAGAATGCTTGCCTTCAATGTGTGGTAAGGCAGGGTGCACTCCAAAACTTTTGAAAGTTTTCTTCTCTCTCTCAAAGTCCCATTTTAAAATAAATTTGAATTAACACACAAATTCAAAACAGCACAAAAAGTTGTTTTGAAAAATTATCAAATAAATCTTAAAATAAACTAGATCAAATTTGAGAGAGGTAGGAAAAAGAATCATTTCATTTGGAGTTGTATTTAAAAAGTTATAGCCAGGTCAAAGTTTTGGTCAAAAACTGTTTTTAAAATAAACAGAAAAAGAAAAACGTTTCGAATATAAGCATACGTCGAAGACGTACTTTGAGAATGCGCCTTCACTTACTACACGTGGAGGCGGGGCTGGGTCAATTGACAGTGGGCTCGACCGCCCACCGGGTCAGTTTGACCAGCCGCCTCCCTCCCTTCCTCCGCCTCGAGAAGGTGCGGGACTCCGGCGATCGCCGCCGGCGAACGGCGGGTCCTTGCGGGGAGCTGAGAGCGGGGATGGATCCGCAGATCAAGGGTGGTCCTTCCGGTGGTTCTCCGTCGCAGCTGGGGGTCTGGGTGGCTCCGCAAGATGGGGTGGATTCTGTTGGTGGTGTCGGGAGGGCCGGGGAGGCTCTGGTTATGCCGAATTGAGCCGGGAGGCGGCGGTGGCCGAACTGGCCAGAGTCGGTGAAGACGGCCTCTTCCCCCTCAATTGACGGCAGCGGGGGCACTAGGAGGATAGTGAGAGGCTGCCTGCGTGCGGGGATGAGCTCGGGGCTCCTTAAATAGACTCGCCAAGGCGGTTCCGCGGCGGCCGGGGATAAGGTTGCCGGCGACCGTCTTTCTGTAGCTATGGCGACGTGGCGTTGACGCGCGCTAGGGGACGAGGCTGCGGATGAGCTGGAGTTGCTTAAGGGGGCAGGTGAAGGCCGGTGGCTTTCGCGGCACCGACCGAGGCAGGGCGCTGGCGCGGACGCCGCAAGATGCCGCCAAGGCTCGACGGCGGCCAGAGGGCTGCCAGGGCGGCTTGGCGCGTTGCTGTGAGAAGGGGAGTGCGTGGCGTGGCACTACAGAGCGGGCCAAAACTAGGGGCGCGACTTGTCGGCTCGGTCGAGGCTCGTGCAGTACGCGCGCTCTGCTCGCGCCCAGAGCATGCACGGAATGTGTTTGATTAAAATGCCGGGGCATGCTAGAGGTCTCAGGTGAGGTTGGCAAGCAACAGAACTAGGTTAGTGATAGAGGGAAGATCAAGGGACAAGGTGGTTTGGTCTGGAGACCAAGTTCACCATGTAGACTTGAAATCATGCCAACCGGCCTTGCACTCGTGGTGTTTGTCAAAATGCCACAGGCACCTAGGCATTTCTTGGAGTGGCCAATTCTTCCAGATTGAAGTCTCTTTGGATGCTCAAGAGGGTGGTGAGGTTGGTTTGTGAAAAGCACAAACTTGCTAGTGCAAGTTTTGCATAACTCCACCGGATGTAACTTAAATGGCATCATCTCATGAACCAAAAGTATTCCAATGGTTGCATGCTCCTGGACTTAGGGGTTTGGCAAGGTACACTACAAGCAGGAGGAAGAATCAAGGGCCAATGAGCAAGCAAGGATATGGTTGCTGTACAATCCATCATGTTGGACCAAAATGAAGATGAGGCTGATTCACTCAAAATTTTCAAATAACAACCTTGGATTTTTGCATATAGTGGAATAATATGCTCCTACTGACATCCCATAATTTTGGTGGAGGCTAGAAAGAAGTATTTAAATGAGTTGCAAGGCAAAAATGCCCTCTTGGACCGTAGAAGAAAATTGGGTGTAGAACTCAAAATAATTCATGAATAAATTATAACTTTGCACAAAAGTGATTTAAAAACATCACCAGACATCTCCAATTTTTGGTTGGAATTTTAGGTGAATTTATCAAATGGTTGTAGTTCAATTATGGCCATATAATCTTGGAAAACCATTATTCAAGAAACTAAAGATCAAGCAAATTAATTATGTAATTAGTTCTACTAATAAAAGAAAAGTTTTTCTTGAGTGGTTAAACAAGTCCAATATTACAAGTAAAAGATTTTCCATCTTAGGGAACAACTCCAAGATAACCAAGAAAAGAATGGTTTTGAAATCAAGAAAAACCAAGAAAAAGGAAAGTTAAATTTCATGGCAAGATTTTTATTAGCAAAACAAAGTTAAAAAATTTTGGGGTGTCACAAACCGTTACACACAAATCACCAAACTTGGTGGGACCGATTCAGAGAACTCGGTTAGACCGATTTGGTTCATAATGTAACCGTTAGGCATTTCGGTGGGACCGACATGTCAACTCGGTGGGACCGATTTCATTAGGGTTAGGGCATAACGTAATCTCGGTGAGACCGATTACACAAACTCGGTGAGACCGATTTTGGTAATAGACAAACAAAGAGTTGGTCAGGCAAACTCGGTGGGACCGATTCGCTCATCTCGGTTGGACCGAAACGTTACGAAAAGGAAACAGAGTGTTTGCATTGCAATCTTGGTGGGACTGATCGCTCATTTTGGTTTGACCGAAATGTTATGAAGGGAAACAGAGAGATTACAATCCCATCTCGGTGAGACCGAGATCCCTATCGGTGAGACCGAAAAGACTAGGGTTTCTGGCAGTGGCTATGTCAACTGAACTCGGTGGCTCCGGATATGAAATTTCGGTGGGGCCGAGTTGGACTTTTTGGTTTGGGACATATGTGGATATGAGAAGGTAGTGGAGGGTTTAGGAGCATATCACTAAGCACTTTGAGCAAGAACCTCATTAAGCAACACCTCACCCCTTCTTAATAATATTGGATTTTCATATAGACTCAATGTGATCTTGGATCACTAAAATAGAAAATGTAGAGTCTTGTGCTTTGAGCTTGAGCCAATCTTTTGTCATTAGCATTTTGAAGGGTCCACTTTCTAATCCATGCCATGCCAATCATTGAGCTTTCCTGAAATATTTATCTTGAAATAGTATTAGCTCAATGAGCTATATGTTGTTAGGAATTACCAAAACCACCCAGGGATAGTTGCACTTTCACATGATGTAGAGGGATAGATCCAATCAATATGAACAAACCCCATCTTTTTACCCTTAATGTCAATAATAAAAATACGTCGCATGTACCTTTCTGTCACTGGGATTGAGCACCGCAAGATTGAACCCATTACAAAGCACCTCTCCCGTTGCAAGAAAAATCAATCTAGTTGGTGAAACCAAATCAATAGATCGGAGAGAAATACAAAGCTATATAAATCATGCATAAAAGAGTTTAGAGAACACTCAAATAATATCTATAGCTAATCTGATCATAAATGCACAATTCATAGGATCTCAACAAACACACCACAAAAGAAGATTACATCGAATAGGTCTCCAAAAACATCAAGGAGAATATTATATTGAAGATCAGAGAGAGAGAAAAAGCCACTAGCTACTAGCTATGGACCCGTAGGTCTGTGGTAAACTACTCACACATCATAAGAAGGGCAACGAAGTTGATGTAGAAGCCCTCCGTGATCGAACCCCCCTCTGACAGAGTACCGGAAAAGGGTCCCTCGATGGGATCTCACGAAGACAGAAACTTGCGGTGGTAGAAATGTATTTTTGGTGTGCCCTATGGTCTTCGGGGAATATTTGGGTATTATAGAATTAGAGTTAGAGGATCCACGGGGGCACAAGCTCGGGCGCACCCCCGGAGCTTGTGGCCATCACGTGGCCCTTCTGGCCTCCTCTCGAAGCTTCTAGGGTGTCTTGTGGTCCAAGAAAAATCGTCAAAAAGTTTCGTTCCATTTGGATTCTGTTTGGTATTTATTTTTTGTAAAGACAAAAATAAGAAAAAAAAACAGCAACTGGCACTAGGCACTAGGTTAATAGGCTAGTCCCAAAGAATGATATAAAATAGCATAATAATGAATATACAACATCCAAGATTGATAATATAATAGCATGGAATAATAAAAAATTATAGATACGTTGGAGACGTATCAAGCATCGCCAAGCTTAATTCCTGCTCATCCTCGAGTAGGTAAATGATAAAAACATAATTTTTTTATGTGGAATGCTACCTAACATGTTTATCATGTAATATTTATTTATGTGGCATGAATATTCAGATCCATAAGATTCAAAACAAAAGTTTAATATTGACATAAAAACAAGAATACTTCAAGCATACTAAAAAGCAATCATGTCTTTTCAAAATATTATGGCTAAAGAAAGTTATCCCTACAAAATCATATAGTCTTGTTATGATCCCTCTTCTCAACACAAAGTATAAACCATGTACTACCCCGGTGTTAGCCAAGCAATTGGTTCATACTTTTTAACGCACTTCAGCTTTTTTAACTCTCACGCAATACATGAGTGTGAGTCATGGATATAACACTTTAGGTGGAATAGAAGGTGGTAGTAGAAAAAAAGAAGGGAGAAATTCTCACATCAACTAGGCAAATTAATGGGCTATGGAGATGCCCATCAATCGATATCAATGTGAGTGAGTAGGGATTGCCATGCAACGGATGCATTAGAGCTATAAGTGTATGAAAGCTGGGGGGGAAACTAAGTGGGTGTGCATCCAACTTTCTTGCTCATGAAGACCTCGGGTATTTGAGGAAGCCCATCATTAGAATATACAAGCCAAGTTCTATAATGAAAATTCCCACTAGTAATATATGAAAGTGACAAAATAGGAGACTCTCTATCATGAAGAACATGGTGCTACTTTGAAGCGTGTGGAAAATGATAGTAACATTGTCCCTTCTCTCTTATTCTCTTTTTTGTTGGGCACTTTGGCCTTTCTCTTGGGCTCATTTGTCCTTTTTTTTAAAATTCTATTCCTCGCACGGGACAATGCTCAAATATTGATGGCCATCACACTTTTATTTACTTACAACTCAATGTGACAAATGAAAATAACAAAACGGTGGAAGTTGCATGGCAATATATCTTAGAATGGCTATGGAAATGCCATAATGGGTAGGTATGGTGGCTGTTTTGAGGAAAGGTATAAGGAGGGTTTAGTGCACCAACGGAAGTTGCACGGTACTAGAGTGGCTAGCAAAAGTGGAAGGGTGAGAGCGTGTATAATCCATGAACTCACCATTAGCCATAAAGAACTCACATGCTTATTGCAAAATTTTATTAGCCCTCGAAGCAAAGTACTACTACACATGCTCCTAGGGGGAGGTTGGTAGGAGTTAACCATCATGCACCCCCGACCTTCACGCAAAGGAAGACAATCAAGGATAAATTGTGCTCCAACTTCATCACATAACAGGAAGACCATACGTGCATGCTGCGGGAATCACAATCCTTGACGCAAATATTCTTACTATTCCACAATTTACTACTATCATGACTCTAATATCACCATCTTTATATCTCAAAACAAATGCAAGGAATCAAACTTCTCATATAGTCAATGATCTCCATGAATGTTTTTATTATATCCCTCTTGAATACCCATCATATTAGGACTAAATTCATAACCCAAGCAAATTTCCATACTATTTATAACACTCTCAAAATGATATAAGTGAAGCATGAGAGTTCATCAAATTCTTTAAATTATAGCCACCGCCATGCTCTAAAAGATATAATTAAAGCACTAGAGCAACTACCTAGCTCAAAAGGTACAAGTGAAGCTCAAAGAGTATTCTAACAAATTCACGATTAATGTGTGTCCCTCTCAAAAAGGTGTGTCCAGAAAGGATGATTGTGGAAAACTAAAAATAAAATAAAGGAAAGACTCGTATAAGACACGACAATCCAAGCAAAACACCTATCATGCAGTGAATAAAAATATAGCCTCAAGTAATTTACCGATGGATTGTAGACAAAAGAGGGGATGCATCCGGGACATCCCCATGGTTAGACACTTGGTTGTCCTTGAATATTACCTTGGGGCGCCTTAGGTATCCCCAAGCTTAGGCTCTTGCCACTCCTTATTCCTTATCCCATCAAAACTTCACTCAAAACTTGAAAACTTCACAACACAAAACTCAACAGAAAACTCGTGAGATCCATTAGTATAATAAACCAAATCACCACTTTAGGTACTGTTGTAAACTCATTCCAGTTTTATATTTGCATTATATCTACTATATTATAACTTCACCATGGTTCATACCCCCGATACAACCCATAGATTCGTCAAAACAAGCGAACAACACAATGAAAACAAAATCTATCAAAAAACTAAATAGTTTGTCATAATCTGGACATTAGCCAAAGTTATGTGACTCCAAAAATTCTGAAAAATTATAACAACATCGGGAATCTGTATATCAACCTTGTGTAAAAAATTCAGAATTTATCATGCTCCAACAAATTTTAACAATTCTTCTACTGGACACAAAAGTTTCTGTCTTTTCACAGAATCAAATCAACAATCTTCCAAATCATCCCAAAGGTCTTACTTGGCACAAACACTAATTAAAACACTAAAACACTGTCATAACAGAAGTATAATGGTATATTTATTCCAAAACAGAAGAAAAATCAAGAAAAACAAAAAATTATTGGGTTGCCTCCCAAGAAGCACTACCGTTTTACGCCCCTAGGTAGTCATATTGCATAGATATAGGTTTTGTCATCTTTCTTCTTATTTTCCATAGATGTGTTTTTATCAAGAGGTTTTTCAAATATAACATGAAACACATCATCCATAGAAATTTTAGCATTAGTAAGTTGCCCATCTGCAAATCCCCCTTTATTACCGGCTACAATCCAAAGATATTGTTAATTAATATCATTGAAAACTTGTTGGATCATACTCAAAGGAGGAACTCCCTTTTTATGGTTCTCATCAAAGATACGATCAGTGTGGAGAAAATACCTTAATAAATAATTACTATTATAAAGGATCTCATCTATTACCAGTTTTCCACGGTTCATACCATAAAAATCAAAGATCTTCCTAGCTTCCCGCACTATGTGATCAAACTCATTCATAAGGACAAGGGTAGCTAATTTTAGCTCTAGGATCTTTTATAATAGGCAACTCATTAAAAAAATCTTTGCAAGGTAGGATGAGTGTGAATAATTTTTCTTTCAAGTTTAAGAACGAAAAGGAAATAGCTTCAGATAAGTTTTAGTTCTTTTAAGTATAGGAGCATCATCACAAGTCAAATTTCCAACACAATTAAAGAATTCTTGGATGACACTTTTTCCTATAACATTCCCTTGTACCAAGACAAAAGTTTTAGCATCAAGATTAGTGGAACTTCCAATTTTAGGAGTTCTACCATCATATGTTTCTGCCATACCAAAATCACTCATGATGAAAGTTTTCAAGGCAAGCAAACAAAAGATCAAACAAGAAAAAGGCCAATATTTTTGTATTTTTTGAAAGCGTTTTATAAGTGGAGAGAGGAAAACGATTGGCAAATGGAAAATAAAGTAAATGAAAGAGATGAGAGTTTATGATAGGTACTTCGTAGGCTTGATGTAGATCCTCCCTAGTAACGGCGCGAGAAGTTCTTCCTGCTACTTCTTGAGTTTGCGTTGGTTTTCCCTTGAAGAGGAAAGGGTGATGCGACAAAGTAGAGATAAATATTTTCCTAAGTTAAGAACCAAGGTATCAATCCATTAGGAGGAACACACAAGTCTCCAATAATTGCACCTGCAAAAACAAACAAATACTTGCACCTAACACGATAAAGGGGTTGTCAATCCCTTCATGGATACTTGCAAGGATGAGATCTGATAGTGATAGATATAAAATATAAATAAAAGTGCTAAATAAAATAAAATAAAATATATTTGCAGCAAGATATTTTTGTGTTTTTGATTTTGTAGATCTGAAAATAATATGATAAAATATTGACCCGGGGGGCATAGTTTTCACTAGATGCTTCTCTATTGAAAGAAAGCATACGGTGGGTAAACAAATTGTTGTTGAGCAATTGATAAAAAAGTGCATAGTTATGACGATATCCAAGGCAATGATCATGTATATAGGCATCACGTCCGAGACAAGTAGTATGACTCCTACCTGCATCTACTACTATTACTCCACACATCGACTGCTATCTAGCATGCATCTATTGTATTAAGTTAACAAGAACAGAGTAACACCTTAAGCAAGATGACATGATGTAGAGGGATAGATCCAATCAATATGAACAAACCCCATCTTTTTATCCTTAATGGCAACAATACAAATACATGTCATGTCCCTTTCTATCACTTGGATTGAGCACCGCACGATTGAACCCATTATAAAGCACCTCTCCCACTGCAAGAAAAATGAATCTAGTTGGCGAAACCAAATCAATAGATTGGAGAGAAATACAAAGCTATATAAATCATGCATAAAAGAGTTCAAAGAAGACTCAAATAATATTCATAGATAATATGATCATAACCCACAATACATCGGATCTCAACAAACACACCGAAAAAGAAGATTATTTCGAATAGATCTCCAAGAACATCGAGGAGAACATTGTATTGAAGATCAAAGAGAGAGAGAAGAAGCCATCTAGCTACTAGCTATGGACCAGTAGATCTGTGGTAAACTACTCACGCATCACCGAAACGGCAGCGAGGTTGATGTAGAAGCCCGCCGTGATCGAATCCCCCTCCGGCAGAGTACCGGAAAAGGTCCCAGATGGGATCTCACGAAGACAGAAACTTGTGGCGGCGGAAAAGTATTTTTTGGTGTGCCCTCTGGTCTTTGGGGGATATTTGGGTATTTATAGAAGAAGAATGAGGGTTAGAGGAGCCATGGGGGGGCGCCCACTGAGCTTGTGGCCATCCTGTGGCCCTTCTGGCCTCCTCCCAAAGCTTCTAAGGTGCCTTGTGGTCCAAGAAAAATCATCAAAAAGTGTCGGGGTACACAAGCAGGGTTGTATGTTTTCCCCGACTTGTGCACTAACAAAGAAACCACCATCCAAGCAACTCTCAAAGATTCAAGACAAGACCAAACAAGAAGAGATCAGCTCTTTGAGGAATCAAAGGACGGATCAATAAGAAGCAAGATACCACCAATGAAAAACCTCCCTTGCCGGGCAGGTGAGCCTAGCAAGGTCGAGGTTACCCTGAAGACAAGCCTCAAGACCGCCCCGGCAGGCCTGCTGGGCACGACGAGGGCATACTACCCCGCCAAGGCTCCACCGCTCCACCTCACAGCAACGCAAGTCACTGATCGGTGCGATGTCGAGCCCCCAAGCAGCTAGGTGGTTGTCATTTGGCACGTGGCAGCCACTTCCTAAGGAAATTACCTCCAAATGACACCCGTCTAGAGACGTGTCATGAAGGCAGGTGAGAAGGTGGCCGAACGACACGGCAAGGCTTGCCAGGCTGCGCTACAATGTGACACTAAGCGACGCATTTAATGTGCTCTGTCCTGCCTGCAGAGTTAGGTATGATAGCACTCTTTGCTACCTAATCAGTACACAATGACTAATTTGCCATTGTGGTGACCCCTTGATCTATAAAAGGAGGGCCATGGCAACCATAGAAAGGATTCAGACCCTTGTACACTCATGCGCACGTAGCCGTTCTGGCCTCGAGGAAACCTTGTCGGGCTAGAGCGCTGCGTCTCCACCATAGTCCCTCATCAATCTGCCAAAGCAGGAGTAGGGTTTTACGCCTCGCGGCGGCCCGAACCTGGGTAAAAACTGCCCGTGTGATCTCTGTCATGCAGCGCTACGCCCTCCGCTCTTTGTGCAATGTGCCCTTCCTCCCGCCGAACCACAAAGGGGCTGATGGCCCCATTGGTGGCCGTGTTTTCCCATGACATATTTGGCACGCTGTAGGGGAAGCGCTATGCGAACTCGAGAAGCATACGCAACGCGTCATCTTCACCATCGTTTCCTTCATCAATGGCTTCATCATCCATGACACCCAAGAAAAGGCGGGAGATGTAGGGACGGGGGAGAGCGATATCGCTTCCCCCGCCTACCCTATTGTAACATCCCAAAATTCTAAATTTTGGATTGTTATAATAAATAGATAGATTTGATTGACTGTTTGATTCTTGTGTGATTGATTAACTGAAATTGAGTGAAATTCGAAACTTTTTTAAAGTTAAATGAGAGGGAATAAAATGACTTTCCCAAAACTTTCACCTTGCTTTTAAGATCTACTTGAATTCAAATTATTTTCATCACAAAACCCTGGAGAGAAGATGACATGACTTCTTTCATTTTAAATAAATGAAAAGGGGTTTGAAAAGATTTGAATTTTATTTGGAAATATTTTCCAATTCAGAAACTTTAAGCAACTCAATGATTTCATGAGAGAAGATAAAATGACTTCTTAAAAACATATGAAATATGAGTTGGAAGTTTCGGAGAATCAAATTGAAAATCCCTTTTGAAATTATTTTCAATTTGGAGTTATTTGGCTTTTATTCAAATTATTTTTCTCCAAAAATAAAATATATGGAAATTAGGGTAAAATGATTCCCTACAATAGAAAACTGGAGAGAAATAAATTTGAATTTGTTTTGGTACTTTTAAAATGATTTTTATTGGATTTTATTATAGCTATAGCACTGTTTGTTTTATTTGATTTTTTGTGGATTTTATTTGACGTTAGTAAAATGTTCATGTTATAGAAAATATTTTTTTGAAAATTTTGATATATTATATGCCTATAGTATTTTTATTTTTGTATTTATTTAAGGTTTTCTTTTATTTTCTTTGCGCTGTTTTTTTTAAAAGAAAGAAGTTTTCCCCGCTGCCGAACTGGGCCGGCCCAGCGCCCGCCGCCTTCCTCCTCCCGATGAGAGTCTGTCGCGAGCACGAGCCGCCGCCGCTCGCCGTGTCCGCCCCGAGCACCTTCGCCCCTTGCCCCTGCCGCAAGTCGCCGCCTCGCCCTCCCCTATAAGTACCCCACCCCGTCCCCCTCTTCTCTCCTCCTCCCTAGCCGCCGCCGCGCGCCACCCGCTCGGTTCCGATGCCCCGAGCGCCGCCGACCCAACCGCTGCATCCGCCTCGCCTCGTCGCCCATCCCCGACCTCTCCGTTGCCCTCCTCGACCACCGGAGCCGCTGCTCCGTCCGTAGCCGCCGCCGCCGCCGTCTTCTCCGTCGCCGGAGAATCCAACCGCCGCGGTAACCACCGCCCCTCCTCGTCCGTCCGATCTGGATCTAAGGATCTAGATCCATTTGTTTTTTCTCTCTCTAAGCGTTTTTTTTCTATTTAGAGAGCGTTCGTTAGCTTAGGATCTGGAGCGAACAAAGTTCGTCGGTTTAGGTTCAGTAGCGAACGTTCGTCCGTTAGGGTTTTTCTTTTTATTTTTCTGCTAGGGACCTATCTGCGATTATAGTTTTTACAGATTAGTCCCTAATCTTAAAACGATCACTACTTTTTGCTCGTTAGTCGGAATTTGACGAAACCAACGCCCACTTCTTTGTTATGATCTCCTCTATCCAGTAAAACAACTTAAACATGTTTTTAAAAGTTTAAAATTTGATTTCAAACAAATTTGAATTTGAATATTCTTTTGATCGTAACTCGAGTTTTATAACTCCGTTTGAGTTGATTCTTTTTGCAAATCGAAGCTCTTGACCTAAACTTTCTGATAAGGCCAAATTCACTTAATTTTGGTACTGTTAGAAATTGTTTCCTGCTGCAAGATTTATTCGCTTGGTTTTGAAGTTTTCCGAATTGTTTACTTCGTTCTTTCCGATCTTTTGAGTGATTGCTTATGTGTGGTTACTATTGCTTGCTTACGATAGATTGACCGGAGTGTGACGAGTAGAACTATCAGGAGTTATGAGTGCGAATCATCTTCTTCAACAGTACAGGCAAGTTCACACTTTGATCATATTCCTTTCATACCCAGTTTTTATGCATTAGTTTCACCCTCAAACATTGCATGAGTAGGATTGATAACATGTGGGTATTGGGAAGTAGTTGATGAGGTAGGAACCTATTGTCCCGCATTCAAACCTTGGGTGTTACTACTACGTTATGCTTATACTGCTATGATATGCTCGTAGACGTGGAATGGTTTGAGAGAATTCATGAAAGATGTGAGAAATTATTGTTAACTAAGGTGGCTACTTTAATACACATCTGGGTGGATTGGTAGGGGCACCCTGGGGATATACCAGTGGACTTGCCCGGACACCTGGGGATATACCAGTGTTGTCCTAGGAGATCCCAGGGAACCCGTGTGATCATCCTATGGTTCGCCACCCAGGCTCAAAGGGATCATAAGATTATTCATGCTAGAAACTTCCATGTGCAGCAACAAGCTATTATGGGCTCTAGCATAGTTGAGTATGTTGCATGACCTCTTCCAGTGGTAGGCTAGTGGATGTAGGGGATGTAGGTTAGTACTGTCTACCCGGGGTTAGAGTTAATGCTTCTGAAATACTGTGTCTCGGTCATCCGTTTCTCAAACACCATGTAGTGCGAGAAATCCAACGGAGGAGATCGAGTCTTGTGGGGAAAAGTGCGCAAACCTCTGCAGAGTGTACAAACTAATCATGATTAGCCGTGTCCCCGGCTATGGACATCTTGAATATCTGGTTCTTGGATTATCATGTTGATCTCATCACTCTAAATTAATTTTGTTGGGTTATTAACTACCTATTAATTGGGATTGAGATGGGGATTTACCATTCACAATGTTTTCAACAAACTTTGTAGTTAAATAAAATATATTCCTTTGTAGTAGGGAAAAATTGGCTTTTCACAAAAACATGTTAACCATAAAGTGTCCACCAGCCATATATGCATGTAGTGATAGTTATTGTTCATCATTATCCTATGGTGTGAATTTGCCAGTACATTCAATGTATAGACCCTTTGTGGCTGCAACGTCTCATGTTGCGTGATCTTACGACAGTAAGTGATACGTTAGGGTTATGATTTCTACACTCAACTTTGCCGCTGGTGTTGATGGGAATTGTAGCGACCGGACCTCAAGCGACCGATCTCGTGCATCATGTCATCCTGGATCAAGAATGTCGACACGCACAATACTTGAAGGATTTATAACAGAGTAGCAATCACACACTTATTACATCGAATGTCTCAAAAGAGAACTTATTACAATAAATATGGCTTAAGGCCATCTAATAACGATAACAGCAGAAGGCTTGGAAGATAAGCGAGTCCATCAACTCCAACGGCATCACTGAGTATAGAACCACGACCTAAAGGCACCTTTCTCGTCGTCTGAAAAGTCTGCAACATGAATGTTGCAGCCCGAAAACGGGCCAGCACATGGAATATGCTGGCAATGTAACACATAGAGAGTAATGAACAAAAATAGGCTATACTACATGCATATATGGCTGGTGGAAAGCTCTATGGTTACAGTTTTGTGTAAAGCCAATTTTTCCCTACTGCAAAGGGAAATAATTTTATTTAACTATCATGGTGGTTGTTAAACATTGAGAATGGTTGACAACATTCTCAATCCCAATTAAGCATCAACATTAACCCAACAAATTAATTTAAAGTAACATGATGAGATTCACATGATAATCCAAGTACTAGATACTCAAGATGTCCATAACCGGGGACACGGCTAACCATGATTAGTTTATACACTCTGCAGAGGTTTACGCACTTTTCCCCACAAGACTCAATCTCCTCCATTGGAATTCTCGCACTACATGGTGTTTGAGAAACGGATGACCGAGACATAGTCTTTCAGAAGCGCTAGCACCTTACGATCGGGTAGACCGTTACACCTACTTTCCCCTAAATCTGCTAGTCTACCACTGTAAGAGTTCGCACGACTTAATCAACTATGGTAGAGCCCATAGTCGCTTGTGGCTGCACACGGAAGTTTCTAGCATGAATAATCTTATGATCCCTTTGAGCCTGGGTGGCGGTCCATAAAGATAAACAGGCAATCGCTGGAACACCCAGGTGCCTCAACCCACCCAAATGTGTATTAAAGTTGCCACCTTAAATAAACCATTAATTAACAATCTCACATCTGTCATGGATACACTCACCCAATCCACGTCTACTAGCATAGCATGGCAATATAAGCAAACGAGAAGTAACTCCCAAGGGTTTGATAATAAAACAGGTAATAGGTACTACCTCATCTACTTTCCCAAAACCCACAATTTAATTAGATCCTAATCATGCAATGTTTGACGATTGATCTAATGCATAAAAGCTGGGTATGAAAGGGATATGATCAAAGTGTTACTTGCCTTGCTGATGATCCGTGAAACCTAGAGATTCGAAGTAGCAAGCGGCGCACTCCGGGTACTCTATCGCAAACAAACAAGCATACAATAAGTACTCATCTAATGCATAGGTAAAACTCGAATAAGAGATCTAACCAGAAAGTTCAACTTAAGAACTCCGGTTTGCAAAAAGAATCAAATCAAACGAAGCGACGAAAAACAAACGACGAAAGAAACAAGCTTCGTCTAATCTGGATCTAAGTCAAATTTTACCGAAGCAAAAACGTGTTTGAGTTGGTTAAACGAAAAGAGGGTTTCGAGACGAAACTCTAGGCGCTTGAATCGCCTGATTCCGATAAACAAGCGAAAAGCTATACTAAAACGAAAATCGGATCAGAAATCGCGATCAGAAATAATCGCGAAAAATCCGAGAAAAAGTAAAACGACGAACAGGCTAAGGAACGAACGTCCGCTGTCTATGGCTAAACGATGAAAACCGTTCGTTAAAACGAACGTACGGATGAACGTCCGCTAAATAAACTAAACCGGAAAAAAACACAAAAACCGATCTAGGTTTTTTTTAAACCGAACGAAAAATCAGACGGTTTTCTCGAAGAAAACCGCCGGCGGCGGGGCGGTGAACCTCGGGCGGCGGGTCAGCGACGGCGGGGCGGCTCGCGAGTGGTCAGGGCGGACTCCGGCTGGGCGCCGGGCGGCGGGGGATCGGGCGGCGGCGCGGGGTTAGGGTTAGGGTTCGGCGGCGGGGTGGGCTGGGGCTCGCGTGGGCTCGGGGGTGCACCTTATAAAGGCCTGGCCGGGCGGAGTCCTGGCCGATTACAGCCAAAAGTCGGTTCGCTTTTTCTTTTAATAATTACGCGCAGAAAAACTAACAAAAGAAATACTAAACGGACTCCAAAAATCCCGTAATAAATTTTCCCCGACTTCTAAAATCAAGCCGGACAAGATGAACATTTATTTGGGGCCTAAATGCAATTTTGAAAATGCGCATTTTTCTAAATTCAAATAAAATAGCAATAAAACTCCGAAATAAATCTTATTTGATTTTTTATTAAATCCTCAATATTCCTTTATTTTGGGAAAGTCATTTTATTCCCTCTCTCTTATTTTTATAATTGGAAAAAATTGAAGATAAAATAAATAAAATCAAATGATCCTATTTTCAAAATTTGAGAAAACTCAAATATGAAAATAACGAAATCCCCAACTCTCTCCTTGGGTCCTTGAGTTGCGTGAAACTTCTAGGATCAAGCCAAAATGCAAATAAAATATGATATGCAATGATGATTTATGTATAACATTCCAAATTGAAAATTTGGGATGTTACAAACCTACCCCCCTTAAAATGAATCTCGCCCTCGAGATTCGGGTTGGCTAGAAAATAGGTGAGGGCGGTCCTTCAGCAGATCTTCCTCTCGCTCCTGTGTGGCTTCATCCTCGGTGTGGTGGCTCCACCGAACTTTACAAAACCCGATAACCTTGTCATGCGGGTGACTACCGGCATTTTCGAGAATCTTGACTGGTTTCTCCTCGTAGGTCAAATCACTATCCAACTGAATCGCTTCCAGCGGCACTGTATCTCTTAGCGGTATATCAGCCATCTCTGCATGGCACTTTTTCAACTGGGAAACGTGAACTCCTGACAATACTTCGCGCAATTCCAACTTGTAAGTAACTTCTCCCATACGTTACAAAACCTTGTATGGTCCCACAAAACGTGGTGCTAACTTTCCCTTAACTCCAAAGCGCTTAACTCCTCGAAGTGGAGATACACGAAGATAAACTCGGTCTCCGACTTCATAGATTGTCTCCTTGCGTTTAGAATCCGCATAGCTCTTCTGCCTGGATTTGGCTACCTTGAGCCTATCGCGAATCAACTTCACCTTCTGTTCAGACTCCTTAATCAAATCCGGTCCAAACAACTGACGGTCTCCAACTTCATCCCACAACATCGGGGTTCTGCACCTCCTTCCGTACAAGGCTTCGAAAGGGGCCATCTTCAAACTGGATTGATAACTATTGTTGTAAGAGAACTCTGCATACGGCAAATTGTCGTCCCAACTAGATCCATAATCTAGCGCACAAGCTCTCAGCATATCCTCCAAAAGTTTCGTGCAACTGATTCCAGAACTTTGAGGTAAAATGGGTTCCTCTATCTGACACAATGCTCCTCGGAACTCCATGCAGACATACGATCCTGGTCATGTATATCTTAGCCAACTTGGCACTGCTGTAAGTAGTCTTCACTGGGATGAAATGAGCTACCTTCGTCAAACGGTCGACTACAACCCAAATTGAGTCATAGCCTGAACGAGTCCTGGGCAATCCCGTGATAAAGTCCATGCGTAACTTATCCCACTTCCATTCGGGTATCAACAATGGCTGTAAAAATCCGGTACCGGCTTCGATGCTCGCCTTTCACTCTCGACATACATCACAAACTGCTACATACTCAAGAATATCCTTCTTCATTCCGGTCCACCGTAAAAGTATCCTTCAAATCCAAATACATCTTGGTATTTCCTGGGTGAATCGAGTATGGTGAGTCATGGGCCTCTTGTAGAATCAACTTCCTGATCTCCGGATCATTAGGCACATAAACGCGGTCCTCGAACCATAGGGTATCGTGCTCATCCTCACGAAATCCTTTAGCCTTTCCCTTGCTCATTTTCTATTTAATAGAGGCAATCTCCTTGTCAGTTTTCTGAGCTTCTCTGATCTTATCCATCAAAGTAGACTGAATCTCCAATGCTGCTACATAGCCTCTCGGAACTATCTCCAAACATAGCTCGCGAAGATCCTCGGCTAACTCCTTTGGTAAATCTCCGGTCATGAGTGTGTTGACATGGCTCTTGCGGCTCAACGCATCGGCTACTACGTTAGCATTTCCGGGGTGATAATGCAATCTCATGTCATAATCCTTGATGAGCTCCAACCATCTCCTTTGCTGAGATTCAACTCCTTCTGCGTGAAAATGTACTTCAAACTCTTGTGATCCGTGTACACCTCACAATGGTTTCCAATGAGAAAATGTCTCCAAGTCTTCAATGCGTGCACTACGGCTGCTAACTCCAAATTGTGTGTAGCATAATTCAACTCATGGGGCTTAAGCTGTCGTGAAGCATACGAAACAACTCTTCCCTCCTACATAAGCACTTCTCCAAGTCCTCGACGTGAAGCGTCGCAATACACCTCATAATCCTTGCGCCGATCCGGCGTAATCAACACGGGCGATGTAACCAAACGTTTCTTCAACTCTTGGAAACTGGCCTCACATTCCTCAGTCCAATTGAACTTAGTGTCCTTCTTCAACAACTCTGTCATAGGCTTTTCATTCTTCGAGAAATTTTCAATGAATCTTCGGTAGTATCTTGCCAGTCCAAGAAAACTCCAGATCTCTCCAATTGCCGTTGGTGCTTCCCAGTTTGTCACAGAGACAACTTTGGTGGGATCCACTGCTATTCCTTCTCCGGATATAACATGCCCGAGGAATCCAACTTCCTTCAACCAAAACTCACATTGGCTGAACTTGGCATATAACTGATATTCTCTGAGCTTCTCCAGTACCAAACGCAAATGCTCCTTATGTTCTTCTTCATTCTTCGAGTAGACCAAAATATCGTCAATGAACACCACGCATTTAACTTATCCAGAAACTCCATAAACACCTTGTTCATCATGTTCATGAAATATGCAGGTGTGTTAGTCGGACCAAATGACATAACGGTATACTCGTACAGCTTGCACTGTGGTAAAAGCCATCTTAGGTATATCCCGCCTCGAATCTTCAACTGATGGTATCCTGATCGCAAATCGATCTTGGAAAATACCTTAGCTCCTTGCAATTGGTCAAACAAGTCGTTGATCATCGGCAACGGGTACTTGTTCTTGATAGTTACTTCATTCAATCCTTGATAATCAACAACCATTCTCAAAGATCCATCCTTCTTCTCCACTAGAAGTACTGGCAATCCCCAAGGTGAAGAACTTGGGCGAATAAAACCTTTATCCAAAGAACTCCTTAATCTGCTTCTTAATTTCCTCCAAATCTTGTGCGGGCATCCCAGACGGTCTCTTAGATATCGGCCTGCGGCTCGCAAAAGCTCAATAAAAACTCAATGTCTCTATCCGGTGGCATGCCCGCAACTCCTCCGGAAATACGTCCCGTAATCCTTCACCACCGGTACTTCCTCCCGCACAACTCCTCGATAAGGAATTTACTTGTGTCCTCTTCGCTCATGCCGTGACACATACTTGATCCTTATTCCTTCTGGGGTGTTATTCAATATCGACTTTCTGGCGAAATCGATATTTCCTCCATACATCGATAGCCATTCAATAGCCATAATCACATCCAAACCTTGCAATTCCAGAATGATTAAATCCGAGGGGAAAACATGCCTACCTATACTCAATGGCACTTGAAAACATCCTCGACTGGCCATTTACTCCGCTCCTGGTGAGCTTACTAACATAGGTGTTCTAAGAACCTTGGTGGGTAGTTTATACTTATCCACAAATCCCCTTGATATGTATGAATTGAAGCACCAAGATCAAAAGAATGATTGCGATAAATGACTTAACAAAAACTTACCTATTATCGTGATCCGCTGGGCTTCAACCTCCTCACGTTAACGTGGTTCACCCGTCCCCTGTTGAAAGGGTTCAACTTCTTCCTAGAGCTTCCATTGCCATTTCCATTCTCGGGCTTCAGGACATTCATTGGCATAATGTCCATCTTGACACTTAAAGCAAGTGACTTGACTCAGTCTCTCTTGGCTGGGGTTGACGGGTTGGTACGGTTCGGCGTTACTTCCTACATTCCTGCTACCATTCTTGGAGCCATTATGATTATGCGAATTCCCTCCTCCATGGGTATGCTGAAATTGTCCTCCTGGTTTCGGGGTAAAACGTGGCTTCTGCTGAGCTCCAAAATTGTACTTCCCTTGTCCATACTTCCTCTTGCGGTTTTCAATCACCGCCGCTTCCTTCAATCATAAGAGCACGATCTACCAACTCCTGGTAGTTGTTGAAAGTTGCTACCATCAACTGCATGCTCAGCTCATCATTCAGTCCTTCCAGAAACTTCTCCTGCTTAGCTGCATCTGTAGCAACGTCATCTGGGGCATAACGTGCTAACTTACTAAAGTCCTCCACATACTGGCCTACAGTGCGTCCTCCTTGGCGTAAGTTGCGAAACTCACGCTTCTTCATGGCCATAGCTCCTGCTGAAACATGGGCGGTACAGAAAGCTTGCTGAAACTGGTCCCATGTGATAGTGTCAATAGGGTGTGTGGCTGTGTAATTCTCCCACCATGATGCTGCAGGTCCATCAAGCTGATGTGCGACAAAACGCACTCTCTCTGCATCTGTGCATCCTGAAGTGGTCAGCTCCCTTCCAACCTTGCGGAGCCAATCATCTGCAACAATCGGCTTGGTGCTACTGGAAAACACCGGCGGATTCAACCTCAAGAAACGGCTCAAATGGTCAACAGGTGGGGGTGGTGGTGGGTTGTTGTTGTTGTTGTTGTTGTTGTTGTTGTTGTTGTTGTTGTTGTTGTTGTTGTTGTTGTTGTTGTTGTTGTTGTTGTTGTTGTTGTTGTTGTTGTTGTTGTTGTTGTTGTTGTTGTTGTTGTTGTTGTTGTTGTTGTTGTTGTTGTTGTTGTTGTTGTTGTTGTTGTTGTTGCCTTCATTCTGTACTAGTGCTTGCAACAAGACATTCTGCTGCTGAATCAACTGAGTGATCCCCGATGGGAAAACAAATCCGGTGTCGCGTCTCGGAGGCATCTGATGGGTTTAGAAAAGATGAGGATATAGAATAGAATGAGGTCTAGAGAGAAAACACTACCCATATGCACATGAGACAAACACAATCAATATCACTCCAATCAATTCAAGCAAGGGCATACAACGGTCTAACTATCGTTATAAAAGTGCTCGGACTATACTAGGTACATGGGGGAAATACTACTACTGTTATGGTGGTCCACTAGAAAAACTGCTCCGATGAAGACTCCATGATATCCACTCCAGCTTCATCAACATAGTCATCATCGCTGTCGTCTGGGCCCAAGTCGGTGTCGTCGATGATGATATAGTTCTTCGGGCAAGTGGAATCGTCATCTTCTCCTCCTGGCGCGGGGTCTCCCATGAAAACTCCTAGCTTCCTGGTTAGGCCGTCATTCTTCTCCACTAATACTTCGATTTCCTCCATATAATCTTCGCGTGTAGCCTTGAGTTCTTCCTCCAGCTCTGTGATCTTGGTCAAGGCCTTCTGCAGATCTAGCATGCCTGCACACATCTTATTTTCCTGGCGTCGAATGTGCTAGTTTAACTCCTGGATAAAAGTTGCGATTGATCTATCCTTCCTGGTGCCGATCATCTCCCATTGCTCATCTCGGCGCCCACAAATCTAGTAGATAGTGTCCTTGAGATCATTGTGGTAAACTTCTCCAATGCGTCCCATGGTGATGTGGGCTGCCATACTTTTTCCTAAACTTCAGGTTGGTGCATCAAAGGAAAACTCTATGGGCTCAGTGACTGGGGCGAATGTCCTTCCTGGAACTTGAACTTGAATCATCCAACACTCCTCTTTGGGTAAAGTGGCATTGTAGGTCCCGGTGAAGCTTGGTACTCCGATGTTCAGGTATCTAGTGACTTCCTTCAAGTGGCATCCAAAGGGTGTATCTTCATCCGGTTGCGTGAACTTGTTCCTTGCATCCGCCATCCTAAAAGAGTAGAAAAGATGAGGAGTCAGAAATGAGAAGAGTGAGTAGTGATCTAGGGCTTTAGCTTAGTGGTCGTGTCCTACAGTCAGCATGGGCTCTGATACCATCGTGTAGCGAAGAGACCTCAAACAGTCTGATCTCTGTGCATCAGTGTTATCCCTGGATCAGTAATGCTGACACGCACAGTACTTGAAGGATTTATAACAGAGTAGCAATCACACACTTATTACATTGAATGTCTCAAAAGAGAACTTATTACAATAAATATGGCTTAAGGCCATCTAATAACGATAACAACGGAAAGCTAGGAAGATAAGCGAGTCCATCAACTCCAACGACATCACTGAGTATAGAACCACGACCTAAAGGCACCTTACTCGTCGTCTGAAAAATCTGCAACATGAACGTTGCAGCCCGAAAACGGGTCAGCACATGGAATATGTTGGCAATGTAACACATAGAGATCGAGTAATGAACATAAATAGGCTATACTACATGCATATATGGCTGGTGGAAAGCTCTATGGTTACAGTTTTGCGTAAAGCCAATTTTTACCTACTGCAAAGGAAATAATTTTCTTTAATTATCATGGTGGTTGTTAAACATTGAGAATGTTTGACAACATTCTCAATCCCAATTAAGCATCAACATTAACCCAACAAATTAATTTAAAGTAACATGATGAGATTCACATGATAATCCAAGTACTAGATACTCAAGATGTCCATAACCGGGGACATGGCTAACCATGATTAGTTTATACACTCTGCAGAGGTTTGCACACTTTTCCCCACAAGACTCGATCTCCTCCGTTGGAATTCTCGCACTACATGGTGTTTGAGAAACGGATGTCCAAGACATAGTCTTTCAGAAGCGCTAGCACCTTACGATCGGGTAGACCGTTACACCTACTTTCCCCTACATCTCCTAGTCTACCACTGTAAGAGTTCGCACGACTTAGTCAACTATGCTAGAGCCCATAGTAGCTTGTGGCTGCACACGGAAGTTTCTAGCATGAATAATCTCATGATCTCTTTGAGCCTGGGTGGCGGTCCATAAAGAAAACAGTAATCATTGGAATACCTGTGTGCCTCACCCACCCAGATGTGTATTAAAGTTGCCACCTTAAATAAACCATTAATTAACAATCTCACACCTGTCATGGATACACTGACCCAATCCATGTCTACTAGCATAGCATGGCAATATAAGCAAACGTAGAAGTAGCTCCCAAGGGTTTAACAATAAAAACAGGTAATAGGTACTACCTCATCTACTTTCCCAAAACCCACAATTTAATTAGATCCTAATCATGCAATGTTTGAGGATTGATCTAATGCATAAAAGCTGGGTATGAAAGGGATATGATCAAATCACATTTGCCTTGGCCGATGATCCGTGAAACCTAGAGATTCGAAGTAGCAAGCGGCGCACTCCGGGTACTCTATCGCAAACAAACAAGCATACAATAAGTACTCATCTAATGCACAGGTAAAACTCTAATAAGAGATCTAACTATAAAGTTCAACTTAAGAACTCCGGTTTGCAAAAAGAATCAAATCAAACGAAGCCACGAAAAACAAACGGCGAAAGAAACAAGCTTCGTCTACTAATCTGGATCTAAGTCAAATTTTACAGAAGCAAAAACTTGTTTGAGTTGGTTAAACGAAAAGAGGGTTTCGAGACGAAACTCTAGGCGCTTGAATCGCCTGATTCCGATAAACGAGCGAAAAGCTATACTAAAACGAAAATCGGATCAAAATCGCGATCGAAATAATCGCGGAAAATCCGAGAAAAGAAAAACGACTAACAAAGCTAACGGCGAACGTCGCTGTCTGCGGCTAAACGACGAAAACCGTTCGTTAAAACGAACGTACGGACGAACATCCGCTAAATAAACTAAACCGAAAAAACACGAAAACCAATCTATGGTTTTTTTATAAAAAAACCGAACGAAAAACCGGACGGTTTTCTCAAAGAAAACCGTCGGCAGCGGGGCGGTCAACCTCGGGCGGCGGGTCGGCGACGGCGGGGAGGCTCTAGCGAGTGGCAAAGGCTGACTCCGGCGGGCGCCAATGGGGATCTGCGGCGCGGGGTTAGGGTTAGGGTTCGGCGGCGGGGTGGGCTGGGGCTCGGGTGGGCTCGGGGGCGCGCCTTATAAAGGCCTGGTCGGGCGGAGTCCTGGCCGATTACGGCCCAAAGTCGGTTCGCTCTTTTTTTTTAAATAATTACGCGCAGAAAAACAAACAAAAGAAATACTAAACGGACTCCAAAAATCCCGAAATAAATTTTCCCCGACTTCTAAAATCAAGCCGGACAAGATGAACATTTATTTGGGAGCCTAAATGCAATTTTTAAAAACGCGCATTTTTCCTTAATTCAAATAAAATAGCAATAAAACTCCGAAATAAATCTTATTTGATTTTTTATTAAATCCTCAATATTCCTTTATTTTGGGGAAGTCATTTTATTCCCTCTCTCTTATTTTTATAATTGGAAAAAATTGAAGATAAAATAAATAAAATCAAATGATCCTATTTTCAGAATTTGAGAAAACTCAAATATGAAAATAACGAAATCCCCAACTCTCTCTGTGGGTCCTTGAGTTGCGTGAAACTTCTAGGATCAAGCCAAAATGCAAATAAAATATGATATGCAAACATGATCTATGTATAACATTCCAAATTGAAAATTTGGGATGTTACAGGAATCCACAACCTTGTTGTTACTTCCGCTATATGGATTGAGGTAGTAGTATTTACGTTATTTATACATGTGATTTACCTCTGTTATAAATCCTCGAGTACTGTGTGTGTCAGCATACCGATCCAGGGATGACACTTAAGCACAGAGACTTGACTGTCTGAGGTCGGGTCGCTACAAGATGGTATTAGAGTACATGTTGACTGTAGGAAGTGACCCCTAGAAACTGGCGAGCCCATAGGAAATATTTTCTCTACAACTTCATTTTCAAAAATATCTTTTACCTCTCTTCTTTTCTGAGCTTTATCAAAATATTCCCTTTTAGTGAGACTATACCCCTTTTCCCCTTTTGACCACACGAAGATTCGGCTGATGACCACTCCAAGAAGTACAAGATATCGGACAACTAAGACCACTTCGGAATGAAGAGGATTTATCGTGCATTATAATAATGGAAACTACAATGGTTGAAGACTCCGAAGACTAGGAGAATTTGAAGGCTCTGAAGAATTCCCAGATTGGTATGACCTAGGAAGGCTACCCTCATGGAAATTGGCAGACTATGGAAGCTGTCAATACCCGAGATCAAAGTGTATCGGAGAAAGACCGAAACATGGAGCGTCAAGACTCAAGTTTTTGGCCGTCAAGAAAACCCTAAGGCAGGAGATATCAACTATGGAATGATAGCTCATGGTAATGACAAGGGTAGAAACACGGCTATCCATGATGTTATCGCCCGCTTATGCTATTGTCACCGTGATGAGTTAAGCATGCATTTCTTCGGAAGGATTGGATGGTAGAAGGCTGATGGAGCACCTATTAACAAAGGATGCAGTTTTAACCATAGCTGGTGTATCGCCAGGATCTAGAGTATTACATCAGGAAGTTTAAGATGGACCTTCGGGAAGTGTATTTGATAAGAAGCATTTTGTGAAGGACTTAGGACCCAGAAGCTGAAGTAGCCAAAACTGGAGGAACAAATCCTCGAGATACAGGAGATTCGTCAGGAACTGAAGGACAGTAGGACCATGGTTCATGCCAAGGATGTTGAAACTCAGAAGTTGGAATGCAACTCCAGAATATTAAAGGACATCATGAGAGACTTTGCATCAACTGATATGATCTGGCCAAAGAACTTGAGAGGACAAGCACGATCGGAAGAAGCCATCGGAGACATGAACAAAGACTTGAAGAGTTTGGTGATTTTGAAGATTTATTGACCTTTAGAAGACCAAACCCCTGTTATATACCTACATTAGATGCGATGATTGTAAGCTGTCAATTGTTTGATGTTTTCCAGCAGCCGCAAATAAAATCCGTCTTTTCAGAACTATTGTTTGTATTGTGTGTATCCCTCTCTATCTCTCTTATCTCACCCCAAAACCCATGGAACCAATAGAGGAGGAATGGAGATGAACTCATATTTTCTGGACCGATAAGTCAATTGGAGACAGACCGATGGATTCAGAACATGGAAGATCACATGAAGAATAACTCTATGGCCGGAAAGGATATGGCCCAAAGATGCTCTTGAGTGCTTTGAAAGAGGTGTGCTACTTGGTGGATGATGTACCAAACCATCAATGGATGGCAAGGAGTAACCACTTGGAAAGAATTTAAGTTGACTTTGCCGAAGTTTCGGTTTGTGTCCCAGAAGTTGAAGCCTTATGGAAAAGATGTGAAGGAACTTTGTGCATGCAAGATTTGTGGAGAAATAGGACACAACCATAAAGAACCCAAGGATGAATGCCCTAATTGTGAAGGAAGTCACCCAGCTGAAGAATGCCCAACTGGGCAGACCACTTTTTTCTTGTGCGAAGGGACTACCCACTACCCTTCTTAGTGTCACATTTACCCCATGGTACAATGAACCATCCAGCAGAAGAAAGAAGTAATGAAAGGAGCCCTCATGGAAATTTAGAAGAACCTGTGATGAAGGAAGAGGTGGAGGACACACCCAAAGAAGAACCAATTAAACCTTGCACCAAGTCATGCTATTCATGTGGAGAAGGACACATCTCCCAAAATTGTATGAATGGGGATCTAGTAGCATTCCCGACAGTGGAAACGGAGTATGACCCACATGAAATAGAAGCCCTGATTGGAACGGGAAAGTCCAGGAAGAGAAATAGATTGGATTCCAAGAAGGACCTGCATCATATCATATGTTTTAGGTGCAGAGATTCAGGGCACTACTCCAGCGGTTGCCCAAAAAGGAAGCCGAGGACCCAAGGAGGCTATGTTGTCATAAGGAAACCATGAAACTTGTCGGAAGTGATATGTTTCAGTTGTAATGAAGCAGGGCATTTTGCAAGGGATTGTCCCAAGGAGAAGGAGACTTGTGATAATTAGTTGTGTCCGTAAGAAGTATAGTAGTAGTAGTGAGAGCATTTCTTTTATATTGAGGCGATGAGTTAAGGCATGTAAAGGAAATGCAGGAGATTGTAACAAATTGTGAATCAACAAAGTTAGCATCGTTGGTACTGATTTGGATTTTATGAGTTGTTACTCTATGAAGAAAGATGTTAACCATTTTCAAGGATATAAGAAATATGGTCTATGGAAGACTTTGTGCATTTCAAGGGTGGTAGTGCCATGTGAGGACCCTTGACCCCTGGATAAGATAATGATATTCCATGGAGTGGATTTCAGACAGAATAAGTATGAGTTTTATCTCGATATGTTTGCATACCTGTAGCGACCATACCTCAAATAGTCTGATCTCTGTGCATCAATGTCATCCCTGGATCGGTAATGCTGACACACACATTACTTGAGGATTTATAACAGAGTAGCAATCACACACTTATTACATTGAATGTCTCAAAAGAGAACTTATTACAATAAATATGGCTTAAGGCCATCTAAAACGATAACAACGGAAGGCTTGGAAGATAAAGTGAGTCCATCAACTCCAACGTCATCACTGAGTGAAAGACAACGACCTATGGCTCCGTACTCGTCGTCCGAAAAGTCTGCAACATGAACGTTGCAGCCCGAAACGAGTCAGCACATGGAATATGCTGGCAAGGTAACACAAGAGTAATGAACAGAATATTTGCGACCGCTACATGCATATCTGGCTGGTGGAAAGCTCTATGGTTACAGTTTTGCATAAAGCCAATTTTTCCCTACAACAAAGGAATAAACTTTATTTAACTATCATGGTGGTTGTTAAACATTGAGAAAGTTCCTCCAAGTCAATCCCAATTAAGCATCATCATTAAACCCAATCAAATTATATTAAGAGTGATGAGATCAACATGATAATCCAAGAACTAGATACTCAAGATGTCCATAACCGGGGACATGGCTAACCATGACTAGTTTATACACTGCAGAGGTTTGCGCACTTTTCCCCACAAGACTCGAATACATCCATGGTCGGATATTCGAGACACAGTCTTTCTGAAGTTAACTCTCTACTCTGGATATACAGTACCACCTACAACCCACTACATCTGCTAGTCTACCTCTTCAAGAGCATCACGCAACTTACTCAACTATGCCAGAGCCCATAATGGCTTGTGGCTGCACATGAAAGTTTCTAGCATGAATAATCTTATGATCCCTTTGAGCCTGGGTGGCGGACCATAGTATGATCACACGGGTCCTCCGGGATATCCTAGGACAACACTGGATTCTCCAAGTGCCCACAAGAAATCCACCCAGATGTGTATTAAAGTTGCCACCTGAAGTTGAACCATTAATTAACAAACTCACATCTGTCATGGATACACTCAAACCCAATCCACGTCTACGAGTATAGCATGGCAATATAAGCAACATAGAAGTAACTCCCATAGGTTTGATAATAAACAGGTAAATAGGTACTACCTCATCTACTTCCCGAAACCCACAAGTTAATCAGATCCTAACCATGAAATTGTTTGAGGATTGATCTAATGCAATAAAATTGGGTAGTAAAGAGGTATGATCAAAGTGTTACTTGCCTTGGTGATGATCCGTGAAACCTAGAGACTCGTAGTAGCACGCTTCGCACTCCGGGTACTCTATCGCAAACAAACAAGCATACAATAAGAACTCAACTAGAAGCATGGGTAAAACTCAAATAAGAGATATAACCAGAAAGTTCAACTTAAGAACTCCGGTTTGCATAAAGAATCAAATCAAACGAAGCAACAAAACTCAAACTGTGAAAGAAACAAGATCCGTTTACTAATATGGACTTAAGTCAAATTTTACAGTAGCGAAATCTTGTTCAAGTTGGTTAAACAGAAAGAGGGCTTCGAAACGAAGATCTGGGCGCTTGAATCGCCTGATTCTGATAAACGAGCGAAAAGATAAACTAAAACGAAAAATAGGGCAGAAATCGTGATCAAAAATAATCGTGGAAAAATCCCTAGAAAAAGAAAAACTGACGAACAAGCTAACGAACGAACGTTCGCTGTCTGCGGCTAACGGGTGAAAACCGTTCTTTAAAACGAACATACGAACGAGCGTTCACTAATTAACTAAACCGGGGAAAAAAATAAAAACTGATCTAAAAAAATAACTGCAGGTTCTAAAAAGCAACCGGTTTTCTAACGAAAACCGGCGGCTTCCTCGGGACGCGTGACGGCGGCGGCGGCGGGCAACTCCGGCGAGGCGGCGTCCGGCGGGCGGTGACGGCGAGGTGGCGCGGCGGTGGCGGAGTCAAGTTGGCGGGCGAGGCGTTTTGGCCAAGGCAAGGCGAACGACGCGGGCGGGCGAATCCGGCGGCAAGCAGCTGGATTTCGAGGTGGGCGGGCGCTAGGGTTTGGGGTCAAGGGCGCTGGCCTCGGCCTTAAAGGTCAAGCCGGGTGCAAAGGTCCTAGTCGGACACGCCCCGGTAAGGCGGTTGAATTTTTTTAAAAATAATTATGCGCAGAAAAACAAAGAAAAGAAATACTAAACGGACTCCAAAAATCCTGAAATAGATTTTCCCCGTCCTCTGAAAATATAGCGGACAAGGTGAACATTTATTTGGGCCTCTAGTGCAATTTTGAGAAACGCATATTTTTTCCTGATTCAAATAAAATAGCAAGAAAAACTCCTAATAAAATCTTACTTGATTTTAATATTAAATCTGCAATATTTCTTTATTTTGGGGAAGTCATTTTATCCCCTCTCTTCTATTTTCATAAAAGAAATATTCGAAGAGAAAATAATTAAAATCAAACGATCCCTTTTTTCCTAAATTTGAGAAAACTCAAATATGAAAATAACGAAATCCCCAACTCTCTCCGTGGGTCCTTGAGTTGCGTAGAATTTCTAGGATCAAGCCAAAATGCAATAAAATATGATATGCAATGATGATCTAATGTGTAACATGCCAAATTGAAAATTTGGGATGTTACAAACCTACCCCCCTTAAGATGAATCTCGCCCTTGAGATTCGGGTTGGCTAGAAAATAGGTGATGGTGATCTTTCAGTACGTCTTCCTCTCGTTCCCAGGTGGCTTCATCCTAGGTATGGTGGCTCCACTGAACTTTGCAGAACATGATGACCTTGCTACGTGTGACTCGGCTGGCAAACTCGAGAATCTTTACTGGTTTCTCCTCGTAGGTTAAATCGCTATCCAACTGAATCGCTTCCAGTGGCACTGTATCTCTCAGGGGAATATCAGCCATCTCTGCGTGGCACTTCTTCAACTGAGAAACGTGGAACACATCGTGAACTCCTGACAATACTTCGGGCAATTCCAACCTGTAAGTAACTTCTCCCATACGTTACAAAACCTTGTATGGTCCCACAAAACGTGGTGCTAACTTTCCCTTAACTCCAAAACACTTAACTCCTCGAAGTGGGGACACACGAAGATACACTCTGTCTGCGACTTCATAAACTGTCTCCTTGCATTTAGAATCCGCATAGCTCTTCTGCCTTGACTGGGCTACCTTGAGTCTATCGCGTATCAACTTAACCTTCTCTTCAGACTGTTTAATAAAATCTGGTCCAAACAACTGACGGTCTCCAACTTCATCCCACAACAACAGTGTCCTGCACCTCCTTCCATACAATGCTTCAAAAGGGGCCATCTTCAAACTGGCTTGATAGCTGTTTTTGTAAGAGAACTCTGCATATGGAAAATTGTCGTCCCAACTAGATCCAAAGTATAGCGCACAAGCTCTCAACATGTCCTCAAGAATCTGATTGACTCTCTCAGTCTGTCCATCTGTCTGCGGATGAAAAGATGTACTGAATTCTAGCCTGGTTCCCAAAGTCTCATGCAACTGATTCCAAAACTTTGAGGTAAACTGGGATCCTCTATCTGATACAATGGTCCTCGGAACTCCATGCAGACATACGATCCTGGTCATGTATATCTTTGCCAACTTAGCACTGGTGTAAGTGGTCTTAATTGGGATGAAATGAGCTACCTTCGTCAAACGATCGACTACAACCCATATCAAGTCATAGCCTGAACGAGTCCTGGGCAATCCCGTGATAAAGTCCATACCAAGTTTATCCCACTTCCATTTGGGTATTGGTAATGGCTGTAATCCAGCTGGCTTCTGATGTTCTTCCTTCACTCTCTGACATACATCACAAACTGCTACATACTCCGCAATATCCTTCTTCATTCCGGTCCACCAGAAACTATCCTTCAAATCCAGATACATCTTGGTATTTCTTGGGTGAATCGAATATGGCGAATCATGGGCCTCTTGCAGAATCAATTTCCTGATCTCCGGATCATTAGGCACATATACGCGGTCCTCAAACCATAAGATATCATGCTCATCCTCACGAAATCCTTTAGCCTTTCCTTTGCTCACTCTTTCCTTTATCTCGGCAATGTGCTTGTCTGTCTTCTGAGCTTCTCAGATCTTATCCATCAAAGTAGACTGAATCTCCAATGCTGCTACATATCCTCTCGGAACTATTTCCAAACATAGCTCACGAAGATCCTCTGCTAACTCCTTGGGTAATCCTCCGGTCCTGAGTGTGTTGACATGACTCTTGCGGCTCAACACATCGGCCACTACGTTAGCCTTTCCGGGATGATAATGCAACTTCATATCATAATCCTTAATGATCTCCAACCATCTCCTCTGCCTGAGATTCAACTCCTTCTGCATGAAGATATACTTCAAACTCTTGTGATCCGTGTACAGCTCACAATGGTTTCCGATGAGAAAATGTATCCATGTCTTCAACGCATGCACTACGGCTGCTAACTCCAAATCATGGGTAGCATAATTCAACTCATGGGGTTTAAGCTGTCGGGAGGCATATGAGACAACTCTTCCCTCCTTCATAAGTACTGCTCCAAGTCCTCGACGAGAAGCGTCGCAATACACCTGGTAATCCTTGTGTTGATCCGGGAGAATCAACACCTGAGCTGTAACTAGACGTTTCTTAAACTCCTGAAAACTGGCCTCACATTCCTCAGTCCATTTGAACTTGGTGTCCTTCTTCAACAACTCCGTCATGGGCTTTGCAATCTTCGAGAAATTCTCAATGAACCTCCGGTAATATCCTGCGAGTCCAAGAAAACTCCAGATCTCTCCAACTGACATGGGTGCTTCCCAATTTGTCACAGTGACAACCTTGGTAGGGTCTGCTGCTATTCCTTCTCCGGATATAACATGTCCGAGGAATCCAACTTCCTTCAACCAAAACTCACACTTGCTGAACTTGGCATATAACTGATGTTCTCTAAGCTTCCCAAGTACCAAACGCAAATGCTCCTTATGCTCTTCTTCATTCTTCGAGTAGACCAGAATATCATCATGAATACCACGATGAACTTATCCAAAAACTCCATAAACACCTTGTTCATCATGTTCATGAAATAGGCGGGTGCGTTAGTCAGACCAATTGACATAACGGTATACTCATATAGCCTGTACCTTGTGGTAAAAGATGTCTTAGGTATATCCTGCTCTCGAATCTTCAGCTGGTGGTACCCTGATCGCAGATCGATCTTGGAAAACACCTTAGTTCCTTGCAGTCGGTCAAACAAATCATTGATCATCGGCAGTGGGTACTTGTTCTTGATTGTTACTTCATTCAATCCTCGATAATCAACAACCATCCTCAGCGATCCATCCTTCTTCTCCGCTAGAAGCACCGGTGATCCCCAAGGTGCGAGCTTGGGCGAATATAGCCTTTATCCAGTAACTCCTTAATCTACTTCTTAATTTCCTCTAAATCCTTAGCGGGCATCCTGTACGGCCTCTTAGATATTGGCCCTATGCCTGGCAAAAGCTCGATCAAAAACTCAATGTCTCTATCCGGTGGCATGCCTGGCAACTCTTCTGGAAATACATCCGGGAAATCCTTCACCACTGGTACTTCCTCCTGTATGACTCCTGATAATGAATTCACTTGAGTCCTCTTCACATGCCGGGATACATACTTAATCCTTCTTCCTTCCGGGTGGTAAGCAAAATCGACTTTCATGGCGCAAATCAATGTTCCCTCCATACTTCGATAACCAATCCATGCCTAATATCACATCCAGTCCTTGTGACTCCAATACTATTAGGCCTGAGGGAAATAGGTAGTTACCAATCCTTAATGATAACCGATCACACCATAGACTAGCCATATACTCTTCTCCTGGTGAGGTTACTAACATGGGTGACCTAAGGGCTTGGGTTGGCAGTTTAAACTTATCCACAAATCCCCTTGATATGTATGAATGCGATGCACCAAAGATCAAAAAGAACGATTGCAGTAAATGACTTAACCAAAAACTTACCTATTACTGCGTCGGGTTGCGCTTCAACCTCCTCCACGCTAACGTGGTTCACTTGTCCCTTGTTGAAAGGGTTGGGCTTCTTCCCAGAGCTTCCATTGCCATTACCATTCTTTGCTTCATAACACTCCATTCTTCCCGCACTTGAAACAAGTAATGTGACTTAGATCCTTCTTGGCAGGCGTTGCTGGGTTGGGACGGTTCTGGCCGTTGCTTCCTCCATTACCATTCCCATTCCTGGGGCCACTATGGTTGTGAAAAGTCCCTCCATTGTGATTGTGACCTCCATGGTTATGTTGAAGGGGTCCTCCCGAGTTAGGGGTAAAATGGGGTCTCTACTGAGCTCCAGAATTATACTTACCTTATCCATACTTCCTCTTGCGGTTGTCAATCTGCTGCTGCTTCCCTTCAATCATGAGAGCTCTATCTACCAACTCCTAGTAGTTATTGAAAGTTGCCACCATCAACCGCATGCTCAGCTCAACATTCAGTCCTTCCAGAAACTTCTCCTGTTTAGCTGCATCCGTAGCAACGTCATCTGGGGCATAACGTGCTAGCTTACTAAAGTCATCCACATACTTGCCAACGGTGCGTCCTCCTTGGCGTAAGTTGTGAAAATTGCGCTTCTTCATGGCCATAGCTTCTGCTAATACATGGGCAGTGCGAAAAGCCTGCTGAAACTGGTCCCATGTGACAGTGTCGGTGGGGTAAGTGGCTGTGAAATTCTCCCACCATGATGTTGCGGGTCCATCAAGCACATGTGCGGCAAAACGCACTCTCTCCACATCCGTGCATCCTGCAGTGGTCAACTCCCTTCCAATCTTGCGGAGCCAATCATTTGCAACTATCGGCTCGGTGCTACTGGAGAACACAGGCGGATTCAGCCTTAGAAAACGGGCTAAGTGATCAATGGGTGGTGGTGGTGGTGGGTCGTCGTCGTCGTTGTTGTTGTTGTTGTTGTTCCCCTGGTTCTGATTCTGGACTAGTATCTGCATCAATGCATTCTGCTGCTGGATCAACTGAGTGAGCTCCGGTGGGAAAGCAAATCCATTGTCGCATCTCGGAGGCATCTGATGGGTTTAGAAAAGGTGAGAAAACAGAATAGAATGAGGTCTAGGGGAAAACACTACCCATATGCACATGAGACAAACAGAATCATATCACTTCAATCAATTCAAACAAGGGCATACAATCGGTCTAACTATCGTTACAAAAGTGCTCGGACTAAGCTATATACATGGGGGAATACTACTACTGATATGGTGGTCGACTAGAAAAATTGATCGGTGGAAGATTCCATAATATCTGCTCCAGCTTCATCAATGAAGTCATCATCGCTGTTGTCGGGGTCCGAGTCGGTGTCGTCGATGATGACGTAGTTCTCCGGGTAGGTGGAATCGCCGTCTTCTCCTCCTGGCGCGGGGTCTCCCATGAATACTCCTAGCTTCCTTGTCAGATCGTCATTCTTCTCCATGAGTATCGTCATTTCCTCCTCGTATCCATCGCCGTGTAGACTTGAGTTCTTACGCCAGCTTCGTGATCCCGGTCATTGCCTTCTTGGATCTATCATGCTCACAAGACATCCGGGTTCTCCTAGCGACGAATGTGCTGGTTTAACTCCTGAATGAAAGCTGCAATGGACCTATCCTTCCTGGTGCTGATCATCTCCCATTTCTCATCTCGGCACCCACAAATCTGGTAGATAATATCCTTGAGATCCTTGTGGTAAACTTCTCCAATGCATCCCATGGTGATGTGGGCTGCCATGCTCTTTCCTAGACTCCAGGTTGGTGCATCAAAGGAAAACTCTATGGGCTCAGTAACTGGCCTTCCTGGAACTTGAACTCGAATCATCCAGCGCTCCTCTTATGGTAGCGTTCTAGGTCCCGGTGAAGCTTGGTATTCCGATGTTCAGGTACCTAGTGACTTCCTTCAAGTGTCGTCCAAAGGGTGTGTGTCGTGGAATTGTCACGGCAGATGTCCTTAGTGTCAGGACTTAGTCGTGAGGCCAACGCATCCATGTGGTAGCTTGAGAGGGGTTGATCAGGACGAGAGACGCAACACGCAAGATAAGGATTTAGACAGCTTAGGGCCCTGGGAAACATCATCCAGTAATAACCCTACATGCTGTTTGTGGCTAGGTCTCATTATGACCATGATAGAGTCTCCGGTAAGCCGACTCTTTGTGTCTAGCCCTAGAGATTGTTCTTGTTTCCTGTCCCCCTTTGGGGAGCCCTGCCCCTGTTTATATAAGTTAGAGGGGCGGGTTACATGTGAAGTCCTAGTAGGACTAGGACTAGCCTATCTTCTACTATAAGCCGAATACAAGTCCGGGTCTTGATTCCTTGTAAGGGAAATATTCCTTACGCCTTTCTTCTTAAGTCGGCCCACCATCACATGAACTGGCCTACTGGGCCTTGGGCCTTGTCGTCCGTTTGACCCGCCCGCCGGGTCTCCAATGAGTCACAATGTCCAGGCGGGTTATATGTAAACCGCCATGTCCAGGCAGATCGCCAGTGAGTCGCCTAGCTCCAGCCGGGTCTTCTGGTGAATCGCCAAGTCCGACCAGGTCATAACACTGGCCGGGTCATACCGCGGGGTATATCCCCGACATTAGCCCCCAGTTTAATTTGGATTTATCCATGTTAAACTGATCCTGCAAAATAAACACCAGAACAACTTTGACAGGTTGTGCTCCGGGTTAAAAATTCTCCTGAGACAGGACCTGATTATCCTTAAGTCCAATTGTCATTTCCTTCATCTAGAAAATCCAGGTTAAATAAGCTAGCTTCATACTCAATTTGCTGATGTTGGTTTCTCACAGAAAAATATTGTGAAGAATAATCCACTTGAGTCGGCTTCCAAGGCGCCGGGTTAAATAATTTTGGTCTTGAAATACTCATCTGATATTCAGCCGGCTTGAAGATGTAAAACTTGCCGGTTTATCATTACCAAAAACTGCCTGATTATAAAACAGATGATGCCGGGTCATAATTGTTGTTGACACCGGTTTATGTAATTACTGATAATTTGTAGATTTTTTCTCCCTTATATCCATATTACCTGTAGCCCCCAAGTCTTGAGCAGAACAAAGTGATGGTTTAAGACTTGCTCCAATAAATGTTGCAACCTTGAAGAAATCCGGTTTATTCATCTCAATCACATAAACTGAATATTCTACACATGTAGCCCCCAAGTCTTTGGGTTGTCATGCTTGCAAAGAACACCTGGGACTTGTAATTGCTTTATGCTCATGAAAACTTCAACTGTAGCCCCTAAGGGTCGGGTCATTATGCAAATAATGAGCAGGGACTTTGTAGATATAACCATGTAAATTTGAACAGCAATGTGTAGCCCCCAAGGGCCGGCTTAGTAAGATAATAGTGAGCTGGGACTTTGATAATAACATCATATAATATATTCTCCACCATGGGGCTTGAACCCATGTCCACAAGGTTAAGAGCTTTGTACTCCACCAACTAAATAGTGGACCGTTCAATATAATGGATTAATGCTTGTGTACCTTGAATTTTTGACAGGAGCAATTGGTAACCCCCAAGGGCCGGCTCATTACAATGGAATGAGTCGGGTCTTCAATAAGTTGATCAGAAAAATGACTTTACATTAGCCCCTAAGTGCCATGGTGCATCTTTGGCGGTGACATGGGACTTGCATATTTGATATAATCCTAATCTGAATAATATAGCCCCCAAGTGCGGGTCGTAAGCTGCAGCCGACTCGGGACTATTCCTTCCATTGTAGAATAAATCATATCCATTGATAAAAATAATAGCCGTTCGCTTAAAGCGACTTTGAAAACCTCAATCATGGCACTGGTTATTGATAATCACAATAGAAATTCAGCCATGTTGGCTATTCGAGATTTGAATAATATAATCCGGTATGAAAACCTCAATCATCAATGTCATCATGAAAATCCAGCCAGTTTGGCTATTAAAGGTTTGAATACCTCATCGGTTGACAAGTAAATCCGGAGTTTAAAGACTTGGCGGCTCTTGGCCGATGGCGAGTTAATACGCCTCCATTGTAAGCCGGAATTTTTATAACCCTGCGGCTTATAGCCTTTGAGAAAAATCCAGAACAGATCATCATTTTGAAGCATGAACTTTGGTAATGAGCTTGAACTTAATCATTTATATGTCATATTTACGCAAATTGCAAAGAGTTTAAACAACATATGCCTGGCGACTTAACGTCAAAAACCAGGGCGGGTAACCACCCAAATGTAGTCTTATCCTCGCATTACAGGTAGATCACAAGATCCCTATGATCCTTTGAATGATACCACGGCTTATGTGACCCGGACAAAGGTGAAGTCGATAACTCAAGTCTGTACGAGCCGGCGCATATGATATTTGTGACTAGTCAATTACTGGCGATTGTATAAAAGCAGATACATTTTTGAGGCTTCGATTCGAATACGATCAAGAAACTGCTCCAAAGAGGTTAAGCTAAGATTCGAATACGATCATATAGCCCCAGTGGTGTTGGCGTTGCTTGATCAAAGTGGGTATCGACAGCTATGTTCTCTTTGGTTCGAATACGACCTATGTTTGAACAGGAAGCCTCCAAATGACCACTGTGATATTGAATTTGTACTGCCGGTTTACATGACCTGTGTAATAAGGGTGATAACCCAATCCTTAGAAGCCAATGCTTCCATATAAATGATGGTTGTCATAAGCTGGCGACTTATAGTCAAAAGTCAAGCCGGGTTAATCATAAAACACTTATATACATTTGAGATATAATCCCCAAAAGGTCTCAAGTTAAGTAATTGTGGCTGCAATAAACTTTACCCGAGATAGAATAAAACTTTTTGAGGCTTCGATTCGAATACGATCAAGAAACCGCTCCAAAGGGGTTAAGCTAAGATTCGAATACGATCATATAGCCCCAAAGTGGCTTTGGCGATGCCGATCAAGTGGGTATCGACAGCTATGTTCTCTTTGGTTCGAATACGACCTATGTTTGAACAGGAAGCCCCCAAGTGACCATAAGAGTTGTTTAATGACGCTGGTTCGAATACGACCCACGACAGAACCAAAGGGGTTAAGCTATGATTCAGATATGATCAAGAAGCCCCCTAGTGGGTTTGGCAGTATGCCGATCAAGAGGGTATCAACAGCTATGTTCTCTTTGGTTCGAATTCGACCTATGTTTGAACAGGAAGCCCCCAAGTGATCATATAAGTTTTGGCATTGCGCCGATCAAGAGGGTACTGATAGCTATGCTCGATGAGCAAGAAGCCCCCAAGTGATCATAAGAAGATAAGCCGTAAGGCAGGATACCCAAGTTTGAACCGCGCATCATGGCAGCAAGTTCTTTTGGCAACCTTTAATTTTTCTGAGAACTCGAACTTGCAAGAGATTAATGCTTTTTGAACCGGAACTTTAAACCGGATTTGAAAGCTTTTTTAAAAAATTTGTGAGGGACAATTTTACCTTGAGCCGGATTTTGAACCAGATTTGAGAGCTTCAAAAATTTGTGAGGGACAAATTTACCCTGGGTCGGCTTCTGAACCGGATTTAAGAGCTTCAGTGCTTTGTGGGAGAAAGGTGTCGCTTGAACCGGATTTTAAACCAGAGTCCTTATTTTGAGCCGGAAATCTTCTGACGGCTTTTAAATTTTCATCGATCTAGCAGTAATCTCCGGGGCCCGGGTTATTTTTCCCTTCAATGATCCGGAGTTCTTGAATTCATTGAAACCGGCTAATTTTGCCGAGTCATGTCATTGTAGCCCCTCAAGACGACTTGAGGAGTTGGCTTGAGATTCTCCATAATTAACCGTGATATAGACCGGTTTGAATCCTGCATGGGACAATCTTGCAAACCAAAGTAATTGATCTTTTGAAGAAAATAATATGTAATCTAAAATATATTGGATGGATTTCACCTAATATGTTAGGTTAGTGATTATCCACAGAAGGTTGAGGTGATTGCGGCGGGTTATAAATGATCCTGTATGAACCGTGTCAGCAACTCGGCCAAAATGGTTCCTTCCAACTGGCTGTTTGAAGTTAACCAAACCGTAGTGTCGGTGACTTGTGCACCTATCCACTGAGCCATCCAGTGCAGACGGCGGTTGATAATATATGATAATTTGCCTCCAATTTGTTGGAAGAGAAACCGGGCTTCCCAAGTAGTGACTTTCTCATACTCAATAAACAGCTCATCCAGAAAAATGCGGCCCGGTGTGTTGTTGTAGACCAGGCCGCGAGAGACGGACCGTAAAAACGACCGCAACATCAAAGGCGGCTCAGACAGATGAATCAACCGTGGTGCTGTAAACCGGTGCGGGCGGGTAAATTGTCCTCCTTGTTGTAAGCCGGCGTGGTCGTAAGAGATGGCCACAGCGTTGTAAGCCAGCGCGGTCGCGAGAGACGGCCACGACGTTGTAAGCCGGCGTGGTCGCGAGAGACAGCCACGGCGTTGTAAGCCGGTGCGGGAGTCCGTAGAGTAATGACGACCACCTGTGCCAAAAGATGTTGGCGTGCCTCCACCTCCGCGGTATAATATCACTTTTTGTCATAAATAATTGCCCTGCATAAACAATATTGCAGACCAAGACAAAGATAAACTTGTTCTTTTGACAAAAACAACATGTGATAATAAAACAAACTTGGATGGATATCACCTGATTTGTTTAGGCCGAAAATAATCCGCCATGAAGTTGATGATCCCTAGGTGAAACTGAAATTCCTCACGGGTGAATCGGCCGCGGGAACAATCAGATAAACCGCCATGGCATTTGTAAGGTGCTTGACGAGCAAGTTGTCCTCCACGTTGTAAGCCGGTGAGGACGCGTGAACCGGCCGCGAGGGCGGACGGGCGAGTCGTCCGTGACGTTGTAAGGTGGTGCTGACGGGCGAGCCGGTCGGCGCGTTGATGTAAACCGGACCGCAGGGGCGATGGCTGTATATAACAACACTGGTATTTTTTGCCGGATGTTGGCCTTGGATAATGCATAGTGCTGCTTTTTTTTTGACAAAAGAATTAATTGGTTCTGTGTCTTCTAGTGCCTGAGCTCTCCACATAATCCGGCCGGCACTTTTTGAGCCGGAATTTTTGGAACCAGAACTTCTTGATAATCCGGCCGGAACCTTTGATAATCCGGAACTTTTGAACCGGAACCTCTTGATAATCCGGTCGGAACTTTTTGATAATCTGGAACTTTTGAACCGAAACCTCTTGATAATCCGGAACTTTTCTGTAGCCTAAGTCGGAACTCTTTGATGACTCGGACGGAACCTTTCGGCGATTCGGCTGGAACCCTTCGGAGATTCGGACCGAACTTTTCGTCGAGGCAATCGAAACTCTTTGCCGATTCAGACGGAACCTTTCGTCGAGGCGGTCGGAACCTTTTCAGCGATTTAGATGGACCCTTTTGTCAAGGCGGTCGGAACTTTTTCGGCGATTTAGACGGAACCTTTCGTCAAGGCGGTCGTAACTTTTTCGGTGAGCCAGCTGAAACTCTCCGACAAGTCGACCGGAACTTCTTCAATAAGCTGGGCGGAGCTTCTCGATCCCTGGGATAGCGCCTTTCAAGAACTCAACACCACTGTGCGCGAGCCCCACGGTGGGCGCCAACTGTCGTGGAATTGTCACGGCAGATGTCCTTAGTGTCAGGACTTAGTCGTGAGGCCAACGCATCTATGTGGTAGCTTGAGAGGGGTTGATCGGGACGAGAGACGCAACACAAAAGACAAGGATTTAGGCAGCTTCGGGCCACGGGAAACATCGAATGTCTCAAAAGAGAACTTATTACAATAAATATGGCTTAAGGCCATCTAAAACGATAACAGCGGAAGGCTTGGAAGATAAAGTGAGTCCATCAACTCCAACGGCATAACTTAGTGAAAGACAACAACCTATGGCTCCTTACTGTAAATGCGAAAAGTCGCAACATGAACGCGTTGCAGCCGAACGGTCAAAGACATGGAATATCTTTGGCAAGGTAACACAAGAGTAATGAACAGAATATTTGCTATCGCTACATGCATATCTGGCTGGTGGAAAGCTCTATGGTTACAGTTTTGCATAAAGCCAATTTTTCCCTACAAGAAAGGAATAAATTTTATTTAACTATCATGGTGGTTGTTAAAAATTGTGAAGGTTCCTCGAAGTCAATCCCAATTAAGCATCATCATTAAACCCAATCAAATTATATTAAGAGTGATGAGATCAACATGATAATCCAAGAACTAGATACTCAAGATGTCCATAACACGGGACACGGCTAACCATGATTAGTTTATACACTCTGCAGAGGTTTATGACTTTTCCCCACAAGACTCGAATACATCCATGGTCGGAGATTCGAGACACAGTCTTTCTAAAGCATTAACTCTCTACTCTGGATAGACAGTACCACCTACAACCCACTACATGTGCTAGTCTACCTCTTCAAGAGCATCACGCAACTTACTCAACTATGCCAGAGCCCATAATGGCTTGTGGCTGCACACGGAAGTTTCTAGCATGAATAATCTTATGATCCCTTTGATCCTGGGTGGCAGACCGTAGGATGATCACACGGGTCCTCCAGGATATCCTAGGACAACACTGGATTCTCCAGGTGCCCACAAGCAATCCACCCAGATGTGTATTAAAGTTGCCACCTTAAGTTGAACCATTAATTAACAAACTCACATCTCATCATGGATACACATAAACCCAATCCACGTCACGAGCATAGCATAGCAATATAAGCAACGAGAAGTAACTCCCATAGGTTTGATAATAAACAGGTAAATAGGTACTACCTCATCTACTTCCCAAAACCCACAAGTTAATCAGATCCTAACCATGCAATTGTTTGAGGATTGATCTAATGCAATAAAACTGGGTAGTAAGGAGGTATGATCAAAGTGTTACTTGCCTTGCTGATGATCCGTGAAACCTAGAGACTCGTAGTAGCACGCTTCGCACTCCGGGTACTCTATCGCAAACAAACAAGCATACAATAAGCACTCAACTAGAAGCACGGGTAAAACTCAAATAATAGATCTAACCAGAAAGTTCAACTTAAGAACCCCGGTTTGCAAAAAGAATCAAATCAAACGAAGCAACAAAACTCAAACTGCGAAAGAAACAAGATCCGTTTACTAATCTGGACTTAAGTCAAATTTTACAGCAGCAAAATCTTGTTCAAGTTGGTTCAACAGAAAGAGGGCTTCGAAACGAAGATCTAGGCACTTTTATCGCCTGATTCCGATAAACGAGCGCAAAGATAAACTAAAACGAAAAACAGGGCAGAAATCTCGATCGAAAATAATCGCGGAAAAATCCCTGGAAAAAGAAAAAGCGTGAGCAGGCTAACGAAGCGTTAACGTCATTGCCTCGCGCTAACGGGTGGAAACCGTTCGCTAAAACGAACGTACGAGCGGGCGTTCGCTAAATAACTAAACCGGGGAAATAAATAAAAACCGATCTAAAAAAATAACCGCGGGTTCTAAAAAAACCAAACGGTTTTCTAACGAAAACTGGTGGCTACCTCGGGACAGTGACGGCGGCGGTGGCGGCGGGCAACTCCGGCGAGGCGGCGTCCGGTGGCGGCAAAGCGGCGGCGGGCGGCGACGGAGTCGGCGGCGGGCGGCGACGGCGGTGCACGGTGGCAAAGTCGGCAATGGGCGAGGCGGCTCGGCGGTGGCAACGGCGAAACGGCGCGACGATGAATCCGGTGGCGGCGACGACTCCGGCGGCAGTGGCGCGGATTTCGAGTCAGGGCAGGGCGCTAGGGTTTGGGGCTGGGCGGCTCGGGCCTCAGCCTTAAAAAGGCCCGCCGGGTGCAGTGTCCTAGTCGGACACGGCCAGGTAAGGCGGTTGACTTTTTTTAAAATTCCGCACAGAAAAACAAAGAAAAGAAATACTAAACAGACTCCAAAAGTCCTGAAATAAATTTTCCCCGTCCTCTAAAAATATAGCGGACAAGGTGAACATTTATTTGGGCCTCTAATGCAATTTTGAAAAACTCATATTTTTTTCCTAATTCAAATAAAATAGTTATAAAAACTCTGAATAAAATCTTATTTGATTTTAATATTAAATCTCCAATATTTCTTTATTTTGGGGAAGTCATTTTATCCCCTCTCTTCAATTTTCATAAAAGAAATTTTCGAAGAGAAAATAATTAAAATCAAACGATCCCTTTTTTCCAAAATTTGAGAAAACTCATGTATGAAAATAACGAAATCCCCAATTCTCTCCGTGGGTCCTTCAGTTGCGTAGAATTTCTAGGATCAAGCCAAAATGCAATAAAATATGATATGCAATGATGATCTAATGTATAACATTCCAAATTGAAAATTTGGAATGTTACAATACCCCAAGAATATGAAGGGATGAAGTACTATTGGATATAAAGGAGATAGAATGTTGGTTATAGAGCAATTTTAACTCCATGATGAGTCTGAGTAATCACGTCTTAGTTTGGTGCCAATAGAAGGAAGAAGGAATGTACAATTGGTTGGAATTAAGAATGCTAGGAAGCTGGAAGTTGGAATAACGAGCAGTTGCCCTGATGATAAGTTCAAGGTTTACAAGTGATGATATGAGCCATAATCACAGGCCCCAGGACCTGCCAAGAAGCAAGCACACTCTTGCTGAAGGAAAAACCCTGGAAGAAGATACGACTTTATAGATAGACAATCTTATAGGAGTACGCAAAACCTGAGAGTTGTGAAGAAACAATAAATGTTTGTTTGGCTTGCAAAATGCATGGATTTGTCCGAACTTAGTTCATTGACAAGTGAAATTCTGCAATGCTTGTGAGGATAACCGCGTGTTAGAATGTGAGATTCGCCAAACCATGTACAAGGTAATGATTTGGGTGCGGGATGGATCGATCACCATACCGACTTACTCTTATTATTCGCCTTGCTATGTGGAATGGTAAATCTGAGTGACTTGCCTATAGTAGAGAGACGACAATCAAAACCTTGTTTGAACTTTTGTCGGTGTCAAAACCGGCAGATCTCGGGTAGGGGGTCCCGAACTGTGCGTCTAAGGCGGATGGTAACAGGAGGCGGGGGACACGATGTTTACCCAGGTTCGGGCCCTCTCGATGGAGGTAATACCCTACTTCTCGCTTGATTGATCTTGATGATATGAGTATTACAAGAGTTGATCTACCACGAGATCGTAAAGGCTAAACCCTAGAAGCTAGCCTATGGTATGATTGTTGTTGTCCTACAGACTAAACCCTCCGGTTTATATAGACACCGGAGGGGGCTAGGGTTACACAGAGTCCGTTACAAGGGAGGAGATCTACATATCCGTATTGCCAAGCTTGTCTTCCACGCCAAGGAGAGTCCCATCCGGACACGGGACGAAGTCTTCAATCTTGTATCTTCATAGTCCAAGAGTCCGGCTAAAGTATATAGTCCGGCTGTCCGAGGACCCCCTAATCCAGGACTCCCTCAGTAGCCCCCGAACCAGGATTCAATGGCGATGAGTCCGGCGCGCAGATTGTCTTCGGCATTGCAAGGCGGGTTCTTCTCCAAATTCTGAGTACCTGTTGAGTAGTGTCCGGCTTCCCATAAATGTTGCACTCCTTGGCTTCCACACCTAATAATGGCTATCTTCCACTTGTCGAGCGAATGCGAGAAGCCAGGGCTTTTTTACATTTGCCACCCTAGCCATGTGAGTAAATCGCCTATTAAAGAGACGGGGATTCTCAGATCCAGATCACACCATCCTCCCACAGCGAGTATCCATCGGAGCGCGCCTGGAAAAAATCCATTCCAACATGGCCGGCCATCGCAGCTCCTCCTCTCGCTCCCGTTGCCCTAAGCCCGGTAATTGGAAGAAGTGTTCCGTCCCCCACAGCCAATTAGTAGAGTTATAGACCCAGGGATTTCTCCCTCCAGCGTATATGGTCCCCGTTCGAGCCGGGATCGCCACCTACAATGGCGGGGAGCAAGCGGAGAGCTTTCCCAACCCATCCATGGGGGAGCGGGTATGCCTTGTCCCTTACTTATTAAGAGGGCTTGGATTTCCATTTCATCCGTTCCTCCGCGGGCTCCTGGAGTTCTAAGGCCTCCAGCTGCATAATTTTACTCCCGCCTCCATATTACACATCATTGGCTATGTCGCCTTTGCGAGCTGTTTACGGTTGGGAAGCTCATTTCGAGCTATGGAAGAGGCTATTCTGCCTGCACCCATTACATAGGAGGGGTCAATATATCAAGTGGGGAGCCGAGATATGGCGCATCGCCGAGACCGGATACCTGTCCGGTACTCCGAAGAAGACATCCGAAGACTGGCCTTCGGAGTGGTTTTATATGGAGGACGTCCCCCTCCCGGAACCTATTCAGATGGGCCTTCCTGAGTTCGACAACACTCCCTTGAAGAAACGGCGCAGCTGGCGCCCTCAGAGCCCCCAGGAGGAAGATAACGGAGAAGTCCTTTACCTGATGGGCCAGATAAATACACTGGCCCAATCAGGATTGACAATAATCGAGGTTATGTCAATATGTATAATGCGGGGGGTGCAGCCACTTCAATATCGGGGACAACCCATGTGGCACTTTAATGGAGAAGACAATGCTACCCTCTGCGGTCGTAAGGGGCCGGACTCCGTCGCTGTTCTAGCAAAGATACTGTCTGGTTTATATAAAGAAGAGGAAGAGGAGTTCATCCGCATTAAGCCACGGGATGGATTCTCCATGTACAACCCCCCAAATTGGGTGAGCTGCTACTTTTTACTCCAATCCTTCCCGCATTCTTTGGCATAAGTATTAACCTTGCTATTTCATAGCAGGAACTGCGAAAAGCCATGAGGGAGGTCCACAGCCCACCTCCACAACCAGAGGACCCTGACTGGGCCCTCGACCCAGGACTCGAAGAAGATCCAGACACGTTTGTGGAGCTCATTGACAGGACATTCTATTAATTAAGCTACGACGGTGCCCTGGTGGCCATCATAGCCGATTATCCTGGACTACTCCCTGCATCGCATGTAAGTAAAACCGGAGTCCCAACTTCCGAGAAGGATCCCTTTTTCTGCACTTTCACCTACCGCACACATATGGTGTCTTACAGGGAAGGCCCTCGGGACGCCATGCCGAACCCGAAGTGACTCACCAACGAGGGGCACCGAAGCCAGGTAGGCTTAAAAGGAAGGCGGTTAGGACTGAGACGCCGTTGCAGAGGTATGAGAAAGAACCCCGCTCCTTGGTTATCGTCTTTTAAAATATAATAACGTCCATGTTTCCTAGTAGGAAAAACGTTCGCCGGAATATGTCCGGAGAGGTTGCTGGCCATGCCTCCACCAGCCGGGCTCCAGAGCCGGACTTAGAGGTGGATGCTAACATGGGGCCGACACCAGATGTTCGTCCTACAGAGGATGCGGATAGGCTGTCCGCTACGAATTCCGAAGTGGAGAGTGCCATGAATCACAAAGGCGCCGGGCCGTACTCATGACGCTTGTTTCTCCCAAGAGGCGTTCGATGCCTTCAACTCAGAGAGACGCAGACATCCGAAGCTGCTCAAAATGGTCTTGCCAGAGCCACGGACCAGTATGTAAAGGATATACGGGTAAGAAAATCTGATAATTATGTATATCCCCCTGAGACTTGAAACAGTTGACACAACTGATTTAAGGATCATTATTTGTGCAGGTTCTTACGGAGAAGAATACCCAATTGTCTCAAGAGCTGGAAGAGTGCAAAGCCCAGCTACAGGCCGCAGTTGCCGCAACGAAGGAGTCTGAGAAGGCCCCCTCTGGTAACACTTGTCTCTATCAAAAAGAATGACATGTACCGATTAGTATGCGGCATGCATGCAAATCTAATAATAGATTCTGCAGATGATCCCGGGGTTAATCCAGAGGTAGTGCAAGGGGATGAGCAACATGCTCAATGACAGTTAAAGGCTGGCGAGCGCGTGTTTAAGCAGGTTAGGCGGGAAAAAAACGATCTCCAAGATGCCAATATCCGGCTGAGTGTTGAACTGAAAGATGTTCGGGCCCAACTTGCTGACTCTGTAAAGGAGAATAAGAGGCTTCGACGCGGCATTTTTAGTAAGTGCTTGAACGAACTTTTTATTGAGTTCGGCGAAGAAACCGGCTAACAGAGTTATATCTGTAGGTATGCTGACGGGTCGTCCCGCAGAGGAAATGCCCGGGTCTGCAGGTGATATTCTGCTAGAGCTCTCACAACTGCATGAACAAGTTCGACAGGTGATGCAAGGCATTGCCCAAGCCTTGTGGCCATACGCCTCCCTACCAGGAGGCATGGGGGAGCTTGTAGAGAAGCTCAAGGGAGCGCGGCGGTGCCTCCAATTATGGAAGATATCAGCCTGCCGACAAGGTGCAAGGGAAGCCTGGACCATGGTGAAGACGCGATATACCAAGGCTGACCCGAACCATATGGCCGATGTCGGACCTGTGGGGTCTGATGGGAAAGAGATCCCCGTCAGTTTGGTGTATGACTAGGTAGAATTAGCCGCAAAGTATTCCCAACAGGATTGTAGGCTAGACAACCTGTTGGATGGTATAGAAGAAGAATTTAGTCAGTCTAAGTGACTGTGTACTTCAAGTGACATGTAATGTCCCTAGCCGGATTGTAAATCATTTGTCATGGCAGACCTTTTCGCTTCGACCTCCGGATCCGACAGTCCGGAGTGTATCCGAATACCAGCTCAATTATGTAAAAACCGGGGTACGCGTGGAAACCAGGCGTAGGGGTCATAAGTGCTTGAACATACAAGTACCCAACTAGCTATGTTATATTACATGGATAGTAAGAAACATCTTCTAGGGAGGATAGTTCCGTTAAGGGTTCCTTTCCCTGGGTACGCATGCATTAATGTGCATGTCCGAACTGCGAAAAGAGGCGCAAGATATAAACATCTGGGGGCATGTGTTACAATAAATAAAAGTCATCTTTTGTTCACCGATCGAATATTCCCTTAAGAACGCTAGCTTTCGGCTTCACCCAGTCTGAGGTACACATCCGGCTGACCCGACAGTAACAATCGCAGAGGTGCTCCCCTTATGCCCTAGCCGAATTAACAGGAACATAGGGCATAAACACAAGAGCCAGACAACCCAGCTTGGCCAAAACTTAAGTCATATCGATGCATATAATGGCGAAAAAAGGTACACGTGGAAGAATAACACATGTGTGGGGCATAGAGCCCGGATAATAGTTATATTAAGCTTCTGTATAAGAAGCCCCCAGGTATCATGAGCGCGGTTAGCGCGTCAAGATTGTGTAGTCAAGACACATTTTAGCCTTTTAAGGCCTTGAAGAAAAAGGAAAAAAAGAAAGAAATAAAAGACAGATAACGGATATATAAAAAATTGACGGAGGTAAGGAGACGAACATAGAGTCCGGCACTAGGCATAGAACCTTCGGAGTCTGGCTGCATTCCATGGGTTTGGCTCGAGTCGATTGTCCGATGCATCCCGCAGAATGACGCCCACCGGGTCGTAACTTGGTCAATAACGAAGGGACCTTCCCATTTGGGCTTGAGCTTGTTCTTTTTATTCTTCGGTATGTGTAGAACGATCGCCAACGTTATAAGTTTTGGCCCATACTTCTCTGCTTTGATATCTTCGAGCCTGTTGCTGATAGAATGCGGAACGGGCTTTTGCCACGTCACGCTCCTCCTCCAGGGCGTTCAAACTGTCCTGCCGATCAAGCTCGGCTTATTTCTCTTCATACATGCGCACTCGAGGTGAGTCATGAATTATGTCGCAGGGCAGTACCGCCTCTGCGTCGTACACCATAAAAAACGGTGTGTATCCGGTAGTGTGATTTGGCGTGGTCTACAGCCCCATAGTACGGATTCCAGCTCCTCTACCCAGTGCGAATCGGATTCCTTCAAGGATCACACTAATATGAGTTTAATGCCGCTCATGATAAGACCATTTGCTCGCTCGACTTGACCGTTAGTTTGCGGCTGATAGAAGAAGCATAATCGAGCTTGATGCCCATGTTGCTGCACCTCGGCTATAAAGTTCGAGCCGTTATCGGTGATGATGCTGTGGGGGACGCCATAACGGTGTACAACCCCAGATATGAAGTCTATCACTGGTCCGGATTCGACCGTTTTAACTGGTTTGGTTTCTATCCATTTGGTGAATTTGTCCACCATGACCAATAGGTATTTTTTCTTATGGCTTCCCCCTTTTAGGGGTCGGACCATATCAAGCCCCCAGACTGCAAAGGGCCAAGTGATGGGGATTGTTTGGAGAGCGGTAGGCGGCATATGGCTTTGGTTTGCAAAAAGCTGGCAACTGACGCAACGTTGAACGAGGTCCTGTGCGTCTGCTCGGGCCGTCGGCTAGTAGAAACCTGTACGGAAGGCCTTGCTTACAAGGGCCCGGGCCGCAGCGTGGTGGCCGCCTAGTCCAGCATGAATTTCTGCCAAAAGTTTCCGTCCTTCCTCTTCGGAGATGCACCTTTGAAGGACTCCGGTAGCGCTTTTCTTATAAAGCTCTCCCTCATGGACCTTGTAGGCTTTAGACCGCCGCACAATGCATCGCACCTCGTTTGGGTCCTCGGGTAGTTCCTGCTGAGTTAGGTAGGCCAGGAATGGTTCTGTCCACGGGGCGATGACAGCCATTATCACGTGGGCGGAAGGTGTTATTTCGGTGGCAGGGCCTCCGATTATGTCAGAGTGTTCGGTATCTGGTGTTGTGGTCGGGTCCGGATTATTGTTACTGGTCTCTCCTTCCCATACAACGGATGACTTAAACAGCCTTTCCAAGAAGATATTAGGTGGGACAGGGTCACGCTTAGCGCCGATGCGGGCGAGGATATCCGCCGCCTGATTATTTTCCTGGGCCACATGGTGGAATTCAAGCCCCTCGAACCGAGCTGACATTTTGAGGACGACGTTGTGATAAGCCGCCATTTTTGGATCCTTGGCGTCGAAGTCTCCATTTATTTGAGATATTGCGAGGTTCAAGTCCCCACGCACCTCCAGGCGTTGAATGCCCATGGAGACTGCCATCCGGAGACCGTGTAACATGGCCTCATTTCTGCTGCGTTGTTGGAGTCTGTATATAGTATTTGGAGTACATATTGATCAGTATCTCCGTGGGGATGTCAGACGACGCCACTTGCACCAGCCAGCATTTTAGAGCCGTCAAAGTGCATAATCCAATTGGAGTACGCGCCGTACTCTTTAGGGAGTTCGGCTTCCGTCCATTCGGCGACGAAATCAACCAGTACTTTTGACTTAATGGCTCGCCGTGGTTTGTATATTATGTCGAACGGGAGGAGCTCAATAACCCATTTAGCAATCCGGCCCGTGGCCTCGCGGTTGTTTATTATGTCGTTGAGTGGTACTTCAGAGGCCACCGTAATTGAACACTCTTGAAAGTAGTGCCGTAGTTTCTGGGATGCCATGAAGACCGCGTATGCTATCTTTTGATAATGTGGGTACCGTGGTTTGCATGGAGTGAGGATGGTGGATACATAGTATACCGGCTTTTGAAGCGGGAACTTATGTTCGTCCATCTCTCGTTCGACGAAGAGCATTGCGCTTACAACTTGGTGTGTTGCCACTATATATAGCAGCATTGGTTCGCCGATGTTAGGTGCGGCCAAGATTGGGTTTGTGGCCAAAACGACTTTTATTTCTTCTAATCCGGCTGTGGACGCATCCGTCCACTCGAAGTGTTCGGTGCATCGAAGAAGGCGATAAAGAGGCAGTGCCTTTTCTCCTAATCGGGAGATGAAGCGGCTTAAGGCAGCCACGCATCCAGTTAGTTTCTGGATTTGCTTGAGGTCTGTTGGGATGGCCAACTCTGACAGAGCTCGGATTTTAGCCGGATTTGCTTTGATTCCTCTGTTGGAGATGATGAAGCCTAAGAGCTTTCCGGCGTGCACGCCGAAGACGCATTTTTCCGGATTGAGCTTAATGTCGTATGTTCGGAGATTGTTGAACATGAGCCTCAAGTCGTCTATTAAGGATTCGACGTGTCTGGTTTTAATGACCATATCGTCTACGTATGCCTCCACTGTTTTGCCAATCTGTGTCTCCAAGCATGTCTGAATCATGCGTTGATAGGTTGCACCGGCGTTTTTGAGCCCGAAAGGCATGGTGTTGAAATAAAAGGGGCCGTATGGAGTGATAAATGTCGTTGCGGCTTGACCGGACTCTGCCATCTTAATTCGATGGTATCCGGAGTATGCGTCGAGGAAACACAATGAGTCGTGTCCTGCAGTAGCGTCGATAATTTGATCGATGCGAGGGAGGGGGAAGGGATCCTTTGGGCAAGCCTTATTAAGTACCTTGAAGTCGACGCATAGGCGCCAGGATTTGTCCTTCTTAGGTACCATCACCAGGTTTTCTAGCCAGTCCGGATGTTTTATTTCTCGGACGAATCCGGCCTCCAGTAACTTGGCTAGCTCCTCTCCATGGCTTGTCGCTTAGGCTCAAAGAAGCGCCGAAGAGTTTGCTTGACCGGCTTGAATCCCTTTAGGATGTTAAGGCTATGCTCGGCCAGCCTGCGTGGGATTCCTGGCATGTCTAAAGGATGCCAGGCGAAGATGTCCCAATTCGCGCGCAAGAACTCCCGTAGCGCATCGTCTACTGTGGGGTTTAGCTGTGCCCTGATGGATGCTGTTTTTGTAGGGTCCGTTGGATGGACTTGGAATTTGACTATTTCATCCGCTGGTTTAAAAGAGGTGGACTTGGATCTTGAGGGCCAATGCGGCTGTTTTATTTTCGGCGCGGAGTGCTATGTCCGGATCACTAGATAGAGTGATGATTCCATTGGGCCCAGGCATTTTGAGCTTCATGTACCCATAATGGGGTATAGCTTGGAAGATCGTGAATTCCTCCCGCCCTAGAAGGGCATGGTATCCGCTATTGAATGGGGCCACTTGGAATGTGATTTCTTCGGACCTATAATTCTCCGGCGTGCCGAGTACCACATCTAGTGTGATTTTCCCAGCACATCGTGCCTCCAGACTAGGGATGATTCCTCTGAAGGTCGTGCTGCTTTGCTCAATGCGGCTTCTGTCTATTTCCATTTTTCGAAGAGTCTCCTCATAGATGAGGTTTAATCCGCTGTCGCCGTCCATGAGCACTTTAGTAAGCCGGAAGCCGTCCACAACTGGACTAAGGACCAAGGCGGCTGGTGCTCGGGCTGTTCGGAATTTAGGTTAAATCCGGCATTGAAGGTGATAGCCGTATCGCTCCATGGATTTATTGCTGCCACGTGGCAGACTTCGGCAAGGCTGCGGAGTGCTCGCTTACGCCTATTGTTTGAGGCGAAGATTGATACGTCTCCAACATATCTATAATTTTTTATTGTTCCATGCTATTATATTACCCCTTTTGGATGTTTATGGGCTTTATTTTACACATTTATATCATTTTTGGGACTAACCTACTAACCGGAGGCCCAACCCATATTGCTGTTTTTTTGCCTATTTCAGTATTTCGAAGAAAAGGAATATCAAACGGAGTCCAAACAGAATGAAACCTTCGGGAGCGTGATTTTTGTAACAAACGTGATCCAGAGGACTTGGAGTGCAAGTCAAGAAGCAGCTGAGGCCTCCACAAGATAGGAGGGCGCCCCCCCCCTATAGGGCGCGCCCCCTATCTCGTGGGCCCTAAATGCCACCGACATACTTCTTCCTCCTATATATACCTCACGCATCGAAAACATCCGGGGCACCACGAAACACAATTTCCACCGCCAGAACCTTCTCAGATCCGCGATATCTCATCTTGGAGCCTTCACGGCACTCTGCCGGAGGGGGAATCAACCACGGAGGGCCTCTGCATCAACATCCTTGCCCCTCCGATGAGTTGTGAGTAGTTTACCACAGACCTACGGGTCCATAGTTATTAGCTAGATGGCTTCTTCTCTCTTTTTGGATCTCAATACAATCTTCTCCCCCTCTTGTGGAGATCTATTCGATGTAAACTCTTTTGCGGTGTGTTTGTCGAGATCCGATGAATTGTGGGTTTATGATCAAGTTTATCTATGAATAATATTGAATCTTCTCTGAATTCTTTTATGTATGATTAAGTTATCTTTGCAAGTCTCTTCGAATTATCAGTTTGGTTTGGCCTACTAGATTGTTCTTTCTTGCCATGGGAGAAGTGCTTAGCTTTGGGTTCAATCTTGCGGTGTCCTTACCCAGTGACAGAAAAGGTTGCAAGGTGCCATCGAGGATAACAAGATGGGGTTTATATCATATTGCATGAGTTTATCCCTCTACATCATGTCATCTTGCTTAAAGCGTTACTCTGTTCTTATGAACTTAATACTCTAGATGCATGCTGGATAGCGGTTGATGTGTGGAGTAATAGTAGTAGATGCAGGTGAGTCGGTCTACTTGTTATGGACGTGATGCCTATATACATGATCATGCCTAGATAATCTCATAACTATGCGCTTTTCTATCAATGGCTCGACGATAATTTGTTCACCCACCGTAATACTTATGATATCTTGAGAGAAGCCACTAGTGAAACCTATGGCCCCTGGGTCTATCTCTTATCATATTTGCTCCCAATCTACTTTTATTTGCATCTTTACTTTTTGCATCTATACTATAAAATACCAAAAATATATTTATCTTATCTTACTATCTTTATTAGATCTCACTTACGCAAGTGGCCGTGAAGGGATTTACAACCCCTTTATTGCATTGGTTGCGAGTTCTCAGTTTGTTTGTGTAGGTGCGTGGGACTTTTGAGGAGCCTCCTCGGATTGATACCTTGGTTCTCAAAACTGAGGGAAATACTTACGCTACAATTGCTGCATCACCCTCTCCTCTTCGAGGAAAACCAACGCATAAGCTCAAGACGTAGCAAGAAGGATTTACGGCACCGTTGTCGGGAGGTCTTCGCTCAAGTCAAGACATACCAAGTACCCATCACAAACCCATCTCCCTCGCATTTAAATTATTTGCCATTTGCCTCTCGTTTTCCTCTCCCCCACTTCACCCTTGCCGTTTTATTCGCCCTCTCTTTCCCAATCTCCTCCTCTCCTTTTTGCTTGCCGTTTTTCCGTTTGTCGTGTGTTAGCTCGTTTGCCTTGTCATAATTATAGTTCCTTATCCGCTCCTATGTCTCCCGAGTTTGAAGTTATTCACTTCAAGCAAAGGCAAGGAGAAAACTTGAAAGATGCTTGGTATAGGATGATGGAATCTTATCGCAAGTGCACCCTAGAGGTGAACTTCAGAATTCTTCTTCGTAATTTTTATGTTGGGTTAAATATGACACATAGACAACTCTTGGATTGCATTGCCAAGGGAAATTTCATTGAGATTGATCCCTCTATTGTGCATGAAATTGTAGAGGGAATAGTGGGAACACTACCTCAAAAGGGAGGACCACATCCTACCCAAGAAGAAACCCAAGTGTTTGGAAAGATTTGCGAAGTAACAATTTTTTTACAAAAGTCTCTTGAGCCTCTTAAAAGTGTTAGCGGAAATCTTCACCGCATGAATATGTTGATCACTCTTTGCAATAAGTGGTTGAATTATTTAGATCTAAAAATTTCCGAGTATGAAGGGAAGCGGAAAGAACCTCCCGGATTCGAGCACGACTCCGCTAAAAAACTGAAAATTAAAGACGACACCACTTAGATCTATCTTCGCTTTTATGCCTAGCTAGGGGCGTTAAACGATAGCGCTAGTTGGGAGGCAATCCAATTTTATTTTTAGTTTTTAGTTTTTGTTTCTGTTTAGGAATAAATAATCCATCTACCTTCTGTTTAGATGTGGTTTTATGTTTTAATTAGTGTTTGTGCCAAGTTAAACCTATAGGATCTTCTTGGATGATATTTATTTGATCTTGCTGTAATTTCCAGAAACTTTCGGCCCACGAAAACAATTGTTAAAAATCACCATAACATGATAAAATAGTGATTCCAATTTCTTATGATCAATAAACAAATTTCCTAGGTCGTCCTATTTTGGCTTAATTTTTTGAGTTCCAGAAGTTTGCGTTAGCTACAGATTACTACAGACTGTTCTGTTTTTGACAGATTCTGTTTTTCGTGTGTTGTTTGCTTATTTTGATGAATCTATGGCCAATAAAATAGTTTATAATCGATAGATAAGTTGGAATACAGTAGGTTTAACACCAAATTAAACAAATAATGAGTTCATTGCAGTACCTTTTGTGGTGGTTTTGTTTTCTTTCACTAACGGAGCTTATAAGATTTCTTGTTGAGTTTTGTGTTGTGAAGTTTTCAAGTTTTGGGTAAAGCTTTTATGGACTATGGAATAAAGGGTGGCAAGAGCCTAAGATTGGGGATGCCTAAGGCACCCCAAGATATTCAAGAATAGCCAAAAGCCTAAGCTTGGGGATGCCAGGAAGGCATCCCTCTTTAAATCTTCGTTCATTGGTAACTTTACTTGGAGCTATATTTTTATTCACCACATGATAAGTGTTTTGCTTGGAGCGTCGTGTATTATATTAGTATTTGATTTTTAGTTTACCGTAATCATCCTTGCTGTACACACCTTTTAGGAGAAGCCTATTTTATTAGAATTTGCTAGAATACTCTATGTGCTTCACTTATATCTTTTGAGCTTGATAGTTTTTGCTCTAGTGCTTCACTTATATCTTTTAGAGCACGGTGGTGTCTTAATTTTGAAGAAATTGCTAGTCTCTCATGCCTCACTTATATTATTTTGAGAGTCTTTTAGAACAACATGATATTTGCTATGGTCATAAAATTGGTCCTAGAATGGTAGGCATCCAAGTTGGGTATAATAAAAACTATCATAGGAAGTGAATTGGATGCTATGATCAACTTGATACTTGATAATTGTTTTGAGATATGGAGGTAGTGATATTAAAGTCATGCTAGTTGGGTGATTATGAATTTAAAGAATGCTTGTGTTGAAGTTAGCAAGTCCCGTAGCATGCACGTATGGTTAAAGTTGTGTAACAAATTTGAAACATGAAGTGTACTGGCTTGTGCATCCTTATGAGTGGCGGTCGGGGACGAGCAATGGTCTTTTCCTACCAATCTATCCCCTAGGAGCATGCGCATAGTACTTGATTTTGATGACTTCTAAATTTTTGCAATAAGTATATGAGTTCTTTTGACTAATGTTGAGTCCACGGATTGTACGCACTTTTACCTTTCCGCCTTTGCTAGCCTCTTGATGCCGTGCATTGCCCTTTCTCACCTTGAGAGTTGGTGCAAACTTTGCTGGTGCATCCAAACCCCGTGATACGATACGCTCTATCACACATAAACCTCCCTATATCTTCCTCAAAACAGCCACCATACCTACCTATTATGGCATTTCCATAGCCATTCTGAGATATGTTGCCATGCAACTTTCCACCGTTCCGTTCATCATCATCATGACATACTTTACTTTTGTCATATTGCCATTGCATGATCATGTAGTTGACATTGTATTTGTGGCAAAGCCACCATGCATTATTTTTCATACATGTCACTCTTGATTCATTGCACCATCCCGATACACATCACGGAGGCATTCATATAGAGTCATATCTTGTTCTAGTTTCGAGTTGTAATCCTTATGTTGTAATCAATAGAAGTGTGATGATCATCATTATTAGAGCATTGCCCAATAAAAAAAAGAGAAAGGACAAAAAGAAAAAAAGAAAGTCCCCCAAAAAAAGAAAATAAATAAAAAGGGCAATGTTACTATCTCTTTTTCCACACTTGTGCTTCAAAGTAGCACCTTGTTCTTCATGTAGTGAGTCTCATATATTGTGCTTCAAAGTAGCACCATGTTTTTCATATAGTGAGTCTCATAAGTTGTCTTTTTCATACTATTGGGAATTTTTCATTATAGAACTTGTCTTGTATATTCCTACGATGGGCTTCCTCAAATGCCCTAGGTCTTCGTGAGCAAGCAAGTTGGATGCACACCCACTAGTTTTCTTTTATTGAGCATTTATTTATAGCTCTAGTGCATCTGTTGCATGGCAATCCCTACTCCTCATGTTGACATCAATTGATGGGCATCTCCATAGCCTGTTGATTATCCTCGTAAATGTGAGACTTTCTCCTTTTTTGTCTTCTCCACACAATCCCCATCATCATATTCTATTCCACCCATAGTGCTATATCCATGGCTCACGCTCATGTATTGCGTGAAGGTTGAAAAAGTTTGAGATTATTTAACTATGAAACAATTGCTTGGCTTGTCATCTGGGGTATAGAACTTGGGAACATCTTTGTGTGACGAAAATGAAGCATAGCCTAACTATATGATTTTGTAGGGATGAACTTTCTTTTGCCATGCTATTTTGAGAAGACATGATTACTTTGATTAGTATGCTTGAAGTACTATTATTTCTTTTATCAATATGAACTTTTATTTTGTATTCATTTGGATCTGAACATTCATGCCACAATAAAGAAAATTACATTATGAATTATGCTAGGTAGCATTCCACATAAAAAATTCTCTTTTTTATCATTTACCTACTCGAGGACGAGCAGGAATTAAGCTTGGGGATGCTTGATACATCTCCAACGTATCTATAATTTTTGATTGTTCCATGCTATTATATTACCCCTTTTGGATGTTTATGGGCTTTATCTTACACATTTATATCATTTTTGGACTAACCTACTAACCGGAGGCCCAACCCATATTGCTGTTTTTTGCCTATTTCAATATTTCAAAGAAAAGGAATATCAAACGGAGTCCAAACGGAATGAAACCTTCGGGAGCATGATTTTTGGAACAAACGTGATCCAGAGGACTTGGAGTGCAAGTCAAGAAGCAGCCGAGGCCTCCACAAGATAGAAGGGCGCCCCCCTATAGGGTGCGCCCCCTATCTCGTGGGCCCCTCGGGCGGCCACCGACATATTTCTTCCTCCTATATATACCTACGTACCCCGAAAACATCTGGGGGCACCACGAAACACAATTTCCACCGCCGTAACCTTCTGTATCCGCGATATCTCATCTTGGAGCCTTCGCCAAGACTTTCTGGAGGGGGAATCAACCACGGAGGGCCTCTGCATCAACATCCTTGCCCCTCCGATGAGTTGTGAGTAGTTTACCACAGACCTACGGGTCCATAGTTATTAGCTAGATGGCTTCTTCTGTCTTTGTGGATCTCAATACAATGTTCTCCCCCTCTCTTGTGGAGATCTATTCGATGTAAACTCTTTTTGCGGTGTGTTTGTCGAGATCTGATGAATTGTGGGTTTATGATCAAGTTTATCTATGAATAATATTTGAATCTTCTTTGAATTCTTTTATGTATGATTAAGTTATCTTTGCATGTCTCTTCGAATTATCAGTTTGGTTTGGCCTACTAGATTTGTCTTTCTTGCCATGGGAGAAGTGCTTAGCTTTGGGTTCAATCTTGCGGTGTCCTTACCCAAAGGATGTAAAGGGTTGCAAGGCACGTATTGTATTGTTGCCATCGAGGATAACAAGATGGGGTTTATATCATATTGCATGAGTTTATCCCTCTACATCATGTCATCTTCTTTGAAAGCATTACTCTGTTCTTATGAACTTAATACTCTAGATGCATCTTTGGATAGCGGTCGATGTGTGGGGTAATAGTAGTAGATGCAGGCAGGAGTCGGTCTACTTGTTATGGGCGTGATGCCTATATACATGATCATGCCTAGATAATCTCATAACTATGCGCTTTTCTATCAATGGCTCGACAGTAATTTGTTCACCCACCGTAATACTTATGCTATCTTGAGAGAAGCCACTAGTGAAACCTATGGCCCCTGGGTCTATCTCTTATCATATTTGCTCCCAATCTAGTTTTATTTGCATCTTTACTTTTTGCATCTATACTATAAAATACCAAAAATATATTTATCTTATCTTACTATCTTTATTAGATCTCACTTTACATGAAGTGGTCGTGAAGGGATTGACAACCCCTTTATTGCGTTGGTTGCGAGTTCTCGCTTGTTTGTGTAGGTGCGTGGGACTTTTGAGGAGCCTCCTACTGGATTGATACCTTGGTTCTCAAAACTGAGGGAAATACTTACGCTACACTTGCTGCATCACTCTCTCCTCTTCGAGGAAAACCAACGCAAGCTCAAGACGTAGCAAAGATCTCGAAGACTGTCAATACTATATTGTTGTTCTGCACGGGATGGTGCTCTGCGGTATTGTTGATGAGGAGATCCTCACCACTCTTGGCCACCTGCCGGAGTACCCAACATGCTCTAAGGCTATGTGTTGGCATGGTATCCGCTGCACTGTGAATTTTGCATGGCCCATTATGCCATCCCTCCAATGTGGTTCCACGCCCTGTAGTGGGCTTTTGCTTCTTTGTAATTGGATCGGGTGACTTACGAGAGTGCACCCTTTTAGTTCGGACTGGGGGTTTTGTCAGAGCCGGAGGATCTCAAAATTTTGTTTGGGTTTTCAGTGCGCTTTCCATCGCACAAGATACTTAGTACTATATGGCCGCCAAGTCAGCGAAGTGTGCTATGTCACGACGACTTATGGCGTTGAGGATTCCCCTGTCCGTGCAATTTTTGCAAAAGAATGAAATTGCTTCTTCCTCGCGACAGTCCTTAACCTTGCTCATTACAAGGAGGAATTTGGCCCAATAGTGGTGTACTGTCTCTTGGGGCTCTTGTCTAATGTGGGAAAGATCACTTATATCTGGGTGGGTGGGTAGATTTAGGTCCGAAGCCTGACCCGATCTGAGACCCAGGGGCAGAGCAGTTTCCGATCTTGGAAGCTCGGGCTCCGGGATGTTGCACGCTAGGTCTGGCCCGCTGTCTGATTCTAGGTTTAGGGCTTGGGCCATGTCCTCCCGTAGACGGGTATCTGGCTTGGAGAGCTCGGGAATCTGGACATAGTTCGTCCTCAAGATGGAGGAAGAATTGCTGAGTTGCTCCTCCACCACCGCTATCTGATGGGTGACCGGCGGAGAGTTAATCTCCCTTTGGTCAGGTTTAAGCCCAATCCGATCATAGTCCATAGCGACTCCCAAAGCGGCGATGCGATCCAAGAGCTCGTTCAAGGAGGAGAGATCCATTGGATCCATCTGCTCGGCGAGTCCCGAGCTGATGCGGAGGCGGTTTTTGATGACCCGAGAGGTCATCGTCGGTGCAGCGGCCGAACGAGCGGTCATGATGAAGTCGCCTAACCGGAGAGTTTGGCCTACAGCCAGGGCTCCCCCGGAAGTGATGTTGTCCTTGACAACAAGACGAGCCGTCAAGCCTTATGATGACGACACAGTGGAACTCTCAATGAAAGCACCAATGTCGGTGTCAAAACCGGCGGATCTCGGGTAGGGGGTCCCGAACTGTGCGTCTAAGGCGGATGGTAATAGGAGGCGGGGGACACGATGTTTACCCAGGTTCGGGCCCTCTCGATGGAGGTAATACCCTACTTCCTGCTTGATTGATCTTGATGATATGAGTATTACAAGAGTTGATCTACCACGAGATCATAGAGGCTAAACCATAGAAGCTAGCCTATGGTATGATTGTTGTTGTCCTATGGACTAAACCCTCCGGTTTATATAGACACCGAAGGGGGCTAGGGTTACACAGAGTCGGTTACAAGGGAGGAGATCTACATATCCGTATTGCCAAGCTTGCCTTCCACGCCAAGGAGAGTCCCATCCGGACACGGGACGAAGTCTTCAATCTTGTATCTTCATAGTCCAAGAGTCTGGCTAAAGTATATAGTCCGGCTGCCCGAGGACCCCCTAATCCAGGACTCCCTCAACCTTAGAATGGTATAGCAATTTCCCCTTGTACCAGGCAGCTGTTGCCAACCGTAGGTCATACGGTGAGAATGAAGCCCAGACCCATTTCCCATAGGAGAAACCATAAATGATTGACCACCATGAGATATCGATAGTTGATTAGTATTGGCGCCCGACCCGTCAGCTCAGAAGACCCAGTCTCGGAATAACCTTACCAAGATGAAAGGACAGAAGAAATTGAGGAAAAGGTTATGCCACTACCGGAAGAGCCCAGAGAAGGAACTTTCCTGAGAATCTGAGAAGACCTACCCTGTCAAAAAAGAAGGATGGAGTATATAACTTTTGATGGAACCGTAACCATGTTTCTAAGGGTGGTAGCACCCCAGACCTCCGGAGACGATCGATGGATTTTGAGAAGACCCCGAACCTAAACTATTTCTTTCTAGCCTCTCCGAATCTCGAGGACGAGATTCATTTTAAGGGTGGTAGGTTTGTAACATCCAAAAATTCTAAATTTTGGAATGTTATAATAAATAGATAGATTTGATTGACTGTTTGATTGTTGTGTGATTGGTTGACTGAAATTGAGTGAAATTCAAAACTTTTTGAAAGTTAAATGAGAGGGAATAAAATGAAATTCCCAAAACTTTCACCTTGCTTTTATGATCTCCTTGAATTCAAGTTCTTTTCATCACAAAACCTTGGAGAGAAGATAACATGACTTCTTCCATTTTAAATAAATGAAAAGGGATTTGAAAAGATTTGAATTTTATTTGGAAATATTTTCCAATTCAGAAACTTTAAGCAACTCAATGATTTTCATGAGAAAAGATAAAATAAATTCTTCAAAATATATGAAATATGAGTTGGGAGTTTCAGAGAATCAAATTGAAAATCCCTTTTGAAATTATTCTCAATTTGGAGTTATTTGGCTTTTATTCAAATTATTTTTCTCCAAAAATAAAATATATGGAAATTAGGGTAAAATGATTCCCTATAGTAAAAAATTGGAGAGAAATAAATTTGAATTTATTTTGGTATTTTTAAAATGATTTTTATTTGATTTTATTAGAGTTGTAGCACTGTTTCCATTATTTGAATTTTTGTGGATTTTATTTGACGTTAGTAAAATGTTCATGTTGTAGAAAATAATTTTATGAAAATTTTGATATATTATATGCCTATAGTACTTTTTTATTTTTTATTTATTTAAGGTTTTCTTTTATTTTCTTTGCGCTGTTTTAAAAAGAAAGAATGAAAGAAGTTTTCCCCGCCACGGAACTGGGCCGGCCCAGCGCCTGCCGCCTTCCTCCTCCCGACGAGAGTCCATCGCGAGCATGAGCCGCCGCCGCTCGCCGTGTCCGCCCCGGGCACCTTCGACCCTTGCCCGTGCCGCAAGTCGCCGCCTCGCCCTCCCCTATAAGTACCCCACCCCGACCCCCTCTTCTCTCCTCCTCCCTAGCCGCCGCACTCTGCCGCCGGAGTTCGCCGGTGCCCGCTCGGTTCCGACGCCCCCGAGCGCCGCCGACCCACCGCTGCATCCGCCTCGCCGCGCCGCCCCTCCCCATCCTCTCTCTTGCCCTCCTTGACCACCGGAGCCGCTGCTCCGTCCGTAGCTGATAACCCACAAGTATAGGGGATCGCAACAGTTTTCGAGGGTAGAGTATTCAACCCAAATTTATTGATTCGACACAAGGGGAGCCAAAGAATATTCTCAAGTATTAGCAGTTGAGTTGTCAATTCAACCACACCTGGATAACTTAGTATCCGCAACAAAGTATTTAGTAGCAAAGTGGTATGATAGTAACGGTAGCAATAGCAAAAGTAATGGTAGCAGTATTGTAGTGATTGTAACAGTGGCAATGGAGAAGTAACTAAGCGAAGAACAATATGTGAAAATCTCGTAGGTATTGGATCGGTGATGGAGAATTATGTCGGATGCGATTATTCATGCAACAGTTATAACATAGGGTGACACAGAACTAGCTCCAATTCATCAATGTAATGTAGGCATGTATTCCGAATATAGTCATACGTGCTTATGGAAAAGAACTTGCATGACATCTTTTGTCCTACCCTCCCGTGGCAGCGGGGTCCTATTGGAAACTAAGGGATACTAAGGCCTTCTTTTAATAGAGTATCAGACCAAAGCATTAACACATAGTGAATACAAGAACTCCTCAAACTACGGTCATCACGGGGAGTGGTCCCGATTATTGTCACTTCGGGGTTGCCGGATCATAACACATAGTAGGTGACTATAGACTTGCAAGATAGGATCAAGAACTCACATATATTCATGAAAACATAATAGGTTCAGATCTGAAATCATGGCACTCGGGCCCTAGTGACAAGCATTAAGCATAGCAAAGTCATAGCAACATCAATCTCAGAACATAGTGGATACTAGGGATCAAACCCTAACAAAACTAACTCGGTTACATGATAAATCTCATCCAACCCATCACCGTCCAGCAAGCCTATGATGGAATTACTCACGCACGACGGTGAGCATGATGAAATTGGTGATGGAGGATGGAGGATGGTTGAGGTTCGAACACTGGGGTGCGCGCAGAGATCTTTCCCCTACCAGCTCACGGGTGAATGGTTAGCGAGGGATCTAAACTAGAAACGAAGAACAACACAAGATACACAAGGTTTATACTGGTTCGGGCCACCGTTGTGGTGTAAAATACCCTACTCCAGTGTGTGGTGTGGTGGATTGCCTCAGGGGCTGATGATGAATAGTACAAAGGGAGAACAGCCTCGCGAGGGGCTGTTCTTGAGCTAGTGCGATGGACTGCTTGGGTGAGTCCAGTCACTTCTCTCTCTCTCTCTCTCTCTCTCTCTGGTTGCTTCAACCCGTTGTCTTGCCGTCCCTCTCTCTGTGGTGGCTAGTCCTATTTATAGAGGGAGGCCCTGGGCCTCTTCCCAAATAATGAGCGGGAAGGGTGCCAACAATTGGCCATTTTGAAGGGGAACATCTAGTACACTTATCCTGACTAAAGTTGGTCTTTGGCTGCCAAAGGATCTGACGGTGACGCCGTCCTGGGCTCCACGATGAACTCCTTCCTGCCGCTCTGCTGGTCTTGGTCTTGTTGCACCGAAGCGATAACCTTTGCCTAATGCCTTGGCCTGTGCTTGCCTCCTTTGCACCAAAGGGGAAACGAGGACACTGCGCAGGCCGGCGCCCGTCTGGCGCCCGCCTGGTCTTGATCTTCATGGCTTGCATCACGGGGCACCCTCGTGAGGTACCCTGCCTTGATCTCTCCGCCTCCTCGTGAGCCTGCCTGACGAGGCTGCTCCTGAGGAAGGTTCCTGTCGCCCGCCTCATGAGGCTTGGCCCCTCACGAGGGTCTTGAGCTTGAGCTAATGAAGCTGGGCCGCGCTGGGCCCCCACTTGAGCCACGCCGCAGGCCGCAGGCAGGCAAGTCTGGGGACACCCGTTCCCATAACACCGACAGTAGCCCCCGGGCCCAAGGCGCGCCCGGACTTGGCTTAGCAGAGAAGTGAAGGGGCAAGTGCGAAGCGCCGTGGGCCCCAACAGCCTGCGACCTTGTGCGCCGCGTGGAGATTGATTGGTCGTGGGCGTCTCCGCTTCCCCACGATGCCTCGGCAACCGTCCTTCTGACAAAAAGGAGGCCCGGGCCAGACTTGGTGCTCGCTCTTGCTCGCCTTGCTCCAGATCCCCTTTCTCGTCCTTCTCCTCCTTGCTTCCGAAATCCTCCAGATCTGTCTCAATCCTTCCATCCTGCAAGCCATGGTGCCTCGCAAGACCCCGCCTGAGGCCTGATACCTTCCGACTCTGGATCCTCCGACTGTGTCGGGGAAGAATCTAGTCCTTGTGTGCCAGAGGACAGTGGCGCAGGGCAACAAGGGAGCGACTGTGCTCAAGGCCGGCTCCGACCAGCCTGAAGGCCAGGGGAGCACCTTCTAACCGTTCTTTGTGAGCGCCATCATCACCGTCCTAGTCCCTCCTTTTTCCAAGTTCTTCTTCGCTGTTCTCCGCCAATATAACTTGCAAGCTCTGCACCTTCACCCTAACTCTGTTCTTCTCCTGGCGATTTTCGCCTACTATTGTGAGGCTCACGTGGGGATAAAGCCCTCTGTGGCTTTGCTGCGCCATTACTTTTATCTCCGCGTCTCTCGTGGCTCTATTATTGCATGCGCGAGCTTTGTCGCATACTCCAGCTCCAACTCCATCTCCAAGCCTGGGAAGAGGATCGAAGGCTTCAGGAGCAAGTGGGTCATGGTGGATGTCGGGCGCATCCACCCCCGACTGGCGCTGCCGTCAGGGCAGCCCGAGCCCGTTGATGCGTGGTCTCATGCAGAGCTCGTCGACTCTCGTGCGAAGATGATGCTGAAGAGGATAGACGCGGACCTGAGGCCAAGCAGCTTGGGGGCGGCGAAGCTGACCGGGGCCACGCTCCTGAGGGAGTTCCTGGAACACCGGGTGGCTCCGCTCCGGGAGCATTCGCTCCCGTTGTGGAGGCTTGGGGAGGCAGGTGACACCCTTCGCCTGAGCTCCGAGGCCCTCTCCGACGAAGATCTGGCCGCGGCTCTCCATTCCTTGGTCGGGGGAGACGTGGCGAAGCCGGAGGGAGCTCCCGTCCCCCTGTTCCTTCGCGACGACTGGGAGAAAGTGGTGAGCGCCATGCCCATTGAGGGAGTCCTGGATTAGGGGGTGTCCGGATGGCCGGACTATGACCTTCGGCCGGACTCCTGAACTATGAAGATACAAGATTGAAGACTTCATCCCGTGTCCGGATGGGACTTTCCTTGGCGTGGAAGGCAAGCTTGGCAATACGGATATGTAGATCTCCTCCCATTTGTAACCGACTCTATGTAACCCTAACCCCTCTCCGGTGTCTATATAAACTGGATGGTTTTAGTCCGTAGGACGAACAACAATCATACCATAGGATAGCTTCTACGGTTTAGCCTCTCTGATCTCGTGGTAGATCTACTCTTGTACTACCCATATCATCAATATTAATCAAGCAGGAGTAGGGTTTTACCTCCATCGAGAGGGCCCGAACCTGGGATAAAACATCGTGTCCCTTGTCTCCTGTTACCATCCGCCTAGGCGCACAGTTCGGGACCCCCTACCCGAGATCCGCCGGTTTTGACACCGACATTGGTGCTTTCATTTAGAGTTCCTCTGTGTCATCATCTTTAGGCCTGATGGCTCCTCCGATCATCAACAACGATGCGGTCCAGGGTGAGATTTTTCTCCCCGGGCAGATCTTCGTATTCGGCGGCTTTTCACTGCGGGCCAATTAAGCAGCCATCCGGAGCAGATCAAAAGCTACGCCCACAGCCATCAGTCAGATTTGGAAGTTTAAACTACACGGCCGACGTCGCGGAGACTTGATCTTGACGGGTTCGAGCCAAAGCCAAGCGCGCCGCCTTGTCACGATGGGCATGATCTAGCTCTGCGCGAACAGTGCCACGGAGGCGCACCGGTGTCCGCTCCGACCCTCGGCTCGGGCCAGCTGCATGTCGAGGATGGGTGGCTGGACACCGCCTCGGGGGCTGCAATCTCTACGGCGATCGAGCCGAACACCAGCCTTGTCCTTTGCGGAGCTTGTGACTCCAAGGTGCCGGACTCCCCTCCGGACTCCGAACCTTCCGCGCCCCTGCCAATCGAATCCGGTTGGGCGCCGATCATGGAGTTCACGCCACAGACATCTTCGGCACTTTCGCCCTTGGCGACATCCTCGAATTCGCTAAAGTCTCTCTCTTTATCGGGAGAGCCTTGGCCGGACTATGGTCAGCGAGGTTGGGATGCGGATGACGAAGAAATTCAAAGCCCACCCACCACCCACTTCGTAGCCACTGTTGATGATTTAACCGACATGCTCGACTTCGGCTCCGAAGACATCGACGGTATGGACGCCGATGCAGGAGACGACCAAGAACCAGCGCCATGAGGCACCGGAAGGCCACCTCGTCGTATGACATATACATGGTGGACACCCAAAAGAAGGGAACGGCGATGGAACAACGGAGGATGACCCCTCCACTGAAGCAGCCTAAGCGCCCGGCGTCGTGGCGCCACTCTAAATCCCGCCAAAGCAAAAGCGGTGATTCCGCACGGAGACAATAACACCCAGCATAAAGGTCAAGACAACCCCCTCCAGCAGGATTCAGCGCAGGAGGATGGAGAAACCATCCCTCACGAAGAGCGGCAGACAGAGAGGTAGAGGATGATAATTACATGCCTCCCTCCAAAGACGAGGCAAGCCTCGACGACGACGAATTTGTCGTGCCTGAGGATCCCGTCGAACAAGAGCGTTTCAAATGCAGGCTTATGGCCACGGCGAGCAGCCTTAAGAAAAAACAACAACAACTTAGAGCTGACCAAGACTTGCTAGCTGACAGATGGACTGAAGTCCTTGCCGCTGAAGAGTACGAACTCGAATGCCCCTCCAAGAGCTACCCAAAACGCAGGCTTCTACCCCGATTAGAGGAGGAATCACCTAGACCTACATCACCAGCGCATGATGCGGCCGACCGGCCACCTCGTGGCCGCGACAGAGAGGCCTCTCGGCCCTCCACTCAAGCCGCACCCCGGCGTTGCTCAAAGAATACCAAGGCATGGGGAAATGCGGCAGACCTGCGAGATATATTGGAGGACAAGGCAAAGCAAACAAGATCGATCTATGGACTGCGTGGGCGCCCCACGACACGTGACGATAACCATCATGCCGGATATGGTAAATCCGGCCGGGCCGAACAAAGTAGACAAAGCTCGTTTGAGCTACGTCGTGATATAGCCCAAAGTCTGAGGCGCCACACACCCACTATGCTTCACGGATGAAGTAATGGATCATCAAATCCCTGAGGGTTTCAAACCCGTAAACATCGAATCATACGATGGCACAACAGATCCTGCGGTATGGATCGAGGATTATCTCCTTCATATCCACATGGCCCGCGGTGATGATCTACACACCATCAAATACCTCCCACTCAAGCTTAAGGACCAGCTCGGCATTGGCTTAACAGCTTGCCAGCAGAATCAATTGGTTGTTGGGAGGACCTGGAAGCCGCATTCCTCGACAATTTCCAGGGCACCTATGTGCGACCACCAGACGCCGATGACCTAAGCCACATAATCCAGCAGCCAGAGGAATCGGCCAGACAATTCTGGACACGGTTCCTAACCAAGAAAAATCAAATAGTCGAATGTCTGGATGCAGAGGCCCTCACAGCCTTCAAGCATAACATCCGTGACGAGTGGCTTGCCCGGCACCAAGACAAGCCGAAATCCATGGCAGCCCTCACAACACTCATGACCCGCTTTTGCACGGGAGAAGACAGCTGGCTAGCTCGTAGCAATAATATGACCAAGAGCCTTGGTAATTCGGATACCAAGGACAGCAATGGCAGGTCGCGTCGCAACAAGCAAAAAGCGCGCGTGATTAACGGCGCGATAATGCGAGGATGCTTGATTAATGCCGGATTCAGAGGCCCTAAACCCGGTCGTGGAAAAAGCCATTTAAAAGAAATACTCCGGGCCCGTCCGGTTTGGACCGAATACTCGATCGCTCGTGCGGATACATGGCACCCGAAAAACCAGCCATTCACACCAACAGGATTGTTGGGTGTTCAAGCGACGAGCAAGTTAAATGCCGAAAATAGTGACAAGGGGCTGCATAGCGATGACGAAGAGGAGCCCCGGCTGCCAAACAATAGGGGACAGAAGGGCTTCCCCCCACAAGTGCGGACGGTGAACATGATCTACGCAACCCACATCCCCAAAAGGGAGCAGAAGCGTGCACTCAGGGACGTATATGCGTTGGAGCCAGTCGCCCCAAAATTCAACCCATGGTCCTCCTGCCCGATCACTTTTTATCAAAGGGACCACCCCACTAGCATCCGTCATGGAGGATTCGCCGCATTGGTTCTAGACCCAATAATTGACGGATTTCACCTCACTAGAGTCCTTATGAATGGCGGCGGCAACTTGAACACGCTTTATCGGGATAGATGCGAAAAATGGGCATAGATCCCTCAAGGATCAAACCCACAAAGACGACCTTTAAAGGCGTCATACCAGGTGTAGAGGCCAAGCTATGCAGGCTCGATTACACTTGAAGTGGTCTTGGATCCCGGATAATTTCTCAAGCGAGGAGTTAATCTTCGACATAGTCCCGTTCGCGATGGCTATCACGCCTTTGCTCGGACGAACCGCATTTGCAAAGTTCAATGCGGTGCCGCACTACATACCTCAAGCTCAAGATGCGGGCCCTCGAGGAGTCATTACGGTCAATGGAAACACTGAACACTCTCTCCGAACGGAGGATCATACGGCGGCCCTCGCGGCAGAAGTACAAAGCAGCCTCTCAAGGCAATTCTCCAGTCCGGCTATTAAATGTCCGGACACCGTCAAGCGCACCCGGAGTAACCTACAACAAGACCGCCTGGCACGTTCCAAGCAAGCGTAGCAATGCGGCCCCAACCCCAGCCCTCGCGAAATTGTGAAACCAGTACTACGCGTACATAACTACGCTCTAGAAATACCATGGGCATAGGGGGAGGGGCACGACCACGGCATGCCCAAAATGCGGCTCAACCGCACTAGGGGCTCCTGATTTTGTCATTCTTTTTTTCTTACTTTCAGGACTCCACTCTCTGGAAGGCCTGTCCGTGATCTGTCGCCGAACACACGATGCAACAGCCGGGAGGCGTAAAGCTACGTCGAGTGTCCAGGTGGTCTCTATATTGAGCAGTATACTTGTTTCACATATCATCCCGCAGCTCGCCCCTGGAGGGGGACATGTCAAATAGTCCCATCTCTTGCTTATCGCACTATTTGTATCGTCCTGCTTTCACCGCAACCCTTTTGAATAAACAATACATAGCTTTTGTCTATTATTGCATTCCCCTTTTTATCTATATATGTTCATTAATGACATGTTGTACTCGTACACTTTGGTACGGCCAAATACACCAGGGGCTTAAGTACCCCAACATACGGTGTGATAAGTCCGAACACTTCCACAAGTGCGACACCCCGAACTTATAGCATTATATGCATCGGCTCTGAATCATGTCTTGGGTCAATAGTTGGGTTTTCCCGGCTCCCATGCTTTGGTACCTTACGTTCCGTTATATCAGCTAAGGTAGCGCTGGGAGAACCACTGCGATTGTGCCCCGGTTGAGCTAGGCTAAGCACCTCAATGGAGAAAGCTAAAACTGACCGTCATGATAGGGCGAGAGCTGGTCGATGTTCGAGAGGTTTTCGAGTCCCTAAAGACTTATGCCGCTTAGAGCGAGGAGTCGGCTTTGTCAGGCCTAGGCGTGGATAGCGCCCCGAACTCGATCTTCCGAATACTAGGGGCTTCACCGAAATTTAAAATTATAGAATTCTATGGCTAAGTGAGAGTGTTCAAGCATTATAGTCTGATTGCCTTGTTTGTTGTGTTGAGTGCCTCCCTCGAAGGACCCAAGAATGGGAAAAAGAGTGCTCAAGTTTATCCTGAACACCCCAGCACTCGTGGCATGGGGGCAGAAGCCGACTACTCGCCATCTCTCAATTTTAATAAACGGCCGCACAGAAGGTAATATTTTAAATTCAAAAGCGTTGCTTAGCGCATATGAACAAGTTTTTAGTGTACAGGATCACAAATGCGAGTTTACTAAAAAATTACATCTTTAGAGCATTCATCCGCTATAAGGCGGGCCCCCTTCAGGACGCCCTCATAATACATCTCGGGCTTGCGATGCTCCTTGCCCGGCGGTGGTCCTTCCGTCACAAGCTTCTCAGCGTCCATCTTGCCCCAGTGCACTTTAGCACGGGCAAGGGCCCTACGGGAACCTTCGATGCATACGGAGCGCTTGATGACTTCAAGCCATGGACATGCATCCACCAGCCGCCTCACCAGCCCGAAGTAGCTCCCAAGCATGGCTTCCCCAGGCCACGGCCGGACTATGAGACCCTTCATGGCCTGTTCGGCCACGTTATGGAGCTCGACCAGCTGCTTCAGCTGGTCGCTCAAGGGCACCGGGTGTCCGGCCTCAGCATACTGAGACCAGGACACCTTCTCCGTCGAGCTCCCCTCTTTGGCTCGGTAGAATGCGGCAGCATCGGACACACTCCGGGGAAGATCTGCGAATGCTCCTGGAGAGCTCCGGACTCGGGTAAGTAACAAGTAATTCACTTTCACGTGCTTGCTTTGCATAAAGAATGCCTTACCCGCCGCTATCTTCTTCATCGCCTCAATTGTCTGGAGGGCTTTTTGGGCTTCGCCTTGCAGATTTGGCGCTCTCAAGCGCCGAGGCGAGCTCGGACTCTCGAGTCTTTGAGTCAAGTTCCAACCTCTCGTGTTTTTCCACGAGAGCCTGGAGCTCTTGCTGCACCTCTGCCACCCGCGCCTCCTGCTTTTCTCGCTGGGTACGCTCCACGACCACATTTTCTTCAGCCTTGGACAACGCTTCCTTCAGGTTGCCACAGGTTGTGGCCCTGTAATAATCACGTTTGTCCTGTCATTTTTTGCAACCTCATCTTTTTATATACTTACATAAGGTATTAGTTAACTTACTTGTCTTCGATCTGATTCTTGGCAAGGCCGAGCTCGTTCTCGGACCGCTCGAGGCTCTGCTTCAATGCATCGACCTCCGCAGTCAGTGCGGTAGAGGTCAGCAGCGCAGCCTGCATTCCCATATTGACATACTTATGTTAGACTCCTGCGTACATCTTTTTGATCCTCGGTTCGGCTTTTCTTTCCCAACACCAAACTGAGCATCAGGGGCTACTGTCTATGCGGTAATATTTTTACATATCTTAAATACATACCTCAAAGCCTGTTAGAAGGTCGGCACGAGCTTCAGCCAGCCCGCTTGGCGGACTGAACCTTCTGGATCACCACACTCATAATAGTGTGGTGCTCCTCGTCGATGGAGGCGCCGTTAAGCACCTCCAGCAGATTATCCGGTGCCTCCAGATGGACGGAGGTCACCGACGCTGTAGGCTTTCCCTTCTTACTAGGGGGCGCCTGCCGGATTTCGGAACCGTTAAAGGTTCCGGTGCGGTGTCCGGCCTAGGGCCGGACTTGGAGCCCTTGGGGGTTTTGTCCCCTTTGCGCCTGGAGTCCGGGAGGTCGCCTTGCGGTGCCTCCAGGACCACCTCCTCCTGGCTTGGACCCTTTTGGGACGCCACCTCGGCATCATCCGTAGCGCGAGGAGAGGAGGCGGCCGGAAGTGAAGTGCTGTTCACATCCGACAAACCCAGGGAGCCGCTCGACGAAGCATCGAGCCCGGCCTTGGGCGGACTGCATGATTATATTCGGTGTCAGAATATACTGTGCAACAAGGGAACGTCATGAGTTATTCTGGTATCCGGATACTTACGATTTCGCCAGGGGCTTGGCCCTGGATGGCCACTCCTCTTCGCTGTCGTCGGCGTTGGTGGAGTTGTCCATAGGAAGGATCCTTCCCTTCTTGGACCCTCCGCCCCCCCCCCCCAGTTGGGACGGCCTTCCTTTTCTTCACTCCCCCCGTTGGGAGAGAGACCTCTTTTTCCTCCTCCTCGTTGTCGCGGGAGGAGTGTGCCTCAGAGTCATCGGACGATGAATCCGACACCACCGGGCGCCGGGAACTCTTTCGAGTTCCCGTGGCCTTCTTCTTGGCCTTCTTCTCCGGCACCACGTAAGGTGCGGAACCAGGCTAACCCGTCAAGCGGGTGTACGCTAGGTCTTGAGCAAGGGAGCCGGACAGTCAATCTGTCCGGACGTCTTCTGCCAATCCTGTCAAAGGTAAGGGAGTTTAGATCCCGCATAGAATCAAACTATGGAAAACAAGTAACCCGTAAATGGTAAAATAGCTTACCGCGTTGGCTTGATGCTGCGTGCTGAATCCGCGATCCTCGGTAGCGGATGCGAGAGCCTCGGCGCCCTTGAACAGCACCTTCCAGGCATCTTCGTACGTAGTGTCGAAGAGCCTACTCAGGGTTCGGTGCTGTGCCGGATCAAACTCCCACAAACCGAAAGCCCGTTGTTGGCATGGGAGGATCCGGCGGATGAGCATGACCTGGACCACGTTGACGAGTTTGAGCTTCTTGCTCACCAGGTTTTGGACGTAGGTTTGGAGTCCGGTCAGCTCCTCCGAATTACCCCACGATAGGCCCGTCTCCTTCCAGGAGGTGAGCCGTGTAGGGAAGCCAGATCGGAATTCGGGGGCCGCTGCCCATTCAGGGTCACGCGGCTCGGTGATGTAGAACCACCCCGATTGCCACCCCTTTATGGTCTCCACGAAGGAGCCCTCGAGCCATGTAACGTTGGGCATCTTTCCTACCATGGCGCCTCCGCACTCTGCTGGCGGCCGCCCACTACCTTCGGTTTGACATTGAAGGTCTTCAGCCATAAGCCAAAGTGGGGCTGGATGCAGAGGAAGGTCTCGCACACGACGATGAACATCGAAATGTTGAGGATGAAGTTCGGGGCCGGATCGTGGAAATCCAGGCCGTAGTAGAACATGAGTCCCCGGACAAATGGGTGAAGTGGGAAACCTAGTCCGTGGAGGAAAAGGGTGAGGAACACCACCCTCTCATGGGGCCTGGGGGTGGGGATGAGCTGCCCCTTGTCGGGGAGCCGGTGCGCGATGTCATTGGAGAAGTATCCGGCTTTACTCAGCTTCTTGATGTGTCCCTCCATGACGGAGGAGGCCATCCACTTGCCTCCCGCTCCGGACATGACTGGAGAAGGTTGAGGTGGGATGTGCGGACTTGGGCACTGGAGCTCGAGTGCGCGAAAATGGATAAGCAAAGGAGGAAGAAGGCGTAGATGAGAAAGGTGGATCCTTATCCCCTTATATGGGCGGACGAATCTATGTTCCCCCACCAGCCTGTTAAAACTCTCTTATCTCCCAAGCGCCTTAAATTAATGGCACGGTTTGGTTACCCACGCCCGTATTGATGAGAATCCTGGAATAAGGGAACACGATCTCGCTTGACAAAGGCGTGCCAAAGGAAACCGCCTCGCTAAGTGCGCTGAGGTGGGACAGTAAAAACGAATAAAGGTTTGGCCGTGGTGTGATGTCACGCTGCGGAATACGTCAGCAGATTGGATTTGTGTAAATATTATTCTCTCTACGGTGGTATGTGGAACTTATTTTGCAGAGCCGGACACTATCCTTGTGTTCAAAATCTTCTATGAAGTATTCGGAGGAGGAACCCGCCTTGCAATGCCGAAGACAATATGCGTGCCGGAATCATCATCATTGAAGCCTGATTCATGGGCTACTGAGGCAGTCCTGGATTAGGGGGTGTCCGGATGGCCGGACTATGACCTTCGGCCGGACTCCTGGACTATGAAGATACAAGATTGAAGACTTCATCCCGTGTCTGGATGGGACTTTCTTTGGCGTGGAAGGCAAGCTTAGCGATACGGATATGTAGATCTCCTCCCATTTGTAACCGACTCTATGTAACCCTAACCCCTCTCCGGTGTCTATATAAACCGGAGAGTTTTAATCCGTGGGGATCTAACAACAATCATACCATAGGCTAGCTTCTAGGGTTTAGCCTCTACGATCTCGTGGTAGATCTACTCTTGTACTACCCATATCATCAATATTAATCAAGCAGGAGTAGGGTTTTACCTCCATCGAGAGGGCCCGAACCTGGGTAAAAACATCGTGTCCCTTGTCTCCTGTTACCATCCGCCTAGACGCACAGTTCGGGACCCCCTACCCGAGATCCGCCGTTTTTGACACCGACACCCACCTTCAATGGTGAGGGGTTGGTGTCCACCGGGGCTCCCGAGGATCTGACGATGTTGGCGACGGTGAACGTTTCCTCCAGCAACTCCAGCGGGAGTGAGGAGGAAGAAGAGGAGGTGGAGGAAGAAGAGTCTGACTTTGAGGCGACTGGCGAGGAGTCGGGGGATTCCTTCCCTCGGCGCAGGTCCCGCGCCCTTCGCTCCATGTCGGACGATGACAAGGCCGGTGCCAAGCTAGGAGGGGAGGATTCTCCCCTGGTTCCGAGGAAGGGCATGTCGGGGCTGGTTCCCCGGGGGTCCGCTCTGGCTCCGGGGCGGTCTGAGGCCAGCTCCGGCCTCCCCGACGCGCCTACTGCTTCCGGGCCTCCCGAGGCTGACCTTAGCTGTAGGCTTTCGGGATTCAAGTTCGGCCGGAGGCTGCTTGGGTCCGGGGACGACGACCAGTAAGTGTTCGATCCGTGTTTTGCTCTGCTTCTACCGCCGGGGCTTGACGTCTGTATTCTCTTGACCAGGTCGGCACCTACAGCGAAAAGGCCGAAGGGGGCTCCTGCGGCCCTGCTTGAGGCGGGTTCGCCTGCCGTGGTTCTTGACTCCGTCTGTGAGGGGAAAGGAGGCAGCGGCTCGCGCCTCCCCTGCCCGGTCATCCTCGCGAGCCCAGCGGGGGCATTCTGGCGACGAGTCAGCCCCCGTGGCCCCGCTGACTCTGGAGGTGCCTGCGCTTGGCGTTGTCGCTGAGGTGACCAAGGCCCAGGGGGCTCCTCCTTCCCAGGCCGTGATCACGCTGCCGTCTTCTACACCTGCTCCACCGGCTCCAGTCCGTTCTGAGCCCTCGGCCATCCTAGACTAGGCTGCCAGCGAACTGAGCCAGCTGCAAGAGGATCTCCGGAATGCTGATCCCCGTCTGGTGGCCGGGCGCCTGGAGCTGGCTTCTGGCTAGGCCTGCTCTGCTGCCTCCGTCCAAGCGGCACTGAGCCAAGCCGCATCGGCCTCCTATGGGGATAAATAAGCTGCCTGCCAGGCCAGGGCCACTCGCGATGCTGCCCAGGGCGACGCCGCGGACGCCCGAGACCGCTGCAAGGCGCTGGAGGTCGAGCTGCAAGGCCTGCGCGATGAGCTCGCCAAGGAGGTCCGCGGCCGCCAGGAGAAGGAGAAGGAGATAGAGGCTCGGGAGGCCGCCGTCAGGGACCGGGACGCCGAGCTTGGTGGCTGCCGTGGCTGGTTGGAGACGCTGGAACAGTCGCTGAAAGCGGAGAGGATCGAGCTAGACAGGAAGGCAAAGATCCTGACTGAGGATCGGGTGGCCTTCGCCAGTTTGGAGGAGAAGGCTCGCGCCGCGTTGAAGACGCTCTATGAGGGTGGCCTGGAGAAGCCGTTGGCCGGTGCAGAGGACGGGCCCGCGGAGCTGCTTCCTTTCTTGGTCCGAGCACTTGAAGATGTCGCGGACGGCCTTGGCCCCACGGCCGAGGCCGAGGCGCATGCCCTGTCTTCTGCAGCGCTGACGCGCGTCCTCAGCCACGTCTACCTTCGTGACCCTAGCGTCGACCTTGACGGCCTGCTGGAGCCTGTGAGTGGCGACCTTGCCGCTGCTTCTACTGAGGCCGTGAAAGGCTGAGCCGAGGCCCTGCTGGGGAAGTTCCGCGCCTTCAGCACCTTGCCTGGGCGTGGTGCCGCCAGCTCCGCGGCCTTGGGAGGTGGGGGAACCACAAGAGAGTGATCCCTTCGCAGCTTCCGCTCTGTTTTAATTCCTGCAACATGCACCATGCCTCGTGGAGGCGTGTAAACTTGTGTTTGGCGTTGTGAAACAACTTATGGCTTGTAATATTTGCTTCGAATTCGCATTTCCCTCCTACTTGCGTGTGTTCTACGTCGGCAGGGCCCGACCACGCGCATACCTCAGCCGCCGTTAGCCCCGACCGGAGACCAGGACGGGACCAAGGAGTGAGAGGCTACATGGCAAGTTAGGCTCTTGAGTTGCGGTGCTCAGCAGTCCCCCTTGACGCGCGAACAACAAGTAGGGACAGGAGGCATAGGAGTGGATTGGTCGTTCTACGTCAGCAGGGCCCGGGCCCGCGCATACCTCGGCCATTGTTAGCCCGGCCGGAGACAGGGACGGGACTAAGGAGTGAGGGGCTACGTGACGATTAGGCTCTCGAGTCACGATGCTCGAGAGTCCCCCTTGACGTTCAAACGAATTTTCATACCTTGGCTCCGCTCGGGAGGCCTTGACGACCAGTCAGGGACTGGCTGGGTGGCGTCACGCTCAGGCGTGGCCAGGCGCAACCCGTGTCCAGCCCCTCGCGGCACTCCCGAGGGAGGCATTGTGATGGCGCGGACATCGAGCTCTGGGCTCCTTGAGGTTGATCTGATTGTGAGCCGCCCTCGGTTGTTTATCACCGCGGAGCATAGCGCTTCGTATGTGTCACGGGCATAGCCGCTCCTCGGCGATGTCGTCGGCCAGTGGAGCATGGTGCTTCCACTGGTTCGTGGGAGGGGCCCCCCGGGAGGAGCCCAGGCGTGTACAGCCCCGCCCTAACACGTGGCCGCACGGTAGGGGCTAGGAGAGGTGTGTCTGGGCACCCGTGAGCCAGCGGGACTCCACGAGCCCTACCTCGAGGCGGAGTTGCGCTGGCTCCGGCCTTTATCATTGGTGTGTTCTGCAGGGGTTAGCATGCAAATGCTCTACGTCCTTAGGTCCGGCCCTCGAGCGAGCTCAGCTGCCGCTGGTATGACAGTGTCGCGATGCCGTGGGTCAAGGCGATGGGTGAGGGCTGGAGAGCGAAGAGCCCATGAGTCGCGATGCTCAGGTACCCCCCTTTTAACGTGCAAGCGCTTTGCATTGGGGCGGAGAGGCCCGCGACAGGTAGTAGGCAATAATTGCTTGAATCAGGTTAAGGCGAAGGAGAGAATCCATCTAGATAGGTGCGGAGAAAGCATACGCCACTGGGTCTGGCCCGAGCAGCTTGGGGATAATGCAGCCTGAGGGGTGCCCCCAACAAGGTAAGTAAAGAACATAAGCAAAACGGATACATGCCGCAGGGACGGACCCATGCGGCCTGGGAATGATGCAGCCCGAGGGGCACTCCCAGCTGAAAGCGGAACTTGGAAAGGTGTCACCTGATATGGTCAGAGATGACGGGATGTTGAGGTAGCGGATGACGCATGATGAGGAAGCCGGCCCTCACGAGCCCTCCAGACCTGGAGCCTTGGGAGGCTCCGGGGGTACGGGGGGTTCCTCGAGAGCCATCTCCATCTCTGCCAGGACCGCGCGTTGCTTGCCCTCCTGAGCCTCCAGAGCGCACCTCAGCAGGCGCTGATGGGCGACGACAGCGTTCGGCAGGCCGAAAGGCATGCGAACGTAGCTGTGAGACGGACCCTCGCAACGCCCCACACGTGAGGGCCAGAGGCGCTCCTGAGATGCGGCCTGGTTTAGCCCTAGTATGTCGTTGCAGATTCGCAGTCCGGCATCCTTGCCTGGATGCGGGGCCACGGCGGGCAAGCAGCGACAGCCGCGCATGACTCTTGACTCCTGTAGCTCCTGGGTGTTCCTCATGATGAACTCATGAGGGTTTGGCCCTCCTTGCCTCATATCTTCCTGAGGGAAACATGCCTTGAAGCACGCCTCCAAGCGGTGCCCGAGCGCCTCCCTCGTGAATCCGGCTAGGTCGGTGGCTCGCCATGAAAGAACCCCCAAGCCCCGCCTGAGGAGGGCGCCGGACACGCCTTCCTATGTGACAGAGGGTCGCGCCCCTTGAACGGGCGCGGGTCCTATTGCCACGCCTCCGGTGGTGCCTTCCCCACGAGGGCTTGGACCAGGCGAAGCCTTCTTCTTCTTAGGGATCCCCTCGGGAAGTCTCCCGCTCACGTGGTGCAGGCCTTGATTGCTGCGGTTTGGAAGGCACGCTCAAGAGAGCACACTGCATCCCTTTCCTCACAAGGCACTGTGATGACTCCTCCGCTTCCTGGCATCTTGAGGACATTGTAACCATGGTGAGTTACTACCATGAACTTGGCCAAAGCTGGGTACCCGAGGATGGCATCGTATGGCAGGCGAATGTGGGCGACGTCGAAGTCGATGAGCTCGGTGCGGTAGTTGTTGCGCTGTCCGAAGGTGACGGAAGGCGAACTTGCCCTATCGGGACGGTGGAGCCATCGGTGACTCTGAGAAAGGCTTGGTCGGTGAAGCTGATCCTATGGCACTTGGAGATCGTTGAATGTCTTGGTGATAGAACGTTGAGTCCTGCTCCGCCCGTCGATGAGGGTCTGGTGACTTGCACGTTCTTGATGTTGGTGAGCAAAGCATGGGGAGGACTCCGGCCGTTGCCGCAAGACTTGAGCTGATCCGCCGAGATGAGCGTGATAGCGCCTGACGACCACCCGAGAGGGTGCGTGGCCTGCACGGTGCAGGGAGGATTGCATTCACCTCGCGAGCAAACTGCTTGAAGATGCGCTGAGAGGCTGGGGCCTGAGTGCCACCCAGGATGCACGCGATCGCGCGCGGCTCCTGGAAGCCCCCAACCCCCTCGTCCTGATGGTTGTCTTTGTATCTCCTTGGCGGCTGTGGCAGAGGTGGGAGCCCTGCGTTGCCTTGAGGGTTGTCCTCATGAGGCTGGTCCCTCCAACCTCCCCCGCGAGGCTGGTCCTGCCAGTGGTCCTTGCAAGGTCTATCACGCCATCCCTGGCGAGGGCCACGGTCTTCCCAGTGTCCTGTGCCTCTTCCTCCTCCTCGGTCGTAGCCCTGATCATTGCGCTCGGGGCGTCGGCCAATATGCCCTTCTCGCACGGCCCTGAGCTCCTGGCATTCGTTGGTGTTGTGGGTGTGGAGATCGTGGTATCTGTGATGCCGGCTGCCCTTGGAAGATTCGAGCTGATCCCTGCCTTGCTTGGTGTCTGGTTTTGCCGCGAGCACGGCAGCCCCCTTGCGCTTCACGTCCTTGGCCTTGGGCTTCTTCTCTTCTAGATCGGCAGCCGTAAGCTCGAGGAGGGAGAGGCGCCCTTCCTCAGCCCTGTCGCATTTGGTCGCCAAGTTGAACAGCTCCAGGGATGTGCACATGTCTTCATGCATTGCTAGCTCCTCCTTCATCTTGACATCACGCACGCCATCGGAGAGGGCTGAGATGATGGCTTCCTCGATCACCTTGGGGATTTTGAGGTGGGCGTTGTTGAAACCTTTGGATGTACTTCTGCGGGGTCTCTCTGGCTGCCGCTTGATGCGGTGATAATGTCGCCACGACCGGAGGCCGGTCGCGAGTGCCTTGGAAGTTGGCAATGAAGCGGGTGCGCATCTCGTCCCAGGAGGAGATCGTGCCGGGAGCCAGGTTCAGGAGCCAGGTTCGGGCTCCGTCCTTGAGCGCCATGGGGAACCAATTTGCCATGACCTTTTCATACCCGTCGGCGGCTTTGATGCCCAGCTCGTAGAGCTGAAGGAACTCCACGGGGTCGGCAGTGCCGTCGTAGCGAGGAGGCAAGTCTGGCTTGAACTTGCCAGGCCACGCAACACTGCGTAGCTCGGCGGTGAAGGCGCAGCAGGCTGCAGTGGCCACCGGGGCTCTCTGCTGATGATGAGCTTGCTCTTGTAGATTCCTGCGCACCGCTGCCTGGAGCAGCGCGGGGTCTTGACGCGGTGGTGCTGGAGCGTGGTCGCGGCGCTCCGGTGCTGGGAGCACGCGAGCACCTTCTTGGGGACGAGGGATCTCCTGGCAGCTCCTTTCTTGCTGCGCGGGCGCCGGACGCGGAGGGTCTCGGCCCGGGGCCACGCGCCTTGGAGCCAGGGCGCCTTCTTGTGGAGGAGGTGGCAGGGGCACCTCCGGCTCCCTGCCTCCCGCGCGGGGTGCGGGGCGAGGCAACGAGAGGGACAACACGTGGGAGCCCCCTGCGGCGTGGATGAGCTCGGCGACGCGGTCGAGCCACTCCTCATAGATGTCGTCGACAGGGCAGTAGCGCAGGAGCTCATTTGCCGCGATGAGCGCGGCTCGAGCCTCCATGTGAGCGCGGTGCGCGCGAGACGAAGAATCAGCAGGGGCGAGGGAAGGAGTAGCGGTGCGGCCTTCTCGCCTCACCGATGGATGCAGGGACGAGGCCTGCTGCTCGTTTCGTTTCGCCGGGCGGTGGCGGCGTTAGCGGCGGCGGCGACGGAGCAGCGGGGTGTCCGCCGACGGAGCCGTCTGGCGACTCGGCGGCGAGCAGCCAGCGCTTCGGCAGCGAGCTTCGGCAGCGTCAGCCATGGACATGACGGAAGATCACACGCGACCAGCGGAAAAAAGATTCCGGCGCACCCCTACCTGGCGTGCCAAATATCGGATTTCGGGTTCCGGCAGACCCTTGAGGTTCGAACGCTGGGGTGCGCGCGGAGATCTTTCCCCTACCAGCTAACGGGTGAATGGTTAGCGAGGGATCTAAACTAGAAACGAAGAACAGCACAAGAGACACAAGGTTTATACTGGTTCGGGCCACCGTTGTGGTGTAATACCCTACTCCAGTGTGTGGTGTGGTGGATTGCCTCAGGGGCTGATGATGAACACTACAAAGGGAGAACAGCCTCGCGAGGGGCTGTTCTTGAGCTAGTGCAATGGACTGCTTGGGTGAGTCCAGTCGCTTCTCTCTCTCTCTCGCTCGCTCTCTCTCTCTCTCTGGTCGGTTCAACCAGTTGTCTTGTCGTCCCTCTCTCTGTGGTGGCTAGTCCTATTTATAGAGGGAGGCCCTGGGCCTCTTCCCAAATAATGAGCGGGAAGGGTGCCAACAATTGGCCATTTTGAAGGGGAACATCTAGTACACTTATCCTGACTAATGTTGGTCTTGGCTGCCAAAGGCTCACGGTGACGCCGTCCTGGGCTCCACGATGACCTCCTTCCTACCGCTCTGCTGGTCTTGGTCTTGTTGCACCGAAGCGGTAACCTTTGCCTAATGCCTTGGCCTGTGCTTGCCTCCTTTGCACCAAAGGGGAAATGAGGACACTGCGCAGGCTGGCGCCCGCCTGGCGCCCGCCTGGTCTTGATCGTCATGGCTTGCGTCACGGGGCACCCTCGTGAGGTACCCTGCCTTGATCTCTCCGCCTCCTCGTGAGCCTGCCTGACGAGGCTGCTCCTGAGGAAGGTTCCTGTCGTCCGCCTCATGAATCTGGCCCCTCGCGAGGGTCTTGAGCTTGAGCTGATGAAGCTGGGCCGCGCTGGGCCCCCACTTGAGCCACGCCGCAGGCTGCAGGCAGGCAAGTCTGGGGACCCCCGTTCCCAGAACGCCGACACCCTGGCCTTCCTAGCCTTCCCATGGGCCTCGGCCCATCCCAGCAGGCCGGCCACAGTCCCCCCCGGTCGCCTCCTCCCGCTCGCACTGTTCCCTAACCCAAGTCACTACAGGCGCCGTCCCCGCCGGACCCGCCTCACTGGCGATGCCAGGGCGAGGGGATAAGGCCTGCGCCTCCTCGATCCCCGCCTCCACTTGCACCACCCCACTCCCCTCTCCCACTCCGCCTCTCCCTCTCCCCATCAGGTCTCCTTCCCTTCCCCTCATCGAGCGTGTTCACGGCCGGCCAACTCGTCCCGCCATGGCCACCGTCGACCCCATGTCCCTGGAGAGAGTCCTGGGGATCCATGGGCCTCTTTGTCAACCCCGTGCAGCCATCGGGGCTGGGGCGCGTTGCACACGCCTCACCGAGCTCTCTCCCTCTCCACTGAAGCGTCGGATCCCTTTCGTCCACGTCTCCGGTCGTCACCGCCCTTCTTCGTCTCCGGCGCCGTCTCTGCTGCTACTAAACCTCCGAGGGCCACCGTGCGTGCCGCAAGGTGAGCCCCTACTCCTCTCCCATCTCTTTGATCCCTCTCGCGCGCCCTCTAGCTCCCCCTACCGCTACAGCCGAACCCACTGCCGCGCGAGCTCGTTGCCGGCATGGCCGCGGTGACCTTTTGGTCCCGTGCGTGCCCCCGTTGCATTCGCTGCATGGTGTAGACGCCGTAGACGTCTCATGCTGCTCATTTAGCGCACCGTAATTCCGAACCCGACGACGACCGAACTCCAGCGTCCGCCTCGCTGCTCGCCGCCGTCATTTTAGTCCATCTCCGGTCATGCTAGTGCCACCGTTGGATGCGCGAGATCGACCGCAGCCGAACGAGCCTAGCCGCGTCCGATTTGAGCCACCGTAGTGAAAATCCGGCGGCCTCCCGTGCGCCGGCACGACTTCCATCGCCGTGCTGACGTTGGCACCTCTGGGCCCCACCCGGTGTCCCTGCCACTGGACCCCACGGCCCTTTTGACCCAGTCAACGGTTGGCTGGGAATTGCCCAGTCACTCCCAATGGGCCCGCGTGGGCCCTGTTGACTGGTCAGCTGGTCAGTTGACCGCTGATGCATTGATGGCGCCATGCTGACGTCACATTCCTTTTTCTAAATTATTTTTAAATGATATTAATATTATAAAATCTTTTAAAACTTTGAAAATTAATATAAAACAATCCGTAAGTCAGATGAAAAAGTTTTCTATATGAAAGTTGATCAGAAAAATGAGCCGAACCCGAATACGCTACCCACATACATGTCAGATGCCTCTAACTATCTGAACATGGAACATTCCCCCTCCGGTCATCTGTCTGACACAGGTCCGGAACCGGGAACACCTTCCCGGTTGAATTCCCCCTTCACCTATAACGTCTAGGACCGCGTTAGAACACGTCTAGCTATGCCTGTTGTCATGTTAGGCACTTGCTTGCTATGTATTTACTGTTTCTCCCCCCTCTTCTCTTCGGTAGACCCCGTGGCGGCTGCCGATGCCGCTGCGATCGACTACGTCACCGACGACCCCTCCTTCTTGTCTGAGCAACCAGGCAAGCCCCCCCTTTGATCATCTCGATATCGCCCATTCCATTCTCTGATGCTTGCATTAGATTTTGCTATTGTTATTGTTTGCTCCTATTCTGACGCATGGCCTGATTTTGTAACCTGCTCATGGTTACCTACCTTCTTATCCTAAACTGCTTAGTATAGGTTGGTTAGTGATCCATCAGTGACCCCCACCTTGTCCTTGTTGCCCCTGCTTCATCATCGAAGACCCGATCAACGGGATCGAAGACCAGGCCCCGGCACCGCACATCACTTTCCCCTTAGTTGCTCGACACTACTGGGTTACTATCGAGTGCCGAGGGTGAGGCCTCACCAGCACTTCTGATGTTAACTTGTAGTGTAGCTATTTGGTCATGGTCATCGAGGGTGATTTCCTCCTTAACCACTTCGGATACGACTTTGTCGTGCAACCCCTCAAGTGTGAACGTCAAGGGTGGTCCCTCTTACATTCACCTTGATGATTACGTCAAGTGGAATTCACCGGGGGTGATTCCTCGGGTTTTCCCCTTGATGTTTGGACACATGGATACTTGGACTTTACCACTGGTACTTGGAAAGGCGGGTCGACCTTGAGGGGTATCCACGAGTGATGTGGAGACGGGTTGACCTGGAGGGTGCCCGCGAGATAATTACGAGGTATGGCCGGGCATTCCTAGCCCTTGCTGCAAGTCCTCGAGACGGGGCAACGGGGTCACATCTTTCGTGAGTCTCTGCTTGTTACCGCGTGCTCCTAATCCACTATGATTTGGATATTTGATCCGAGGGGCCTCTGGCCTGATATCACTAACCATAACGTGGGCATAGTATGGGCGTTCTGCGTCGTATGCATCAGCCGAAGCTTAATAGATGTCAGCGACTGAGCGGCACACGCCGGGTTGGACTGGTAAGCACCTGCCCTTTTTAAGGAGGTAGCTAGGTCTGCTCACCGGCCGCGTTCGCAATGTGCAGGAGTTCCCGGGGTGATGGCCCATGACCCCTGGGGGCATAGGTTTAATCCGGCGTGTTGACCTCTCTATTAAGCCTAGGTCGGGTTGCGACGTATTGTTTGACCGAGGCCGGGCATGACCCAGGAAAGTGTGTCCAGCCGGAGTTAATCGAGCGTGGTGGGTAAGTTGGTGCACCCCTGCAGGGAAGAAAACATCTATCGATAGCCTATCCTACGGTAATGGACACTTGGAGTTGTATCCCGATCAATACAACTAGAACTAGATACTTGTGATGAGAAATGGATTGTGATGAGAAGTGGATAGTATGGCTCTGGGATTGCTTTCTCGCAGGGAGTCGAGAAAGGATCTCTGGCTGAGGTTGATAACACTACTACTACTTTACTTTATGCTACTCTACTCCCTCCTGTTGCTGCAAGATGGTGGTTTCAGGAAGATGCTAGTCTTCGATAGGACTAGGTTCTCCTCTATTACGGCATTTCTGCCGATCCACATATCTGACCTTCCTTTGATAATGTTGCATATGTAGTGTAGATCCTTGCTTGCGAGTACTTTGGATGAGTACTCACGGTTGCTTTGCTCCCCCCTTTCTCCCTTTCTTCTTCTTTTCGGTTGATGCAACCAGATGTCGGAGCAGCCATAGGCCACCGTCGATGCCTACTACTACGTGGAGACCGCCGACGACCAGGAGTAGTTAGGAGGCTCCCAGGCAGGAGGCCTTGCCTTTTCGATTGATGCTACTTTTGTGCCAGCCTTCTTAAGGCAGACTTGTCTAACTTATGTCTATACTCGAGATATTGTTGCTTCCACTGACTCTTGTGTATTCGATCTTATGTATTCGAGCCCTCGAGGCCCCTGGCTTGTAATATAAAGCTTGTATTATTTTAATTTGTGTCTAGAGTTGTGTTGTGATATCTTCTCGTGAGTCCCTGATCTTGATTGTACACATTTGCATGTATGATTAGTGTATAATTGAATCGGGGGCGTCACAAGTTGGTATCAGAGACGACTGCCTGTAGGTAGCCCCCTTTCCAACTCCTTGGCCGAAGTTGAGTCTAGTCACTACAAAAACTTTTACTAACATTGGCTGTGTGTCTTACGGGCCCGCGTTGCCATTGGGTGGTATTAGGATCTTTTACTCCTCATGTATACTCTGGGACTCTAATCTCTCTTCTATTCGGGTTAAACGAATTTACTAACTCTAACTTTAGGATCCCGTGACCACATTCACCCCAAAGTTGGATAAGCCATAGATACCTTAGAATAGTATTCTAAATGGTACACACACTATCGTGTTGACTACGAAGTGGTATCCATGGTACCTCTTTCATTATGCATGTTTCCTCATGAATGATCCTTGTCTTTGCAAATGCTTAATGCTGAACTACCCCCTGTTACATGTTAGCAGGATGGTTAGACCTGCTGGTCGTGGTCGTGGTGCCAACGATCCACCACCGCCCGAATTATTTGCTGGAATGATGCAACAGTTTGAGCTGAATCGTCAATTCATGGAAGGAATGATGGCTCAGTTTCCTCGCCCCAACATGAATCAACAACCAACCCTAGTAACTCTGCAGGACTTCTTGTGCCTTAACCCAACTATTTACCGCAGCTCAACTCAACCCCTTGATGCCGATGACTAGCTCCGCGACATCACGTATGAAATGGAGTCTGCTAGTGTGGCCTTTGCTAGCTATGTCACCTTTGCATCATTCTTTCTGAAGGGTCCCGCTGCTCAATGGTGGGATAGCCACAGGAGTACCCTACCTGCTGGAACGGTCATCACTTGGCCGGATTTCCAAGCTGCCTTTCGTGCCCTCTTCATTCATCAGGGAATCATGGACAGGAACAAGCGAGATTTCCGCAACCTCACCCAAGGCAACAAGTCTGTAGATGCTTATCAGCGAGAATTCTTGGACTTGTCCCGTTACACTGAAGAAGACATTGCTACTGATGCTCGTAAGCAAGAGAAGTTCGTGATGGACTTCACCCTGATATCAAGCTAGCACTGCTCGTTCATGACTTTGCCGACTTCGCCACCTTGGTGAACAAGGCTATTCAGGTTGAGACTGGTCTTCAGGAACACCAGGGATCCCTCAGGCGCAGTCGTGACGCTGGCTCATCTTCGCCCGTCGGCCTGAAGCGTCGGATATGGATTCCCCACGGCATATATCGTCCAAGCGCACCTGCACCAAGACAGTCCTATGCTGCACCTCGTCTGCCTCCTCCACCGCAGAGGCAGCCTCTTCGAGTTGTACCACCCCAAGGTCCTGCTCCCAATCCCAATGATGGTCTGTGCTTCAGATGTGGCCGTCCAGTTCACCTTGCCAAAGAGTGCAATCAGAAAAAGAGCCAGCTGGCTCTGCCTTCAACTAGCCGTAACAATCAGCCCCATAACAACAATGCCAGACCTTATGGTCGTGGTCAGGCTAATCATATTGATCTGAATGAAGCTCAAGACCAGCCTGCCACTGTGATGGGTACTCTTCTTGTTAATTCAGTACCATCTGCTGTTTTATTTGATACAGGAGCATCGCATTCTTTCATATCTAAAGATTTTGCATTCATGCATGGCATTAAATACGAAGAGATGCACATTCCACTAGTGGTAAAAAAACCTGCGGGCCAATGCCAAACCTCTATGGTTAGCCACAACGTTTCAGTTGAAATCGAAGGGTTGGATTTTTTTGCCTCCCTCATTATTATGAAATCTTCCAATATTGACCTCATTCTGGGAATGGATTGGTTCAAAGCACATACGGCTTCTATCGTTTGCTCCACTAAAACCGTCCACCTTCTACACCCTTCAGATGAGATAGTAATCTACAATGCTCGTCTGGTTCAAAATGCCGAAGCCCGACTCTATCTCCTGAATGCGTTGAACGCATCACCTCTTGAGGGAATTGAAAAGATTCCAGTTGTTCGCGACTTCCTAGATGTCCTTCCAGAAGAACTTCCAGGAATACCCCCTACTAGGGCTGTCGAGTTCGTCATCGATTTGAAACCAGGCACCGTTCCTTTTGCTAAACGACCCTACAAGATGCCGCCTCTTGAGCTCCTTGAACTTAAGGAGGAAATCGACAAATCTCTTCACAAGGGTTTCATTCGTCCAAGTTCCTCTGCTTGGGGAGCACCTTCTCTCTTCGTCAAGAAGAAGGACAGAACGAACCGTTTGGTCCAAGACTACCGTCCTATCAACCAAGCTACAATTCGAACAAATATCCCTCCCTCGGATCAATGATCTGTATGATCAACTGGCTGGTTCATCGATATTCTCTAAACTCGACTTGAGGTTGGGTTACCACCAGATCCGTGTTCGTGAAGAGGATATTCCAAATACCGCATTCGTCACTTGTTATGGTTCTTACGAGTACACCATCATGTCTTTTGGCTTGACCAATGCTCCAGCCACATTCTCCCCTCTGATGAACTATATATTCATGGATTACCTCGACAAGTTCGTCGTAGTCTATCTGGATGATATACTGGTATATTCGAAGAATAAAGAAGAACATGCTGAACATCTTCGTCTTGTTTTGGAGAAGCTTCGAGAACATCAACTTTATGCCAAATATTCCAAGTGTGAATTCTGGTTACCCGAAGTAACCTACCTTGGTCATGTCATCTCCAAGGATGGTATTGCCATCAACCCAGAGCGTGTTCAGGCTATTCTTGACTGGACCCCTCCGAAGACTGTCAAGCAAGTCAGAAGCTTTCTGGGACTAGCCAGCTATTGTTGCTGCTTTGTCGAGAACTTCTCAAAGATTGCCAAGCCACTAACCAATCTGCTTCACAAGGGTGTTAAGTTTGATTGGACTGAAAAGTGTCAGGAAAGTTCCCAGGCACTCAAGGACAAGCTGACTTCTGCCCCAGTGCTTGCTCCCCCTGATTCTTGCAAGGACTTTGTCATCTATTGCAACGCTTCACGACAAGGATTAGGCTGTGTCCTGATTCAAAAGCGCAGAGTGATTGCTTATGCCTCCCGTCAAGTGCGTCCTCATGAAGAGAACTACCCAGTTCACGACCTCGAGCTTCTTTGCGATTATCTTTACCTTTGAAGCTATGGCGACAGTACCTTCTCGATAATCATTGTGAGATCTTCACTGATCATCAGAGTCTGAAGTACTTGTTTAGCCAGCCAGATCTGAACCTCTGTCAGTAGCGATGGATGAAAGCTATTGCTGACTACAACTGCGGTATATCCTATACCCCTGGTAAGGCTAATGTAATGGCTGATGCCCTGAGCCGTAAGTCTTATTGCAACAATCACATGGTCTACAAAGCTCAACCCCGCCTTTATGAAGAGCTATGCAAGCTGAACCTTCAACTAGTTCCACAGGGTTCTTTGAATAACCTTGTCCTGGAACCAACTCTTCTCAAAGCAATTAAGTCTGCTCAAGCCAAAGATGCTCATGTTGATCTGATGAAAAGGGATCTTGACTTAGAGAAATCCAGAGATTTCTCACTTGGTGAAGATGGAACCTTATACTTCAGAGATCGCATTGTAGTGCCCCGGTTCGAGCTTATGACAAAGAAGGTGATGAAAGAAGCACATGACACCCCTCTCTCTATTCATCCGGGAAGTACCAAGATGTATCTAGACATCCGTCAGAAGTACTGGTGGTCTAAAATGAAGCAAGACATTGCTCGATATATCGAAGAATGTGACGTTTGTCATCGCGTCAAAGCAGAACATCAGAAACCGGCTGGACTTCTACAACCGCTTCCGATTCCTGAATGGAAGTGGGATAAGATCCAAATGGACTTCGTCACTGGCCTTTCCAAGTCTCAGAAAGGTAACGATGCTACCTTTGTCATCATCGACCAATTCTCGAAGGTTGCTCACTTTCTACCAGTCAAGGAGACTATCACTGCTAGTCAATTAGCAAACTTGTATATCTCCAGAATTGTGTCACTCCACGGCATTCCGAAGGAGACCAGTTCAGATCGCGGCAGTATATTCACTTCAAAGTTCTGGGATAGTTTCCAAGAGGCAATGGGAACTCATATTACGTGGAGCACTGCTTATCACCCCCAATCCCAAGGCCAAGTCGAGCGAGTCAATCAAATCCTTGAAGATATGTTGCGTGCTTGTGTTATTTCTTTCGGCAAGAAGTGGGAAGAATCTCTCCCTTATGCGGAGTTCTCGTATAACAACAGCTATCAAGCCAGCTTGAAGATGTCACCCTTTGAAGTGCTTTATGGACGTAAGTGTCGAACCCCTCTGAATTGGTCAGAAACTAGGGAACGGATGCTCATTGGTCCAGACATTATTCAACAAGCTGAAGAGCAGGTTAGCATTGTCTGGGATAATCTCAAGGCGGCCCAGTCCCGCCAGAAGAGCAACTATGACCGGAAACACTGGGGTTCAACTTATCAACCTGGTGAGCAAGCTTATCTGCATGTCACTCCTTTGAGAGGCACTCATCGGTTCGGAGTCAAGGGCAAGCTATCTCCGCGCTACATTGGTCCCTTCCGCATCCTCGCCCGTCGTGGACTGGTGGCTTATCAACTGGAGTTGCCACCTCAGTTCTCTCACGTCCATGACGTCTTCCACGTGTCGCAACTTCGTCGTTGCTTCAAGGATCCGTAATGTGAAGTGGATCCGGAATTGATTGAAGTGCAAGATGATCTCACTTATAAAGAGCATCTGATCCGCATTCTTGAAGAAACTGAATGTCGAACCCGCCAGAAGGTTACCAAGTTCCTCAAGGTGCAATGGTCGAATCCTACTAAAGATGAAGCCACTTGGGAACACGAAGATAACCTCCGGGCTGAATACCCCGACCTGTTCCCTTCTACCTCTTAATTCTTGGGACGAGAATTTCTTTTAGAGGAGGAGAGTTGTAACACCCCGGTGTAATGATGCTACAGTAATCCCTGAGATCAAGCTAATCATTTGGCTATAATAGTGCTTAGTCACTTTAATCAATATTCCATTTCAAATTCTAGTTGGATTCAATTTCAATTTTGGAGTGAAATTCAAAATTGCTCAAGCATGAAAACTAAAATGTTCATCATGTGCCAAATAATCCAGAACTAATATTGGTGGTGAACCAACATTTTTGCAAAGGGTTTAAGTGGTCTAAACTACTTAAAACAATGACCTAAGCAATAAATTAAATGCCTTCTTAATTTATAAAAATTGCAAACTGTTTAAAGCCTCACAATCTTTTTGTGGCAGTGCACAATAAGTCTATGAAATTGTTTTGGCCAGTGGCATAATTTTGCAAAGTCAATTGTGGCTATAAGAAAAGGCAAAAGCTGCTGAAAAAAAAGAGAAAAGGAAAAGCAAAGGGGTGGGAGAGCCCCTGGCCTTCCCATGGGCCTCGACCCATCCCAGCAGGCCGGCCACAGTCCCCCTCGGTCGCCTCCTCCCCCTCGCACTGTTCCCCGACCCGAGTCGCTACAAGCGCCGTCCCCACCAGACCCGCCTCGCCGGCGACGCCCGGGCGAGGGTATAAGGCCTGCGCCTCCTCTCCTCCTCGATCCCCGCCTCCACTTGCACCACCCCACTCCCCTCTTCCACTCCGCCTCTCCCTCTCCCCATCAGGTCTCCTTCCCTTCCCCTCATCGAGCGTGTTCACGGCCGGCCAATGATACGTCTCCGTCGTATCTACTTTTCCAAACACTTTTTCCCTTGTTTTGGACTCTAACTTGCATGGTTTGAATGGAACTAACCCGGACTGACGCTGTTTTCAGCAGAATTACCATGGTGTTATTTATGTGCAGAAACAAAAGTTCTCGGAATGACCTGAAACTCCGCAGAACTTATTTTTGGAAAATATAAAAAATACCGAAAGAAGAATCCACGTCAGGGGGGGCTCCACCTGTCCATGAGGGTGGGGGTGCGCCTGCCCCCCTAGGCGCGCCCCCTGCCTCGTGGGCCCCCTATTGCTCCACCGACCTCAACTCCAACTCCATATATTCGTGTTCGGGGAGAAAAAATCAGAGAGAAGGATTCATCGCATTTTACGATACGGAGCCGCCGCCAAGCCCTAAAACCTCTCGGGAGGGCTGATCTGGAGTCCGTTCGGGGCTCCGGAGAGGGGAATCCGTCGCCGTCATCATCATCAACCATCCTCCATCATCATTTTCATGATGCTCACCGCCGTGCGTGAGTAATTCCATCGTAGGCTTGCTGGTCGGTGATGGGTTGGATGAGATTTATCATGTAATCGAGTTAGTTTTGTTAGGGTTTGATCCCTAGTATCCACTATGTTACGAGATTGATGTTGCTATGACTTTGCTATGCTTAATGCTTGTCACTAGGGCCCGAGTGCCATGATTTCAGATCTGAACCTATTATGTTTTCATGAATATATGTGAGTTCTTGATCCTATCTTGCAAGTCTATAGTCACCTACTATGTGTTATGATCCGGCAACCCGAAGTGACAATAATCGGGACCACTCCGGTGATGACCGTAGTTTGAGGAGTTCATGTATTCACTATGTGTTAATGCTTTGGTCCGGTACTCTATTAAAAGGAGGCCTTAATATCCCTTAGTTTCCATTAGGACCCTGCTGCCATGGGAGGGTAGGACAAAAGATGTCATGCAAGTTCTTTTCCATAAGCACGTATGACTATATTCAGAATACATGCCTACATTACATTGATGAATTGGAGCTAGTTCTGTGTTACCCTATGTTATGACTGTTACATGATGAACCGCATCCGGCATAATTCACCATCACTGATCCAATGCCTACGAGCTTTTCACATATTGTTCCTCGCTTATTTACTTTTCCGTTGCTACTGTTACAATCACTACAAAACCCAAAAATACTACTTTTGCTACCGTTACCGTTACTTCCATATTACTTTGCTACTAAATACTTTGCTGCAGATACTAAGTTATCCAGGTGTGGTTGAATTGACAACTCAACTGCTAATACTTGAGAATATTCTTTGGCTCCCCTTGTGTCGAATCAATAAATTTGGGTTGAATACTCTACCCTCAAAAACTGTTGTGATCCCCTATACTTGTGGGTTATCAAGACTATTTTCTGGCGCCGTTGCCGGGGAGCATAGCTCTATTCTTTGAGTCACTTGGGATTTATATCTGCTGGCCATTATGAGGAACTTGAAAGACGAGAAAACAAAAATTTATCCCTCAACTACGAGGGGAGGTAAGGAACTGCCATCTAGCTCTGCACTTGATTCACCTTCTGTTTTGAGTAAGCTTGCGATACCCAAACCTGCTTCTGCTATTAATTCTGATATATCACATGTTATTGATGATGCCACTTCTGCTATGCATGATACTTATGATGAAACTACTTCTATGCTTGATACTACTGTGCCACTTGGTGAATTTCTTGATGAACAACTTGCTAGGGCTAGAGAGAACGAAATTATTGAAACTGATAATATTGAAGATAGTGATGATGAAGACTCTCCCCCTAATAAATATGAATTGCCTGTTGTGCCTGAGGGTTATGTTATGGATGAAGAAGCTGCTAGAGCTATTTTAGCCTGCAATGATAGATATGATCTTAAGAAGTATTAGCTAAATGGAAGCAGCAATCTCTTAATGCTAGAATGAAACCCGACCTTGCTTTTGCTACTTCACCTATCTGTGTTACTGATAAGGATTATGAATTCTCTATTGATCCTGATATAATTACTTTGGTTGAATTTGGTCCTTTTTATGGCTATGAATCTGAAAGTATTGTGGCACATCTTACTAAATTAAATGATATAGCCACCATGTTCACTAATGATGAGAGAACTCGCTACTTTTATATCCTTAAAATATTTCGGTTCTCATTAAAGGGTGATGCTAAGATATGGTTTAATTCTCTTGATCCTGGTTGTGTGCGTAGTCCCCAGGATATCCTGCTCATAAGAAACAAGCTGCTTTAAGGGATATATACAATTTTGTGCAAATTGAAGAAGAGAGTCTCCCACAAGCTTGGGGGAGGCTTCTCCAATTACTTAATGCTTTGCCTGATCATCCTCTTAAGAAAAATGAAATACCTGATATCTTTTATAATGGACTAAATGATGCTTCTAGAGATTACCTGGATAGTTGTGCTGGTTCTATTTTCAGGAAAAGAACACCGGATGAAGCTAAAATTCTATTGAATAATATGTTGACCAATGAAAATAATTGGACACTTCCTGAGCCTATTCCTAAACCAACTCCGAAGAAGAGGGGTGTTCTATTTCTCAGTCCTGAAGATATGCAAGAGGCAAAGAAATCTATGAAAGAAAAAGGTACTAAAGCTAAAGATGTTAAGAATTTACCTCCTATTGAAGAAATACATGGTCTTAATTCACCGCCTGTAGAAGAAATATATGATCTTAATCCAATACCTATTGAAGAAACTCATGGTCTTGATAACCCGACACAGGTAGTGAAGGTAAATTCTCTCTATAGATATGATAAAGCTGAAATCCCTCCTACTAAGTTTGCTAGCCAATGTTTGGATGAGTTTGATAATTTTATGGTTAAGCAAGAAGATTTTAGTGCCTATTTTGCTAGACAATTAAAACAAAATGCTTATATGATTGAACACTTGGGTGATTATATGTCTAGAGTTAAAGGTGAACTTAAACTCATTAGTAAACATGCTTCTATGGTTACCATTCAAGTAGAATAAGTACTTCAAGCTCACAATGATTTGCTCAATGAATTAAATAGTAAGAATAATGATTTTGCTGTTAGAGTGGCTACTAGAACTGGTAAAATGACTCAGGAACCTCTGTATCCTGAAGGCCATCCTAAGAGAATTGAGCAAGATTCTCAGAGAAGTAATTTAGATGCACCTAGACCTTCTAAAAAGAAGAAAAGAATGATAGGACTTTGCATGCTTCTAGTGAACCTATTGCTGAACCACCTGAGAATCCAAATGATATTTCTATTTCTGATGCTGAAACACAATCTGGTAATGAACATGAACCTAGTAATAATGTTAATGATGATGTTCATGATGATGCTCAACCTAGTAATAACAATGATGTAGAAATTGAACCCGCTGTTGATCTTGATAACCCACAATCAAAGAATCAATGTTATGATAAGAGAGACTTTGGTGCTAGGAAGCACGGTAAGGAAATAGAACCTTGGGTTCAGAAACCCATGCCTTTTCCTCCCAAACCATCCAAGAAAAAGGATGATGAGGATTTTGAGCGCTTTGCTGAAATGATTAGACCTATCTTTTTGCGTATGCATTTGACTAATATGCTCAAAATGAATCCTTATGCTAAGTATATGAAAGAAATTTTTACTAATAAAAGAAAGATACCAGAAGCTGAAATTTCCACCATGCTTGCTAATTACACTTTTAGGGGTGGAATACCAAAGAAACTTGGAGATCCAGGAGTACCAACTATACCATGCTCCATTAAAAGAAACTATGTTAAAACTGCTTTATGTGATCTTGGAGCCGGTGTTAGTGTTATGCTTATCTCTTTATATCGTAGACTTGACTTGAATAAGTTGACACCTACTGAAATATCTTTGCAAATGGCCGATGAAAGCACAAGTGCTCCCTAGGTGGTTTTGGTAATTAATGTCAACATATCTCTTGTTGGACTAACACTTTTATCTAGTATGTTTCAGATAAGTTCAACAATGGAGTGGCATGGACTAAAAGATGAAAGTGGATCCCTCAAAATACTAAGGACAAAGGATTGGCTCAAGCTCAAAAGCTCAAGACTCTACATTTTACATTTTAGTGATCCAAGATCACATTGAGTCTATAGGAAAAGCCAATACTATCAAGGAGGGATGAGGTGTTGCTTAATGAGCCTCTTGCTTCAAGTGCTTAGTGATATGCTCCAAGAACCCTCAACTACTTTCTCACTTCCACATATGACCTAAACCCAAAGTCAAACTCGGCCCCACCAATTCTTTCTATCCGGCGCCACCGAGTTCACATGTCATAACCACTGCCACAAACCCTAGGCAAATCGGTCTCACCGATAGGGATCTCGGTCTCACCGAGGTGGGATTGTAATCTCTCTGTGTATGTCCATTATCAAATCGGTCTCACCGAGTTTGAGCAATCGGTACTACTGAGATTACAATGCAAACTCTCTGGTTAGACTATTACCAAAATCGGTCTCACCGAGTTTGTGTAATCGGCCTCACCGAGTTTACCTGACCAACTCTCTCGTTAGCTAATTACCAATATCGGTCTCACCGAGTTTGTGTAATCGGTCTCACCTAGATTATGTTATGCCCTAACCCTAACCATATCGGTCCTACCGAGTTGCATGTCGGTCCCACCAAAATCACTAACGGTCACTAGGTTTACTAAATCGGTCCGACCAAGTTTGTTGATTCGGTCCCACCGAGTTTGGTAAATTGTGTGTAACGGTTAGATTTTGTGTGGAGGCTATATACCCCTCCACCTCCTCTTCATTCGTGGAGAGAGCCATCAGAACAAACCTACACTTCCAACTTACGATTACGAGAGAGAACCACCTACTCATGTGTTGAGGCCAAGATATTCCATTCCTACCATATGAATCTTGATCTCTAGCCTTCCCAAGTTGCTTTCCACTCAAATCTTCTTTCCACCAGATCCAAATCCCATGAGAGAGAGTTGAGTGTTGGGGAGACTATCATTTGAAGCACAAGAGCAAGGAGTTCATCATCAACACACCATTTGTTACTTCTTGGAGAGTGGTGTCTCCTAGATTGGCTAGGTGTCACTTGGGAGCCTCAGAGCAAGATTGTGGAGTTGAACCAAGGAGTTTGTAAGGGCAAGGAGATCGCCTACTTCGTGAAGATCTACCGCTAGTGAGGCAAGTCCTTCATGGGTGACGGCCATGGTGGGATAGACAAGGTTGCTTCTTCGTGGACCCTTCGTGGGTGGAGCCCTCCGTGGACTCAGCAAGCAACCGTTACCCTTCATGGGTTGAAGTCTCCATCAACGTGGATGTACGATAGCACCACCTATCGGAACCACGATAAAAACATCCGTGTCTCCAATTGCGTTTGAATCCTCCAAAACCCTTCCCTTTACATTCTGGCAAGTTGCATGCTTTACTTTCCGCTGCTCATATACTCTTTGCATGATTGCTTGTGAATGTTAAACTTGTGCCTAAACTCCACTTAAATTTTAAGAAGTTAAAAACTGCAACTTTGATACTTTGTGTCTAATCACCCCCCCTCTAGACACCTCTGCTCAAGGTCCTACAAGTGGTATCAGAGCTTTGGTCTCCATTGCTTTGGTTTAAACATCATTGGAGGAAGATGGATGAGTCTTCTTTGGGGAGTCTTAGACATAGAGTGCCTATACTTGATGGAGAGTATTTCCATGAGTGGAAAAATGAGATGCTTGTAATTTTCAATCAATATCATTTGAGCAAGTACATTGCTAGCCCTTGTGCACCTTGTGTTGATCCTATGCATCCTACCCCTGATGAACCTATTTACATGACTAGGAATCTTAGAACTGTTAATCTTATCACTAGAGGCTTGCCTAGAAACTTAATTGGAAACTTGCCTACTCTTGAGTGTGCCTACACTATATGGAAATTTCTTGAGGAACGCTTTCCAAATTATTCCTTGAAAAATCTAGATGAAATTCTCCATAAGTCTATTGCCTTGAGTAAGATGAATACTAGTGATCCTACGTTTAGTGATCGTCTATTTGAGCTTACAAACATTATGCGTGCCAAAGGGGATGTTGGAATTATTGGTGATATTATTTCCGTAGCTATAAGAATTCATAAGCAAGATCATTGTCAAACTCACTCTAACGAATTACCCTCTCTAGGACTTGATCCAACACATGACGATGTTGAACATGGATACTATGATGAGGATGATGATAGTGACTTCGATCTTGACGATGCAATGAGACATTTTGGTCTTATGGCAAATCTTTGGGGATATATGTCAGGAGGAAAAGAATGGGTTCTTGACAGTGGATGTACCGATTACATGACCCGAGATAAAGACATGTTTCATGAGCTTGCTGAAAATGATAGTCCTCGAAAGTACGTCACTTTCGGTGATAACTCAAAGGGTAAGGTGGTTGGACTCGGTAAGGTGGCCATCTCACATGATAGCTCCATTCAGAATGTTATGCTCGTTGAATCTCTTGGCTACAACTTACTTTCAGTATCTAGACTTGCTGATTTCGGTTTCAACGTCCTATTTACTGAAGTAGATTGCCAAGTGTTTCGTCGAGACAATCATAAAATGGTCTTTACCGGTATACGTAGAGGTGATCTTTACATTGTTGATTTCTCTAAAAGGCTCAACCTAAAACTCGCTTCATTGCTAAATCCTCAAAAGGTTGGCTATGGCATAGACGACTAGGTCACGTTGGCATGAGAAACCTTGACAAGCTTATTAAAGGGAATCATATCCTTGGTGTTAACGATGTCATATTTGATAAGGATAGACTTTGCAGTGCTTGTCAAGCAGGTAAACAGGTTGGAGGAAGGCATCCCATGAAAAACATCATGACCACAAGGAGGCCACTTGAGCTACTTCACATGGATCTTTTTGGTCCCAACGCCTACAAGAGTCTCGGTGGAAATTCTTTTGGTCTAGTTATAGTTGATGATTTTTCAAGATTTACGTGGGTGTTCTTTCTCGATGATAAATCGCCAGGAAGGCTCAAAATCAGTTTGAAGTGAAGATCAAGAAGGTTCGCAGCGACAACAGAATGGAGTTCAAGAACGCAAACATGGACACCTTTCTTGACGAAGAAGGGATTTCACACGAGTTCTCGGCTACGTACACACCTCAACAAAATGGAGTTGTTGAGAGGAAGAACCAGACTCTCATCGAAATGGCGAGAACGATGCTTGATGAGTACAAGACAGCGAAGCACTTTTGGGCAGAAGCGGTTGAGACAGCTTGTCATGCAACAAATTGCTTGTATCTTCACAAGCTACTCGGCAAGAAGGCATACGAGCTCCTCACCGGTAACAAACCCCAAGTTGGATACTTCCGAGTATTCGGCTCAAAGTGCTACATTCTTGATAAGCATCGTCGTTCTAAATTTGCTCCTAAGTCTCATGAAGGATTCCTACTAGGTTATGGCTCAAACTCTCACACTTACCGTGTCTACAACAATTTCACCCGAAAGGTTGAAGAGACGGTAGATGTGAAGTTTGATGAATCTAACGGCTCGCAAGTAGAGCAATTGCCAATTGATGTAGGAGGCAAAGATCCTTCGGAAGCAATCCAAGACTTGTCTATTGGCAAGGTCTGTCCAACGGAGGTGAAGGAGAGTACCTCGTCCGTCCAAGTGGAAGCTTCTACTTCACGAGAAGGTGAACCAAGAGTTGATACGGGAGCATCCACAAGTGGAACACACCAAGATGAAGAAAACGAGGAAGTGCATCCAGATGAATGTCAACAACCTCCTTCTCCACCACGACAAGAGAACGACAACACCAACAATGAAGAAGGCCAAGAAGAAGAACAAGATGAAGAAGAAGTTCAACCAAGAACCAAGCAAAAGCTTTCACGAGTTCGAGCAAGAATTGCTAAAGACCATCCCATAGAGCAAATCTACAATGATATTCAAACCAGGAGAATCACTCGCTCTAAAACTCGTTTAGCTAACTTTTGTGAAAACTATTCTTTCATCTCTAGCATTGAACCTATGAAGGTTGAAGAAGCATTGGAAGATCTGGATTGGATAAATGCTATGCATGAAGAGCTACACAACTTTGAGAGAAACCAAGTTTGGACATTGGTTGAGAAGCTCGACAACAACCACAACATCATCGGTACCAAATGGGTGTTTCGCAACAAGCAAGATGAAGATGGAGAAGTAGTTTGCAACAAAGCACGTCTAAATCGCCCAAGGCTACACACAAGTCGAAGGTATGGACTATGGTGAGACTTATGCTCCCGTTGCTAGACTTGAATCCATTGCATCTTACTTGCCTATGCTAATCACCATGATATCACTTTATACCAAATGGACATTAAAAGTGCTTTTCTAAATGGTGAAATAGAGGAGGAAGTTTATATTAAACAACCTCCCGGCTTTGTCAATCCAAAAAAATGAAATCATGTTCACAAACTTCACAAAGCCCTTTATGGTCTTAAACAAGCTCCTAGAGCTTGGCATATATGCTTGACCAAGTTTCTTCTTGAAAACGGATTTGAAATTGGGAAAATTGATTCCACACTTTTCACTAAAAGGGTTAATGGAGAATTATTTGTATGCCAAATTTATGTTGATGATATCATATTTGGATCAACTAACCCTCATTTTAGTGAGAAGTTTGGAAAGCTAATGTCGGAGAAGTTTGAGATGTCAATGATGAGTGAACTCAAATTCTTTCTTGGGTTGCAAATCAAGCAAACTAAGGAAGGTACTTTTGTCTCTCAAACAAAGTACACTAAGGACTTATTCAAGAAGTTCAATATGCAAGAGTGCAAAGGTATGTCTACACCCATGCCTACTAGTGGACATCTTGACTTGACCAAAGATGGTAAACCGGTTGATCAAAAGGTTTATCGCTCTATGATTGGCTCATTGTTATACCTATGTGCTTCACGTCCCGATATCATGCTAAGTGTGTGCATGTGTGCACGATATCAAGCTGCTCCTAAAGAATGTCATCTTAAGGCCGTAAAAAGGATAGTGAGATACTTAACTCATACACCAAATTTTGGCATTTGGTATCCTAAGAGAGCCTCTTTCGATCTTGTTGGCTACTCCGACTCGGACTATGCCGGAGACAAGGTTGATAGAAAGTCCACTTCGGGTACTTGTCAATTTCTTGGTAGATCTCTTGTGTCTTGGTCCTCCAAGAAACAAAACTCGGTATCCTTATCTACCGCCAAGCGGAGTACATTGCCGCTGGTTCATGTTGTGCTCAATTACTTTGGATGACCCAAACTCTTAAAGATTACGGGATATATGTGAAACATGTTCCATTGCTTTGTGACAATGAAAGTGCTATCAAAATTGGTCATAATCCCGTACAACATTCTCGAACTAAGCATATTGAAGTTCATCGTCATTTCATTCGAGATCATGTTGCTAAGGGTGACATTAATCTTAAGCATGTTCGCACCGAAAAGCAATTAGCGGATATATTCACTAAACTTCTCGATGAGAAAGTATTTTGCAGGTTGAGAGGAGAATTGAACATCATTGATGCTTCAAACTTGGAGTAGAAACTCCATTGGATACATGCAAGACATGAGATTATGACTAATCCATGATATTTCTCTTATGATGAAAATCTTATGTCTTGGATATATTTGCATATTGCATGTTATCTAACCTATGAAGGTACTTGGTTGAATCAAATTCCATGAGATTGTAACCAACTCACACCTCGAGCAATCTCTACATCACCAAGTCTCTACACTAAGGTGGTTGAGGACAAGGAAGCACGGAACCATTCAAACATATCCTTTGACAAATTCTATATTGAGTTTCATGATTGTCATTTTGGATACACAAGTGCTCTTACTTGAAAGAACTAACCCATGTAGGCAGATGAACTCAAACTCCAAGTGGTGCTCCCAACTCTTGATGAGCTACAACCTTGAGCAACCCACACAAGTTCAACTACATGATCAACACCACCAACCAAGGTATGTTATTCCATCTTAGAGAAGCTTTACTCCGAGTCATGGGCTAAAGCAACTCGACAAGATGTGAATACCACTACAGGAATCAGCTACTTTGTCGTCTGCCACAGCGGACGGCAAAGCCAGGGACGGCGGACGACAAAGAGCTTTGCCGTCAGCGGCAGACGGCAAACAATCATCGCAAAGACAGGGTCGGCAAACAGACCCTTTGTCGTCTGCTTTTTATGGCGGACGGAAAAGAGTGCTTTGCCTACAGCGGCGGACGGCAAAGTAGAGTGACGGAAAAATACTGGACGTCCGCCAGCGTTAGTCCGTTAGGCGGCTAACGGTGGCCTTTGCCATCAGCCAGCGGACGGCAAATTTGAGCGCCTCTTTGCCGTCCGCCTGTTGACGTCAGCAATGCGTCAGCGCCCGCTGTGTTTTGCCGTCAGCCACGGCGGACAGCAAAGGCAAAGTCTTTGCCATCAGCTTAACTTTGCTGTCCGCCACGGTAGGCAAATTTGCCAAATGGCTCATCTCTGAGGAAGCACAGGTGTACCATCATCAGATTCCCATCTGTATCTAGTTCGGTTCTTTTGCCTGTTTTGCGCCATGTCATCTGTCTGGCCGTCTCTTCGACCATGAAAAGACGTTGAAGTCTTGGTACGATTGGCATATATCGAAGAACACTAACGGGGATTTTGGTCTGTGTCTTCTCACCCATACCGTTGTCTACCACAATATACGGAAGACTTGCAAATGGGACAATAGTTCAAGTCCGCATAGTCAAGCCTAAATAAGGCACATCCTTTCTCACAGGCATGTATCTTCTCATAGGGCATCTTGATTGCACGGAGGATTTTTTCCGACCGGTACAGGTTTGCGGGCATTACATGGCCTTTGGGTAGAAAGCGTCCAAATCTTGTCATAATTGCGTCATAGCATTCTACGCCCAAGTTGAACTGAGCCTTGAGCCATTACTTGTGAGATGGCATCCAAGCCCGACAAAGCTCAGTGTGCTCGTGGAGCGGACATTTTGAAGACTCCAACATTTCATTGAAGGCCTTTGCAGATTCCTCCATCTCCTCGTCCGAATCCCGAGCATCATCATAGTCTTGCACCATGTTTTCCATCTCGGTGCCATGCTCGTCGGTGCAACGATGATCCACCTCAGCTCGGTCACATTGGGCAGACTCACCATGAAATGTCCACACCGTATAATCGGGCGTAAAACCACTCTTCTGCAGGTGTTTTCCCATTTCAGCCTCTGTCCTCTTTTCCCAATTGCCGCATCGTAAATAGGGGCACCAGGTTTTCTTCTGGCCATTTGCAAATGCGGCTTGCACAAACCCCTTGGTTTTTGTGAACCATTCAGCGCTCCATTTTTTCTGACCAGTGTGACCGATATACATCCACGCACGATCACTCATCTTGACTTCAGAGCTACTGGACACACAACAATTATATATGTAATTCACCATGTATATGTTGATCTACTTTGTCAATTTTATTACGTCCATGCAACCTACACTCTAATAGGTAATGATAGGTCCTAATCCCACCCGTGTATGTGTAGATTGGTTTCATTTTCCCATGCTATGCTCCTGATCCGACGCATAAAATTTGGCTGACACCTCCCGCTATTCTCACGATACACGTCTACGCAATAAGCAGAGAGGATGTGTGCAGGAGAACAACGAGAGAGCAGCAGCGAAATTTATGCGTCGGATTGAAGCAAAGCATATGGGAAAACGAACCCAATCTACACATCCTCGGGCTGTCCATGGATGGTGTTGGACAATTCGAAAGAATCAAGGTTATAAATATGCAAATGCATGCATATTTACAACTATGACGCTTTCGAACGGGAGACACATATTGGTTACGCATACTGATGATTCAGGACACATATATAGCTAGCTATCAAGTTTCATCGTAATAGATCAAATAATTAATGGGGGAGGAGGACATGTCATTTGTGCTCACCCACGAACGAAGAAGCGAGCTCGTCAAGCATACGACGAGGTCGTCGAACACCAAACCTCGCAGCGATGAAACAACTGCACATTTAAAACTACCCGATCAACACAATTATATATGATGTTTTTCATAACAAAATCGAAAAATATATGACCTAACTTGTAGCGACCCGACCTCAGACGGTCAAGCCTCTGTGTATCTGTGCCATCCCTGGATCAGTATGCTGGCACACACAGTACATCAATGTATATATCAAAGTGCAATCACATGTATAATTAACGTAAAACTGATATATACCTCATAAGTCACAATGAAACAAATAGTCGGGTGTGGAGTCCCATCAACGCCATCGGCAGGTTGAGTGTAGACCATAACCACTGCCGTACTCTTACTCGTCGGAGTAAATATACGCAACATGATACGTTGCAGCCGTGTAGGTCGATTACATTGAATGTACCGCAAGATCACAACATGAGAAAAGCAGATGATAAAACTATACTATATGCAATATGGCTTTGTGGCTCTGTATCTGAGTTTTGTTTGCGTAAAAGCTGATTTTATTTTCCCTACATCAAAGGAATAAATGAAGTCTGTACTATGGAGTTTTCTATCATGACATGGTTCCACCAACCGATGTCTCATAGCCCAAAATCATCATATGTTGCCCACAATTAAGTTATCAGTCCGGTGTAGAGAGTTAGAGATAGATCCAAGTCCGGATGCTCAAATTGTCCGTGAATCGGGGACACGGCTAATCGATTAGGTTTAAACCCTCTGCAGAGGTTTGTACACTTTACATAAGATTCGATCCCTCTCTTTACGTTCTCGCACTTGAGGTGTTTGAGAACAAGATGACCGAAACATGGTCTTCCGAAGAGTTCCTCTGACCACTGTCCGGTGCTCATCCAATCCTACCGTAGTTCTACATCTGCTAGCACCGTCCCAGTCAGAGTCACAACTAAGGTCAACCAAGCCAGAGCCCATAGTGACTTGCGGTTGCACAGGTAAGCTTCCGGGCATGAAGTATTCTTCCGTCTCTTTGAGTCTGGGTGAAGCTTTCCGCAAGATGTCATGGCGCTTCTCCATGCATCCCGACCAACCACTGGTTTCTCCAGGTGCCCGTCGGCAAATCCTTCACCCGATGAGTGTGTATTGAATTCTTGTCTCGAGTCTTGAAGTCTTGAGGTCTTGAAGGTGCAGTCCTTGCAGATTCCATCATGGAGTTGTCGTCATTGACGTAGAGTCCTCCTTCTTCACACCACTCGTGCACTCATACCAAACCCCGTCTACTTATAGCGTAGCATTAAAACAAATAACGTCCGGGCTTGGTAACAGGGTGATGGGTTCCTACCTCATGCATACTACTCAACTACAAGGATTCAATAACACTCTTGAGGGGTGGTTGCAAAGATGCCACTAAATGCAATAAACATAGGTATGAAAGCATGGTCAAAGTGAACTTGCCTTCTTGACGATCTTGAAAACTAGGGACTCGTGGTAGCAAGCTTACGCACTCCGGAAATTCTACCGAGGCAAACAACAAACATAATAAGCATATAGCATATGATCACTTAACATGACAACATGCTAACACAATCACACAAAACAAACGAATCAAAACCCAAAGGAAAAACTCAAGAAATCCAACTCAAGGTTTTCCTACTTCAAGCAACAACTAAAAATAGTTTTGCATTACAAAAGTTTTCTCAACAGAACCTAATCATGGTTTTATGCTAACTTAACAGAAAAGAATGCATTATGCAACTAGGAGCAAAAAGAATCACCTTAAAATCTATTATAAAACTCCTATTAGGCCTAAAGCAAATTCTAGTAAGAAAAATAAAATAAAAGTTTTATTTATTATAAATAAAAGTTCATGCTCTAAAGTTACAGAAACTAACCTAGAATAATCTATCACATATGAAAAATAAATTTATTTGCTAATTAAAACAATAGGAAAACAGTTGCTAGCTAATTAATTAAGAATAACATGATTCTGATTAAAACTATTTTTTTATTAATCCTAAAATGCCCAAATAAATTCCTACGGTTAGGTAATGTCAAAACAAAGTTGTGACAAAAATAATCATTAAAAAATAATATTCCTAACTCATTTTATAGCAGATTTACTATTCTGTCTAAATCTAAAATAAAGCAATTCTAAATAATTTTAACATAGCTAACTATATTTTCTACAGAAACTATAAGAAATTTGCAAACCAACAAAAAAGAATCAACTAAAAATATTAAGTATATTAAAAGATATGAATTTTTCAAATCTGAAACTATTCTGTTAAAACAGAAAACGAAAAATAAAGAAAAAGCGGCCTAATGGGCCTATCTAGCATCTCGGCGTAACATAACTAAAACGGGCCCTAGGGTTAAACGGAGTCGGGCCGGTCTAATAAAAAAAACCCTAACTAAAATAAACCGGAACTAAACCGGTTCACTAAAAACTAACCTAACTAAACCGTACCCCTTCGGGGGATCTAATCTAGACCCTACGTCTAGATCGGACGGTGGGGAGATTCCTGACTTCACGGACGTCGACGGCGACGGCGGCTCGGGCGGCGAGTGCTCCGCCGTCTCCGGTGGTCGGGGGCGTCGGCGGAGAGCTCCGGCAGGTGCGGACGGGCGAGGGGGGGCGTCTGGTGGAGTTGGTGGAGCTCGGGGTGGGCTAGGACGTTGGCGACGAGGTAAATGGCGGCGGCGGCGCTCTCGGGCTCCGGCGAGGCCTTGCGGGGAGAGGGAGAGGTCCGGCGAGAGGGCGAGGGAGAATGGGGTGAGGAGGGCATTTATAGGGCGGGCGGCGGCGTGCTGGGAGGCGAATCGGGAGGGATCGGGTGGATCCCGAAGATCACGGATCTCCGTGGGCGCGCTCTCGGCGAGGGGCGAGGGAGAGGAAGTGGGGTCCACCGTCCGAGGGAGAGGGAGCGGGGTTCGGTCGGTTGGCCGACCGGAGGGTTTCGGCGTGAGGGGTGCGGGCTGGCTCGGCTGGGCCGCTCGGCCGCTGGTGGGCCCTTTGGTGGCAGCGGTTGGGTGGGCTGCCCAGGTCTTTGGCTGGGCGGTCGGCTGGTAGTCTTGGGGCATTTTCTTTTCTAGTTTTTTTTAAAATAAAAACAGAGAGAAAATATAAAATATAAATATTTTATATAGGACATATATATATCAAAATGATCAGAAAAAGATTTCCTACAACATGAACTATTTTCAAGTTCAAATAAAATACAAAAAATTCAAAACAAAGAGTGTTTACGCTCTAATAAAATCCAATAAAAATCATTTTAAAAATACCAAAATGACTTCAAATTTATTTTCTCCTAATTTTCCATTGAAGGGAATCATTTTACCCATATTTCCATTCATTTATTTTAGGAGAAAAATAATTTTGAATAAAATCCAAATAATTCCAAATTTGAAGGGGAGTTTCAAAATACCTTCAAATGACTTTCAATTTGATTCTTTTTAACTTCCAACTCATATTTCATATAATTGAAGAAGTCATTTTATCTTCCCTCATGAAAATCATTGAGTTGCATAAAGCTTTGAATTTGAAATATTCTCAAATGAAATTCAAATCTTTTCAAAACCCTTTTCATTTCAAATGGAAGAAGTCATGTCATCTTCACTCTAGGGTTTTGGTGTTGGAATGAAATTGAATTCATTGAGATCCAAAAGGGCAAAGGGGATAGTTTGGGAAAGTCATTTCATTCCCTCTCATTCAACTTTCAAAAGTTTCAAGTTCCAATCAATTTCACTCAATCAATCACACAACAAACAATCAATCAATCAAAACTATTTATTTATTATAACATTCCAAAATTTAGAATTTTGGGATGTTACAAACCTACCACACTTAAAATGAATCTCGTCCTCGAGATTCGAAGATGCTAGAAAGAAAAGGGTAGGGTTTGGGGGTCTGCTAGCAAATCCGTCGATCAGAATGGTCTAGTGTGCTACCACACTTAAAAGCAGGGTTATGGTTCCAACAAACTCAGATACTTCCTCTGGAGTGCCGACAATTTATGTCTCTTCACATATCTTACAATAGCTCCTTTATTAACGCTCTTCTGTCAGAAGCATAGAGTTTTCCTCAAAATCTTGGGTCGGTTCGTCAAAGTTGAAGTTAAATCGAGACTGGATCTTCTTAGCTGATAGGTGCATGTCCATTCTAGACAACTATCGAAATACTCATGGTGGTCTACCTTTAATGGTTTCTCCTGCAGAAAAGCGGGTGCAGGTTGAACCTCACCGTATGATCTACGATTGGCAGCGGTTGCTGTAAAGGGGTTCCATCGTCCTACCATTCTATGGTTTTATGGCTTATCGCGTCGACTCTCTTCTAAGGTTTTCGAGGCTCTCGATTGTCCATCAACATATGATAGTTCATGATAGAAGTCTCGGTATGGGGCCAATCCATCCGTACTTGAATCATTACCACATACGTAAATAGTGAATCACGTATTCTAACACTTGGGCATACTCACAAGCATCATGAATTTTCTCTTGTTCTCGAACTGGGTTCGAGTAAATCCTTTGGTTCACAAGCCAAACAAAACATCTATCGTTCTTCACAACTCTTGGGTTTTCGTAACCTCCTAAAAATGTCGATGATCAAACTTCGAGTTTTCTTAGGAATATGCTCCTCTGACAAGAGTGTGCTTGCTTATTATTAACTCCTGGGCACATGGGTTATGGGCCCACTTCAACTCTTGTACAAGTTTAATTCATCCTTCCTAGGATTATCATTCCATATTCCAACATTACATCTCCTGTAAATCCAATAGTACTTCTTCCTTCATACCCTTGTGGTGATGATCATACAAAATCTAACTTATTTGGTCCAGCTCCCTTCTATGGACCGTCATGAATAACACATTTCTTTCTTCATTGATCTTGTGGCTTTACGGAGTACTACCACACTTAAAATGAAATGCACTAGTTTATCCATAAATCATATTATTTTTCCTATCAAATCTTTTATTACATCCTTAACCATTTTTCGTAAATCCAAATTCGAAAAGTTTATTACAAATCTTGCCACCCACATGGTTCGGTATGGTCAGACATTACTTCCAACTTTATTCATTTTCCTCCTTGAGGATTCTTGATCCTTTGGAATTGCGTGACATGCGCCTTGAAATCTTCAATCTTACATTTCTTCGTGGTGGCCTTGAGCTTCATCTCCACCATCTCTGCATGCACTTCTCTTAGGTATTCTGAGTATAACGAAGTCTTGCTTCAAGTATTTCTTCGATCGGCGTATGGCTTCCATGGCTGCTTCACGAACAACGTCGAAGAAAGTTGTTTGTGGCTGCGTGAGATGAAAAAATCTGCCCCATCATCTTTGGGCAAACTCCTTTCGAATGGTGGAGGTGTACCTCCACATACCAAAGCTCCACTCCCTTTTGCATGAAGGGGTAGCCTTTGTAGACTGCATCTCCTTCAAGGTGAATATGCTTCATCATGTCCTTCAGGATCTTCGGGTAATCATGATCACTCGTCGGGGTCATGATTGTTTCCGGACCTTTAAGGAAGGACTCATAAAGGGTTGTCATCTGCATGTGTAGGATAAGAGGGGTGCTCAGAACAAAGAATGTATCTCCATGGGGAAATTGCAATTGTCTCCAGAAAAGTTTGGTGTTCAGTTGTCCATGGGTTCAAGATTTCGGGGTCTAGTTGAGGTAGAAAGAGAAAGCAAATTCCCACCCATAAACAAAAGAATCCTAGATCAAAAGTACCGTTTGTAATGGGCCGTTCTACTATGGTTTCGTTTCTAAGTTCTCATTTCTTCAGGTCTTCAATGCTCGGGAGTTTCCAATTCTGATGCTTTTCCCATATGAAGGCCTTCTACCATTCTTCCGTAACTTACGTCTCTCATGGTTGAAATAAATACAAGCCTCTGAATATCACATCTATCCAACCATTCAATAAACACAAAAAAATTATAGCAACCAAGCATTCATTTATTCAATCAATTCTACTGATCGCCACCCACATAAATTGGTATGGTCGGATACTTAAATCGAGAAAGCGTTCATCTTTATTTCTCTCATGGTGGCTACTACTAAGCTAATTTATCGAACTTGATCATTGTCCCCATTGGGGCTTCTTACGTGTGGACTTAATCTCCTCCGGTTTTTACGCTAGATTTTCCTGTCGATGCGGAGTTTCTTGTGATGACCTGTATGTCCTGAAGTTGTTCCTTGAGCACGGATCTCAACGTCCTTGGCATGTGACATGGTCCTGCTGCTTTTCAGTTCTGACGCATTCTCGAGATCTCGAGGTTCTCCTCCTCCGGCTTGTTTACCTTGACCTCTGAGTCTTGACCTCTTCTCGTAGTGCTTCATTGTCAAAGCAGGGCTTCCGGAGGTCCATCCGAAGATTCTTGATGTATTGTTCTAGATCACGATTGTATACTAACGATGGGGAGAACTTCATCTTTTGCACTTCCGTCAAGGCAATAGTTGCTCCATCAAACTTCTGCCATCCAATCCTTCCAAAGAAGTGTGGGTTTAGTGCAAGACGATGGCGATAGCATAAGCGTGCAATAGCATCATGGACGGCGGTGTTGATGCCCATATCTGATCACCATTTATGGTCTTTGAAGCTGATGTCTGCGATCTTGGGGTCTTCTTCTGACCAAAAACTTGGGTCTTGACTCCCCATGATCTAGGCGTCCTCTTAGTTGCCTTGATCTCAGGTATCGGTAACTTCAATGACTGACTAGCTCCACAAGGAAGGGGCCTCCAAGAACCTTCTCGTAGTGTTCTCTTTTGTTCAGAATGTAGCTCTCCATCTATAGTTTGAAATAAGGAAGGTTCGATAAAAGAAATCAGGTGTTACGAGTAGTACAAAACAAAGGTCATTCCTATTGGGGTCTTCATATTACTAAGTCATTTTCTAGGGTCACGTCCTACAACCAACATGTGCTCGATACCATTTACATGGCGACCCGACCTCAGACGGTCAAGCCTACGTGTATACATGCCATCCACGATCGATATCTTTGGCACACAGGTACATCAATGTATATATCAAAGTGCAATCACATGTATAATTAACGTAAAACTGATATATACCTCATAAGTCACAGTGAAACAAATAGTCGGGTGTGGAGTCCCATCAACGCCATCGGCAGGTTGAGTGTAGACCGTAACCACTGCCGTACTCTTACTCGTCGGAGTAAATATACGCAACATGATACGTTGCAGCCGTGTAGGTCGATTACATTGAATGTACCGGCAAGATCACAACATGAGAAAAACAGGTGATAAAACTATACTATATGCAATATGGCTTTGTGGCTCTGTATCTGAGTTTTCTTTGCGTAAAAGCTGATTTTATTTTCCCTACATCAAAGGAATAAATGAAGTCTGTACTATGGAGTTTTCTATCATGACATGGTTCCGCCAACCGATGTCTCATAGCCCAAAATCATCATATGTTGCCCACAATTAAGTTATCGGTCCGGTGTTGAGAGTTCGAGATAGATCCAAGTCCAGATGCTCAAATTGTCCGTAGCAGGGACACGGCTAATCGATTAGGTTTAAACCCTCTGCAGAGGTTTGTACACTTTACCCGCAAGATTCGATCCCTCTCTTTACGTTCTCGCACTTGAGGTGTTTGAGAACAAGATGACGAAACATGGTCTTCCGAAGAGTTCCTCGACCACCGTCCGGTGCTCATCCCATCCTACCGTAGTTCTACATCTGCTAGCACCGTCGAGTCAGAGTCACAACTAAGGTCAACCAAGCCAGAGCCCATATTGACTTGCGGTTGCACATGTAAGCTTAGGGCATGAAGTATTCTTCCGTCTCTTTGAGTGCGGGTGAAGCTTTCCATAAGATGTCATGGCGCTTCTCCATGCATCCCGACCAACCACTGGTTTCTCCAGGTGCCCGTCAGCAAATCCTTCACCCGATGAGTGTGTATTGAATTCTTGTCTCGAGTCTTGAAGTCTTGAGGTCTTGAAGGTGCAGTCCTTGCAGATTCCATCATGGAGTTGTCGTCATTGACGTAGAGTCCTCCTTCTTCACACCACTCTCGTGCACTCATACCAAACCCGTCTACTTATAGCGTAGCATTAAAACAAATAACGTCCGGGCTTGGTAACAGGGGTGATGGGTTCCTACCTCATGCATACTACTCAACTACAAGGATTCAATAACACTCTTGAGGGGTGGTTGCAAAGATGCCACTAAATGCAATAAACATAGGTATGAAAGCATGGTCAAAGTGAACTTGCCTTCTTGGCGATCTTCGAAAACTAGGGACTCGTGGTAGCAAGCTTAGCACTCCGGAAATTCTACCGAGGCAAACAACAAACATAATAAGCATATAGCATATGATCACTTAACATGACAACATGCTAACACAATCACACAAAACAAACGAATCAAAACCCAAAGGAAAAACTCGAAGAAATCCAACTCAAGGTTTTCCTACTTCAAGCAACAACTAAAAATAGTTTTGCATTACAAAAGTTTTCTCAACAGAACCAAATCATGGTTTTATGCTAACTTAACAGAAAAGAATGCATTATGCAACTAGGAGCAAAAAGAATCACCTTAAAATCTATTATAAAACTCTTATTAGGCCTAAAGCAAATTCTAGTAAGAAAAATAAAATAAAAGTTTTATTTATTATAAATAAAAGTTCATGCTCTAAAGTTACAGAAACTAACCTAGAATAATCTATCACATATGAAAAATAAATTTATTTGCTAATTAAAACAATAGGAAAACAGTAGCTAGCTAATTAATTAAGAATAACATGATTCTGATTAAAACTATTTTTTTATTAATCCTAAAATGCCCAAATAAATTCCTACGGTTAGGTAATGTCAAAACAAAGTTGTGACAAAAAGAATCATTAAAAAATAATATTCCTAACTCATTTTATAGCAGATTTACTATTCTGTCTAAATCTAAAATAAAGCAATTCTAAATAATTTTAACATAGCTAACTATATTTTCTACAGAAATTATAAGAAATTTGCAAACCAACAAAAAAGAATCAACTAAAAATATTAAGTATATTAAAAGATATGAATTTTTCAAATCTGAAACTATTCTGTTAAAACAGAAAACGAAAATAAAGAAAAAGCGGCCTAATGGGCCTATCTAGCATACAGGCGTAACATAACTAAAAGCAGGCCCTAGGGTTAAGCGGAGTCGGGCGGTCTAATAAAAAAACCCTAACTAAAATAAACCGGAACTAAACCAGTTCACTAAAAACTAACGTAACTAAACCGTACCCCTTCGGGGGGATCTAATCTAGACCCTACGTCTAGATCGGACGGTGGGGGGAGATTCCGGCGACTTACCGGACGTCGACGGCGACGGCGGCTCGGGCGGCGAGTGCTCCGGCGTCTCCGGTGGTCGGGGGCGTCGGCGGAGAGCTCCGGCGGGTGCGGACGGGCGAGGGGGGGGCGTCTGGTGGAGTTGGTGGAGCTCGGGGTGGGCTAGGGCGTTGGCAACGAGGTAAATGGCAGCGGCGGCGCTCTCGGGCTCCGGCGAGGCCTTGCGGGGAGAGGGAGAGGTCCTGCGAGAGGGCGAGGGGGAGAATGGGGTGAGGGGGAGGGCATGGATAGGGCGGGGGCGGCGTGAGGAGGCGAATCGGGAGGGATCGGGTGGATCCGAAGATCACGGGATCTCCGTGGGCGGCGCTCTCGTCTTGTGACGAGGGGAGAGGGAGGTGGGGTCCACCGTCGTGAGGAGAGGGCGGGGTTGGTCGGTTAGCCGACCGGAGGGATTCGGCGTGAGGGGGTCTTGGGCTGGCTCGGGTCGGCCGCTGGTGGGCCCTTTGGTGGCCTTGATTGGGTGGGCTGCCCAGGTGCTGGCTGGGCCAGTCGGCCTGGCTGGTGCCTGGGCATTTTTTCTTTTTCTAGTTTTTTTTAAAATAAAAACAGAGAGAAAATATAAAATATAAATATTTTATATAGGACATATATATATCAAAATGATCAGAAAAAGATTTCCTACAACAAAGAGTGTTTCTGCTCTAATAAAATCCAATAAAAATCATTTTAAAAATACCAAAATGACTTCAAATTTATTTTCTCCTAATTTTCCATTGAAGGGAATCATTTTACCCATATTTCCATTTATTTATTTTTAGGAGAAAAATAATTTTGAATAAAATCCAAATAATTCCAAATTTGAAGGGGAGTTTCAAAATACCTTCAAATGACTTTCAATTTGATTCTTTTAACTTCCAACTCATATTTCATATAATTGAAGAAGTCATTTTATCTTCCCTCATGAAAATCATTGAGTTGCATAAAGCTTTGAATTTGAAATATTCTCAAATGAAATTCAAATCTTTTCAAAACCCTTTTCATTTCAAATGGAAGAAGTCATGTCATCTTCACTCTAGGGTTTTGGTGTTGGAATGAAATTGAATTCATTGAGATCCAAAAAGGGCAAAGGGGATAGTTTGGGAAAGTCATTTCATTCCCTCTCATTCAACTTTCAAAAGTTTCAAGTTCCAATCAATTTCACTCAATCAATCACACAACAAACAATCAATCAATCAAAACTATTTATTTATTATAACATTCCAAAATTTAGAATTTTGGAATGTTACATAACTAATAATTCACAAATATATGACCCCGTCGGCCTCTGGAAGGCCAAAGAACACCTGTTCGGGAGGTGTCGAGAAATTAGGTGTCGTAATAAATTAATAGAATTGGGGTCTCGGGGTGGGGTGTGGTCAGAGTCTTGGGTCGGGTCGAAGTGCCGTGTCGGTGTCGTGATCAGGGGTGTCGGGTCGGGGCTCAAAGTGTCGGTGTCGGGGCAGAATGGGGTCGAGTCGGGGTTTGGGGTCGGGGTGTCGTGTAAGAGTCTTGGGTCGGAATTAGGGGTGCCGTGTCGGGTCGGGATTTTTTTTCTCTTTTTTCCTTTTCTTCTTCTTCCTCTTCTTCCTTTTCTTCCTTTTCTTCCTTTTTTGTCCTTCTTCTTCTTCTTCTTCTTCTTCTTCTTCTTCCTCCTTTCCTTTTTCCTCTTCTTCTTCTCCTCCTCTCCTCTTTTTTCTTCTTCTTCTTCATCTTCTTCTTTTTTTTTCTCCTCCTCTTCTTCTTCTTCCTTTCCTTTTTCCTCTTCTTCTTCTTCTCCTCCTCTCCTGTTTTTTTTCTTCTTCTTCTTCTTTCCTAAAACTGAACTAAACCTAAAACTAAACCTAAAACTAAACCTAAATCTAAAACTAAAACTAAAACTAAAACTAAATCTAAACTAAACATAAACCTAAAACTAAAAAAACAGAAAAAAAGGAAAAAACTAAATCTAAACCTAAAACTAAACTAAAACTAAACCTAAAACTAAACCTAAAACTAAATCTAAACTAAACATAAACCTAAAACTAAAAAAACAGAAAAAAAGGAAAAACAGAGGAGGTAGAGCTCACAGGGACGGTGGAGGAGGGGGCGGCTGAGGCGTGGCCAGGCAGGCGGTGGGGCGAGGCGTGGCGTGGCGCCGAGGCAGCCGAGACGGCAGGCGGCAGGCGAGGGCAGTGGGGCGGCAGTGCTGGCGGCGGTGGCGGCGATGAGGCCGGTGGAGGAGGCGAGGCGGTGGGGCGGCGGGGCAGGCGGCCGAGACGGCAGGCGATGGCGGGGGGCTGTGGGCGGCGGGGCGGTGGGGCGGCCGGCGGGCAGTGGTGGGGGCTGACGGCGTGTGGGAGTAGGGAGAGAAACAGAGAGAGAGGGGCGGGTTTGCGCGTGCCGTTATATATGTTAAATGTTTGACGTCCGCCCTCTTTGCCGTCCGCTTTTTTGCTCTTTGCCGTCTGCTTGCGGACGGCAAAGAGGGGGGGACCGTTAAGTATTTTTAAGCAGCTCCTCAGTGGGGCCCCCTCCCTCTTTGCCGTACGCTGGCCGACGGCAAGAATCTTTGCCGTCCGCTGGCCGACGGCAAGAGCTGGTGATGGCAAAGACTTTCTTTGCCATCGGCCGATTCTTCTACCGTCTGCTAGTGGTGATGGCAAAGAGCTTCTTTGCCGTCTGCTAGCAGACGGCAAAGAGCTGGCAGATGGCAAAGTAGCTGATTTCAGTAGTGTACATCAAGATGCTTAAACGAAAAATGGTAACCGCATTTTGAGCTTAAACGATGAGTATGACCTATGATCAAGGGAACTCACTTGACTCCTAAGTCAATATACTCTAACATAGGTGATTTTGTCGCCGACCATCTCTAGATGAAGTTCTCTCGTGTTCTTTTCTGTGCTTTTGCATTTGTGTCATTCATATTTGTTTCCCCTTTCAAAAAAAACTTCATCTAGATTTCTTTCTTTTCAGTTTGCTCTACTTTTCCTGAATCCAATTCATTGCATATCTTTCAGTAAATTCCTTGCAAATCTTTGTGAGATCTTACTAGTCTAGTGAGCTGAGGTGACAAGTGTTTTCTCTGTGCTGAACTCGGTTTCACCGATTTGTTGTTTTCGGTCCAACCGAATCATTTCGGTACAACCTAAGCCTACCACTCGGTGCCACCGACTTCACAACAGGAAAAACAGTTTGCCACTTAGTATGTGTTTCTTTTGATCCAGATCCACTCAATGAATCTTGTCCTCTACAAGCATCACATTTATATAAATGCTTTGTGCTGTGACTCAAGGATCAAACCCTTCTTGGAAATTGATGTCAAAGGGGGAGAGAGAGAGATCACATCAAAGCTTATCACTTAGAGAGATCACATCAGAGAGAGAATATCACCTCCTCAGAGAAAGAGATCTCCAGGGGGAGAGAATACTTGAGAAAGTATTTCTCAAGGATCCCAGATGCTTGGTGTTCAAGAGGAGAGATGCCACATGTCTTCTTGAGGGGAAAGACATGCTCATATGTGCTTAGTTGCATTTGCTCTGCTCTTTTATATCTTTCAGCCCTGATTTTCTGTTCCCTATCTTCTCCCAGTATCCCATGCTAGATTCAGGGGGAGCAAGACATCTAAGGGAAAGAAATCATTTAAATTCTTTGCATACCTTTACCCTTGGGGACATGTCTAATCCAATGTGGTACTTAGTACTCACTCTTTACATGTCATCCCAGTCTTGGTATTCTTGTGGTTTCTTCTGCTTGCTCTCGCTAGTAGATGTACCTGTGTTATCTAACCTTGTTTACAAGGTAAGTATATGCATCACAATCATGTGTATGAGGAATTCTTGCTGATGTACATACTGTTTGCAAGAAGGACTCATGAGCATGAAGGTATTTTCTTTAATATTCTTTGCTCTGATGCATATGGCCAAGATACACGTAACACATTGCCTACTCTATCATGGTTATGCTCTCACATGCTTCTATATTCCATATTCACACGATTGCATACATGTAGGGGGAGCCTATGCTTGTTATATGTCTTTCCAAAGCTTTACTTGCTATTCTTTATATCTTTATCTAAAGCTTTGATGTATGTTGTCATCAATTACCAAAAAGGGGGAGATTGAAAGCACAAGTGCTCCCTAGGTGGTTTTGGTAATTAATGTAAACATATCTCTTGTTGGACTAACACTTTAATCTAGTATGTTTCAGATAAGTTCAACAATGGAGTGGCATGGACTAAAAGATGAAAGTGGATCCCTCAAAATACTAAGGACAAAGGATTGGCTCAAGCTCAAAAGCTCAAGACTCTACATTTTACATTTTAGTGATCCAAGATCACATTGAGTCTATAGGAAAAGCCAATACTATCAAGGAGGGATGAGGTGTTGCTTAATGAGCCTCTTGCTTCAAGTGCTTAGTGATATGCTCCAAGAACCCTCAACTACTTTCTCACTTCCACATATGACCTAAACCCAAAGTCAAACTCGGCCCCGCCGATTCTTTCTATCCGGCGCCACCAAGTTCACATGTCATAGCCACTGCCACAAACCCTAGGCAAATCGGTCTCACCGATAGGGATCTCGGTCTCACCGAGATGGGATTGTAATCTCTCTGTGTATGTCCATTATCAAATCTGTCTCACCGAGTTTGAGCAATCAGTACTACCGAGATTACAATGCAAACTCTCCGGTTAGCTTATTACCAAAATCGGTCTCACCGAGTTTGTGTAATCGGCCTCACCGAGTTTGCCTAACCAACCCTCTGGTTAGCTAACTACCAATATCGGTCTCACCGAGTTTGTGTAATCGGTCTCACCGAGATTACGTTATGCCCTAACCCTAACCATATCGGTCCTACCGAGTTGCATGTTGGTCCCACCGAAATCACTTACGGTCACTAGGTTTACTAAATCGGTCCGACCGAGTTTGTTGATTCGGTCCCACTGAGTTTGGTAAATTGTGTAACGGTTAGATTTTGTGTGGAGGCTATATATACCCCTCCACCTCCTCTTCATTCATGGAGAGAGCCATCAGAACAAACCTACACTTCCAACTTACCAGTTCTGAGAGAGAACCACCTACTCATGTGTTGAGGCCAAGATATTCCATTCCTATCATATGAATCTTGATCTCTAGCCTTCCCAATTTGCTTTCCACTCAAATCTTCTTTTTTTGTTGAGCTTGGTTCACTTTTTTTGAAGTTACTAAAAATTTCAGAATTTTTCAGAAAATAATGAAGATATTTTTGAGGGGCTCATCGAGCCGATGCTCGAAGGAAAAACAAAGTGAGGAAGCAGAGAGGCCCAAATATAATCTGCCTCGCACCGCAGAGGTTCGGCCGTGTGAATGGCCTTCCGATGATTTCTTGAGAGCAGCCGGGATTTATGATGATTTTTATGAATTGGCTGAGAATGCAGGCCTCACCGACTTCCTCCATGACCAACGCGAATAAAGTATCTCTTACTCACCAATACTTTTGTGCAAAACTTCTACTATTATCCTAAGGAATCACCTCCTTGATGAGTTTCATTTATATGATTTGGTTAAGAAGATGTCACTAGATGAATTTTGCAAGGTTTGCAAAATACCTTTCGAGGGTAGCTTAGAGGAACCACATCGTAAAGATGTGGACGGGTTTATTGACACTATTACTGTAGGGGAAACTAGGAAGGTTTCCGATGCAAGAATCACTAGCATACATTTTCCTGTCTTACACTACTTTGCTATATTTGCTAGTCGTTGCTTAATTGGCCGCAGAAATTGTGGAAATCTTAGTGTTTCCGATATTATTGTTTTGTTCCATGGTTTATTCTGTGATGACTCTGTTAGTATGGGTGGTATTATTGCAAAACGGTTAAGTCTCAACCATACAAAGGGGCCCATCTTTGGAGGTGTTTATGCTTCACGCCTTGCTGCATACTATAACATACCCATTAGGCACTACGAAAAAGAAGAAAAATTGCTACCTACTGTTTATTTAGATTATAAGAGCATGGTAGCGCATGATTTTATTGTGAAGAATAGGGAAGGGGCGCTTAAATACAAATTGTACTTTGATAAACATCACCCTGAGACTATTAACTTGCCTGCTCCTTCCTTGTTTGATTTATCTGCAGGCCAGTATCTCGTTCCGCTGGCGACCATTCACACCTACTGGAACCCTACATCAGCCACAGAACCAGAGCTGGAACCACAATTTGATCCTCCACGACAGTCTAATTACCAGTGGGATCTGGAGATGATTGCCAACCAGTGGCAATCGGAGTCCTCCTCATCACAGTACAACCCCAACTACAACTATGGATATCCGCCAGGCCATCCGTGGCAATAAACCAACTTAGGCCAAAAGCCTAAGCTTGGGGGAGTACGTATTTCTCACCGACATTACATTCATGTTCACACACTCATTGCTAGTTGTCGGTGCTCATACTCTTTCATTGTATTATCCATGCTAGTTTATTTTCTTTTTACGCTTTTTTCTTGTGTGTGTAATAAAACTTAAGAAAACCAAAAAATTAGTTTAGCTTTTAGTTAGTTTACTTTTCTTGCTGTAGTAGTAATAATTAAAAGAAAACCCAAAAATATTTCTCGTTCTTCTTTTGCTTGTTGGGAGCTTTCCCGTGTAAATAGTTTTATTTCTTTTCTTTTCTTTGGGGTTCGATAGGAGAAGACCATAATTAAATTGTTGAAGTGTCTCTTATATGCATTATTGTCGATTTAACCAAGAGCCCATATTGCCTTGTCTTCTCCTGTTTATTGAATGCTTGCAGATTCCAGTTTAGTCCAATGCACGTGCACTATTATTATTATTCACATCGTTCGATCGTGCAGGTGAAAGGCAATTATGATGATATATGATGGGCCAATTGAGATGGGAGAAGTTGGTATGAACTTGACCTCTCTTGTTTTTGTAAATATGATTAGTTCATCGTTCCTGATTCAGCCTATTATGAACGAACATGTTTGCAATGACAATTAGAGATTATAGTTGCTCGTGCCATGCTTGATTAGCTATGAGTTACAATGGTTTACCTTGCGTGCCAACATGCTATTAAGATGGTTGTGATGTGGTATAGTGGGGTGGTACCCTCCTTTGAATGATTTAAGTGACTCAACTTGGCACATGTTCACGCATGTAGTTGAAACAAATCAACATAGCCTTCACGATATTTATGTTCATGGTGGATTATATCCTACTCATGCTTGTGCCCAATGTTTATTAATTTTAATGCATGTTCATGATCTTTGTCGCTCTCTAGTTGGTCGCTTCCCAGTCTTTTGCTAGCCTTCACTTGTACTAAGCCGGAATACTGCTTGTGCACCCAATCCCTGAAACCCCAAAGTTATTCCATATGAGTCCACTATACCTTCCTATATGCGGTATCTACCTGCCGTTCCAAGTAAATTCGTATGTGCCAAACTCTAAACCTTCAAATGAAATTCTATTTTGTATGCTCGAATAGCTCATGTATCAACTAGGGCTGTCCATATCTTCCACGCTAGGCGGGTTATTCTCAAGAGGAGTGGACTCCGCTCCTCACTCACGAGAAAATGGCTGGTCACCGGGATGCCCAGTCCCATGCTTTATGCAAACTAAATCAAAATAATTGCAAACAAAACTCCCCACAGGACTGTTGTTAGTTGGAGGCACTTTCGTTGTTTCGAGCAAGCCATGGATTGATGCTTGTTGGTGGAGGGGGAGTATAAACTTTACCATTTTGTTTGGGAACCGCCTATAATGTGTGTAGCATGGAAGATATCGCCATCTCTTGGTTTTTATGTTGACAATGAAAGTATGCCGCTCAAAATATTATTTATCTCTGCTTTAAAATCGAGCTCTGGCACCTCTACAAATCCCTGCTTCCCTCTGCGAAGGGCCTATCTATTTACTTTTATGTTGAGTCATCACCCTCTTATTAAAAAGCACCAGTTGGAGAGCACTGCTGTCATTTGCATCCATTACTATTAATTTATATTGGGTATGACTATGACTGGATCTCTTTTACCATGAATTACAATGTCTAGTCAGTCCTTGATCTTTAAAGGTGCTCTGCATTTATGTTTTGCGGTCCCAGAAAGGGCTAGCGAGCTACCATCTTGTTATATCATATTATGATTGTTTTGAGAAAGTGTTGTCATCCGAGATTTATTATTATTGCTCGCTAGTTGATTATGCCATTGACATGAGTAAACATGAGACCTAAATGTTATTGTGAATGTGGTTAGTCATAATCTTTGCTGAAAACTTGAATGCTAGGTTTACATATTTACAACAACAAGAGAAAACAGAGTTTGTAAAAGTTTTTCTTTATCACTTTCAGTTTATCAACTGAATTTCTTGAGGACAAGCAAAGGTTTAAGCTTGGGGGAGTTGATACGTCTCCGTCGTATCTACTTTTCCAAACACTTTTGCCCTTGTTTTCGACTCTAACTTGCATGATTTGAATGGAACTAACCCGGACTAACGTTGTTTTCAGCAGAATTGCCATGGTGTTATTTATGTGCAGAAACAAAAGTTCTCGGAATGACCTGAAACTCCACGGAACTTATTTTTCGAAAGTATTAAAAATACCGGAAGAAGAATCCACGTCAGGGGGGCCTCCACCTGTCCACGAGGGTGGGGGGCACGCCTGCCCCTCTAGGCGCGCCCCCCTGCCTCATGGGCCCCATGTTGCTCCACCGACCTCAACTCCAACTCCATATATTCGTGTTCGGGGAGAAAAAATCAGAGAGAAGGATTCATCATGTTTTACGATACGGAGCCACCGCCAAGCCCTAAAACCTCTCGGGAGGGCTGATCTGGAGTCCGTTCGGGGCTCCGGAGAGGGAAATCCGTCGTCGTTATCATCATCAACCATCCTCCATCATCAATTTCATGATGCTCACCGCCGTGCGTGAGTAATTCCATCGTAGGCTTGCTGGACGGTGATGGGTTGGAAGAGATTTATCATGTAATCGAGTTAGTTTTGTTAGGGTTTGATCCCTAGTATCCACTATGTTACGAGATTGATGTTGCTATGACTTTGCTATGCTTAATGCTTGTCACTAGGGCCCGAGTGCCATGATTTCAGATCTGAACCTATTATGTTTTCATGAATATATGTGAGTTCTTGATCCTATCTTGCAAGTCTATAGTCACCTACTATGTGTTATGATCCGGCAACCCCAGAGTGACAATAATCGGGACCACTCCCGGTGATGACCGTAGTTTGAGGAGTTCATGTATTCACTATGTGTTAATGCTTTGGTCCGGTACTCTATTAAAAGGAGGCCTTAATATCCCTTAGTTTCCATTAGGACCCGCTGCCACGGGAGGGTAGGACAAAAGATGCCATGCAAGTTCTTTTCCATAAGCACGTATGACTATATTCGAATACATGCCTATATTACATTGATGAATTGGAGCTAGTTACATGTCACCCTATGTTTTGACTGTTACATGATGAACCGCATCCGGCATAATTCTCCATCACCGATCCAATGCCTACGAGCTTTTCACATATTGTTCCTCGCTTATTTACTTTTCCATTGCTACTGTTACAATCACTACAAAACCCAAAAATACTACTTTTGCTGCCGTTACCGTTACTTCCATATTACTTTGCTACTAAATACTTTGCTGCAGATACTAAGTTATCCAGGTGTGGTTAAATTGACAATTCAACTGCTAATATTTGAGAATATTCTTTGGCTCTGTCGAATCAATAAATTTGGGTTGAATACTCTACCCTTGAAAACTGTTGCTGAGGGAGTCCTGGATTAGGGGGTGTCCGGATAGCCGGACTATGACCTTTGGCCGGACTCCTGGACTATGAAGATACAAGATTGAAGACTTCGTCCCGTGTCCGGATGGGACTTTCCTTGGCGTGGAAGGCAAGCTTGGCGATATGGATATGTAGATCTCCTACCATTGTAACCGACTCTGTGTAACCCTAACCCTATTCGGTGTCTATATAAACCGGAGGGTTTTAGTCCGTAGGACAAACAACAATCATACCATAGGCTAGCTTCTAGGGTTTAGCCTCTCTGATCTCGTGGTAGATCTACTCTTGTACTACCCATATCATCAATATTAATCAAGCAGGAGTAGGGTTTTACCTCCATCGAGAGGGCCCGAACACAGGTAAAAACATCGTGTCCCTTGTCTCCTGTTACCATCCGCCTAGGCGCACAATGGTCGGGACCCCCTACCCGAGATCCGCGGTTTTCACACCGACATTGGTGCTTTCATTGAGAGTTCCTACGTGTCGTCGCCGTCGGGAAAGATGCCTCATCCCGTCTTTAAAAGGCGACCTTGTTGCTAAAGAAGCTTTGGCTGTCGGCCAAACTCTCCGGCTAGGCAGTTTTCTCATGACCGCTTTGTTGGCCGGCGCGGCGATAACTCCTCGGGTCATCGAAAGCAATCTTCACGTTAACTCGGAGCTCGCCCGGCGGTTAGATCGATGGAGCTCTCTTCCTTAGCGAGATCTTGGATCGCGCCATGCTCAGGAGTTGCTACAGACTATGATCGATTGGGCCTAAACCCGATGCGAGAGATTAACTCTCCCCAGGTTACCCACCACGTTGTTGTGGTAGAGGAACAATATGGCGACCCTTCTTCTATCTTAAGGACTAGCTACATCCGGATTCCCAATCCCTCCATGCCGGATTCCCGTGGAGGAGAGGACGTCACTTAAACCCTGAACCTAAAGTCAGGCAGCGGGCTAGATTCATTGGACAACATCCAAGAATCCAAGCTTCCAAGTTCGGAAGCTCCTTGGACCTTAAGTCTCAGATTGGGCGCGGTTCCGGATTTAATTCCACCCGCCCACCCAAACATAAGCGACCTATCTCAAATTCGGCAAGAGCCATAAAAGCGATTACACCATTCTTGGGCGATTCATACGGTTATGGACAGGATAAAGGACTGCCGCGAGGAGGACCCAATCTCATTATTCTGCAATAATTGTACGGACAACGGGATCCTCAACGCTATAAGTCGCGGTGACATTACATGCTTTGCCGACTTGGCGTCCATAGTATGAAAGTACTGTGCGATGGAAAGCGCCTGGAAAACCGAAGCAAGATTTTGGGACAATCCGGCCTTGAATACAACCCCAGTCCGAAATAAAAGGGTGCATCATCGCCAGGCACCTGGGTTAAATACCAAAAGACAAAAACCCTCTATAGGTCATGGAACCGTCTTTGGAGGGATGGCTCAATGGACCTGTAAAATTCATAGTCTGAGGGCGCCACTCCAACTCATAGCCTTAGAGCATGTTGGATACTACGGCAGGTGGCCAAAAGTGGCGAAGAGCTTCTAGCTCTAGAGCACCAACCCAAGGATACCAGTACAATATTAACAGTCTTCGAGACTTTTGCATCAAATAATATGCGGAAACGAACACTCTGTAGCCTTGCCGAAGTCTACCAACTAGCAACAATAAATCCATGGAGTGACACGGCTATTACCTTTAATGCTAGTGACGAACCTAAATTCCGAACAGCCCGAGCACCAGCCGCATTGGTCCTCAGTCCGATAGTGGATGGCTTTCGCCTTGCCAAGGTACTCATGGACGGCGGCGGTAGTTGAACCTCATTTACGAGGAAACCCTCCGAAAAATGGAAATAGACTGGAGCCGCATTGAGCAAAGCAGCACAACCTTTAGAGGAATAATCCCGATCGGGAAGCACGCTGTCTGAGGAAAAATCACCTTTGGATTTGGTGTTGACACGCCCGGATAATTACAGGTCCGAGGAAGTCACGTTCCAAGTGGCCCCGTTCAGCGGCGGATACACGCTCTATTAGGGCGGAAGGCATTCACAATTTTTCAAGCTATACCCCATTATGGGTACATGAAGCTCAAAATGCACAGGCCCAGCGGAATCATCACTCTTGCTAGTGATCCGGACATAGCACTCCACGCCGAAAATAAGACAGCCATGACCGGCCCTTGAGGCACTATCCAAAACCCTAGCGGCCGAGGAACTCACTACTGTTGCGCTCCACGGTGAATAGGGACGATGTGATACTCGATAAGAGATCCAAGTCCACTTCCTACAAACCAGCGGACAAAATAGTCAAATTCCAAGTCCATCCAACGGACCCTACAAAAACGGACTCCATCGGGGCACAATTAAATCCTGATGTAGGCGCCGCACTAAGAGAATTCCTACGCGAAAATTGGGACATTTTGCGGTGCACCCTTCAGACATGCCAGGAATCCCGCCCGGTGGCGAGCACAGCCTAAACATCCTAAAAGGGTTCAAGCCGGTCAAGCAGGCTCTTGGCGTTTCTCCGAACCCAAGAGGCGAGGACATGAGAGAGAGCTAGCCAAACTATTGGAGGTCGGATTCATCGGAGATATAAAACATCCGGATGGCTAGCAAACATGGTGATGGTACCAAAGAAGGACAAATCCACAGCGCCTATCGTCGATTTCAAGGACCTCAACAAGGCTTGCCCAAAGGATCCCTTCCCCTCCCCGCATCGATCAAATCATCGGCGCTACCGCGGGTTCACGATTCATTATGTTTCCTCGGCGCATACTCCGGCTACCACCAAATTAAGAGGCGAGAGCCTGACCAAGCATAGCGGCATTCATCACTCCATACGGCCCATTCTGCTTCAACACAATGGCCTTTGGGCTCAAAAATCTTTGGCGCAACATATCGGCGCATGATTCGGACATGTCGGCAAACCGGATCGGCAAACCGGTGGAGGCATACGTGAGCGATGTGGTCGTCAAAAGCAAGCACGTCGAAACTCTAGTAGGCGACTTGAGGCTCACATTCGATAATCTCCGAACATATGACATTAAGCTCAACCCGGAAAAATGCGTTTTGGCGTACCCGGTAGGAAGCTCTTGGGCTTCATTGTATCCGGTAGAGGAATTGAAGCAAACCCAGCCAAGATCCGAGCTCTGTCACAATTGGATATCCCAAAAGACCTCAAACAAATAAAAAAATTGACTGGATGCATGGCGGCTCTAAGCCGCTTTATCTCCTGTTTGGGAGAAAAGGCATTACCCCTTTATCGCCTCCTCCGGCCTTTTGAACACTTGGTGGGCGGATGCCGCCACGGCCGGACTTCGAAGAAATAAAAGCCATATTGGCAACAAACCCGGTCTGGCGCGCCCAACATGGGCGAACCAATGCTATTATACATCGCGGCAACTCATCAAGTTGTAAGCGCGGTGCTCATTGTCGAGCGAGAAGCGGACGGACACAAGTTCCCTCTTCAAAAACCAGTTTACTAAGTGTCCACTGTCCTAACTCCATGCAAGTCACGGTACCCGCATTATCAAAAGATAGCGTACGCAGTGTTTATGGCATCCCGGAAGCTGCGACACTACTTTCAAGAGTGTTCAATAACAGTAGCCTCCGAAGTACCCCTTAACGACATTATAAACAACCGCAACGCGACGGGCCGGATAGCCAAATGGGCCATTGAGCTCCTCCCGTTCGACATAACCTATAAGCCACAGAGAGCTATTAAGTCGCAAGTTTTGGCCGACTTCGTCGCTGAATGGACCGAAGCCGAACTCCCTAAAAGCGGCACATATTCCAAGCTGGATAATGCACTTGATGGCTCCAAAATGTTGGGCTGGCACAGGGTGGCGTCGTTACAGCGTCCCCAACCGGAGATCTGATTCATACGTACTCTAGATAATGTATACGGACTCCAACAATGCAGCGAATCTGAGGCCCTTCTACATGGTCTCCGGATGGCAGTCTCCATGGGCATTCAACGCCTAGAGGTGCGCGGGGATTCGAACCTCGCGATATCCCAAATAAATGGAGACTTTGATGCCAAGGATCCGAAAATGGCAGCCTATCGCAATGCCGTACTAAAAATGTCAGCTCGGTTTGAGGGGCTCGAATTTCACCATATAGCCCGGGATAACAACGAGGCGTGAGCGTGTTGGCACGCATCGGTGCAAAGCGCGATGCTGTCCCCAACATCTTCCTAGAGAGGTTGTTCAAGCCATCCGTATTATGGGAGGAGAGTCCGGAAATAACAACCCGGACCCAACCGCACTACCCACACGAACATTACGACACAGTTGGTGGTTCTACAAAGCGAAATAACACCCTCAAATTTCACGTAATAATGGCAGTCATTGCCCGTGGATAGAACCATTCCTAGCCTACCTAACCAGGTGAGGAACTTCCGAGGACCAAAAGCGAGGCCCGCTGCATAGTGCGGCGATCTAAAGCCTATAAAGTCCATGAGGGAGAGCTTTATAAGAAAAGCACAACCGGAGTCCTTCAAAGGTGTATCTCGGAAGAGGAAGGGCGGAATCTTCTGGCTGAAATACATGCCGGACTCGGCGGGCACCACGCCGCAACCCGGGCCCTTGTAGGCAAGGCCTTCCATACAGGATTTTATTGGCCGACGGCCTGGGCAGATGCTCAGGACTTAGTCCAACGATGCGTCAGATGCCAGCTCTTTGCTAATCAAAGCCACATGCCACCCACCACCCTCAAAACTATACCCATCACCTGGCCCTTGGCGGTGCAGGGGCTTGACATGGTCGGACCCCTTAAAGGGGAACCCACAAGCAAAAATACCTCTGGTCATGGTGGATAAATTCACCACATGGATAGAGGCCAAGCTTGTCAAGATGGCGAATCCGGACCGATGATAGACTTCATATCAAGGGTCGTACACCGTTACGGTGTCCCCGAGCATCATCGCGATAGCAGCACGAGCGTTACGGCCGACGAGGTCAAACTACGGTGCAAAAACATGGGCATTAAGCTCGACTACGCTTCAGTCTATCACCCTCAAACTAACGGTCAAGTTGAGAGAGCAAATGGTCTAATTATGAGCGGCATCAAACCCAGATTAGTGCGGTCCCTCAAGGAATCTAACCCGCACTAGGTAGAGGAGCTCGACTCCATACTCTGGGGGTTGCGGACCACTCCGAATCGCATGACCGGATTCACACCATTCTTTATGGTATACGGCGCAGAGGCAGTTCTGCCCTGCGACATAATTCATGACTCACCTCGCGTGCGCATGTATGAAGAAAGAGAAGCCGAGCTCGATCGGTAGGACAGTTTGGACGCCTTGGAGGAGGAGCGTGACGTAGCAAAAGCGCGTTCCGCATTCTATCAATAGCAGGCTCGAAGATATCAAAGCAGAGAAGTACGGGCCAAAACTTACAATGTTGGCGAGCTAGTTCTACGCCTGCCGGACAAGAAAAAGGACAAACTAAAGCCCAAATGGGAAGGTCCCTTCATCATCAACCAAGTCCTGACCGGTGGAGCGTACCGTCTGCGAGATGCATCGGATAACCGACTCGAGCCGAACCCATGGAACACAGCACATCTCCGAAGATTCTACGCCTAGCGCCGGATTTGAGTTCGTCTCCTTCCTCTGTCCATATTTTACATTTTAGCTGTCTTCTATTTTTTTCACCTTCTCCCTCTTTTTTCTTTCAAGCCTTGAAAGGCTCGTTAGCGCATTGTTCGCACAAACTTGGCGCGCTATCAGCGCTCATTATACCTGGGGGTTTCTTTCACAGAAGCTTAATTGTAAGGGCTTCATGCCCAATACATGTGTCACACTTCCGCATGTACCTTTTATTCACCATTATATGCATCGATATGACTTAAGTTTTGGCCAAGCTGGGTTGCTTGGCTCCTGTGCTTACCCCTACGTTCCCAATTGTTCGGCTAGGTGGTAAAGGGAGCACCTCTGCGATTGTTACTACCGGGTCAGCCGGATGTGTACCCTAGACTGGGTGAAGCCGAAAGCTAGCATTCTTAAGAGAATATTCGGTCGGTGAACTAAAAGAAGATTTCTTACCTATTTATTTATCTGCCCCCAGATGTTTTTCTGCTTTTTTAGCGATGGGACATGCACTTTAGGGCATGCCTCGAGAAAAGGAACCCCTAACGGAACTATTCTCCTGGAAGATGTTTCTTACTAACCATGTAATATAACATAACTAGTTGGGCACTTATGCGATAAAGCACTAATGACCCCTACGCCTGGTCTCCACGCATGCCCCGGTTTTTATATAACCGTGAGGGTATTCGGACACACTCCGGACTATCGGGTCCCGAGGTTGAAGCGAAAAGGTCCGCTAAGACAAACGATCTACAATCCGGCTAGAAGGCATTTTACATGTCACCTTAAATTACATAGTCAACTTGACTGATTGTATTCCTCTTCAATGCCATCTAACAGGCTGTCTAGTTTACAGTCCTGTTGGGAATACTTTGCGGCCAATTCTACCGGGCCGTACACTAAGCTCACAGGGATCTCCTTCCCATCTGGCCCCACGGGTCCGACCTCGGCCATGTGGTTTGGGTCGACCGTGTACCGTGTCTTCACCATGGCCCAGGCCTCCTGGCGCCTTGACGACAGGCCGATATCTTCCATAATCGGGCGCCTCCGGGCTCCTGGAGCCTCTGCAAGCTCCCCAAGGCCTTGGGCAGGGAGGCAGAGATGGCCACAAGGCACAGGCGGCGCCTTTCATCACCTACCGAACTCGTTCATGCAGTTGTAAGAGCTCGGGAAGAAGGTCACCCGTAGAATCGGGCATTTCCTCTGCAGGACAGCCTGTGAGCATACCTACAGACATAACTCTGTTAGTCGACTTCCTCGCCGAACTCTTTTTTTTCAAAAATTCGTTTAAGCACTTACTAAAAATGTCGCGTCGAAGCCGCCGGTTCTCCTTAACGGAGTCAGACAGCTGGGCACAAACATCTTTTATTTCCTCACCCAGCTGGGTATTGGCATCTTGGAGATTATTTTTCTCCTGCCTCACCCTCGTAAGCACGTTCTACTTGACCTTTAACCGGCGCAAGAGCTGTTGCTTGTCCGGATCTACCCCAGCGCCATCTGCAATGTTATTATCATATCTATATACACGCTACACTTCATAACATACTTATCTTTTAAAAGCGTATGTTACCAGAGGGGGTCTCTTTGGCTTCCCACAGCGGCTTGTGCGGCCTCAAGTTGGGCTTTGCACTCTTCAAGCTCTGGGACAGTTGGGTATTCTTTTTACGTAGATCCTGCACAATAAATGATCCTTAAATCAGTTATTCTAACTATTTTAAGTCTCGGGAGCTCTTGGTATGTATAACCGTCAAATTTTCTCACCCGTATGTCTTTCACATACTGCTCCGTGGCTCTGGCTAGACCATTTTGAGCGGCACGGAGGTGCGCATCTCCCGAATTGAAGGCATCCAATGCCTCTTGGGAGAAACATGTGTCACGAAGAATTGTCCGGCGGCGCCTGTGATTCATGGCACTCTCCACCTCGGAGTTGGTGGCGGACAATCTGTCGGCATCCTCTGTTGGAGGAGCATCCGACGCACGCCTAGTGTTCGCCTCTGCTTCTGGGCCTGGCTTTGAAGCTTGGCTAGCGGAGGCTCGATTGGCAACCTCTCCGGATATATTCCGGCGAGCGCTCTTTTTCCTGAAGAGAGCACGAGCGTTAATATGCCTTCTGGAATAAAACCTGGGAATAAGGCGGCATGCCATACCGTTGCACCGGCGCTTCAGTCCGGACCACACTTCTTTTTAGCTTTCTTTGGGCATTACTACCCTTGTTGGCTAGCCGTCGCGAGCTCGGCCTTCCGCCTCAAGGGCTCCCCACGCAAAACACCATTGATATCACGGTGGTCAAAGATAAGCACGGAGGATCATTTCTAAAGTATTGGGACTTCGGTCTCAATTACGTGAGGCTGGAAATATTCCGGGGTAATCGGCCGTAATGGCAACCAAGGCATTGTCGATGCTCGATTGGTAAAATACCCCATCGATCAGCTCCACAGATATGTCCGGATCCTCTTGGGAGGCCGGATCGAGGGACCGTTCCGGATCCTCGGGTTGTGGAGGTGGGCTGTTTATATCCTTTACGGCCCAGCGTAGTTCCTGCGTCAAAATCACAAGATAAGGTACTTAACCATGGGAATATGGAACGGATGGGCATAAAGGAATGTCCGCTTACCCAGCTTGGAGGATTGTTCATAGAAAACCCGTCCTGAGGATTGACGTGAATAAATTCTTCCCCTTCTCCCTTGTACAATGCGGACAAGATCTTCATCGAGATCGTGACCGATCCGGCCCCTTACGGCCATGGCGGGTGGCATCATCCTCCCGTTGAAATCCCACATGGGGTGGCCCCTATCTTTGGGCGGTTGCACTCCCGCATAATGCATGTGGCCATGACCCGATCATGGTCGATCCGGAATGAGCCAACAACCTTATTCGGCTCATCGGTAAAGGGCGTCCTGTCATTTTCCCTCACGAGGGCTCCGTGGGCGCTTGACTTAGGCGTTTCTTCAAAGGAGCATTACTGAACTCCGGGAGGCCGATCGAGCAGGGTCCGGCAGGGAGACATCTTCTATATAAAACCATTAGAAGGCCGGTCTTGGACGCCTTCTTTGGGGTTCCGGATAGATATCCGGTCCGGCGATGCGCCATAGTTGGCTCCGTCCACTTGATATATCGACCCCTCACGAGAGCGAAGTGCGAGGCAGAACAACCTCTTCCACGGCGCGAAATGAGCCTCGGCCCAGAACAGCTCACAAAGGCTCTGAAGCCCGCAATATGCAATATGGAGGCGGCGTAAGGTTGTGCGGCTGGAGGCCGTAGAACTCTAGTAGCCCGGAGAAGCGGATGAATTGGAAATCCGAGCCCTCTTATTAAGTAAGGGACAAGGCATACCCGCTCTCCTTTGGAGGGATTGGGGCGCTCTCCGCACCTTTCCGCCATTATAGGTGGCGAGTCCGCTCGAACCGGGACCATGAAGGCTGGGGAAGGAACCCCTTGGTTTGGGCGTCACTAGCTCATTTGTGTGGAGAGCATCTCTCCCAATCTCCAGTGAAATCTTTGGGAAGGCGAGAGGAGGAGCAGCGTCGGTATCCATGATGGAATGGGTTTACATCGAGATGCGCTCCGGTGAAAGCTTCATGAAGGGAAGGTGGTGTGATTCGGATCTAGATCCCGTCTCTTATATAGGCAGCTCATTTGCGCAGCTAGGGGCTAAATGTAAAAATACCACGGCTTTTAGCATTCATTCAACACATGGAAGATGGCCATTATTGGGCATGGAAGCCAAGGCCGCGATATTTACAAGAAGCGGACACTATTCAACAAATACACAGGATTTGGAGAAGAACCCGCCTTGCAATACCGAAGACAATCTGGCGCCGGACTCGTCGTCATTGAAGCCTGGTTCGGGGCTCTTGAGGAGTCTGGATAAAGGGGTGTCCGGATAGCGGACTATGACCTTTGGCGGACTCTGGACTATGAAGATACAAGATTGAAGACTTCGTCCCGTGTCCGGATGGAACTTTCCTTGGCGTGGAAGGCAAGCTTGGCGATACGGATATGTAGATCTCCTACCATTGTAACCGACTCTGTGTAACCCTAACCCTATTCGGTGTCTATATAAACTGGAGGGTTTTAGTCCGTAGGAAAAACAACAATCATACCATAGGCTAGCTTCTAGGGTTTAGCCTCTCTGATCTCGTGGTAGATCAACTCTTGTACTACCCATATCATCAATATTAATCAAGCAGGAGTAGGGTTTTACCTCCATCGAGAGGGTCCGAACCTGGGTAAAAACATAGTGTCCCTTGTCCCCTGTTACCATCCGCCTAGACGCACAGTTCGGGACCCCCTACCCGAGATCCGCCGGTTTTGACACCGACAGTTGCGATCCCCTATACTTGTGGGTTATCAGCCAACTCGTCCCGCCGTGGCCACCATCAACCCCATGTCCCCGGAGCGAGTCCTGGGGATCCGTGGGCCTCTTCTTCGTCAACCCCGCGCAGCCATCGGGGCTGGGGCGTGTTGCGCGCGCCTCACCGAGCTCTCTCCCTCTCCACCAAAGCGTCGGATCCCTTTCATCCACGTCTCCGGTCGTCGCCGCCCTTCTTCGTCTCCGGCACCGTCTCTGCTGCTACTAAACCTCTGTTCCCTCTCGCGCGCCCTTTAGCTCCCCCTACCGCTACGGCCGAACCCACTGCCGCGCGAGCTCGTTGCCGGCATGGCCGTGGTGACCTTTTGGTCCCGTGCGTGCCCCCGTTGCATTCACTGCATGGTGTAGACGCTGTAGATGCCTCACACTACTCGTTTAGCCCACCGTAACTCCGAACCCGACGACAACCGAACTCCGGTGTTCGCCTCTCTGCTCGCCGCCGTCATTTTAGTCCATCTCCGGTCATGCTAGTGCCATCGTTGGATGCGCGAGATCGACCGCAGCTGAACGAGCAGGCCGCGTCCGATTTGAGCCACCGTAGCGAAAATCCGGCGGCCTCCCGTGCGCGCCGCCATGCGTTTTGGTCGCCGCGCGACTTCCATCGCCGTGCTGACGTGGGCGCCTCTGGGCCCCACCCCGGTGTCGCTGCCACTGGCCCCACGGCCCTGTTGACCCAATCAACGGTTGGCTGGGCATTGCCCAATCACTGCTAGTGGGCCCCACGTGGGCCCTGTTGACTGGTCAGCTGGTCAGTTGACCGCCGATGCATTGATGGCGCCATGCTGACGTCACATTCATTTTTCTGAATTATTTTTAAATGATATTAATATTAGAAAATCTTTTAAAACTTTGAAAATTAATATAAAATAATCCGCAAGTCAGATGAAAAAGATTTCTATATGAAAGTTGATCAGAAAAATGAGCCGAACCCGAATACGCTACCCACATACATGTCAGATGCCTCTAACTATCTGAACATGGAACATTCCCCCTCCGGTCATCTGTCTGACACAGGTCCAGAACCGGGAACACCTTCCCGGTTGAATTCCCCCTTCACCTATAATGTCTAGGACCGTGCTAGAACACGTCTAGCTATGCCTGTTGTCCTGTTATGCACTTGCTTGCTATGTATTTACTGTTTCTCCCCCCTCTTCTCTTTGGTAGACCCCGTGGCGGCTGCCGATGCCGCTGTGATCGACTACGTCACCGACGACCCCTCCTTCTTGTCTGAGCAACCAGGCAAGCCCCCCCTTTGATCATCTCGATATCGCCCATTACATTCTCTCACGCTTGCATTAGATTTTGCTATTGTTATTGTTTGCTCCTATTCTGATGCATAGACTTCTTTTGTAACCTGCTCATTGTTACCTACCTTCTTATCCTAAACTGCTTAGTATAGGTTGGTTAGTGATCCAACAGTGACCCCCACCTTGTCCTTGTTGCCCCTACTTCATCATCGAAGACCCGATCAACGGGATCAAAGACTAGGCCCTGGCACCGCACATCACTTTCCCCTTAGTTGCTCGACACTACTGGGTTACTATCAAGTGCCGAGGGTGAGGCCTCATCAGCACTTCTGATGTTAACCTGTAGTGTAGCTATTCAGTCATGGTCATCAGGGTGATTTCCTCCTTAACCACTTCCGATACGACTCTGTCGTGCAACCCCTCAAGTGTGAACCTCGAGGGTGGTCCCTCTTATGTTCACCTTGATGATTACATCGAGTGGAATTCGCCGGGGGTGATTCCTCGGGTTTTCCCCTTGATGTTTGGACACACGGATACTTGGACTTTACCACTGGTACTTGGAAAGGCGGGTCGACCCTGAGGGGTACCCGCGAGTGATGTGGAGACGGGTTGACCTAGAGGGTGCCCGCGAGATAATTACGAGGCATGGACGGGCATTCCTAGCCCTTGCCGCAAGTCCTCGAGACGGGGCAACGGGGTCACATCTTTCGTGAGTCTCTGCTTGTTACCGTGTGCTCCTAATCCACTACGATTTGGATATTTGATCCGAGGGGCCTCTGGCCTGATAGCACTAACCATCACGTGGGCATAGTATGGGCGTTCTGCGTCGTATGCATCAGCCAAAGCTTAATAGACGTCAGCAACTGAGCGGTGCGCGCCGAGTTGGACTGGTAAGCATCTGCCCTTTTTAAGGAGGTAACTAGGTCTGCTCACCGGCCGCATTCGCAACATGCAGGAGTTCCCGGTGCGATGGCCCATGACCCCTGGGGGCATAGGTTTAGTCCGGCGTGTTGACCTCTCTATTAAGCCTAGGTCAGGTTGCGGCGTATTGTTTGACCGAGGCCGAGCATGACCCAGGAAAGTGTGTCCGGCCGGAGTTAATCGAGCATGGTGGGTAAGTTGGTGCACCCCTACAGGGAAGAAAACATCTATCGATAGCCTGTCCTACGGTAACGGACACTTGAAGTTGTATCCCGGTCGATACAACTAGAACTGGATACTTGTGATGAGAAATGGATTGTGATGAGAAATGGATAGTATGGCTCTGGGATTGCTTTCTCACAGGGAGTCGAGAAAGGATCTCTGGCCGAGGTTGATAACACGACTACTACTTTACTTTATGCTACTCTACTCCCTCCTGTTGTTGCAAGATGGTGGTTTCCAGAAGATGCTAGTCTTCGATAGGACTAGGTTCTCCCCTCTATTCTGGCATTTCTGCAGCCCGATCCGGATATCTGACCTTCCTTTGGTAATGTTGCATATGTAGTGTAGATCCTTGCTTGCAGTACTTTGGATGAGTACTCACGGTTGCTTTGCTCCCCTTTTCCCCTTTCTTCTTCTTTCCGGTTGATGCAACGGATGCCGAACCCGGGGCGAGAGGCCACCGTCGATGCCTACTACTACGTGGAGACCGCCTACGACCAGGAGTAGTTAGGAGGCTCCCAGACAGGAGGCCTTGCCTTTTCGATCGATGCTACTTTTGTGCTAGCCTTCTTAAGGCAAACTTGTCTAACTTATGTCTGTACTCAGATATTATTGCTTCCGCTGACTATTGTGTATTCGAGCTTATGTATTCGAGCCCTCGAGGCCCCTGGCTTGTAATATAAAGCTTGTATTATTTTAATTTGTGTCTAGAGTTGTGTTGTCATATCTTCCCGTGAGTCCCTGATCTTGATCGTACACATTTGCGTGTATGATTAGTGTACGATTGAATCGGGGGCGTCACAGAACCTATTGTCCCGCATTCAAACCTTGGGAGTTACTACTACGTTATGCTTATACTGCTATGCTATGCTCGTAGACGTTGATTGGTTTGAGAGAATTCATGAAAGATGTGAGAGATTATTGTTAACTAAGGTTTAACTTAAGGTGGCTACTTTAATACACATCTGGGTGGATTGGTAGGGGCACCACAGGGATATACCAGTGGACTTGCTCGAACACCTGGGGATATACCAGTGTTGTCCTAGGAGATCCCGGGGAACCTGTGTGATCATCCTATGGTTCGCCACCCAGGCTTAAAGGGATCATAAGATTATTCATGCTAGAAACTTCCGTGTGCAGCCACAAGCTATTATGGGCTCTAACATAGTTGAGTATGTTGCATGACCCTCTTCCAGTGGTAGGCTAGCAGATGTATGGGATGTAGGTTGGTACTGTCTACCCGGGGTTAGAGTTAGTGCTTCTGAAAGACTGTGTCTCAGTCATCCGTTTCTCAAACACCATGTAGTGCGAGAAATCAAATAGAGGAGATTGAGTCTTGTGGGGAAAAGTGCGCAAACCTCTGCAGAGTGTACAAACTAATCATGATTAGCCGTGTCCCCGGTTATGGACATCTTGAGCATATGGTTCTTGGATTATCATGTTGATCTCATCACTCTAAATTAAATTTGTTGGGTTATTAATTACCTATTAATTGGGATTGATATGGGGATTTACCATTCACAATGTTTTCAACAAACTTTGTAGTTAAATAAAATATATTCCTTTGTAGTAGGGAAAAATTGGCTTTTCGCAAAAACATGTTAACCATAAAGCCTCCACCAGCCATATATGCATGTAGTGATAGTTATTGTTCATCATTATCCTATGGTGTGAATTTGCCAGTACATTCAATGTACTCACCGTTTATGGCTGCAACGTCTCATGTTGTAGGATCTTACGACGAGTAAGCGATACGTTAGGGTTACGATTTCTACACTCAACTTTACCGTTGGTGTTGATGGGAATCCACAACCTTGTTGTTACTTCCGCTATATGGATTGAGGTAATAGTATTTACGTTATTTATACATGTGATTTACCTCTGTTATAAATCCTCGAGTACTATGTGTGTCAGCATACCGATCCAGGGATGACACTTAAGCACATAGACTTGACCGTCTGAGGTTGGGTCGCTACACCTGTCCAGGCCCCATCGCTTCTCTTCGCTGCAGCTGCAGCAGTGACGGGAACTAGGAATGATGGCGGCACGCCTGCCTCAGACGGTTCAGGCAGCATGGTCGTCATGCAGGCCCCGTTCAGGAAAGGATCAAGATGCAAGGCCACAAGGTTTCTCTCTCCGCCACTCTCGCTTGTCAACAATCGAGCTACACTGGTCTAGTGCCGTCGATGTCGATGAGCCCGTGCAATACTCGGTCCAGCATTTACCCTGCATAGGGAAATCCTGAGTGGAGCGCCTGTGCGAATCCATTGACTGACACCCTGGTAAGTATGCTCCGGCAAGACCGTCCGCATTGGCATGACTTTTGAGCTAGCTGCTGCCAGATTGTTTGAAAAAGTATAAAGAGGAGGAGGGAGAAACCAGTCGTGCCCTGTGTCACGCCCTGCCACTCGCAAGAAGCATATGGTTCCAGACGGTACTTGTCGGGAGCCGAAAAACAGCACCACGACCCCATCCTTCCGGGGACGTGCGAACGCGACAAGCAGCCACGGCCTAAGGGAGTGGGAGGAGGCAAGTACAAAAGCTAAGTCCATACAATCATTCCTCCCTTATAGATTTAAGAATTCACATTTGTTTATCCCTTGGGTACCTAAGTGTTCGTATGAGGAAACCCTTCATGTGATGGCACCTTGCTAGTTCTCCGTCTTCACCCTCAATTTGTTCCAGGCCTGTTCGCAGAATGGGAGGTTGCGTCAAAAACTACCGAGGAAAAACCTGCCGGGGTATCCTCGCCAAGATGAATGCTAAGGGCCCAACCCTTACAACAATCGTGGCAATATGATACCGACAGGAAACCAAAACATGCACAGAAACTAATCATACAGACACCATGGGTGAACTCAAAAGGGATAAACACACAATTAAAGATTAAGCAAAAGCATGAGTTCCACACAAGCATAAACAGTACGATGTCTAAACACGGGACATGCATCATGTTTTGTTACATGACAGCGCAGTGGCGAGGATAATTCAAGGCTGGGCCTGGCGACCTCGTGAAGCTGTTGGGACGGAAAGGAACTTGTCGGTGTAAGGTGCAGCTTTCTCCTTGGCTGCAGAAACATTTGCACCCTCGGTGGCTTCATGAAGCTATCGGCAAGGTCGACGTCCATATGGCGGCAGGCGATGTTGCTCAGGACCATGAAGAGAGCGTTGCGGACAAGTTTCTGGGATTCGCTCACGGAGCGACTGACCCTTCCATCCTCATGCACCTTTAGCTTTTCGGTCAGCTTGTTGAAGAAGATCCCTATCCTGACGCTGGGGACCTCCTGCCTGCTGGCCGAGAAGAATGGCCCTTCCATGCCCATCGCTGCAGTTTGGGCAATGAGACGCTCAGCGATGTCGATCAAGCTCTTGATCCAGAGGTCAACCTGCTTGGAAATGGTTCTCCAACTTGTCCTCTGCATCCTTCCGAAGACGCCTTGCGGTGTCCAGGTCCTTTGTTGGCTGCTTCTCGTGGGCCCTGCCTGATTCCACCGAGCTCTCCAAGGTGCCAATCATGGCCTTCAAATCTTCAATGATGCCGTTGGCGGTCTCAAGGCCTTGGATCTTGGAGGAGAGCTGCGATTGTACACCCTTCAGAAGGATCTTTGCTTTCTGCGCCACCTCCTTAAGGTCGGGACCTCCTTGGCACTCCCGGCAAGCTATTCAGTCAACTTGGCCACCTGTTGGTCAAGGTCGGCCTTGGCAGTGGATGCAGCGGCAAGATCATCAGCGAGCTTCTTCAGTTGGGTGGCAGAACCGGCAGTAAGGGCATCCAGGGAAGCCTTGTGCTTGTCTTCTAGCTCCTTGGTGCGCTGCTGCACGAGGGCTTCCAGATCATCATCCCTGGCGCGGAGGGTGGCCTCAAACTTCTCCTCCCGGGAAGAGATGTCCTGCTCCTTGCCATCTAGAAGCACCTTGCGCTCTGCCATGCAAGCCTCCTGGACAATAACATCCTCCCTCACCATCGAGATTGTCTCTTGCTGCCTCATAAGGACCTGGAACTGCTTGCCATGCCAAACACGCAGCTCATTACCCTTGTCCCCAGCTTCTGGTCCACCTTGTTGGCGGACTTGTGCTGCTCCTTGAGCACCTGTCATTTCTAGTTGTACCAATCCTGCATCTCCTTAATGCATGCTGCCATGGACTCCAGGAAGGACAAGTCCATTGCGACAACAACAGAGTCGTCCGCCTCTTCTACCCCTTGGTACAGCGATGCCAGAATGCGCTGGAGCTCTTCATCAAGTTCCGCTCTCGTTGCCGCTGATGAGCCGGGGACTCTGAGCCCAGGCTGCGCAAGCACCAGCGCCAACTGGCTCGAGGATGGCTGCGAGGCCCCCGCCACGGTACCAAATGAGGGGAAGGGGTCCATGGTTTGGAGGGGGGGTTTCTCCTCGACTGTCGCCCCCACCGCTGGCACACTGTCATGGATCTACTCCGTTTCCATCAGGGGCTCCTGATCACCCCCGAAAGCAATGCCCCTGCCCCTCCGCGGCAGCAATCTTGGCGGCTTCATCCGCGGCGTCTCTCCCTATGCTCGCCACTTCTTCCGGTGATTCAGGCTCTTGGCTGAGGGGCATAGCGAACAACAAGCAATAATAAGGAAGCAAAATCATTAAAGAGTCAGGGACATGGAGCGAGATAGCAAGAGAGAAAAAAAAGAGAAGAGCAAATGAGTTACCCGGAGAGGTCTGCCGTGCGGAAGCTTCATTTTTCCCGCGACATCAGTTGCCAGGCCATGATTTTCGTCCCCTTCCGTGACAACCATGGCGTCATTCTGGGCAGACTCTTCCATGGAAGCCATAGTCGGGGGTTCCTTGACTCGATCGGGCAAAGTAAGCCCCTCTTGAAGGGGTTCGCTCTGGGTAATCTCTCCTTCTCTTCCAGCCGAGGAGGCTGGGAGTTCTCCTGCATCACTCCTCACGGGAGGGGCCAATCCAGTGCTTTCGGGCCGGGGGCTGAGCTGGGGGCTTGGTGTCAGGTCGTTCGTGCTACTCCCGGCCAGGACCGTGCCCTCCATAGTCTTTGGCGGCTCCACACGCTTGAGCCGTTTGGACTGCTGGATGAGAGTCTCTATCTCCTCCTCCTCCCTATCAACGACAGCAAGCAAGATCAGTCAACAAGAGTAAGCAGACATACAGAAACTGCTACAAGGAAAAGAGAATGTTCTTTCTTACTCTTCATCAATGAGCATGGAGCTCAGCTCGAACTCCATGGGCAGTGAAGGCACCCTGCTTCTCTTCTGGGGCGGAGGAGTAGAGCTTCCCGACAACTTCGAGCCTTGCCGAGGCGCAGAGGCTCCGACAAGGACGAGCTCTGCGAGGAGCTGGAGTCGACTCCCGAGGTTGCCAATTGCTTGGTGGGAGGGGTCTTAGCCCCGGAAAGGCGAGAGGACTGCCGGTGCACCACGTCCGGCTTGCTACCCTTGGAGGTAGTCTTCTTCACCTTCTTGACGGCAGGCGCAGTATTGGGAACCGCTGCTCCCCGGCTAGCCACACGCCTGCGAGGGTGCTGGTCCAGGACCGGCTCGGGAGCTTGAGGACCAGTCGCGAGCCACTCCTCCGTGGGCTGCTCCACCTCCTCGGCCTCCTCTTCCTCTTGGGCCTCTGCTGCCGCGGCATATAGAGCCTCGATCCCGGCAGGCTCGTCCCCGGCAGGCTTGTCCTCGACGGGCTCACCCCCGGTAGTATCATCCTTGGCTATATCCTCTATGGCTTGCGCCTCGCCTCTACCGTGAGAGGATCCTTCATCCTCAGCCTCCTCATCCTTCGCGGCCTTTCCGGCCTTCGCCTTTGCGGCAGCCCGGAGTGCTCTGTCCTCCTCTATCTTCCTCTTGATGAACACCTCCTCCATCATGGAGGTGCACTTATACATATTGGTCTCCACCCTGTTAGCCCTTTCCACCAGGCTGGAGGACCACGCGAGCTCTTCATCGAGCCCGGGTAACCGCTAGTCACCCAAAACTCCATGGGCATTGCAATCCGGCATCCATTTCAAAATCTGGTCCCGGGCGGAGTTGATGTTCAGAGGGATGATATTTGCCGGCAACTCGAACAGCCCAAGAACGTTGAATAGTTGTTCGCACAACCACGCATGGCCGTAGACCGACAGATTGTTGCCCAGACCAGGGTACAACATCATCCTGTCTGCAGCATCTTCATATTGCCAGGCAAACCTGTCCCTCTTCTGAAGTGGCGCAATGCGGTGTCGAAGGAAATTGCCCCCCCCCCCCACATTCCCGATGGTCAGCCCGGCAGCCTTCGGGTGGGTGATCCTGTTTATTGCTAGGCGGATCCTATCGTCGGTAAGGCCAAATTCCCTCCATTTGGTGTCACGCTCAATACACTCTGCCCGCGCCAGGAAAATCTGGAGCTTTCTCGTCCTGGATCCAGCACCAGTCGGCCCGCTATTCCTCCCAACTATCGCGTTGCTGACCAAGGAGGTAATCCTAGTTCTCCCTCGCCACCCAAGGCATCCAACTTATGTTCCCGGAATGGTGGGCTTTATTTTCCACCCCCGGGATGAAATAGTGCATGAACAAGTCGATGTTGGGGGCGACTCCCACAAAGTCTCGCACAAATGAGTAAAAATTGTCATGCACGCCATTGCATTTGGCGTGAAGTCCAGGATGGAATCCATAGATCACCATCATTGCTTCGTAGAAATCCGAAAAGGGAGGGCAGAGGCCACAGATGAAATATGCGCAGAAGAACGATATGAATCTGGTGTGTCCTTTTTCCCCTCTGCTAGAATCTTGGGTGCACCATGCCCCTTCGGGACCTCGCTCCCCCACAGATATCCGTACCTCGCTTTTAGGACATCGTTGTCCTGATTTGATGGGAAGAAGACCACGTCTCCCCTTCTCTTCTTGTCCAGCTCTGCCGCCCTCTTCTTGCTTCCCTCGATTGCCACCTCTGTCACCACGGTCGACCGCTTCCCCTTGGGAGCGGCGGCTTTCTTCCCCATCTCTTTGAGTGGTGGCGGGGATGGAGTAAAGAAATTGGGTGGAGATCGGCGGCTAGTGTGGGCAAGGAGGAAGAATAGTAAACAGCTTGCGGAAGAATATGGTGGAGGAGCAGCGCAGACGATGAATGAGCAGTGCCCCTTTGCGATTTTTCCCTCTTAAGGGAAAGGATGTGGGGTGATACGTCTCCAATGTATCTATAATTTATGAAGTATTCATGCTGTTATATTATCATTCTTGGATGTTTTACAGTCATTTTATCGCAACTTTGTATCATTTTTTGGGACTAACCTATTGACCCAGTGCCCAGTGCCAGTTGCTGTTTTTTGCTTGTTTTTACATCGCAGGAAAACAATATCAAACGGAGTCCAAACACCGCAAAACTTTTTGGAGATTTTTATGGACGAGAACACCGGGATAGGCCGAGCAGCACACAGGGGTGCCCCAAAGGGGCCACAACCCACCAGGCGTGCACAGGGTCCTGTGCACGCCAGTGGGTTGTGCCCACCTTGGTGGCCTCCTGCACCCCCTCTTTACCCTATAAATTCAAAAATATTCCGGAAACCCTCGGGGTGAACCTAGCTATAAAGTTCCGCTACCGCAGGCCTCTGTACCACCGAAAACCAATCTAGACCCTTTCCGGCACCCTACCAGAGGGGGGAATCATGTCCGGTGGCCATCTTCATCATCCTGGCGGCCACCACGATGAGGAGGGAGTAGTACACCCTCGGGGCTGAGGGTTTGTACCAATAGCTATGTGTTTAATCTCTCTCTCTCTCTCTCGTGTTCTTGAGATGTCACGATCTTGATGTATCGCGGGCTTTATTAATATAGTCGGATCATATGGTGTTTTCCCCTCTCTATCTTGTGATGAAATGAGTTTTACCTTTGAGATTTTGTTGTTATCAGATTGAATACTTTTATGGATTTAGGAATAATTGATATATGTCTCGCAATTGAATACTCGTGGTGACAAAGGGGTATCATATTGATTCACTTGATATATGTTTTGGCACTCAACTTCATGGATTCGAGGTGAAATTGGGGTAATCTATGCATAGGGGTTGATGCACGTTCTTGTCTTTGTTTCTCGGTAGAAATCTTGGGGCACTCTTTGAAGTTCTTTGTGTTGGATTGAGTATTATGAATATGAATTTGCTTTGGTGTTATTTTAGTATGAACTCTAGGATAGATCGAATGGAAAGAATAGCTTTGTGTTATTTTAGTACGAACTCTTGAATAGATCGGACGAAAAGAATAGCTTTGAGGTGGTTTCGTACCCTGCAAACAATTTATTCTTATGTTCTCCGCTAGATAGGAACTTTGGAGTGATTCTTCATCATACTTCGAGGGGTGGTTATATGATCCAATTATATTAGCATTGTTGAGAGGTTGCACTAGTGAAAGTACGGACCCTAGGCCTCATTTTCAAGCATTGCAATACCGTTTTTGTGCCCGTTTACTATTTGCTACCTTGCTGTTTTTATTTATTCATATTATAAAAATATATTTCTACCATCAATATTACACTTTTATCACCATCTCTTCGCCGAACTAGTGCACCTATACAATTTGCCATTGTATTGGGTGTGTTGGGGACACAAGAGATTTCTTGTATTTAATTGCAGGGTCATTTTGAGAGAGACCATCTTCATCCTACACCTCTCATGGATTGATAAACCTTAGGTCATCCACTTGAGGGAAAATTGCTACTATCCTACAAAACTCAGCCTTGGAGGCCCAACATATGTCTACAAGAATAAAGTTGCATAGTAGACATCAAGCTCTTTTCTGGCGCCGTTACCGGGGAGGTGAGTACTTGAAGGTATATCTTTAGATCTTGCAATTGAATCTTTTAGTTTCTTGTTTTATCACTAGTTTGGTTTATAAAAGAATACTACAAAAAATGGAATTGAGCTTGCATCATATTATTGATCATCTTTATAATATCTTTCTTGAAAATGATGGTTCAGAAAATTGTGCTCAATTGTTAGAAGAAGAAGTCAATAAAATGTTTGTCACAAAATATTTGAATGATGAGCATGATTACAATGTTGTTAGTATGAATTCTTTGAATACCCATGATGCTAATGATATGCAAAGCTACAAGCTTGGGGATGCTATATTTGATGAAGATGATATTTTTACTCCCCCAAGTTTTGATGATAAAATTTATTATGATGAAAGCATGCCTCCTATTTATGATGATTATATTGATGAAAGTGGGTTTGGAAGAGTGTCAACTATAGGTACTAATGATCCCACTATTTTGGAGGGTGTTGAATCTTATTGTAATAATTATGAAAGTGGATTTGGAGAGGCATGACTTTATTTAGTGATGAATCCACTATTTCGGAAGAGGTTTCAATTGATTATTATGAGAACAAAGTTGCTATCTATGATGATTATGGTGATGACATGTATTCTACAAAGAATATGATAACCATGAAACTTGTCATCATGATTTTAATTTTCACTCTCATGATAGTTATTTTGTTGAGTTTGCTCCCACTACTATTGGTGAGAATAAATTTGCTTATGTGGAGAGTAACAAAATTTCTATGCTTATGCATCATGAAAAAAATGATTTATGTGATAGTTATATTGTTGAATTCATTCATGATGCTACTAAAAATTATTATGAGAGAGGAACATATGCTTGTAAGTATTGCAATAATATTAAGTTTCCTCTCTATGTGTTGAAAATCTTGAAGTTGCACTTGTTTTGCCTTCCTATGTTAGTTGATTATTGCCCCCAAAAGTCTCACAAAATCCCTATGCATAGGAAGTGGGTTAGACTTAAATGTGCTAGTCATATGCTTCAGGATGCTCTCTTTATGTTTCAATTCTTACCTTTTATGCGAGCATCATTGAAATCATCATGCCTAGCTAAAAGGCATTAAAAAAGCGCTTGTTGGGAGACAACCCAACACTTTTACCTACTGTTTTTGTATGTTCACATGATTATGCTACTGTATTGATCATGTTTTATTGCTTTTGTTTCAATAAAGTGCCAAGTAAAGCCTTTGGGATGGCTTACGGTGATAGTTGATTTAATCTTGCTGAAAAACAGAAACTTTTGCACTCAGGAAAGCAATTATCATTTTTAACAGAAGAGTGATAAAATGCTGATTTTTCTGCATAAGATTAATAGACAAATTTCTCAGGCTTTCCTATTTTTTCAGGAGTTTTGGAGTAGGATGAGTATGGTTGGAGTACAGATTACTACAGACTGTTCTGTTTTTGACAGATTCTGTTTTCAATTTATAGTTTGCTTGTTTTCTTGTTTCTATGGCTTATATTGCTCAATATAAATTTTGGAAATGATATTCTACAGTAGGCATTGTGTGAGAACAATTATGAATCTTGTCTTTGACAGTACCAAAGTGAATGATTTTCTCTTTATCATACTAACCTATCTCACAAAGTTCCGTTAAGTTTTATGTGATTGAAGTTTTCAAGTTTTGGGTGAGATATCTATATGAGGAGAATAAGGAGTGACAAGAACCTAAGCTTGGGGATGCCCAAGGCACCCCAAGGTAATATTCAAGGAAGAGCCAAGCAACTAAGCTTGGGGATGCCCCGGAAGGCATCCCCTCTTTCATCTCCAACATTATTGGTAACCTTACTTGGAGCTATGTTTTCATTTGTCACATGATATGTGTTTTGCTTGGAGCGTCAATTTATTTTCTTAGTATTTGCTTGCTGTTATTTATAATAATGTTTTGCATCTTTTATTTCAATAAAAGTGGCATTGATAGCCTTTGCCATGCTTATTTTGCAAGTCTACATGTTGCTGTTTGAAAACAGAAAGTTTACCGCTGTTGCAAAAATTCCCTAGAAAAGTAAGAATGTGATAAAATGTTGAAACTTTTTTGCATAATAAGCTCTGATAAATTTTCTATAGTGTGGTAGATTTTCATAATTTTTGGAGTTTAAGAAGTATTGATACTGTTGCATTCTTTACAAACTGTACTGGTTTGGCAGATTGTTGTTATGTTTGCATTGTTTGCATATGTTTGTTTGTTTAATGATTCTATTTGAGGATATGAGTATTAAATATGCAGAGGAATTTAGTATGCAATGTTGAATAATAATTTTAGTGATTTGTTACAGTAGAGAATGATAAGGTTTTTGCATTGGCTTATACTAACTTATCTCACGAGTTCTTGTTGAGTTTTGTGTGGATGAAGCTTTTGAGATTTAGGCAAACCGTGATATGAGAAGAATTAAGGAGGCACAAAAGCTCAAGCTTGGGGATGCCCAAGGCACCCCAAGATAATATTTCAAGAAGTCTCAAGCATCTAAGCTTGGGGATGCCCCGATAGGCATCCCACCTTTCCTCTTCAACAATTATCGGTTAGTATCGGTTGAGCCTAAGTTTTTGCTTCTTCACATGAGTTGTGCTATTCTTAGAATGTCATTTTATTTTCATTTTTCTTGCTGTTGTAATAAAATACTTAGATCTGAAAGTTTTTAAATAAAATAGAGTCCTCAAATAGTTGCCCGGGAGGCTAGGTAAGCGACATTCACATCCCGTCAACGAAGCTCTTTTCTATGGAATTGCTCTACTGCTTCACGTATATCTTTTTTCAGCACGGTGTGCTTTAGTATTTTTTAAGAATTTCTCTCTTGATTCACTTAAATTAATTTGAGAGAAAGAAATATTATTCTCATGATCTTCATTTATATCTTTTTGGAGTAGCTTGGCATTTACTCTTGTGCTTCATTTATATCCTATGAGTAAATTGTTGAATAAACTGGATGTCATGAAGTTGAAATCATATCATGCCTATTGGTAGCTTCACATTGGTTTAGAAAGTGAAATCTTTTGAGGCTCGACAATCACAATATTGGTCATACAAGCAATTCACAAATAATTAGTATAAGGAAGGGAACCTTCACATGCAAATACACTATTTAGAAATCCTTTGTGATTGTGAGCCCCCATCAAAATATTGTATGCCAAAATTGTTGACGTTGGACAAGGAAGACAACGTAATGGTTTATGTTTTTTCATATTCACATAGAAGTTATATTTTCATAGATCCTTCAACATGTGGTGCTTCCCCCCATCTTTGCTAGCCAAAAATTCCGCACCAAGTAGAGATACTACTTGTGCATCCAAAAACCCTTAAACCCAAATCTTATTTTCAAGAGTCCACCATACCTACCTAGGGATTGAATAAGATCCTTCAAGTAAGTTGTCATCAGTGCAATAAGGCAATACAAATTGCTTCTAAAAGTGTTAGATCATTTAGTGTAAGAGAAAATTGAGCGTTGTACGAACTTGTGATGGCAAAGAATAAAAGCGACAGATTTGCATAATAAAGGTTGCTATCATAAGGGGCAATATAACGTGACGTTCTTTTGCACTAAGGGGTTGAGCATACAAACAAATAAGTGCATGGCAACCTCTGCTTCCCTCTGCGAAGGGCCTATCTTTTACTTTTCAGTATTTACTTTTATGCAAAGAGTCAAAGTTTTTCTCTCTATTCCTTTTTATTTTTCTCTTTTGGCAAGCATCATGTGGTGAGGAAAGATCTAGGCACATATATCCAGTTGGATGTGGGTAGCATGAGTTATTAATGTTGACATCACCCTTGAGGTGAATACATTGGGAGGCAAAACAACAAGCCCCTATCTTTCTATGTGTCCGGTTGAAATGTTTTGCTCATGTGTATGCGGTGAGTGTTAGCAATCATAGAAGACTATATGATGGTTGAGTATGTGGAGCTCTTACTTTGACTCTGTTGAATAAGTTGAATTACAATTGCTTGGTGACTGAGAACATAAGTTGTTGAGTTTCAAGAGAATTCATTATTTGAACCTTAACATGTGAATTGGTTGCTACTATAACATGAGAAGTTTTATAAGAAAGAATTGATGTTATGATGCTAGGAAAAGTGATTGAAATTATCATTGATCAAACTTATGCACTTTGCTAGCATTCAAATTTCATAAATTATTTCTTTTATCATTTACCTACTCGAGGACGAGTAGGAATTAAGCTTGGGATGCTGTACGTCTCCAACGTATCTATAATTTATGGAGTATTCATGCCGTTATATTATCATTCTTGGATGTTTTACAATCATTTTATAGCAACTTCATATCATTTTGGGACTAACCTATTGACCCGATTGCCCAGTGCGATTGCTTTGTTTTTTGCTTGTTTTTACATCGCATGAAATCAATATCAAACGGAGTCCACACACATGGAACTTTTTGGAGATTTTTATGGACGAGAACACCCGGGATGGGCAGGCGACACAGGGGGGTGCCCGAGGGGCACAACACACGAGGCACGCCTAGGGGCCCAGGCGCGCCCAGGTGGGTTGTGCCCACCTCGGTGGCCTCCTGCACCCCCTCTTTACCCTATAAATTCACAAATATTCCGAAAACCCTCGGGGTGAACCTAGATCAGAAGTTTCGCCACCTCATGCCTCTGTAGCCACCAAAAACCAATTTAGACCCTTTCCGATACCCTGCAGAGGGGGGAATCATCTCCGGTGGCCATCTTCATCATCCCGGCGGCCACCACGACGGGGAGGGAGTAGTCCACCCTCGGGGTTGAGGGTTTGTACCAGTAGCTATGTGTTTAATCTCTGCCTCTCTCTCGTGTTCTTGAGATGTCACGATCTTGATGTATCACGGGCTTTGTTAATATAGTCAGATCATATTATGTTTTCCCCTCTCTATCTTGTGATGGATTGAGTTTTCCCTTTGAGATTTCGTTGTTATCGGACTGGATACTTTTATGGATTTGAGAACACTTGATATATGTCTTGCAATTGAATACTCGTGGTGACAATGGGGTATCGGTATCGTATTGATTCACTTGATATATGTTTTGGCACTCAACTCACGGATTCCTGAGGTGACATTGGGGTAATCTATGCATAGGGGTTGATGCACGTTCTTGTCTTTGTTTCTCCGGTAGAAAACTTGGGGCACTCTTTGAAGTTCTTTGTGTTGGATTGAGTATTATGAATATGAATTTGCTTTGGTGTTATTTTAGTACGAACTCTAGGATAGATCGAACGGAAAGAATAGCTTTGTGTTATTTTAGTACGAACTCTTGAGTAGATCGAACGAAAAGAATAGCTTTGAGGTGGTTTCGTACCCTACAAACAATTTATTCTTATGTTCTCCCTAGATAGGAACTTTGGAGTGATTCTTCATCGCACTTTGAGGGGTGGTTATATGATCCAATTATATTAGCATTGTTGAGAGGTTGCACTAGTGAAAGTACGGACCCTAGGCCTCATTTTCAAGCATTGCAATACCATTTTTGTGCCCGTTTACTATTTTCTACCTTGCTGTTTTTATTTATTCAGATTATAAAAATATATTTCTACCATCAATATTACACTTTTATCACCATTTCTTCGCCAAACTAGTGCACCTATACAATTTGCCATTGTATTGGGTGTGTTGGGGACACAAGAGATTTCTTGTATTTGGTTGTTGGATAGTTTGAGAGAGACCATCTTCATCCTACACCTCTCACAGGTTGATATACCTTAGGTCATCCACTTGAGGGAAAATTTCTACTGTCCTACAAAACTCTGCGCTTAGGCCCAACACGTGTCTACAAGAATAAATTTGTGTAGTAGACATCATGGGGGAGGGCGCGACCCTTCACAAAGTTACTATTTTACATTAACTACTGCAGTCCCACGATCCCACTACCCGCGGTAATTACGCAAAGTGGACGTTGGATTGACCCGTCATCATGAAGAACCGCTGCACGCGTAGTATTCTCTTGCCACGTCTCCATGCACTGTTTGGGGCCTAACCCAACGTGCTTGGCGACACGTATGGCTCAGGACCGGGGGCTTCTGTCGGGTTACACAAATAGGGGTGTATGTTTTCCACTGACTTGTGCACGGACAACAAACCACCAGTCCGACAACTCTCAACATTGAAGACAAGACCAAACAAGAAGAAATCAGCTCTTTGAGGAATCAAAGGGCAGATCAAGAAGAAGTAAGATACCACCAAGGAAAAACCTCCCTTGCCGCGCAGGTGAGCCTAGCAAGGTCGAGGTTGCCCCGAAGACAAGCCTCAAGACCGCCCCGGCAGGCCTGCCGGGCACGACGAGGGCATACTACCCCGCCAAGGCTCCACCGCTCCACCTCACAGCAACGCAAGTCACCGATCAGTGCGGTGTCGAGCCCCCAAGCAGCTAGGTAGCTGTCATTTGGCACGTGGTAGCCACTTCCTAAGGAAATTACCTCCAAATGACACCCGTCTAGAGATGTGTCACGCAGGCAGGTGAGAAGGTGGCCGAACGACCCGGCAAGGCTTGCCGGGCTGCGCTATGATGTGACACTAAGCGGCGCATTTAATGCGCTCTGTCCTGCTTGCAGAGTTAGGTATGATAGCACTATTTACTACCTAATCGGTACACAATGACTGATTTGCCATTGTGGCGACCCCTTGATCTATAAAAGGAGGGCCATGGCAACCATAGAAAGGATTCAGACTTGTGTACACTCATACGCGCAAGCCGCTCTCGCCCCGAGGCAACCTTGCTGGGCTAGAGCGCTGCATCTCCATCATAGTCCGTCATCAATCCACCAAAGCAGGAGGAGGGTTTTATGCCTCGCGGTGGCCCGAACCTGGGTAAAAACTGCCCGTGTGATCTTGGTCATGCCGTGCTACGCTCTCTGCTCTTTGTGCGATGTGCCCTTCCCCCGCCCGAACCACAAAGGGGCTGATGGCCCCATAGGTGGCCGTGTTTTCTCACAACAAAAAGTTCCGTTCCATTTGGACTCCGTTTGGTATTGATTTTCTGTAAACACAAAAACAAGGAAAAAACAGCAACTGGCACCGGGCACTAGGTTAATAGGTTAGTCCCCAAAAATGATACATAGCGTAATAATGCATATTAAAACATCCCAGATTGATAATATAATAGCATGGAACAATAAAAAATTATTGATACTTTGGATACATATCACACACCTTTTAAGAGGGAACACATTTATCTGTGATTTGTTAGAATACTCTTTTGTGCTTCACTTATATCTTTTGAGCTAGGTAGTTGCTCTGGTGCTTCACTTATATCTTTTAGAGCACGTCAGTGGTTATATTTAAAAGAAATATATATACTCTCATACTTCACTTATATTATTTTGAGAGTTTGATAATAGTAATGGCAATATGCATGGGTTATTAAATTGGTCCTAATACGATAGGTATTCAAGAAGGATATAATAAAAACTTTCATGTTGATAACTGAAATATGATAAGTTTGATTCTTTGCAATAGTTTTGCGTTATAAAGGTGGTAATATGTGGGAGGTAATAGTGAATGGTTGTGGTTTAGTAATAATATTGGTGTTAAGTTTGTGATTCCCTAAGCATGCACGTATAGTCTCTCGTTATGCTAAGAAGCTGGAGCACGATTTATTATTGAGTGTCTTCCTTTGTGTGAAAGTCTGGGGCGCGAGATGGTTAACTCCTACCAACCTCCCCCCTAGGGGAATGCATAGTAATACTTTGCTTCGAGGGCTAATAAACTTTCACAATAAGTATATGCGTTCTTTATGACTAATGTGAGTCCATGGATTATACGCACTTCACCTTCCCGCAATTTGCTAGCTTCTTTGATAGTGTGCATTGCCCTTTCTCATCTTCAGATGTGGTGCAAACTTCGTCGGTGCATCCAACCCCCATGATATGATACGATCTATCACACATAAGCCTCCTTATATCTTCCTCAAAACAGCCACCGTACCTACCTATCATGGCATTTCCATACCCATTCTGAGATATATTGCCGAACTTCAACCGTTCCCATTATGTGACACACATCATCATTGTCATATTTCTTTCCATGATCATATAGTTAACATAGTATTTGTGGCTCAGCCACTGTTCATCATTATCATACATGTTATGCTAGATCATTGCACACCCTGGTACACTGCTAGAGGCATTCATATAGAGTCATATTTTGTTCTAGTATCGAGTTGTAAGTAAATAGAAGTGTGATGATCATCATTATTCATTATTAGAGCATTGTCCCAAGTGAGGAAATAAAAATAAATAAAATAAGAGGCCAAAAAGAGCCCACAAAAAAGAGGCCAAAAAGAGCCCACAAAAAAATGAGAGAAAAGGAGAGAAGGGGCAATGTTACTATCTTTTTCCACACTTTTGCTTCAAAGCAGCACCATGTTTTTCATATAGAGAGTCTCCTATGTAGTCACTTTCATATAACTAGTGGGAACTTTTCATTATAGAACTTGGCTTGTATATTCCGACTATGGGCTTCCTCAAATGCCAAAGGTCTTCTAGAGCAAGCAAGTTGGATGCACACCCACTTAGTTTTCATTTTGAGATTTCATACACTTATAGCTCTTAGTGCATCCATTGCATGGCAATCCCTACTCCTTGCATTGACATCAATTGATGGGAATCTCCATAGCCATTGATTAGCCTCGTCGATGTGAGACTTTCTCCTTTTTGTCTTCCCCATATTAATATCTACCACCGTACTCTATTCCACCCATAGTGTTATGTCCATGGTATGCGCTCATGTATTGCGTGGGGGTTGAAAAAGCTGAAGCGCATTAAAAGGTATGAACCAATTACTTGGCTAACACCGGGGTAATGAATGATTTATGCTTTGTGTTAAGAAGATGGAGCATGGCAAGGCTATATGATTTTTTAGGGATAACGTTCTTTAGCATTGTTATTTTGGAAGGCATGATTATTTGTTGGTATGCCTGAGTATTGATGTCTTTACGTCAAATTATAGACTATTGCTTTGAATTATTTGGATCTTAATATCCATACCATAAAATAAAGATTACATGACGAACATGTTAGGTAGCATTCTATATAAAAAATTATTTTTATCATTTACCTACTCGAAGACGAGCGGGAATTAAGCTTGGGGATGCTTGATACGTCTTCAACGTATCTAATTTTGTATTGTTCCATGCTATTCTAGTATTAATCTTGGATGTTTTATATGCAATTATATACAATTATATATCATTTTTGGGGACTTAACTGTTGACCTAGTGCGAAGTGCTAGTTGCTATTTTTTTGCCTGTTGCTGGTTTCCAGGAAATCGGTATGAAATGAAGTCCAAATGCAACGAAACTTTTTGACATTTTTTTCTGGACAAGAGAGAACCTAGAATCTTCGGGAGGGACCATAAGGCAACCGAGTAGACTGCAAGGCACTAGGGCGCTCCAGCTATTTCTTGAGCTTGCGTTGGTTTTTCCCTTGAGGAGGAAAGGGTGATGCAACAAAGTAGAGAAAAATATTTCCCTCAGAACCAAGTATCAATCCAGTAGGAGGAACACACAAGTATCCAATAATTGCACCTACACAAACAAACAAATACTTGCACCCAACGCGAAAAAGGGGTTTTCAATCCCTTCAGGTTACTTGCAAGCTTGAGATCCGATGGTGATGGATATAAAAGATAAGTAAAAGTGCAAAATAAAACAAAAGTAAATAAATTGCAGCAAGGTATTTTTGTGTTTTTGATTTTATAGATTTGAAAAATAATATGATAAAAGCTATACATGGGAGCCATAGTTTTTACTAGATGCTTCTCTCTCAAAGAAAGCATACGGTGGTTAAACAAATTACTCTTGCGCAATTGATAGAAAATCGAATAGTTATGACGATATCCAAGGCAATGATCATCTATATAGGCACCACGTCCGAGACAAGTAGACCAACTCCTGCCTGCATCTACTACTATTACTCCATATATCGACCGCTATCCAGCATGCATCTAGTGTCTTAAGTTAACAAGAACGGAGTAACACCTTAAGCAGGATGACATGATGTAGAGGGATAGATCCAATCAATATGAACAAACCCCATCTTTTTATCCTTCATTGCACCAATACAAATACGTGTCATGTTCCTTTCTATCACTTGGATTGAACACCGCAAGATTGAACCCATTACAAAGCACCTCTCCCACTGCAACAAAAATCAATCTAGTCAGCCAAACCAAATCAATTGATCAGAGAGAAATACAAAGCTATATAAATCATGGATGAAAGAGTTGTTGGGGAACATAGTATTTCAAAAAAATTCCTACGATCATGCAAGATCTATCTAGGAGATGCATAGCAACGAGACGGAAGAGTGTGTCCACGTACCCTCATAGACCGAAAGCGGAAGCGTTTGGTAACGTGTTTGATGTAGTCGAATGTCTTCACTATCCAACCGATCCAAGTACTGAACGCACGGCACCTCCGTGTTCAGCAAACGTTCAGCTCGATGACGTCCATCGAGCTCTTGATCCAGTTGGGGACGAGGGAGAGTTCCTTCAGCACGTTGGCGTGGCGATGGTGATGATGAAGTTACCGGCGCATGGCTTATCCTAAGCATTACGACGATATGAACGAGGTGTTGAACTATGGAGGGGGGCACCGCACACGGCTAAGAGATTATCTGTTGTGCCTTTGGGGTGCCCCTGCCCCTTATATAAAGGAGGGGAGGAGGAGGCCGGCCAACAAGGGGCGCGCCAAGGAGAGGGGAGTCCTACTAGGACTCCAGTCCTAGTAGGATTCGACCCCACCCTTTTTTCCTTCTACCGGAGGGGGAAAGGGAAAGAGAAAAAGTAGGAGAAGGAAAGGGGGTGGCGCCCCCATCCCAAGTCCAATTCGGCCTCCTCCCTTGTGGGGGGCGCACCAGCCCTTATGGGCTGGTTAGCCTCTCTCCTATGGCCCATAAGGCCCATATCTGTCCCCGGGGGTTCGATAACCCCTCCGGTACTCCGGTATGTACCCGATACACTCTAGAACCCTTCCGGTGTCTGAATACTACCTTCCAACATATCAATCTTTACCTCTCGATAATTTCGAGACTCCTCGTCATGTCCGTGATCTCATCCGGGACTTCGAATAAAATTCAGTCATCAAATCACATAACTCATAATACAAATCGTCATCGAATGTTAAGCGTGCGGACCCTACGGGTTCGAGAACTATGTAGACATGACCGAGACACATCTCCGGTCAATAACCAATAGCGGAACCTAGATGCTCATATTCGCTCCTACATATTCTACAAAGATCTTTATTGGTCAAACCGCATAACAACATACGTCATTCCCTTTGTCATCGGTTCGATCGTCGGTATCATCATACCTAGTTAAATCTCGTTACCGGCAAGTCTCTTTACTCATTCGGTAATGCATCGTCCCGCAACTAACTCATTAGTCACATTGCTTGCAAGGCTTATATCGATGTGCATTACCGAGAGGGCCCAGAGATACCTCTCCGATACACGAAGTGACAAATCCTAATCTCGATCTATGCCAACCCAACAAACACCTTCGGAGACACCTGTGGAGCATCTTTATAATCACCCAGTTATGTTGTGACGTTTGATAGCACGCAAGGTGTTCCTCCGGTATTCGGGAGTTGCATAATCTCATAGTCAGAGGAACATGTATAAGTCATGATGAAAGGAGTAGCAATAAAACTAAACGATCATTATGCTAAGCTAATGGATGGGTCTTGTCCATCACATCATTCTCTAATGATGTGATCCCGTTCATCAAACACTGGTGCGTGTCGGTCCTGAACAAACGGTTTTTACCCCTTTCTGCGATGGCATCTGGAACCGTCGCCAAGTGAGTGTGGGTGATAGGGGGTCATTCCCACATGACCCAGAAACCATCAGGGATAGGGAGCCTTGATGCATATAGTTGTCCCTATATAACCGTTTCTGATATCTCGAATATCCCAAACACTTCATCCTTGCTACTCGTTTGTGCCCGCATTGCCATCGCAGTCGGAGCTTTGTGGTTCTGCCTAAAACCAGGCAGATTCTAGGCACGGGAGCTTTCCAGGCAGATTCCAGGCACGGGAGATTTATGATGCCTGACACATCACAAACAGTTCATGATTATAAACCGTGTACGATAGGTAGACAATCACACACATTTAGTTTTCCCGCACCGTATGTGATAGTGTCTGACATCACACACGCTTTGCAAATGGCAATTGTGTGCTTGCTTGCACATGTTTCCTCTCTGTGAACCGTCTCGGATTATGGTGTATATCGCAAACGTTTGTGTTTTACCAACCGTGTGTGCCATAATGACCTGCACAATGTAATTTCGCCCTAATTTAATTGCTGCTATTTAAAATTGTACCTAATTTAAACTTGAAAGTAGGCTATAGCTTTTTTCATATCCATCAGGTTCAAACAACCAATGCATTATTCGATTCACGGTACATATGTTTAAAAATTACTGAAGCACCAAATAAAGAATGATGTACGGGGTTCTATACTTGTACTATTACATATGGTAAAGAAAGAGGCGTGAGACATTCCGATTTGCTAAACAAGGTGAAGCGGAATGGCCCTATTGTGCTCTCTGGATGAAGAAGGCATGCAGGACTCTAGTCCAACCCCTTGTGATGGCGGCCGCCGGTCATGTAGTTTGAGAGGTAATCTTGAGTAAGCGCTTGAGGATCCTTGCAAAGAAAAAAGATTCAGATATTGTCATCTAACACAACTCATTACAGGCGGTAAAAGAAGGCTACATGGTTCTTACTTACCATCCTGCAGTTCCTTTGTTGTCTTGCATAAAGTGTAAACAAATAGTTCGATTGACATCTTTTGACCCATTTTAGTAACAATCTTTATCAGTTTCCTCACTTGATGCTGGTTCATGAATATCTCATTGCCCCATGCGTAGAAAGGGTCGAAGTGTGGATCTGTGGCAATGATATACGTACCTAAAAGCACCAAGTTAATATTAGAAACTAAACAACAATTGAAAAATGATGTAGTACAACATTCCATCCATCCCATTATATAAGATTTTATTACATGTATATTATCATCAGAACATTAAGGTAACACTCTTCCTTGTTGCTATGTAGCCTGGGATTGCATATTTAGTCATTCAGTACAATGCATGTTGCTAAACAACAATTGAAAAACGAAAAGGCAAGTTAACTGCAATATAGTTAACACCAACCAAATATCGTAATTCATAGTGGTATTGTTGAAACTGTTATTGATCAAATTGAACTGCACAGCAAATAGTTGCACATATAGAGCATCACATTGTGAAGAACTGAAATAAACAAGTCATAAGGACATCTCTAGGCGATCCTTAAAAAGTTAAAGGACTAAAACCCTTAGTGGATATATATATATATATATATATATATATATATATATATATATATACTCCAGCAATTTTTGGCCTTTTCTAGTCGATCCCCTAAACTTAAGGTTGTAAACTTCAATTTGATCAAGTTCAAAGCAGGTTCAACCGAAAGTAGCATGCATTCAAACATAAACATAGATAGTTTTGCATAACTAAACATAAAACATAAATTTAAACTAAGCTAAACTACTTTCGGTTGAAGTAGAGGTCGAGCCAATCCTTCCTTGTCATGTACGGTGTGCCGCGAGCCAGGTCCGGGCTAGTACTGTCGTCGGGGTCGTTTGGGAAGGCACTCCTCCACTCGTCGATGTCGGTCTCCTCGTCCTGGGGGCCCACCTCGACGCCCTTCGCGCTGCCGTCGCTGCCGCCTTCTACCTCGTCATCAGAGGAGAGCGCGATAACCTCGCCACTCTCCGCGTCGCCGTCCTCGCCGCTTTCGACCTCGTCATCGGAGGAGAGCGCGATAACCTCGCTGCCCTGTGCGCTAGCAAAGATCGCCCGCTCCGCCTCCACGAGATCCGGGTGCTGCCGGCGGAGCTCTTCCATGTAGGCCTCGTCGGCGGCCTCGGCCTCGAGACGCTCCCACGCCTCGCGGTCCTCCCGCGCCATAGCCGAGCTCACCACCCCTGGCTCCGGCGGAACAAGGTGGACCGGATGTGTGCGAAGGAAATTGAGCCTAGCCAGCCTTGGTAGCGGACCTGCCAACGGTCGTACTCCATGGCCGCGAGCTCGGCCGTGTGGAAGCTACCGAGCCACCGGCGGGTGTGGGTCTCTTGATTTGTAATCTTAGTGACCCACGTCCCCCACCACCGCTGCCGGACCCCGAGGTAGGACTTCGTTGGCTGCGGGGTCCGGGGGAGGACGGGGAATTCCTTGAAATACATTAACTGGGTTTTCTAGGCATTTTATGTGCATAATTCAAATTTGAACTACAAGCACATGCTCCAATGCACACAAGTTGGTTGAAAAATCACATGTGTGTCCATGGGTGAATTTCTAGGTCCCATGCAAGAGATGGGAATGAATTTCAAACACCAGGGCGCTGTTGATTGCTAGCAAAACATTGAGATACCAGGTTTTTAAATTCTAGTAAATCCAAAACTCGTCTGAAATTCATGAAACTTGGCATGCTATCATGGAGCAGCATGAACATGCCGTGGTGAAAATGTTGTCCCATTTGGGCCAGGTTTGGGTATGAGCTTCTCACAAACCAGAGCTTCTCACAACAAGCATGATGGTTTCAATAGGGAACGTACCACCTTTGGGGACGATACGATATCCGTTGCCTCTTATTGCTTTCAAATTTTTTCTAGTCTCAACATAGAACAACAGGAGTTTTGTGTTAAATCTTGGAATTTTTCGGGGTTCGTTTGGCCTTTTTTATACATTAACTGGGTTTTCTAGGCATTTTATGTGCATAATTCAAATTTGAACTACAAGCACATGCTCCAATGCACCAAAGTTGGTTGAAAAATCACATGTGTGTCCTTGGGTGAATTTCTAGGTCCCATGCAAGAGATGGGAATGAATTTCAAACACCATGGCACTGTTGATTGCCGACAAAATGTTGATATGCCTGGTTTTTAAATTCTAGTAAATCCAAAACTCGTCTGAAATTCAAGAAACATGGCATGCTATCATGGAGCGGCATCAACATGCCGTGGTGAAAATTTTGTCCCATTTGGGGCAGGTTTGGGTACAAGATTCCCACAAATCAGAGCTTCTCACAACAAGCATGATGGTTTCGATAGGGAACGTACCACCTTTGGGGACGAGACGATATCCGTTGCCTCTTATTGCTTTCAAAAAATTTCTAGTGTCAACATAGAACAACAGGAGTGTCGTGTTCAATCTTGGAATTTTCCGGGGTTCGTTTGGCCTTTTTTATACATTAACTGGGTTTTCTAGGCATTTTATGTGCATAATTCAAATTTAAACTACAAGCACATGCTCCAATGCACCAAAGTTGGTTGAAAAATCACATGTGTGTCCTTGGGTGAATTTCTAGGTCTCATGCAAGAGATGGGAATGAAATTCAAACAGCATGGCACTGTTGATTGCCGGCAAAACATTTAGATACCTGGTTTTTAAATTCTAGTTAGCGATGAAAATGGAGGGGAAACTTTCCGTTTTCCGGAGGAAAAATGAAAACGGAGAGGAAATACAAAAACAGAAACAGAAATTTGCAAAATGGAAGTGGAAGTGGAATTTTTTATGTGGAAATGGAAACAAAAACGGAACGGTGTTTTCGATTGGAGCAGTGATGAAACGGAACTTTCCATTTTCGTGAATATGGAATTTCCTGTGTTACTATGGACCTATGGCTGTTTTGTAGTCCAACCACCAAACAACACACAATTATACAATGAGTAGAATGGATCATTTGAGCCCAACTTCTACTACCACACATGTACTCAGCTTGACCCTATACTCAATTGTGTAGTACTACTATAATACTATGCTAAGTTGCTAACATAATGATATGATTTTGTAGCCATGTTAACAATTCATTAAATTTGGTTGTGTTTTGTGTGTATTTATCTATGATTCAAGGATTTTTTAAGTTCTGGTGAACACACACTTCTGTTTCCGCGCCCCCTTTGTATTCGCTCCATGTCCGTTTCCGGTACTATTTGTTTCCGTATTCATTTTTGGGGTTTCTGCATTCAATTATGCTTCTGCAAAAATATATGAAAACAAATATGGTAGCACTCAGTTCCATCCGTTTTCGCTCTATTTTCATCCCTAATTCTAACAAATCAAAAACTCGTCTGAAGTTCAAGAAACTTGGCATGCTATCATGGAGCGGCATCAACATGCCGTGGTGAAAATTTTGTCCCGTTTGGGGCAGGTTCGGGTATAAGCTTCTCACAAACCAGAGCTTCTCACAACAAGCATGATGGTTTCGATAGGGAAAGTGCCAGCTTTGGTGATGGGACGATATCCGTTGCCTCTTACTGCTTTCAAAAAATTTCTAGTGTCAACATAGAACAACAGGATTGTTGTGTTCAATTTGGAATTTTTCAGGGTTCGTTTGGCCTTTTATACATTAACTGGGCTTTCTAGGCATTTTATGTGCATAATTCAAATTTGAACTACAAGCACATGCTCCAATGCACTAAAGTTGGTTGGAAAATCACATGTGTGTCCTTGGGTGAATTTCTTGGTCCCATGCAAGAGATGGGAATGAATTTCAAACGCCAGGGCACTGTTAATTGCCGGCAAAAACATTGAGATGCCTGGTTTTTAAATTCTAGTAAATCGAACTAAATGCAGAAATTCATGAAACGTGGCATGCTATCATGGAGCGGCATCAACATGCCATGGTAAAAAAATTGTCCCGTTTGGGGCAGGTTCGGGTATAAGTTTCTCACAAACCAAAGCTTCTCACAACAAGCATGATGGTTTCAATAGGGAATGCCCCACCTTTGGGGACGAAATGATATCCATTGCCTCTTATTGCTTTCAAATATTTTCTAGTGTCAAGATAGAACAACAGGAGTGTTGTGTCATTTTTTTGTGATTTTTCGGGGTTTGTTTGGACATTTTTATGCATTAACTGGGTTTTCTAGGCATTTTATGTGCATAATTCAAATTTGAACTACAAGCAAATGCTGCAATGCACTAAGGTTGGTTGAAAAAAAATCTAATATGTGTCCTTGGGTGAATTTCTAGGTCCCATGTAGGAGATGGGAATGAAATTCAAACACCAAGGCACTGTTGATTGCCGGCAAAACATTGAGATGCCTGGTTTTTAAATTCTAGTAAATTCAATACTCGTCTGAAATTCATGAAACTTGGCATGCTATCATGGAGCGGCATCAACATGCCGTGTTAAAAAATTTGTCCCATTTAGGGCAGGTTCGGGTATATGCTTCTCACAACAAGCATGATGGTTTTGGTAGGGAAAGTCCCACCTTTGGGGACGAAACGATATCCATTGCCTCTTATTGCTTTCAAAAAATTTCTCGTGTCAACATAAAACAACAGGAGTGTTGTGTCAATTTTTGGGATTTTTCGGGGTTCGTTTGGACATTTTTATGCATTAACTGAGTTTTCAATGCATTTATGTGCATAATTCAAATTTGAACTATATGCACATGCTCGAGTGCATATCAATTGGTTGAAAAAATCAAATCTGTGTCCTTGGGTGCATGATTAGGTCCCATGCAAGAAATGGGAATGAATTTCAAACACCAGGGCACCGTTGATTGCCAGCAAAACATTGAGATGCCTTGTTTTTAAATTCTAGTAAATCCAAAACTTGTCTGAAATTCATGAAACTTGGCATGCTTTCATGGAGCCGCATCAACCTGCCGTGGTAAAAATTGTGTCCCGTTTGGGGCAGGTTTGGGTATATGCTTCTCACCAACCAGAGCTTCTCATAAACCAGAGCTTCTCACAAAAAGCATGATGGTTTCGATAGGGAACGTACCACCTTTGGGGACGAGACAATATCCGTTGCCTCTTATTGCTTTCAAAAAATTTCTAGTGTCAACATAGAACAACAGGAGTGTTGTGTTCAATCTTGGTTTTTTTCAGGGTTCGTTTGGCCTTTTTATACATTAACTGGGCTTTCTAGGCATTTTATGTGGATAATTCAAATTTGAACTACAAGTACAAGCTCCAATGCACGAAAGTTGGTTGAAAAATCTAATATGTGTCCTTGGGTGAATTTCTAGGTCCCATGCAGGAGATGGGAATGAAATTCAAACACCAGGGCACTGTTGATTGCTGGCAAAACATTGAGATGCCTGGTTTTTAAATTCTAGTAAATTCAATACTAAATGGAAATTCATGAAACTTGGCATGCTATCATGGAGGCGGCATCAACATGCCATGGTAAAAATTTGTCCCGTTTGGGGCAGGTTAGATATAAGCTTCTCACAAACCAGAGCTTCTCACAACAAGCATGATGGTTTCAATAGGGAATGCCCCACCTTTGGGGACGAAACGATATCCATTGCCTCTTATTGCTTTCAAATATTTTCTAGTGTCAACATAGAACAACAGGAGTGTTGTGTCATTTTTTGTGATTTTTCGGGGTTCGTTTGGACATTTTTATGCATTAACTGGGTTTTCTAGGCATTTTATGTGCATAATTCAAATGTGAACTACAAGCACATGCTCCAATGCACTAAGGTTGGTTGAAAAATCTAATATGTGTCCTTGGGTGAATTTCTAGGTCCCATGCAAGAAATGGGAATGAAATTCAAACACCGAGAACCTTTGATTGATTGCCGACAAAACATTGAGATGCCTGGTTTTTAAATTCTAGTAAATTCAATACTCGTCTGAAATTCATGAAACTTGGCATGCTATCATGGAGCAACATCAACGTGCCGTGTTAAAAAATTTATCCCATTTGGGCCAGGTTTGGGTATATGCTTCTCACAAACAAGAGCTTCTGACAACAAGCATGATGGTTTCGATAGGGAACGTCCCACCTTTGGGGAATAAACGATATGCATTGCCTCTTATTGCTTTCAAAAATTTTATCATGTCAACATAGAACAACAGGAGTGTTGTGTCAATTTTTTGGATTTTTTGGGGTTCGTTTGGACATATTTATGCATTAACTGAGTTTTCAATGCATTTATGTGCATAATTCAAATTTGAACTACATGCACATGCTCCAGTGCATATAAATTGGTTGAAAAATCAAATATGTGTCCTTGGGTGCATGCTTAGGTCCCATGCAAGAAATGGGAATAAATTTAAAACACCAGGGTACCGTTGATTGCCGGTAAAACATTGGGATGCCAAGTTTTTAAATTCTAGTAAATCCAAAACTCATCTGAATTTCATGAAACTTGGCATGATTTCATGGAGCGGCATCAACATGCCGTTGTAAAATTTTTGTCCTGTTTTGGGCAGGTTTGGGTATATGCTTCTCGCAAACCAGAGCTTCTCACAAACCAGAGCTTCTCACAAACCAGAGCTTCTCACAACAAGCATGATGGTTTCGATAGGGAACGTACCACCTTCGAGGGCGAGATGATATCCGTTGCCTCTTATTGCTTTCAAAAAATTTCTAGTGTCAACATAGAACAACGGGAGTGTTGTGTTCAATCTTGGAATTTTCTGGGGTTCGTTTGGCCTTTTTTATACATAACTGGGTTTTCTAGGCATTTTATGTGCATAATTCAAATTTCAACTACAAGCACATGCTCCAATGCACCAAAGTTGGTTGAAAAATCACATGTGTGTCCTTGGGTGAATTTCTAGGTCTCATGCAAGAGATGGGAATGAAATTCAAACACCATGGCACTGTTGATTGCCGGCAAAACATTTAGATGCCTGGTTTTTAAGTTCTAGTAAATCCAAAACTCGTCTGAAATTCATGAAACTTGGCATGCTATCATGGAGCGGCATCAACATGCCGTGGTGAAAATTTTGTCCTGTTTGGGGCAGTTTCGGGTATAAGCTTCTCACAAACCAGTGCTTCTCACAACAAGCATGATGATTTCGACAGGGAAAGTGCCACCTTTGGTGACGAGACAATATCCGTTGTCTCTTATTGCTTTCAAAAATTTTCTAGTGTCAACATAGAACAGCAGGAGTGTTGTGTTCAATCTTGGAATTTTTCGGGGTTCGTTTGGCCTTTTTATACATTAACCGGGTTTTCTAGGCATTTTATGTGCATAATTCAAATTTGAAATACAAGCACATGTTCCAATGCACCAAAGTTGGTTGAAAAATCACATGTGTGTCCTTGGGTGAATTTCTTGGTCCCATGCAAGAGATGGGAATGAATTTCAAACACCAGGGCACTGTTAATTGCCGGCAAAACATTGAGATGCCTGGTTTTTAAATTCTAGTAAATCCAGAACTCGTCTGAAATTCATGAAACGTGGCATGCTATCATGGAGCGGCATCAACATGCCAGGGTAAAAAATTTGTCCCGTTTGGGGCAGGTTCGGGTATAAGCTTCTCACAAACCAGAGTTTCTCACAACAAGTATGATGGTTTCAATAGGGAACGCCCCACCTTTGGGGACGAAATGATATCCATTGCCTCTTATTGCTTTCAAATATTTTCTAGTGTCAGCATAGAACAACAGGAGTTGTGTCATTTTTTTGTCAAATTTGGCTTTCAAATATTCAGCCCTCTATTCGGCTTTTCTTCGCGAACGCCAAACAGAGCATCAGGGGCTACTGTCTATGCGGTAATATTTTCGTATATTTCGATTACTTACATGAAAGCCTGTTAGAAGGCTGGCGCAAGCCTCGGTCAGTCCGTCCTTGGCAGACTGAACCTTCTCGATCACCGCACTCATAATAGTGCTGTGCTCTTCGTCGCTGGAAGCACCGCGAAGCGCTTCCAGCAAGTTATCCGGTGCCTCTGGATGGACAAGGGCCACCGGCATGGGCGGCTTGCCCCTCTTAGCAGGGGGTCGCCTTCAAGAGTCCGGAACCACTCAAGGTTCCGGCGCAGTGTCCGACTGGGGGCCGGACTTGGAGCCCACGGGAGTCTTGCCCCCTTTGCGGCCAGGGTCCGGAAGGTCGCCCCGAGGCGCCTCCAGAACTACCTCCCCTCGTCTTGGTGCTTTCTGAGACAACACCTCAGAGTTGTCCGTAGGGCGAGGGGAAGAGGCGGTCGGAAGTGAATAGCTATTCGTATCCGACGAGTCCAAAGAACCATCCAACGAAGATACATCAATGCGGGCTCGAGGCAGACTGCACGACCATGTTCGGCGTGATGAGAAGCAGTGCAATAAACATACCATGAATTACAATGGAATCCGGATACTTACGACTTCGCCAGGGGCTTGTCCCTGAGCAACCACTCGTCGTCGCTATGGGCGGATGTCGGGGAGCAGTCCGGAAGGAGAGTCCTTCCCTTCTTGGACCCTTCGGCCTCCCCGATTGGGGCGGCCTTCCTCTTCTTGTATCCCCCGGCTAGGGGGGGAGAACTTTCCTCTTCCTCCTCCCCGTCTTCATGGGAGGAGTGTGCCTCGGAGTTATCGGACGATGAGTCCGATATCACCTGACGCAGGAGACCCTTTCGGGTCCCCGTGGCCTTCTTTTTGGCCTTCTTCTCCGGCACCTCATAAGGTGCCGGAGCTAGCATCTCCATTAGGAGAGCATCCGCTGGATCTTCGGGGAGGTGGGCTGGACAGTCGATCTGCTCCGTTGTCTCCACCCAGTCATGTTAGATCCCGCACATGATTAAACTGGGGATAATAAATACCCTATAAGGAATAAAAGAACTTACGAAACTGGCGTGGCGTTGTGCGCTGAGTCTGCGGTCCTTGGTAAGGGAAGGGGGCACCTCGGCGCCCTTGAACATCACCCTCCAGACATCCTTGTGCGTCGTGTCAAAGAGCTCACGCAGATGCAGTCTTTGGGCAGGTTGAACTCCCATAAATTGAACGCCCGTTGTTGACACGGGAGGATCCGGCGGAAGAGCATGACCTGAACCATGTTGACGAGCTTGATTTTCTTGTTTATCATGTTCTTGATGCAGGTCTGGAGTCCGGTCAGCTCCACCGTGTTACCCAAGGACAAGCCCTTCTCTTTCTAGGGGTGAGCCGCATGGGGATTCCGGATCGGAACTTGGGGGCCACCACCCATTTGGTGTCGCGCGGCTCGGTGATGTAGAACCACCCCGATTGCCACCCCTTTATGGTCTCCACATAGGAGCCCTCGAGCCATGTGACGTTAGGCATTTTACCCACCATGACGCCTCCGCACTCTGCTTGATGGCCGCCCACCACCTTCAGTTTAACATTGAAGGTCTTCAGCCACAGGCTGAAGTGGGGCCGGATGCGGAGGAAGGCCTCGCCTACCTGACGATAAACGCCGAGATGTTGAGGATGAAGTTTGGGGCCAGATCATGAAAGTCCAGCCCGTAGTAGAACATGAGGCCACGGACGAACGGGTGGAGACGAAATCCCAGTCCGCGGACGAAGTGGGTGAGAAAAACTACCCTCTCATGAGATTCCGGGGTAGGGACGATCTGCCCCGTGTTGGGCAGCCGATGTGCGATATCTGCGGCCAAGTATCCGGCTCCCCGCAGCTTTTTGATGTCCACCTCCGTGACGGAGGATTTCATCCACTTGCCTCCCGCTCCGGACATGCTGGGAACGGTTTGAGGAGAAATCATAAACTTGGGTGTTGGAGCTCGAGTGCGAGAATGGATGAGCAAGGAGGAAGAAGGCATGGGTGAAAAGGTTGAACCCTTATCCCTTTATAAGGGCGGAATGGCTATGCGCCCCACACGCCTAGTAAACTCGCTTATTCCCCAAGCGCCGTAATTGATGGCGCGGTTGGGTTACCCACGTCTGTATTGATGAGAATCCCGTGATAAGGGGACACGATCTCTGCTTCGACAAGACGTGCCAAGGAAACCACCTCACAATATGTGCCGAGGCTGGTTGAGAAAAACGGTTCGAATAATGACAGGGCCATGGTGTGATGTCATGCTACCGAATGCGTCAGTAGATTAGATTTGTGTAATATTATTCTCTCTACGGAGGTATGTGGAACTTGTTTTGTAGAGCCGAACACTATCCTTGTGTTCAAAATCTTCTATGGAATATTCGGAGGAGGAACCCGCCTCGCAATGCCGAAGACAAACTGCGCACCGGACTCATCGTCATTGAAGCCTGGTTCAGGGGCTACTGAGGGAGTCCTGGATTAGGGGGTATCTCGACAGCCGGACTATATCCTTTGGCCGGACTGTTGGACTATGAAGATACAAGATTGAAGACTTCATCCCGTGTCCGGATGGGACTCTCCTTGGCGTGGAAGGCAAGCTTGGCAAATACGGATATGTAGATCTCCTCCCTTGTAACCGACTCTGTGTAACCCTAGCCGCCTCCGGTATCTATATAAACCGGAGGGTTTAGTCCGTAGGATAACAACAATCATACCATAGGCTAGCTTCTAGGGTTTAGCCTCTACGATCTCGTGGTAGATCAACTCTTGTAATACTCATATCATCAAGAACAATCAAGCAGGAAGTAGGGTATTACCTCCATCGAGAGGGCCCGAACCTGGGAAAACATTGTGTCCCCCGCCTCCTGTTACCATCCACCTTAGACGCACAGTTTGGGACCCCCTACCCGAGATCTGCCGGTTTTGACACCGACAATGGCACTGTTGATTGCCGGCAAAACGTTTAGATACCTGGTTTTTAAATTCTAGTAAATCCAAAACTCGTCTGAAATTCATGAAACTTGGCATGCTATCATGGAGTGGCATCAACATGCCGTGGTGAAAATTTTGTCCTGTTTGGGGCAGGTTCGGGTATAAGCTTCTCACAAAGCAGAACTTCTCACAACAAGCATGATGGTTTCGATAGGGAAAGTGCCACCATTGGTGACGGGACGATATCCGTTGCCTCTTGTTGCTTTCAAAAATTTTCTAGTGTCAACATAGAACAACAGGAGTGTTGTGTTCAATCTTGGAATTTTTCAGGGTTCGTTTGGCCTTTTTATACATTAATTGTGCTTTCTAGGCATTTTATGTGCATAATTCAAATTTGAACTACAAGCACATGCTCCAATGCACCAAAGTTGGTTGAAAAATCACATGTGTGTCCTTGGGTGAATTTCTTGGTCCCGTGCAAGAGATGGGAATGAATTTCAAACACCAGAGCCTTTGATTGATTGACAAAACATTGAGATGCCTGGTTTTTAAATTCTAGTAAATCCAAAACTAAATGAAATTCATGAAGCGTGGCATGCTATCTTGGGCGGCATCAACATGCCATGGTAAAAATTTGTCCCGTTTAGGGGCAGGTTCGGGTATAAGCTTCTCACAAACGAGCTTCTCTAGCAGGCATGATGGTTTCAATAGGGAGCGTCCCACATTTGGGGACGAAACGATATCCATTGCCTCTTATTGCTTTCAAATATTTTCTAGTGTCAACATAGAACAACAGGAGTGTTGTGTCATTTTTTCTGATTTTTTGGTGTTCGTTTGGACATTTTTATTCATTAACTGGGTTTTCTAGGCATTTTATGTGCATAATTCAAATTTGAACTAAAAGCACATGCTCCAATGCACTAAGGTTAGTTGAAAAATCTAATATGTGTCCTTGGGTGAATTTCTAGGTCCCATGCAGGAGATGTGAATGAAATTCATACACGATGGCTCTGTTGATTGCCGTCAAAACTTTTAGATCCCTTGTTTTTAAATTCTAGTAAATTCAATACTCGTCTGAAATTTATGAAACTTGGCATGCTATCATGGAGCGGCATCAACATGCCATGGTAAAAAATTTGTCCCGTTTGGGGCAGGTTCGGGTATAAGCTTCTCACAAACCAGAGCTTCTCTCAACAAGCATGATGGTTTCAATAGGGAACATCCCACCTTTGGGAACGAAACGATATCCATTGCCTCTTATTGGTTTCAAATATTTGCTAGTGTCAACATAGAACAACAGGAGTGTTGTGTCATTTTTTGTGATTTTTCAGGGTTCGTTTGGACATTTTTATGCATTAACTGGGTTTTCTAGGCATTTTATGTGCATAATTCAAATTTGAACTACAAGCACATGCTCCAATGCACTAAGGTTGGTTGAAAAATCTAATATGTGTCCTTGGGTGAATTTCTAGGTCCCATGCAAGAGATGGGAATGAAATTCAAAGACCAGGGCAGTGTTGATTGCCGGCAAAACATTGAGATGCCTGATTTTTAAATTCTAGTAAATCCTAAACTCGTCTGAAATTCATGAAACTTGGCATGCTATCATGGAGCGGCATCAACATGCTGTGTTAAAAAATTTGTCCCATTTGGGGCAGGTTCGGGTATATGCTTCTCACAAACAAGAGCTTCTCACAACAAGCATGATGGTTTCGGTAGGGAACATCCCACCTTTGGGGACGAAACGATATCCATTGCCTCTTATTGCTTTCAGAATTGTTCTCGTGTCAACATAGAAGAACAGGAGTGTTGTGTCCATTTTTGGGGTTTTTCGGGGTTCGTTTGGACATTTTTATGCATTAACTGAGTTTTCAGTGCATTTATGTGCATAATTCAAATTTGAACTACATGCACATGCTCCAATGCATATAAATTGGTTGAAAAATCAAATATGTGTCCTTGGGTGCATGCTTAGGTCCCATGCAAGAAATGGGAATGAATTACAAACACCAGGGCACCGTTGATTGCCGGCAAAACATTGAGATGCCTCATTTTTAAATTCTAGTAAATCCAAAACTCGTCTGAAATTCATGAAATTGGCATGCTTTCATGGAGCGGCATCAACACGCCATGGTAAATTTTTTGTCCCGTTTGGGGCAGGTTTGCGTATATGCTTCTCACAAACAGAGCTTCTCACAAAAAACATGAAGGGAACGTACCACCTTTGGGGACGAGACGATATCCGTTGCCTCTTATTGCTTTCAATAAAATTCTAGTGTGAACATAGAACAACAGGAGTGTTGTGTTCAATCTTGGATTTTTTTCAGGTTCGTTTGGCCTTTTTATACATTAACTGGGATTTCTAGGCATTTTATCTGCATAATTCAAATTTGAACTACAAGCACATGCTCCAGTGCACTAAAGTTGGTTGAAAAATCACATGTGTGTCCTTGGGTGAATTTCTTGGTCCCATGCAAGAGATTGGAATGAATTTCAAACTCCAGGGCACTGTTGATTGCCGGCAAAACATTGAGATGCCTGGTTTTAAAATTCTAGTAAATCCAAAACTCATCTGAAATTCATGAAACTTGGCATGCTATCATGGAGCGGCGTCAACATGCCATGGTAAAAAATTTGTCCCATTTGGGGCAGGTTCGGGTATAAGCTTCTCACAAACCAGAGCTTCTCACAACAAGCACGATGGTTTCAATAGGGAACGTCCCACCTTTGGGGATGAAACGATATCCATTGCCTCTTATTGCTTTAAATATTTTCTAGTGTCAACATAGAACAACAGGAGTGTTGTGTCATTTTTTGTGATTTTTCGGGGTTCGTTTGGACATTTTTATGCATTAACTGGGTTTTTTAGGCATTTTATGTGCATAATTCAAATTTGAACTACAAGCACATGCTCCAATGCACTAAGGTTGGTTGAAAAATCTAATATGTGTCCTTGGGTGAATTTCTAGGTCCCATGCAAGAGACGGGAATGAAATTCAAACACCGAAACCTTGTTGATTCTTGACAAAACATTGAGATGCCTGATTTTTAAATTCTAGTAAATCCAAAACTAAATAAAATTCATGAAACTTGGCATGCTATCATGGAGCGGCATCAACATGCCGTGTTAAATTTTTTGTCCCATTTGGGGCAGGTTCGGGTATATGCTTCTCACAAACAAGAGCTTCTCACAACAAGCATGATGGTTCCGGTAGGGAACGTCCCACCTTTGGGGACGAAACGATATCCATTGCCTCTTATTGCTTTCAAAAAAAAATCGTGTCAACATAGAACAACAAGAGTGTTGTGTTAATTTTTGGGATTTTTCGGGGTTCGTTTGGACATTTTTATGCATTAACTGAGTTTTCAATGCATTTATGTGCATAATTCGAATTTGAACTACATGCACATGCTCCTGTGCATATAAATTGGTTGAAAAATCAAATATGTGTCCTTGGGTGCATGATTAGGTCCCATGCAAGAAATGGGAATGAATTTCAAACACCAGGGCACCGTTGATTGCTTAAGAAAACTTTGAGATGCCTTGTTTTTAAATTCTAGTAAATCCAAAACTAAATAAAATTCATGAAACTTGGCATGCTTTCATGGAGCGGCATCAACATGCCGTGGTAAAATTTTTGTCCCGTTTGGGACATGTTTGGGTATATGCTTCTCACAAACCAGAGCTTCTCACAACAAGCATCATGGTTTCGGTAGGGAACGCCCCACCTTTGGGGACGAAACTATATCCACTTCCTCTTATTGCTTCCAAATTTTTTCTCATGTCAACATAGAACAACAAGAGTGTTGTGTCAATTTTTGTGATTTTTCGGGGTTCTTTTGGACATTTTTATGCATTAACTGAGTTTTCAATGCATTTATGTGCATAATTCAAATTTGAGCTACATGCACATGCTCCAGTGCATATAAATTGGTTGAAAAATCAAATATGTGTCCTTGGGTGCATGCTTAGGCCCCACACAATAAATGGGAATGAATATCAAACACCAGGGCACCGTTGATTGCCGACAAAACATTGAGATGCCTGGTTTTTAAATTCTAGTAAATCCAAAACTCGTTTGAAATTCATGAAACTTGGCATTCTATCATGGAATGGCGCCCGACAAGATGTCGTATTTTTCGTGTCCATTTTGAGAGAAGGCGCACTCAAATAATGACAGCCAACAAAGGCATTTTGAAAAAATAGCTGCCACTTAATATCTCAAACATTTGTATAATTCAAAATGTGTGTGTTCTGTTAACCATTCACGTGACGCCATGTGTCTTGATTTTAATGGCTGTAGGAGGTACCGTGCGGACAGCTGCTTGATCTTGACTGAACGGGAGGCGTGCGAGCACAGTCCGGTGCGCGGGCTGACCGAAAGGCGTGCAAGTTGTCCTCCAATGTGCAGTTCACCGGGAAGCGTGCGAGCTTTACGCTACGCATGCTCACTAGGAAGCAAGCCCTTTGACTTCCATGGCCGCCTGCCTTCCTCTCCATTAATGGCGCCCGAGCCGCTGTTTATCTGGCGGCGGCCTTCTTTCGCCTCCAATTCCCCTCCCCCCGCAGACCTCCACCGCCATGGCGCAGAATGATCATCTGCCACTAGTCTTCAAGTTTGGTGAAGTCGACTCCGACCTGGAGGAGATAGAAATTAAGGAGGAATGGGGCCTCATGGACATGGCCCAGAACAAGCTGGCCGCGGCGGTTGCTGCCCCCGCTCCCGTCCCAGCTCCCATCCACGCGCCCGTGCCAGCGACCATCCCCGTAGCATTGACGGGCTGGTCGCCGAGCACTATCGCAGAGCTGGAAGCCGCTGGTTTTCAGCAAGGTCTCCGCGGACCCGCGCGAGCTCGTGTACATGCCAGCGCCAGCGCCCGTGCCCGTGCCCGTGCGCGCCCCTCCACCCACCGTGCCGTCGGCCCCCGTGCGTTTGGCTGCATCCGTCGTGCCCGTGAGTTTGGCTGCATCCGCCGTGCCCGTGCGCGCCCCTCCACCCACCGCGGCGCCGGTCCCCGTGTGTTTGGCTGCACCCGCCGCGCCCGTGCCCGTGCGCGCCCCCCTCAGCGGCATGGGACGCTGCCATCGACCGCTACCTCTCAGCGGCGCCAGTTTCTGTCCTCTCGCGCCCCGCCCGTCGATCGCGCGTCGACATGATGTTTCATTTACAAGTGAAGAACATTTTGTGCTGCCTTGAAGACTTCAACAACAGCGTCCCAGAGGACGACAACGACGGCGCGGCACGCCACCTCTGCCGCCACTGGAAATAGTTTTTTTGGGGTTTAATACTGTATCTCAAATTCTTGATCATATGAATATAAATTTGCAGTGTGACTGAATGAAAGACATGGTTTGAATGAACTTGCATTTTCTCTCTTAATGTACAGACTTATCAAACGATTTTCTTTTGAAAAAAAAACGTCAATGGTTTTTAAATATAAAACACTCATCGCAGACGTTTTAGTTAGAACACCCGTATGCAAACCGATAGCTTCCCCAGGAAGCCAAGGGAAAATGTGCCGAGGAGGATTTATGCATCCCTTCAACGCAAACGGTTGTTTTACATGACCCGTGTGCAACCATGTACAAACAATTGGGTAAGATTTGCATATCTGTCATTTTGGGTATGTTGCCATTTCTCAAACTGGAAATATTGACATTTTTTTATCTAGTAACATTGCCATTTGTCAACCTTGTAACACTGTGATTTGTCAAAATATGCAGCTACAAATCACTAGCACTATCTAATTTTTGCAACTAAAATCACTAGCATTGTTCATATGGACACCACTAGCGAGCGTGAGTTCTTGGGCGCATATGCAAATGTACAATTGATTACTTACAACAAGTCATCAACCCACAGCTACAACGAGTATTCACGTTGGATTATAGATCATTTCGATCAAAACATTCTAGTAAAGTTTTTCTCACACAACAAATAACAAAGCGATGAAATGAACTTCAGCTCAACCACTCGTCGGCGTTGGAAACACTTGCTTTGAACCACAAGTGATTCTCTGGGAAGGGCCAGCTACTGTCAATCTCGATACCAACGTGTCGGCGTTCTGGGAACGGGGGTCCCCAGACTTGCCTACCTGGGGCCCACGGCGTGGCTAAGCTATCGGGACGTACGGCCCATCTTCATCAACAAGGCAATCAAGACCCTCGCGAGGGGCCAAGCCTCGCGGGGCGGACAACACAAGACCTCCTCAGGAGCGGCCTAGCAGGCAGGCTCACGAGGAGCAGAGATATCAAGGCGGGGCAAACCTCACGAGGTTCTCGTGACGTTAGCCATGATGACCTACACCAGGCGGGTGCCAGCGCGTGCAGCATCCTTGTTTCCTCTTTGGTGCTAAGGAGGCAGGCGCAGGCGCGGAGTACCGAGGCATCAGGCAAAGGTTGCCATATCGGTGCAACAAGACCAAGACCAGCAGGACGGCGAGATGGAGGTCACCATGGAGCCCAAGACGGCATCACCGCCAGAGCCTTTAGCAGGCGAAGACCACTTTTGTCAGGATAGCTTGTACTAGTTGTCCCCTTTCAAATTTGCCCGCCATTGTTGGCTCCCTTCCCGCTCATTATTTGGGGAGAGGACCAGGGCCTATATAATTAGAGCTAGCCACCAAAGTAGAGAGAGGTCGAGGGGGAGAGAGGTTGAAGGAGAGAGAGTTCTCATCGACAAGTCCACAGAGCACAAGAACACCTCAACCTCAGGAGGCTGCTCTTCCCCTTGTACTATTCACCATCAGCCCAAGAGGAACTCCACCACCACCACACTGGAGTAGGGTATTACACCACAACGGTGGCATGAACCAGTATAAACCTCATGTCTCTCCGTGTTGTGAGTTCGTCGAGTTCGTCCGTGAGATCTTAGCGAGCTAGGGCATGGATCGGTAGGAGGGAAAGAACTTCGCGCGCACCCCAGAGTTCGAACCTTAAGGGTTTTGCCGGAACCCCATATCCGACATTTGGCACGCCAGGTAGGGGTGCACCATAGCTTCCTTTTCGTCGATCCGTCGCTCCGTTGCTCTGCTGTCTCCATGGCGGACGCTCGCCGTGCTCGAGCTGAGCGCCGGGCTGCCCTCACCGCCCGCGTTGCTCAGACGGCTCCCGTCGGCGGGCCACCTCGTCATTCTCCGTCTCCCGCCGCCAACACTGCCACCGGCCCGGCGGGGAACGAGCAGCAAGCGTCCTTGCCCCACCCATCGGTGCGGCTGGATGGCCGCACCGCCACTCCATCGCTAACCCCGGCCGGTTCTTCGTCTCATGCACACCGCGCTCCCATGGATGCGTGGGCCGCGCTCCTCACGGCGAACGAGCTCCTGCGCTACCGCCCGGTCGACGACCTCTACGAGGAGTGGCTCGACTACGTTGCCGAGCTCGTCCGCACCGCAGGAGGCTCCTCGGCGCCGCCCCTTTCTCTGCCTCACCCTCCGCCAGCCACGGGCGACGTGGCTCATGGCGCGCCTCCACCACCCCTACCCCAAGACCGCGCCTTGGCGCCAAGGCGCGAGGTCCCGCAGCGCGATCCACCACGCCCGGTGCCCGTGCGTGAAGAGAGGAGCTGCCAAGAAACCCCTCGACCGCGGGAAGCTGCACCTGCGCTCCCCGCGCTTCCTCGTCAAGACCGCGCACCACCTGCGGTGGCGGCACGTGGACCTCACCAAGACCAATATCCACCCCTGAGGCGGGCCCCCGCGACCATGGCCGGCTGCCGCGCCTTCACCCCCGAGCTGCGTAGCATTGCTTGGCCGGGCAAGTTCAAGCCGGATCTGCCCCCTCGCTACGATGGCACCGCCGACCCCGCGGAGTTCCTGCAGCTCTACGAGCTGAGCATCGAAGCAGCCAATGGCGATGAGAAAGTCATGGCGAACTGGTTTCCCATGGCTCTCAAAGATGGTGCCCGCTCCTGGCTCCTGAACCTGCAGCACGGCTCGATCTTCTCCTGGGATGAGATGCGCGACCGCTTCATCGCCAACTTCCAGGGCACCCGTGACCGCCCGCCGGCCGCAGGCGACCTGCGCCGCATCAAGCAACAACCAGGAGAGACCCTCCAGAAGTACATCCAGTGCTTCAACAACACTCGCCTCAAGATCCCCAAGGTCACGGACGAGGCCATCATCTCCGCGTTCTCCGATGGCGTCCGTGACGTCGAGATGAAGGAAGAGCTCGCTATCCACGAGGAGCTGTGCACATCTCAGGAGCTGTTCAACCTGGCGACCAAGTGCGCAAGAGCTGAGGAGGGGCGCCTTTCCCTCCTTGAGTTGCCAGCTGCGGGCGCAGAGGAGAAGAAGGACAAGGCCAAGGACGTGAAGCGCAAGGAAACGGCCGTGCTCGCAGCAGAGCCCGACACCAAGCGGGGCAGAGATCAGCCCGAGTCATCCAAGAACAGCCGGCCGTTCTGCGCCTTCCACAACCTGAACACCCACAACACCAGCGACTGTCAAGAGCTCAGAGCCATCCGCGAAGGACGCTTCGGTCGATGCCCCGAGCGCAGCGACCGTGGCTACGGCCGAGGAGGAGGACGTGGTGGCGGACGCTGGGACGACCATGGCCCACGTCAGAAGTGGCGCAACCGTCCTCACGAGGACCGCTGGCAGGATCATCCTCGCGAGGGTCCCTGGAGAGACCAGCCTCGTGAGGACCATCCTCAGGGCAACGTCGGTCTTCCCCCGCTGCTGCCACCGCCAAGGAAGAACGACGACCACCATCAAGACGAGGGGGCTGGGGGATTCCAGGAGCCGCGTTCTATCGCCTGCATCTTGGGCGGAGCTCAGGCCCCAGCTTCACAGTGCATCTTCAAACAGTTTGCTCGTGAAGTGAATGCGGTCCTCCCCAAGCTCGAGGCCACGCGTCCGCTCAAATGGTCCCAGTGCGCCATCACCTTCAACTCGGCAGACCAGCTCAAGTGCGCAGCCACTGCTGGCGCCCTCCTAATGCTTTGTTCACCAGTCATCAGCAATGTGCAAGTTACCAAGACCCTCATCGACGGTGGCACAGGGCTTAATGTCATGTCCGCCGACACGTTCGACAACCTCCAAGTCCCGTATGAACAGCTTCAGCCTACCAAGCCTTTCTCAGGAGTGACCGACGGTTCCACCACACCAATTGGGCAGGTCCGCCTCCCTGTCACCTTTGGTGAATGCAAGAACTACCGCATCGAGCTCATCGACTTCGACGTCGCGCACATCCGCCTGCCGTACAACGCCATCCTCGGGTATCCGGCCCTAGCCAAGTTCATGGCCGTCACCCACCACGGCTACAACGTCCTCAAGATGCCGGGAAGCGGCGGAATAATCACGGTCTCATGTGAAGAGAGAGATGCGGTGTGCTCCCTCGAGCGCGCCATCCAGGCCGCAGCGATCGACGACCCCGACAGCAAAAGTGAGGGCCCTGCAGAGGCCATTCCCAAGAAGAAGCAGCTGCGTCGTGCCGGATCTCAGAAGGGTGACGACGCTGGTGGAGCCTCGTCAGGATCAGCGCCTGCTCCAGGGGTGCCTCCCTCCATCGCATAGGAATCCGCACCCGGCGCCCTCCTCGGGCAGGGCTTGGGGGCTCTCTTCTGGAGGGCCTCGGACCTTGCCAACCTCACGAGGGAGGCGCTTGGGAACCACTTGGAGGCGTGCTTCGCGACACGTTTCCCTCAGGAGGACACAGGGCAAGGAGTGCCCACCACTCAGGAATTCATCACCGAGACCACTCAGGAACTGCAAGACGCAAGGGCCATGCGCGATGACCGCCGCTCATGAGGCGCAGCTCCGCATCCAGGCGAGGATGACGGGCTGCGTGTCTGCATCGACATCCCAGGGCTCAACAAGGCCGCATCTCAGGAGCTCTTCTGGCCTTCGCGCGTGGGACGCTGCGAGGGTCCACCGCACAGCTACGTTCGCATGCCCTTTGGCCTGCCGAGCGTGTCGTCAGCCTATCAGCACAACATGCAGCGCATCATGGCGGCTCAGGAGGCCAGGCACCACGCCGTCCTGGCGGAGATGGATATGGTCCTCAGGGAACCACCTGAACCCCCAGAGCCTCCCGAGGCTCAGGGCCCCAGTGGCTCGTGAGGAGCCATTCCTTCACTGTGTTCCTTCAGCTGCACCAACTCTTCTTCGTCGACAGAACCAGGTGACATTTTCCAAGTTCGTTTAGCTGGGAGCACCCCTCGGGCTGCATTATTCCCAGGCCGCGTGGGCCCGTCTCTGTGGCATGCATCTCTTTTGCTTATGTCTTTAGCTTACCTTGTTGGGGGCACCCCTCGGGCTGCATCATCCCCAAGCCGCTCGGGCCTGACCCGGTGGCATGTATGTTTCTGCATTTACCCAAGTTGATTTGCCCTCCATGCTTAATCTGCCTATGATTACCGCCTGCTCGGCTGCCACCTGGTGAATCGTTGCCTCCCACGGGGCCTCCTCACACAGGCATGATGCTGGTGCATGGGTCCGTCCCTGCCACGTCGACAAACCTGAGCGGTTGAGCTCTGGCTCGCGGCACACCCAGCGCATGTCACCTCACCAGGCCCTCAGTGCCTTCATCTCGTCTCAGAGCAAGGCTGGCAACCATAACGGCAAAACCGTGTTTCTCCTCGTGATGACCTGCAGGAACCTCCCGAGGATAATAGATGGCGGAACCATGGGCGCTCTCCTCTTACAAGCAATCCGCTTGCACGTTAAAAGGGCTCCTGAGCATCGTGACTCAGGAGCTCTTACTGGCTCTCCAGCCCTCACCCCCTGGCCTTGACCACGGCATCGCGACCTGGCATATCAGCGGCGGCTGAGCTTGCTCGAGGGTTAGGACCTGAGGACGTAGAGCTTGAAGGAAAGCATTGGAAGGGGAAGGACCCGTACGGGCCTAACCTAGCTACGCTGTGGATGGTGGCGCGCAGGCCTGGCGCATCGCGAAGAATCGACCCCGCACCACTGAGATAAGTCTCGCGCTCGGATCGGTTAATTGTTGGAACCATAGGATCACGGTCATCACAGCTCTGCCGCGGCCACGTCGCCTCCCTTTCTTGTCTTGCCATAGACGCTTTAGCGCTAAAGGGGACCTCCTGAGCATCGCGCCTCAGGGGCTCTTACCGGACCTCAGGCCGCACACCTCCTGGCCTTGACCACGGCACACGACCTGGCATACTAGCGACGGCTGTAGCCTGCCTGGGGACTGGGACCTGTCAGCGTAGAGCAAAAAGCTATTGCGAGGTTGGAAAGGGGAGACCGAGCCTTGACAGGACATGCGCTCGCAAATTTTTATAATAAGGAATATATACACAAAGGGGCATCGCAGATCCTTACACGCCCCCATGGGGTACCTCATGATCCTTCGCAGGAAGAAAAAGCAGGAACTAAGAGGAATCCTATCTACACCCTCCTGTGGCGGACTCCATCATCAACAGTGGGCCACAGGAGGCCGGTGCCAACCTCATCCAGATCAGCGACGACGTCGGCTGGACGTCACAGCCCTGCTCCGAGCCCGGCGGGAGCTCGGAGGCACATAGCTGTCGTCGCTTGTCTCCGGAGTCTCGTAAGGCTCGGGAGAGCTTCTGGACTCCCAGGGGCTCCTGCTGCTGGAGTAGCCACGAGCGGAGCGGGCGTCAACCTGGCGCTCCACTCCAGGGCAACACTCTAGGCGGCGGCCCTCCGCGTCAAAGACCTTGAAGAAGAGCATGGTGGCGTCGTCGTACTCAAAGTGGATCGCAAGAGCGCCCCTTGCATGGCAAACCCGCGTGACCTCGCCTCAGCCGCGGGTCATGAAGATCTTGCCGGCAGGGACCGCTTCGATCTCGGCTCCAGTCGCCGGAGCATCGCTGTTGACGTGTTGCAACGAAAGCTCCAGGGCCCCCCTCGGCGGCATCACGTCGGAGAAGAACCGTGGGAAGCAGATCTAAGAGCTTGGGGGCATCGGCGCCCATAGCACAAGCTCGCGCGAGGAGTCTGCAAGGTGGACTCCCGGAGCGACCGCACACGTTGCCGTCGCGCGGCGCCGCTTGTCACCTTGCCCTCCCGAGCCCTCGGCTCGGGCGTACAAGGGAAGCGGATACCCTGGAGGGGGCCGCTCGCACCAAGGCCTCGTCACCACCTGCATCGCCACTTCGTCGCGGCAATGGACCGACCTCTTCTTCGGTGGGAGAGGCCCCGGATCATCGCGGGAAGCCTTTCCTTTCTTTTCAGCGGAGAACCTTCGGATGGGCGCCATTGTTGCAAGCAGAGCAGCAAGGAGAAGAAGCGAGTGAAGCAAGGAAGAGATGGGCGACAGGGGCTCCACCCACTTCCCCATTTATAGCGAGAGGAGGCCAACCGGCGCCCCCCACGATCACAGGTAATGATGGTTTTCCTTGCATGTCGCAGGGACTTGTCAAGTCGTGCAGTTGCCGAGGCAGCATGGGGAAGCGGAGATGCCCACGTCCAATCAACTGCCACGCGTCAACCGAGGCCGCAGGCTTTGGGGGCCCGCGGCGCTCCATAATTGACCCTTGGCTTCGCCTCGAAGACAAGCCCGAGCGCGCCTTGGGCCCGGGGGCTACTGTCGGCGTTCTGGGCACGGGGGTCCCCAGACTTGCCTGCCTGTGGCCCATGACGTGGCTAAGCTAGCGGGCCGTACGACCCATCTTCATCAACAAGGCAATCAAGACCCTCGCGAGGGGCCAAGCCTCGCGGGGCGGACAACGCAAGACCTCCTCAGGAGCGGCCTAGCCAGGCAGGCTCACGAGGAGCGGAGATATCAAGGCGGGGCAAACCTCACGAGGCTCTCGTGACATGAGCCATGATGACCTACACCAGGCGGGCGCCAGCGCGTGCAGCGTCCTTGTTTCCTCTTTGGTGCTAAGGAGGCAGGTGCAGGCGCAGAGTACCAAGGCATCAGGCAAAGGTTGCCATATCGGTGCAACAAGACCAAGACCAGTAGGACGGCAAGACGGAGGTCACCATGGAGCCCAAGACGGCGTCACCGCCAGAGCCTTTAGCAGGCGAAGACCACTTTTGTCAGGATAGCTTGTACTAGTTGTCCCCTTTCAAATTTGCCCGCCGTTGTTGGCTCCCTTCCCGCTCATTATTTGGGGAGAGGACCAGGGCCTATATAAGTAGAGCTAGCCACCAAAGTAGAGAGAGGTCGAGGGGGAGAGAGGTTGAAGGAGAGAGAGATCTCATCGACAAGTCCACAAAGCACAAGAACACCTCAACCTCAGGAGGCTGTTCTTCCCCTTGTACTATTCAACATCAGCCCAAGAGGCAATCCACCACCACCACACTGGAGTATGGTATTACACCACAACGGTGGCCTGAACCAGTATAAACCTCGTGTCTCTCCGTGTTGTGAGTTCGTCGAGTTCATCCGTGAGATCTTAGCGAGCTAGGGCGTGGATCGGTACGAGGGAAAGAACTTTGCGCGCACCCCCAGAGTTTGAACCTTAAGGTTTTTGCCGGAACCCCACATCCGACACAACGCAGGACTGATCATCCAGGCTGAAGCGGCCTATTTCAATACACATATTGGGACGGTAGGGAAGCGTAGTAATGTCCGAGGTATATATACAGTTTCTTCTCATAAATGGTAGTAACGTTGTGTCAACAAAGAATGGATCGCCTTCCACCATCATTGGATAGTTTTGTCCAAGGAAGAGCGAGTTTCCTCCAAGACTTTCAATACTGAACCAGGGAGAAGGTGTTGGCGCTAGTACACCAGTATCCGTCCCGAATACCATACAAAGGATGTTGGAATAGGACCGGAGAGTGTGACCATACGAGACAACACCTGCTTCCTTAGTAACATCAGCAGTGCCCCGTATACAGACAAGAAGAGGTGATCCATCGGAATAAGTTGCCAGGCGCCACTGAGTATATGGGTCCTGCTCGTCCTCATGCTCATGAACAAAATTTTCAAGTATAGGTGGTGGAATGTTCACAGGACCTTGGAAACACAAGAAGGTTAATTAGTAAAGGGAAACTAGCTAACCCGCATGCATGTGGATGAAATAATTATAATTACGGTGGAAGACAAGCGTCTTTGAAATCATGAGGATTCCATGCAAAAAGCGATTACCACAGTGGTGGCGGCAAACACAAGACCCTCGTATTGAATTGCATCACAATACTCATCCGTCTATAGAAACTGATTTTTGAGCAATATCCATCGAGTCGAACCATGAAGGACGGCAACAAGCTTGTCGAAGATAGCAAGAACATAAGCATTCCTATAACCCCAAGAGAGGTTGGGAACTCGACAAATTTCTATCTTCAGTAGGCAACAGTCAGCATGATCGTATTTGAACTCATGTAGAATACGGTGTACTCAACCTGCAGGCGTTAAATGCGAGATTTTTCGAAGTGGAACCCGGTGACGAGTGTACACATTCACAAGTTCCCACTCGCAGTTGTACCCAATATAAACAACCCAATCTCCACCTGCCCAAGCCTTGCCCTCAAGCGATGGCATCTTAACATCATACATAACATTATCAAGCGACATCAACTTACACAAGGCGATGCTTCCCTCGTCCCCGCGCCAGTCAGCAGGGTCACATCAAAGAAGATAGGGGAGATCAAACTGCTCCTGAACCCTTGGGTTCCTTGTAATGATGTTATTAGTTGAGTCAAGAATGGTCTTGAAAGAACCTGCCATGCTAGCCGAGGTGATGACATCGCACCGATAAATGAGTTCCTCCACCGCGTCATCATTCAGATCGGGGCAAGAATAACGGGGTCGTTTCCAGCTTGTTCCCTCCATGGAGAAGACGATCAAACAATGGTAGAAGGAAGGGTGAAGGCAGATGGAGGAGGGAGGAAGAGCTAGCGTGCGACAACAGTTCCAAATCGAGAGGGAAAGGCGAAGAGTCGGTGGATGGTTGCCACGGTACACAAAGAGGCGCCTGGGGAGCGAATGGTTGCCACAGAGGTCACACGCTGATGACAAAGGCCGAGTGAACCGCATGCAATCCCATCGCACAACACACACGTCTTGTTAAGTTGAACCGTTTCTGTACTCTTGTGTCAACGCAAACAGTTCATCCGAGTGAACCATATGTCGTATATCCCACACACCTTGATCTGGATGACTGTTTCTTTTGTGTTGCCTAATCACAAACAGTTCATCCGAGTGAACCGTATGTTGTATATCGCACACACCTTCATCTGGCTGCCCGTTTCTTTTGTGTAGCCTAATCACACACAGTTCATCCTAGTGAACCGTATGCTATGTTTCGCACACGCTTTCATCTGGCTGCCCGTTTCTTTTGTTCCTCCTCATCGCAAACAGTTAATTGAACTGAACCTTATGCCCTTCATCGCACACGCAACTAAAACCTGAACAGTGTTTGATGCATCCATCATCGCAAACATTTTATACATTTCTGACGGTTTTCATACAACATCGTTTGCGATTATGGCCTCACACACAGTTTCTCGAAGGGTCTCTGATTGTAGTGTCGCATTAGCAGCATCCTGCAGTAGTGAAATGACAACACATGTCTATGGTCAGGAAACTTAACCATCTTTGATTAACAAGCTAGTCAAGTAGAGGCATACTAGGGACACTCTGTTTGTCTATGTATTCACACATGTACTAAGTTTCTGGTTAATACAATTCTAGCATGAATAATAAACATTTATCATGATATAAGGAAATATAAATAAAAACTTTATTATTGCCTCTAGGGCATATTTACTTCAGTCTCCCACTTGCACTAGAGTCAATAATCTAGTTCACATCGCCATGTGATTTAACACCAATAGTTCACATCTTTATGTGATTAGTTCACATCACCATGTGACTAATACCCAAAGGGTTTTACTAGAGTCAATAATCTAGTTCACATCACTATGTGATTAACACCCAAAGAGTACTAAGGTGTGATCATGTTTTGCTTGTGAGAGAAGCTTAGTCAATGGGTCTGCCACATTCAGAGCCGTATGTATTTTGCAAATTTTCTATGTCTACAATGCTCTGCATGGAGATACTCTAGCTAATTGCTCCCACTTTAAATATGTATCCAGATTGAGACTCAGAGTCATCCGGATCGGGTAAAAGCTTGCATCGACGCAACTCTTTACGACGAACTCTTTGTCACCTCCATAACCAAGAAAGATAATTTTGACCGTTGTGCATTGATCCACCCTTGGATCAATATCGTACCCCCTTGCCAAATTCATGGCAAGGTACACAATAGGTTTGATACACAACATAGCATACTTTGTAGAACCTATGGCTGAGGCATAGGGAATGACTTTCATTCTCTTTCTATTTTCTGTCATGGTCGTGTTTTGAGTCTTACTCAACTTTACACCTTGCAATACAGGCAAGAAATCCTTCTTTGGCTGTTCCATTTTGAACTACTTCAAAATCTTGTCAAGGTATGTACTCATTGAAAAAATCTTATCAAGCGTCTTGATCTATCCCTATAGATCTTGATGCCCAATATGTAAGTAGCTTCATCGAGGTCTTTCTTTGAAAAACTCCTTTCAAACACTCCTTTATGCTTTCCAGAAATTTCTACATCATTTCCTATCAACAATATGTCATTCACATATACTTATCAGAAAGGCTGTAGTGCTCCCACTCACTTTCTTGTAAATATAGGCTTCACCGCAAGTCTGTATAAAACTATATGCTTTGATCAACTCATCAAAGCATATATTCCAACTCTGAGATGCTTGCACCAGTCCATAAATGAATCGCTGGAGCTTGCACACTTTGTTAGCACCTATAGGATTGATAAAACATTCTGGTCGCATCATATACAACTCTTCTTTTAATAAATCCATTAAGGAATGCAATTTTAACATCCATTTGCCAGATTTCATAAAATGTGCTAACATGATTCGGACAGACTTAAGCATCAATACAAGTGAGAAAATCTCATTGTAGTCAACACCTTGAACTTGTCAAAAAACCTTTTTGCGACAATTCAAGCTTTGTAGATAGTAACACTACCATCAGCGTCGGTCTTCCTCTTGAAAATCCATTTTTTCTCAATGGTTTGCCGATCATCGGGCAAGTCAACCAAAGTCCATACTTTGTTCTCATACATGGATCCTATCTCAGATTTCATGGCCTCAAGCCATTTTGCGGAATCTGGGCTCATCATCGTTTCCTCATAGTTCGTAGGTTCATCATGGTCTAGCAACATGACTTCCAGAACAGGATTACCGTACCACTCTGGTGCGGATCGTACTCTGGTTGACCTACGAGGTTTGGTAGTAACTTGATCTTAAGTTTCATGATCATCATCATTAACTTCCTCACTAATTGGTGTAGGCATCACTGGAACTGATTTCAGTGATGAACTACTTTCCAATTCGAAAGGAGGTACAATTACCTCATCAAGTTCTACTTTCCTCCCACTCACTTCTTTCGAGAGAAACTCCTTCTCTAGAAAGGATCTACTCTTAGCAACAAAGATCTTGCCTTAGGATCTGTGATAGAAGGTGTACCCAACAATTTCTTTTGGGTATCCTATAAAGATGCACTTCTCCGATTTGAGTTTGAGCTTATCAGGCTGTAACTTTTTCACATAAGCATCGCAACCCCAAACATTAAGAAAAAACAGCTTAGGTTTGTTGCTAAACCACAGTTCATATGGTGTCGTCTCAACGGATTTTAAGATAGTGCCCTATTTAACGTGAATACAACTGTCTCTAACGCATAGCCCCAAAACGATAGTGGTAAATCGGTAAGAGACATCATATATCGCACCATATCTAATAAATTACGGTTACGACGCTCGGACACACCATTACGCTGTGGTGTTCCAGGTTGTGTGAGTTGCGGAACTATTCCACATTATTTCAAATGAAGGCCAAACTCGTAACTCAAATATTCGCCTCCGCGATTAGATCGTAGAAACTTTTTTTTCTTGTTATGATGATTCTCAACTTCACTCTGAAATTCTTTGAACTTTTCAAATGTTTCAGACTTGTGTTTCATTAAGTAGATATACCCATATCTGCTCAAATGACCTGTGAAGGTCAGAAAAAATGATACCCGCCGCGAGCCTCAACACTCATCGGACCGCATACATCGGTATGTATTATTTCCAATAAGTCAGTGGCTCGCTCCATTGTTCCGCATAATGGAGTCTTAGTCATCTTGCCCATGAGGCATGGTTCACAAGCATCAAGTGATTCATAATCAAGTGATTCCAAAAGCCCACCAGCATGGAGTTTCTTCATGCGCTTTAAACCAATATGACCTAAGCGGCGATTACCACAAATAAGTTGCACTATCATTATTAACCTTGCATCTTTTGGCTTCAATATTATGAATATGTGTATCACCACAATCGAGATTCAATAAACCATTCACCTTGGGTGTATGATCACACAAGGTTTTATTCATGTAAACAGAATAACAATTATTCTTTGACTTAAATGAATCACCGTATTGCAATAAACATGATCCAATCATATTATGCTCAACGCAGACACCAAATAACATTTATTTTAGGTTCAACACTAATCCCGAAGGTAAAGGGATTGTGCGATGGTGATCTTATCAACCTTGGAATCACTTCCAACACACATCGTCACCTTGCCCTCAACTAGTCTCTGTTCATTTTATAACTCCTGTTTCAAGTTACTAATCATAGCAACTGAACCGGTATCAAATACCCAGGGGCTACTATGAATACTAGTAAAGTACACATCAATAACATGTATATCATATATAATTTTGTTCACTTTGCCATCCTTCTTATCCTCCAAGTATTTGGGGCAGTTCCGCTTCCAATGACCATTTCCTTTGCAGTAGAAGCACTCAGTTTCAGGCGTGGGTCTAGCTTTGGGCTTCTTCATGGGAGTGGCAACTTACTTGCCAGTCTTCTTGAAGTTACCTTTCTTTTCCTTTGCCCTTTTACTTGAAACTGGTGGTCTTGTCGACCATCAACACTTGATGCTTTTTCTTGATTTCTACCTTCGCCGATTTCAGTATCGTGAAGAGCTTGGGAATCGTTTTCGTTATCCCTTGCATATTATAGTTCATCACGAAGTTCTAGTAGCTTGGTGATAGTGAATAGAGAACACTACCAATCACTATATTATCTAGAAGATTAACTCCCACTTGATTCAAGCGATTGAACTGCCCAGACATTCTGAGCACATGCTCACCAGCTGAGCTATTCCCCTCCATCTTGTAGGCAAAGTACTTGTCAGAGGTCTCACACCTCTTGTGTAACATCCCAAAATTCTAAATTTTGGAATGTTATATTAAATAAATTATTATCATTGTTTGTTTGATTGATTGACTAAAAGTGAGTGGAATTTGAAACTTTTGAAAGTTGAAAGAGAGAGAATAAAAGGACTTTCCCAAAACCTTCATCTTTGCAATTTGATGTCCATGAATTCAAATTCATTTCATCACAAAACTCAAGAGTGAAGATGATATGACTTCTTCCATTTGAAATGAAAATACTTTTGAAAAGATTTGAATTCCATCTAAAAATATTTCAAATTCAAAACTTTATGCAACTCAATGATTTTCAGGAGAGAAGATAAAATGACTTCTTCAATTATATGAAATATGAGTTGGAAGTTAAAAAGAATCAAGTTGAAAGTCATTCGAAAGTATTTTGAAACTCCCTTTCAAATTTGGAATTATTTGGATTTCATTCAAATTATTTTTATCCTAAAAATAAATAAATGTATATAAGGGTAAAATGATTCCCTTCAATGGAAAATTAGGAGAAAATAATTTTGAAATCATTTTGGTATTTTAAAAATGATTTTGTTGGGTTTTAATGCAACAAGATGTAATCGTTTGCTTTATTTGATTTTTTCTGATTTTATCTGGACTTGAAATATAGTCCATGTTTTAGGATTTCTTTTTTCTGAAAATTTTGATACATTATATGTCCTATATAATATATTTTTTCTATATCTTATTTTCTCCCTGTCTTATTCCAAAAAAAGGGAAAACCTAGCGCTAACGGGCAGGCGGCCCGAAGCCAGGCCCGGCCCGGCCCGACCCGACCACTCGAGTCTTGACCCGGCCCGGCGCCGCTCAAGCCCCTCTCCTTCGGTCGCCCGCTCCTCCCTCTCTCGCTCTTGTGCCACTGACCGCTGGGCCCCATTGCCCGATCGCCCTCGCCCGCTGCTTCTTCTTCCTCTCCACGCCAAACTGCGCCGCCGCCACCGCCGAATCCCGCGATCTTCGGGATCCTCTCCTCGACCTTCCCCCTCCTCCAAGTCGACCCCACCCCTATAAATACCCCTCCCCTCACCCCGTTATGCCCCTTCCCGACCCCCGAACCCCTCTCTGCTCGCCGCCATTTCTCGCTGGAGCCCGAGCTCCGCCGCTCGCCATTGCTGCTGCAGCGCCCGACCCCGACCACCTCATCGTCGCCCGAAACCACCATTTAACTCCACTCACCTTCCCGCATCGCCTAAGACGCTCCTCCGTCGCCAAAGACACCTGGAGCTGTCGCACCCTTCAACCACCGAATGCCACCCGCCGTCGTCGATCTTGCTCCGCTCGAGTCCGTCTTCCCTGAGCTCACTGCCGACTACCATCGTCATCGCCCGTCTTCCGCGTCTCCTGGAGCAGCCTACACCGCCGAAGGACCACCGGAGGCCTCACCAGCATCGCCGCCCGAGCGCCACCACCGTCGACACCGTCGCCAGAGATCCTCACCACCGCGGTGAGTTTCTCCTCCCTCCGATCTAATTTCAACGGCCCAGATTACTTTACACGAACAGTTAGGTTTTATTTTATTATACGGTTTTTGTGTGGTTTTATTTACGGTTTAGCTTGGTTCAGATCGAACAGAGCCCCTTCGGTTTTTTAGTTGCACACTCCCGTTCTGTTAAAAATCAGCCGAGCGTCATTTATCTTCGGATCGCCCACACTCCTGGCCCAATAGCAGTATGCCACGTAGCTAGCGCCCGTTTTGTTTTTATATCTTTTCTGTTTTATTTTATTTACAGAAATAGTTTCTGTTTTAGATTGTTAATATCTTTTAGGTTTTAATTCCAAATTGAGTGATTATTTTTTGCATTGTGTCACAAATTTGTTAAAGTTTTAGTTTGTGCAATTGGATTTCAAATTTGATTAGTTTAAAATTGAATTTGATGAAATTTGTTCAAATTAGTAATTTGGCCATAACTTGTGTTTTATAAAATATTTTTGATTGATTCTTTTTTGCTACTGTTTTGTTATTATTTTGTTTATCCACTAGCATATAGTTATTTATTTATTTTGTTTATTTTTAATTAGGTTTTTAGCAAAAAAGTTCTATTTTAGTTATAGTTTGTTTTAGTCTTTTCTTTATTAGTTTTAAATTATTTATTTATTTCACTCTTGACAAAATTAGTTGTTGTTTTTGTTAGTAAACAAAAGTAATTTTATTTTATTTTTAAAAAGTTATTCTTTTTAGTTTTGTAAGAAAACTTGTATAGGTCATAGTTAGAGTTTTATAAAAAGCTTATTTGTTTCTTTTTGCTACTAAAAGTTTATGAAAAAATTCTTTCTGTTATTTTAATGAAAACTCTATTTCTTTTATATTAATCTAGTGTTTTAACTGTTGTTAAGTTTTACTTAGGACAAATATATTTTGTGTTATGTCTTAGAGTTTTCTTTAGTAGTTTTGTGGTGTAGTTTTCCTTTTTCTTATTTGGTGTCCCTTGTTCTTTTGAATTTTATTTGTTGGTTTTATTATGAGTGTTAGAATTGCTTGCTAGTGTGTTTGCTTATATAAATGCTATGTTTGACTATATAGATTTTCAACGGAGTGACGAATAATTCTACCAAGTCAGTATTCTGAGAGCGTTATTATCTTCATCAACTTACCAGGAAAGTTCACTTTGACCATGCTTTCATACCTACGTTTTTATTGCATTTAGTGGCATCTTTGCAACAATCCTCCAGTAGTGATATTGAATTCTTGAGTAGTATGCATGAGGTAGGAACCCATCACCCTGTTACCAAGCCCGAGACGTTACTTATTTTAATGCTAAGCTATAGTAGACGGGGTTTGGTATGAGTGCACGAGAGTGGTGTGAAGAAGGAGGACTCTACGTCAATGACGACAACTCCATGATGGCATCTGCAAGGACTGCATCTTCAAGGCCTCAAGACTTCAAGACTCGAGACAAGAATTCAATACACACTCACAGGTGAAGGGCGGTTGTGACGGCACCTGGAGAAACCAGTGGATGCCGGGATGCATGGAGAAGCGCCATGACATCTTGCGGAAAGCTTCACCCAGACTCAAAGAGACGGAAGAATACTTCATGCCCAGAAGCTTACTTGTGCAACCGCAAGTCACTATGGGCTCTGGCTTGGTTGACCTTAGTTGTGACTCTGGCTAGGACGGCGCTAGAAGATGTAGAACTATGGTAGGATTGGATGAGCACCGAACAATGGTCAGGGGAACTCTTTGGAAGACCATGTTTCGGTCGTCTTGTTCTCAAACACCACAGGTGCGAGAACGTAAAGAGGGATCGAATCTTGCGGGTAAAGTGTACAAACCTCTGCAGAGGGTTTAAACCTAATCGATTAGCCGTGTCCCGATTACGGACAATTTGAGCATCTGGTCTTGGATCTATCTCGGAACTCTCAACACCGGACTGATAACTTAATTGTGGGCAACTTATGATGATTTGGGCTATGAGACATCGGTTAGCGGAACCATGTCATGATAGAAAACTCCATAGTGCAGACTCCAGTTATTCCTTTGTTGTAGGGAAAATAAAACCAGCTTTTATGCAAAACAAAACTCAGACACAGAGCCACAAAGCCATATTGCATATAGTATAGTTTTATCATCTGTTTTCTCATGTTGTGATCTTGCGGTACATTCAATGTCTTGACCTACACGCTTCAACGTATCATGTTGCAGATACTTTCTTCAAGCGAGTAAGAGTAAGGTATAGGGTTACGGTCTACACTCAACTTTGTCGATGGCGTTGATGGGACTCCACACCCGACTATTTGTTTCATTGTGACTTATGAGGTATATATCAGTTTTACGTTATTTATACATGTGATTGCACTTTGATATATACATTGATGTACTTGTGTGTGCCATACTGATCCGTGGAGGATGTACGAAACACGAAGGCTTGACCGTCACGAGGTCGGGTCGCTCTGAATATGGTATCAGAGCACATATTGACTGTAGGACGTGACCCTAGAAATCGAAAAGCCCCTAGGACAGGATATCTCTAAAACTTTGTTTTCAAAAAGGCCCTTACTTCTCACCTTTTCTGATGTTATCAAATAGTCCCTCTTACCACAAATAGTTATAATATGCCCCTTTTCCCTTTTTGACCACACGAAGAATCAACTGAAGCCGCTCCAAGAAGGACAAGATATCGGATAACTGATGGGCTCTTCAGAGTAAAGAGGATTTGACCATGCATTAGAAGAGTTGAAGCTACACTAGTTGAAGACCCCGACGACTTGAAGAATGAGAAGAATTATTTGGCCGTTATAGGACCAAACCCCTGTTATGCACTTACGTTAGATGCGACAATTTGTGAGCTGTCATTTCTTTGATGTTTTCCGACAGCCACCAAGTAAAACCCATTCAAAACTATTGTTTGTATTGTGTGTATCCCTCCCCACCTCTCTCATATCTCATCCCAAAACTTTTGGACCCCATAGATGATGAATGAAGTTGGACTGGTATTCTCTGGGCCGAAGACCCAGCCCGAGGCAGAGCTACGGATTCAGAACATGGAGAATCAATTCAGGAGCAATTTGGTTTCAAGGAAGAATGAAGTATCATACGCTCTTCAGTACTTTGAAGGAAGTGCTGCAACATGGTGACATATGCATCAAGCCATACGGGGATGGAATGGAGCAAATACTTGGGAAGAATTCAAGAAGACTCTGACAAGATCCCGTCTTATCCGGAAGCACTATGATAACACGAAGAAGAAACCTTGTGCCTGCAAGATTTGCGGAGAAATAGGACACACCCAGGAGGAACACAAGGATGGATGCCCTCATTGTGAGGAAAATCACGCAACCGAAGAGTGCCCGACTGGACAAGTTACTTGTTTCTTGTGTGAAGGAACTACGCACTACCTTGGTCAGTGTCACCTTTACCCCAAGGTACAAGAAATAAACAAGAAGCAGAAAGAGCCCTCAGGAAAAGTTTAGAACCTTTGATGAAGGAAGTTGTTGAAGAACCTGAAGAAGGCCTAATTAGATTTTACTCTAACATTTGCTATTCATGTGGAGAAGGACGGAAATAGAAGCTCTGATCATTAGGGACAAATCCAGGAAGAGAAAACGAAGGCATCCCCAGAACAACCCAATTTTTGCAGAAAAGGACCTGAGTAATATCACCTATTTCACTTACAGGATTCAGGTCATTACGCTGATAAATGTCTACAAAAGAAGTTAAAAATCAAAGGAGCCTACATAATCACAAAGAAGCCCCGAGATATGTCGGAAGTCATTTGTTTTTGCGGCAAGGAAGCAGGACATTTTGCTAAGGAATGTTCAGATCAGAAGAAAGCTAGAGCTGAATAGTTTAGATTTTGATATGGATAATAAGAGTAGCAGAAAGCAATTTTATTTTCATAAGTTCAATGAGTTGAATTATGTAATGGAAGTCTCAAAGTTTGTAATGAATTCATGAATCAATAAAGTTAATGTATCATGATTTCATATGTTGAATTGTATGAGTTGTTACTCTATGAACACATATTTGGACCAGTTTCGAGGATATGAGAAATATGGTCTATGTGTGGATTGGTGTATTACATTTTAAGGGTGGTAGTACCCTGTAAGAACACCCAACCAATGGAAAGGGAAATGTGTCCCAAAGATTGGAGTTTGGACAAAATAAGTATGAGTTGTATTCTAATATTCTGGTTACCTCAGGAGTATGAAGCAATGAAGTAATATTGGATTTAAATGAGATGTAATGTTGAAATATGGAACAATTGTGATGAGTTAAAGCTATGCAAGTATTGAAGTGGGCCCACAACCCACTGGCCCGGGAATTAATAAGGATCAAGTACCCCCTGCAAGAAGAAAATTTGGAAGAAACTGTGATTTGATGAGCAAACGTTCCTTAGGAGGATACGAAAACCTGAGATTTGTGAAGAAACGTTAGATGTCTTGCCCAGCTTGCGGAACCAATGGATTTACCCGAACCCTGTTTGAGGACAAGAGAAATTCTGCAATGCTTGTGAGGATGCCCAAGTGATAGAATACGTGATTCACCGTCAGTGTATGAAGTAATGGTTCAAGTATGGAATGGATTGGCCCCCATACCGGAGACTTCTATCATGAACTATCATATGTTGATGGAAAATCAGAGAGACTTGAAAACCTTAGAAGAGCGTCGACACGATAAGCCAAACAACCTTAGAATGGTAGGACGATTGATCCATGTAACAGGCAACCGTCGCCAATCGTAGGTTATACGGTGAGATTCAACCCAGACCCATTTCCTGCAGGAGAAACCATAAATTATTGACCAACAGGAGGTTTCGATAGTTGTTTAGTATTGGGGATAGACCTGTCAGATATGAAGACCCAGTCTCGGAAGAACCTCGCGAGGATGAAAGGACACGTGTTTGCCCCTACCGGAAGAGCCTCAGTGAAGAAGTTATTCCAGAGGATATGAGAAGACCGACACCGTCAACCCAAAGGAAGGGAGTACATGAGTCTTGGTCGGGACCATAACCCTGCTTTTAGTGTGGTAGCACACTAGAATTTTCCGGTCAATGGATTTGCTGGATGACCCCCAAACCCTAACCTTTTTCTTGCTAGCCTCTTCGAATCTTGAGGACGAGATTCATTTTAAGTGTGGTAGGTTTGTAACATCCCAAAATTCTAAATTTTGGAATATTATATTAAATAAATTATTATCATTGTTTGTTTGATTGATTGACCGAAAGTGAGTGGAATTTGAAACTTTTGAAAGTTGAAAGAGAGCGAATAAAAGGACTTTCCAAAACCTTCATCTTTGCAATTTGATGTCCATGAATTCAAATTCATTTCATCACAAAACTCAAGAGTGAAGATGATATGACTTCTTCCAGTTGAAATGAAAAGAGTTTTGAAAAGATTTGAATTCCATCTGAAAAATATTTCAAATTCAAAACTTTATGCAACTCAATGATTTTTAGGAGAGAAGATAAAATGACTTCTTCAATTATATGAAATATGAGTTGGAAGTTAAAAAGAATCAAGTAGAAAGTCATTTGAAAGTATTTTGAAACTCCCTTTCAAATTTGGAATTATTTGGATTTCATTCAAATTATTTTTCTCCTAAAAATAAATAAATGTAAATAAGGGTAAAATGAATCCCTTCGATGGAAAATCAGGAGAAAATAATTTTGAAATCATTTTGGTATTTTAAAAATGATTTTTGTTGGGTTTTAATGCAACAGTAGCACTGTTTGCTTTATTTGATTTTTTCTGATTTTATCTGGACTTGAAATATAGTCCATGTTTTAGGATTTCTTTTTTCTGAAAATTTTGATACATTATATGTCCTATATAATATATTTTTTCTATATCTTATTTTCTCCCTGTCTTATTCCAAAAAAAAGGGAAAACCTAGCGCTAACCAGGCCAGGCGGCCCAGAAGCCAGCCGGCCCAGCCAGCCAGCCACTCGAGCCGCGGCCCAGCCAGCGCCATCGCCCGAAGCCCATCTCCTTCGGTCGCCCGCTCCTCTCTCTCTCGCCCTTGTGCCACTGACCGCTGGGCCCCACTGCCCGATCGCCCTCGCCCGCTGCTTCTTCTTCCTCTCCACGCCAAACCGCGCCGCCGCCACCGCCGAATCCCGTGATCCTCGGGATCCTCTCCCCGATCTTCCCCCTCCTCCAAGTCGACCCCACCCCTATAAATACCCCTCCCCTCACCCCGTTACGCCCCTTCCCGGCCCCCGAACCTCTCTCCGCTCGCCGCCATTTCTCGCCGGAGCCCGAGCTCCGCCGCCCGCCATTGCTGCTGCTGCGCCCGACCCCGACCACCTCATCGTCGCTCGAAACCACCATTGAACTCCACTCACCTTCCCGCATCACCTGAGACGCTCCTCCGTCGGCAAAGAAACCTGGAGCTGTCGTACCCTTCAACCACTGAACGACACCCGCCGTCGTCGATCTCGCTCTGCTCGAGTCCGTCTTCCCTGAGCTCACTGCCGACTACCATCGTCATCGCCATCGTCTTCCGCGTTTCCTGGAGCAGCCTACACCGCCGGAGGACCACCGGAGGCCTCACCAGCATCGCCGCCCGAGCGCCACCACCGTCGACACCGTCGCCGGAGTTCCTCGCCACCGCGGTGAGTTTCTCCTCCCTCCGATCTAATTTCAATGGCCCGGATTACTTTACGTGAACAATTAGGTTTTATTTTATTAGGCGGTTTTTGTGTGGTTTTATTTACGGTTTAGCTTGGTTCAGATCGAACAGAGCCCCTTCGGTTTTTTTAGTCGCACACTCCCGTTCTGTTAAAAATCAGCCGAGCGCCGTTTATCTTAGGATCGCCCACACCCCACTCCTAGCCCAATAGCAGTATGCCACGTAGCTAGTGCCCGTTTTGTTTTTATATGTTTTCTGTTTTATTTTATTTACAGAAATAGTTTCTGTTTTAGGTTGCTAATATCTTTTAGGTTTTAATTCCAAATTGAGTGATTCTTTTTGCATTGTGTCTCAAATTTGTTAAAGTTTCAGTCTGTGCAATTGGATTTCAAATTTGATTAGTTTAAAATTGAATTTGATGAAATTTTTTCAAATTAGTAATTTGGCCATAACTTGTGTTTTATAAAATATTTTTGATTGATTCTTTTTTGCTACTGTTTTGTTATTGTTTTGTTTATCCAGTAGCATATAGTTATTTAATTTTTGTTTATTTTTAATTAGGTTTTTAGAAAAACATTACTGTTTTAGTTATAGTTTTGTTTCAGTCTTTTCTTTATTAGTTTTAAATTATTTATTTTTGTCACTCTTGACAAAATTAGTTATTGTTTCTGTTAGTAAACAAAAGTAATTTTATTTTATTTTTAAAAAGTTATTCTGTTTAGTTTTGTAAGAAAACTTGTATAGGTCATAGTTAGAGTTTTATAAAAAGCTTATTTGTTTCTTTTCGCTACTAAAAGTTTATGAAAAAAAATCTTTCTGTTATTTTAATGAAAACTCTATTTCTTTTCTGTTAATTTATTAATCTAGTGTTTTAACTGTTGTTAAGTTTTACTTAGGACAAAACTATTTTGTGTTATGTCTTAGAGTTTTCTTTAGTAGTTTTGTGGTGTAGTTTTCCTTTGTTTTATTTGTGTCCCTGTTCTTTTGAATTTTATTTGTTGGTTTTATTATGAGTGTTAGAATTGCTTGCTAGTGTGTTTGCTTATATAAATGCTATGTTTGACTATATAGATTTTCAAGGGAGTGACGAATAATTCTACCAAGTCATTATTCTGAGAGCGTTATTATCTTCATCAACTTATCAGGCAAGTTCACTGTGACCATGCTTTCATACCTACGTTTTTATTGCATTTAGTGGCATCTTTGCAACAATCCTCCAGTAGTGATATTGAATTCTTGAGTAGTATGCATGAGGTAGGAACCCATCACCCTGTTACCAAGCCCGGGACGTTACTTATTTTAACGCTACGCTCTAGAATACGGGGTTTGATATGAGTGCACGAGAGTGGTGTGAAGAAGGAGGACTCTACGTCAATGACGACAACTCCATGATGGCATCTGCAAGGACTGTATCTTCGAGGCCTCAAGACTTCAAGACTCGAGACAAGAATTCAATACACACTTGGGTGAAGGGCGGTTGGCGGGCACCTGGAGAAACCAGTGGATGGTCGGGATGCATGGAGAAGCGCCATGACATCTTGCGGAAAGCTTCACCCAGACTCAAAGAGACGGAAGAATACTTCATGCCCAGAAGCTTACCTGTGCAATCGCAAGTCACTATGGGCTCTGGCTTGGTTGACCTTAGTTGTGACTCTAGCTAGGATGGTGCTAGCAGATGTAGAACTACGGTAGGATTGGATGAGCACCGGACAGTGGTCAGGGGAACTCTTCGGAAGACCATGTTTCGGTCGTCTTGTTCTCAAACACCCTGAAGTGCGAGAACGTAAAAGAGGGATCGAATCTTACGGGTAAAGTGTACAAACCTCTGCAGAGGGTTTAAACCTAATCGACTAGCTGTGTCCCCGGTTACGGACAATTTGAGCATCTGGACTTGGATCTATCTCGGAACTATCAACACCGGACTGATAACTTAATTGTGGGCAACTTATGATGATTTGGGCTATGAGACATCGGTTGGGGGAACCATGTCATGATGGAAAACTCCATAGTGCAGACTCTAGTTATTCCTTTGTTGTAGGGAAAATAAAACCAGCTTTTATGCAAAACAAAACTCAGACACAGAGCCACAAAGCCATATTGCATATAGTATAGTTTTATCATCTGTTTTCTCATGTTGTGATCTTGTCGGTACATTCAATGTACTGACCTACACGGCTGCAACGTATCATGTTGCGAGATACTTTTCCGACGAGTAAAATGCAGTGCAGGGTTACGGTCTACACTCAACCTGCCGATGGCGTTGATGGGACTCCACACCCGACTATTTGTTTCCGCTGTGACTTATGAGGTATATATCAGTTTTATGTTATTTATACATGTGATTGCACTTTGATATATACATTGATGTACTGTGTGTGCCAACATACTGATCCAAGGATGGCACAGAAACACAGAGGCTTGACCGTCTGAGGTCGGGTCGCTACATCTTGACACGGGCATGAGTCTGAAATACTAATTTCAACTCTTGGAACATCTTATATGCTCCATGGCGTTCAAAATGTTTTTGAAGTCCCGGTTCTAAACCGTAAAGCATGGTGCACTAAACTATCAAGTAGTCATCATACCGAGCTTGCAAAACGTTCATAACATCTGCATCTGCTCCTGCAATAGGTTCGTCACCTAGTGATGCATCAAGGACATAATTCTTTTGTGCAGCAATGAGGAAAATCCTCAGATCATGGACCCAGTCCGCGTCATTGCTACTATCATCTTTCAACTTAGTTTTCTCTAGGAACATATCATAAATAAAACGGGGAAGCTATACACGAGCAATTGATCTACAACATAGATATGAAAATACTATCAGGACTAAGTTCATGATAAATTTAAGTTCAATTAATCATATTTCTTAAGAACTCCCACTTAGATAGACATCCCTCTAGTCATCTAAATGATCACATGATCCATATAAAATAAACCATGTCTGATCATCACGTGAGATGGAGTAGCTTTCAATGGTGAACATCAGTATGTTGATCATATCTACTATATGATTCACGTTCGACCTTTCGGTCTCAGTGTTCCGAGGCCATATCTGCATATGCTAGGCTCGTCAACTTTAACCTGAGTATTCTGCATGTGCAAAACTGGCTTGCACCCATTGTATGTGAATGTAGAGCATATCACACCCGATCATCACGTGGCGTCTCAGCACGAAGAACTGTCGCAATGGTGCATACTCAGGGAGAACACTTATACCTTGAAATATTAGTAAGGGATCATCTCATAATACTACCATCGTACTAAGCAAAATAAGATGCATAAAAGATAAACATCACATGCAATCAAAATATGTGACATTGTATGGCCATCATCATCTTCTGCCTTTGATCTCCATCTCCAAAGTACCGTCACGATCTCCATCGTCACTGGCATGACACCATGATCTCCATTATCTTGATCTTTACAACGTGTCGTCACATGGTCGTCTTGCCAACTATTGCTTTTGCAACTATTGCTATCGCTTAGCGATAAAGTAAAGCAATTTTATGGCACTTGCATCTTATGCAACAAAGAGACAACCATAAGCCTCCTGCCAGTTGCTGATAACTTTTACAAAACATGATCATCTCATACAACAATTTATATATCATCATGTCTTGACCATATCACGTCACAACAAGCCCTGAAAAAACAAGTTAGACGTCCTCTACTTTGTTGTTGCAAGTTTTACGTGGCTGCTACGGGCTTCTAGCGAGAACCGTTCTTACCTACGCATCAAAACCAGAACGATTTTTCATCAAGTGTGTTGCTTTAACCTTCAACAAGGACCGGGCATAGTCAAACTCGATTCAACTAAAGTTGGAGAAACAGACACCCGCCATCCACCTGTGTGCAAAGCACATCGGTAAAACCAGTCTCATGAACGTGGTCATGTAATGTCGGTCCGGGCCGCTTCATCCAACAATACCGCCGAATCAAAGTAAGACGTTCCTGGTAAGCAGTATGACTATTATCAATCACAACTCTTTGTGTTCTACTCGTGCATATAACATCTATGCATAGACCTAGCTTGGATGCCACTGTTGGGGAACGTAGTATTTCAAAAAATTCCTATGATCACGCAATATCTATCTAGGAGATGCGTAGCAACGAGATGGAAGAGTGTGTCCACGTACCCTTGTAGACCGAAAGAAGAAGCGTTTAGTAACGCGGTTGATGTAGTCGAGCGTCTTCACGATCCAACCGATCCAAGTACCAAACGTACGGCACCTCCATGTTCAGCACACGTTCAGCTCGATGACGTCCCTCGAGCTCTTGAACCGGTTGAGGACGAGGGAGAGTTCCGTCAGCACGACGGCATGGTGATGATGATGATGAAGTTACCGGCGCAAGGCTTATCCTAAGCATTACGACGATATGACCGAGGTGTTGAACTGTGGAGGGGGGCACCGCACACGGCTAAGAGATTGCCTGTTGTGCCTTCGGGGTGCCCCCTGGCCCCGTATATAAAGGAGGGGAGGAGGAGGTCAGCCAACAACGGGCACGCCAGCGAGAGGGGAGTCCTACTAGGACTCCAGTCCTAGTAGGATTCGGCCCCACCCTTTTTTCCTTCTACCGGAGGGGGAAAATGGGAAGGAGAGGGAGTAGGAGAAGGAAAGGGGGGTGACACCCCCTTCCCAAGTCCAATTCGGCCTCCTCCCTTGTGGGGGGCGCACCAGCCCCTTGTGGGCTGGTTAGCCTCCCTCCTATGGCCCATAAGGCCCATATCTTTCCCCGGGGGGTTCCGGTAACCCCTCCGGTACTCCGGTATATACCCGATACACTCCAGAACCCTTCCGGTGTCCGAATACTACCTTCCAATATATTAATATTTACCTCTCAACCATTTCGAGACTCCTCGTCATGTCCGTGATCTCATCCGGGACTCCGAACAAACATTGGTCATCAAATCACATAACTCATAATACAAATCGTAATCGAACGTTATGCGTGCGGACCCTACGGGTTCGAGAACTATGTATTCATGACCGAGACACATCTCCGGTCAATAACCAATAGCGGAACCTGGATGCTAATATTGGCTCCTACATATTCTACGAAGATCTCTATTGGTCAAACCGCATAACAACATACGTTATTCCCTTTGTCATCGGTATGTTACTTGCCCGAGATTCGATCATCGGTATCATCATACATAGTTCAATCTCGTTACCGGCAAGTCTCTTTACTCGTTCCGTAATGTATCGTCCCGCAACTAAATCATTAGTCACATTGCTTGCAAGGATTATATTGATGTGCATTACCCAGAGGGCCCAGAGATACCTCTCCGATACACGGAGTAACAAATCCTAATCTTGATCTATGCCAACCCAACAAACACCTTCGGAGACACCTGTAGAGCATCTTTATAATCACCCAGTTACGTTGTGACATTTGATAGCACACAAGGTGTTCCTCCGGTATTCGGGAGTTGCATAATCTCATAGTCGAAGGAACATGTATAAGTCATGATGAAAGCAATAGCAATAAAACTAAATGATCATTATGCTAAGCTAACGGATGGGTCTTGTCTATCACATCATTCTCTAATGATGTGATCCCGTTCATCAAATAACAACACATGTCTATGGTCAGGAAACTTAACCATCTTTGATTAACGAGCTAGTCAAGTAGAGGCATACTAGGGACACTCTGTTTGTCTATGTATTCACACATGTATCAAGTTTCCGGTTAATACAATTCTAGCATGAATAATAAACATTTATCATGATATAAGGAAATATAAAATAACAACTTTATTATTGCCTCTAGGGCATATTTCCTTCAAGAGTTCAGAGAAGACTCAAATAATATTCATAGATAATCTGGTCATAAACCCACAATTCATCGGATCTCAACAAACACACCACAAAAGATGATTACATTGAATAGATCTCCAAGAACATCAAGGAGAACATTGTATTGAAGATCAAAGAGAGAGAAGAAGCCATCTAGATACTAGCTATGGACCAGTAGATCTGTGGTAAACTACTCACACATCATCGGAAGGGCAGAAAGGTTGATGTAGAAGCCCTCCGTGATCGAATCCCCCTCCGCCAGAGTACCGGAAAAGGTCCCTAGATGGGATCTCAAGAAGACAGAAACTTGCGGGGGGCGGAAATGTATTTTTTGGTGTGCCCTCTGGTTTGCGGGGAATATTTGGGTATTTATAGAAGAAGAATGAGGGTTGGAAGTGCCGCAGGGGGCCCCACAAGCCTGGAGGACGCGCCCCCTGAGCTTGTGGCCACCTCGTGGCTCTTTTGGCCTCCTCCCGAAGCTTCCAGGGCGTCTTGTGGTCCAAGAAAAATCGTCAAAAAGTTTTGTTCCATTTGGACTCCGTTTGATATTGATTTTCTGTAAAGACAAAAACAAGTTAAAAATAGCAACTTGTACTACGCACTAGGTTAATAGGTTGGTTCCAAAAAATGATATAAAATAGCATAATGATGCATATAAAACATCCAAGATGGATAATATAATAGCATGGAACAATAATAAATTATAGATACATGGGAGACGTATCAAGCATCCCCAAGCTTAATTCTTGCTCGTCCTCGAGTAGGTAAATGATAAAAACAGAATTTTGATGTGGAATGCTACCTAACATGTTTATCATGTAATATTTCTTTATGTGGCATGAATATTCTGAGCCGTAAGATTCAAAACAAAAGTTTAATATTGAAATAAAAACAATAATACTTCAAGCATACTAAAAAGCAATCATGTCTTTTTAAAATATCAGGGCTAAAAGAAAGTTATCCCTACAAAATCATATAGTCTTGTAATGTCCATATTCTTAATACAATGTATTTATCATGCACAACCCCGGTGTCAGCCAAGAAATTGGTCCATACTTTTTAATGCGCTTCAGCCCTTTCAACTTACACGCAATACATGAGTGTAAGCCATGGATATAGCACTATGGGTGGAATATAATATGATGTTGGATGTTGTGTGGAGAATACAAAAAAGAAGAAAGTCTCCCATTGATGAGGCTAATCAACGGGCTATGGAGATGCCCATCAATTGATATCAATGCAAGGAGTAGGGCAACGGATGCATTAGAACTATAAGTGTAAGAAATCTCAAAACAAAACTAAGAGGGTGTGCATCCAACTTGCTTGCTCATCAAGACCTCGGGCATTTGAGGAAGCCCATTATTGGAATATACAAGCCAAGTTCTATAATGAAAAAAATCCCACTAGTAATATATGAAAGTGACAAAATAGGTGACTCTCTATCATGAAGAACATGATGCTACTTTGAAGCACTACTGTGGAAAAGGATAGTAACATTTTCCCTTATCTCTTTTTCTCTCTCTTTTTTTGTTTGGGCACTTTGGCCTCTTATTTCTTGGGCCCATTTGGCCTATTTTTTTATTCCTCACATGGGACAATGGTCTAATAATGAATATCATCACAATTTTATTTACTTACAACTCAGAAGAAAATTACAACTCGATACTAGAACAAAAATATGACTCTATATGAATGCCTCTGATGGTGTACCGGGGGTGCAATGATCTACCGTGACATGTATAAAAAATATGGATGGTGGTGGAGCCACAAATACTATGACAAATATATGATCATGCAAAGCAATACGACAATGATGATATGTGTCATAATAAAATGAAACAGTGGAAGTTGCATGGCAATGTATCTCGAAATGGCTATGGAAATGCCATAATAGGTAGGTACGGTGGCTGTTTTGAGGAAGATATAAGGAGGATTATGTGTGATAGAGTGTATCATATCACGGGGTTTGGATGCACGGTGAAGTTTGCACCACAACTCGAGGTGAGAAGGGGCAATGCATGATACCGAAGAGGCTTGCAAATTGCAGAAAGGTAAGAGCGCGTATAATCCATGGACTCACGTTAGTCATAAAGAACTCACATACTTATTGCAAAATTTTTATTAGCCCTCGAAGCAAAGTACTACTACGCATGCCCCTAGGGGGAGGTTGGTAGGATTTAACAATCGTGCGCCCCGACATTTACGCAAAGGAAGACAATCAATAATAAATGATGCTCCAATTTCATAGCATAACGAGAGACCATATGTGCATGCTTCGGGAATCACAAACCTTAACACAAATATTCTTAGTAAACAACAATTACTCACTAGCATGCAAGGAATCAAACTTCTCAAATATTCAATTATCTTCATGAAAGTTTTTATTATATCCCTCTTGAATATCCATCATATTAGGACTAAATTCATAACCTAATCAAATTGCCATACTATTTATAAGACTCTCAAAATAATATAAGTGAAGCATGAGAGTTCATCAATTTCTTTAAAATATAACCACCGCCGTGCTCTAAAAGATATAAGTGAAGCACTAGAGCAACTACCTAGCTCAAAAGATATAAGCGAAGCTCAAAGAGTATTCTAATCAATTCATGATTAATGTGTGTCCCTCTCAAAAAGGTATGTACAGCAAGGATGATTGTGGCAAACTAAAAAGCAAATAAAGAAAAGACTCATATAATACACGATGCTCCAAGCAAAACACATATCATGTTGTGAATAAAAATATAGCCTCAAGTAATTTACCGATGGATTGTAGACAAAAGAGGGGATGCCATCCGGGGCATCCCCAAGCTTAGACGCTTGGTTGTCCTTGAATATTACCTTGGGGTGCCATGGGAATCCCCAAGCTTAGGCTCTTGCCACTCCTTATTCCTTAGCCCATCGAAACTTCACTCAAAACTTGAAAACTCCACAACACGAAACTCAATAGAAAACTCGTGAAATCCGTTAGTATAATAAAGAAAATCACCACTTTTAGGTACTATTGTAAACTCATTACCTTTTTATATTTGCATTACATCTACTGTATTCTAACGTTACCATGGTTCATACCCCGCCCCCCCCCCCCCCCCGATACAACCCATAGATTCATGAAAACAAGAGAACAACACAACGAAAGCAGAATCTGCCAAAAGCAGTAATACCAGTAGTAATCTGGACATTAGCCAAACTTCTGTAACTCCAAAAATTCTGAAAAATTAGGACAACATGGGAAATTTTTATATCAATCTTGTGTAAAAAAATCAGATTTTTATCACGCTCCAGCAAATTTAATAATTCTGCTACTAGGCATAAAAGTTTCTGTTTCTTCACAGAATCAAATCAACCATCTTCCAAATCACCCCAAAGGTCTTACTTGGCACAAACTCTAATTTAATACTCAAGAACAACATCATAACAGAAGCATAATGGTATATTTATTGCAAAATAGAAGTAAAAGCAAGAAAGACAAACAAAATTGGGTTGCCTCCCAACAAGCGCTATTGTTTTACGCCCCTAGCTAGGCATATTGCATAGATCTAGGTTGTGTCATCTTTAGTATTCAATCCATAAGTGGCCCTCATAATAGATTCATATGGTAACTTAATTTTATTTCTTTGAAAGTATTCCATGCCCTTCCTTAATGGAAACTAAAACCTAATGGTTTCTTCTTTCATATCAATTATTGCACCAATCGTTATAAGGAAAGGTCTACCAAGAATTATGGGGCAAGTAGGATTGCAATCAATATCAAGCAAAACGAAATGTATGGGAACATAACTCCTATTTGCAACAATAAGAACATCATTAATTCTTCCCATATGTTTCTTAATAGTAGAATCCGCTAAGTGCAAATTTAAAGAACAATCATCAAGTTTATGGAAACCTAGCACATCGCACAAAGATTTTGGAATAGTGGAAACACTAGCACCCAAATCACATAAAGCATTGCACTAATAATATTTAATCTTAATTTTAATAGTAGGTTCTCATTCATCATATAGCTTTCTAGGGATTGAAACTTCCAACTCAAGTTTTTCTTCAAAAGATTTCATCATAGCATCAACGATATGTTTAGTAAAATACTTATTTTGATCATAAGCATTAGATGAATTGAGCATAGATTTTAACAAGGAAATAAACTCAATCAAAGAACAACTATCATAATTAAATTCCTTGTAATCTAAAAGAGCTAGATCATCACTAGTTAAAGTTTTGACCCCGTCAAACCCACTGTTATCAATTTTTTCATTAAGATCATTAGCCTCCAAATTTTTGGGACGCCTTATAGCTAAATTTAACTCCTATCTAGTCCCTTACTTATCAATTTTATTAGAAAATTAATATTCAATAGGAGTCACACCAATCACTTTAAGATCTTCATCATGATTGTCGCAAAAACTAGAAGAACATGCTTTTTTAGCCAATCTCTCTTAGCTCGCATTCTAGCGGTTCTCTCCCTACTTTAATTAATAGAAATTTCAATAGATTTCAGAGACTCATTAATATCAAGCTTGGGTGGCATAGATCTAATCTTAAGTGAATCAATCTCATGAGAAATTCTATCAAGGTTTCTGGCCACATCATGAAACTTAAGCAATTTTTCTTCTATCATGGCATTGAAAATCTTTTGGGAGTTAATAAAATCTTTGATATTATTCTAAAGATCAGAGGGTATATTATTATAATTTCCATAATAATTTTTGTAGGAATTATCATAATTATTAGAGGAATTAGTAGGAAACGGCCTAGGATTAAAATTGCCTCTATACACATTATTACCAAAATTGTTCCTACCAACAAAATTCACATCCATAGATTCATTATTATTTTCAATCAAAGTAGACAAACACATATCATTAGGATCAATAGGAGCACTCTTGCTAGCAATTAATTTCATAAGTTCATCCATCTTTCCACTCAAAGTATTGATTTTTTCAATAGCATGCACTTTTTTATTAGTAGTAGATCTTTCAGTATGCCATTGAGAGTAATTTGCCGTAATATTATCTAGGAGTTTAGTAGCTTATACTAATGTGATTTCCATAAAGGTACCACCCGCGGCGGAATCTAAAATATTTTTAGATGCAAAATTCAACCCCGCATAAAAAATTTGTATGATCATCCATAAAATTAAACCATGAGTAGGGAAATTTCTTATCATTAACTTCATCCTCTCACATGATTGTGCAACATGTTAATGATCAAGTTGCTTAAAATTCATTACGTCATTCCTAAGAGAGATGATCTTAACGGGAGGTGAGGGAGTCCTGGATTAGAGGGCCCCCAGGCGTCCTAGCTATGTGACATGGGCCGGACTGATGGGCTGTGAAGATACAAGATAGAAGACCTTCTCCCGTGTCCGGATGGGACTCTCCTTTGCGTGGATAGCAAGTTTGGCATTCGGATATGAAGATACCTTTCTCTGTAAACCGACTCTGTACAACCCTAGGCCCCTCCAGTGTCTATATAAATCAAGAGGGTTTAGTCCGTAGAGGCAATCACAATCATATAGGCTAGACATCTAGGGTTTAACCATTACGATCTCGAGGTAGATCAACTCTTGTAACCCCTATATTCATCATAGTCAATCAAGCAGGAAGTAGGGTATTACCTCCGTTAAGAGGGCCCAAACCTGGGTAAACATCGTGTCCCCTGCCTCCTGTTACCTTCGATCCTCAGGCGAACAGTACGGGACCCCCTACCCGAGATCGGCCGGTTTTGACACCAACATTGGTGCTTTCATTGAGAGTTCCTTTTGTTGGGGAATGTAGTAATTTCAAAAAAAATCCCTACGCACACACAAGATCATGGTGATGCATAGCAATGAGAGGGGAGAGTGTTGTCCACGTACCCTCGTAGACCGAAAGCGGAAGCGTTAGCACAACGCGGTTGATGTAGTCGTACGTCTTCACGATCCGACCGATCAAGTACCGAACGTACGACACCTCCGAGTTCAGCACACGTTCAGCCCGATGACGTCCCCCGAACTCCGATCCACCCGAGTGTTGAGGGAGAGTTTCGTCAGCACGACGGCGTGGTGACGATGCCGATGTTCTACCGACGCAGGGCTTCGCCTAAGCACCGCTACAGTATATCAAGGTGGACTATGGTGGAGGGGGGCACCGCACACGGTTGGGAGAGATCAACTGATCAACTTGTGTGTCTGGGGTGCCCCCCTGCCCCCGTATATAAAGGAGCAAGGGGGAGGTGCGGCCGGCCAGGGTGGAGGCGCGCTAGGAGGAGTCCTACTCCTACCGGGAGTAGGACTCCCCCCTTTTCCATGTTGGACTAGGAGAGAGAGGGGGAAGAGGTGGAGGGGAGGAAGGAAAGGGGGGCACCGCCCCCTCTCCTTGTCCTATTCGGACCGGGGGGGAGGGGGAGGGGCGCGCGGCCCTGCCCTGGCCTCCTCTCTTCCACCAAGGCCCAGTAAGGCCCATTAAGTTCCCGGGGGGTTTCGGTAACCTCCCGGTACTCCGAAAAAATCCCGATTTCACCCGGAACACTCCCGATATCCAAACATAGGCTTCCAATATATCAATCTTCATGTCTCGACCATTTCGAGACTCCTAGTCATGTCCGTGATCACATCTAGGACTCCGAACAACCTTTGGTACATCAAAACATATAAACTCATAATATAACTGTCATCGTAACGTTAAGCGTGCGGACCCTACGGGTTCGAGAACTATGTAGATATGACCGAGACACGTCTCCGGTCAATAACCAATAGCGGAACCTGGATGCTCATATTGGTTCCGACATATTCTACGAAGATCTTTATTGGTCAGACCGCATAACAACATACATTGTTCCCTTTGTCATCGGTATGTTACTTGCCCGAGATTCAATCGTCGGTATCTCAATACCTAGTTCAATCTCGTTACCGGCAAGTCTCTTTACTCGTACTGTAATACATCATCCCGCAACCAACTCATTAGTTGCAATGCTTGCAAGGCTTAAGTGATGTGCATTACCAAGAGGGCCCAGAGATACCTCTCCGACAATCGGAGTGACAAATCCTAATCTCGAAATACGCCAACCCAACAAGTACCTTCGGAGACACCTGTAGAGCTCCTTTATAATCACCCAGTTACGTTGTGACGTTTGGTAGCACACAAAGTGTTCCTCCGGTAAACTGGAGTTGCATAATCTCATAGTCATAGGAACATGTACAAGTCATGAATAAAGCAATAGCAACATACTAAACGATCGTGTGCTAAGCTAACGAAATGGGTCATGTCAATCACATCATTCTCCTAATGATGTGATCCCTTTAATCAAATGACAACTCATGTCTATGGCGAGGAAACTCAACCATCTTTGATTAACGAGCTAGTCAAGTAGAGGCATACTAGTGACACTATGTTTGTCTATGTATTCACACATGTATTATGTTTCCGGTTAATACAATTCTAGCATGAATAATAAACATTTATCATGAAATAAGGAAATAAATAATAACTTTATTATTGCCTCTAGGGCATATTTCCTTCAGTTTCCCACTTGCACTAGATTCAATAATCTAGTTCACATCGCCATATGATTTAAAACCAATAGTTCACATCACCATGTGATTAACACCCATAGTTCACATCATCATGTGACAAACACCCAAAGGGTTTACTAGAGTCAATAATCTAGTTCACATTGCTATGTGCTTAACACCCAAAGAGTACTAAGGTGTGATCATGTTTTGCTTGTAAGATAATTTTAGTCAACGGGTCTGCCACATTCAGATCCGTATGTATTTTGCAAATTTCTATGTCAACAATGCTCTGCATGGAGATACTCTAGCTAATTGCTCCCACTTTCAATATGTATCCAGTTTGAGACTTAGAGTCATCTGGATCAGTGTCAAAATTTGCATCGAGGTAACCCTTTACGACGAACCTTTTTGTCACCTCCATAATCGAGAAACATATCCTTATTCCACTAAGAATAATTTTGACCGTGTAGCGACCCGACCTCAGACGGTCAAGCCTCTGTGTATCCGTGCCATCCTCGGATCAAGATATCTTTGGCACACACGATGCGTCAATGTATATATGAAGTGCAATCACATGTATAAATGACGTAAAACTGATATATACCTCTTAATACTCAGCGGAAACAATCAAACGGGTGTGGAGTCCCATCAACGCCATCGGCAGATTGAGTGTAGACCGTAACCTGCACTGCACTCTTACCAAATGAAGAAAATATACGCAACATGATACGTTGCAGCCGTGTAGGTCGATTACATTGAATGTACCGCAAGATCACAATAAGAGAAAACAGATGATAAACTATACTATATGCGGTATGGCTTTGTGGCTCAGATTCGAGTTTTTGTTTGCGTAAAAGCTGGTTTTATTTTTCCCTACATCAAAGGAATAAATGAAGTCTGTACTATGGAGTTTTCTATCATGACATGGTTCCGCCAACCGATGTCTCATAGCCCAAAATCATCATAAGTTGCCCACAATTAAGTTATCAATCTGGTGTTGAGAGTTCCGAGATAGATCCAAGTCCAGAGGCTCAAATTGTCCGTAACCGGGGACACGGCTAATCGATTAGGTTTAAAACCTCTGCAGAGGTTTGTACACTTTACCCGCAAGATTCGATCCCTCTCTTTACGTTCCCGCACTTCAGGGTGTTTGAGAACAAGATGACCGAAACATGGTCTTCCGAAGATTTCCTCGACCACCGTCCGGTGCTCATCCCATCCTACCGTAGTTCTACATCCGCTAGCACCATCCCAGCCAGAGTCACAACTAAGGTCAACCAAGCGAGCCCATATTGACTTGCGGTTGCAGGTAAGCTTCCGGCATGAAGTATTCTTCCGTCTCTTTGAGTCTGGGTGAAGCTTTCCGCAAGATGTCATGGCGCTTCTCCATGCATCCCGGCCAACCACTGGTTCCTCCAGGGTGCCCGTCAACCGTCCTTCACCCAATAGTGTGTATTGAATTCTTGTCTTGAGTCTTGAAGTCTTGAGGCCTTGAAGATGCAGTCCTTGCAGATTTCATCATGGTGTTGTCGTCATTGACGTAGATTCTCCATTCTCACACCAGTCCCGAGCACTCATACCAAACCCCGTCTACTATAGCGTAGCATTAAAATAAATAACGTCCCGGGCTTGGTAACAGGGTGATGGGTTCCTACCTCATGCATACTACTCAACTACAAGGATTCAATAACACTACTGAGGGGTGGTTGCAAAGATGCCACTAAATGCAATAAAACATAGGTATGAAAGCATGGTCAAAGTGAACTTGCCTTGCTGACGATCTTCGAAAACTAGGGACTCGTGGTAGCAAGCTTCGCACTCCGGAAATTCTACCGAGGCAAACAATAACCACAATAAGCATATAGCATATGACCACTTAACTTAATAGCATACTAACATAACACACCAAAACAAACGAATCAAAACCCAAAGGAAAACTCGAAGAAATCCAACTCAATGTTTTCCTACTTCAAGCAACAACTAAAAATAGTTTTACATTACAAAAATTTTCTCAACAGAACCTAATCATGGTTTTATGCTAACTTAACAGAAAAGAATGCATTATGCAACTAGGAGCAAAAAGAATCACTTTAAAAATCTATTATAAAACTCCTATTAGGCCTAAAGCAAATTTTAGTAAGAAAAATAAAATAAAAGTTTTATTTAATATAAATGTAAGTTCATGATCTAAAGTTACATAAACTAACCTAGAATAATCTATCTTTCATGAAAATAAATTTATTTGCTAAGTAAAACAATAGGAAAACAGTAGCTAGTTAATTAATTAAGATTAACATGATTCTGATTAAAACTATTTTTTTTATTAATCCTAAAATGCCCAAATAAATTCCTACGGTTAAGTAATGTCAAAACAAAGTTGTGACAAAAAGAATCACTACAAAATTATTTTCCTAACTCATTTTATAGCAGATTTACTATTCTGTCTAAATCTAATTTAAAGCAATTTTAAATACTTTTAACATGGCTAGTTATATTTTCTACAGAAACTATAAGAAATTTGCAAACCAACAAAAAACGAATCACTTAAAAATATTAAGTAGATTAAAAGATATGAATTTTTCAAATCTGAAACTATTCTGTTAAAATAGAAAATGAAAATAAAAGAAAAATGGCCTAATGGGCCTAATTAACGCTTCGGCGTTAAATAACTAAACTACGCCTAGGGTTTAAACTGAATCGGGCCGGTTCAAATAAAAAACCTAACTAATCTAAACCGAACTAAAACCGGTTTTATTTGAACTAACTTACCCCTTGAGGTTCTAATTCACGCCGTCTGCTCGGGATCTAACGGCGAGGGGAACTCCGTGGCTTACCGGAGATCGACGGCGCGGCGGCTCGGGCAGCGAAAAGGCGGCTGCCTCCGGTGGTCGGGGGCGTCGGCGGAGTGCTCCGGCGGGTGCGGACGGGCGAGGGGGTGGGTCTGGTGGAGTCCGGCGAGATCGGGGTGGCCGGGGTGAGTCGGGGTGAGGCAAATGGCGGCGTGGCGTGCTGGGCTCCGGCGAGCGCGGAGGAGAGGGGTCAGTGAGGGGGGCGAGGGGAACGGGTGCGGGAGGGGGTATTTATAGGGCGGGGCACGGCTTGGGCGAGGGGGCAAGCCGGCGAGCGAATCGCGGCTAATCCCGGATCCTTCGGGATCCGGTGAGCGGCGGCGCGGGTGAGTGGCGCGGGCGAGGGGAAGGAGACGGGTGGGGGTCCACCTGTCGGCGACGGCGGGGAGCGGGGTTTTGGGTCGGTCGGCCGACCCGAAGGGTTTCGGCGCGAGGGGGGGCGCGGTCGGTGGCTCGCTGGGCCGGCTCGGCCGTTGGTGGGCCGGGCTGTGGGCGCTGGGTTGCCTCGGCCGGGCTGGCCTGGCTGGCGCCTGAGGGTTTTCCCTTTTTTCTAATTTTTTTTGAAAATAAAAACAGAGATAAAATGTAAAATATAAATATTTTATATAGGACATATATATATCAAAATGATCAGAAAAGGATTTCCTACAACGTGAACTATTTTTCAAGTTCAAATAAAATACACAAAAATTCAAATAAAACAAAGAGTGTTTCTGCTCTAATAAAATCCAATAAAAAATCATTTTAAAAATACCAAAATGACTTCAAATTTATTTTCTCCTAATTTTCCATTGAAGGGAATCATTTTACCCATATTTCCATTTATTTATTTTTAGAAAATAATTTTGAATAAAATCCAAATAATTCCAAATTTGAAGGGAGTTTCAAAATACCTTCAAATGACTTTCAATTTGATTCTTTTAAATTCCAACTCATATTTCATATAATTGAAGAAGTCATTTTATCTTCCCTCATGAAAATCATTGAGTTGCATAAAGCTTTGAATTTGAAATATTCTCAAATGAAATTCAAATATTTTCAAAACCCTTTTCATTTCAAATGGAAGAAGTCATTTCATCTTCACTCTAGGGTTTTGGTGTTGGAATGGAATTGAATTCATTGAGATCCAAAAAGAGCAAAGGGGATAGTTTTGGGAAAGTCATTTTATTTGAAGGAAATATGCCCTAGAGGCAATAATAAAAGTTATTATTTATTTCCTTATATCATGATAAATGTTTATTATTCATGCTAGAATTGTATTAACAGGAAACATAATACATGTGTGAATACATAAACCTACAGAGTGTCACTAGTATGCCTCTACTTGACTAGCTCGTTAATCAAAGATGGTTGTGTTTCCTAAACCATGAACAAGGAGTTGTTATTTGATTAACGGGATCACATCATTGGTTGAATGATCTGATTGACATGACCCATTCCATTAGCATAGCACCTGATCGTATAGTTTGTTGCTAGTGCTTTTCTTCATGACTTATACATGTTCCTATGACTATGAGATTATGCAACTCCGTTTGCACGAGGAACACTTTGGGTGCTACCAAACGTCACAACGTAACTGGGTGATTATAAAGGTACATTACAGGTGTCTCGAAGGTACATGTTGGGTTGGCATATTTCGAGATTAGGATTTGTCACTCCGATTGCTCGGAGAGGTATCTCTGGGCCCTCTCGGTAATGCACATCACATAAGCCTCGTAAGCATTGCAACTAATGAGTTAGTTGTGAGATGATGTATTACGGAACGAGTAAAGAGACTTGCCGTAACGAGATTGAACTAGGTATTGGATACAAGCGATCGAATCTCGGGCAAGTAACATACCGATGACAAAGGGAACAACGTATGTTGTTATGCGGTCTCGACCGATAAAGATCTTCGTAGAATATGTAGGAGCCAATATGGGCATCCAGGTCCCGCTTATTGGTTATTGACCGGAGAGGGGTCTCGGTCATGTCTACATAGTTCTCGAACCCGTAGGGTCCGCACGCTAACGCTTCGGCGACAGTTACTATGAGTTGTTATGATGTTTCTGTGCGAAGGTTGTTCGAGTCCCGGATGAGATCACGGACGTGACGAGGAGTCTCGAAATGGTCGAGACATAAAGATTCATATATTGGAAGTCTATGTTTGGACATCGGAAGTGTTCCGGGTGAAATTGGGAATTTTACCAAGTACCGGGAGGTTACCGGAACCCCCCGAAATACTAATGGGCCAACATGGGCCTTAGTGGAAAGGAGAAAGGGGGGCCCAAGTGCTGGCCGCACCTTCCCCCCTTCCCTAGTCCTATTAGGACTAGGAGAAGGGGGCGCCCCCCCTCTCTTTCCCTTCCCACTTGGGGAAACCTAGTTGGACTAGGATTGGGGGGGGGGAATCCTACTCCTAGTAGGAGTTGGACACCTGGCGCACCTCCCTTGGCCGGCCAGCCCCTCCCTTCCCTCCTTTATATACAGGGCAGGGGCACCCCATGACACACAAGTTGATCATTGAGATCGTTCCTTAGCCGTGTGCGGTGCCCCCTACCACCATATGACACCACTAGAATACCGTAGCAGAGCATAGGCGAAGCACTGCGCCGGAGGAACAACATCATCGACACCACGCCGACGTGCTGACGAAACTCTCCCACAACACACGGCTGGATCGGAGTACGAGGCACGACATCAAGCTGAACGTGTGCAGAACACGGAGATGCCGTACGTTCGGTACTTGGATCGGTTGGATCGTGAAGAAGTACGACTACTTCCTCTACGTTGCGCCAACGCTTCCGCTGCTGGTCTACGAGGGCACGTAGACAACACTCTCATCTCGTTGCTAAGCATCACCATGATCTTGGCGTGATCGTGAGGAAAATTTTTGAAATTACTACGTTCCCCAACAGTGGCATCCGAGCCTAGGTTTTTATGGTTTGATGATATGCACGAGTAGAACACAAGTGAGTTGTGGACGATACAAGTCATACCGCCTACCAAAGATGTCATACTTTGGTTCAGCGGTATTGTTGGACAGACGATCCAGACCAACCTTACGCTGCATTTTACGCGAGACCGGTTCCCTCGACGTGCTTTGCACATAGATGGCTTGTGGAAGACTGTCTCTCCAACTTTAGTTGAACCGAGTGTGGCATACGCCCGTCCTTGAGAAGGTTAAACGGAGTCTATTTGACGAAGTATCGTTGTGGTTTTGATGCGTAGGTGAGATTGGTTCTTGCTTAAGCCCGTAGCAGCCACGTAAAACTTGCAACAACAAAGTAGAGGACGTCTAACTTGTTTTTGCAGGGCATGTTGTGATGTGATATGGTCAAGACGTGATGCTATATTTTATTGTATGAGATGATCATGTTTTGTAACCGAAGTTATCGGCAATCGGCAGGAGCCATATGGTTGTCGCTTTATTGTATGCAATGCAATCGCTTCGTAATGCTTTACTTTATCACTAAGCGGTAGCGATAGTCGTAGAAGCATAAGTTTGGCGAGACGACAACGATGCTACGATGGAGATCAAGGTGTCGCTACCGGTGGCGATGGTGATCATGACGGTGCTTGAGATGGAGATCACAAGCACAAAGATGATGATGGCCATATCATATCACTTATATTGATTGCATGTGATGTTAATCCTTTATGCATCTTATCTTGCTTTGATTGACGGTAGCATTATAAGATGATCCCTTACTAAATTATCAAGAAGTGTTCTCCTGAGTATGCACCGCTATGCGAAAGTTCTTCGTCTGAGACACCACGTGATGATCGGGTGTGATAGGCTCTACGTTCAAATACAACGGGTGCAAAACAGTTGCACACGCAGAATACTCAGGTTATACTTGACGAGCTATGCATATAAGATATGACCTCGAACACGGAGACCGAAAGGTCGGCGTGAATCATATAGTAGATATGATCAACATATTGATGTTCACCATTAAAACTACTCCATCACACGTGATGATCGGTCATGGTGTAGTTGATATGGATCACGCAATCACTTAGAGAATTGGAGGGATGTTTTTCTAAGTGGGAGTTCTTAAGTAATATGATTAATTGAACTTAAATTTATCATGAACTTAGTACCTGATAGTATCATGCTTGTCTATGATGTGTAGATAGATGGCTCGTGCTGTTGTTCCGTTGAATTTTAATGCGTTCCTTGAGAAAGCAAAGTTGAAAGATGATGGCAGCAATTACACGGACTGGGTCCGTAACTTGAGGATTATCCTTATTGCTGCACAGAAGAATTACGTCCCGGAAGCACCGTTAGGTGCCGTGCCCGGTGTGCAAGGGCTGCGCCGAAGTTATGAACGTCTGGCAAAGCAAAGTCGATGACTACTCTATAGTTCAGTGTGCCATGCTTTACGGCTTAGAACCGGACTTCAACGTTGCTTTTGAACACCATGGAGCATATGAGATGTTCCAGAGTTGAAGTTAATATTCCAAGCGAATGCGGATTGAGAGATATGAAGTCTCCAATAAAGTTCTATAGTTGTAAGATGGAGGAGAACGGTTACAAGGAGCATATACTCGTAATGTCCGGATATAACAATCACTTGATTCAACCGGGAGTTAATCTTCCGGATGATTGCGTCATTGATGTAATTCTCCAATCATCGCCACCAAGCTACAAGAGCTTCGTGATGAACTATAATATGCAAGGGATGACCAAAACAATGCCCGAGCTCTTCGTAATGCCGAAAGTCATGGAGGTAGAAATCAAAAAGGAGCATCAAGTGTTGATGGTTAACAAAACCACTAGTTTCAAGAAAAGGGCAAAGGAAAGAAAAAGGAAACTTCAAAAAGAACGGCAAGCAAGTTGCTGATCAAGAGAAGAAACCCAAGTCTGGTCCTAAGCCTGAAACCGAGTGCTTCTATTGCAAGCGTGCTGGTCATCGAAGCGGAACTGCCCCAAGTATTTGGCGGATAAGAAGGATGGCAAAGTTAACAAAGGTATATGTGATATACATGTTATTGATGTGTACCTTACTAATACCGCAGAGCACTGGTATTTGATCTGGTTACATTGCTAATATTTGCAACTCAAACAGGGGCTACGGATTGCGAAGATTGGCTAAGGACGAGGTGACGATCGCGTGGGAAATGGTTCCAAAGTCGATGTGATCGCAGTCGGCACGCTACCTCTACATCTACCTTCGGGATTAGTATTAGACCTAAATAATTGTTATTTAGTACCAGCGTTGAGCATGAACATTATATCTGGATCTTGTTTGATGCGAGACGGTTATTCATTTAAATCGAGAGAATAATGGTTGTTCTATTTATATGAATAATATCTTTTATGGTCATGCACCATTGAAGAATGGTTTGTTTTTACTTAATCTCGATAGTAGTGATACACATATTCATAATGTTGAAGCCAAAAGATGTAGAGTTGATAATGATAGTGCAACTTATTTGTGGCAATCGCCGTTTAGGTCATATCGGTGTAAAGCGCATGAAGAAACTCCATCTTGATGGACTTTTGGAGTCACTTGATTATGAATCACTTGGCACTTAAGTAACCATGCCTTATGGGCAAGATGACTAAAACACCGTTCTCGGAACTATGGAGAGAGCAACAGATTTATTGGAAATCATACATACCGATGTATGTGGTCCAATGAATGTTGAGGCTCGTGGCGGATATCGTTATTTTCTCACCTTCACAGATGATTTGAGCAGATATGGGTATATCTACTTAATGAAACACAAATCTGAAACATTTGAAAAGTTCAAAGAATTTCAGAGTGAAGTGGAAAATCATCGTAACAAGAAAATAAAGTTTCTACGATCTGATCGTGGAGGAGAATATTTGAGTTACGAAGTTTGGCCTACATTTGAAACAATGCGGAATAGTTTCGCAACTTACGCCACCGGAACACCACAACGTAATGGTGTGTCCGAACGTCGTAATCGCATTTCTTTATTAGATATGGTGCGATCTATGATGTCTCTTACCGATTTACCGCTATCGCTTTTGGGGTTATGCTTTAGAGACGGCTACATTCACTTTAAATAGAGCACCATCTAAATCCGTTGAGACGACGCCTTTATGAACTGTGGGTTTGGCAAGAAACCAAAGTTGTCGCTTCTGAAAGTTTGGGGCTGCGATGCTTATGTGAAAAAGCTTCAACCTGATAAGCTCGAACCCAAATCGGAGAAATGTGTCTTCATAGGATACCCAAAGGAGACTGTTGGGTACACCTTCTATCACAGATCCGAAGGCAAGATTTTTGTTGCTAAATTCGGAAACTTTTTGGAGAAGGAGTTTCTCTCGAAAGAAGTGAGTGGGAGGAAAGTAGAACTTGATGAGATAATCTGTATCTACTCCCTTATTGAGAAGTAGAATATCACGTAAAAACAGTTTACGTGACACCTACACCAAATAGGGAAGAAGCTAATGATGATGATCATGAAACTTCAGATCAAGTTTCTCTGAACTTCGTAGATCAACCAGAGCAAGATCCGCACCAGAGTGGTACGGTAATCCTATTCTGGAAGTCATGTTACTGGAACATGATGAACCTACAAACTATGAAGAAGCGATGGTGAGCCCAGATTCCACAAAATGGCTTGAGGCCATGAAATCTGAGATGGGATCCATGTATGAGAACAAAGTGTGGACTTTGGTTGACTTGCCCGATGATCGGCAGGCAATTGAGAATAAATGGATCTTCAAGAAGAAGACTGACGCCGATGGTAATGTTATCTTTTATAAAGCTCGACTTGTTGCAAAAGGTTTCGACAAGTTCAAGGGATTGACTACGATGAGACCTTCTCACCAGAAGCGATGCTTAAGTCCGTCCGAATCATGTTAGCAATTGCCGCATTTTATGATTATGAAATTTGGCAAATGGATGTTAAAACTGCATTCTGAATGGATTTACGGAAGAAGAGTTGTATATGATGCAACCAGAAGGTTTTGTCGATCCAAAGGGAGCTAACAAAGTGTGCAAGCTCCAGCGATCCATTTATGGACTGGTGCAAGCCTCTCGGAGTTGGAATAAACGTTTTGATAGTGTGATCAAAGCATTTGGTTTTATATGAGACTTTTGGAGAAGCCTGTATTTACAAGAAAGTGAGTGGGAGCTCTGTAGCATTTACGATATTATATGTGGATGACATATTACCGATCGGAAATGATATAGAATTTCTGGATAGCATAAAAGGATACTTGAATAAGAGTTTTTCAATGAAAGACCTCGGTGAAGCTGCTTACATATTGGGCATTAAGATCTATAGAGATAGATCAAGACGCTTAATAGGACTTTCACAGAGCACATACCTTGATAAAGTTTTGAAAAGTTCAAAATGGATCGTGCAAAGAAAGGGTTCTTGCGGTGTTACAAGGTGTGAAGTTGAGTAAGACTCAATGCCCGACCACCGCAGAAGATAGAGAGAAAATGAAAGATGTTCCTATGCTTCAGCCATAGGCTCTATCATGTATGCAATGCTGTGTACTGCAGACCCGATGTGTGCCTTCTTTGTAAGTTTAGCGTGCAGTACCAAAGTAATCCAGAGTGGATCATCGGACAATGATCAAAAACATCCTTAAGTACTTGAGAAGGACTAAGGATATGTTTCTCATTTATGGCGGTGACAAAGAACTCGTCAGAATGGTTACGCCGACGCATAAGCTTTGACATCGATCCGGACGATTCTAAATCGCAAACCGGATACGTATTTACATTAAACGGAGGAGTCAGTTGGTGCAGTTCCAAACAAAGCGTCGTGGCGGGATCTACATGTGAAGCTGAGTACATAGCTGCTTCGGAAGCAGCTAATGAAGGAGTCTGGATGAAGGAGTTCATAACCGATCTAGGTGTTGTACCTAGTGTATCGGGTCCAATGAAAATCTTTGTGACAATATCGGTGCAATTGCCTTGGCAAAGGAATCCAGATTTCACAAGAGAACCAAGCACATCAAAAGACGCTTCAACTCCATCCGGATTTGGTCCAGTGGGAGACATAGAGATATGCAAGATACATACGGATCTGAATGTTGCGTAACCCGCTGACTAAGCCTCTTCCACGAGCAAAACATGATCTGCACCAAGACTCCATGGGTGTTAGAATCATTCTTGTGTAATCTAGATTATTGACTCTAGTGCAAGTGGGAGATCAAGGAAATATGCCCTAGAGGCAATAATAAAAGTTATTATTTATTTCCTTATATCATGATAAATGTTTATTATTCATGCTAGAATTGTATTAACAGGAAACATAATACATGTGTGAATACATAAACCTACAGAGTGTCACTAGTATGCCTCTACTTGACTAGCTCGTTAATCAAAGATGGTTGTGTTTCCTAAACCATGAACAAGGAGTTGTTATTTGATTAACGGGATCACATCATTGGTTGAATGATCTGATTGACATGACCCATTCCATTAGCATAGCACCTGATCGTATAGTTTGTTGCTAGTGCTTTTCTTCATGACTTATACATGTTCCTATGACTATGAGATTATGCAACTCCTGCTTTGCTCGAGGAACACTTTGGGTGCTACCAAACGTCACAACGAATCGGGTGATTATAAAGGTACATTATGTGTGTCTCCGAAGGTACATGTTGGGTTGGCATATTTCGAGATTAGGATTTGTCACTCCGATTGTCGGAGAGGTATCTCTGGGCCCTCTCGGTAATGCACATCACATAAGCCTTGCAAGCATTGCAACTAATGAGTTAGTTGTGAGATGATGTATTACGAAACGAGTAAAGAGACTTGCCGGTCACGAGATTGAACTAGGTCTTGGATACCGTCGATCGACTCTCGGCAAGTAACATACCGATGACAAAGGGAACAACGATGTTGTTATGCGGTCTCGACCGATAAAGATCTTCGTAGAATATGTAGGAGCCAATATGGGCATCCAGGTCCCGCTATTGGTTATTGACCGGAGAGGGTCTCGGTCATGTCTACATAGTTCTCGAACCCGTAGGGTCCGCACGCTTAACGCTTCGGCGATGATTACTATGAGTTGTTATGATGTTTCTGTACGAAGGATGTTCGAGTCCCGGATGAGATCACGGACGTGACGAGGAGTCTCGAAATGGTCGAGACATAAAGATTCATATATTGGAAGTCTATGTTTGGACATCGGAAGTGTTCCGGTGAAATTGGGAATTTTACCAAGCACCGGAGGTTACCGGAACCCCCGAAATACTAATGGGCCAACATGGGCCTTAGTGGAAAGGAGAAAGGGGCCCAAGTGCTGGTCACCTTCCCCTTCCCTAGTCCTATTAGGACTAGGAGAAGGGGCGCCTCTCTTTCCCTTCCCACTTGGGGAAACCTAGTTGGACTAGGATTGGGGAATCCTACTCCTAGTAGGAGTAGGACACCTGGCGCACCTCCCTTGGCCGGCCAGCCCTCCCCTTCCCTCCTTTATATACAGGGCAGGGGGCACCCATGACACACAAGTTGATCATTGAGATCGTTCCTTAGCCGTGTGCGGTGCCCCTTCCACCATATTACACCTCGAGAAAACCGTGGCGGAGCTTAGGCGAAGCCCGCGCCGGTGGAACATCATCATCGCCACCACGCCCGTCAGGTCGATTTAAACTCTCCCTCAACACTCGGCTGGATCGGAGTTCGAGGGACGCCATCGAGCTGAACGTGTGCAGAACTCGGAGGTGCCAGACGTTCGGTACTTGGATCGGTTGGATCGTGAAGAAGTACGACTACTTCCTCTACGTTGCGTCAACGCCTGCTGGTCGGGTTCACGAGGGTACGTAGACAACACTCTCATCTCGTTGCTAAGCATCACCATGATCTTGCGTGATCGTAGGAAAATTTTTGAAATTACTACGTTCCCCAACATTATTCCCTCTCATCCAACTTTCAAAAGTTTCAAATTCCACTCAATTTCACTCAATCAATCGAACAAACAATCAGACAACAAGCATAGTTATTTATCTAATCTAACATTCCAAAATTTAGAATTTTGGGATGTTACAGACCGCTGTCCAGTGATCTACTCCTAGATCACTATTGTACTCCCTTGCTAAAATCAATGTAGGGTATACAATAGATCTGGTACACAGCATGGCATACTTTATAAAACCTATGGCTGAGGCATAGGTAATGACTTTCATTCTCATTCTATCTTGTGCCTTGGTCGGGCTATGAGTCTTACTCAATTTCACACCTTGTAACACAGGCAACAACTCTTTCTTTGACTGTTCCATTTTGAACTACTTCAAAATCTTGTCAAGGTATGTACTCACTGCAAAAACTTATCAAGCGTCTTGATTTATCTCTATAAATCTTGATGCTCAATATGTAAGCAGCTCCACCAAGGTCTTTCTTTGAAAAAACTCCTTTCAAACACTCCTTTATGCTTTGCAGAATAATTATACATTATTTCCGATCAACAATTTGTCATTCACATATACTTATGAGAAATGATGTAGTGCTCCCACTCACTTTCTTGTAAATACAGGCTTCACCGCAAATCTGTATAAAACCATATGCTTTGATCAACTCATCAAAGCGTATATTCCAACTCTGAGATGCTTGCACCAGTCCATAGATGGATCGCTGGAGCTAGCACATTTTGTTAGCACCTTTAGGATCGACAAAACCTTCTGGTTGTATCATATACAACTCTTCTTTAAGAAATCCATTAAGGAATGCAGTTTCGTTTATCCATTTGCCAGATTTCATAAAATGCGGCAATTGCTAACATGATTCAGACAGACTTAAGCATAGATACGAGTGAGAAACTCTCATCGTAGTCAACACCTTGAACTTGTCGAAAACCTTTTGCGACAATTCTAGCTTTGTAGATAGTAACACTACTATCAGCGTCCGTCTTCCTCTTGAAGATCCATGGCTTGTCGATCATCGAGCAAGTCCACCAAAGTCCACACTTTGTTCTCATACATGGATCCCATCTCAGATTTCATGGCCTCAAGCCATTTTGCGGAATCTAGGCTCACCATCGCTTCTTCATAGTTTGTAGGTTCGTCATGGTCTAGTAACATAACTTCCAGAACAGGATTACCGTACCACTCACTGCAGTGCGGATCTTACTCGTTGACCCACGAGGTTCAGTAACAACTTGATTTGAAGTTTCATGATCATCATCATTAACTTCCTCACTAATTGGTGTAGGTGTCGCAGAAACCGGTTTTGCGATGAACTACTGTCCAATAAGGGAGTAGGTACAGTTACCTCATCAAGTTCTACTTTCCTCCCACTCACTTCTTTCGAGAGAAACTCCTTCTCTAGAAAAACTCCGAATTTAGCAAAAAAAGTCTTGCCTTCGGATTTGTGATAGAAGGTGTACCCAACAGTCTCCTTTGGGTATCCTATGAAGACACATTTCTCCGATTTGGGTTCGAGCTTATCAGGTTGAAGCTTTTTCACATAAGCATCGCAGCCCCAAACTTTAAGAAACGACAGTTTTTTGCCAAACCATAGTTCATAAGGCGTCATCTCAACGGATTTTGATGGTGTCCTATTTAACGTGAATGCAACCGTCTCTAAAGCATAACCCCAAAAAGATAGTGGTAAATCAGTAAGAGACATCATAGATCGCACCATATCCAGTAAAGTACGATTACGACGTTCGGCCACACCATTACGCTGTGGTGTTCCGGGTGGCATGAGTTGCGAAACTATTCCACATTTTTTCAAATGTAGATCAAACTCGTAGCTCAAATATTCTCCTCCACGATCAGATTGTAGAAACTTTATTTTATTGTTACAATGATTTTCAACTTCACTCTGAAATTCTTTTAACTTTTCAAAAGTTTCAGACTTATGTTTCATTAAGTAGATATACCCATATCTTCTTAAATCATCTGTGAAGGTGAGAAAATAACGATATCTGCCACGAGCCTCAACATTCATCGGACCACATACATCTGTATGTATGATTTCCAACAAATCTGTTGCTCTCTCCATAGTTCCGGAGAACGGTGTTTTAGTCATCTTGCCCATGAGGCACGGTTCGCAAGTACCAAGTGATTCATAATCAAGAGGTTCCAAAAGTCCATCAGTATGGAGTTTCTTCATGCGCTTTACACCGATATGACCTAAACGGCAGTGCCACAAATAAGTTGCACTATCATTATCAACTCCGCGTCTTTTGGCTTCAACATTATTAATATGTGTATCACTACTATCGAGATTCAATAAAAATAGACCACTCTTCAAGGGTGCATGACCATAAAAGATATTACTCATATAAATATAACAACCATTATTCTCTGATTTAAATGAATAACCGTCTCGCATCAAACAAGATCCAGATATAATGTTCATGCTCAACGCTGGCACCAAATAACAATTATTTAGGTCTAATACTAATCCCGAAGGTAGATGTAGAGGTAGTGTGCCGACCACGATCACATCGACTTTGGAACCATTTCCCACGCGCATCGTCACCTCGTCCTTAGCCAATCTTTGCTTAATCCGTAGCCCCTGTTTCGAGTTGCAAATATTAGCAACAGAACCAGTATCAAATACTCAGGTGCTACTTCGAGCATTAGTAAGGTACACATTAATAACATGTATATCACATATACCTTTGTTCACCTTGCCATCCTTCTTATCCGCCAAATACTTGGGGCAGTTCCGCTTCAAATGACGATGCTTGCAAGAGAAGCACTCGGTTTCAGTGCTTAGGTCGAGACTTGGGTTTCTTCTCTGAGCAGCAACTTGCTTGATGTTCTTCTTGAAGTTCCCCTTCTTCTTCCCTTTGCCCTTTTTCTTGAAACTAGTGGTCTTGTTGACCATCAACACTTGATGCTCCTTCTTGATTTCTACCTCCGCAGCCTTTAGCATTGCGAGGAGCTCGGGAATCGTCTTTTCCATCCCTTGCATGTTATAGTTCATCACAAAGCTTTTGTAGCTTGGTGGCAGTGATTGGAGAATACTGTCAATGACGCTATCATCCGGAAGATTAACTCCTAGTTGAATCAAGTGATTATTATACCCAGACATCTTGAGTATATGCTCACTGACAGAACTATTCTCCTCCATCTTGCAGCTATAGAAATTATTGGAGACTTCATATCTCTCAATCCGGGCATTTGCTTGAAATATTAACTTCAACTCCTGGAACATCTCATATGCTCCATGACGTTCAAAACGTCGTTGAAGTCCCGGTTCTAAGCCGTAAAGCATGGCAATAATCGAACTATCGAGTAGTCATCAGCTTTGCTCTGCCAGACGTTCATAACATCTGGTGTTGCTCCTGTAGCAGGCCTGGCACCCAGCGGTGCTTCCAGGACGTAATTCTTCTGTGCAGCAATGAGGATAATCCTCAAGTTACGGACCCAGTCCGTGTAATTGCTACCATCATCTTTCAACTTTGCTTTCTCAAGGAACGCATTAAAATTCAACGGAACAACATCACGGGCCATCTATCTACAATCAAACATAGACAAGCAAGATACTATCAGGTACTAAGTTCATGATAAATTTAAGTTCAATTAATCATATTACTTAAGAACTCCCACTTAGAAAGACATCCTCTAATCCTCTAAGTGATCACGTGATCCAAATCAACTAAACCATGTCCGATCATCACGTGAGATGGAGTAGTTTCAATGGTGAACATCACTATGTTGATCATATCTACTATATGATTCATGCTCGACCTTTCGGTCTCCGTGTTCCGAGGCCATATCTGTTATATGCTAGGCTCGTCAAGTTTAACCTGAGTATTCCGCGTGTGCAACTGTTTTGCACCCGTTGTATTTGAACGTAGAGCCTATCACACTCGATCATCACGTGGTGTCTCAGCACGAAGAACTTTCACAATGGTGCGTACTCAGGGAGAACACTTATACTTTGATAGATTAGTGAGGGATCATCTTATAATGCTACCATCAATCAAAGCAAGATAAGATGCATAAAAGATAAACATCACATGCAATCCATATAAGTGATATGATATGGCCATCATCATCTTGTGCTTGTGATCTCCATCTCCGAAGCACCGTCATGATCACCATCGTCACCGGCACGACACCTTGATCTCCATCGTAGCATCGTTGTCGTCTCGCCAATCTTATGTTTCTACGACTATCGCTACCGCTTAGTGATAAAGTAAAGCATTACATGGCGATTGCATTGCATACAATAAAGCGACAACCATATGGTTTCGCCGATTGCCGATAACTCGGTTACAAAACATGATCATCTCATACAATAAAATATAACATCACGTCTTGACCATATCACATCACAACATGCCCTGCAAAAACAAGTTAGACGTCCTCTACTTTGTTGTTGCAAGTTTTACGTGGCTGCTATGGGCTTAGCAAGAACTGTTCTTACCTACGCATCAAAACCACAACGATAGTTTGTCAAGTTTGTGTTGTTTTAACCTTCGCAAGGACCGGGCGTAGCCACACTCGGTTCAACTAAAGTTGGAGAAACTGGCACCCGCTAGCCACCTTTGTGCAAAGCACGTCGGGAGAACCGATCTCGCGTAAGCGTACGCGTAATGTCGGTCTGGGCCGCTTCATCCAACTATACCGCCGAACCAAAGTATGACATGCTGGTAAGCAGTATGACTTATATCGCCCACAACACACTTGTGTTCTACTCGTGCATATGACATCTACGCATAAAACCAGGCTCTGATACCACTGTTGGGGAACGTAGTAACTTCAAAAAAAATTCCTATGCACACGCATGATCATGGTGATGCATAGCAACGAGAGGGGAGAGTGTTGTCCACGTACCCTCGTAGACCGAAAGCGGAAGCGTTAGCACAACACGGTTGATGTAGTCAGACGGCCTTCACGATCCGACCGATCAAGTACCGAACGACGGCACCTCGAGTTCAGCACACGCTCAGCTCGATGACGCCCCTCGAACTCCGATCCAGCCGAGTGTTGAGGAAGAGTTTCACAAGACGACGGTGTGTGGTGACGATGTTGATGTTCTATCGACGCAGGCTTCGCCTAAGCACCGCCACAAGATTATCGAGGTGGACTATGGTGGAGGGGCACCGCACACGGTTGGGAGAGATCAACTGATCAACTTGTGTGTCTAGGGTGCCCCTGCCCCTCAGATATAAAGGATCAAGGGGAGGTGCGGCCGGCCAGGAGGAGGCGCAGGGATGAGTCCTACTCCTACCGGGAGTAGGACTCCCCTTTCCATGTTGGACTAGGAGAGAGAGGGGAAGAGGTGGAGGGAGGAAGGAAGGGCGCCGCCTCTCCTTGTCCTATTCGGACCGGGCGGGGAGGCACGCTGCCCCGCCTCGGCCTCCTCTCCTCTCTTCCACCAAGGCCCACTAAGACCCATTAAGTTCTGGGGTTCCGGTAACCTCTCAGATTCAAAAATCCCGATTTCACCCGGAACACTTCCGATATCCAAACATAGGCTTCCAATATATCAATCTTCATGTCTCGACCATTTCGAGACTCCCCATCATGTCCGTGATCACATCCGGGAGTCCGAACAACCTTAGGTACATCAAAACATATAAACTCATAATATAATTGTCATCGTAACGTTAAGCGTGCGGACCCTACGAGTTCGAGAACTATGTAGACATGACCGAGACACGTCTCCGGTCAATAACCAATAGCGGAACCTGGATGCTCATATTGGTCCCCACATATTCTACGCAGATCTTTATCGGTCAGACCGCGTAACAACATACGTTGTTCCCTTTGTCATTGGTATGTTACTTGCCCGAGATTCGATCGTCGGTATCTCAATACCTAGTTCAATCTCGTTACCGGCAAGTCTCTTTACTCGTACTGTAATACATCATCCCGCAACCAACTCATTAGTTGCAATGCTTGCAAGGCTTAAGTGATGTGCATTACCGAGAGGGCCTAGAGATACCTCTCCCACAATCGGAGTGACAAATCCTAATCTCGAAATACGCCAACCCAACAAGTACCTTCGGAGACACCAGAGCTCCTTTATAATCACCCGATTACGTTGTGACGTTTGGTAGCACACAAAGTGTTCCTCCGGTAAACGGGAGTTGCATAATCTCATAGTCATAGGAACATGTATAAGTCATGAAGAAAGCAATAGCAACATACTAAACGATCGTCTGCTAAGCTAACGGAATGGGTCATGTCAATCACATCATTCTCCTAATGATGTGATCCCGTTAATCAAATGACAACTCATGTCTATGGCGAGGAAACTCAACCATCTTTGATTAACGAGCTAGTCAAGTAGAGGCATACTAGTGACACTATGTTTGCCTATGTATTCACACATGTATTATGTTTCCGGTTAATACAATTCTAGCATGAATAATAAACATTTATCATGAAATAAGGAAATAACTAATAACTTTATTATTGCCTCTAGGGAATATTTCCTTCACCTTTGTGCTGTCGACAGAAGGTTCGATGGCTCGTTTGATCATCTACAATGATGCTGTTTCGGGGGAGACTTTCCCCACCGGCCAAAGTTTTGTGTTCGGTGGCTTCGCACTGCGTGCCAACTCGATTGGCCACCTTGAGTAGATCGTCAGCTACGCCCCTGGTCATCAGATCAGTTTCGGGAACTTAAACTAGGTCGCTGATATCCAAGGAGACTTGATCTTCGAAGGGTTCGAGGCCCTGACCACCGCTCTGGCCTTAGATCCAGAGCAGAATACCAGGTCCAAGACGGGAGTGTAGAGCCCGCCAGACTCCCTGCAATTATGGAACTCGCTACCGGAGATCTGGAGGGGACGACATCATTGGCAAACCCTAAGACGAACCAAGCTCCCCTTGTCACTAAAGAGCCGGACTCTCCCTTGGACTCTGAATTCGAACTCTCGAGCTCCGCGTCAACTGTGGAACATGTCTCCCTCTTGTTAACAGGATTGCAAAGAGACTGGCAGGTATTGCTATTTTTATGACTCAAGAAGGAAAATTGCTCCTGGTCAAATTAGTGCTTACATCTTTATCAGTCTTCTTCATGTGCTGTTTGGACATCCCTATCACCATAAAGAAACAGATAATAAAATATTTGAGGCACATCAATCTTGAACCGTAAACCGGCTTTTGCACTTCCTTTACAGTCTGTTCTTAAGGATGGCCAAGCATTTGCCTCTTGCAACTGGGTTCCTTCCCGGATCACAGAGACTCAACTCAACGGGTATGTTCTAACTGGCACTTTGGCCAAGAAAGAGGTTATTCATTGGCGAGTCCCAGGCCTTGAGTGCCCTCCTGAACCTCAAGATGGAGAAGTGGTGGTATTTATGCAACATCTAGACTGGGGATTTAGCCCTCCCGGATCAAAGTTTTTCCGGGATGTGCTTGCCAATTTTCAACTCCACCCTCAAGATATTGGACCGAACTCTGTGTCCAATATCTGTAATTTCCAAGTGTTCTGTGAAGTTTACCTTCAAGAAGAACCAACTGTTGAGCTCTTCAGGGATTTCTTCCACTTAAACCGCCGAACTGAATTCTCTCGACGGCCCCAACACCGAACTTGGCGGAGTGTCGATTCGTAAAAGAAAAGAAGTTGATTTTCCTCATGCCAAACATCACAGCCACCCCAAAGATTGGAACCAAACATGGTTCTATTGTTTTAACACCGCCTCCTGCAGAAAACCCTCTGCCGGGTTACCGTGCTCACCGGCTCAGTAATGGCCACCCACTACCTCAACGACTCACTGCCAAGGAACACCAAATTTATGCACCTTAACTCGCCAAGCTCCGGGATTTCCTAGCCAACGGTTTAACCGGGGTTGACCTCGTTCGTTGTTGGGTTTCGTGGGGTATCTTGCCTTTAAGCCGCCGTACCAGGTTGATGCATGAGTATACCGGGGACATCAAGGACCCTCAACGGCGCCATGAGATAGAAATAACTGATGATGAAGTCACTAAGGCAGTCAAGAAAATGCTGGATGAACCGATCGCTGAATGCAAAGAAAACGGGTCAAGGCCCCTTTAACACCTCCAACAAACCGCCAGCGGTAAAAAAATTCATCCTTCTGCTTTTCTGATCCATCTCCACTTTAATATTGTTCTGATGATTCTTTTTTTATTCTTATAGGCCAAAGATCCTTTCTGGAAGAGGAAAACTCTAGATAAACCGTCAAAAACTCAAGAGAAAACGGCGAGGACTGCTCGTGCCAAGGCCGTCAAGAAGGCAGCCAGGAAGAAAACTGCCGAGTCGTCTGAATCGCCCGAAGATGTTGATGATTTGGAACAAGAGGTAGAACTTGACTCCCTTGGTTCATTTTTGATACACCTTATTGACAACGCATTTATTACTGTGATGATGCGGAAGCTAGCCGTACGACAATGTTGAGGTAATCTCCCTTTCCTCCACTTCCGATCTTGTGCCAAGAAGAAAAATCTGTTATGCTAGCCGAAAGTGAAGCATTCACATACTTTCATTCATTTGGATCCACAGCATCCTGAAGCTCGTCGCACAACCCGGCATAGTGGCCAGCAAGTAACTTCCTCCGGTTTACCAGATACTCCACTCCGGAAGCGTCGTGCCGAGGTCTTGTGTAATTCTATCAAGTCTTACCCCTTGGCGGGTTACTTCCGATACCCTCTTAATCCGTCCGACTCAAATTATCAGGTGACTTCTAACTCCTCATATGGCGATTCATCAACCACGCAAATGCCTCCCCTGAAAACCGTCCCTGGGTACGTATAATAATGTTAACATTGTCGTCTTGCGCCGGTTCACCATACTAATCCTCTATTGTCAATTTGCAGTGCCAAGGCCCGTTTTAGCAAGAAAGCAAAGACCAATGCCCCTACTGATGATATTAAACCGAATAGGATCTTAGAAGGTGCTGGCAGGGAGGTTGATGTTGCCATGGATGAACCGGTGCCACAAAGCCAGGCCACTGATGCTGATCCGCCTGAAGTCAATCCGGCATGCCCTCATATCAATCCATCAAGTCCACAAGCCAATCCTCCACATCCAACTGCTGATTTGCCAAGCCCTGCCAAGACCGCAGACAAAACGGCAAGATCAAATGCAGCGACTGATGACGTTGTGATTACTGGGACTGGCTATAATTCTCCTGGTAATCCTGTCACTTTGGCAAAGCATAGTGCCAAGGTGGAATCTGCTGCTGATGAGAAAGGCAAGTGGAAAACTGATGTGTCGAATTATGCTCATCTCTCTGCTCAGGAACTTCATTCTGGATACTTAAACCGCCTTTACACAAGCCATGATTATGAGGCCGATTTGGTCAACTTGATGAAGGAGCGTTATGAGGTAACTTTCAAACACTTCATAAATTTTCTTTTTACTGTATGACTCCATTGTAGCCCCCAAGGGACGGTTCATCTCTTCAAGATGAATCGGGACTTTCTGTTTCAAACTTTTCTTTGTTGAATTCCTTCATCTTTGAGTTGTCTGATCAAATATGCATTAGCCCCCAAGTGCCAAGATTAATACTTGTATTGAGCCTTGGGACTTTGAGTGATAGTTAAAATAAAAAGCGATCCGCATTAGCCCCCAAGTGCCAAGCATATAACTTGCTATGTGCTTGGGACTTTGAGAAAAAATCTTTAACATCTCTATCATATGTCTTGTGTAGGCTGACTTAAATGTCAAAGATTCCCAGATTGCTGAGCTTCAAGAAATCATTAAGTCCCAGCAAGCAAAAACCTCGAAGGCCAAAGACGAACTGAAGGGCGCTTTGACTGCCATGGAACAAATGAAGGATGGTTTTAAAAGTGAACGGGCGGATTGGGAGACAGAGAAAACTGCTCTCTTAAAGCGGGCCGAAGATGCTAAAGTAGCCCTCAAACCGGCTGCAGAGGAGCTAACTGGATTGAAACATCAAATCAATGATATGACTTCAGCAATTTTTGGTATGTACCATTCATCAACATCATCCTTAATCATTTGTGAAATTGGCCGGTTTTAACAGAAACTTCTTAAACCGTTGCAGGTAGTCGTATTGCTCATCTAGGTTCTGACATGCGGATGAAGTTGAAGGGAGCATATACACTGGTAGAACAATTGTACACTGGCGTGCAACGAGTCATCTGTGCGGCCTCCTTTAACAAACCGGCACCAACATTGATCAAGGATACCTTGACCAAATTATCCATGACTCCAGCCCAGATGGAAGAGATGAAGCGATTTGCTGCAAGGGCTGGCGCTTTAACAGCGCTGACACGCGCCAAAGCGTGGATTGCCGATCTTGGCCCGGTAGACATCGCAAAGGGTTATCCTGGTCAACAGGAGGACAGATCGGACTTTGACAATGAAGCCCTCAAAGTCTTGACCAAAGAGATGCGCCCACTGGCAAGCCAATTGGCTGAGGAGGCTGATTTGTCTGTCTATCGGTCCAGCTATGATGCGGACAACAAACGTGTTGATGCGGCCGTGAAGGAAGTCCAGAACCTGATCCCTCCAATCCGTAAGCATACCTATGCCCCTGACATTGAACCGTCCAACCTTATAAGCAACGAAGCTGTCTTTCAAGCCTTAACCAGGATTGATTGGACCACCCTTGACTTCCAGCCACTGGGTGAGGAGGAGGAGGCTGAACCGACACGTGATGATCCTTCAACTTCGGCCACCGATGTCGAGTCATAATCCGCCACCGGGTTTAATTGTCATGTATAGTGTTGTGAGAAACAAACAATTATTCTTTTGGGCATCAAAAGCGACGTGTAATAGGCTAGTTGAAATACTTTGATCTTCTGCCATCGTGCACTGCTACCATATTTTGTTAATCCGGCGTGATTGGTGCTATACATGTTTGATTTGCCTTGGTATTTCATAGAAAATCCTGCCTTCTACATGTTAAACACTTAAACATCTCCTGGCGGTTTACCGCCGGACGGGTTATGATACTCAATGTAGAGCCAGAATCTTTATAACCAAGGTTATAAAATACTGAAATATGAAATATATCATACCTGCGATATTAAATCAATTTTGCTGGTTGAACAACTTGCTTAGTAAGGGTGATAACCCAAACTTTGAATATGTAAGAACGCCCATCGCATTATGCTGGTACGTAATAAGTCATGCCGGGTTATGATAAACACCGGATGATCGTCCTGGTGACTTATAGTCAATGCCAGACCAGAAAGATGCCGGTTCATCATTGATTGTCGGCTTAACAACTGATAATTGTAAACCACACCGGGTTAAGGAACACCGGGTTGAGGTGAAGACATATAGTCTGGCCGGGCCAAGAGACACCGGTTTACCTTAAAACTTTATCAACAGAGATAAAACTTGCAAAAACAAAATGAAATAAAAACTTGTAGTCAAGGCTTTTCGAGGGCTGCCAGGCTTTTCATGGGCTGCCAGGCCACTGAGATAAACCATTTAACAAAGCCTTTTAAGATGGACCTCCAACTAACCAATCGTCATTTTAACTTTGACAAGTTCAGGGTCTCTATGAGAGTAACTTGTCAAACGCTCATGGGTCATGCCAGGATTACCTGGATAGGAGTGTCTTACTTGATGAAGGCAGGTTAACTCGGGGTTTTAGGTGAATACACCAGGCTTCCAAGCCGTGGGTCGATACCCAGCTACAAGGGTCCTTTCAAACTCTTTGTTACTTTACACAAAGAGCCCCCAAGTAACTTTGTGAGTTATGCTCAATGGGTGCCTATGTTTGAGTTGCGCTTTTAGCAACAATACTCTCTTTGGCCCCTTGGGTGTGAAGCTCCCAAGCTGTATTGTGGCATGAGAGCCGGTTTAATGGACAAAATAGGACATCGCTTTGTAAGCAGAAGCCCCCTTGTAACCAAGAAATATAGGAAGAACGGCAGAGGCCCTCTTGTAGCAAGGATGTCGGTTTATTATATTTATCATAATATATACATTGTCAAAATATCTACATAATAAGAGCCTATGGCTCAGGTGTAGTAAGGCCGTAAAAGAGCAATATTCCACGGCCGACGGGTCTCCTCCTCCGATTTGCTTGAGTCTTTGTGCTCGCGAACATCGATGAGGTAATATGATCCGTTGTTCAGATTCTTGCTGACCACAAAGGGCCCTTCCCAAGGTGGGGATAACTTGTGCATATCGGTCTGATCTTGGATGAGCCGGAGCACTAAGTCGCCTTCTTGAAAGGTTCTTGTCCTAACCCGGCGGCTGTGATAACGCTGTAGGTCTTGCTGATAAACCGCTGAACGAGCCAATGCCATGTCCCTTTTTTCATCTAACAAGTCCAGTGCTTCTTGACGTGCTTGTTCGTTGACCGCTTCAACATAATTGGCAACCCGGGGCGAGTCATGACGAATATCACTTGGGAGTAGCGCTTCTGCCCCGTAAACCATGAAGAAAGGCGTATACCCTGTAGATCGGTTTGGGGTGCTGTTGATGCTCCATAACACAGATGGTAGCTCTTCCACCCAACAACCCGGTGTCCGCTGCAAAGGGACCATAATCCGGGGTTTGATGCCCTTCAAGATTTCCTGATTAGCTCTCTCAGCTTGACCATTAGATTGGGGTGAGCCACAGATGCAACATCAAGCCGGATATGCTCGCTGACAAAAATCCTCCATCTCGCCTTTGAAAGGTTCGTACCATTATCTGTGATAATGCTGTGTGGAAAACCGAAACGGAAGATCACCTTTTTGATGAGTTGAACCGCCGTGGCTGCGTCACACTTGCTTACTGGTTCCGCTTCAACCCATTTGGTAAACTTGTCAACCGCCACCAACAGGTGGGTCTTCTTATCTTTAGATCGCTTGAAGGGCCCGACCATATCAAGCCCCCAAGTAGCAAACGGCTAGGTGATGGGAATGATCCGTAGCTCCTGAGTTGGAACATGAGCTCACTATGAGAATTTCTGACAACCATCGCACCGCCTTACCAAGTCCTCAGCATCAGCATGAGCCGTCAGCCAATAAAAGCCATGACGAAATGCCTTAGCAACCAAGGATTTTGAACCGGCGTGATGACCACAGTCCCCTTCATGGATCTCTCGTAGAATATCACGACCTTCTTCAGGGGAAACACATTGTTGGAACGCCCCAGAAACACTACAATGGTGTAACTCGCCGTTGTGAACAACCATGGACTTAGATCGTCGGACTATCTGCCTGGCCAAAACTTCATCTTCTGGCAACTCACCCCGGTTTAGATACGCCAAGTATGGAACCGTCCAATCCGGAATGATATGTAAAGCAGCCACGAACTGTGCCTCCGTATCAAGAATAGCGAGGTCCTCCTCTGTAGGCAGTTGAACCGACGGGTTGTGCAAGACATCCAGAAAGGTATTGGGTGGTACCGGTTTACGCTGAGATCCTAGCCGGCTTAAAGCATCAGCTGCCTCATTTTTGCGTCGATCAATGTGCTCCACTTGATAACACTTAAAGTGGCCAGCAACAATATCCACCTCGCGTCGGTAAGCCGCCATGAGCGGATCCTTGGAATCCCAAGTACCTGAATTTCTGGGCTACCAGATCCGAGTCTCCAAAGCATCGTACTCGGCTTAAGTTCATCTCCTTAGCCACCCGAAGACCATGGAGTAAAGCTTCATAGTCAGCTGCATTGTTAGTACAAGGGAACATTAAGCGAAGAACATAATGAATTTTATCACCTCAAGGGGAAGTAAGGACAACTCCAGCCCCGAGCCCTCCAATTGCCTGGATCCATCAAAGTGAATAGTCCAGTATGTACTGTCCGGTTTGTCCTCCGGTATTTGCAACTCTGTCCAATCATTGATGAAATCCACAAGGGCCTGGGATTTGATTGTTGTTTGAGGCATATATTTCAAACCGTGTGGTCCAAGCTCAATGGCCCACTTAGCAATCCGGCCAGTTGCCTCCCTGTTCTGGATTATATCCCCCAAAGGAGCAGAACTGACCACTTTGATGGGATGACCTTGAAAGTACTGTTTAAGCTTCCGACTTGCCATAAAACCCCATACACTAGCTTCTGCCAATGCAGATATCTTTTCTTTGACTCAATGAGAACTTCGCTGATATAATAAACCGGCCTTTGAACCGGGTATTCCTTCCCAGCCTCCTTGCGCTCCACCACAATAGCTACACTGACAGCTCGGGCATTAGCAGCCACATATAACAGCAGTGGCTCCTTATCAACTGGAGCAGCAAGAACCGACGGTTCAGCCAACTGCTTCTTCAAATCTTCAAAGGCCGCATCAGCAGCATTGCTCCAGACAAAACTGTCTGTCTTCTTCAACATCTGATACAAAGGGATTGCCTTCTCTCCCAACCTGCTGATAAACCGGCTCAAAGCCGCAATACGACCCACTAAACGCTAAACATCATTGATACATCCCGGTTTAGCCAAGGATGTGATAGCTTTGATTTTTCCGATTAGCCTCAATGCCCCGGTTGGACACCAGAAAACCCAAGAGCTTGCCAGCCGGTACACCAAAGACACATTTAGCCGGATTGAGCATCATTTTATAAACTCTCAGATTATCAAAGGTTTCCTGCAAATCAGATATGAGTGTCTCTGCCTTCCTGGACTTGACCACAATATCGTCCACATAGGCATGAACGTTGCGCCCAATCTGAGTATGAAGGCAATTCTGCACGCAACACTGATAAGTTGCCTGGGCACTCTTGAGCCCAAAGGGCATAGATACATAACAAAAGGCTCCAAAGGGAGTGATGAAGGTTGTCTTCTCCTGGTCCTTAACTGCCATTTTGGTCTGATGATAACCAGAATAAGCATCCAAGAAACTCAAACGCTCACAACCCGCCGTTGCATCAATGATTTGATCAATATGACCGAGGGCAAAGGGATCAGTTGGGCAAGTCTGGTTCAAATCTGTGTAATCCACACACATACGCCAAGTGCCATTTTTCTTAAGTACCAGCACCGGATTAGCTAAACACTCTGGGTGAAACACTTCTACAATGAACCCTGCTGCTAGTAGCCGGGCTACTTCTTCCCCAATGGCTTTACGTCGCTCCTCATTAAAGCAGCGAAGAAACTGTCAGACCGGTTTGAACTTCGGATCAACATTAAGAGTGTGCTCAGCGAGTTCCCTCGGTACACCTGGCATGTCAGAAGGTTTCCATGCAAAGATGTCCCGGTTCTCACGGACGAACTCGATGAGCGCGCTTTCCTATTTCAGATCCAAATTGATGCTGATGCTGAACTGCTTGCATGAATCGCCAGGAACAAAATCAACCAACTTAGTCTCACAGCCGATTTAAACTTCAAAGCTGGATCACGCTTCGTAGTGGGCTTCTTTAGAGAGGTCATGTCCGTCGGATCAACATTGTCCTTATAAAACTTCAATTCTTCCGTTGCACAAACCGACTCAGCATATGCCGCATCACCTTCCTCACACTCCAGAGCAATCTTGCGGCTACCATGAACCGTGATGGTCCCTTTATGACCCGGCATATTGAGCTGCAGATAAACATAACACGGCCTTGCCATGAATTTAGCATAAACCGGCCGTCCAAACAAAGCATGGTATGGACTCCTGATCTTGACCACCTCAAAGGTTAGCGTTTCGGATCTTGAATCATGATCATCTCCAAAAACCACCTCGAGCTATCTTACCAACTGGTAGGCCGATTTACTGTGCACCACACCGTGAAAAACGGTATTTGACGGTCTAAGGTTCTTATCTGTCAACCCCATGCGCCGAAAGGTTTCATAGTACAAGATATTGATACTGCTCCCTCCGTCCATGAGCACTTTGGTGAACTTATAACCTCCAACCTACGGGGCAACCACCAAAGCTAGATGGCCCGGGTTGTCAACCCGGGGCGGATGATCCTCCTTGCTCCAGACGATAGGCTGCTCAGACCAGCATAGGTAACGGGGCACTGCCGGTTTAACGGAGTTTACTGCCCTTTTATGGAGCTTCTGATCGCGCTTGCACAAGCTAGTAGTGAAAACATGATACTGTCCACCGTTTAACTGCTTTGGGTTACTCGATAACTCGACCGCTTTGAATCCTCGATTACCTTTTGCCGATTGTTACCACCTTGGTTGTTCGGATTGCCTGACATTACGGAAATCCTGAGCTTGAACCGCCACCACCGTAACCCGGCCTGTGAAATCTTGGACCGGAACCTCCAGGTGGACCCTGACCATACCGGAAAAGATCAGAGTTTTTGAATTCCCTCATGATGTGGCAATCCTTCTAGAGGTGTGTGGCTGGAGCCTCCTTTGTCCCGTGCTTTGGGTAGGGCTGGTTTAACAAGCGTTCCAGATTCATTCCTCCACCACGCTGGGGCGGTTTACCCTTACGGCGCTGCGTATTACCCTGCATGCTGGTGTTAGCCACAAAATTGGAATTGTCCGCTTTATGCTTACCACTGTTTTCGTGACCCGCCGGGTTGTGGTGCTGCCCCTTGGCATTACCGCTCTTCTTTCCCTTCCCTGTCTTATCATCATCCGACTCGGGATCCTTGGTACTATCAGAGTTGGCATACTTTACTAAAGCGGCCATGAGGGTTCCTATGTCGGTACAATGGTGTTTCATCCGTCCCAACTTCAATCTCAGAGGCTTAAACCGGAAATTGCCTTCCAAAGTTAGAACTGCGGTGTCAGCGTTGATGCGGTCCGATGAATGCAAAATTTCCGAGACCCGGCGCACCCACTGGGTTGTTGATTCTCCTTCCTCCTGTACACAGGCGGCTAAGTCCACAATCGACATGGGCTGCTTGCATGTATCCTTAAAATTCTGGACAAACCGGGCTCTTATTCGGCCCATGATCTGATAGAGTTAGCTAGTAGACTCTTTAACTAAGTACGAGCCGTCCCTTCTAGCATCATGGTGAAGTACTTCGCACAAGCTGCATCATCCACATCTAACATCTCCATGGCCATCTCATAGCTTTCAACCCATGTCTCTGGAGGCAAATCGGCGATGTAATTTGGCACCTTGCGCGGGCCCTTGAAATCTTTGGGTAGGCGTATGTTGCGTAATGCTGGGACAAGACACGGCACCCCCAAAGAGCTAGAGGTAACTCCTGGCTCTCTCAACGTGGTTGGACGAACCGGAGTGGGCTGACGAGCTTCATACTGCGCTGCTAACTCGGCCTCCCTGCGTGCACGAGCCCGGTCCACCACCTCCTGAGCATCCCCTGCCGGGTTGTGGCCGCGGGGCGGCTCCTGGTTTCCCGCATTGCTTGACACGGCTGGTTCATCCATACGCCTACTATAACTCCAGCTTGGACGGGGGGTGGCATGAATCCGATCACGACTGTATGAATAAGCCTCCTGTTGCACCAAGGCTGTTCTAAGAAGCTCCTTAACCCCACGCGTCTCGACCGCCGCCGGAGAATCGTCTTCAATTGGGATAGCCTCCAGCTGTGAAGCGGCAGCAACAAGATTGTCCATTGGAGTAGAATAATGACCCGGCGGCGTTGGGACAGGCTGCATCACATTGTTCTGTCGAGGCGGATCCATCAAACGGGGCTGAACCGGAGCCCCCGCTCCAGGTGCCTCCGCCCGGTTTGCTGTCGGCGGGTTACTGGTCCCTGCACCTGGGGTGTTAAAGAGGTTCCTAGCATCATAAACCGAAGGCATACGAGACCGGTGCCTTCTCCTTAGGACTTCGTGCGATGCATTCTGATCCAGCATAAAGATAAGGCTTTGTGCATCCAAAGCGGCCCGCTCCGCGGCCATCCTGGCATCCTCTGCTGCCAAATCGGCCTTGGCCTGAGTAATCTGATCTTTTACTTTCGCGATTTCCGCATTGTGCGCATCCTGATCCGCCGGGTTAACCTCCTCCGTCAGTGTTGCCAACGCATCAAATAGATCAGATAAAACTTGAGCCGGCGGCCGCACAGGGCCTCCTGCCCCGGCTGCCGTTGCCTCTGCGGTCGAAGAGTGGAGCGCCAGCTGTGTACCGGCCATGAGGATTCCAACCCAGTTTGGCAGATCAGAGGGTTCCGGAATACTGTCGCCATCGGAACAGCCTCCAATCCGGCCATCTTGTAGCTGATATAATGACTCGGTCTCTCCGGTTGATGACTCGTCGCCGGAATAAACGACGGTCTCACCACCAGATTCCAATCTGTCCTCGTACCCCTCCATGGATGACTCCCATGAAGGCACGCTTCATGGCAGGCTTGACCCGGGCAGATCGCGCACGCTGAGCCGTTTCGACGAGGTCGGTGCAGATGTCCAGCTCAGGGCCCGACTCGCCAATCTTGCCAATGAAAACGTGTATGCCACCAAAAGGGACCCGGTACCCGTACTCGATTGAGCCGGCCTCGGGGCCCCACCCTGCATCGTCGATGTAGAGCTTGCCGCGACGACTTTTGGTCATCCGGCCCACATCGTAACCCTGATATGTCTCCAATGTATCTATAATTTTTGATTGCTCCATGCTATATTATCTATTGTTTTGGACTATATTGGGCTTTATTTTCCACTTTTATATTACTTTTGGGACTAACCTATTAACCGGAGGCCTAGCCCAGAATTGTTGTTTTTTTTTGCCTACTTTAGTGTTTCGAAGAAACGGAATATCAAACGGAGTCCAAACGGAATGAAATCTTTGGGAACATGATTTTTTCATCAGATAAAACCCAGGAGACTTGGACCCTCCGTCAAGAAAGCCACGAGGCGGTCACGAGGGTAGAGGGCGCGCCCCCCTAGGGCGTGCCCCCTGCCTCGTTGGCCCCTCGGAGCTCCACCGACGTACTTCTTCCTCCTATATATACCTATGTATCCCCGTCAGATTAGATACGGAGCCAAAAACCTAATTCCACCGCCGCAACTTTCTGTATCCACGAGATCCCATCTTGGGGCCTGTTCCGGAGATCCACCGGAAGGGGATTCCACCATGGAGGGCTTCTACATCAACATCATAGCCTCTCCGATGAAGTGTGAGTAGTTTACCTCAGACCTTCGGGTCCATAGTTAGTAGCTAGATGGCTTCTTCTCTCTTTTTGGATCTCAATACAATGTTCTCCCCCTCTCTCGTGGAGATCTATTCTATGTAATCTTCTTTTTGCGGTGTGTTTGTTGAGATCGATGAATTGTGGGTTTATGATCAAGATTATCTATGAGAAATATTTGAATATTTTCTGAATTCTTTTATGTATGATTGAGTTATCTTTGCAAGTCTCTTCGAATTATCCATTTGGTTTGGCCAACTATATTGGTAGTTCTTGCAATGGGAGAAGTGCTTAGCTTTGGGTTCAATCTTGTTGTGTCCTTTCCAAGTGATAGTAGGGGCAGGAAGGCACGTATTATATTGTTGCCATCGAGGATAACAAGATGGGGTATTTATCATATTGCATGAATTTATTCCTCTACATCATGTCATCTTGCTTAAGGCGTTGCTCTGTTTTCATTAACTTAATACTCTAGATGCATGTTGGATAGCGGTCGATGAGTGGAGTAATAGTAGTAGATGCAGGTGAGTCGTTCTACTTGTCTCGGACGTGATGCCTATATACATGATCATACCTAGATACTCCCATAACTATGCTCAATTACATCAATTGCTCAACAAAGAATTGCTCACCCACCGTAAAATACCTATGCTCTTGAGAGAAGCCACTAGTGAAATCTATGGCCCCCGGGTCTATTTTCATCATATTAATCTTCCTACGCTTTATTATTTCTTTGCTCTTTACTTTGGCTTTTTATTTTACTTTGCATCTTTATACCAAAAAATACCAAAAATATTATCTATCATCTCTATCAGATCTCACTCTCGTAAGTGACCGTGAAAGGATTGACAACCCCTATTCGCGTTGGTTGCGAGGAGCCATTTGTTTTGTGTAGGTACAAGGGACTTGCGTGTGGCCTCCTACTGGATTGATACCTTGGTTCTCAAAAACTGAGGGAAATACTTACGCTTACTCGCTGCATCATCCTCTCCTCTTCGGGGAAAACAAACGCAAGCTCAAGACGTAGCAAGAAGGATTTCTGGCACCGTTGCCGGGGAGTCTACGCAAAAGTCAGCATACCAAGTACCCATCACAATCCCTTATCTCTCGCATTATATTATTTTCCATTTGCCTCTCGTTTTCCTCTCCCCCACTTCACCCTTGCCGTTTTATTCGCCCTCTCTTTCCCAATCTCCTCCTCTCTTTTCCGTTTGCCCTTTTCTCGTCTGCTTGTCGTTATGGCTAGTCTTCTTTCTACTCCTTTGTCCCCCGAGTTTGAGGTTCTTCACTTCAAACAAAAACAAGGAGAGAACTTAAAGGATGCTTGGTTTAGGATGATGGAATCTTATCGTAATTGCACCCTAGAAGTGAATTTCAGAATTTTGCTTCGCAACTTTTATGTTGGTCTTAATATGTCTCATAGACAACTTTTGGATTGCGTTGCCAAAGGCAAATTTATTGAAATTGATCCCAGTATCGCGCATGAAATTTTAGAAGGTATAGTAGGAACTCTACCTCAACAAAAGGGACCTCATCATACCCAAGAGGAAACGCAAGTTTTTGAGAAAATTTGCGAAGTAACTAAAATTTTAAAAAAGTCCCTTGAACCTCTTAAGAGTGTTAGCGGGAATCTCCACCGTATGAATATGTTGATTAAACTTTGCAATAAGCGGTTGGACTCTTTAGATCTTAAGATTTCGGAATATGAAGGGAAGCATAAATAACCTCCCGGATTCGAGCATAATGTCGCTAAAAGAATTAAGAATCAAGATGACAATACCTAGATCTATCCTTGCTTTTATGCCTAGCTAGGGGCGTTAAACGATAGCGCTTGTTGGGAGGCAACCCAATTTTTTTTATTTTTTTGTTTTTGTTTCTGTTTAGAAATAAATAATCCATCTACCTTCTGTTTGGATGTGGTTTTATGTTTTAATTAGTGTTTGTGCCAAGTTAAACTTATAGGATCTTCTTGGATAATAGTTATTTGATCTTGCTGTAATTTCCAGAAACTTTCGGTCCACGAAAAAAATGGTTAAAAATCACCATAACGTGATAAAATAGTGATTACAATTGCTTCTGATCAATAAACAAATTTCCTAGGTTGTCCTATTTTGGCTGAATTTTTGGAGTTCCAGAATTTTGCGTTAGTTACAGATTACTACAGACTGTTCTGTTTTTGACAGATTCTGTTTTTCGTGTGTTGTTTGCTTATTTTGATGAATCTGTGACTAGTAAAATAGTTTATGATCCATGGAGAAGTTGGAATACAGTAGGTTTAACACCAATATAAATAAAGAATGAGTTCATTACAGTACCTTGAAGTGGTCTTTTGTTTTCTTTCGCTAACAGAGCTTACAAGATTTCTGTTGAGTTTTGTGTTGTGAAGTTTTCAAGTTTTGGGTGAATTTTTTTGATGGATTATGGAATAAGGAGTGGCAAGAGATTAAGCTTGGGGATGCCCATGGCACCCCCAAGATAATCCAAGGACACCAAAAAGTCTAAGCTTGGGTATGCCCCGGAAGGCATCCCCTCTTTCGTCCACTTCCATCGGTAACTTTACTTGGAGCTACATTTTTATTCACCACATGATATGTGTTTTGCTTGGAGCGTCTTGTATTATTTGCGTCTTTGCTTGTTAGTTTACCACAATCATCCTTGCTATACACACCTGCCATACACGAATTGGAATTTGTTAGAATACTCTATGTGCTTCACTTATATCTTTTGAGCTTGATAGTTTTTCTCTATGTGCTTCACTTATATCTTTTGAGCTTGATAGTTTTGCTCTAGTACTTCACTTATATCTTTTAGAGCACAGTGGTGGATTTGTTTTAAAGAAACTATTGATCTCTCATGCTTCACTTAGATTATTTTGAGAGACTTAAATAGCATGGTAATTTGCTTAATAATAATATGCTTGGTATTCAAGATTTGTAAAACTTTCTTTTGAGTGCGTTGAATACTAAGAAAAGTTTGATGCTTGATAATTGTTTTGAGATATGGAGGTGATAATATCAAAGTCGTGCTAGTTGAGTAGTTGTGAATTTGAGAAATGCTTGTGTTGAAGTTTGCAAGTCCCGTAGCATGCACGTATGGTAAACGTTATGTAACAAATTTGAAACATGAGGTGTTATTTGATTGTCCTCCTTATGAGTGGCGGTCGGGAACGAGCGATGGTCTTTTCCTACCAATCTGTCCCCCTAGGAGCATGCGCGTAGTGCTTTGGTTTTTGATGCTTGTAGATTTTTGCAATAAGTATGTGAGTTCTTTATGACTAATGTTGAGTCCATAGATTATACGCACTCTTACCCTTCCATCATTGCTAGCCTCTTCGGTACCGTGCATTGCCCTTTCTCACATTGAGAGTTGGTGCAAACTTCGCCGGTGCATCCAAACCCCGTGATATGATACGCTCTTTCACATATAAACCTCCTTATATCGTCCTCAAAACAGCCACCATACCTACCTATTATGGCATTTCCATAGCCGTTCCGAGATATATTGCCATGCAACTTTCCACCATACCGTTCTTCATGACACATACATCATTGTCATATTGCTTAGCATGATCATGTAGTTGACATAGTATTTGTGGCAAAGCCACCGTTCATAATTCTTTCATACATGTCACTCTTGGTTCATTACATATCCCAGTACACCACTGGAGGCATTCATATAGAGTCATACTTTGTTCTAGTATCGAGTTGTAATCATTGAGTTGTAAATAAATATAAGTGTGATGATCATCATTTTCTAGAGCATTGTCCCAAAAAAAAGAGAAAGGCCAAAGAAAAAAAATGAAGGCCCAAAAAAAGAAATAAAAAGGGGCAATGTTACTATCTCTTTTTCCACACTTGTGCTTGAAAGTAGCACCATGTTCTTCATATAGCGAGTCTCATATATTGTGCTTCAAAGTAGCACCATGTTTTTCATATAGAGAAGTTTCATATGTTGTCACTTTCATATACTAGTGGGAATTTTTCATTATAGAACTTGGCTTGTATATTCCAACGATGGGATTCCTCAAATGCCCTAGGTCTTCGTGAGCAAGCAAGTTGGATGCACACCCACTTAGTTTCTTTTGTTGAGCTTTCATACACTTATAGCTCTAGTGCATCCGTTGCATGGCAGTCCCTGCTCCTTGCATTAACATCAATTGATGGGCATCTCCATAGCCCGTTGATTAGCCTCGTTGATGTGAGACCTTCTCATTTTTTGTCTTCTCCACATAACCCCCATCATTATATTCTATTCCACCCATAGTGCTATGTCCATGGCTCGCGCTCATATATTGCGTGAAAGTTTATAGGTTTGAGATTACTAACGTATGAAACAATTGCTTGGCTTGTCATCGGGGTTGTGCATGATGAGAGCATTCTTTGTGACGAAAATGGAGCATGACTAAAATATATGATTCTGTAGGGATGAACTTTCTTTGGCCATGTTATTTTGAGAGGACATAATTGCTTAGTTAGTATTCTTGAAGTATTATTATTTTTATGTCAATATGAACTTTTGTCTTGAATCTTTGGATCTGAATATTCATACCACAATTAAGAAGAATTACATTGAAATTATGCCAAGTAGCACTCTGCATCAAAAATTCTCTTTTATCATTTACCTACTCGAGGACGAGCAGGAATTAAGCTTGGGGATGCCTGATACGTCTCCAACGTATCTATAATTTTTGATTGCTCCATGCTATATTATCTATTGTTTTGGACTATATTGGGCTTTCTGTATCCACGAGATCCCATCTGGGAGCCTGTTTCGGAGCTCCGCCGGAAGGGGATTCCACCATGGAGAGCTTCTACATCAACATCATAGCCTCTCCGATGAAGTGTGAGTAGTTTACCTCAGACCTTCGGGTCCATAGTTAGTAGCTAGATGGCTTCTTCTTGCTTTTTGGATCTCAATACAATGTTCTCCCCCTCTCTCGTGGAGATCTATTCGATGTAATATTCTTTTTGTGGTGTGTTTGTTGAGATCGATGAATTGTGGGTTTATGATCAAGATTATCTATGAGAAATATTTGAATCTTTTCTGAATTCTTTTATGTATGATTGAGTCTTTGCAAGTCTCTTCGAATTATCCGTTTGGTTTGGCCAACTAGATTGGTAGTTCTTGCAATGGGAGAAGTGCTTAGCTTTGGGTTCAATCTTGCGGTGTCCTTTCCCAGTGACAGTAGGGGCAGCAAGGCACATATTGTATTGTTGCCGTCGAGGATAACAAGATGGGGTATTTATCATATTGCATGAATTTATTCCTCTACATCATGTCATCTTGCTTAAGGTGTTACTCTGTTTTCATTAACTTAATACTCTAGATGCATCTTTGGATAGCGGTCGATGAGTGGAGTAATAGTAGTAGATGCAGGAGTCGGTCTACTTGTCTCGGATGTGATGCCTATATACATGATCATACCTAGATACTCTCATAACTATGCTCAATTACATCAATTGCTCAACATTAATTGCTCACCCACCGTAAAATACCTATGCTCTTGAGAGAAGCCACTAGTGAAATCTATGGCCCCCGGGTCTATTTTCATTATATTAATCTTCCTACGCTTTATTATTGCTTTGCTCTTTACTTTGCCTTTTTATTTTACTTTGCATCTTTATACCAAAAAATACCAAAAATGTTATCTATCATCTCTATCAGATCTCACTCTCGTAAGTGACCGTGAAGGGATTGACAACCCCTATTCGCGTTGGTTGCGAGGAGCTATTTGTTTTGTGTAGGTACGAGGGACTTGCGCGTGGCCTCCTACTGGATTGATACCTTGGTTCTCAAAAACTGAGGGAAATACTTACGCTACTCTACTGCATCATCTTCTCCTCTTCGGGGAAAACCAACGCAAGCTCAAGACGTAGCAAACCCTTGAGTCCATCGAAGCTTCCCTCCAAGAACTTGAAACCATCATGCGATAGCCCCACGGTGGGTGCCAACTGTCGTGGTTTTGTCACAGCAGATGTCCTCATGAAAGGACTTAGTCATGGAGCCATCGCTACGGGTTAGCTTAAAGGGGTTAAAGCGGACAAGGGATGCAAGAGAGTTTTATACTAGTTCGGCCCCTTACGATGAAGGTAAAAGCCTACGTCTAGTTGTGATGGGATTATTGGGGTTTCGATGACCAGGGAGCAAATATGCTTGCCTGAGTCTCGAGTTGTTGTTTCTTGTCCCTGAACCGCCGCCGGGTCGTCCCCTTATATACACGGGTTGACGCCCGGCCGGTTTACAGAGTTCCGAGGCCGGCTCGGTCTCTTCCTTTCCTTAACTTACAACACAAGTTATACAACTATGGCGGTTTACAACTATGGGCCCTAATCCGCCTCTAGGCTCTGGGCCTCTAAGCTTTAATAGTAGAGCGCCATCTTCTTTTTCTTCATGGGCTTCAGTATGGATGAGCATGAACCGGCCCCTCCTGGGCGGTTTACGCTCATTAGTTATATCCCCAACAACATCCGTCATGACTCGCCCCGTGTGGCGGCTTATGTTGAAGCTGACAATGAAAAAGCATGTCAAGAGGCGCTTGACCTGCTGGATGAGGAGTGTGACATCGCGGCGGCTCGTTCAGCGATTTACCAGCAAGATCTACGTCGTTATCACAGCTGTCGGGTTAAAACCAGAACTTTTCAAGAAGGTGATTTGGTGCTCCGGCTCATCCAGGATCAAACTGACATGCACAAGTTATCCCCACCTAGGGAAGGACCTTTTGTGGTCAGTAAAAATCTAAACAACGGATCGTACTACCTTATCGACATTTGGGAACACAAGGATTCGCATAAGTCGGAGGAGGAGACCCACCGGCTGTGGAATATTGCTCATTTGGCCTTACTATACTTGAGCCACCGGCTCTTCCAATGTACATATTTTTGACAATGTATATATTATATTTTTAATAAAGTCGGCATCCCTGAGAAACTAACGAGTCTTTGTTACTTACAACATGATCACTTGGAGGCTTCCTGTTCAAATATAGGTGTATTCACCAAAGAGAACATACTGTCACTACCCTCTTGATCCGGTGCAACATCACAATAATGGTTACTTGGGGGCTTCCTGATCGTATTCGAATCATAGCGTTACTACCCACTTGATCTTGGTAATTCGGCTACCAAGCTAATATGATAATATCAAAAGAGCACAACTCTGGTTATCTTGTTAATTCGGCTACCAAGCAAATATGAAAATTCATAAGAGCACAGCTCTGGTTATCCTGGTAACTCGGCTACCAAGCCAATATGAGAAATTCATAAGAGCACAGCCCTAGTTACCTTGATAATTCGGCTACCAAGCCAATGTGATAATTTCATAAGAGCACAACTCCGATTACCTTGATAATTTGGCTACCAAGCCAATATGATAATTTCATGAGAGCACAGCTCTGATTACCTTGGGATTTCGGCTCTCAAGCCAGTACTATAACTTCATGTGGGCATTGCTCCAACCTACTTGGCGGATTAATGACCGGGTTACACAGACCAAATAGAGTCTGACTGCATAGCATAGCTCAAACATAGGTTTGTGATGACCCGGCAGCATATGATGGTATTCAGTACTAGGGATTATTCTCTTTTAAGTTTTGGGTCATCACCCGTATAGCATTGGCATGATAAGCCGGCAGTTTTTTTATCACATATCATAGGTATGATATTTTTTGAGTATATTCAATCATGATTAAACCGGCCCTGGTTATGAACTATTTTAGTCACCGGCAGTTTTATATTGGGCATTATGACCCGTCCTGCGGTAAACCACCAGGACACTTGTGATCTGTTTGTATGCAGGAACATATTCAAATTACTAATAACATAAGCACACGTGGCAGATTTTAAATTGGCGAATCAACAGTGTCATGCAAAGCAAAATATGCACAATGGCATAGTAGACCAAGAATTCAAGCTAGCCTATTACAAGGCATCTGACGGCTAAACGAGACTAAGCACTCATCGAAATTATCCATACAGTAAAGTATTCTGATAAGTATGTCGGCTTATGATTATTGGCGGATTGAAGCTTCAGGATCTTCCTGCACCTCTTCTTCATCTTCAACTCCTTGCTTATCCATCGGCTGGAAGTCAGGCGTAGCCCAGTTGATACAGGTCAACGCTCTAAACACAGCTTCATCATCAATAAGATTGGATGGATCATTGTCAGGGGCAAAAGTGTGCTTACGAATCGGGGGAATAAGATCTGTTGGCTCATGAACAGGCGCGCCAATCTTCTTGTTGTCAGCATTATAAGCCGCCTGGTATGTGGATAAGCTGGTTTCGTCAGCTAGTTTACTTGCTAACAGACGCATAGCTCTTGCTATTTCTACGAAGTCATCAGCACTGAAGTCTGATCCATCTTCTTTAACACTGGCAGCCATTGGCCAAATCTTCCGGGTCAAGATTGGCCTGCCATGCTTTGGCTTGGCTTAAGGCAATTAAAGCACCAGCTCTGGCAGCTCCCCGTTTTAAATCATCAATTCTTTTGGGCAACACTGATAATTGCTTCAAAGTATCTTGGATAAGTGTTGAAGGAGTTTTCTTATGCATTGTAGCAGCGATGGTTCGTCGGACACCAGTATATAGCTGCTCTACAAGAGTGTAGACAGCTTTAAGCCGGATGCGCATATCTGAGCCCAACTTAGCGCTCCGAGAACCTATATCAATAAAGTTATGGTTAAGCCGGCAGACGTTTCTAATATGATTCTTACAACACAAGGGGGATATGTTCTTACCAAAGATGGTTGATGACATAATATTAATCTGCTGCTTTAGGCCGGATAACTCCTCAATTACCGGTTTAAGCGCGGCTTCACCATCGTCATCTCTCTTCAGCAGGGCTGACCTCTCTGTATCCCAACCCGCTTCTTTAGCTTTCAAGCTTTCCTTCAGTTTTTTCATCGTTGCTAAAGCATTGGTCACTTCATCCTTGGCTTTGGAGGTCTCTGCTTGTTGAGACTTGTAACTTCATTCTTGACCTGGACAAGGGGTGGTAATCCGGCTTATGAAGACTATGAACAGTATTATGCAATTCCTACAAATAAGTCCCGACTTAACATAATTTTTCAGCCGATCCTTGGGGGCTATGGATGCAATGTTTACTTCTATCATTCAAAGGACCCGGCTTAACATATCTATTAAGCCGACCCTTGGGGGCTACATATGCAGAGTTGAAATATTATTATCATAAGTTCCGGTTCATATTCAAAATATAAACCGGCCCTTGGGGGCTACTGGTTTGTATATATGCAACTATCAAAGTTTACAACACATTGCATTCTGTCATATCCAATAAACTTGGAAGCTAATGGAAATATGTTTATATGAAAGGAAGGGACAACGTTTACCTCATAGCGATCCTTCATCAAGTTCACTAAGCCGGCTTCAAAGTCAAGGCTGGTGTATAAACGGTTCAAGTAGCCAGAATGGATGTCTTGGGTGCTGAACTCGGTGTAGTGTTCTAAATCTACCTTCTACTTGCCTTTATCCTCAGCAAAAATTTCTTCTTTGGTGCTGTGCCTGGACAAGGCAGTAGGACGACCCGGGGTTGTGAAGCCATGACCAGTAATGGTAACATCATCATCCTTTCCTGCCGGCTTAACAGGGCTGGTTTGTTCTGATAGGGCTCGGCGGATTGGTATCAGTCGGGTTAGCATTCGTTGGGTCAAGATCAACGTTGTGGCTTTCTGATGGCAAATCATCAACAATATTGTCAACAATTGGGTGAGAAGATTCTGGTTGTTGTTTTTCTGGCTCAGACGAGTTGGGATCATTGACCGGCTTATTCAGTTTTGCCTTCTTACTGGGTTTAGCTTGGCCCCTAAAAACCAAGAAATACAAAGAAGTCAAGGTGATGATCAAGCACAACAATTGGAATAGTTGAAAATAGTTTTACTCAGATACAGTCTTGAAAGCTGGAATTTGTGTTCATGTTGACTCGCCAGAAGAGGAATGAGAAGTCCCCTGATAGTTTGAATCAGACGGGTTAAGAGGTTGTCGAAAATAACCCGCCTTGGGGTAAAGTATGTCAGAAATATGTAAGACCTCTGGACGGCATTTGCGAAGTGGAGTGTTTGGTAAACCAGAGGAAGTGATCACGTTGCCGCTATGCCGGGTTGTGCGGAAAGCTTCATGTTGTTGTTTCTTCAAAAGAAAGTTTGGATCCAAGTGAGCTAGAGGGTGAGAAAATCTTACTTTCCGGCTTGCTTGTCGGGTTTTCTGTGTTGGCAGAGATTCTGAGCCGGAGGAAAGAATAATTACCTCTGCGTCACCTGCACAGCTAGCCTCTGCATCGTCCTGATAACAATTATTGTCAATGAGATGTATGAAAGAGGAGCCAAGTGAATCAAGTTCTACCTCTAACTCATGATTATCATCGTCATCGTCAATGTTCAGCTCGGCAGACTCGGCGGTTTTCTTTTTGGTAGGCTTCTTGTTGGCCTTGTTTTTGACACGAGGTGCTTTAGCCGGCTTATCCTGCGGTTTCCTCTTCAAAAATGGATCATTAGCCTATTAATATTGGAAAGATCATAAGAGAATATTAAGAATGTGGATTAAGTACGAGTTGGGAAATTCTTACGGCTGGTGGCTTGTTGATAGTGCAGGAAGGACTAAGTCCAATTTTGCTGCACTCTTTTACAGGTTCATTCAACAACTTTTTGGTGGCTTCAGTAACTTCGGCCTCAGATAACTGAATTTCACAATGGCACTGAGGATCTTTAACATCACCAGTATATTCGAACATTAAGCCGGGGCGACGGCTTAATGGCAAGATACTCCAAGATAGCCAACACCGAAAAAAATCGACGCCAGTTAAGCCGTTGGCCATAAAGGCTCTGAGCTTTGAGAAGGCAGGTGCATACTTGGCCCGTTACTTTGCATCAGGACGTTGGGGAAGTGGATGGTTTTTGTTAAGCTGGTGCTCGCGGTAACTCGGCAGAGGATTCTCACCAGCTGGGGATGTGTCTTGAACATAGAACCAAGTCTAGTTCCAATCTTTGGGGTGGCTATGCAGCTTGGCATGAGGAAAACTGTCATCTTTGCTCTTCTGAATAATGACTCCACCAAGTTCTTGGCATGGCCCATCAACAAATTCATTTTGGCGGTTTAAATAATAGAACTCCCTGAATAGATCAACTGTGGGTTCCTCTTGAAGATAGGCTTCACAGAATACTTGAAAATTGCAAATGTTAGACACGGAGTTGGGTTCGATGTCTTGAGGGTGCAGTTGGAGGAAATGAAGCACATCACGAATTTTTTTTGAGCCGGGAGGGCTGAACCCCCGACCCAAGTGATCAGTAAAAACAATTACTTCTCCATCTTTGGGTTGAGGAAGGACTTCATCACCAGGAGCTCTCCAGTGGATATCCTCCTTTTTGGCTAAGGCGCCAGTGGCGACACAATTGTTCAGTTCTTCCTCGGTAATCCGGGATTTGACCCAATTGCAAGAAGTATCTGTCTTAGCCATTTCTAAAAAAAGATTATGTCGGTTTAAGGTCACATGGTTAAGCCGGCTTACGGTTAAAGGACAAATAATAATGAAGCACGACTAGGTATTAAGTCGGAGCTTGATATCACAAGATAACCAAAGAATTATTGGCGGCTTAAGAGGGGACTAATGATACCTGTTGGGTTACTATTTTTGAGTTAAGCCACTTATACCGATGTTGAAAGAGCATATCTATGGATGAAGCAAAATAGCTAAGTGTTCAGAAAAACAATTTTCACAGATTGATGCTATATATTCAGATCTAGTGCACTTCAGTTAAATACAAAAATATTCAGACCTAAAAGTATCAGTGCTCGAGCAGTTCATGGGTACATATCAATTTTCATCTACGAAGGAGATATTCTAAATAGTAAAAGGGATTGCTAGGATTGCCGCGGTGTAGGAGGGGTGAGGGAGTTCTGGACTAGGGGGTGTCCGGATAGCCGAACTATCATCTTTGGCCGGACTCCTGGACTATGAAGGTACAAGATTGAAGACTTCGTCCCGTGTCCGGATAGGACTTTCCTTGGCGTGGAAGGCAAGCTTGGCGATACAGATATGTAGATTTCCTACCATTGTAACCGACTCTGTGTAACCCTTACCATATTCGGTGTCTATATAAACCGGAGGGTTTTAGTCCGTAGGACGAACAACAAGCATACCATAGGCTAGCTTCTAGGGTTTAGCCTCTCTGATCTCGTGGTAGATCTACTCTTGTACTACCCATATCATCAATATTAATCAAGTAGGAGTAGGGCATTACCTCCATCGAGAGGGCCCGAACCTGGGTAAAAACATCGTGTCCCTTGTCTCCTGTTACCATCCGCCTAAACACACAGTTCGGGACCCCCTACCCGAGATCCGCCGGTTTTGACACCGACATTAGTGCTTTCATTGAGAGTTCCTCTGTGTTGTCGCTGTCAGGAAGGATGCCTCATCCCGTCTTTAAAGACGATACTATCGCCAAAGGAGCCTTGGACACTGGTCAGACTCTTCGGTTAGGTGGTTTTCTTATGACCGCCAGTTCGCCATCGCTACCGACGATGACTTCTCGGGTCATCGAAACCAATCTTCACGTTAACTCGGAACTTGCCGAGTAGTTAGATCCGATCGAGCTCTCCTTCGTAAACGAGCTCTTGGATCGCATCGCCGCCCTGGGAGTCACCACAGACTACGACCAGATCGGGCCTAAAACTGATCTGAGAGAGATCAACTCTCCTGTGCTACCCATCATGTTGCTGTGATAGAGGAGCAATACGGCGATTCTTCTTCTATCTTAAGGACTAGCTACGTGAATTCCCGATCCCTCCATGCCGGATTCCCGCAGAGGGACGGATGTCGATCAAGCCACGAACTTAAAGTCAGCGGCGGTTGGATTCATTGGATAGCATTCAAAATCCAAACTTCCAAGTTCGAAACTTCTCGCCTGAGTCTTAAATTGACGGGTTCCGGATCTAGTTCCACCCGCTCACCCAAACATTAGCGATCTATCCCGAATTTGGCAAGAGCCCGCTGAAACAAAGACATCATTATCGGGCGATTCCTCCCGGTTATGGACAGGATAAAGGATCGCCGAGAGGAGGACGCAATCTCACTTTTCTGCAATAATTGCACGGACAAGGGAATCCTAAACGCCATAAGTCGTCATAAATTACACGCTTTGCTGACTTGGTGACCATAGTACAAAAGTACTGTGTGATGGAGAGTGCTTGGAAAACCGAAAGTAAATTTTGGGATAATCCGGCCCGGATATAGCCCTAGTCCGAAATAAAAGGGTGCATCATCACCAAGCACCAGGGTTATACATGAAAAAACAAAAACCCCCTAAAGGGCACGGAACCGTACTGGAGGGTTGGCTAAACGGACCTTGCAAAATTCATAGCATAGAGGGCGCCACTCCAACTCATAGCCTTCGAGCATGTTGGATACTACGGCAGGTGGCCAAAAGTGGCGAAGAGCTTCTAGCCTCAGAATCCCAGCCCAAAGAACACCAAAGACGGTATTAACAGTCTTCGAGACTTTCGCATCAAATAACATGCGGAAACAAACACTCCGCAACCTTGCCGAAGTCTACCAAGTAGCAACAATAAATCCATGGAGTGACATGGCTATTACCTTTAATGCCAGTGATGAACCCAAATTCCGAACAGCCCGAGCACCAGCCGCATTGGTCCTCGGTCCAATAGTGGATGGCTTTCGCCTTACTAAGGTACTCATGGATGGCGGCAATGACTAAACCTCATCTATGAGGAAACCCTCGAAAAATGGAAATAGACTGGAACCGCATTGAGCGAAGCAGCACAACCTTTAGAGGAATAATCCCTAGCCGGAAGCATGCTGCACAGGAAAAATCACACTGGACGTAGTGTTCGGCTCGCCGGACAATTACAGGTCCGAGGAGGTTACATTTCAAGTGGCCCCGTTCAGCAGCGGATATCACGCTTTATTAGGGCGAGAGGCATTGAAAGTGCGTTATATCGACTAGAGGGAGGGTGAATAGGCGATTTTTATGAATTCTTCAATGAGGAATTTGCCTGTGAGGAAATTCCTAAGTGAAGAACTACTTGCAGCGGAATAAGTACTCAGAAGTAAGCATAAGAGAATGCGGACATGGTCATCATGATGAAATGAAGACAATCAAAGAGTATGTAAAGCGTAAACACAGGATAACACAAGATGAAGACAAACAGATCAAGAAATTGAACCGAGGAAATTGAGAAAGTCTTCACCAAAGTCTTCAAACACAGATATGAACAATCACTCAACACAAAGAATGAGGAAATGAAAGAGTTGAGGAAATAGAACCAGTAAGGTTGGTGAAGACAATGATTTGGTAGACCAGTTCCAACTGCTGTCTCAGTTGTACGTCTGGTTGGAGCGGGTGAGTATTTAAACTCGAGGACACATAGTCCCGGACACCTAGTCGCTGAGCACGCAGCTCAGGACACCAAGTCCTCACCGTATTCTCCTTGAACTAAGGTCACACAGACCTCGTCCAATCACTCGTGGTAAGTCTTCAAGCGACTTCCAAACCTTCACAGACTCGGTCACTCGGCGATCCACAATTCCTCTTGGATGCTCTAGACCATGACGCCTAACCGTCTGGAAGAAGCACAGTCTTCAAAGGTAACAAGCGTCGGATCCACGCATGATCAATCTCTTGAGTGATGCTCAATCACTTTGGGTTTGTAGGGGTTTGGTTTCTGGGTTTTTCCTCACTTGATGATTTTTGCTCAAAGTCCTCAGAGGATGGGTTGCTCTCAAATGACAAGTGTCAAGTTCTCTCGGAGCAGCCAACCAGCTAGTGGTTGTAGGGGGCGGTTATTTATAGCCTAGGGAGCAGCCCGACATGATAAGACATAAATGCCCTTCAATGATTTGACCATTAGGTGGATAAGATATTTTGGGACAGCTGGCATGCAGCACAGCAACAGTCGGAACTTTGACTCTCAAATTCATCAGGGCTATCATGTTCCTCACTGTGTAGGCAATCCGCACTGGTGAATTCCTAACTCCTCAAGAAGAACAAATTCCTCAAATGACTGTAAGAACTTTGTCTCTCACATCAAGAAATTGACCGAGCTGTATGAGATTTCCAAAGGCTTCACTCGAAGGGATTGGTAGGTGTAGAATTTTGAGTTGAGCATCAAATGGAAATTTTTCCTTAGTATTTCCTCGACCCCTTTAACAAAGACGGTGTTTCCTATGTCTCAAGAAAGAGAAAATGAAACTACGAAAACAAAAGTCTTCACGCTTCATGTTCCTCAAATGAATACCAAGTCTTCAAGGTCACACCAATTTCTTCACTTTCAAAGTCTTCAGAAAGTCTTCAGAATATCAAAGTCTTCAGTCAAAGAACTTCATTTTTAGGGGTCGACTTTCTCTGTAAATATCAAACTCCTCATAGACTTATAGACCTGTGTACACTCATAAACATATTAACCCCTTAACCTATAAGTCTTCAATACACCAAAATTACTAAGGGGCACTAGATGCACTTACAATCTCCCCCTTTTTGGTGATTGATGACAATATAGGTTAAGTTTTCAACGGTGATAAACATATGAAGTGTAAATACTGATATTGAGGAATTTGATTGCAAGATATAGAAGAACTCCCCCTGAAGATGTGCATAGTGAGGAATTTGCTTTTGAAGCAATGCACATTTGAAGAGTTGAATCATGGAGATATCCCCCTATATCTTGTAATTCATACGCGCATTTGACATATAATATGAAGAGTTTGAAATGCATGATGAAATATGGTGACTGATGTAATTCAGCATGCATGTATTAACATATAATGAAGAATAAGCATGCAGAGGAACACATCAAAAGTATCAGAGCACCATCGGGTTTAAGATTACAACTCGATCCAATAAAAGTTTCAGAAGAACGAGAGTTGTAACTTAGCAAAAAACGCCCTTATAGTAGACCCGCTTGAAGACTAACTCACATTTCTCCCCCTTTGTCATCGAATGACCAAAAGGATCGAAACTGAGGACTAACGCCCCTGAAGAATTTCAAGTTGATGAAGGAGCGCCAGCGTTGTTGGGGTCGGTTGTCGTAGTAGGGCCTGCTGCAGTGTCGTCCAAGTCTTCATTTTCATCAATGTCTCGCGATGAAGAATAGGAGCTGGCCACCAAGGAAGGAACTTTGACCTTCTTGTATTTCTTCGGAGGAGGTGCAGACCAGTCAAATTCTTCCTTGAGACCCATTGTCTTCAGTTCTTCCGCGCTGTAGACTTTAGAAAGAACAGCCCAGGTGCGGTTGAAGGTTTCATGGAGGTAGTATTGGTTTTTCTTCACTGCATTGTGTGTTGAAGTCATGTTTTGAAGAATTGAACCAAACTGACGCTTGACCCATTTATGATTGCGGTCAACCTTCTGATGAAGACTGAGGAGTAACTCACGATCAGTCATCACCCTGGGTGCTGTGGCTTGAGGATTTTGCTTGGTTGAGGTATTGGCGGCAGAGTCATGTGTGGCAGAGTCATCATTGGTGGAGTAAGATGCAGCTTTGCGAAATTGACCATCCAATGGACGAATGCCTTCATCTATCACAGAAGTTGCCTTGCCCTTGTCATCAGCTGAGGAAAATGTCTGTTTGAGGACTTCAATTGGAGGCAAGTAGCTGCAGTGGTTCGTAGTATCAGCCTTTGTAATTGAGTGAAGACCTTGTCCTGATGAACCTCATAATCCATGGTGCATAAGGCTTCAGCTCAAAAGGTGACATAGCAATGTTTGCCAGAGACCTCATGAAGAAATCATGGAAGTTGACGGGAACGCCATGAATGATGTTGAAAAGCATATTCTTCATGATGCCAACGACTTCTTCATCATTTGAGTCGTGACCTTTGATAGGACTCATTGTCTTCGTCAGGATCCGATAGACAGTCCGAGGCACATATAGCAATTCCTTGACGAGGAATTTGGTGTGAGGTGCCTGCCCTGGCTTCAAAGGCTTCATCAACACTTGCATGTAGTGATTTGAAAGCTCAGGTTCGTTGTAGATACAACGAGCACCATCAAGGGGAGGACTGAGTGGGAGGGCACGAAGCAATTCAGTTGCTGGTTCCTTGTTGTGAGTATTTTCAGACATCCAGTCCAACACCCATGAGTTCACATCTTCAGCTTCTCCGGTGATGTGCAGCGTTGCATAGAATTGAAGAATGAGTTCTTCATTCCAATCACAGATGTCAGTGCAGAAATTCAGAAGTCCTGCATCGTGAAGAACACTGAGGACTGGCTCGAAGCCTGGCAGAGATTCCATGTCCACATGAGGAATATGCGCATGATCGAAGACTTTGTATTTGTTGAAGAGCACAGAGGAATAGAGGTTTGCTTGACTAGCAGTCCAGAAACGCCTCTTCCTTATGCGAGCAGAGTCATATGGATCGTAATCCATGAAGAAAACGTGCTCGCCAAAGAAGTCTTCAGCCTTGAACTTTTGCTTCGTTGAGAATGGATTCTTTGGCTTTGGCAGTGGAGTGTCAGTGAGTTGCATCACGACCTCTGGAATCGCAATCTCGTGTTCTTTAGGCCGAGGAATTTCTGGTTCCTCTACATGTGCAAATCGAGGATCAAGCAAGAGGTTCATCACGCTAGTGGCTGGAATTTCTTCATGTCTGATGAAGTGGGATGAGTTTCTCTGAGCCCATTTGGACTGTTGGAGCAGGGGACTGAGGAATCTGTTGGATTGGGGTGAAGAGTGGAGAATTTGGATGCTGAATTTCCCAAAAGTCATCGTTCATCACTGGCGTTGTGCTTCCAATATCCACATCTTCTTCAATTTCCTCAATACCAGCCTCTTCAGCTGTGAACTGAGGCATAGGTGAGGAAATGATTGGGGTTGCAGGGATTGCTTCCACTTCAATTTCTTCATCAATTTGCTCTGACGAAGCAGCAGAATGATTGTCTTCATCAGATCCGCTTGGGATCTCATAGTCTTCACCAAAAGGAACAAGGTCCTTTGATGGCATGGAGGAAATTGGAACAACGTCAATGGGATTTTCAAATGAGTTGTGCATTGTCTTCATCTTCTTCGGGGCTGAAGAATTTGAAGCAGCAGATGCTTTCCTTTTCTTCACTGCAGCTCGTTCTGCAGCTTTGGTCTTCTTCACATCAGATGCAGATGGAAGGATTGGAGTTGGTGTAGGCACATGAGGAGCTGAGGAATCTGGTTGATTTTCCTCAGGCGCAACTGATGCAGTTGCCCTGACGTCTTCAGTTTCTTCAGGCGCACCACTAGTGGATGCCCTGGCAATTTCTTCAGCGGCTGGAATGGAATCATCAGCCCTGGAGCTAGCATTGTCTTCCTTTGAACTTCATCGGTGCTTTGGCATGTTCTTCGATCGGCTAAGCAGAGGCTCCAAATGAGGAATTTCTTGTTGCGTTGGGGCTGCAACATTTGAGAACTTCTTTGTCGATTGACAAATCTGACTTTGGCTCCTTGCCAATCAGCATAATATGAGTCAAATTTGTCGCCGAGGGCTTTGATGTCACCGCATCTTGATAAGTTCTTCGCTTGTCATCTTGACAACATTTTTCTTCAGCAGCTTTCTTTTCTCAGATCGCAATTTCTTGATCTCTCCGTCAGATCAAATTTCCATTTCTCCTCTTGGATGAAATGAGTCACATGTGACTTTGGCGGTGTCAACTTGAAGTCGAGCATAGGAGTGTTTGGGTCCTTGTGCCGTAGATCAATGTAGTCTAGGATCGCTCTTGGATCCAACAAAGAAGGGCACAGTGTGTGCCTTTGGCTCTAGCGGCCTTTCTTGTCGGTCTCTCGATGATTTCCGCAAGTTCATCATCATCAACCTCATCATCTTCAGGTGGCTCTTGGAAGGCGACCTGTTTCTTCTTGGGACTTGGCCGAGGACCTCGTCCAGCTGTGGCCTTAGTCTTCAGCAGAGTTGGGCCAGATGAAGAATTTGGTGCAGCCGAGGAACTTGCTGAGACACCAGAGGCAATGGAGATGCCTGCAGTCCTTTGGCACGTGGCCAGATGCATAGGTGCTGAGGACTTTGTCAGAACTGCTGAGGACTTTGTAGGAGCTGAGGATTTGGGAGGAGCAGGAGCATCATGAGGAATTGGCCGTGAGTGCACAACTGAGGAACTTGGCCGTGAGGGCACTGTTGGTGAAGCACTTGGCTTGTGTGCGGGCTTCTTTGCCATAGATTTTCTTGGCTTGTCAGAGGCCTCAGTGGCAGCAGCAGTAGCAGAGTCCTCATTAAATTTCCTCACCGCCTCATTGGCTTGTCTTGCCAATTTGGCTTGGCGCTTGGCCCATTCTTCAGGAAAGTCCTCACCACGCTTGATGTCGGTGGGGTTAGCTTCTTGGCGGTGCCAATGGAGCTCTTGGGCATGGAGGATTGAGAGCTAATTTCTTCATGTACTTTGGAGTAACATATTTGTACTCCCTCCATTCCCTTGCCCATCTCCTTTCAATCCTTTGAATGCGCACCTTTGCGCTGATTTTTGTTTTCTTCCGAACTCAGCTTCATCAGGTGTGCAATAATCAGCATAGATGTCCTCAGGAATTTCAAACACAGTCATGACCTCAGGCCTCTTTCCTCCTTTCTGTGGCCTCTTTCCTTCTGCCATATTCTTCAGCTGAGGAATTTGAACAATCGAATTCTCTTAAGAAGTATGCAACTTTTCTTCGAGGAACGCTGCAAATGAGTTAAGTTGATGAGAACCTAGTGATTCAAAGAATGGACATGAGTACCGTGAACAGAGTATAGTTGCAAGGAATTTGGAGAGGTCATATGCGTTCTCGTAAGGTTTTTCAAAAAGAACTAGTTTGAGGAATTTGACCAGATGAGTTTTGAAGAATTTCACTAAGCGATCTTTGTCTTAGGTTCCAGAGTTGTATAGCTCGAGGATCCACACAATTGAGGAATCTTGAAGAAAAACCATTGCTTAGAGAAACGAATCAAGAGCATATTTCGTTTGAGGTGTTCATATGTGTGAGGATTTGAAGAATAAACACCTTTGAAGATTTTCAGGAAGGTTTGAGAATCAAAGCGAGTAATAAAAGTAACTTTTAATTACCCAAGTGAAGAACACGTATTTAACCGATAAGAACAGATGGGAAGTTTGTCAGGTTAGATCTTCCACGCCCTAACTTGGCGGAGGAAGATAGCTACGGCGGCGGCGGAGTGAAGATTTCCGCGGTCGGCGTGAGTACGACGGCGATGAGGTCGAGGCAGTGAAGCTCTTCCTCACCGGCGATGATGGAGTAGCGGCGGCGCTAGGGTTTGAGAAGATCGAGCGAGAGAGAGAGAGAGAGCGGTCGAGCGGAGTAAAGGAAGTGAGGAAGGGGAGAGGGGGTATATATAGCCACGGTGAAAAACTGTTTGCCCAAAGATTTGGGACTAACGTGCCTGACCCTTCTCATTCGCTGACATGTGTCACCCACGCATCAAAAGTGGAGATTGTGTTAGATCGTGGGTGAATAGATAAGTTTATCATGGGATGCGAACGGTTTGAGCGGCAAAACCAAAATTTGGATAAGATAAATTAAAAGTTCCGCTCGCAATTTCTTCAAATGACAAGGACACAAAGGAAGATTTTGAACGAGTTTCAAATAGAACGCACATGAAGAATTTGTGAATAGATTGCTTTGAGTATAGCATAGAGGGGAAGGGTACGATCACATTCACTTAGCGTAAAAAGCAACTTGAAGAAATAGCCATAAGTGAATGTCAGAGAGGACATAAACCCATATATATATATATATATATATATATATATATATATATATATATATATATATATATAAAGACAACGGAAACAGTGAAGATTTTGCAAAGTAGAAGAATTTCAAAACTGAGGAAAACTAAAATTGAAGATTTTCAATTTTGGTGGTGGCGTGACCCACCGTATAAGAATGATGATTTCAGACACCGCGTACAATTGTCGTAGGGTTCTGAGAATCAAATTCTTCATTAATTTCTTCACACTTAGAGTGCTATTCTTTATTGATTGAAGAAAAACGTCTCTTCATGTGTTGCACATCTAAGTCATCAATTTTGCATAAGTGTCAGGATGTGTGTCCTTTTCAAAGAACATTCGAAGATTCTAAGATATTTAGCTCACACCGCAACTTGCTAAATCTCTTCTCATCCAAGGGCTTTGTGAAGATATCGGCTAGCTGTTCTTCAGTCTTCACAAGCTCGACGAAGATGTCGCCCTTCAACACATGATCACAAAGAAAATGATGACGAATCTGAATGTGCTTTGTCTTCGAGTGCTGAACTGGGTTGTGAGCAATCTTGATGGCACTCTCATTGTCACGGTAGAGAGGCACATTCTTCACGTTGATGTCGTAGTCCTTGAGAGTTTGCTTCATCCACAACAATTGAGCACAACAAGAACCAGCAGCAATATATTCAGCTTCCGCAGAGATGAAGGATACGCAGTTCGCTTTCTTCGAGGACCAATGGACCAAAGATCGTCCGAGGAAAAGACAAGTACCAGATGTTGACTTGCGGTCCACACGATCACCAAAGCATAGTCGAGTCAGAATATCCAATGAGATCAAAAGTAGAGCCCTTGGGGTACCATAATCCTAGTGTTGGTGTGTGAGCTAGATATCGAAGAATATGCTTCACAGCCTTATGGTGTGATTCCTTCGTGTAGCTTGAAATCGGGCACACATGCAAACACTAAGCATTATATCTGGCCTAGATGCACATAAGTACAATAGAGAACCAATCATGGAGCGGTATACCTTGTGATCGAAGTCAATACCATTTTCATTAGTGCATAGATGGCCATTTGTGGGCATAGGAATTTTTACGCCTTTGGAATCTTGCATGCCGAATTTCTTCAGAACATCTTTGAGGTATTTCTCCTGAGATATGAATATGCCATTGTGTTGTTGACGAATTTGAAGACCTAAGAATAATTTCAATTCTCCCATCATAGACATTTGATATTCTTCACTCATCATGTAGGCAAATTCATCACTATAACGTTGGTCAGTACAGCCAAAGATAATATCATCAACATATATTTGGCACACAAACAGTTCACCATCATATGATTTAGTAAAGAGAGTAGGGTCGAGTGAACCGGTGTGAAGCCATTCTTCACGAAGAATTCCTTCAATGAATCATACCACGACCGGGGTGCGTGTTTGAGACCATAGATAGCCTTGTAGAGTCTGAAGACTTTTTCCGGATTATATGGATATTCAAAACCAGGGGGATGAGCAACATGTACTTCTTCCTCAAGCTTACCATTGAGGAATGCACTTTTTACATCCATTTGATCTAAAGTGATATTATGATGGTTAGCATAAGCAAGTAATATGCGAATAGCCTCAAGTCTAGCAACAGGTGCAAAAGTTTCATCGAAATCAGTTCCTTCAACCTGTGTGTAGCCTTGAGCTACAAGTCGTGCCTTATTCCTCACTACAAGGCCATTTTCATCTTGCTTGTTGCGGTAGATCCACTTTGTGCCAATGATATTATGCTTGCGAGGATCTGGACGTTTGACGGTTTCAGGACATTGTTGAGCTCGAATCGATGTAATTCTTCTTGCATTGCTCGAATCCACTCGGGCTCGAAATGCTTCATCTACCTTAGTGGGCTCTGTGATAGAGACAAAAGCATAGTGCCCACAAAAGTTAGATAAATGTGAAGCTTTTGAGCGTGTGAGAGGACCTGGTGCTTCAATGTCATCGATGATCTTGTCAACTTGCACTTCTTTTGCAACGCGAGGATGAGCTGGTTGTCGCCGAGGAATTTGATCAGCATTTTCTTGATACCATTTTCTTCAAAGATTATCCTCGGTACATCAGCTCGACGTTCTTGGCAGACAGGAATGAATTCTTCAGCAGATTCTTCAGTAGGAATGACATCCTCAGTTGCCTTGAACTTGATAGATTCCTCACGTGCTGGTTCATCTAACACAGAAGGTAGGTGCTCTCTTTGCAAGCCATTAGTTTCGTCGAACCGCACATCTACAGTATCAACAATCTTGTGAAGAGCGATGTTGAAGACTCTGTAGGTGTGCGAGTCCTTTCCGTAACCAAGCATAAAACCTTCATGTGCTTTTGGTGCAAATTTAGAATTGTGATGAGGATCTCTAATCCAGCATTTAGCACCGAAGACTTTGAAATACCTCACATTGGGTTTCTTGTCGTTGAGGAGTTCATAGGCAGTCTTCTTGAAGAATTTGTGAAGATATACTCTGTTGATGATGTGGCACGCGGTATCAATTGCATCAATCCAAAACGACGGTATGCTTTTGTATTCATCAAGCATAGTGCGAGCCATCTCAACAAGAGTTACATTCTTGCGCTCCACGATGCCATTTTGCTGAGGAGTATAGGGAGCAGATAACTCACGAGTAATACCAAGTTCATCAAGATAGGCATCAAGACCGGAATTCTTGAACTCAGCTCCATTGTCACTCCTGATGTGTCTAATCTTCACACCAAAGTTAGTTGAAACCCTCGAGGAAAATCGTTTGAAGACTTCCTGCACTTCATTTTTGTAAGTAACAATGTGTACCCATGTGTAACGAGAGTAATCATCAACAATAACAAAACCATATAGAGATGCATTTAGTGACTGCTGAGTAATGATTAGGACCAAAGAGATCTATGTGAAGCAATTCGAATGGACGAGTAGTGGTCATGATAGTCTTCGCTGGATGCTTGGCCTTGGTCATTTTTCCAGCTTCACAGGCTCCACACAAGTGATCCTTGAGGAATTTGACATTCTCAATGCCAATGACATGCTTCTTCTTCGCAAGCGTGTGCAAATTCCTCATGCCTGCGTGACCAAGTCGTTGATGCCATAGCCAGCCTTCTGAAGCTTTTGCAAGTAGACACACGGCTGGTTGTGGTCCTGTAGAGAAATCAACAATATACAAGTCTCCTCTCCTAAAGCCTTCAAAGACTTTGGAATTATCAGCTTCCATGATCACAACACAACGATACTTGCCAAAGACAACAACCATATCAAGATCACAAAGCATTGAGATCGACATGAGGTTGTATCCTAAGGACTCAACAAGCATGACTTTGTCCATGTGTATGTCCTTAGAGATCGCAACCTTACCAAGACCCAATACCGACTTTTGCCTTTGTCAAGAAAGATGATATGCTTCAGATGTGATGGTGATAAGGGAGCATCCATCAATAGATTCTTGTCACCAAATCATGTGATTTGTACATCCACTATCGAGAACCCACTCATTGGCTTTGGGTTGATCATCCTGTAGATGAATTAGTGCAACTTACGATCTCATATACTTCATCAGTGAAGAATATGATATCAATTTCATCAGATGAATTTCATCAGCAAAGATAATGTATAAGCGGTCTTAGGACGTGTGAAATTAAAGTTCATTTCTTCATGATTAGCTGCGTCCTTTCAGCATTTTTGTCGTGCCCCAACAAATTAAATGGGACGTTAAAGCACGTCTGGAGACCTGACCCTGCAGAAGAGATTAGTTCTTTTTCTTCACCACCCACATCTGAAAGGGTGGCAAAGAGTTCATCACTCTACGAGCTCCATATGAGAATGGCGGCATAGAGGCCAATCCATTTCGTTTCACATAAGAGGGGTTAGGGTAAGCATATGAATAAGCAGAGAAATTCTTCGAGGACTTATGAACATATTGGTTTGAAGAATAATGCACATATTCATAGACCTTAGCTCTACCCTCAAACAGAGTTGTTAGCACGATGATAATCATATGAGGACTTTGATCCTTTTGAGGAATTTGATCCACGTGAGGAATTTGGTCCAGATGAGGACTTGGATCCATATGAAGAGTTTGATCTGGGGTTCCTATTCTTCACAGTGGTGTCATGAGGACATTCACGAAGACTTTCAAGGCATTTCTTGGGAACCCAGATTTTCTTCATAGGGGAACCGTTCCTCGCAGATTAGTGCCAACATATCTAGCAAACACTTCACCATTCTGATTTTTGAACAGTTTATAGTTGGAGTCAAATGACTCATCAGAAGAATGAGGAGATTCACATGTAAAGTCAGATAAGTTAGATGGATCAACTGGAGGTCCCTTTGCAGCAACCCATGAGGTTTTGGGGTACTGCTCGGGCTTCCAATATGTTCCATCAGCATTGAGTTTCCTCTCAAAGGCAATACCCTCTTTCCTAGGGTTCCTATTGAGGATCTGCTTTTTAAGCATATCACAAAGAGTTTGATGCCCTTTGAGGCTTTTTGTACATGCTGTCATGTACAATTCCTTCAACCCTGCATTGTCGGTGATACTAGCAATGTCCTCAGATGAGGAATTAGTGATAGCAGAGGCAGGTGAAGAATTTGTAGCAGTTGAAGCATTTGAACATTCGGTGAAGAATTAGCGATTCACGCTCAATGCACTTTAAGCATGGAGGAACAAATTCTTCACGAGAAGCGCTGATTTGTTGAGCAAGTAATGAATCGCGCTCCTTCGAAGATCTTCATAACTCACTCTTAGCTTCTCAAGATCTTGCTTTCTTTGAAGAAATTCATAAGAAAGTTTCTCATGATCAGACAAGAGAGTGTTATGATGACCTTGAAGGCTGTCAAGCCTAGACTGAAGTCTCTGAAGATTTTCAGTCAGGGCTTTAGTGCGGTCCATTTCTTCACCCAACATATCATCACTTTTATCTAGCATGTTTTGAACCTTTTCAAAAGCCCTTTATTGTTTTACAGCAATCTTAGCAAGTTTTGAGTAGCCGGGCTTTAGATCTTCATCAGATTCATTTTCACTAGATTCAGAGGAGGTATACCCGGATGAGGAACATTCGGTTACCTTGTCACCCTTTGCCATGAGACATGATGCAGAAGATGATGATTCTGGTTCGAAATTCATCGTTTTGAGAGATTCCTTGAAGTCCTCAAACCAGGGATCATGACGGGTTCGATGACCTTCATAGACGTCGGAGATTCGGTCCCAGATAAGCTTCACATTGCAAAGATGCATAATGCGATTGAATTCATCTCTAGATAGGCAGGAACAGATGATATCCTTCGCCATGATGTCAAGTCGAGTGTACTTGAGAATATCATCTTCGTTCTCCGTTTTGCATAGATCAAGAAGACCAATTTCAATGACGGTCCATCGTCATTGTCCATTGCCATGAGGCGCTTCCTCATCATGGCCTTACACTTGGGATAATCATGACCGTCAAAGATAGGGCATGTCACTTTCTTCATACTGCGGTCGACATAACTAAAACTCCGGTGGTTAAACCAAAATCACACGTAACAAGGGAGTACCTTGCTCGATACCAATTGAAAGTGCGTTATATCGACTAGAGGGGGGTGAATAGGCGATTTTATGAATTCTTCAATGAGGAATTTTCCGGTGAGGAAATTCCTAAGTGAAGAACTACTTGCAGCGGAATAAGTACTCAGAAGTAAGCATAAGAGAATGCGGACATGGTCATCATGATGAAATGAAGACAATCAAAGAGTACAGAAAGCGTAAACACAGGATAACACAAGATGAAGACAAATGATCAAGAAATTGAATCGAGGAAATTGAGAAAGTCTTCTACCAAAGTCTTCAAACACAGATATGAACAATCACTCAACACAAGAATGAGGAAATGAAAGAGTTGAGGAAATAGAACCAGTAAGGTTGGTGAAGACAATGATTTGGTAGACCGGTTCCAACTGATGTCTCGGTTATGCGTCAGTTAGAGCGGCTGAGTATTTAAACTCGAGGACACACTGTCCGGACACCCAGCTGAGCATGCAGCTCAGACACCAAGTCCTCACCGTATTCTCCTTGAAATAAGGTCACACAGACCTCGTCCAATCACTCGTGGTAAGTCTTCAGCGACTTCCAAACCTTCACAGACTTGGTCACTTTCGGCGATCCACAATTCCTCTTGGATGCTCTAGACCATGACGCCTAACCGTCTGGAAGAAGCACAGTCTTCAAAGGTAACAAGCGTCGGATCCACGCAGGATCAATCTCTTGATGATGCTCAATCACTTTGGGTTTGTAGGGGTTTGGTTTACGGGTTTTCCTCACTCGATGATTTTCGCTCAAAGTCCTCGTGAGGATGGGTTGCTCTCAAATGACAAGTGTCAAGTTCTCTCGGAGCAGCCAACCAGCTAGTGGTTGTAGGGGACGGCTATTTATAGCCTAGGGAGCTGCCCGACATGATAAGACATAAATGCCCTTCAATGATATGACCGTTAGGTCGATAAGATATTTTGGGACAGCTGGCACGCAAAGACAAAGAACGGGTCGGAAATTTGACTCTCAAATTCCTCGTGGCTATCATGTTCCTCATCGTGTAGGCAATCCAAGACCGGCGAATTCCTAACTCCTTAGTCAGAACAAATTCCTCAATGACCGTAAGAACTTCGTCTATGTCCTTTGAAGAAATCGACTGAACTGTATGAGATTTCCAAAGGCTTCACTCAAAGGGATTGGTAGGTGTAGGATTTTGAGTTGAGCATCACATGGAAATTTTTCCTTAGTATTTCCTCGACCCCCTTTAATAGTACGGTGTTTCCTATGACTCAAGAAAGAGAAAATGAAACTACGAAAACAAAAGTCTTCACGCTTCATGTTCCTCAAATGAATACCAAGTCTTCAAGGTCACACCAATTTCTTCACTTTCAAAGTCTTCAGAAAGTCTTCAGAATATCAAAGTCTTTAGTCGAAGAACTTCATTTTTAGGGGTCGACTTTCTCTGTAAATATCAAACTCCTCATAGACTTATAGACCTGTGTACACTCATAAACATATTAGTCCCTTAACCTATAAGTTTTCAATACACCAAAATCACTAAGGGGCACTAGATGCACTTACAGGCATTCACAATTTTTCAAGCTATACCCCATTATGGGTACATGAAGCTTAAAATGCCCGGACCTAACGGAATCATCACTCTCGCTAGTGATCCGAACATAGCACTGCTACCGAAAACAAGACAGCCGCACTAGCCCTCGAGGCACTATCCGAAGCCCTAGCGGCCGAGGAGCTCATCGCGATGCGCTCCACGGTGAGCAGGGGCGATGTGATACTTGATAAAAGATCCAAGTCCACCTCTTTAAACCAGCGGATGAAATAGTCAAATTCAAGTCCACCCAACGGAGCTCGCAAAGACGGCCTCCATTGGGGCACAATTAAACCCTGATGTAGACGCCAGACTACGAGAATTTCTACGAGAAATGGGACATTTTTGCTCGGCACCCTTGAGACATGCCAGAATCCCACGTCGGCTGGCCGAGCACAGCCTAAATACCTAAAAGTATTCAAGCCGCCAAACAGGCTCTTCGGCGCTTTTCCGAACCCAAGAGACAGGCCATGGGAGAGGAGCTAGCCAAACTTCGGAAGCCGGATTCATCGAGATATAAAACATCCGGACTGGCTAGCAAATCTGGTGATGGTACCAAAGAAGGATAAATCCTAGCGCCTATGTGTTGATTTCAAAGACCTTAATAAGGCTTGCCCAAAGGATCCCTTCCCCCTCCCTCGCATCGATCAAATTATCGATGCTACAGCAGGACACGACTCATTGTGCTTCCTCGACGCATACTCCGGCTACCACCAAATCAAGATGGCGGAGCAGCACCAAGCCGCAACAGCATTCATCACTCCATACGGCCCATTCTCGCTTCAACACAATGCCCTCCGGCTCAAAAACGCCGACGCAACATATCAGCGCATGATTCAGACATGTCTGGCAAACCAGATCGGCAAAACAGTGGAAGCATATGTAGATGACGTGGTCGTCAAATCCAAGCATGTCAAAACTCTAGTAGACGACTTGAGGCTCACATTCGACAATCTCCGAAAATATGACATCAAGCTCAATCCGGAAAAATGCGTCTTCGGCGTTCCAGTCGGAAAGCTCTTGGGCTTCTTTGTGTCCGGTAGAGGAATTGAAGCAAACCCAGCCAAGATCCGAGCTCTGTCACAATTGGATATTCCAAAAGACCTCAAACAAATACAAAACTTGACTGGATGTGTAGCGGCTCTAAGCCGCTTTATTTCCCGTTTGGGAGAAAAGGCGTTACACCTTTACCGCCTCCTCCGTGCAATCGAACACTTCGAGTGGACGGATGCATACGGCCGGACTTCGAAGAAATAAAAGCCATATTGGCAACAAATCCGGTCCTGGCCGCGCCCAACATGGTCGAACCAATGCTATTATATATCGCCGCAACACATCAAGTTGTCAGCGCGGTGCTCGTCGTTGAACGAGAAACGGACTGACACAGGTTCCCTCTTCAAAAACCGGTTTACTATGTGTCCACTGTCCTAACTCCATGCAAGTCCCGGTACCCACATTATCAAAAGATTGCATACGCGGTGTTCATGGCATCCCGAAAGCCGCGACACTACTTTCAAGAGTGTTCGATAACGGTAGCCTCCGAAGTACCTCTTAACGACATTATAAACAACCGCGATGCGACGGGCCGGATTGCTAAATGGGCCATAGAACTCCTTCCATTCGACATAACCTATAAGCCACGACGAGCTATTAAGTCGCAGGTTTTGGCCGACTTCGTGGCCGAATGGACCAAAGCCGAACTCCCTAAAGAGTACGGCGCATACTCCAATTGGATCATGCACTTTGACGGCTCCAAAACGTTGGCCGGCCTGGGGGCTGGCGTCGTCCTGACGTCCCCAACCGGGGACACAGTCCAATACGTCCTTCAGATAATGTACACGGACTCCAACAACGCAGCCGAATACGAGGCCCTTCTGCACGGCCTCCGGATGGCAGTCTCCATGGGCATTAAACGCCTAGAGGTGCGCGGGGATTCAAACCTCGCGATATCTCAAATAAACAGAGACTTTGATGCCAAAGATCTGAAAATGGCAGCGTACCGCAATGCGGTCCTAAAAATGTCAGCACGGATCGAAGGGCTCGAATTTCATCATATAGCCCGGGATAACAACCAGGTGGCGGACGTCTTGGCACGCATCGGCGCAAAACGTGATGCCGTCCCGCCCAACGTCTTCCTGGAACGACTGTTCAAACCATCCGTACTATGGGAAGGGGAGTCCGGAAATAACAATCCGGACCCAACCGCACTGCCTGACACCGAACTCTCTGACACAATCGGAGGCTCTGCCAACGAGATAACACCCTCCGCCCACGAAATAATGGCGGTTATCGCCCCGTGGACGGAACCATTCCTAGCCTACCTAACTAGGCAGGAAATCCCCGAGGACCAAAATGAGGCCCGCTGCATAGTACGGCGATCCAAAGCCTATAAAGTCAATGAGGGAGAGCTCTATAAGAAAAGCACAACAGGAGTCCTTCAAAGGTGTATCTCCGAAGAGGAAGGGCGAAACCTCCTGGCTGAAATTCATGCAGATCGGTGGGCACCACGCTGCAGCCCGAGCCCTTGTAGGCAAGGCCTTCCAGACAGGATTTTATTGGCCGACGGCCCGGCAGATGCGCAGGATTTAGTCCAACGATGCGTCGGTTGCCACTTTTTGCTAACCAAAGCCACATGCCACCCACCGCCCTCAAAACTATACCCATCACCGCCGTTCATGTCCGGGGGCTTGACATGGTTGGACCCCTTAAGGGAGGAACCCACAAGCAAAAATACCTATTGGTCATGGTGGATAAATTCACCAAATGGATAGAGGCCAAGCCTGTTAATACGGCCGAATCCGGGCCGGTGATAGACTTCATATCAGGGGTAGTGCACCGTTATGGCGTCCCCCACAGTATCATCACTGATAAGGGCACCAACTTCACGGCCGATGAGGTCAAATTATGGTGCAAAAACATGGGCATCAAGCTCGATTACGCCTCAGTCTATCACCCTCAAACCAACGGTCAAGTCGAGCGAGCAAACGGTCTAATCATGAGCGGCATTAAACCCAGACTAGTGCGGTCCCTCAAGGAATCTAACACGCACTAGGTAGAGGAGCTCGACTCCATACTCTGGGGGCTGCGAACCACGCCGAATCGTACTACCTGATTCACACCATATTTTATGGTGTACGGCGCAGAGGCAGTCTTGCCCCGCGACATAATGCATGACTCACCTCGTGTGCGCATGTATGAAGAAAGAGAAGCCGAGCTCGATCGGCAGGACAATTTGGACGCATTGGAGGAGGAGCGCGACGTGGCAAAAGCTCGTTCCGCATTTTATCAACAACAGGCTCGAAGATATCAAAGCAGGGAAGTACGTGCCAAAGCTTACAACGTTGGCGAACTAGTTCTAGCCTACCGGACAAGAAAAAGGACAAACTCAAGCCCAAATGGGAAGGTCCCTTCATCATCGACCAGGTCCTGACCGGCGGAGCATACCGTGTGCGAAACGCATCGGATAACCGACTCGAGCCGAACCCATGGAACGCAGCCCGTCTACGAAGATTCTACGCCTAAGCGCCGGACTCCAAGTTCGTCTCCTTCCTCCGTCCACATTTTCTATTTTTGCTGTCTTTTATTTCTCTCCTTCTTCCTCCTTCTTCTTGAAGCCTTTAGAGGCTCGTTTGCGCTTTGTTCGCACATACTTGACGTGCTGTCCGCGCTCATTATACTCGGGGCTTCTTTAATTGAAGCTTATTTATACGGGCTTCATGCCCAACACATGTGTCAAACTTCCGCATGTACCTTTTACTCACCATTATATGCATCGATATGACTTAAGTTTTGGCCAAGCTGGGTTGCCTGGCTCCTGTGCTTACCCCTACGTTCCCGATTGTTCGGCTAGGTGGTAAAGGGAGTACCTCTGTGATTGTTACTGTCGGGTCAGCCGGATGTGTACCTCGGACTGGGTGAAGCTGAAAGCTAGCGTTCTTAAGGGAATATTCGGTCGGTGAACTGAAAGATGATTTTTAACTATTTATCCATCTGCCCCCAGATGATTTTCTGCTTTCTTAGCAGTTTGGACATGCACTTTAGGGCATGCCTCCCAGGGAAAGGAACCCTTAACAGAACTATTCTCCCTGGAAGATGTTTCTTACTATCCATGTAATATAACATAACTAGTTGGGCACTTGTCTGATACAGCAATAATGACCCCTACGCCTTGTCTCCATGCATGCCCCGGTTCTTACATAACCGCGAGGGTATTAGGACACACTCCGGACTATTGGGTCCCGAGGTCAAAGCGAAAAGGTCCGCTATGACAAATGATCTACAATCCGGCTAGAAGACATTTTTCATGTCATATTCAATTACTTAATCAACTCGACTAATTGTATTCCTCCTCAATGCCATCTAATAGGCTATCTAATTTACAATCTTGTTGGGAATACTTGGCGGCCAATTCTACTTGGCCGTACACTAAGCTTACAGGGATCTCCTTCCCATCAGGCCCCACAGGTCCGACCTCGGCCATGTGGTTTGGGTCAGCCTTCGTGTACCGCGTCTTTACCATGGCCCGGGCCTCCCTGGCGCCTTGACGGCAGGCCGATATCTTCCATAGTCGGAAGCGCCGCCGTGCTCCTTGAAGCCGCTCTACCAGCTCCCCAATGCCTTCGCAGGGAGATAGATGGCCACAAGGCCTGGCGACGCCTTTCATCACCTGCCGAACTTCGCAGGTAGCCGACGCAGTTCGGGAAGAAGATCACCAAGAACTGGGCATCTCCTCCTCAGACGACACCTGTGAGCAAACCTACATACATGTTTATGTTAGTCGCCTTCCTCGCCGAACTCTTTCAAAGTTCGCTTTAAGCACTTACTGAAAATGCCGCGATTTAAGCCGTCGATTCTCCTTTAAGGAGTCGGACAACCGGGCACGAACATCCTTTAGTTCCTCACCCAGTTGGGTGTTGGCATCTTGGAGGTTATTTTTCTCCCGCCGCACCCTCGTAAGCACGCTCTCGCCGCCTTTAGCTAAGCGCAGGAGCTGTTGCTTGTCCGGATCCATCCCGCGCTTATCTGCAATGTTAATGTCGATTTATGCACACGCCGCACTTTGTAAACTACTTCTACTTTGAAGGGCATATATTACCGAGGGAGTCTTCATGGCTTCCTGTCGTGGCGATCTTGGCCTCAAGTTGGGCCTTGCACTCTTCAAGCTCCTGGGACAAACGGGTATTCTTTTCGGTAAGAACATGCATTCCAAATGATCCTTAAATCAGTTATCCTAACTATTTTAAGTCGCGGGGGCTACTGGCATATATAAGTGTCAAAATTCCTTACCCGTATGTCTTTCACATACTGCTCCGTAGCTCTGGCTAGGCCATCTTGAGCGGCACGGAGGTGCGCTTCTCCCGAACTAAAGGCGTCCAACGCCTCTTGGGAGAAACATGCGCCACGTAGAATAGTCCGTGGCGCCTATGATTCATGGCGCTCTCCACCTCCGACTTGGTGGCGGACAGGTTGTCGGCATCCTCCGTTGGAGGAGCATCCGACGACGCCGTGGTTTGTACCCCTTCCGGACTCGGCTTTTGAGCCTGGTTGGCGGAGGTCCGATTATAACTTCTCCGGACTCAGTCCGCGAGCGCCGCTTTTCTGAAAAACCACGAGCGTCGGTGTGCCTCCCAGGAACCTGTCCTTAAAACACAATGGCACATCGCACTGCTGCGGCAACGCCTCGAGTCGCACCGCACTTCTTTTCCGCTTCTTTGGGCCGAGCTGCCCCTTGTTGGACGGCCGCGCAGGCTCGGCTTCCTGCTCAAGGCACCCCCGCGAAACACCATCAAATACGTGGTGATTATAAGTAAAGCACGGGTGGGTCATGGTATCCGGACTTTGGTCACGGTTACATTCGGGAGGCCGGAAATAACTGGGTAGTCGGCCGTAATGGCAACCAAAGCATTGTCGATGCTAAGTTGGTGGAACACCCGTCGATCAGCTCCAACTTTATATCCGGGTCCTCTTCGGAGGTCGGATCAAGGGACCGTTCCGGATCCTCGGGTTGTGGGGCGGGCTGTGTATCTTCTCCACGGCCCGGCGCAGTTCTCAGAGAAACCACGAAATGAGATATTTAACCACGGGAACATGGATCGGACAGGCCACTAAGGTATTTGCTTACCCAACTTCGAGGATTATTCAAGAAAACCTGCTCGATGGACCGACGCGAGAAAATCCTCCTCCCCTTTATACATGGCAGACAAGGTCTTCACCAGTTCGGTGACCGATCCCAGCCCTTTGCGTCCATGGCGGGTGGCATCGTCCTCCCCGTTGAAGTCCCACATGGGGTGGCCCCTATATTGGAGCGGCTGCACTCCCCTCATAATGCAGATTGCCATGACTCCAATCATGGTCAATCCGGCATGAGCCAGTAATCTTATTCGGCTCATCAAGTAAAGGACGTCCCGGTCATTTTCCCTCTGGGGGCTCCGTGGGCGCCAGCTTAGGCGCTTCTTCAGAGGAGCGTTGCTAAACTCCGGAAGGCCGATCTGAACAGGATCCGGCAGCGGGATGTCCTCCATGTAAAACCATTCCGAGGGCCAGTCCTCGGACGCCTTCTTTGGGGTTCCGGATAAGTATCCGTCCCGCGATGCGCCATAGTTCGGCTCCGCCCACTTGATATATTGACCCTTCGTGAGAACGAGGCACAAGGCAGAACAATCTCTTCCACAGAGCGAAATGGGCCTCAACGCCCAGAAACAGCTTGCAAAGGGCCGCAAAGCCCGCTATATGCAAAATGGAGGCAGGCGTAAGGTTGTGCAGCTGGAGGCCGTAGAACTCCAGAAGTCCCCGGAGAAACGGATGGATTGGAAATCCGAGTCCTCTCATTAGGTAAGAGACGAAGCACACCCGCTCTTCCTTAGAGGGATCGGGGACTCTCTCCGCCTGCTTCCCGCCCTTATAAGTGGCGTAGTCCTAACGCACCGGAACCATGAAGGCCGGGGAAGGAATCCTTTGGTTGGAGCACCACCAATTCACAGCGGATGAGCATCTCCCCCAATCTTCGGGCTGAGGGCTGGGAGCGCGAGAGGAGGAGCCGCGTCGATTGTCCATGGTGGAGTGGGTTTTTTTGTCAAAGGCGCTCTAATGAAGGCTCGCGAAGGGAGGATGGTGTGATCCGGATCTGGATCCCCGTCTCTTTTATAGACGGCTCATTTGCACAGCAAGGGGGGTAAATGTAAAGATACCCTGACTTTTCACATTCGTTCGACACGTGGAAGATGGCCATTATTGGTCGTGGAAGCCGAGAAGCGCGATATTCACAAGAAAGCCGGACACTATTCAACACAGGATTCGGAGAGGAACCCGCCTTGCAATGCCGAAGAGAATCAACACGCCGGACTTATCATCATTGAAGCCTGGTTCGGGGGCTACTGAGGGAGTCCTGGACTAGGGGGTGTCCGGATAGCCGAACTATCATCTTTGGACGGACTCCTGGACTATGAAGGTACACGATTGAAGACTTCGTCCCGTGTCCGGATAGGACTTTCCTTGGCGTGGAAGGCAAGTTGGCGATACGGATATGTAGATTTCCTACCATTGTAACCGACTCTGTGTAACCCTAACCCTATTCGGTGTCTATATAAACCGGAGGGTTTTAGTCCGTAGGACGAACAACAATCATACCATAGGCTAGCTTCTAGGGTTTAGCCTCTCCGATCTCGTGGTAGATCTACTCTTGTACTACCCATACAATCAATATTAATCAAGCAGGAGTAGGGTATTACCTCCATCGAGAGGGCCCGAACCTGGGTAAAAACATCGTGTCCCTTGTCTCCTGTTACCATCCGCCTAGACGCACAGTTCGGGACCCCCTACCCGAGATCCGCCAGTTTTGACACCGACAAGGGGTACCAAGTGCGAATCAACAATCCTACAACGAAGAACAAGGACGACCTTAGATGAACTTCGTTGAAACCCTAATGGATCTATGAGGAGAGGAAGGAGAAGAACTAACCAGGGCTGTTGAGCAGTAGAGGTGTGCAGATGAGATCTGGTGCAAACAGGGTGATGCAGCGGCCGTTGTCGGAGCAGAGGAGAAGGTCGACGGCGGTGACGGAGCTCGTGTGCTAGGGCGTCGCGAGGAAGAAGACAAGACAAAGAGGCACGGGGAGGGAGTGAAAGAGACCCCGACCCTATTTATAAGGCAAATGGATAAGCGACAAGCGCGGGAATCGAGGAGGCCAAAAACGGATATGTGACAGTGCAGATGCCTCGATTTTTGGAGATTCTAAGAATGAGGAGATACATTAAAGATTTTGGCTTTGTGTAAAATTAATGACAGGTGACGTCACGGCGGGTTACCATGATCCCAGAGGATTACATCATGGCGAGTAACAAGTTCTCGCAAAGGTAATGAAGAAGGAATTTTTCCAACTGTTGAAGATTGATGTGAACAAGTTCAGATCAACTTGGGGCCTAATGTTGGGGATATAGCTATTGAGTTAACCCGCCCAGGAGGGGCCGGGTTATACCGATGGCGACTCACAAGGCAAAGCCCATGAAGGAATCAAAGAAGGCGGTTCATGAGGATAACTTATGAAGAGCCCAAGGCCCAAGGGCGTCTTAAGGCCCGTAGGTGTAAACCGCCATATGTGTATGACTTGTATTATAAGGCAATTGTAATTAAGACACCGGGCCGGACACGCTTATGAGTCGGGCGGGACTCTGTAAGCCATCGGGCATCAACCTGAGTATATAAGGGGACGACCCGGCGGCGAGTTAGGGCAATAACCAAGAGATCGAAAGCCACGAAAAACCAATGCAAGCTTGAAGAGGAAAGGGTGATGCAGCAAAGTAGAGATAAGTATTTCCCTAAGTTAAAAACCAAGGTATCAATCCAGTAGGAGGAACACACAAGTCTCCAATAATTGCACCTACACAAACAAACAAATACTTGCACCCAACATGGAAAAGGGGTTGTCAATCCCTTCATGGTTACTTCCAAGTATGAGATCTGATAGTGATGGATATAAAAGATAAGTAAAAGTGAAAAATGAAATAACATTAAATAAATTGCAACAACGTATTTTTGTCTTTTTAATTTTATAGATCTGAAAATAATATGGTAAAAGATAGACCCCGGGGCCATAGTTTTTACTAGAGGCATCTCTCTCGAAAGAAAGCATACGGTGGGTAAACACATTACTGTTATCCTTAGTGGAAACAATACAAATACGTGTCATGTCCCCTTCTGTCACTGGGATTGAGCACCGCAATATTAAACCCATTACAAAGCACTCTAGTTGGCCAAACCAAATCAATAGATCGGAGAGAAATACAAAGCTATATAAATCATGCATAAAAGAGTTTAGAGAAGACTCAAATAATATTCATAGATAATCTGATCATAAAACCACAACTCATTGGATCTCAACAAACATACTGCAAAAGAAGATTACATCGAATAGATCACCAAGAAAATCGAGTAGAACATTGTATTGAAGATCAAAGAGAGAGAAGAAGCCATCTAGCTACTAGCTATAGACCCGTAGGTCTGTGGTAAACTACTCACTCATCATCAGATGGGCAGCAAGGTTGATGTAGAAGCCCTCCATGATTGAATCCCCCTCTGGCAGAGTACCAGAAAAGGTCCCCAGATGGGATCTCACAACGACAAAAAGTCGCGGCGATGTGATGCGGCTTGAGACTGCGTTGATATTTCCCCAAAGAGGAAGGGATGATGCAGTACAACTACGGTTGGTATTTCCCTTAGTTGTGAAACCAAGGTTATCAATCCAGTAGGAGAACCAAGCAACACTATGTAAACGGTACCTGCACACAAGGAACAAATACTTGCAACCCGACGCGTAAGAGGGGTTGTCAATCCCTCCACGGTAAAAAGATAGATTGATTTGTAGTAGTTTGGATAAATAAATCTTGATAAAACGCGAAATAAAATTAATAAAGAAAAGTACAGCAAGTTTTTTTTGAAATATAGATCTGAAAACAAATATGGCTAAAGATAGATCGGAAAGCAAATATGATAAAAGATAGACCAAGGGGGCGTAGATTTCACTAGTGGCTTCTCTCGAGGGAATAGCATACGGTGGGTAAACAAATTACTGTTGGGCAATTGCTAGAAGATCAAATAATTATGACCATATCCAAGGCAATGTTCATGTATATAGGCATCACGTCCAAGATTAGTAGACCGACTCCTGCCTGCATCTACTACTATTACTCCGCACATCGACCGCTATCCAGCATGAATCTAGTGTATTAAGTTCATGGAGAAACGGAGTAATGCAATAAGAACGATGACATGATGTAGACAAGATCTTTTCTTGTAGGAATAGACCCCATCTTTTTATCCTTAATAGCAACGGTAAATACGTGCCTCGCTACCCCTTCTATCACTGGGTGAGGCGACCACAAGATCGAACCCATCACAAAGCACCTCTTCCCATTGCAAGAAAATTCGATCTAGTTGGCCTAACTAAACCAAGGATTCGTAGAAGAAATACGAGGCTATAAATAATCATGCATATAAGAGATCAAAGAAGACTCAAATAATATTCATGGATATAGATCTGATTATAAACTCAAACTTCATCGCATCCCAACAAACACACCGCAAAAATTCATTACATCAAATAGATCTCCCATAGACCATTGTATTGAGCAGCCATCTAGCTACTGCCTACGGACCCATAGGTCTATTGTGAACTACTCACGCATCATCGGAGAGGCACCAATGAGGATGATGAACCCCTCCGTGATAGTGTTGCCCTCTGACGGAGTGCCGGAATAGGGCTCTAGATTGGATCTCGTGGTTCTGGAACTTGTGGCGGCTGGAATTGTGTTTCGTCGACTTCTCTAGGGTTTTTGGAATATTTGGGTATTTATAGAGCTGAGAGGCGGTGGAGGAGACCCCCGTGGGTCCCACAACACATCAGGGCGCGCCAGGGGCCTCTGGGGCGCCCTGGTGTCTTATGGACACCACGGGCCTCCCCCCAGGTGCTTCCTTGGCTCCCAAGTTGTCTTCTGGTCCAAAAAAATCTCCAAAAAGTTTTGCTGTGTTTGGACTCCGCTTGGTAGGGACATTCTGCAAAGTAAAAAACAGCAACTCAAGACCGGGCACTATGTCAATAGGTTAGTCCCAAAAGATGATATAACGTTGCTATAAAATGAATATAAAACATCCAAGATTGATAATATAACAACATGGAACAATAAAAAATTATAGATAGGTTGGAGATGTATCAGCATCCCCAAGCTTAATTCCTACTTGTCCTCGAGTAGGTAAATGATAAAAACAGAATTTTTGATGTGGAATGTTGCCTAACATGTTCATCACATATTCTTTCCTTTTGCAGCATGGAAATTTGGACTTTTAGATGGTTCAAAGCAATAGTCTAGTTTTGACATGAAGGCTTCAATACTCAAGCATATCAACAAGCAACCATGTCTTTCAAAATATCAACACTAAAGAAAGTTTTCCCTAGCCCATCATGCTCAATCATTGATCCATTCACGAAACACATTCGAATATTAGCTACATCCAATGCTCTAGTCTGATCATAGTGCTCCCTAGTTGGTGCTTTATATGAGAAGATGGAGACTCAATAAAAATAAAAAATTGCATAAAAGTAAATATATAGGCCCTTCATAGAGGGTGGTAGAGATTTGTAGAGGTGCCAGAGCTCAAAGCTTAAATTGAGAGATACAAAATTTTGAGAGGCATACTTTTCCCGCCAATGAAAACGACCGAGTAATTCCTAACACTTTCCATGCTAGATATATCATAGGCGGTTCCCAAACATAAAATAAAGTTTATTCCTTTTCCACCATACTTTCACATTCCACGGCTAGCATATCCACGAGTTCCGTCCATACCAACACTTTCCAAGGAATTTATTATTTGACAACATAAAGTAAATTTCTTTTTCATTTCCGGACTGGGCATCCCTATTACCGTCGTACACTCGTGCAATGACAAGTGAATAAACACTCATCTTGAGAATAACACATGTAGCATGTAAAATATTGCCCTCCTGCCGGTTCATGAGCGATACGAGCACACAAAAAGGAAATTCATTTTGAAAATTAGAGATGGCACTGATACGTCTACAACGTATCTATAATTTTTTATTGTTCCATGCTATTATATATCTATTTTGTATGTTTTATATGCATTATTATGCTATTTTATATTATTTTTGGGACTAACTTATTAACTGAGAGCCCACTGCCAGTTTTTGTTCTTTCCTTATTTTTGAGTTTCGCAGAAAAGGAATACAAAATGGAGTCCAAACGGAATAAAACTTTACGATGATTTTTCTTGGACCAGAGGACTAGGAGTCCAAGCCAGAAGAGCCACGAGGTGGCAGCAAGGGTGGAGGGCGCGCCCTAAGGGGGGGCCCCTACCTTGTGGCCCCCTCGGGGATCTCCTGAGCTACCTATTCGTCCTATATATTCACATATATTCCAAAACCATCAAGGGGAGCCACAGAAAATACTTTTCCTCTGCCGCAACCTTATGTTCCCGTGAGATCCCATCTTGGGGCCTTTCCCGGCATCCTGTCGGAGGGGAATTCGATCACGGAAGGCATTTACATCAACCCTATTGCCCTTCCGATGAAGCGTGAGTAGTTTACCAAAGACCTACGGGTCCATAGCTAGTAGCTAGATGGATTCTTCTCTCTCTTTGATTCTCAATACCATGTTCTCCTCAATGTTCTTTGAGATCTATCCGATGTAATCTTCTTTTACAGTGTGTTTGTTGAGATCCGATGAATTGTGGATTCAACTTATCTATGAATATTATTTGAATCTTCTCTGAATTCTTTTATGCATGATTTGATATCTTTGTATTTCACTTCAAATTATCGGTTTGGTCTTGCCAACTAGATTGCTTTTTCTTGCAATGGGAGAGGTGCTTAGCCTTGGGTTCAATCTTGTGTGATTTCACCCAGTGACAAAGTAGGGGTAGCGAGACACGTATTGTATTGTTGCCATTGAGGATAAAAAGATGGGGTTTTCATCATATTGCTTGAGCTTATTCCTCTACATCATGTCATCTTACTTAAGGTGCTCCTCCATTCTTTATGAACTTAAAACTCTAGATGCATCACTACAAAAAGAATACACTTCCATGATGATACATGTTTGTCACAGTAGGTCATGTTTTATGTCATGCATGTACATCCATGACAAATTTTTGACAGAATCAAGATAGTCATACTTGTGCTGTCGTAGAAGTGTTCCATGACATTACCAAAAATATCATCATGGAAGTGTTCACTTCCATGAAGATAAATTCCGCGTCATGGAAGTGCTTTCATCACGGGTGACCGACACATGGCATCCACCGTAACGGGTCGCCGTTAAGCTATCGGGTCCGGTTTTGGATCCGATAACCCGCTAACAGCCACGACCAATGGCGATTTTCCACGTGTAAAATTCTCATTGGCTGACGGAACCACGTGTCAGCTCTGCGTTGGCCCAGGTGTCACTCATCCAACGGGCGAGATGCACCTATGATATGTTGACACATGGACCGGCCCAAAGTGGCCCATAAAGATTAAATGGGCTGGCCCAACTAAAGGCCCAAAAGATTTTGTGGACCATAATGGGCCGGCCCAGCTAAAGGCCCACGAGATTTTGCCGACAATAATGGGTCGGCCCAGCTAAAGGCCCACAAGATTTTGAGGACACTAGTGAGCCAGCCCGTTAACAGGCTGCCATGTTTTGGGCCAAATGTCAGCCCATATTTGATCTGGTCCATTAACAGCCTGCCATGTTTTGGGCCTAATAAAGGCCCATATGAGATCCGGCCCATTAAAAGCCTACCACGTTCTGGGCCAAATTACGGCCCAGATCAGATCCGGCCCTTTAAGAGGCTTTGGGCTAAATTATGGCCCATATAAGATTTGGCCCATCAATTGGACGCTATGCTTTTGGGGCCACTTGCTAAAGGCCCATTTAGTAATTCGTCCTAACATTAGTTTCGGCCTGTTAAATGCCCGTTTAACATTTCGGCCCTATATTTATTTCGGCCTGTTAAAAGCCCGTCATATAGTTGGGCCTAACTACGGCTCGGTTTGCATCCGGCCTGCTCACAACCGATAGTCTGATTGGGCCAAACAAGGACCGAGACAATTTTGGCCTGTTAACAGCCCGTGATGTGATTGGCACAATCATGTGCCGGGGTCTATTTCGGCATGTTGCCGGCCCGTGAGCTGTTCGGCACGTTTCAGGCCCAACCTACTTTTCAAATTTCTCCTAAAGCCCATTGAGTTTTCTTGCGAAAATAGGGCCGCCGGTTTACTCGGCCTATTAAAGGCCCGAATCTACTAGTGGGTCAGTTTACATTTAGGCTTGTTAACGGACCAAGATGACTGGGCCCATGATGTAGATCATACATAGTGATTTGCATGACGGCCCGATTATGTACCGTAATTTTACGGTTTGACCGGTTTACTGCGAAGACAAGATATATTTATAGTAAAATAACTGCAGCATCGTGAATAAGAAAAAACTTAGACTATACAGTAAAGAAATTACAACATATTACATCACTGGGCATCAAAGTTCGCCACCATGATAATAAAGCACAAGCAGACAACAGGTTACATACACTGGGAATCAAGGATCGCCACCAGTGCAAATAAACACGCCGACAAAATAATATACAAAATGGACAAAACTTCAATAGAGTTCAAGAAAGGTTAGCCTTGCTCGGGAGCTGCAGCGCAAGAAGCTGAGCAAGCTGATGAGATAGCGCTTGTTTGACACTTGTCGGATTTCGGGTTCCGGCAGACCCTCTAGGTTCGAACTCTGGGGTGCATGCGGAGATCTCACCTCCAACCTACCTACTCCTCGTCGCCTTGGAAGGATCTAAGCTACACAGAGAGCAACACAAGGAACACAAGGTTTATACTGGTTCGGGCCACCATTGTGGTGTAATACCCTACTCCAGTGTGTGGTGTGGTGGATTGCCTCAAGGGCTGATGATGAACAGTACAAGGAAGAACAACCTTGCGAGGGTCTGTTCTTGGCCGGTGCGACGAACCGCTAGGGGGAGTTCGGTCGCTCTCTCTCTCTCTAGATTGCTTGATCTCTAGCTCTATTCTAGATTCCGGATCCCTCTACCCTGTGCGTGGCTGGTCCTATTTATAGGCGAAGGCCCTGGGCCTCTTCCCAAATATAGAGCGTGAAGGGTGCCAACAATTGGCCATTTTGAAGGGGAACACCTAGTACACTTATCTTGACTAAAGTTGGTCCTCGCCTGCCAAAGGCTCTGTCAATGACGCCGGCTTGGGCTCCACGATGACCTCCTTCCTGCTGTTGTGTTGGTCTTGGTCTTGTTGCACCGAAATGGTTGCCTTTGCTTGATACTCTCGCCTGCGCTTGCCTCCTTTGCACGAAAGAGTAAATGAGGACACTACGCACGGGCGCCCACCGCCCCTTGGTCGTCATGGCTTGCGCCATGGGCACCTCGTGAGGTACCCCGCCTTGATCTCTCCGCCTCGCGAGCCAGCTCGACGAGGACGCGTGCTCGAGGAAGCTCCATGTCGTCCGCCCATGAGGCTTGGCCCCTCGCGAGGGTCTTGAGGTTGTGCTGATGAAGATGGGCCATACTGGGCCACCCCTTGAGCCACATCGCAGGCCGCAGGCACGCAAGTCTGGGTACCCCCATTCCCAGAACGCCGACAGTAGCCCCCGGGCCCAAGGCGCGCCTGGACTTGGCTTAGCGGAGAAGCGAAGGGGCAAGTACGAAGCGCCGCGGGCCCTAACAGCCTGCGGCCTTGGGCACTGCATGGCGGTTGATTGGACGTGGGCGTCTCCACTTCCCCACGACGCCTCGGCAACGACACGAATTGACAAGTCCCTGCATGCAAGGCGGGTCATGATTACGTGTGATCGTGGAGGTCGACGGTTGGCCTTCCCCGGCTATAAGTACGGAACGGCGCGTGCCCTTCCAGTCCATCTCTTCTCGCTTCTCCTTCTTCTCCATGCCTCCGCCGAAGAGGTTCTCGGCTGCGGAGAAAGGAAAGGCCCGCAAGGTGGAGCCTGACTCTTCCCTGGCCAAGCGCGGTCGAGGCCGTCCTCGCAAGCACCCTGTGGTTCCCGTAGCGGCTTCTCGCGGCCGCGGAGGCGATCTCCCGCGCAGTGATGGGCGTCAGGACGTTGATGGGGGGCGCGCTACGGCCGCGCGACCACCCAGGCTGCGCTTCCACTCGACAGAGGTGCTGCCGGAGTTTGTCGTGTGGTCGGCGGAGCCGACCAACACCTGGCTCCAGCTTCCCCGCTTCCTTTTAGGTGAACTCGGCGGCGCCCGGGCGGCCTCGCTCCAGGCGGACGGTTGTCATGGCCGGGCCTCCTGGCCTCGGCTGGAGGTCTCTGCCGCCGGGGCGTGGCCACGACCGCGGCAGCAAGCGTTTGCCCGCACGCAGCGTGGTGCGGCGGCGGTGCACCCTGCACTTCAAGTTCGATGGCGATGTCACCTTCTACGTGAGGGTGTTCGGGGAAGACGGTCGCCGCGCTGGGTGCTGCTCCGAGGACGACGACCGCGGCCGTGGGCCTAGCCCCGGAGACGATCGGGATGAAGATGACAGCGCGCGCGTGGTCGGCGGCGCTCGGGGTTCGTCGAGCTTCGGCGACTCTTCTTCGGACAGCGGCTCCTCCAGCGATGGCCATGCCCAGCCCCTGCGCCGCCGCGCTCTGCCCGCCGTCGCGCCTCGGTGAAGCGCAAGAGGGAGTCCGCCTGAACTCCGGAGGCAGTTCGAGCCATTTCCGCGAGTTGGTGTCAAGCGAGCCGCGCTTGTTTTATTCTTTCCCTTTTCCTGCGCAAAGAGACAGTAATGTAGGGTCCCGCGGGGGCGTGCTTGGACTGTTGTTGTTAATTATCGTACTGTTTCCTCTATTTCTGTATTAGGCTTCTATGCCACACGCCTGCCAGAAATTACTTAGCTTGGGGCGACTGTCATGGTCTTCGCCTCCGAGGCCGAGGCTTTGTCGAACACTTCATGCCTGCAAAGATTAGCCAGAGAGGTAGCTTCCGGCCTCGCCAGGAGGCGACCGACCCGGTCCTGTGTTCAGATCGCAGTGCCTGTGGGGCACGGATCGAGGGGCGCTCCGTAGTGGACCAGTTAGGGAAACCTTAAACAATAGGGGCAGAAAACACTAGCGAGGGTGCCCGCGTTGCTCCCTCGCGAGACTCGCGCGAGAGAAATCGAGGCAGGAGAGCAAAGAAGGCAAAGAGTCACAAGCCAAAGACGGCAACAACTTCAATGAAACTTCAAATGGGGATGAACAATTCAACTGCAGAAAGCAAATGAAAAAGCCGTGTTCGGCACCTAATCTAGTCTTCGACATCTTCTCACCAGCCGGAGCTAAGTGCTGCCACTGGGCGTGGGAGGGAGCCCTGGGCCCGAGGCCGGGCGCTCCGAGACTCCGGGCGTACAAACCCAACTCATTATTACGTGAGAGTGTCACGGGCGGCGAGCTTCACATGCATTGGCCTTCTTCACATGCTTCGGGCCTTTCTTGGGGAAAGCGAACTTCACAGGCATTGGCCTTCTTCACAGGCTCCGGGCCTTTCTTGGGGGAAGCGAACTTCACAGGCATTGGCCTTCTTCACAGGCTCCGGTCCTTTCTTTGGGGAAGCGAACTTCACAGGCATTGGCCTTCTTCACAAGCTTCGGGCCTTTCTTAGAAAGATAAGCTTCACAGGCGTTTGCCTTCTTCATAGGCTCTGGGCCTTTTCCAAAACGCAACAACTTCACAGGCATTCGCCTTCTTCACAGGCACCGGGCCTTTCTCAGAAAATTAAGCTTCACAGGCGTTCGCCTTCTTCACAGGCACCGGGCCTTTTTAGGGGTAAAACCTCCGGAGGTGCTGGATGTTCCACGCGTTCTGGACGGGCACCCCCTCCTGAGTCTCCAAGCGCGCGGAGGCGGGCCTGGAAACATGAAAAACCTTGAACGGGCCCTCCCACATGGGAGAGAGCTTATGTAGTCCCTCCCTGGAGAGAACCCGTCTGAGCACGAGGTCCCCTACCACAAGAGTTCTGGGGCGAATGTTGCGGCAGTGGTATCGCCGTAGTGCGTGGTGGTACCTCGCCGCTCGCAGCGCGGCTTCTCGACGAAGCTCCTCCCCAAAGACGAGGTCCGCCCCCGCATGGCGCCCCCGCCTCGTCGAACGCCAGGAACCGTGCGGAACGACGTCTGATCTCATGAGGGAGGACTGCTTCAGCTCCATAGACCAGGAAGAACAGGGTCTCGCCAGTCGGCTTGGTCGTGGTCGTGCGGATGGACCACAACACGTACTGGAGCTCGTCGTACCAGCCTCTGCCGCAGGCCTCCAGCTTCTTCTTGAATGTCCTGGTTTTGAGGCCCCTCGGGACCTCTGCATTGGCCCGCTTCGGCCGACCGTTGCTCCGTGGAGTGCGCCATCAAGCGTAGCATACCAAGGCCCCAAGGTTAGCATAGTATGTTTTGAAGAGGTTATCGTGAACTGCGAACCGTTGTCGGTGATGATGCGGTTCGGCACCCCAACCGGCTCACGATGCCCTTGATGAACTTGACCACAGAACCTGCGGGGATGGTGTGGACGGCTTCCACTTCAGCCCACTTGGTGAACTTGTCCACGGCGACGTAGACGTAGTGATAGCCTCCTGGCGCCCGAGGAAACGGGCCCAGGATATCCAGCCCCCAGACTGCGAATGGCCACGAGAGGGGTATAGTTTGCAGACCTCCCGCCGGCTGATGGATTTGCTTGGCATGGAATTGGCAGGCCTCGCAAGCCTTCACCAGTTCCACGGCATCATTGAGCGCAGTGGGCCAATAGAACCCACTGCGGAACGCCTTGCCAACGAGGGTCCGTGATGACGAATGATGCCCACAGTCTCCACCGTGTATGTCTGCCAGCAGCTCCTTCCCTTGCTCCCTCGAAATGCAATGTAGTGACACATCATTTGGTCACTTCCGGTAGAGCTCCCCATCCCTGATGCAGTACGCCGTGGCTTGCCGCGCCGCACGCTCCGCTTCCTCCTCCTTTTCCGGCAAGGTCCCTTGCGTTAGGTAGCTCCAGAGCTCAGGATCCAGCACCCTCCCGAGGCTCCAGCTGCCGAGTGCACGCCTCGAGGCTGGGCCATGCATCGGGGCTCCCGAGGCAGGTGGTGGGGAGCTCTTCCCGAGGCTGCACCGTGCTTGACAAATGATGGCATGGCCGAGGGCTTGAAGAGCCGCTCCTCAAGACGCCAGTTCCTGAGGTAGCTGCACGGATGCCTGTTTGGCGATATCGCCGCCTCTCTTGATTGGTGCCACGAGGCACATGCCGCAACTCCACCCACGTAATCGCTTCTCCATCCTGCGGACCTCCGCGAGGTAGGCTTCCATGTGCTCATCCATCGGCTCGTATACTTTGTTGGAGAAGTTTACGAGGAGTTGTGAATCACCCTTGATGGTAAGGCGCTTCACTCCCAGGGCAGCCGCGGCCTTCAGACCCGCTATCAGGCCTTCATATTCTGCTATGTTGTTGGAGACCTTTTCTCCGTCTTTGGAAAGAGAGCTGCACGGGCGTAGTAGAGCTTGTCTTGAGTAGGAGATATAAGCATCAAGGCCCCAAGGCCGATGTCCGGAGAACGCCTGTCAAGTACATGATCCAACCATCCGTGCCTCCTTCCCGGGAGAGGGATCGATCCTCATCAGCCTTGAGGCCCGGCGCCTCCGTCCATTCCGCCATGAAGTCTTAGCTGCCCCTTGATGACTCTGGTGGTGCTGAATTCTAGTTGAAATGCTTGCAAATCGATGTTCCACTCAGCGACTCTTCCAGCTGAGTTGGGGCTCCTGAGCACTCTTTCCAAGGGGTACGCTGAGACAACCTTGATGGGATGGCCCTGAAAATAGTGCCGCAGCTTGCGTGAGGCCACCAATAGCGCGAGGAGGAGTTTCTGGGGCCTGGGGTACCGCGCCCTCGCATCCCGCAACACTGTGCTGACGAAGTACACAGGGTGTTCGACGAGGTTGGGAGTGCTGGTGCGGCTGGCGTCCTCCGGAGGCCGTGGCACCTCCTGAGACAGTGGAGCTCCCAGCGGCTGGTCGCCGGGGGGAGGGGTCTCTTCTGTTCTGAGTGCGCTTCCCGGAGGCAGCTGATCCTTCTCGGCTGTGGTAGTGGTCTATGTGGGGCCCCCTTGATCCTGCTTTGCCTTGACCCGGGCAGCTGCCGCGACTTTGGTCCAACGCTCCTCCCTAACCGCCACCAGGGCTGCGCTGGCAGAGTAAGGAGTGGCTGCAAGGTAGAGCACCAGGGGCTCTTGAGGGCGCGGAGCCACCATTACCGGAGGGCTGGTTAGGTACCTTTTGAGATCTTGGAACGCCTTGTCGGCCTCTTCAGTCCATTCAAAGGGGGCCCTTTTTCTTCATTAGCTTAAAGAAGGGTAGCGCTCGTTCCCCCAACTTGGAGGTGAAGCGTCCTAGTGCGGTCACGCGCCCAGTGAGCTTCTGCATTTCTCAAAGGGTCTTCGGCGGGCTCATGTCCTTGACTGCCTTGACCTTTTCTGGGTTAGCCTCGATGCCCCGGTGAGACACGAGGAAGCCCAAGAGCTTGCCCGAGGGGACCCCAAACACACACTTCTCCGGGTTGAGCCGCAGGTTCACTACGTTGAGGCTCACGAAGGTTTCCTCCAGGTCTTGTATCGGGGTTCTTGCCTCCCGAGACTTCACCACAATGTCATCGACGTAAGCCTCAACATTCCTCCCGAGCTGCAGACCCAAGGTGACGTGCATCAGCCGCTGAAAGGTCGCTCCTGCGTTGCGCAGCCCGAACGACATTCATGTGTAGCAGTACACTCCACACGAGGTCAGGAAGGCTGTTTTTTCCACGTCTTCTACCGCCATCTTGATCTGGTGATCGCCGGAGAAGGCATCCAGGAAACATAGCAGGTCGCACTCGGCGGTGGAATCGACGATCTGATCGATACGAGGGAGCGGGAATGGATCCTGCGGGCAGGCTTTGTTGAGGTTGGTGAAGTCGACACACATGCGTTCCTTCCCCCCTTTCTTTGGCACGGCAACCGGGTTAGCCAACCAATCTGGGTATCGGACCTCGCGAATGACCCCTGCCGCTTCTAGCTTGCGGGTATCTTGGACGATGAAAGCCTGCTTCTCTGTGGACTGCCGTCTCACTTTTTGCTTCACGGGGCGTACGTTGGGGCATATGTTGAGGTGGTGCTCGATTACGCCTCTTGGGACCCCTGCCAGCTGATCAGGTTCCCATGCGAATACCTTTTGTTCGCGCGTAGGAACTCGATCAGGGCCTCCTCCTGCTCGGGCTCGAGGTTGGCGCCTATGGTGAAGGTGGCGTTAGTGGATCCATCCTCGTCGACCAGTATCTACTTGGTTTCTGCCTTGTCTTGGGTGAACAGCTGCTTCTTCTTGGCCGGCGCAGCCCCTTGGGCTCAGGGGCGTCTGAGTTAGCGGGCTGTGCTGCCGCCGCAGTCTTGAAGACGAGCTTGAGCACTTGCAACGCATCCCCGGTGTCTCTGGACACGGTGAGGATGCCGCTGCTCCCGGGCATCTTCATGAGGTTGTATTTGGGTGAGTCGCGCCATGAATCGGGCTAGTGCTGGGTAGCCGAGGATGGCGTGTATGGGAGGCCGATGGGGGCGATGTCGAAGTCGATTAGCTCTGGCGGAAGTTTTCAGAGGTGCCAAAGGTCACCGGAAGACGGATCTGCCCTGTGGAGCCGGGCTGAACCGCCTCGACGCCCGAGAAGGGCCTCTTGGGCTGAAGCCGCTCGGCGGTATGTGGAGGAGGCTGAAGGCTTCAACCGAGAGCACGCCGAGGCCCGCGCCGCCGTCGATGAGAGTCTCGTGACGCCACCGGCAGATGGTGGGGGTGCACAGCATTGGGAGCGCGCCCGAGCAGGTTGAGTTGGAGGGGTGATCCTCCGAGCTGAAGGCCAGATCGGCCTTGGGCGCCGGCCGACCCAGAGGAGTCCCATGCTGCGCGGAGGCAGCGTCGATCTGGCGGTCGAATGGCTTGATGTGGCGGCCTGAAGGTGGCGCCTGTGAGCTGCGCAGGAGAGCTGCGACGACCGGGGGCGCCAGCGCAGTGTGCTGGGCGAGGAAGAGGTCGCGCAGCTCCTCCCAAGAGGCCACGGAAGCCGCCGGCAGGTGGAGCAGCCACATGCGTGGGGCGCCGGTGAGGGCCATGGGAAGCCAGTTATCCATGACCCTGTCGTCGCCCCCTGCTTCGAGGACGGCCTCCTCGTACGCCAACAGGAAGGCCATCGGATCAGTTGTGCCGTTGTAGCGCGGTGGCGTTTCCGGCTTGAAATTGTTTGGCCACTGCACCTGTCGCAGGGCTGGGGACAAGGCTCGGAGCCCCCTGGCCCCTGCGCCGGCGCTGGCGATCGGAGTGGGCGACGCGCTACTCATCATAGGGCGAATCATGATGTTGGCAGAGAGCGGCTTGGCGGAAGGGAAAGCTCCGGTGCACCCCTACCTGGCGCACCAAATGTCGGATTTCGGGTTCCGGCAGACCCTCTAGGTTCGAACTCTGGGGTGCACACGGAGATCTCACCTCCAACCTACCTACCCCTCATCGCCTCGCAAGGATCTAAACTACACAGAGAGCAACACAAGGGACACAAGGTTTATATCGTTCGGGCCACCATTGTGGTGTAATACACTACTCTAGTGTGTGGTGTGGTGGATTGCCTTAGGGGCTGATGATGAACAGTACAAGGAAGAAAAGCCTCGCGAGGGTCTGTTCTTGGCCGGTGCGACGAACTGCTAGGGGGAGTTCGGTGGCTATCTCTCTCTCTAGATTGCTTGATCTCTAGCTCTGTTCTAGATTCCGGATCCCTCTACCCTGTGGGTGGCTGGTCCTATTTATAGGCAAAGGCCCTAGGCCTCTTCCCAAATATTGAGCGGGAAGGGCGCCCACAATTGGCCATTTTGAAGGGGAACACCTAGTACACTTATCCTGACTAAAGTTGGTCCTCGCCTGCCAAAGGCTCTGTCGATGATGCCGGCTTGGGCTCCACGATGACCTCCTTCCTGCCGTTGTGTTGGTCTTGGTCTTGTTGCAATCAAATGGTTGCCTTTGCTTGATACTCTCGCCTGCGCTTGCCTCCTTTGCACCAAAGAGGAAATGTGGACATCAGGTGGCTGGCGCCACCGGGCGCCTCTTGGTCATCATGGCTTGCGCCATGGGCACCTCGTGAGGTACCCCGCCTTGATCTCTCCGCCTCCTCGCGAGCCAGCCTGACGAGGCTGTGCCTGAGGAAGCTCCCTGTCATCCGCCCCGCGAGGCTTGGCCCCTCGCGAGGATCTTGAGCTTGTGTTGATGAAGATGGGCCGTACTGGGCCACCCCTTGAGCCACGCCACAGGCCGCAGGCAGGCAAGTCTAGGTACCCCCGTTCCCAGAACACCGACAACACTTATATCCTCCTCACTCTGAAAGATAAACAAGCAGACAAATGACAGGTTTTGCACATATAAGTATCAATGCTAACAATTCATCACATTTCTTACTGACGAATAAAGTGACACCGTTTAAAATAGCATTAACACAATATGGTATTGTTCAGGTTAAGACATGGCAGGAAATGACATTGTGAAGGAGTTGGCAGCTTCACGACACCACTGGATTATAGATCAAGAACTCATAAGTATCAATGGTTAGTGTGCTTTCAATTTATCGCATTTCAGATTGGCAAATAAAGAGATGGTTTAAATAATAGTAGAATGATATGACACTGTTCATAGTTAAGACATTGCAGAATATGACATTGTCCTGTAGTGGGTAGGTTCACCACACCACTGGATTACAGATCAAGAACAAAAGCATACATGCAGTGCAAAAGAAGATCACTTGCTCTATATAGTTTAATTTACATGGTATGAAGAAGGAACTTGGTTGTACAACTGAAGACTTAAATTGAGAAGGACAAACTTTTTTTATGAACTACATCATAAACTTTAAGCATGCAATTTGATGCAAACACCAAAAATAAACAGCTGTTGCAGTCATGCCTAACCAAATATACGCAACAAAGTTTGAAGGCTTGAGAAGGACAAACTTACATTATTGGTGAAGACAGGCTCTATAAAGCCCTTGTCCATGCTGATGGGGGGGCAATTCAAGAAGTTTACCACAGAATCTTCTTCATAAGCATTGCCTTTGTTCTACATTTTGTTAAGAGTAAATATAAATGTGATAATATAAGAAAAAATGGAGAATATTTAAGATAAGATGAAGAGTGATGATACATAACCAAGTAGCTATAAATGTAAGTACATCGATACAGGTAAAAGGTACAGCCAAGAGCAATGCAGAGGATTGCCCATTCGAGGTCCAACGCCAGCGAATGGAGGGAGAGAGCTCTATTCCATGGATCCATCCCTTTGGTCCATGCCACCCTGACGTGGAAGACATGGGCGCCTCTGTGTGCTAAGATCTTTATCTGGTTGGCGGCGCAAGACCGCTGCTGGACTGCTACGCGACATGCGCGCCATGGGCTTTCCCACAACCCCACCCGCGTCTTCTGTGACCAGACCTTGGAGACCATCGATCACCTCCTCGCTGGATGCCCCTTCTCCCGCGCTGTCTGGCATAGCACACTTGCTGCATGCAGACTCATGGTTTACATCCCGACCCCTACGTCCCGGTTCATCGAATGGTGGAGTTCGGTTGTGGCGTCCTCCCCTCCGTCTCTGTGCAAAGGTGTTGCCTCCTTGGGTATTCTGGTGGCTTGGAGCATCTGGAAGCATCGCAATGCTGTCATCTTCGATGCTGCTGCACCTTCCTATGACCGCCTCACTCGGTCCATCCTCGATGAGGCACGCACGTGGGCTCTGGCCGGAGCTAGAGGATTGGCGGCGTTTTCTATTTTGAGCCACCTTAGACGCTTTCTTGTTACTTATGATCGAGCATCCTCGCTCTCTCGATGCTTGTGTGGGTGCAGTCTTGCCCTCCTTGGCGTACGAGTGTTGTACCTGCAACCCTGTGTGCTCTTTGCTCTCTACCTATCAATGAAATGATACGCAGCTTGCGTATTCGCGAAAAAAAGAGCAATGCAGAGCTAAACTCTTCAGTACCATTGGTGTTATCCAACCTTATGGTAAGAGTAAATATAGATCTGATGTGTAGAAAATGGAGGGCAAAGGAAAATAAGTTGCAAAGTGATCGTTGATGTTTACTACGCAACCTTCTTCTTGTAGACGTTGTTGGGCCTCCAAGTGCAGAGGTTTGTAGGACAGTAGCAAATTTCCCTCAAGTGGATGACCTAAGGTTTATCAATCCGTGGGAGGCGTAGGATGAAGATGGTCTCTCTCAAGCAACCCTCCAAACAAATAACAAAGAGTCTCTTGTGTCCCCAACACACCCAACACAATGGTAAATTGTATAGGTGCACTAGTTCGGCGAAGAGATGGTGATACAAGTGCAATATGGATGGTAGATATAGGTTTTTGTAATCTGAAAATATAAAAACAGCAAGGTAAAAAGCGGTAAAAGTGAGCGTAAACGGTATTGCAATGCTAGGAAACAAGGCCTAGGGTTCAAACTTTCACTAGTGCAAGTTCTCTCAACAATAATAACATAATTGGATCACATAACTATCCCTCATCATGCAACAAAGAGTCACTCCAAAGTCACTAATAGCGGAGAACAAACGAAGAGATTATGGTAGGGTACAAAACTGTCAGGACCCCGATTCCAAGTCACATCGATCTAGCCGGTAACACCTCATATCACTTTGCGGCCTTACGCACGGTATTCCCACGGGTGTCGCCTTACCATGGCCCGGGACCGTTTGCGCCTTTTGGCTCACGTATATGATGGTGTCGCTAGCATCCATATGACAGAGAACCCGGGCCGACATGGCTAGTCGTGAACCCAAAGCGGCACTAACCCATGGGGACATGCATACATGAATCACATCGAGCATGTCGGTCAGCAGCGTGTGAATCCGGGCTGTAGCACTGGGCTAACAGGACTCTAGGAACCCGGGCTGTAGCAGGCTAGGCAGGACTCCGGATGCCACCGCGTGACATTTCCCCGAAGGGACAGACACAGGAACGAAGTGAAACACATGCCGACCACCAAGTGTCACGAGCGGTAGTCTTTGGGCTAGCAGGACTCGGTGAACCGGGCTGTAGCGGGCTACTATGGCTCGAGGAAGCACTAGACTACATTTCCCCATAAGAGAGGCTGCCAAGGATAAACAACTAGATTGTCGGATCCCACACATACCAAGCATTTCAATCATACACACAATATGCTCGATATGTGTAAATACAACATGGCATCACAACATAACTCTACGACTCAAGTATTTATTCATTAGGCCCGAGGAGCGAGATATTACAAACATGGGTCTCATGACCCAACATTCAGAGCATACAAGTCAAAGCACAAGCGGAAGCTTAACATGTCCGAGTACGTACATCTACAAATGAAAAAGGCTGAGAAGCACGACTATCTACCAGATCCTGTCGAGGGCACAAGATCGTAGCTGAGGAAACAAGCTAAACGTCGAAGTCCACGCGGAACTACTAGCGAGACTGAAGTCTCTCTGCAAAACATAAAATAGGCAAACGTGAGTACAAATGTACTCAGCAAGACTTACATCAGAGCTAACTACATATGCATCATTTTCAACAAAGGGGTGGTGGGGTTTAACTGCAGCAAGCGAGCTTTCACTCGGTGGCTATCCTGAACTACGACTGCAAGTAACTCTTTTGAGGTGGCGCACACGAGTCCACATATTCACCATATCAATACACCACTATGGACCCGCTCCCGTCTTCCTACGAGAACGCCATCCATAGCACTCACGCTTATCTTGCGCATTTTAGAGTATCCACTTTCACTTGTCTATGAACCGCATAGCAACCCAGAAGTCCTTTACCGCGGACACGGCTATTCGAATAGATGATGTTAACCCTGCAGGGTGTACTTGCCGACGCCAGATTCTTTGCGCCGACCGACGTCCGTAATGATGTCATCAGTCATCAGCGTTAGCCCAGTCAAACTCGACGCTGGGACCCAATCGGTCGATGACTAACTAACTAATCTAAATTAATTAGTGTTAAACTACTACTAACTAAAAATGTCAAGGAGATAATTAAACTTAGTTAAAACTAAAATAGGATTAGCTCGGCCCGGGCCCACTTGTCGCTGTCGCCAGGGTAATTAGTCCTAAACTAATCTAGTCGTGGTGGCCCACGTGTGTTGACCCTGTGGAGGTCAAACCCCGGTCAACAGGTCAAACTTCGCGGCGACTCGATGCCGGGCGAGGCTGCACACGGCGGCGGGCGGGATTGCGTCTCCGGCGGCCAAACGAGCGGCAGAGAGGCTCTACGCGTGCAGCGCGACGAGGCGCGTCTAACGGGGCAAGCGGGAGCGGTTGGGGTGGACCGAGCTCGTCGGAAGCGAGCTCGCGGCGGCGGCCGGAGTTCGTGCGGGGTCGAGTTCGGCGCTGCGGTGCATGGCAAGAGGAGCTGGTGGTGGCTACGGGCTCCTGGTGCTGTGTGGATCACGCTGGCATGCTCAACTTCAAGCTGGTGTGGCTCTAGCCACGTCGGCGACGAGGCACAGCGGCGGCGAGCTTCGGCCGCGGTGGTCAGCGGGGCTAAAGGGGGAAAATGACGGCGGGGAGAGAGGGGTTGGGTAGAGGAGCTCACGACGGGGTCGGAGACGGTCTCAGCGAGCTCGGGGAGGGGCCGGAGCAAGCGGGGCGGCGATGGCGATCTCGGTGGACCGAGGTTCAAGAAGACGGCGTGGTCGGCATTGGAGGGCGCCCGGCGTCGCGTGAGTCATCGAGGAGGCGTAGACGACGGAGGCGGAGCTCATGGGCACGTCAAACGGGCGAGGGGGTGGTTGTTGCTACGGCAATGATGAGCGGCGGCGACGTGCGCGCTCGGTGGTCGTGTGGGAGAGAAACAGAGGAGGGGAGAGAGGACTGGAGTGAACGGTTGGGTTCGAGGACGTGTGTGGCGCTCACAGCCGTGTCGGGGAAGCGGCGGAAGCAGGAGGTGGCTCGGGCGCGTGCCGGCATGCGGTGGCCACACGCCCTCGTGCCCACTGGCACGAGGTTGAGGATGACTGGCGCATGGGCCTGGTGGGCTGGCTTCTCTCCTGGGCCAGGTAAGTAACAGGTACTCCCTCCTTCTCTGTTTTCTATTTAAATTACTGTTTTCTAATTATTTTCCTCTGTTTTGAGCTTAGGAAAAATACCAAGGCATTTCCTAAAATCCTGAAAATATTCATGGAAACTTGCTGAATTATTTCAGTGGCCCAAAAATAGTTCCAACATTATTTGAACATTTAAATTATGTATAGTATTTAAATGCCCAAAGTCAAATACAATAAGATTTAATTCAAAAATCCAGAATGGCCTAGAAATATGTGCATCATTTTGGGCAGAGGTTTTCACCTTTAACAAAAATCATGAACTTTTCTTAGGAACATTTTGGGTTTATTGAAAAGATTTTATAGTTAACCCTATTTGATTTAATTTTGGTGCTAGGGTTTGTCAATCCCCATTTCAACTTAAATAAAATTTAAACATGATGCAACAAGATGCAAACACCAGGCAGTACCAGCAGCTAGGGATGTGACAACTAACATGTCCTACTGTTGAGAGCTAAGTGTGTGAACACGATTTGGTAAAGGTAGCAGTGAGAGGCCATGTAGGAGTACATGGTGGGTTGTCTCATTGCAGCCGTCCTCAGGAACTAAGTTCTGTGTTTGTGATCCATGAACAGTTACTACCACACATTGGGTTCCGGTAACTCGACCCCTCTCGGCTTATTAATCGCCTCGATCTCTGTCCACGAGTTGCAACTAGTTTCTGGTGTTTGTAGGATATGTGTTGGAGGCCGTGCATAGCGCTGACCCTAGGGGTGGGCTATGATGCGGTAGATACACCGTGGCCCGATGTACAGAGCGCCTATTTGGTGTCTCGGAAACCCTGCACACATCATTTGGGGCTGTGAGCGACACCCCGGCCGGATCTCCTTGCGGATGGAACCCGAATAGGCGATAAACCTGGACTAGAGACTTGTGTGGTTAGTCAGGTCATGGCCGACTCCCTCGCCATGCTTCCGCTTGAAGGTTGCCGAGATACACGACGTGTACATGGTGGTAAGTGGCGAGAGCGTGTGTGAATAAGTACACCCCTGCAGGGTTAACATCATCTATTCGACTAGCCGTGTCCGCGGTAAAGGACTTCGGGTTTCTGCAGGTTCATAGACAAGTGAAAGTGGATACTCTAAAATGCGCAAGATAAGCGTGAGTGCTATGGATGGCGTTCTCGTAGGGAGACAGGAGTGCGTCCATAATGGTGTATTGATATGGTGAATATGGGGACTCGTGTGCGCCACCTCAAAAGAGTTACTTGCAGTCGTAGTTCAGGATAGCCACCGAGTCAAAGCTGGCTTGCTGCAGTTAAACCCCACCACCCCTTTGCTGATAATGATGCATATGTAGTTAGCTCTGATGTAAGTCTTGCTGAGTACATTTGTACCCACGTTTTCCTATTTTATGTTTTGCAGAGAGACTTCAGTCTCGCTAGTAGTTCCGCGTGGACTTTGACATTTAGCTTGTTACCTCAGCTACGATCTTGTGCCCTCGACAGGATCTGGTAGATAGTCAGGCTTCTCAGCCTTTTTCATTTGTAGATGTATGTACTCAGACATGTTAAGCTTCCGCTTGTGCTTTGACTTGTATGTTTCAATGTTGGGTCATGAGACCCATGTTTGTAATATCTCGCTCCTCGGAGCCTAATGAATAAATACTTGAGTCAGAGAGTTATGTTGTGATGCCATGTTGTATTTACACATATCGAGCATATTGTGTGTATGATTGAAATGCTTGGTATGTGTGGGATCCGATAATCTAGTTGTTTATCCTTGGCAGCCTCTCTTATGGGGAAATATAGTCTAGTGCTTCCTTGAGCCATAGTAGTCCGCTACAGCCCGGTTCACCGGAGTCCTCGCTAGCCCAAAGACTACTGCCAGGACACTTGATCGGCCGGGCATGTGTTTCACTGCTCTCGTGGTTCTGTCCCTTCGGTCAAATGTCACGCGGTGGCATCTGGAGTCCTGCCTTAGCCTGCTACAGCCCGGTTCCTGAGTCCTGTTAGCCAGTGCTACAGCCCGGATTCACACGTCAATCGACATGCTCGATGTGATTCATGTATGCCTGTCCCCATGGGTTAGTGCCGCTTTGGGTTCATGACTAGCCATGTCGGCCCGGGTTCTCTGTCATATGGATGCTAGCGACACCATCATATACGTGAGCCAAAAGGCGCAAATGGTCCTGGGCCATGGTAAGGCGACACCGGTGGGAATACCGTGCGTGAGGCCGCAAAGTGATATGAGGTGTTACCGGCTAGATCGATGTGACTTGGAATCAGGGTCCTGATAGCTTTGGTATCGTGAGCCCGACTCAGAGGGATTACCAAGCCAAACTGGTCAAGTTGAGTCTAGAAATGCTTTAGTTATATAAGGAATTGATTGTGGAAGGAACGTAAGGCTCTTTTTACTCCTTATACCTCATGGCCTTCTGATCTGAGTCAACCTCTTCTCTTCTACGGGGATTAAGAACTAGGCCTTCTCATCTATCTATCAGGATGACGTGTTACTAATCCATAGACTTATAGAATTGATAGTTTCAAATCTCAGTTCAGTTTTTACTACTTCCATATGTTCATAGCTGGTCTCAGAACCTTGATATTGTGACGTTGAGTGGTCATGCCACTATTTTGCAGGATGTCTCAAATCATTTTGAGCATTTACAGCCGTTACGCTGTCCGAGTCATCCCAGATTTCTAAATAGTCTGATGCGTTTGAAAATTTCTTCTCTCTGTTTCTAATGTTCATTTGGGCCAGATTAATCACACAAATTAGTGTATTGAGGTACTCCGCTGCCTCGGCATATATGTTGGAGCTATTATTATGAACCTAGGTGTTTTAGGGAGTCACCTAGTAATCTAGCCATGTTTTGTGTTCCCGGTGTGATGATTCTGGCCATTATTCTCGAAAGCATCCCGTGATGCCATTTAGTAGTAGGTATTCCATCCCTGGGTTCTTGAACCCGAGATTCACCCTACTTACCTAATGTTGATAGTGTTGCTAGTTCCTTTAGGATATTAGTAACCTTTGTGATAGTCCTCGAGGTTCGTGGTACATATTTCTTCCAATTACCATGAACCATTCTTGGCAGGAGTTATTTTAAACCAAAAGATCACAACCAGAGTGCTCTTGATGAGTCCTCCATTCTATATTGTGATTCTGCCAGTTCTACCCTTTCTGCATAGGTTATCCGGAAGAAACCTGTTGAACTTGATTTGACATACTAACCTATGCATCCACAACTCAGAAAGTTATATGTTCCTCGAGTTGTTCCTCCTTAGTTGTATTCTCACCCCTGTCTGTCAATTGATAGTCAGGAGTAGTCGTGCATTCGTCATCGATGCCTATTATTCTTGTGGTCTGTCAAGACATTCTATTCTGGAATGACTGGGAGAAACAAACTCCAGTACCTCATCCATTTCTTGGAGTGGTCAAAGTAGTTGTATTCCGCAGATCAAAATGCCAATTCAGCTTTTGTTCGTTTCTACCACAAGTATTACCCACTTTATGTCGTGAACGCCAAGAGAATTGCACCTTCTCTTATGAATTCTTGATGCAGTGATACTCTCGCCATCATCGTTCATTCCTCGGTCCCGTGTTGTTGCAACCGGAATGCCGACAAGTGAACCATGATGTGTGAAATTTACACTCCTAGCAACCGTGTTGCTTGGTAGTTCATGGACAATATTCTCATTCTTAGCATGTTGATTATTGAATCATCACCCTAAGGTTGATCGTGCCACCTAGTCCATTTTCCTGGTGCACACTTCGATTGATGAGTTAGGATCTTGTCAAGTCCTCGCTCATTTGATCATATCATCTTGCCCTCAAAAGCAAGATCGTTCTCGAGCTTAGTAACATACCGGTGGTTCGTGATTTCCGAATATCTTCTCAGAAGTATTGCCAGGTTGTCCCCTGACTGTTATGTTGAGCTCGTGATCAAGTTGGTTTTACTCTAAACCAGCCATTCTCCAAGAATCTGTGTTGGATACCCCTGAGCTAGTTGGTTAAGCTAAACAACAACTTGGAGAGTTGGAAGATGAAAGCTTGTCCGACTTAGTTCATCACTAAGGGATATACTTGTGTGTGTGTGTGTGTTGAAGAAAGATGATATCTCCATCATTTGGTCCTCGTGATCAGTTGTTGGACCTATTGTCTTATCAATCCTTTGATTTGAGTGTGGGCTATCGTCAAATCAAATCAGTACCAACGATGTTCGTAATGTTGTCTTACTCGTGGTTGATCACTCGAGCAGACACCAGTACATCTTGTGGTCCGACCAATACTAACACATTGTTCACATAATGGTAGGAGTCCAAAGGATATGGAAATTCGATGAGTTGTTGTTGAGCCCAACAAAGAAGATCTTGTCTCCTCCATGATTCATGTTGAACATTGCGCTAGTGTTGGAAACTTTTGTAAGCATTTTCTTCATGCCCCGTTCATGAAGTATATGTTTGGTGAAAGAAGTGACTTTCTCCAAGTTCACGTGCATTAGGTGTAAGTTGTCGCCATGAATTCGAGAAAGTTAGTTTTGTTTCCTCTGGAATCATCCCAAATCAGTCATGCATACGTGCGAAGTATTCTATGGTTTGGTAGATTAATTACCTCCACCCCATACGTATTCCCTAGCACACCAAGCCACTGATTGATTTGTTCAAGGAGAAGAAGTTCCTTCTTAAGAGCTAATCATGACTTATGCAAGGACTTCGTTATCCACAATGATGGTTCCTCACCTGAACTTTGGTAGTGTTTTATTGTAAGACTACTCGTGGTCCTGCTTGTCTTGGACAACATGTTCACATGTGTGTAGCAGAACCAGCTCATGTTTTGGAGCTTGCTATCATAGTTCATCTCCCGAGATTCTCGCAACGTTATCTCGTCGACTTGTGTTGCAACCTTTTCTTTTCTGGACATGTTGTCTGAAAAATCATGTTACCAGCCAGATCTGAATCTCAGGCAGATATGATGGCTGGAACATTTCCAAGATCTATGATGTAGGTCCCGACGAGGTTGATGTTCTGGCCGACACACCTAGCCGGAAGATCTATTATTGTAGTATCTTGAACAAGCAATTCAACCCTTCTCCATGAGGATTTGGTATGACTTATTCCACAAGTTGATCCTTATGGATTTTGTGCTTCCGAAGTCCGACCTTTACTTGATGGCCATGTTGATGCTTTTAAGCATGACTGTGGTAGCTAGAACATCAAGGAGAACATTAGAAGCGGAGTGCTAAATGTCTCTCGTCGATCATCCAGATTTCGTTCTCTTGGCCTCGCTTAAGGGAAGTCCGAGAAGGTGTTATCTTCCTTTGTATCCGCATCATCCATCACTATCATCATGGTAGTAAGATGTGTTGCCAGGATCCTCGGCACGGATGTTGGTAAAACCTTGATGACTATGGAAATGCTCAAGTTCTTGAGAGCACACTCAGTCACTAGGTTATATGCTCGGTATCAATTGGAATGTGCCTCCCGTTTGCCGAGTTGTTCTATAACCATAGTTTTCCTTTCCAAACTGAGTATGCCATTTCCCCGAACCCCTTTCAAACGATCATTGTGAATTGCCTTAGCCTGGTATGGAGAGTTTCAATGATCCTTTCCGATAGAGTTTCTCTCTAACGTCATCGAGTTGGATGAAGATCTAGAAAGCAAAGACGTCAAGATCAATATGAAGCAATGAATCAACATCTTGAGAAGGGCAGTTGGATCGTGAAGATCGTGTTAGCTTGTGACCCCTCTGACTTCTTACCTCACGACTTGAATCTCGGGACGAGATTCTTGTTTAGTGGGGGTGAGTTGTCACATCCCTAGCTGCTGGTACTGCCTGGTGTTTGCATCTTGTTGCATCATGTTTAAATTTTATTTAAGTTGAAATGGGGATTGACAAACCCTAGCACCAAAATTAAATCAAATAGGGTCAACTATAAAATCTTTTTCAATAAACCCAAAATGTTCCTAAGAAAAGTTCATGATTTTTGTTAAAGGTGAAAACCTCCGCCAAAAATGATGCACATATTTCTAGGCCATTCGGATTTTTGAATTAAATCTTATTGTATTTGACTTTGGGCATTTAAATACTATAAATAATTTAAATGTCCAAATAATGTTGGAACTATTTTTGGGCCACTGAAATAATTCAGCAAGTGTCCATGAATATTTTCAGGATTTTAGGAAATGCCTTGGTATTTTTCCTAAGCTCAAAACAGAGGCAAATAATTAGAAAACCATAATTTAAATAGAAAACAAAGAAGGAGGGAGTACCTGTTACTTACCTGGCCCAGGAGAGAAGCCAGCCCACCAGGCCCATGCGCCAGTCATCCTCAACCTCGTGCCAGTGGGCACGAGGGCGTGTGGCCACCGCACGCCGGCACGCGCCCGAGCCACCTCCTGCTTCCGCCGCTTCCCCGACGCGGCTGTGAGCGCCACACACGTCCCCGAACCCAACCGCTCACTCCAGTCCTCTCTCCCCTCCTTTGTTTCTCTCCCACACGACCACCGAGCGTGCACGTCGCCGCCGCTCGTCGTTGCCGTAGCAACAACCACCCCCTCGCCCGTCTGACGTGCCCATGAGCTCCGCCTCCGTCGTCTACGCCTCCTCGATGACTCACGCGACGCCGGACGCCCTCGAACGCCGACCATGCCGTCTTCTTCAACCTCGGTCCGCCGAGATCGTCATCGCCGCCCGCCATTCCGCCCTCCCCGAAGCTCACGAGACCGTCTCCGACCCCGCCGTGAGCTCCTCTACCCAACCCCTCTCTCCCCGCTGTAATCTCCCCCTCTAGCCCCGCTGACCACCGTGGCCGAAGCTAGCCGCTGTTGTGCCTCGTCGCTGACGTGGCTAGAGCCACACCAGCTCGAAGTTGAGCACGCCAGTGTGATCCACGCAGCACAAGGAGCCCGTAGCCACCACCAGCTCCTCCTCCCATGCACCGCAGGATCGAACTCGACCCCGCACGAACTCTGACCGCCGCCGCGAGCTCGCTTCCGACGAGCTCGGTCCACCGAGCTGATCCCGCTTGCCCCGTTAGACGCGCCTCATCACGCTGCACGCGTAGAGCCTCTCCGCTGCTCGTTCGGCTGCCGGAGACGCAATCCCGCAGCTCGCCGTCATTGCAGCCTCGCCCGGCCGAGTCGCCAATGAAGTTTGACCTGGCTGACCCGGGTTTGACCTCCTGGGTCAACACACGTGGGCCCCACCCCTGACTAGATTAGTTTAGGACTAATTACCCCTACTGACACTGACAAGTGGGCCCAGGCCCCAGCTAATCCCATTTTAGTTTTAACTAAGTTTAATTATCTCCACTGACATTTTAGTTATTAGTAGTTTAACACTAATTAATTTAGATTAGTTAGTTAGTCACCGACCAGTGGGTCCCAGCGTCAGGTTTCACCTGGGCTGACGCTGTTGACCTGATGACGTCATTATGACGTCAGGCTGACGCAGTAATGCTTTTCTGGATTTTAAATAAATCTATTTGATTTATTTATTTTCAGAAAATGCCCAAAACTTCTAAAAATCATAGAAATTAATCCGTAACTCCAAATCAAACAAATTATATATGAAAAATGATCAGAAAAATCCAATCTATCCATCTGTACCTTTTTCATGCATGTTAGAACAACTTATAGCTGCTGTTTAGCACAAATCATATAAATGGCATTTTAATATCCACATATGGAGTTTGAATTTGAATCTTGGATTCAAACCAACTTCATTTAATCTGGTTGCTAGCTGCATTAGCTCAAACCACATCATATTGCCATGTCACACTCATGCATCATATTGTTGCATTGCATTGATTGTGTTCTTTGTGCATTGCTGTGTTTGTCCCCTCAAGAGACGTTGTACCGACGATGAGTTCGATGACACCGATGAAGAACTATATTATCTTCAAGTGCTGTGCAAGCAAAACCCCCTTGTTCATTCCGATACAATCCCATCTCTCGCCTCGCTTCTTTTTACTGCATTAGGACAACAAGGATTCATCTGTTACTTGCTGCGGTAGCTGAACCCCTTTATCCTCTCGTGATGACCTGTCATTCCACAAGAATAGATGAAACCCACTAGCATGAGTAGGAGTTGTTTGAGCCCTGATGTGCCTACTCATACATGCTTGTTTGTCATGCCTGCTACTGCTTAGAGTTGAGTCAGGTCTGATTCATCGGGGATGAATCAGAGGTGTGTGAACATGTCCTACTGTTGAGAGCTAACTGTGTGAACACGATTTGGTAAAGGTAGCGGTGAGAGGCCATGTAGGAGTACATGGTGGGTTGTCTCATTGCAGCCGTCCTCAGGAACTGAGTTCTGTGTTTGTGATCCATGAACAGCATTACCACACATTGGGTTCCGTAACTCGACCCCTCTCGGCTTATTAATCGCCTCGATCTCTGTCCAGGAGTTGCAACTAGTTTCTGGTGTTTGTAGGATATGTGTTGGAGGCCGTGCGTAGCGCTGACCCTAGGGGTGGGCTATGATGCGGTAGATACACCATGGCCCGGTGTACCGAGCGCCCGTTTGGTGTCTCGGGAACCCTGCACACATCATGTGGGGCCGTGAGCGACACCCCGGCCGGATCTCCTTGCGGATGGAACCCGAATAGGCGATAAACCTGGACTAGAGACTTGTGTGGTTAGTTAGGTCGTGGCGACTCCTCGCCAAAGCTTCCGCTTGAAGATTGCCGAGATACACGACGTGTACATGGTGGTAAGTGGCGAGAGCATGTGTGAAGAAGTTCACCTCGCAGGGTTAACATCATCTATTCAATAGCCTTGTCCATGTAAAGGACTTCTGGGTTGCTGTCGCAGTTCATAGACAAGTGAAAGTGGATACTCTAAAATGCGCAAGATAAGCGTGAGTGCTATGGATGGCGTTCTCGTAGGGAGACGGGAGCGGGTCCATAGTGGTGTATTGATATGGTGAATATGTGGACTTGTGTGCGCCACCTCAAAAGAGTTACTTGCAAATGTAGTTCGTGATAGCCACCGGTGAAAGCTCGCTGTCGCAGCTTAAACCCCACCACCCCTTTGTTGAAAATGATGCATATGTAGTTAGCTCGATGTAAGTCTTCTTGAGTACATTTGTACTCACGTTTGCCTATTTTATGTTTTGTAGAGAGACTTCAGTCTCGCTAGTAGTTCCGCGTGGACTTCGACGTTTAGCTTGTTTCCTCAGCTACGATCTTGTGCCCTCGACAGGATCTGGTAGATAGTCAGGCTTCTCAGCCTTTTTCATTTGTAGATGTCTGTACTCAGACATGTTAAGCTTCCGCTTGTGCTTTGACTTGTATGTTTCAATGTTGGGTCATGAGACCCATGTTTGTAATATCTCGCCTCCTCGGAGCCTAATGAATAAATACTTGAGTCGAGAGTTATGTTGTGATGCCATGTTGTATTTACACATATCGAGCATATTGTGTGTATGATTGAAATGCTTGGTATGTGTGGGATCCGACAATCTAGTTGTTTATCCTTGGCAGCCTCTCTTATGGGGAAATGTAGTCTAGTGCTTCCTTGAGCCATAGTAGTCCGCTACAGCCCGGTTCACCGGAGTCCTGCTAGCCCAATACTACTGCTCAGGACACTTGAATGGCCGGCATGTGTTTCACTTCGTTCCTATGTCTGTCCCTTCGGGGAAATGTCACGCGGTGGCATCCGGAGTTCTGCCTAGCCTGCTACAGCCCGGGTTCCTGAGTCCTCATAGCCCAAAGTGCTACAACCCGAATTCACACGCCAGCTGACCGACATGCTCGATGTGATTCATGTATGCCTGTCCCCATGGGTTAGTGCCGCTTTGGGTTCACGACTAGCCATGTCGGCCCGGTTCTTCTGTCATATGGATGCTAGCGACACCATCATATACGTGAGCCAAAAGGCGCAAACAGTCCCGGGCAATGGTAAGGCGACACCCGTGGGAATACCGTGCGTGAGGCCGCAAAGTGATATGAGGTGTTACCGGCTAGATCGATGTGACTTGGAATCGGGGTCCTGACAGAAACCACCTCAAAGTTATTCTTTCCAATCAATCCGTTGGGCTATTCCTATAAGTGCCACAAACAGCCTTAGAGTTCGTACTAGAATAACACCTTAAGACACAAATCAACCAAAACCCTAATGTCACCTAGATACTCCAATGTCACCTCAAGTATGCGTGGGTATGATTATACGATATGCATCACACAATCTCAGATTCATCTATTCAACCAACACATAGAACCTCAAAGAGTGCCCCAAAGTTTCTACCAAAGAATAATGACGAAAATGTGTGCCAACCCCTATGCATAGGTTCATGGAACCCGCAAGTTGATCACCAAAACATACATCAAGTGAATCACGTGATATCCCATTGTCACCACAGATACGCACGGCAAGACATACATCAAGTGTTCTCAAATTATTAAAGACTCAATCCGATAAGATTACTTCAAAGGGAAAACTCAATCCATTACAAGAGAGTAGAGGGGGAGAAGCAACATAAGATCCAACTATAATAGCAAAGCTCGCGATACATCAAGATCGTGCCAAATCAAGAACACGAGAGAGAGAGAGAGAGAGAGAGAGATCAAACACATAGCTACTGGTACATACCCTCAGGCCCGAGGGTGAACTACTCCCTCCTCGTCATGGAGAGCGCCGGGATGATGAAGATGGCCATAGGTGTGGGATCCCCCTCCAGCAGGGTGCCGGAACAGGGTCCCGATTGATTTTTGTTGGCTACAGAGGCTTGCGGCTGCAGAACTCCCGATCTATTATCCGTTCTAGAAGTTTTAGGATACGTAGGTATATATGGGTGAAAGAAGTACGTCGGTGGACCGAAGGGGGGCCACGAGGCAGGGGGGCGCCCCCACCCTCGTGGGCACCTCCCTTCTTTCCTGACGTGCACTCCAAGCTTTTCTGGTAGCTTTCCTTCCAAAAAATAACTTCTCTAGTTGATTTTGTTCCGTTTTGACTCCGTTTGATATTCCTTTTCTTCGAAACACTGAAATAGGCAAAAAATAGCAAATCTGGGCTGGGCCTCCGGTTAATTGGTTAGTCCCAAAAATAATATAAAAGTGGATAATAAAGCCCAATATTGCCCAAAACAGTAGATAATATAGCATGGAGCAACCAAAAATTATAGATACGTTGGAGACGTATCAAGCATCCCAAGCTTAATTCCTGCTCGTCCTCGAGTAGGTAAATGATAAAAAAGATAATTTTTTATGCGGAGTGCTACTTGGCATAATTTCAATGTAATTCTTCTTAATTGTTGTATGAATATTCAGATTCGAAAGATTCAAGACAAAAGTTCATATTGACATAAAAATAATAATACTTCAAGCATACTAACAAAGCAATTATGTCTTCTCAAAATAACATGTCCAAAGAAAGTTATCCCTACAAAATCATATAGTCTGGCTATGCTCTATCTTCACCACTCAAAGTATTTAAATCATGCACAACCCCGATGACAAGCCAAGCAATTGTTTCATACTTTTGACATTCTCAAACTTTTTCAATCTTCACGCAATACATGAGCGTGAGCCATGGACATAGCACTATAGGTGGAATAGAATGGTGGTTGTGGAGAAGACAAAAAGGAGAAGATAGTCTCACATTAACTAGGCGTATCAACGGGCTATGGAGATGCCCATCAATAGATATCAATGTGAGTGAGTAGGGATTGCCACGCAACGGATGCACTAGAGCTATAAGTATATGAAAGCTCAACAAAAGAAGCTAAGTGGGTGTGCATCCAACTTGCTTGCTCACGAAGACCTAGGGCATTTTGAGGAAGCCCATCATTGGAAAATACAAGCCAAGTTCTATAATGAAAGATTCCCACTAGTATATGAAAGTGATATCATAGGCGACTCTCTATCATGAAGATCACGGTGCTACTTTGAAGCACAAGTGTGGTAAAAGGATAGTAGCATTGCCCCTTCTCTCTTTTTCTCTCATTTTTTTTATTTTTTTTGTTTGGGCCTTCTCCTTTTTTATGGCTTCTTTTTTTCTCTCTTTTTTTATTTTTCGTCCGGAGTCTCATCCCGACTTGTGGGGGAATCATAGTCTCCATCATACTTTCCTCACTTGGGACAATGCTCTAATAATGATGATCATCACACTTCTATTTTCTTACAACTCAACAATTACAACTCGATACTTAGAACAAAATATGACTCTATATGAATGCCTTCGGCGGTGTACCGGGATATGCAATGAATCAAGAGTGACATGTATGAAAGAATTATGAACGGTGGCTTTGCCACAAATGCAATGTCAACTACATGATCATGCTAGCAATATGACAATAATGGGGCATGTCATAATAAACGGAAAGGTGGAAAGTTGCATGGCAATATGTCTCAGAATGGCTATGGAAATGCCATGATAGGTAGGTATGGTGGCTGTTTTTAGGAAGGTATATGGTGGATGTATGATACCGGCGAAAAGTGCGTGGTATTAGAGAGGCTAGCAATGGTGGAAGGAAGAAAAGTGCGTATAACCCATGGACTCAACATTAGTCATAAAGAACTCATATACTTATTGCAAAAATCTAGAAGTTATCAAAGCAAAGTATTACGCAGATGCTCCTAGGGGATAGATTGGTAGGAAAAGACCATCGCCGTCCCGACCGCCACTCATAAAGAAGACAATCAATAAATAAATCATGCTCGACTTCATCACATAACGGTTCACCATACGTGCATGCTATGGGAATCACAAACTTTAACACAAGTATTTCTCAAATTCACAACTACTCAACTAGCATGACTCTAATATCACCATCTTCATATCTCAAAACAATTATAAGGAATCAAACTTCTCTTAGTATTCAACACACTCAAAAGAAAGTTTTACAAATCTTGAATACCAAGCATATTATTATTATTAAGCAAATTAACATGCTATTTAATACTCTCAAAATAATCTAAGTGAAGCATGAGAGATCAATAGTTTCTATAAAACAAATCCACCACCGTGCTTTAAAAGATATAAGTGAAGCACTAGAGCAAACGACAAACTACTCTGAAAGATATAAGTGAAGATCAATGAGTAGTCGAATAATAGTACAAATATGTGAAGACTCTCCCATTTAATAATTTCAGATCTTGGTATTTTATTCAAACAGCAAGAAAATCTAAATAAAATGGCATGACGCTCCAAGCAAAACACATATCATGTGGTGAATAAAAATATAGCTCCAAGTAAAGTTACCGATGAACGAAGATTTAAAGAGGGATGCCTTCCGGGCATCCCCAAGCTTAGGATCTTGGTTATCCTTGAATATTACCTTGGTGTGCCTTGGGCATCCCCAAGCTTAGACTCTTGCCACTCCTTATTCCATGGTCCATCGAATCTTTACCCAAAACTTGAAAACTTCACAACACAAAACTCAACAGAAAACTCGTAAGCTCCGTTAGCGAAAGAAAACAAAACACCACTTCAAGGTACTGTAATTAAATCATTCTTTATTTATATTGGTGCTAAACCTACTGTATTCCAACTTCTCTATGGTTTGTAAACTATTTTACTAGCCATAGAGTCATCAAAATAAGCAAACAACACAATGAAAACAGAATCTGTCAAAAACAGAACAGTCTGTAGTAATCTGTAACTAACGCAAACTTCTGGAACTCCAAAAAATTCTAAAATAAATTGGTGGACCTGAGGGATTTGTCTGGTAATCCTCTGCAAAAAGAATCAACTAAATATCACTCTCCAGTAAAAAGTTGAAGCTAATCTCGTGAGCGCTAAAGTTTCTGTTTTTTACAGCATGATCATAAAGACTTCACCCAAGTCTTCCCAAAGGTTCTACTTGGCACAAACAGTAATTAAAACATAAAAACACATATTAACAGAAGCTATATGGGTTATTTATTACTAAACAGAACCAAAAAGCAAGAAACTAAAATAAAGTTAGGTTGCCTCCCAACAAGCGCTATCGTTTAATGCCCCTAGCTAGGCATGATGATTTCAATGATGCTCACATAAAAGATAGGAATTGAAACATAAAGAGAGCATCATGAAGAATATGACTAGCACATTTAAGTCTAACTCACTTCCTATGCATAGGGATTTTGTGAGCAAACAACTTATGGGAACAATAATCAACTAGCATAGGAAGGCGTAACAAGCATAACTTCAAGATTTTAAGCACATAGAGAGGAAACTTGATATTATTGCAATTCCTACAAGCATATATTCCTCCCTCATAATAATTTTCAGTAGCATCATGAATTAATTCAACAATATAACCAGCACCTAAAGAATTATTTTCATGATCTACTCGCATAGAAATTTTACTACTCTCCACATAAGTAAAATTCTTCTCATGAATAGTAGTGGGAGCAAACTCAACAAAATAACTATCATGTGATTGAGAATTAAGATCAAGATGACAAGTTTCATGGTTATCATTATTCTTTAAAGCATACGTGTCATCACAATAATCATCATAGATAGGAGGCATGCTTTCATCATAGTAAATTTGCTCATCAAAGCTTGGGGGACAAAAAATATCATCTTCATCAAACATAGCTTCCCCAAGCTTGTGGCTTTTCATATCATTAGCACCATGGATATTCAAGGAATTCATAGTAACAACATTGCAATCATGCTCATCATTCAAAGATTTAGTTCCAAACATTTTAATACATTCTTCTTCTAACACTTTGGCACAATTTTCCTTTCCATCATACTCACGAAAGATATTAAAAAGACGAAGCGTATGAGACAAACTCAATTCCATTTTTTTGTAGTTTTCTTTTATAAACTAAACTAGTGATAAAACAAGAAACAAAAAGATCCCATTGCAAGATCTAAAGATATACCTTCAAGCACTCACCTCCCCGGCAACGGCGCCAGAAAAGAGCTTAGTTGACGGGGTGTGAGTGCCGCTTACCTAGCCTCCCCGGCAATGGCGCCAAAAAAGAGCTTGATGTCTACTACGCAACCTTCTTATTGTAGACGTTGTTGGGCTTCCAAGTGCAGAGGTTTGTAGGACAGTAGCAAATTTCCCTCAAGTGGATGACCTAAGGTTTATCAATTCGTGGGAGGCGTAGGATGAAGATGGTCTCTTTCAAGCAACCCTGCAACCAAATAACAAAGAGTCTCTTGTGTCCCCAACACACCCAATACAATGGTAAATTGTATAGGTGCACTAGTTCGGCGAAGAGATGGTGATACAAGTGCAATATGGATGGTAGATATAGGTTTTTGTAATCTGAAAATATAAAAACAGCAAGGTAACAAGCGGTAAAAGTGAGCATAAACGGTATTGCAATGCTAGGAAACAAGGCCTAGGGTTCATACTTTCACTAGTGCAAGTTCTCTCAACAATAATAACATAATTGGATCACATAACTATCCCTGAACATGCAAAAATAGTCACTCCAAAGTCACTAATAGTGGAGAACAAACGAAAAGATTTTGGTAGGGTACGAAACCACCTCAAAGTTATTCTTTCCAATCAATCTGTTAGGCAATTCCTATAAGTGCCACAAACAGCCCTAGAGTTCGTACTAGAATAACACCTTAAGACACAAATCAACCAAAACCCTAATGTCACCTAGATACTCCAATGTCACCTCATGTATCCGTGGGTATGATTATACGATATGCATCACACAATCTCAGATTCATCTATTCAACCAACACATAGAACCTCAAAGAGTGCCCCAAAGTTTCTACCGGAGAATCACGACGAAAACGTGTGCCAACCCCTATGCATAGGTTCATGGAACCCGCAAGTTGATCACCAAAACATACATCAAGTGAATCACGTGATATCCCATTGTCACCACAGATACGCACGGCAAGACATACATCAAGTGTTCTCAAATCATTAAAGACTCAATCTGATAAGATTACTTAAAAGGGAAAACTCAATCCATTACAAGAGAGTAGAGGGGGAGAAGCAACATAAGATCCAACTATAATAGCAAAGCTCGCGATACATCAAGATCGTGCCAAATCAAGAACACGAGAGAGAGAGAGAGATCAAACACATAGCTACTGGTACATACCCTCAGCCCCGAGGGTGAACTACTCGCTCCTGGTCATGGAGAGCGCCGGGATGATGAAGATGGCCATAGGTGAGGGATCCCCCCTCCGGCAGGGTGCCGGAACAGGGTCCCGATTGGTTTTTGGTGGCGACAGAGGCTTGCAGCGGCGGAACTCCCGATCTATTCTCCGTTCTGGAAGTTTTAGGATACGTAGGTATATATGGGTGAAAGAAGTATGTCGGTGGACCGAAGGGGGGGCCACGAGGCAGGGGGCGCGTCCTAGGGGGCGGGGGGCGCCCCCCTCCCTCGTGGGCACCTCCCTTCTTTCCTGACGTGCACTCCAAGCTTTTTTGGTGGCTTTCCTTCGAAAAATAACTTCTCCAGTTGATTTTGTTCCGTTTCGACTCCGTTGGATATTCCTTTTCTTTGAAACACTGAAATAGGCAAAAAACAGCAAATCTGGGCTGGGCCTCCGGTTAATAGGTTAGTCCCAAAAATAATATAAAAGTGGATAATAAAGCCCAATATTGCCCAAAACAGTAGATAATGTAGCATGGAGCAATCAAAAATTATAGATACGTTGGAGACGTATCAATGGTACATGAACAACTACATGTCAATATAAGTACACTGATAAAGGACAGTAGGTACCTACAAGAACAATGCAGAGCTAAAATTTTTCATTGGCATTGGATATATTCTACACTAATGTAACCATTCATACAGATCAGATAATTTGGAGCGAACAATTGATAAGCAAGCTATCATGCATACTGCTGTCACATAATGAACCAGGTATGAATGCAAGTACAGTGATACAGGACAACAGGTACTAACAAGAGCAAAGCAGCGGCAACATATTTGCGATATCCTGTCATTCTTTTCAAACCAAATTCTTCTTCGAGCAGATTTCCTGCAAAAAAGATCCGTAAGGCACATGCGGAAAAGTAGAAGTTCAAATTGTCATGTGATATCATAGAGAATACCTCATCCTAGGAACGAAACCATTGCATAACAAGGTTTTTCCATTCAATGTCTTCTAAATTTAGCATAGGAGACTTCACCGAAAATTCATTTATAGACTTGCCATCAAAGTGTGATTTCCTCAGGTAACACCGATACTGCTGCAATGCTTCCTTGAAAAGCGCAAGCAAGCTTTGCTCGTCATGACTATCCAGATTGACCCTCGCCTACTTACAACAATGTAATGTAAATCATTGATGTGTTCAATCAACAGAAAACAGGAAAATAATCACCATGAATAATAGCACTTACACGTAAGTGGGACAGGAAGATGTGAAAATGGTGTTTGTCTTCACTATAATGTTCCCATGATGTGAATATATGCACGTAGTCCCTAACAACATTCAAATCATTGTCTTTTAAACTGGGAATAACTGGAATGGGGTTCCAATCTGTAGGAATTGGCCGTCTCTGCAGTTGGGATAGGTCTTCGGCCGGTGGACTTGTTGTACTTTTTGCTGGAGTGAGATTTTTCTGTGGTATGGCTGGTGCTATGGCAACGGAAATTGGCATACCTGGAGTGCAGGTCCTGTGTGGTGGGGCTAGTGGTGGGGCCAGTGAAGTATGGGTACAGTCTGCTGGAGTTGGTCCTACATTTTATGTCACTGGTTGTACATCCAATATAAGTGGGGTGCTGTCTGATTTCTCCGGCACCACCACGTTTTTCAAGGACTTTGCTGGTGCTCCTTCAGGTTTGGCAATCACCCTCTTCTTTTTTGATGTCTGATGCACAAGAACAACACTTGGGTGGAAAAACATGGTTGATGACTGATGGAATATGTATTGATAATGAATGGGCATGGCATCTTGACATATATGATGAGTAAACTAAGCAGATGGTGGTGCAACATAGTAGAAGAAATGCAAGACAACATATGCAAGATACACGCATTCAATAAAACCTTGCCAAATTAGAACAGGCACCTTGATGGGTGAATAGGACAGGCCATCTGTCTTTGACTCCTCGATGTTAGAATAGTCATTAGGATCATAATCTGAACAAGAATCTACAGGAGGGGAGCGTATGAGTTTCATTGCATCCAGAATGGCACTCAATGCCTTGGTGCCAATTTTGTAATTTGTTGCAGTGTTCCACAATATTATTCTGATGCGCGGATTCTGATATTCACTGTAATTACGTATAATATCTGAGAACCATGAAAACATAAATAGTAGTGAGATTATCTTTGTAATGCAGAGGATATTCTAATATAGGGGCACCTCGTAAACCCTTGTGTGCTATCACTTTGGATTCTCAAGGAGAGAGCTCATGTGTGCTGTAATATGGTGTGTGCATAATATAATCTGGCACAAGTACAGAAAAATAGGCTCCAGAAGTAAGGATAGTTGGCAGATGATAGGTTCATAATATACTGTATAGCGAGTTTATTGCCAAACCATGATAACAAGAGCACGCAACAACTAGGCAGGTCATAGTGTACATAAAAGGGGTACACCATAACCACGATATATAAATCGGGAAAGTCGAACTGGCTGGAAAATACAGTGTTGTATTGCTGCTACTAATTTAAAGCCTATCGATCACGTACACTCCAGCTCTATCAGCTATTGACTGCAGATGTCCATGCTCCCCTTCCTGACAAGGAACATACTGTACGTACTAAATATAGAATAACAAAAGAGGAACATGTTAAAGAACAGAAGAGGAAGTATATTCTTGAGGTTCCGCTTCATTGCATACAATGTTGGTTGACCACTCATGATGAATCACAGCGCCCAAAGAAATGCAATTCCATGTTGTCTCTCTATATGTGGCTGTATGCATTTGGAAAATCAAGTGGGAGCATTACCTGACCAATTAAATGTGTGTCTATTAACTAATATCAGTATCATATCACAATTCGTATTTGAAGAAGTAAGCTTTGGACTTATGATTGGTGTGTTTTTTAGCTTCAAGAGTGGACTGCTGCTAGTGCGACACAAAGCAGCTACACAGACATAGTGTAGATATAATGGGAAAACCGTAAGCATCAGGAGTAAAATCAGCAAAGTGGAACTTGCTGGAATATATGTGCTAGTATTGCCGGTATGGCTAGAAAGGCTTCGGATACCAGCTCTCTTCAACTGAAGGTGCGATACTGTTAATATCAGTTTAACTCTCAAAGGCGACATAGCTCCCCGCATGTCCTTGCTAATCTTATAGGATTCAAGTGGGCAGGCCACTACAATTCCTATTCCTATGTATACAAAATCCTATGAATCAAAGAGTCCCGAAGAGTTCAAAGTGTCCATCACAACCGACCGTATAGACCTCTACACTGCAAATGTCCCTACTCATCTTCATACAAGGAACATACTCCCTCTATTCCAAAATATAAGTCTTTGTAGAGATTTCCACTATGGATCACATACAGATGTATACATATACATTTTAGAGTGTAGATTCACTCATTTTGCTCCATATGTAGTCCATGGTGGAATCTATACAAAGACTTGTATTTAGGAACGGAGAGAGTACTTATTAAAGAAGAACGAAAGAGGAACATGCTAAAGAAGAGCAAGCAGATTTTGGATAATGAAATGTTCGTTGCGCAGTGCCCACACATGATGAACCAGAGCGCATTAAGAATGCAACTCCCTGCTGTCTCTCTATATGTGGTGCACATGCTTTTCGAAAGTAAAGTAGGAACATTAGCTGACCAATTAAACGTTATCTGTTTTAGTAATATCAGCATCATATCAGATTCGTATTTGAGCAACAAGTTTGGAATTATGAGTGGCACGTTGTTTAGCTTGATGGATTCAGGAGCAGTGCTAAGCAGCTACGATGATGGTACTGAATATAAAGGCATGTCTCAAGGCAAGTCGCGTGACTTTTGTCATTTGGGTCAGTCGACCATTTCAGGCGGTTAGATGAAGATCCTACGTCTCCTAACCCTTCTTCTTCCTCGTCTTTGATTCTTCCCATATAGAACACTGCACGGGCCGTCGGCTGAACCACTGGAACGGACACCCCCCCCCCGCCCTCCCCTGAACCGCCCCCACCGCCTCTGTTCCTCCGCTACCCCCACCCGCGTCAATTTTTCTTTGTCCGGCAAGGCCCCACCACTGCCCCCCACAACCACCGTCCCCGCCCGAGCCCCTTCCTTCGCACCGAAGAACTCCGGTGAGCTCTCAAAAATCGACTGACCCAATTTTGACATTTACTCTACTGTAATTTAACTAGTGTGGAATATAAAAGGAAAACCATAAGCATTAAGTAGTATAGTGTTGAGCGTGCCATGGCGGATCTGAAGGTGCAAACCAGACAAAGGCAACTTCCAATGTTTGCTTTCAACTAATAAGTAAGTGATGGACAAGAAATCAGAGTAAAGCAGTGGTGATCTATTTTCTTGCTGCGATAAATAAGTTGAGCAGATACGAAAGAGTACCGCCTGTGGTGGGACGCCGTGTGTGCATCTGCTGAGAATTTGACGGTGCTGCGGTAGCAATGGCTATCAGCGGCATGGAAGCAGATCTAGGAGGGTAGACGGTGGCGGCAGGGCGCGGTGGACGAGATGGTTGTAGGAGCGGCGCCGGCAAGGTGGACGATGGTGGGGATGAAGCGAGAGGACGGGATGCAAGGATCCTGGTCCGAAGCTGTGGATGAGAGAGGTCGATCTCTTGTCATGGACGACAGCGTCGGGGTATCAGCTCTGACATGGTGGAGGAGGACGACGGTGGATGGGGTGGCGGATTTGAGGAGGCTGGGGTGGAGAGGGTGTTTTGGCGCCACGGAGTACCTAATGGGGAAATGGAGGGAGAGAGGAAGGGGGGACCCATGTCTTTAGGGCGCACTTGTCTCAAATGCGAGGAAATTTACAAACTTAGCCCCCGTTTAAAATTTCCTACATCACAGCATATTAGTCGGTTGGGGATAGGATGGTAATCTCGCATACACCGAATATTTGCCGACGAGAGTTTAGTTTTGGCGCCCACCATGTATGAATCGGGGAGGGAGTCGATTTGGGCCGAGGAGACACTGTGTTTTGGCGCCCACCGTGTATGAATCCGGGTGAGAGGCGGTTATGTCACGTTTGAGTGAAATTACAAACCTACACCTATCGAAACCTATAGAAATCGAGCCGATAGGCTTTCCGTGTCAGGGATAGGCAGTAATTTCCATCTCGCAGATTTCGGTTTCGGGCGGTTACTGTGACTTTCCCCACTTCGTTCAAATTTTTGCAGAGCAAGAGTGCACTTTTACCGTGCCAACTCAATTCGAATCCAGTTTGTATTCTATTTTTGTTCGGACAGAATCCATTTTTGATTGGAATAAAATTCTATATACATCATTTTTTATATATACTTTCAAAAGCACTACAAAGAATTCTGCTCCTTTATATGTATAATATGATTTACAAATACAATGATCTCAAAATCATAAGGTTGAATTCAAAAAATTTAAACCAAATTATGTTCTACTTGTAACATCCCAAATTTTTAATTTGGAATGTTATACATAGTTCATTCATGCACATCATATTTTATTGCATTTCGTTTTGCGATCCTCGAAATTCTAAGCAACTCAAGGACCCTCGGAGAGAGTTGAGGATTTCATAGTTCTCATATATGAATTTTCTCAAATATCAAAACAAGGATCACTTTGGTTTTAATTAATTTTTCTCTCCGAAATATTTCATATTAAATAATTTATGAGAGGAGATAATATGACTTCTCCAACATAAATGAAATTTGGAGGAAAAATATTAAAATCAAATAAATATTTTATTTTGGATTTTATCGTTATTTTATTTGAATTAGAAAAATATGCATTTTTCAAAATTGCATTTTAGGGCCAAGAAAATGTTCATCTTGTTATAAATATTTTATTTAGATGGTGAACATTTGTTATGGCATTTTTAGATTTTTATTTATTTTTCTAGGATTTTTCCGGCGAAATCCGTTTAAAAAAAATCTTCGGACCAAGACCGGTCACAGCCTCACTGCCCATCCTGGCCGCCTCGCCCTCGCGTGCGGACGCCGGACTGAGGAGGAGTCTGGTCAGCCTCGCCACAAGAAGCCGAGGCCCCGGGGCCCTTTTTAAGCCACCACCGCCCCTAGCCTCCTCATCCCAAATACGCCGCCCAGACTCGAGCCATTGCCGCTTTTTGTCATTGCGCCACTCGCCATCAACATATCACCGCCTCGGCCAGACCGGCCGACGCTTGCGAGCCTCGCCACGGTAGCCGCCGTCGCGTTTTCTTCATTTTTTCTTGCTAACTGCTCGGTTTTTTTCAAACACTTTTTTTAGCAAACCCTTTTTTTAAAGGCTCCCCACTGTAACTCTATTTTCTATTAATAATGGGCGGTGTTACATGGGTCTATACATAAGAGGTACAGGTTACAAGAGAAATAACATATTACAATGTATCCAACCAGGATTGCATCCCATCCTTTAAACTAGGTCTTGCTTTCTTGATAATGGTGCTATTGTTTTAATGGTGCTATATTTTTTTGAAACCTAGATCTATTTTTTTAAATAGATCGGTTCAGTTTTTTTGGTTTCATTAGTCAGCGGACGTTCGTCTGTACGTTCATTTTAATGAACGTCGATCGCCGATTAATCATGTATAGCTTAACGCTCGCTCGTTAGCCGTTTCGTCGCTTTTTCTTTTTCCGTGGTTTTCCGCGATTATTTTCGATCGCGATTCTCGCCTCGATCTTGAACTAGTTTATCTTTTCGCTCGTTTATCCAAATCAGGTGAAACAAGCGCCTAGATCTTCGTCTCAAAGTTCTCTTTCTGATTAACCAACTTGAACAAGATTTTGATACAGTAAATTTGACTTTAGTCCAGATTAGTAATCGGATCTTGTTTCTTTCGTAGTTTGAGTTTCGTTGCTCCGTTTGATTTGATTCTTTTTGCAAACCGGAGTTCTTCAGCTGAACTTTCTGGTTAGATCTTCTTATTTGAGTTTTACCCGTGCATCATTGCTTGAGTGCTTATTTATTCTATTGTTTGTTTGCGACCGAATTCCCGGAGTGCGAAGCGTGCTACTACGAGTCACTAGGTTTTTCCGGATCATCAGCAAGGCAAGTAACACATTGATCATACTCTTTTCATACTGAGTTTTTATGCATTAGTTCCAATCCCCAAACATTGCATGATTAGGATGTGATTAACCTGTGGGTTTGGGAAGTAGATGATGAGGTAGAACCTATTGCCCTGTTTATTATCAAACCTTGGGAGTTACTTCTACGTGATGCTTATATTGATATGTTATGCTCGTAGACATGGTTTGGTTTGAGAGATCCATGACAGATGTGAGTTGTTAATTAATGGTTCAACTTAAGGTGGCAACTTTAATACACATCTGGGTGGATTGCTTGTGCGCACCTGGAGAATCCAGTGTTGTCCTAGGATATCCCGGAGTACCCGTGTGATCATCCTACGGTCCGCCACCCAGGCTCAAAGGGATCATAAGATTATTCATGCTAGAAACTTCCGTGTGCAGCCACTAGTTATTATGGGCTCTAGCATAGTTGAGTATGTTGCCTGACCTCTTTCAGTGGTGGGCTAGCAGATGTAGAGGGAAAGTAGGTGTAACTGTCCACCCAGAGTAAAGAGTTAATGTTTCTGAAAGATTGTGTCTCGGTCATCCGTTTCTCGAACACCATGTAGTGCGAGAAATCCAATGGAGGCGATCGAGTCTTGTGGGGAAAAGTGTGCAAGCCTCTGCAGAGTGTATAAACTAATCATGGTTAGCCGTGTCCTCGGTTATGGACATCTTAAGTATCTGGTACTTGAATTATTGATTTGATCTCATCACTCTAATTTAACTTGTTGGGTTGATAATTATTTTTAATTGGGATTGAGTTGGAGGAACCTTCTCAATGATGTTTCAACCACCATGATAGTTAAATAAAATCTATTCCTTTGTTGTAGGAAAAAATTGGCTTTTCGCAAAAATATATTAACCATAGAGCCTCCACCAGCCATATATGCATATAGTGATAACTTTTATCTGTTCATTACTCTACTGTGTTACATTGCCAGCATATTCCATGTGTTGTCCCATTTTTGGGCTGCAACGTATAATGTTGCAGACTTTTCAGACAAGGAGTAAGGTTCGCTAGGCCGTTGTCGTGCACTCAGCTATGTCGTTGGAGTTGATGGACTCACTTTATCTTCCAAGCCTTCCACTGTTATCTTATTTAGATGGCCTTAAGCCATATTTACTGTAATAAGTTCTCTTTGGAGACTATCAATGTAATAAGTGTGTGATTGCTACTCTGTTATAAATCCTTCGAGTACTGCCTCTGTCAGCATTACCGATCCAGGGATGACACTGAAGCACAGAGACTTGACCGTCTGAGGTCGGGTCGCTACAAGATGGTATTAGAGCACACGCTGAATGTAGGACACGACCACTAAGATGAACCATAGGTCACTCTTCTCTACTCATTTCTGACTCCTCTCCATTTTCTACTCTATAGGATGGCGGACTCAAGGAACAAGTTTGCACAACCGGATGAAGACACGCCCTTTGGACGACACTTGAAAGAAGTCACTAGGTACCTGAACATCGGAATACCAAGCTTCACCGGGACCTACACCGCCACATTACCAGAAGAGGAGCGCTGGATGATTCGAGTTCAAGTTCCAGGAAGGACATTTACACCAGTCACTGAGCCCATAGAGTTTTCCTTTGATGCACCAACCTGGAGTCTAGGCAAGAGTATGGCAACCCACATTGCTATGGGACATATTGGAGAAGTCTACAAAAAGGAGCTGAAGGATACTATCTACCAGATATGTGGGCGCTGAGACGAGCAATGGGAGATGATCAGCACTAGGAAGGACAGGTCCATTACAGCGTTCATCCAGGAGTTAAACCAGCACATTCGGCGCCAAGAAAACCAGATGTGTGCAAGCATGATAGATTTGAAGAAGGCGATGACCAGGAACATGGAGCTAGAAGAGGAACTCAAGTCTACGCGTGACGGATAAGAGGAGGAAATTGCAATACTATTGGAGAAGAATGACGATCTGATAAAGAAGATCGGAGTATTCATGGGAGATCTCGCACCAGGAGGAGATGATGATCCATCTAAAGACATTCGTTCTGAAGACTACATCATCATTGACAACACCGACTCCGACCTCGACAGCAGTGATGATGACTGTGAAGACGAAGCTGGAGCGGATATCATGGAGTCTTCCACCGATCAAAAATTCTAGTAGACCACCATATGATCAAGTAGTATTTCCCCCATGTATATACTATAGTCTGAGCACTGTAACGATAGCTAGATCAATTGTATGCCCTTGCTTGATTGATTGAGTGATATGTTATGATTGTGTTTGTCTCATGTGCATATGGGTAGTGCTTTCTCACCAGGCCTCATTCTATTCTAATCTCTTCCCTCTAAACCCATCAGATGCCTCTGAGGCATGATACCGGATTTGTCTTCCCACCGGAGCTCACTCAGTTGATCCAGCAGCAGAATGCCTTGATGCACTTGTTAGTTCAGAACCAAGGCAACAACAACAACAACAAAAACCCACCGCCACCATCTCCAGTTGACAACTTAGCCCGTTTTCTGAGGTTGCAAATTACCGGTGTTTTCCAAAGAGCACCGAGCTAATAGTTGCTGATGACTGGCTATGTAGGATTGGAAGGGAGTTGACCACCGCAGGTTGCAAAGATGCTGAGAAGGTGTGTTTTGCCGCACACCAATTGGATGGACTAGCAGCCTCATGGTGGGACAATTACACAACCACTTTTCCTATAGCCAATGTCACTTGGGAGCAGTTTCAACAAGCATTCCGCACCGCCCATGTCTCAACTGGAGCTATGAGCATGAAGAAGCGTGAGTTTTGCAACTTACGCCAAAGGGAACCGTACTGTGGGGCAGTACGTGGATGAGTTTAGCAAATTATCCCGCTATGCCCCAGATGATGTGGCCACAGATGCCGCAAAGCAGGAGAAGTTTATGGAAGGGCTGAATGATGAGATGAGTATGCAGTTAATGGTGGCAACATTTAACAGCTACCAGGAGTTGGTAGATAAAGCTCTCATGATCGAAGGGAAGCAACAGCAGATAGAGAGCCGCAAGAGGGAGTATGGACAAGGGAAGTACAATTCAGGATCTCAACAGAAGCCCCGCTTTACCCCGAACTCGGGAGGACTTACCCATAACCATGGAGGCCACACTCACAATGGAGGAAGTTCTCATAATCATAATGGCCCAAAGAATGGGAATGGGAATGGAGCAAGCAGCAATCAGAACCGCTCCAATCCAGCCACACCCGCCAAGAGGGACCTAAGTCACATTACTTGTTTCAAGTGCGGGAAGACTGGACACTATGCAACTGAGTGCCCTGAAGCGAAGAACAGAAATGGTAATGGGAGCTTTGGGAAGAAGCCCAATCCGTTTAACAAAGGACAAGTGAACCACGTGAACGTGGAGGAGGTTGAAGAGCATTCATTCTTTTTGATACTGGTGCATCACATTCATACATATCAAGGGGATTTGTGGATAAGTATGAGTTGCCCACTAAAGTTCTTAGGACACCTATGCTAGTAACCTCACCCAGAGTTGAGTATATGGCAAGCAGTGGATGTTTTCAGATGCCATTAACCATAGGTAGTCATGTTTTCCCATCCAACTTGATAATTCTGGAGTCGCAAGGTTTGGATGTGATACTAGGAATGGATTGGCTATGGATGTATGGAGGAAACATCGATTGCGCCAGTAAGTCAATTCTGCTTACCACCCCGGAGGGAAAAAGGATCAAGTATGTATCCAGGCATGCGCCAAGGAGAATCCAAGTAAATTCTCTCACAGTAGTTGTTCAGGAGGAAGTGCCTGTTGTGAAGGATTACCCAGATGTATTCCTAGAGGAGTTACCAGGCATGCTGCCAGATCGAGACATCGAGTTTTGATAGAGATGTTGCCAGACACCGGGCCTATATCGAAGAGGCCGTACCGGATGCCCGCGAATGATCTGGAGGAGATCAATAAACCGATTAAGGAGTTACTGGAGAAGGGTTACATTCGACGAAGTTCATCACCATGGGGAGCCCCAGTACTCTTGGTTGAGAAGAAGGATGGATCGTTGAGAATGGTTGTTGACTATCGTGCGCTGAATGAAGCGACGATCAAGAACAAGTACCCACTGCCGATGATTAATGATTTTTTTCATCAGCTGCGAGGATCTAAGGTGTTTTCGAAGATCGATCTGCGATTAGGATATCACCAGCTGAAGATTAGGGGAAAAGATATACCCAAGACATCTTTCACCACAAGGTACGGGCTTTACGAGTATACGGTTATGTCATTTGGATTGACTAATGCCCCTGCCTATTTCATGAGTATGATGAACAAGGTGTTCATGGAGTTCTTGGATAAGTTTGTAGTGGTGTTCATTGATGATATCTTGGTATACTCAAGGAATGAAGAGGAACACAAGGAACATTTGTGTTTAGTTCTTGAGAAGCTCAGGGAGCATCAGTTATATGCCAAGTTCAGCCAATGTGAGTTTTGGTTGAAGGAAGTTGGATTCCTTGGACATGTTATATCAGGAGAAGGTATAGCAGTAGACCCAACTAAGGTTAAGTCAGTCACTGACTAGCTATCACCCACCACAGTTGGAGAAATCTGCAGTTTGAACTCGCAGGATATTATCGGAGATTAATTGAGAATTTCTCAAAAATTGCGAAGCCCATGATGGAGTTGCTGAAGAAGGAGACCAAGTTCAAACGGAGAGAAGAATGTGAGGCCAGTTTTCAAGAGTTGAAGAAACGTCTGACTACAGCCCCAGTGCTAATTCTGCCGGATATACGCAAGGATTTCCAAGTGTATTGCGACGCATCTCGCTTAGGACTTGGTGGAATACTTATGCAAGACGGAAGAGTTGTTTCGTATGCTTCGTGACAACTTCGAACACATGAGTTAAATTATGCCACTCATGATTTGGAGTTAGCAGCCGTAGTGCATGCACTCAAGACTTGGAGACACTTTCTTATTGGAAACCGTTGTGATGTTTACACGGATAATAAGAGTTTGAAGTACTTATTCACCCAGAAGGAGCTGAACCTCAGGAAGAGGATATGGTTGGAGCTTATAAAGGATTATGACATGAAGCTGCATTATCATCCAGGAAAGGCAAATGTCGTAGAAGACGCTTTGAGCCAGAAGAGTTATGTCAATACTCTCTTAATGGGAGGGGTGCCAAGGGAGTTAGCCGAGGATCTCAGGGAACTTCGTTTGGAGATTGTTCCCAGAGGTTTTTTTGCAGCAATGGAAGTTCAATCTACATTGTTGGGAAAGATTCGTGAAGTTCAGAAGGATGACAAGGAAATTGCCGAGATAAAGGAGAGAATGAGCAAAGGAAAGGTCAAAGGTTTTCGTGAGGATGAGCACGACACCTTGTGGTTTGCGGACCGCATTTATGTGCCCAATAATGCAGAGATCAGGAAGTTGATACTACAGGAAGCTCATGACGCACCATACTTGATACACCTCGGAAACACCAAGATGTATTTGGATTTGAAGGAACGTTTCTGGTGGACTGGAATGAAGAAGGACATTGCCGAGTATGTAGCCATTTGTGATGTATGTCAGAGAGTGACGGCAGAACATCAGAAGCCAGCAGGATTACTTCAGCTTATGCCGGTACCTGAATGGAAGTGCGATAAGCTTGGCATGGATTTTATCACCGGATTACCCAGGACCCGATCGGGATATGATTCTTTCTGGGTAGTAGTGGATTGGCTGACCAAGGTAGCTCACTTTATCCCAGTGAAAACCACCTATACAAGTGCGAAGTTGACCAAGATATACATGACCAGGATCGTATGTCTGCACAGAGTTCTGAGGACCATCGTATCAGATAGAGGAACACAGTTTACTTCAAAGTTTTGGCATCAGTTGCACCAGACCTTGGGTGCCAGGCTAGAGTTCAGTATAGCCTTTCATCCACAAACAGATGAACATACTGAGAGAGTCAATCAGATTCTGGAGGACATGTTGAGAGCTTGTGCGCTAGATTATGGGTCTAGTTGGGATGACAACTTGCCCTACGCGGAGTTCCCATACAACAACAGCTACCAGGCCAGTTTGAAGATGGCGCCGTTCGAAGCCCTGTATGGAAGAAGGTGCAGAACACCGTTGATGTGGGATGAAGTTGGAGACCGTCAGTTGTTTGGACCAGATTTGATCAAAGAGACAGAGGAGAAGGTTAAACTGATTCGAGATAGACTGAAGGTAGCTCAGTCCAGGCAGAAGAGTTATGCAGATTCAAAACGCAAGGAGGTAGTCTATGAAATCAGAGATAGAGCATATTTGTGAGTGTCGCCTCTGCGAGGAGTTAAAAGTTTCGGAGTTAAGAGAAAGTTAGCCCCGAGATTTGTAGGACCATACCGAGTTTTGGAACGTATGGGAGAGGTTGCCGACAAATTGGAATTACCTGAAGGATTGTAAGGAGTTCATGATGTGGTTCATGTTTCCCAGTTGAAAAAGTTTCATGCAGAGATGTCTGATATTCCTCTGAGAGATACAGTGCCCGTGGAAGCAATTCAGTTGGGCAGTGATTTTGACATATGAAGAGAAACCTGTCAAGATTCTCGTGTTTGCCAAATGAGTTACTCGCAGTAAGGTTATCAAGTTTTGCAAAGTTCATTGGAGCCACCATACCGAGGATGAAGCCACCTGGGAACGAGAGGATGATCTATGGAAAGACCACCCACACTTGTTTTTTTAGCCAACCCGAATCTCGAGGGCGAGATTCATCTTAAGGGGGGGGGGGTAGCTTTGCAACATCCCAAATGCATGTAGTGATAGCATATCAAGCAATGCATGTAGTGATAGCATTATTTTGTTCTTGCTCTACTGTGTTATATTGCCAGCATATTCCATGTGCTGACCCGTTCTCGGGCTGCAACGTATTATGTTGCAGACTTTTCAGACGAGGAGTAAGGTTTGATAGGTCGTTGCCGTGCAGCTCAGCCATGCCGTTGGAGTTGATGGACTCACTTTATCTTCCAAGCCTTCCGCTGTTATCACATTAGATGGCCTTAAGCCATATTATTGTAATAAGTTCTCTCTTGAGACATCGATGTAATAAGTGTGTGATTGCTACTCTGTTATAAATCCTCGAGTACTGTGTGTGTCAGCATTACCGATCCAGGGATGACACTGAAACACGGAGACTTGACCATCTGAGGTCGGGTCGCTACAAGATGGTATCAGAGCACACGTTGAGTGTAGGACACGACCACTAAGATAAACCATAGGTCACTTTTCTCTACTCATTTCTAACTCCTCTCCATTTTTCCACTCTTTAGGATGATGGAGATGAAGAACAAGTTTGCACAACCAGATGAAGACACACCTTTTGGACGCCACTTGAAGGAAGTCACTAGGTACTTGAACATTGGAATACCAAGTTTCACCGGGACGTACAATGCCACCTTACTAGAAGAGGAGCGCTGGATTATTCAAGTACAAGTTCCAGGAAGGACGTTCTCGCCAACTTCTAAGCCCATAGAGTTTTCTTTCGAAGCACCCACCTGGAGTTTAGGCAAGAGCATGGCAGCCCACATTACCATGGGATGCATTGGAGAAGTCTACAACAGGGAGCTAAAGGACACCATCTACCAAATATGTGGACGCCGATACGAGCAATGGGAAGTAATCAGCACCAAGATGGATAGATCCATTGCAGCTTTCATCCAGGAGCTAAACCATCACATTCGACGTCAGGAAAACCAGATGTGCGCATATATGATGGAATTGAAGAAGGCGAAGACCAGGATCATCGAACTGGAGGAAGAACTCAAGTTTACACGCGACGGATACGAGGAGGAAATCAAGACACTACTGGAGAAGAACGACGACCTGGTTAAGAAGATCGGAGTATTCATGGGAGGACCAGCACCGGAAGAAGAAGACGAAGACCCCACTTGCCCGGACAACTACATCATCATCGATGACACCGATTCTGATCCAAGTGATGATGACTACGAAGACGAAGCAGGAGCATACATCATGGAGTCTTCCACCAATCAAAATTTCTAGATGACCACCATCTATTAGTAGTATTTCCCCCATGTATCAAATAGTAGTTGAGCACTTTTACGATAGTTCTAGACTGTTTGTGTCGGATTTCGGGTTCCGGCAGACCCTTAAGGTTCGAACTCTGGGGTGCGCGCGGAGATCCAACCCTCCACCGTCTCGTACCTCGCCGAATCGCAGGGATCTAAACTACTAACAAGAACAGCACAAGAGACGCAAGATTTATATCGGTTCGTGCCACCATCGTGGTGTAATACCCTACTCCAAAGGTGTGGTGTGTGGATTGCCTCTTGGGCTGATGAGGAATAAGACAGGAAGAACAGCCTCGCGAGGGTCTGTTCTTGGTGGAAGCGATGAACTGCTAAGTGGTGTCCCGTCGCTCTAGCTTGAGGATCGGGTCTCTCTCTCTCTCTCTTCGGGTGCTTCCCACTCTCTCCGATCGTCCTCTCTACTATGGTGGCTAGCTCTACTTATATAGACGAAGGCCCTGGGCCTCTTCCCAAATATTGAGCGGGAAGTGCGCCAACAATTGGCCATTTTGAAGGGGAACAGCGGGTACACTTATCCTGACTAAAGTTGGTCCTCGCCTGCCAAAGGCTCTGGTGATGACGCCTGCTTGGGCTCCACGATGATCGCATTCCAGCCGCTGGGGCTGGTCTTGGTCTTGTTGCATCAAACGGATGCCTTTGCTTGATGCTCTTGCTCGCTTGCTCCCTTTGCACCAAAGAGGAAATAAGGACGCTGCGCTGGCTGGCGCCGATCGGCGCCCTTGGTCGTCATGGCTTACGCCATGGGCACCTCGCGAGGTACCCTGCCTTGAACTCTCCGCCTCCTCGTGAGCCACCGACGAGGCCACGCCCGAGGAAGCTCTTGGTCGTCCGCCTCATGAGGCTTGGCCCCTCGCGAGGGTCTTGAGCTTGCGCCGATGAAGATGGGCTGTCCTGGGCCTCCTTTGAGCCACGCCGCAGCCGCGCAGGCGAGCAAGTCTAGGGACCCCCATTCCCGTAACGCCGACAAGAGCCCTGCCCACGGGCGCTACCGAACTTGGCCGAGCAGAGAGGCGAAGGGCAAGTGCGGCGCCACGGCCCCTAACAGCTCAAGGTCTTGGCGCTGCGTGGCGGCTGATTGGACGTCGGCGACACTGCTCCCCCACGACGCCTTGGTAACCGCCCGGATTCGACAGGTCCTTGCATGCAGAGTTGGTCATAATGATCGGTGATCGTGGAGGCCGGCGGTTGGCCCTCGCCAGCTATAAGTATGGTACGGCGCACGCCCTTCCAGTCTATCCCTCTTGTCTCTCCTTCTTCTCCATGGCTCCACCAAGGAAGTTCTTGGCCGCGGAAAAGGGGAAGGGCCGCCAGGTCGAATCTTCCTCTCCTCCGCCCAAGCGTGGTCGAGGTCGCCTCGCAGCACCCCGTGGCCTCCACGGCGGTCTCCCGCAGTCGTGGGGGAGGCTCTCAGCGTGGTGACGAGCGGCTGGCCATGGTTGGAGGGCGTGCCCCGGCCGCTCGTCCCCCGAGGCCGCGCCTCCATGCTGCTGAGGCGCTGCCAGAGTTCATGGTGAGGGCGGAGGAGCCGTCCAGCGTCCGGCTTCAGCTCCCGTGCTTCCTCCTGGGTGAGCTCCCAGATGGCGCCCTGAGTGGCCTCGCTGCCTGTGCAGATGGCTGTTGCAGCCGGGCTTGTGGGCTTCTCTGGAGGTCTCGGCTGCAGGAACCTGCTCGCCCAAGGCCGGGCAGACGTCAAGACGCTGCTGCGTGGTCTCTGGCCACGGCGCCTCGCACTTCAAGTATGATGGCGACGCCACCCTCAACGTGAGGGTGTTCGGGAAGACGACCACCGTGATAGTGTGCTGCCTCGAGGGCGACGATCATGCCGAGGACTCAGCTCGCGCTGGGCGGAGAGGGCAGCGTGGCGGCCGGGCGATGCCCGCGACTCCTCACGCTTCACCAGCTCTTCTTTGGGTGGCGATTCTTCCAAAGCAGGCCGCTGCCAGCCTCGCGCCAGCGCTTACTTGGGGGTGGCAGCGGGTCCGCTGGCCGCCACGCCCGTGAAGCGAGATGGAGTCCGACTGAGCTCCGGAGGCGGCCAGGGCCTCCCAAGAGAGCCGGCACGGGGCGTGCTTCACCTTCTTTTGTCCTTTTCCTTCCTTTTCTCCTGCGTAAAAAGGGAACAATGTGTGGCCTCGTGGGGGCGTGTTTAGGGCAACACTGTTAATTATTGTACTGCTTTTGTTATCCTGATACTGTTCCCTTCCGTCGTGCGCCCATTCGCAAGTGGATCTCGGTCGTGGCCGCGGGGGCGACCGACCTCGCCCCTGTTCAAGGCGTGCCGCCTGTGAGGCATGGTCGAGGGGTGCTCCACTGTGGACCAGGTCGTGAGAAACCCGAGCGATAGGGGTAGAAACACCATGGGCTCCCGAGGCTTCTGCCTCGCGAGTCCCCGCGCAAGAGAAATCGAGGCAGGAGGGCGAAAAAGATCGAAGAACCACGGACCAAAATAGGGCGATAGTTTCGATAAAAACTTCAAATGGGAATAACCAGCCAACTGCAGAAAGCAAATGAAAAAGCCGCGTCCGGCACCTAGTCTAGTCTTGGACGTCTTCTCACCAGCGCGGAGCTAAGTGCTGCCATCTTTGGGCGAGGAGGGAGCCCCAGGGCTGAGGCCGCACCCTGAGTCTCCGGGCGTGTACAGCCCCACTCATTATTACGTGAGAGTGTCACGGGCGGCGAAGCTTCACAGCACCGGCCTTCTTCATGTGCTCCGGCCTTTCTTCCGTAAGCAAGCTTCACGGGCATTTGCCCTCTTCATGTGCTCGGGCCTTTCCAACGCAGCAGCTTCACGAGCGTTCGCCTTCTTCTCGTGCTCCGGGCCTTTTCCAAAAGATGAACTTCACAGCATTCGCCTTCTTCATGTGCTCGTGGCCTTTTCCAAAAGATGAACTTCATGTGCATTTGCCTTCTTCATGTGGTTAGGGCCTTTTCCAAAAAGATGAACTTCACAGGCATTCGCCTTCTTCATGTGCTCGTGGCCTTTTCCAAAAAGATGAACTTAACAGGCATTCGCCTTCTTCATGTGCTCGTGGCCTTTTCCAAAAGATGAACTTCACAGCATTCGCCTTCTTCATGTGCTCTGGGCCTTTTCGGAAAGATGACCTTCACAGGCATTCGCCTTCTTCACATGCTCGGGGCCTTTAGGGGTAAAACCTCCGGAGGTGCCGGATGTTCCACGCTGCTCAGAGTAGGCACCCCTCTTGAGTCTCCAAGCGCATGAGCCAGGCCTGGAAACATGAACAACCTTGAAGGGGCCCTCCCACATGGGAGAGAGCTTATGCAGTCCCTCCCTGGAGAGGACCCGTCGGAGCACGAGGTCCCCTACCTCGGGAGTTCTGGTGCGGATATTGCGGCAGTGGTATCGTTGGAGTGACTGCTGGTACCTCACCGCTCGCAGCGCAGCTTCTCGACGGCGCTCCTCCCCCAGCACAAGGGTCATCCCCCACATGGTGTCCTGCAGTGTTTCACAAACGCCAGACTCAAGGCGGATCGACGCTGACCTCGTGAGGGAGGACCGCTGCTCCGTGAGACTAGGAAGAAGGGGTCTCCCAGTTGGCTTGGTTGCGGTTGTGCGGATGGACCACAACACGCATTTTAAGCTCGTCAGACCAGCCTCGCCGCAGTTTCCAGCTTCTTCTTGTATGTCCTGGTCTTGAGGCCTCTCAAGACCTTCTGCGATTGGCCCGCTTCGGCCCGTCTGCTGCTGCGGGGTGCGCCACCAAGCGTAGCATATCTGAATCCCAAGGTTAGCGCAGACGCTTTAAAAGGTTATTGGTGAATCGCGAACCGTTGTCGGTGATGATGCGGTTCAGCACTCGAACCGGCTCACGATGCCCTTGATGAACTTGACCGCAGAACCAGCGGGGATGGCGCGACGACCTCGACTTCGCCCACTTGGTGAATTTGTCCACGGCGACGAGAGGTAGCGATAGCCTCGGCGCCGAGGAAAGGGGCCTGAATGTCCAAATTCCCTGCATCGCGAATGGCCAAGTGAGGGGAATGGTTTGCGTGCCTCCCGCCGGCTGGTGGATCTGCTTGGCATGGAATTGGCAAGCCTCGCAAGCCTTCACGAGGTCGATGGCGTCATTGAGCGCGGCGGGCCAATAGAAACCGCTGCGGAACGCCTTCCCGACAAGGGTCCGTGACGATGAATGGTGCCCACAATCTCCGCCATGTATATCTGCCAGCGCGGCCCCCTTGATGACTGGTCGTACTGAACTCGAGCTGGAATGCTTGCAGCACAATGTTCCACTCGGCGACCCTTCCTGCCGAGTTGGGGCTCCTGAGTACCCTCTCCAGGGGGTATGCCGAGACAACCTTGATTGGATGACCCTGGAAGTAGTGCCGCAGGCTATGCGCGAAGCCACTAACAAAGGCCGGAGGAGCTTACGTGGCATGGGGTATCGTGCCCTCGCATCCCGTGAGCACGGCAATCGACGGCACACCGGGTGCTCGACGAGGTTAGGGCGTCGGTGCTGGTGGCGTCCTCCGAAGCCGTGGTGCCTCCCGAGGCGTCGGCACCTCCGGAAGCTGGGTGCTTGGACGGGAGGCCTCCCCCGCCCTTGGTGCACTCTGCCGTGACGGCTGATCTTCCTCCATTGCGGTGCTGGCTTCTGCTAGCTCCTTCTGATTTGGTCTTGCCTTAGCTCGGGTGGCCGTCGTGGTCTTGGCCTGACGCTCCTCCCTAACCGCCACTAGAGCAGCGCTAGCGGAGTAGGGAGTGGCGGTGAGGTAGAGTACCAAGGGCTCTCGAGGGCTGGGCCACCATCACCGGAGGGCTGGTTAGGTACCTCTTGAGGTCTTGAAATGCTTGGTCGGCCTCTTCACCCACTCAAGGGCCCTTTTTCTTCATCACCGGAAGAAAGGCAGCGCCTCCCCCAATCGGGAGATGAAACGCCAAGCGCCACACGCCGCCTGTGAGCTTCTCGCATCTCCCCGAGGGTCTTTGGTGGGCTCATGTCTTCCACTGCCTTGACCTTTTCTGGGTTGGCCTCGATGCCTCGGTGGGACACGAGAAAACCAAGGAGCTTGCCTGAGGGAACTCCAAACACACACTTCTCCGGGTTGAGTCGCAGGCTCACTGAGTTGAGGCTCGCGAAGGTTTCTTCCAGGTCTTGTATCAAGGTCTTGGCCTCATGAGACTTCACCACGATGTCGCCGACATATGCCTCCACATTCTTCCCGAGCTGTGGGCCCAAGGTGATGTGCATGAGCTGGAAGGTTGCCTCGCTATGCGCAACCCGAATGGCATGCAGGTATAGCAGTATACTCCACACGGGGTTAGGAAGGCCGTCTTCTCCACGTCTTCCACCGCCATCTTTATTTGGTGATACCCCGAAAAGGCGTCCAAGAAGCACAACGGGTCACACTCGGCGGTGGAATCAACGATCTGGTCGATGCGAGGGAGCGGGAATGGATCCTGCGGGCATGCTTTGTTGAGGTTGGTGAAGTCGACACACATGCGCTCCTTTCCTCCCTTCTTCGACACCACCACGGGGTTGGCCAACCAATCTGGGTATCGGACCTCGTGGATAACCCCTGCGGCTTCTAGCTTGCGGGTCTCTTGGACGATGAAGGCCTGCTCTTCGGTGGACTGCCTCCTCGCTTTCTGCTTCATTGGACGCACGTTGGGACACACGTTGAGGTGGTGCTCGATCACGCCCCGTGGAATCCCCGCCAGCTGATCGGGCTCCCAAGCGAATACCTTCTTGTTCGCATGCAGGAACTTGACGAGGGCTTCCTCCTGTTCGGGCTCGAGGTTGGCGCCTATGGTGAAGGTGGCGTTTGTGGACCCGTCCTCATCGACGGGTATCCGCTTGGTCTCCGCCTTTGTCTTGAGTGAACAATCGCTTCTTCTTGGTCGGCGCAGCCCCTTTGGGCTTGGGGCTTCCGCATCGGGCGGGATGTGCTGCGCCGCCGCCTTGAGGGTGAGCTCGAGCGCCGCAAAGACCCTCGGTATCCTCAGCACGGTGAGGACACCGCTGCTCCTGTGCATCTTCATGAGGTTGTACCCGGTGGGTTGCGGCCATGAATTTGGCCAATGCCGGATAGCCAAGGATGGCGTTGTAGGGGAGGCCGATGGGGCGATGTCGAAGTCGACCAATTCCGTGCGGAAGTTGTCGAGGTGCCAAGGTCACCGGAAGCCGGATTTGCCCCAAGGAGCTGGATGACCCTCCTCCCACGCCCGAAAAAAAGGTGGTGGGCAGCCGCTCCCCGGGTATGCAGAGGAGGTTGAAGGCCTCGACCGAGAGCACATTGAGGCCGGGCGCCACCGTCGATGAGGGTCCCGTGACGGCGACTGGCAGATGGTAGGTGTGCAGAGCAGCGGAGCGCACCCGAGCCGGCCGAGTTGGCGGGGTGGTCTTGAGAGTCGAAGGTCAGCCCGACCGACGACTCCGTCCGGCTTGAGGGAGCCCCTGCCGCGTGGAGGCGGTGCCGACCCGGCGGACGAATGTCTTGACTTGGTGGCTGGAAGGCGGCGCCTGCGAGCCGCCGAGGAGGGCCCCGACGAGTGGAGAAGCCGGCGCGAGGGGGCGGGCGATCAGGGAGCCGCGCGGCCCCTCCCATGAGGTCGCCGGGGAGCACAGGGACGACAGTTGCTGCCCGTCCACTGGCCGACGGCGGTGTTGACGGCATGTGATGGGGAACGACGAGGGCGCCCGCCGACGGGAGCAGTCGGGGCGACATGGGAGGCGAGGGCGGCTCAAGGCCGGGCGCGGCCCGACGAGCGCCGACATGGTTATGTGGTCGGGGAAGAACGAGGCGACGAAAGGCAGATTCCGGCGCACCCCTACCTGGCGCGCCAAATGTCGGATTTCGGGTTCCGGCAGACCTTAAGGTTCAAACTCTAGGGTGCGCGCGGAGATCCAACCCTCCACCGTCTCGTACCTCGCCGAATCGCAGGGACCTAAACTACTAACAAGAATAGCACAAGAGACGCAAGATTTATACTGGTTCAGGCCACCATCGTGGTGTAATACCCTACTCCAGTGTGTGGTGTGTGGATTGCCTCTTGGGCTGATCAGGAACAATACAGGGAAGAACAGCCTCGCGAGGGTCTGTTCTTGGTGGAAGCAATGAACTGCTAAGTGGTGTCCCGTCGTTCTATCTTGAGGATCGGGTCTCTCTCTCTCTCTCTTCGGGTGCTTTCCACTCTCTCCGATCGTCCTCTCTACTATGGTGGCTAGCTCTACTTATATAGACGAAGGCCCTGGGCCTCTTCCTAAATATTGAGCGGGAAGGGCGCCAAAAATTGGCCATTTTGAAGGGGAACAACGGGTACACTTGTCCTGACTAAAGTTGGTCCTCGCCTGCCAAAGGCTCTGGTGATGACGCCTGCTTGGGCTCCACGATGACTGCATTCCAGCCATTGGGGCTGGTCTTGGTCTTTTGCAATCAAACGGATGCCTTTGCTTGATGCTCTTGCTCGCGCTTGCTCCCTTTGCACCAAAGAGGAAAGGAGGACGGCTGGGTTGGCGCCGACCGGGCGCCCTTGGTCGTCATGGCTTACGTCATGGGCACCTCGCGAGGTACCCTTCCTTGAACTCTCCGCCTCCTCGTGAGCCAGCCTGACGAGGCCGCGCCTGAGGAAGGTCTTGGTCGTCCACCCCGCGAGGCTTGGCCCCTCGCGAGGGTCTTGAGCTTGCGCTGATGAAGATGGGCTGTCCTGGGCCTCCTTTGAGCCATGCCGCAGACCGCAGGCAGGCAAGTCTGGGGACCCCCGTTTTCTGAGGTTACAGCCGCCGGTGTTTTCCAGCAGCGCCGAGCCAATAGTTGCTGATGACTGGCTACACTGTATTGGAAGGGAGTTAACCACCGCAGGATGCACGGATGCTGAGAAGGTGCGCTTTGCCGCACATCAATTGGATGGACCAAAGACCGCATGGTGGGAGAATTACACTGCTACTTTTCCTATAGCCAATGTTACTTGGGACCAGTTTCAAAGAAGCCTTCAGACAGCCCATGTCTCAACTGGAGCCATGCAAATGAAGAAGCGTGAGTTTCGCAACTTATGCCAGGGGAACTGTACTGTGGCTCAGTACATGGATGATTTTAGTAAGCTATCACGCTATGCCCCTGATGATGTAGCCATAGATGCCGCGAAGCAGGAGAAGTTCATGGAAGGGTTGAACAATGAGATGAGCATGCAGTTGATGGTGGCAACTTTCAACAACTACCAGGAGTTGGTAGATAAGGCCCTTATGATTGAAGGAAAGCAGCAGCAGATTGAGAGCCGTAAGAGGAAGTATGGACAAGGGAAGTATAATTCAGGAGCTCAACAGAAGCCCTGCTTAACCCCGAACTCGGGAGGACTTGTTCATAACCATGGAGGTCACAACCATACTGGAGGAGGATCGCATAACCACAATGGTGCGAAGAATAGCAATGGGAACGGAGTGAATAACAATCAGAACCGCTCCAACCCATCTACACCTGCCAAAACAGACCTAGGTCAAGTTACTTGCTATAAGTGCGGGGAGACTGGGCATTATGCTAATGAATGCCCTGAAGGAAGGAATGGGAACGGTAATGGGAGCGCTGGAAAGAAGCCCAACCCATTCAACAAAAGAACAGTGAACCACGTTAACGTGGAGGAGGTTGAAGAGCAGCCGGACGCGGTAATTGGTAAGTTTTGGTTAAGTCATTTACCGCTCTTGTTCTTTTCGATACTGGTGCATCGCATTCATACATATCAAGGGGATTCGCGGATAAGTTTAAGTTACCAACCCAAACCCTTAGGACCCCTCTTTTAGTGAGCTCACCTGGAGCAGAGTACATGGCTAGCCAATGGTGCACCCAGATACCCCTAACCATTGGCACACATGTTTTTCCGTCTGACCTAATTATCTTGGAGTCACAAGGATTGGATGTGATATTAGGTATGGACTGGATGTCGAAGTATGGAGGAAGCATTGACTGTCTAGTAAGTCGATTTATCTTACCACCCCAAAGGGAAAAATGATTAAGTATGTATCTAGGCATGTGCCTAGGAGGAGCCAAGTGAATACCCTCACGGGAGTTGTGCAGGAGGAAGTGCTTGTAGTACGGGATTACCTGGATGTTTTTCCAGAGGAGTTACCAGGCATGCCCCCGGATCGAGACATCGAGTTTTTGATAGAGCTATTGCCAGGTACAGGGCCAATATCCAAGAGACCCTATCGGATGCCCGCAAATGATCTGGAGGAAATTAAGAAACAGGTCAAGGAGTTATTGGAGAAAGGTTATATTCGCAGGAGTTCATCACCTTGGGGAGCACTAGTACTTTTGGTCGAGAAAAAGGATAAATCCCTGAGGATGGTAGTTGATTACCGAGCCTTGAATGAAGTAACGATTAAGAATAAGTATCCTTTACCAATGATCAATGATCTGTTTGATCAGTTGCAAGGAGCTAAGGTGTTTTCGAAGATTGATCTACCGTCAGGATACCATCAGTTGAAGATCCGAGAGAAGGATATACCAAAGACTGCATTCACCACGCGGTATGGATTATATGAGTATACGGTCATGTCGTTTGGACTGACTAACGCCCCTGCCTATTTCATGAGCATGATGAACAAGGTGTTCATGGAGTATTTGGACAAGTTTCTTGTGGTGTTTATTGATGATATTATGGTATACTCGAAGAACGAAGAGGAGCACAAGGAGCATTTGCATTTAGTTCTCTAGAAACTCAGGGAACACCAGTTATACGGCAAATTCAGCAAGTGCGAGTTTTGGTTGAAGGAAGTTGGATTTCTTGGGCATGTTATATCAGGAGAGGGTATAGCAGTGGACCCCAAAGAAGGTTCCGTCAGTCACTGAATGGTTGGCACCCACTTCAGTTAGCGAGATCCGCAGTTTCCTTGGACTCGCAGGATATTATCGGAGATTCATTGAATTTTTTTCCAAGATTGCCAAGCCAATGACTGAATTGCTGAAGAAGGATACTAAGTTTAAATGGGATGTATGATCTGCGAGGCAAGTTTTCAGGAGTTGAAGAAACATTTTACTACAGCCCCAGTGCTAACACTGCCAGATATACATAAGGAGTTCCAAGTTTATTGCGACGCCTCTCGCTTGGGACTTGGATGTGTGCTTATGCAAGACGGGAAGGTTGTTTCGTATGCCTCACGACAACTGAAGCCCCATGAATTAAACTATTCCACGCATGATTTGGAGCTAGCAGCCGTAGTGCATGCATTGAAAACTTGGAGACACTATCTTATTGGAAATCGTTGTGATGTGTACAAGGATCATAAGAGTTTGAAATACATTTTCACCCAGAAGGAGTTGAACATTAGACAAAGGAGATGGTTGGAGCTTATAAAGGATTACGATATGAAGCTACACTATCATCCAGGAAAGGCCAATGTCGTAGCAGACGCTTTGAGTCGGAAAAGTTACGCTAATATCCTTGAAAGTAAGGGATTGCCCAAGGAGTTAGCTGAGGATATCATGGAACTTCGGTTGGAGATTGTTCCAAGAGGTTTCATTGTATCAATGGAGGTTCAGTCTACATTGTAGGATAAGATTCGAGAAGCTCAGAAGAATGACAAGGAGATTGTTGAGATAAGGGAGAAGATGAGCAAAGGAAAAGCCAAAGGTTTTCGTTAGGATGAGCACGATACTTTATGGTTTGAGGACCGAGTTTATGTGCCTAATAACTCAGAGATTAGGAAGTTAATACTTCAGGAGGCTCATGACTCACCATACTCGATACACCCCGGAAACACCAAGATGTATTTAGATTTGAAGGAACATTTCTGGTGGACTGGTATGAAATAGGATATTGCCGAGTATGTAGCTGTATGTGATGTATGTCAGAGGGTGAAGGCAGAGCATCAGAAGCCAGCAGGACTACTACAGCCTATGTCGATACCCGAATGGAAGTGGGATAAGCTTGGCATGGACTTTATCACCGGGTTGCCCAGAACCAAGGCAGGATATGACTCAATATGGGTAGTAGTGGATCGCTTGACCAAAGTAGCTCATTTCATCCCAGTCAAAACAACTTACACAAGTGCAAAGTTGGCCAAGATATATATATGTCCAGGATTGTATGTTTACATGGAGTCCCAAGGGCCATCGTATCAGATAGAGGAACACAGTTTACTTCAAAGTTTTGGAAACAGCTACACCAGACCCTGGGTACCAGATTGAGTTCAGTATAGCATTCCACCCACAGACGGATGGATGCATGACAGAGAGTCAATCAGATTCTCGGAAGACATGCCGAGAGCCTGGCGCTAGATTATGGATCTAGTTGGGATGACAATTTGCCTTACGCAGAGCTCTCATACAACAATAGCTACCAGCGCTTTGAAGATGGCACCGCTCAAGCTCAGATGGTCAGAGATGTAGGACACCTCTGATGTGGGATGAGGTAGGAGACCGTCAGTTGTTTGGACCAGATTTGATCAAAGAGTCGGATGAGAAGGTTAAACTAATCCGAGACCGACTGAAGATTGCATAGTCCAGACAGAAGAGTTATGCAGATTCAAAACGTAAGGAAGTAACTTATGAAATTGGAGACAGAGCCTATCTACGGGTATCACCCTTGCGAGGAGTGAAACGTTTTGGAGTTAAGGGAAAGTTAGCTCCAAGATTTGTAGGACCATATCATGTTTTGGAACGGATGGGAGAAGTTGCCTACAAGCTGGAATTACCTGAAGGATTGTGAGGAGTTCACGATGTGTTTCACGTATCATAGTTGAAGAAGTGTCATGCTGAGATGGCCGATATACCGTTAAGAGATACAGTGCCCTAGAGGCGATACAGTTGGACAGTAATTTGACTTATGAGGAGAAGCTAGTAAAGATTCTTGACTTTGACAAATGAGTCACCCGCAAAGAAGGTTATCAAGTTTTGTAAAGTTCGGTGGAGCCACCATACCGAGGAGGAAGCCACTGGGAACAAGAAGATGATATTCGCAAGGACCACCCGCACCTATTTTCTAGTTAACCTGAATCTCGAGGGCTAGATTCATCTTAAGGGGGTTAGGTTTGTAACATCCCAAATTTTCAATTTGGAATGTTATACATAGGTCATCCATGCATATCATATTTTATCGCATCTTCGTTCCGCAATCCTCGAAATCCTAAGCAACTCAAGGACCCTTGGAGAGAGTTGGGGATTTTCCGGTTTTCATATTTGATTTGTATCAAATATTGAGAACAAGGATTTTTGATTTTAATTATTTTCTCTCCAAAAAATATTTCATAATAAAAATAAATGAGAGGAGATAATATGACTTCTCCAAAATAATTGAAATATTGGAGGAAAAATGTTAAAATAATTATTTGGATTTTATTTGAGTTTATTTGGATTTTATTTGCATTAGAAAAATTGCACGCTTTAAAAATTGCATTTTTAGGGGCAAGAAAATGTTCATCTCGTTCTAAACATTTTATTTAGACGGTGAAAATTTGTTTTGGCATTTTTAGATTTTTATTTTATTTTATAGGAATTTTTCATCATGGAACTATTTAAAAACTCTCATACTCGACCGGGTCAAGCTCAACCGAGCCAAAGCCGGGCCCAACCTCGCCTGGCCGCTTTCCTCGGCGCTGGCCGCTGTCGACTCGGAGGAGTCCGAGCCGGACTCCACCGCCGCCCGCCTTTGGCCCCTCCTCCAAGCCGCCGCCCGCCTTTATATACGCCCGCCACCCCGAGCCCCAACACCACCACCACCACCGCCGCCAACCCCGCCGCCGCCTGCCGCCGCCGCTTGCCGCCGCCGTCGCCAAGCCCCGCCGCCCGTGAGCCGCCGCCCTCGCCGGAGCCCTCATGGGAGGTAGCCACGGATCCGAGACCGCCGTTTTTTTTAAAACCGTTCGGTTTATTTTCTGAAACCCTAGTTTTCGTTTTTTAATAGATCGGTTTTTCTCCGGTTTATTTATTTAGCGAGCGTTCGCTCGTTCGTTCGTTTTAACGAACGTGTTTTTCGCTTAGGGTCAGATAACGAACGTTCATTCATTAAGCTATTCATCGTTTTCCTTTTTATCGGATTTATTCTGTGATTTTTCTGATCGCGATTTCTCATCCGATGTTCGATCTAGTATAACTTTTCGCTCATTTATCGGAATCAGGCGATTCAAGCGCCTAGAGTTTCGTCTCGAAACCCTCTTTCCGAATAATCAACTCAAACAAGTTTTTGCCTCTGTAAAATTCGACCTCAGTTCAGATTAGTAAACGGATCTTATTTCTTTCGCTGTTTGAGTTTTGTTGCTTCGTTTGGTTTGATTCTTTTTGCAAACCGGAGTTCTTAAGTTGAACTTTCTGGTCAACCTCTTTTAGTTGAGTTTTACCTGTGCATCTTTGCTTGTTGCTTATGTATGTTATTGTTTGCTTGCGATAGAATTCCCGGAGTGCGAAGCGTGTTACTACGAGTCTCTTGGATTCACGGATCGTCAGCAAGGCAAGTAACACATTGATCATTCTGTTTTCATACCCAGTTTTATGCATTAGCTCAATCTTCAAACATTGCATGATTAGGATATCATTAATTTGTGGGTTGGGAAGTAGTTGTTGAGGTAGAACCTATTGCCCTGTTACTATCAAACCCTTGGGAGTTAATTCTATGTTTGCTTATACTGCTATGCTATGCTCGTAGACGTGGTTTGGGTTTGAGTGTATCCATGACAGATGTGAGTTGGTTAATTAATGGTTTACTTAAGGTGGCAACTTAAATACACATCTGGGTGGATTGAGGTACCTGGGTATTCCAGGATTGCCTGTTGTTTTTTTTTTGGACCGCCACCCAGGCTCAAAGGGAACTGAGATTATTCATGCTAGAAACTTCCGTGTGCAGCCACAAGCTATTATGGGCTCTAGCATAGTTGAGTAAGTTACGTGAAGCTCTTGAAGAGGTAGATCAGCAGGTAGTGGGTTTGTAGGTTTGGTATGGTCTACCCGAAGTAGAGAGTTAATGTTTCTGAAAGACTGTGTCTCGGTCATCCGTTTCTCAAACATCATGCAGTGCGAGAAATCAACGGAGGTGATCGAGTCTTGTGGGGAAAAGTGCGCAAACCTCTGCAGAGTGTACAATCTAATCATGGTTAGCCGTGTCCCCGGTTATGGACAATTTTGAGTATCTAGTACTTGAGTATTCACATGTATCTCATCACTCTAAAATTAATATTGTTGGGATGTTAACTACTTTAATTGGGATTGAGAATGCTGTCAACCATTCTCAATGATGTTTCAACCACCATGATAGTTAAATTAAAATATATTCCTTTGTTGTAGGGGAAAATTGGCTTTTCGCAAAAACTATAACCATAGAGCTTTCCACCAGCCAAATATGCATGTAGTGATAGCATTATTTTGTTCTTGCTTCATCTTGTGTTATCGCCAAAGATATTCCATGTCTTGACCCGTTCTCGGCTGCAACTTATTATGTTGCAGACTTTTCAGACGAGGAATAAGGTTCGATAGGTCGTTGCCGTGCAGCTCAGCCATGCCGTTGGAGTTGATGGACTCACTTTATCTTCCAAGCCTTCCGCTGTTATCACATTAGATGGCCTTAAGCCATATTATTGTAATAAGTTCTCTCTTAAGACATCGATGTAATAAGTGTGTGATTGCTACTCTGTTATAAATCCTTCGAGTACTGTGTGTCAGGATTACCGATCCAGGGATGACACTGAAACACAGAGACTTGACCATCTGAGGTCGGGTCGCTACAAAGTATTTCCCTCAGTTTTTGAGAACCAAGGTATCAATCCAGTAGGAGGCCACGCAAAGTCCCTCATACCTGCACAAAACGATAGATACTCGCAACCAACGCGATTAGGGGTTGTCAATCCCTTCACGGTCACTTACAAGAGTGAGATCTGATAGAGATAATATTTTTTTGGTATTTTTGGTATATAGATGCAAAGTAAAAATAAAAGGCAAAGTAAAAACAAAGCAAGTATAAAAGTGATGGAGATTGATATGATGAGAATAGACCTGGGGGCCATAGGTTTCACTAGTGGCTTCTCTCAAGAGCATAGATATTCTACGGTGGGTGAACAAATTACTGTTGAGCAATTGACAGAATTGAGCATAGTTATGAGTATATCTAGGTATGATCATGTATATAGGCATCACGTCCGTGACAAGTAGACCGAAACGATTATGCATCTACTACTATTACTCCAGACATCGGCCGCTATCCAGTATGCATCTAGAGTATTAAGTTAAAAACAGAGTAATGCCTTAAGCAAGATGACATGATGTAGAGGAATAAATTCATGCAATATGATAAATACCCCATCTTGTTATCCTCGATGGCAACAATACAATACGTGCCTTGCAACCCTTTACATCCTTTGGGTAAGGACACCGCAAGATTGAACCCAAAGCCATGCACTTCTCCCATTGCAAGAACTACCAATCTAGTTGGCCAAACCAAACGGATAATTCAAGAGACTTGCAAAGATAACTCAATCATACATAAAATAATTCAGAGAAGATTGAAATATTATTCATAGATAAGCTGGATCATAAACCCACAATTCATCGGTCTCAACAAACACAACGAAAAAAGAAGATTACATCGAATAGATCTCCATGAGAGAGGGGGAGAACATTGTATTGATATCCAAAAAGAGAGAAGAAGCCATCTAGCTACTAGCTATGGACCCGAAGGTCTGAAGTAAACTACTCACACTTCATCGGAGAGGCTATGGTGTTGATGTAGAAGCCCTCCGTGGTGGATGCCCCCTCCGGCGGAGCTCCGGAGCAGGCCCCAAGATGGGATCTCGTGGATACAGGAAGTTGCGGTGGTGGAATTAGGTTTTTGGCTCCTCTCTGATCGTTTGGGGGTACATAGGTATATATAGGAGGAAGGAGTACGTCGGTGGAGCAGCAGGGGGCCCACGAGGCAGGGGGCGCGCCCCCCACCCTCGTGACCGCCTCCGTTGTTCCTTGGCGTAGGGTCCAAGTCTCCTGGATCACGTTCGGTGAGAAAATCACGTTTCCGAAGGTTTCATTCCATTTGGACTCCGTTTGATATTATGTTTCTTCGAAACACTGAAAAAGGCAAAAAACAGCAATTCTGGGTTGGGCCTCCGGTTAATAGGTTAGTCCCAAAAATAATATAGAAGTGGAAAATAAAGCCCAATATAGTCCAAAACAGTAGATAAAGTAGCATGGAGCAATCAAAAATTATAGATACGTTGGAGACGTATCACCTATTAAACACCATGCACAGGCGCAGAGAGAATATATATATATATTACACGAGTTCCATCCGCTAACAGCTTTCTGCATTACGTCCGTTCGGTCACAATTTTGAACCGTTTGTCCCACGTTTCGAGACGCGCTCGCTATTGGCACGTCTTGTCAAAGCAGAGATCATGTCCCCTTATTGCGGGATTCTCATCAATGCGGGCATGGGTAACCCAACCGTGCCATTTGCACAACTTTTGGGAATAGGCGAATATTAAGGCGAGCGAGGAGGCGTTTAATGTTTACTACCTTTATAAGAGGATAAGGACCCCCTCTTCCTCTTCTCACGCTTTCTCGATCTTGAGCTCCAGCGCCCAAGTTTTCATCTCCTTTCCACTCAAGCAACCATGATCGGATTCGGTGGTCAGGGCAAATGGATGGCCTCCTCCGTCATGGAGGAGGACATTACTGAGCTTCGGGCGGCCGGATATATGGCGAAGGAGATTGTCCACCGCCTACCGGCCGAGGGACAGATCGTCCCCACGCCGGAGCCCACAGAGAGGGTGGTATTCCTCCCCCATTTCTTCCATGGGCTAGGGTTTCCAATCCACCACTACAAAAAAAGACACATCCATGACATTTTGGGCCGAACGAAATTTTTTTCTGTCATACATATGACACTTCTATGACGATAATTGTGACAAAACCCGGTATCATCATAGATGTGGTGGGCTCCTACTTCTATGACAAAAAATCATGACAGAAAATGGGCTTTTCGTCTGGCGGGCCGAGGAGACGCAGCTGCATGACATTCTTTGGGCCGTCCATGATGTAAAAAACCGTGGTAGAAGCGAGGGGAGGAAAATTTGGGAGTTGCTGGTTATGGTGGGAGGTCGGGGCGGAGCGATGCGCTGCTTTCTCAGACGTCTGGCGCCTATGTGCGAGGCGTTGGCTCTAATCGAACCCGAAGCGAGGCGTTGGGCTCTAATCAACCCGGAAGGACAGACTGCGCAGGCTACGCTACATCGAACCCGAGCGATCGATCGATGGCTGTTAACTGAACCCGATGGAGCGATTCCTTCGCTACTGCTGCTAGTGAGCGTAGCGGGGGGGGGGGGGGGGGGTTGGATGAATAGTGAGCGGTGGCGTTGCCTCTGGATGAACAGGAACCCGTGGTGTGGAGGGCTGGATGAACAGTAGATGGTGGAGGGTGGCCGTGGAGGGGTGGTTGAACAGGACCCCGTGGTGTGGAGGGCTGGATGAACAGTAGACGGTGGAGGGGTGCCCGTGGAGGGTGGTTGAGCGATGGCCGGTGGAGTAAGCGGCGGTGGAGGCTGGATGAACAGGAGCCCGTGGAGGCCGGAGGAGGTCGACGGTAGCCCGTGGAGGCCGGAGGAGGTCGAAGGTGGAGATGAACAGTATCCCGTGGAGTCCGTTTTGGCGGCACGCCACATCCTCCCCCTGCTTTCGACCGTGGCGCTCCAACACAAGTCCGTTTCGCTTTTGGCGGCACGCCACACCCTCCCGATCAACGGGACCCTGCCGACCGTAGGGAGGTCCGTTTCCTCCGCTTTTGGCAGACGCCACACCCTCCCGATCAACAGGACCCCGTTTCGGACCGTAGGAGGTCCGTTTCCTCCGCTTTGGCGGCACGCCAGCCCCTCCCGATCAACAGGACCCCATTTCGAACATGGCGGTCGAACACAAGGCCGCTTCTTCACAGCGTTGTACGCCAGGCCTCGTTTCCATCGCCTGTTCCGTCCAAGCCCTCCCGATGAACACGACCACGCATTCCGTTCCGACCCAACCGGTTGGCTCCCCATGAACACGACGACAACGCTGTTTCTCCATTCCGACCCAGCCATGTACGTATGTGCGATAGGCGTTAGAGACCCTGCCCGTATGTACGTACGTGGCCGTATTTTCTTTCTTGCACCCTAGCCGCTGTACGTACGTGTACATGCTACGTGCGCGCCTCTACTACGACACGTGCGGCGCCTCTACATCCACCAAGATATATGTACGCATTACGTTCGCGACTGTAATGACAACGCTATGTACGCTTCGACCAGGTGGGTCCCGACTGTCATGCACTTCCTTGCGTGCGACGATATAGCTGGTGGGTCCCAGCAGTCAGGGGGGCGAATCGTTTTTTCGGACGCACTTCCTTGCGTGCAAAGATGTAATTGGTGGGTCCCAGCAGACAGGGGGAAACGTTATTTTCGCTAAATACAGTGGCACGTCCGGTGGATACCCGCTGTCTGGTGGAGGAATAATTATTTTGCGCGTAATAAGGAGGCACTTCCTTGCTGCGGTCGTGGACCCAGCTGTCAACCTCTCCATGTACAGTCCACGTCCGATGGAAGCCATTCCTTGACCACGTTGACCACGCCGCGCCGAGAGCACCAGGGCGGTGGACGACGGCGAGGCCGAGAAGGGGACGACGCGGAGCCGGGGAAGACGCAGCAGTGGATGCCCACGCGTAGAGGAGTATGAGGGTTCACTCATTCGGCTGCGGTGTGAGGCTGCCGTCGCCGCATAATAACAGGGGGTGTGGGTGCGTAGAGGGATGGCCTGGCAGCGGTGGGAGTAGTAGGGGGCGGTGAGGCCTCCGCGGCATCACAGCCGGCCACGGGCGGCAGGAGCAGGCAGCACGACCGGCGCTGCTTTGGGCGGCTGGAGCAAGAAGACCAGAGGTTGAAGAAGCACTACGGCCGTTGGATGGACATCGTACGGTCACTGGAGCTAGAATCGTTCATATATTGACTAAAGTGGACAAAGGCCTTCGTCCCAGTCAACTTAGTAGGCCCACAAGTCAGCCTCCCACCAAGGTTGGTCCCAGCTAGCAGGGGGTATTCATTTTTTTGTGCGTAATAAGGAGGCACTTCCGGTGGGTCCGAGCTGACAGGGGGGACGTTTTTTTCGCGAAATACGGTGGCCCGTCCTGTGGGTACCAGCAGTCAGGGGGAAACGTTTTTTCATGAAATACTGGTGACCCATCCGGTGGGTCCCTGCTGTCAGGTGGAGGAATAATTATTTTCCGCGTAATAAGGAGGCACTTCCTTGCGTCTGCTATGGACCAAACTGTCAGCCTCTCCACGTACAGTACTCTTCCGATGGAAGTCGGTTGTTGACCACATTGACCACGCCGCGCCGAGAGCACCACGGCGGTGGATGACGGCGAGGCCTAGGAAGGGGACGACGGGGAGCCGGGGAAGACGCGGCAGTGGAAGCCCGCGCGGAGAGGAGTACGAGGGTTCACTGGTTCGGCCGGTGTGTGAGGCTGCCGCCGCAGGGGCCTGGCCAGCGGTGGGAATAGTAGAGGCGGTGAGGCCTCCACGGCAAAGACAGCCGCCACGGAGGCAGGGAGCATGCGGCACGACCGGTGCTGCTGGGCGGCCGGAGCAAGAACACCAGAGGTTGAAGAAGCACTACGGTCGTTGGATGGCCATCAGTCACAGTCACTGGAGCTAGAATCGTTCATATTGACTAAAGTTGACAAAGGCCCCCGTCCCAGTCAACTTAGTAGGCCCACAAGTTAGCCTCCCACCATGGTGGGTCCCAGCCAGCAGGGGGAGTATATCATTCTTTTGTGCGTAATAAGGAGGCACTTCCGGTGGGTCCGAGATGACAGCGCGGGGAATGTTTTTTTCGCGAAATACGCTGGCCCGTCTGGTGGGTCCCAGTGTGGGGAAATGTTTTTTAGCGAAATAAGGTGGCCCGTCTGGTGGGTCCTCGCTTGCCGTGGAGGAATAATTATTTTGCGCTGTAATAAGGGGGCACTTCCTTGCGGCCGCCTGCACCCAAATTGCCTCTCCACGTGACAAGATACTCTTCCGATGGAAGTCGGTCGTTGACCATTTTGACCACGCCGCGCTGAGAGCACCAAGTCGGTGGTCTGGACGACGGCAAGGTCTTGGAAGTGGACGACTCGGAGCCGGGAAGACGAGTATGTAGCCCGCTCGGAGAGGAGTACGAGGGTTCACTTTTTCGGCTGCCGTCGCTGCAGAATAACAGGGGGTGTGGGTGAGTACAGGATGGCCTGGCCAGCGGTGGGAGTAGTACGGGGCGGTGAGGCCTCCGCGGCATCACAGCCGGCCACGGGAGGCAGGAGCACGCGGCACGACCAGCGCTGGTTTGGGCGGCTGGGGCAAGAAGACCAGAGGTTGAAGAAGCACTACGGCCGTTGGATGGACATCGTTGACCACGCCGCGCCGAGAGCACCAGGGCGATGGACGACGGCGAGGCCTACAAAGGGAACGACAGGGAGCCGGCGAAGACACGGCAATCAATGCCCACGCGGTGGAGAGTACGAGGGTTGACTGGTTCGGCTGCCGTCGCCGAAAAATAACAGGAGGTGTGGGTGAGTAGAGGGATAGACAGGCCAGGGATGCGAGTATGATGGGCCGTGAGGCCTGCCCGGCAGCAGTGCCTGCCACGGGAGGCGGGAGCAGGCGGTTCCGATGGCACTGGTTTGGGCGGCTGGGGCAGGAAGATCAGAGACTGAAAAAGCATGATTGCCGTTAGATTGACATCTAACGGTCTGACACTGGTAGAGTCGATTGTTGGCTAAGTTTCTTTTTTAAGAAACCTTGTGTACGCATGAACTTAGTAGGCCCACAAGTCAGCCTCCAAATCTATGGCAGACAAGATAAAGCCCATTTGCTATTTTTTACAATTTGCAGCCCATTTGCTCTTTTTTATAATTTGCAGCCCATTTGCTAATTCTTAAGTAATTTATTACAGCCCATTTTATGGTCAGGACCACGGTCAAAAAGTTCAACCTTATTTTGCATATTTAGGTGGAGTCCAAACTGGTGTAATCCCGAAATGATAAACATTTTTTTAAGAACTTATTGATTTGACAAAAAAATCGTTTTGTTTTTGTAAGCAAATAAGACGTGGGACAATTGAGTTGGTTTAAGGGAAAATCAGTGGTAAAAAAATCAGCGCTGGGTGTGAAAAAACAACAAAAATAAGGATGTAAATATGAAAAGGGAATTTTATGTGTTTTCAATATAATGATACGTGTATATGAACTAGTAAAACTATAGGTAGAGATTAGAAAACGGATGTAGGACATGCGTTTCAAGAGGAAAATAGAACTGGCTCGTGGTTTGATTCAAGAACAAAACTGCTGCGGATGTTGTAAGACAAAATATAACTTCTTATTTGGCGGGCGAGAGGCGATGAGATACCTCTTGGATCTTTTGTGCCCCGTTGTCGTCATGGGCTGGGCCTGTTAAAAACAAAACCAACCCTGGTCAGTCTACAGCCCAGTTGAAACTTGCTCGACTGAAAAACAATATACGTGCTCAATAAACGAGAGAATTTTGCAAGCACGCATCGATAATCGGGACGCAAAGACGGATATTGTTTTTATCATGATAATAAGTGCATGCACTTGTTTCAAAAAACTGCAGAACTGGAATTAACGGCGGGTGCTTATGCTACCCATCAAATAAAAATCAGGTGCACGAGAATTCGCTTTCGAAACAAATGATTCAGCTTTATATCCACGTCGACCCTCGGCGTGATGGTTGGAAGCAAATGCAAGTTCATACCAAAAGATCGTTAACAACAATACCAACTTGCGGACGACAAGGTAGTACAACTACCAATACCAAACTACTCCACGGCCCTAGTGTTAAATGCGGTAGAAAATCTTGTAGAGGACCAGCTCCCGCTCCTTCTCTTGCTCCAGGTCCCCGATGTGGTACTGGTGCATCACCCAGTTGGTCCTCTGCTGGTCGAAGCTCTTGTTGGTGTGCAGCACCAGAACCTTTTTTGCTGCCCGTCTGCCGGCCGTTGACCATCACAGGCAAGGTATTGTCGGTCTTGTGCCACATCGCGTGCGTGCCGCACTCCGACTGTATCTTGAGACGCGTCCACGTGCCCCTTTTGAACGCCCTGGAATTGCGCTGGAAAAAATGCTTCCTTAGGCCACTCAGTGTGATACCTGCAGTATTGTGGAATACAGGTTTTAGTGTACCTAGTTGGCATTTTCATAACATCTTTGGCATGTTGCAGTCACTTGTTTCACTTTTTATTAACTGTCAAATTGTAATTGTTTCACCTGGTCTGCGTCTAAAAATATAAATATAGCTATAAACAAAGGAATATGTTTGTGCAAGTAGACGACCGATCGGTGTCTTACCTGGAAGTTTTTCGTGCGTACTATTACCACTACGTTCCACACCATTTTCTGGCCTTCATGCCGAG